>JAWNPM010000070.1:0-1257550 GCA_035047505.1 Drosophila parthenogenetica
CTTTATTGCACTACCACCAAAACAAATATACTCCAGTACTAAGGGCCCTGTAATTGTAGACATGAGCAGCTTAGGAGAGTATATACAAATTAGCAAAATAATTTGCTAAATATCATTAAAAATAATCAAATATTCAAACACTAAGGTTTATAGCAAATCTAAATCAAGAAAATAACTCACCTGCTCAAACAGGGTTGTAACCAAAGCTAAAACGCTTCACAATCTTATTCACAGCCAATTTTAAATCAACAAATAACTATAATATCAAATAAATCTATAAGACTTCTCAAGCAAGTCATACTTTATTGCACTCTATTGCATACTTTATTGCAATACCACCAAAACTAATATACTCCAGTACTAAGGGCCCTGTAATTGTAAACATGAGCAGCTTAGGAGAGTATATACTCATTAGCAAGATAAACTTGCCAAATATAAATTGTCATTGTTATCATTTAAAAGATATTATTATATGGTCAAAAACTTATATGTTCATTCTACTTCTTACCTATTCTACGATTCAAAATGTTTGGGGACATCCGTCACGAAATTTGTAAAATCTGCCCCGATCGGTACGGTCGTAAAAGCAGAATACGAGCTGTAGTGATAAAAGATGATCCAAAACATTTAATCACATAGCCAATCAACTGACATGTTTCCACCCCTGCTTATCTGTATCACTCATCTTAATTATTCGGGCAATGTGAGCCCTGTCTTTCAAAATATCGTTAAAAATTGCCATTGTTATCATTTAAAAAAAAAAAAAAAAAAAAAAAAATTGTTATATGGTCAAAAACTTATATGTTTATTCTACTTCTTACCTATTCTACGATTCAAGGTGTTTGGGTGCATCCGTCACGAAATTTGTAAAACCTGCCCCGATCGGTACGGTCGTAAAGCAGAATACGAGCTGTAGTGATAAAAGATGTTCCAAAACACTCCATCAAATGACTAATTAACTAATAGATTTTCACCTTTGCTTAAATAAACATACACAAAAGCGTTAAATATTTGTTCATCCAAAATTCCCACTTCAAAGTAATTCAAAACAGGCTACTCAAAATAAATAACAAAATACAATCTGTCCCAACTGAACACAAGATAACCCGATAGTTATCATAAAACACTGCCGACCCTGCGAGGTGCCCCCAAAACAAATTCTAAATATACTAAAATCAAATACTAAAGTTTCATTGAAAATCTGAAACAATAATAATAACAGACCTGTACAAATAAAATTGTAAACAAAGCCGAAAAACACCTCACAGTCTTGTCTACAGCCAATTCTAAATAAATAAATAACTATAATTAAATAAATACATGAGAAATCCCAGCCAAGTCAATCTTTATTGCAATACCACTTAAACTAGTATACTCCAGCACCTTTATTGCACTACCACCAAATCTAATATGCTCCAGTACTAAGAGCCCTGTAACCATGAACATGAGCAGCTTAGGAGAGTATATGCCCATTAGCAAAATAATTTGCTAAAAACAATTACCTAAATTCTTTTGAAAATACCAAATTTTCAAATAATAATCTAATCAATCAACCTAAATCAATAATAAATATCACACCTGAACAAATAAATTTTAAACAAAGCCAAAAACACTTCATAGTCCACACTTCATGTCCACAGACTGTTTAAAATCTATCAATAAGAGATTTCAAACAAGCTAAACTTTATTGCACTACCACCAAAACTAATATACTCCAGTACTAAGAGCCCTGTAACTATGAACATGAGCAGCTTAGGAGAGTATATAGTCATTAGCAAAATAATTTGCTAAAGAGAAGTATTTAAATTCCATTAAAGCACCAAATCCACAAATACTAATGCTCCATTTCCAATCTAAATTTAAAATAATAACACACCTGTACAAATAGATATGTAAAAAAAAAAAAAAAAAAGCCAAAAAACACTTCACAATCCTGTCCACAGCCAATTTGACAAAGCAACTAACAAAATCATCTAACAAAAGCCAATCTGTCCCTAAAACGGGCATAAGATAACCCGATAGTTATCAAAAGACACTGCCGTCCCCGCGTGGTGCCCTCGAGGCCGTCTAGCGGTGCAGCTCAGATGCTACCAAAATCCTCACGGATAGCCGAAGGTAGCACTACTGAGACCGATATATATATATGCTTAAGCAAAAGGCTGGCGTATATTATAAAAAAAAAAAAAAAAAAAAAAAAATTTATCGACGACGCTTATTATATTATGACAGGATGTATCGATGCCCCCCCTCTCGTCCTCAATCGACGCCCCGTCACACGGATATAGACGGCTCTTCCCACCGCTACATGTGAGTCTCATTTTCGCTATTTTGTCCCATATCTCTCTCTCCCTTTTATCAATAGTAGCCTGATAACAGGCCAGCAGGCTTCCGGCCCTTACTCAATTATTTTCTCTGTCGGCCACAAGCATATTCGGCCTCTCTCTCTCTAGCACATTGTGCCTGGGCCTCTCGGCTCTCTCCCTTGTCTCTGGCCCGCTCACCGAATAGTAGTTGCTAGTCCACTCACTGCCCCGACACTCTCGTGTGCGCCTGTACTTTCCCAGCACACAAGCGACCCATTTTTTCTAGCGTCCATCGACGCTCTCGTGTGTGCTTGTACTTTCCTGGCGCACAAGCGATCCTTTTTCTTGCGACCGTCGTCGCTCTCGTGTGTGCCGGGTTTTTCCACCCGCACAAGCAATCCCTTTTTTATGGCCCTCTTCGTGTGCGGCTGTACTTTCCACCCGCACAAGCGTCCCTTTTTGACTAGCAACTCATTCACCTTAAGCTCGACAGTAGCAATTCATTCACCTTACGATCGGCGCCCATTCACTGCCACGTCCCTTTTTCTTGCTACTGTCGACGCTCTTGTGTGTGCCTGGATTTTCCAGTCGCACAAGCAGTCCCTTTTTTGTCGTCGCACACTGCCGACGCTCTCGTGTGTGCCTGGAATTTCCAGTCGCACAAGCAGTCCCTTTTTCTCGGCGCACACTGCCGACGCTCTCGTGTGTGCCCGGATTTTCCGGTCGCACAAGCAGTCCCTTTTTTCTCGTCCCTTTTTTATGGCCTGTCCCTTCCACCGGCCCACGCGCCCCCTGCCTCACCCCTATATTAAAAAAATTATATTTTTCTCCGGCCATGGCTCCCCCAACCAGCGTGAACAACCTCTTTGCCAAATACTGCAATATCAATCGACGTCTTTTGTCGCACGCTCGTCTGAAGACTTGCATATAAATCTGCACCGCTCTACCTTCTAAACGTTGGTATCGCAAAAGCAGTGTGCAAGTCCTTCAATATGACGAGCGATGTTCAATGCAGGCAAAAGTTGGAAAAAACGCGCAATCCCCGCCCCACCCCTGTACATACCACCCACATAAATTTAACCTTTTTTTCCAGCCACCCAACCTCCAACCTGCGTAAGAAATAATTTTTGCCAATCCCGCATAATAAATCGACGCTTTTTGTCGCACTCTCGTCCGAAGCTTGCTGTAATTCTGCGCCGCTCTACCTTCTTAACGTCGGTATCGCAAAAGCAGTCTGCAAGTCTTTCAATATGACGAGTGATGTACTATGCAGGCATATGTTAAATCGACACGCAACCCCCCCCCAACCTACCTGGCCTTCTGACAAGCGGCTCTTTGTTTCTCGTCGCTTCTTTGTGGCCCTCGTCGCTTCTTTTTATGTTTGGTCCCATCCATCGGCCCACGAGCCCCCCTGCCCCTCCCCTACATGCATTAATAAATATTCTTTTCCAGCCACCCTACCCCAAACCTGCTTAAACAACCTCTTTGCCAACCTGCATTACCATTCGACGTCTTCTGTCGCACGCTCGCCCGAAAAACTTGCATATAAATCTGCACCGCTCTACCTTCTAAACGTTGGTATCGCAAAAGCAGTCTGCAAGTTGTTCAATATGACGAGTGATGTAGTATGCTGGCAAATGTTAAATGAATAAGCAACTCCCTCACGTAGACCTCACTCTTTAGAGCAGAACTACAGTGCCCTCCAGCATCATCATTCGACTTAGTCGCACTTTCGTCTGCGTTTTGCTTAACCTCTGCACCGCTCTACCCTCAAAATTGTGGGTATCGCAAGAGCAGATAGCAAACGCACTAAAAGACGATCGTTGTCTTATGCTTGGGCACTGTACTATGTTCACTTTCGAGGTCCCTCTTCTCCATCTATCCCACTCTACGCGATAAACTGTGCTTTAGCCGGTCTGTCAATCCTACACTGCCATTCGACACTTCTCCTTTGTCGCACCGTCGTCAGTGTATGTGCAATCCCTGCACCGCTCTACCCCCTCAAAAGGGGTATCGCAAAAGCTGATTGCCATCTCACTACAGACGATCGTTGTACTGTGTATGTCAAACCGTGCCAAGCACCCTATTTTCTTTTCATCCACACAAAAATCCATTTGTTAGATAATGGTCTACCTGTACCCCACTCTTTCCTCAAATCGCACTCTATCTCTTCCTGAGGAGCTCACTTCCCTCATCTTCAGACTGACTGGCTTGCTGTGGCGCTCAAATTGTCAAACTCGCAAAACCAATCGACACACACTTTTGTCGCACATCTGTCACTCGACTTGTAAAACCTGCCCCGATCACAATGGTCGTTAAAGCAGTATACGAGTTGTATTGACAAATGACGTTCCTTGCGCTGACATTTGTGGCCCACACTGGCAGGCCAGTTAGTCTTTTCAAAACTGTCCTAAAAATCCCCACGTGCATATGCACACCAGTTGCAAATCTACCACACCTCTATTCTGCGCTCCGAAATACCAGACTCTTTAGCCATTCCGAGGTACCACTTTGAGGAACTCTGTCCTAGGTTGAGGCGGGACAAGCGGGACTTTGGGAATTAAAGTGGAGCTCGCGAAAGAGTCATGGTGGACTTACAGAATGAGTTTCTGTGGTTTTTTGCAGCAACTTTTCGTTTAAAAGACGAAAAGCGGTAGACGGTTCTTACTTATTCGGCTTGCTGATCAGTCTTTGACTGATTGTATGCAAGTCAGCCGACATAGGTATGAGCCGTCATTATACCAACTCGGTCCTGCACTAAAATAACTTTGTCAATTACTGCTGGCTTATGGTTCGATGATACCTGGTATTGCAATTGGCTGAAGCGTGCCACCTTCTACGGCACTGTCTTCAAACAACCAATAACTCGCATACCACCTACTGAGGTATCCTGACGTTACTGATGCCGCATGAAACTTACCTAAGACCATACACTCTAGGAGCAACTTTTCTAAAAACTCGAGACTACTCTCACAACGGTACTCTTACCAATACCTCCCCTGGTTTGCGCACTTATCTTTTTCTCGAGTTTTTAAGCGTAAATCCAGTAAGAATAGTTGCTCTTGTGTATGTAATCTTAAACATCAAAACTTAAATCTTGTTCGTCCCATTCCGCCAGTTTCCATCCCACATTGGTGCGCTCTCTCTTTTCCCGCACCAATGAAGAAACTAAACATGGATGGATCCTCGCAAAAGGATCCATCTGGAATGTTGGGCCCAAAAAGAAAAAGAATCAAAGTGGAACTCGCGAAAGAGTCATGGTGGACTTACAGAAGGAGATTCTGTGGTTTTTTGCAGCAACTTTTCGTTCGAAAGACGAAAAGCGGTAGACAGTTCATACTTGTTCGGCTTGCTGATCAGTCTTTGACTGATTGTATGCAAGTCAGCCGACATAGGTATGAACCGTCATTATACCAACTCGGTCCTGCACTAAAATAACTCTGTCAATTACTGCTGGCTTATGGTTCGATGATACCTGGTATTGCAATTGGCTGAAGCGTGCCACCTTCTACGGCACTGTCTTCAAACAACCAATAACTCGCATACCACCTACTGAGGTATCCTGACGTTACTGATGCCGCATGAAACTCACTTAAGACCATACACTTTAAGGAGCAACTTTTCAAAAAATTCGAGATACTTTCACAACGGTACTTTTACCAATACCTCCCCTGGTTTGCGCACTTATCTTTTTCTCGAATTTTTAAGCGTAAATCCAGTAAGAATAGTTGCTCTTGTGTATGTGCTCTTAGATATCACAACTTAAATCTTGTTCGTCCCATTCCGCCAGTTTCCATCCCACATTGGTGCGCTCTCTCTTTTTCCCGCACCAATGAAGAAACTAAACATGGATGGATCCTCGCAAAAAGGATCCATCTGGAATGTTGGGCCCAAAAAGAAAAAAAAGGTACTGCAATTGGGCTGAAGCATGCCACCTTCTACGGCATTGTCTTCAAACACCCAATAACTCGCATACCATTATAGAGGTATCATAGCGTTACTGATGCCGCACGCAACTTACCAAAGACCATACACTTCAAGGAGCAACTTTTCAAAAAATTCGAGATACTTTCACAACGGTACTCTTACCAATACCTCCCCTGGTTTACGCACTAATCTTTTTCTCGAATTTTTAAGCGTAAATCCAGTAAGAATTGTTGCTCTTGTGTATGTGCTCTTTAACATCATAACTTAAATCTTGTTTTATCCCATTCCGCCAGTTTCTATCCCACATTGGTGCTCTCTCTCTTTTCCCGCACCAATGAAGAAACTAAACATGGAGGGATCCTCGCAAAAGGATCCTTCTGGAATGTTGGGTATAAAGAAAATAAAAATCAGCAAGCATCAGCGTCAACCAGTCCTCTAACCCAAGCGCTCCAGCAAAACATGGCAATGTTTAATCGAATGGAAGAAAAAAT
Source organism: Drosophila parthenogenetica (assembly GCA_035047505.1). Classification (NCBI taxonomy): domain Eukaryota; kingdom Metazoa; phylum Arthropoda; class Insecta; order Diptera; family Drosophilidae; genus Drosophila; species Drosophila parthenogenetica. The sequence continues at coordinate 6,722 of JAWNPM010000070.1, forward strand.
AGATAAATTATTAAATGTAATTGGGAAATTTTTTGCAATACATGACCTTAACAAGCTTACTAATACAATTAATGCTCCATTAATTAGCCAGCACCAGAGCAGCGTAGCAGTATGCGCCGACCGCGTCCCAATGGACCTAGAATTCACCACCGCCAATGACAGTACAATTAATGAATAGTTACTCTCAAAGAATTCCTCATGTATACTCACACGCAGCTTGCACAGCGCCACTAAGTACTGCCCAGTCAAACCATCCTGTCCAAATCGTCCAACAGAATGGCAACTCTTTTAAAATTGCCTTCTGGAATGCGTGCGGAGCTGGAAATAAAATTAATGAAATAGAATTGTACATGAAAAGAGAACTAATTCAAATTATGATACTTATTGAAACAAGAACTCTGCCAAATTCCAACGTATTGAGTGTACAGGGTTACCTCACGTACACAGCACAAAATCCGATGTCACATCGAAGAGGTGGCGTCGCTATACTTGTCCGATCTGATATCAAACACTCCGCCCTCCAGCCAATAAGCGAAGAATTCCTCCAAAGTATTCCCATTGCACTGTTACCTGCTAATGATAATAAAAAAGATGTTATTATAATTGCTCCAGTATATTGCCCACCTGTATTTAAATGGACTCCTCTGCACTTCAAAAAGCTCTTTGCACACTTTGACAGCCTTACTGGCGGTCCCACATCTAGCTTCATCCTCTGCGGTGACTGGAATGCCCAGCACACGTGGTGGGGCAACCCCCGTTCATGTCAAAGAGGCAAAGCACTGATAGAAGCTGTCCACTCACAAAGCCGCTACAACATTCTTGCCACCGGAAGTGCTACACACTTCCCATACGATAACAGGAAAAGGCCATCTGCAATCGATTTTGCAGTTTACGGTAGCATAGAGGACACTCGCTTACGAATTGAGTCAACAACGGATCTAGATTCAGACCATTTACCGCTGAAAATAGATCTGATCGTCGAAAGAGGCCACCAATTTGAATATGCACAGCATAATGCTCGCTTGCTGCCACGTACAGCCGACACATATCGTTTCCAGGACGCTCTCGAACGATTGATTCATCTCAACACTGAGATTCAATCCAGCGCAGACATTGACGAAGCCATTAATATATTCCTGCGCAACATACAGGAGGCAGCAAACGCAGCAGCACGTAACAGACAGAACAGGCAGCGCAGTCGGCAACAACACCATGTTGAGTTAGACGAACATACCAGTTCTCTTCTTGCGTACAAAAAGCAGTGCAAGCAAACGCTAATGGCCACACGTACTCCAGAGGCAAGAAGGCATTATAGAGCCGCACAAAACAGACTGAGAAAAGCTCTCATAGCACTGAAAAACAAAAATATTAATAAGCTGTTTGAAGGCATTAACATAAACGACCAATACAGCATGCAAAAATTATGGAGACTTACCAAGAAGCTGAAAAGGCAGCCCCAGGCAAACTTCCCTGTTAGAAAGACACCATCCAATGCCACAACCACAATGGGGACATGGACCAAAACCATTGCTGAAAAAGCAGAAGCTTTTGCTACCCATCTTGAGGATAGATTCTCTCCAATCCTTTCAAGCAACACTGATGACCGCGCAGCTATTTGTGCTGAGTGGAGGCAGCAAAAGGCGCTCAAACTACAAGAGCAAACTTCTGCAATAAGGCCAGTTTCTATAAATGAGCTAAGGATAGCAATCGACGAGCTAGTGATGTCCAAGTCACCTGGGGAAGATAAAATAGACAATAGATTAATAAAATTGTTACCACAAAAAGCGCAACTATATTTGCTGCTTATTTTCAACGCAATGTTCAGACTTGGTCATTTTCCTAATAAATGGAAGCACGCTGACATAACAATGATTCTAAAGCCTGGAAAAAACTCTGCTGAAATGAAATCATATCGCCCAATCAGCCTTCTTTCTGGGTTTTCAAAGCTGTTCGAGAAGTTATTGCTCGTGAGACTTTTTGAAGTTGACGAATTTTCAAAAGCTGTGCCTTCCCATCAGTTTGGCTTCAGGCGCGAGCATGGAACCGAACAACAATTGGCTCGAGTCACACAGTTCATTCTGCGTGCTTACGAGCAAAAGCAATTCTGTTCTGGGGTTTTTATTGACATCTCTGAGGCATTTGACAGGGTGTGGCATGACGGCCTTCTAAGCAAGCTCATAAAACTATTGCCAATTAACATGTATAGTATACTTGAAAACTACATCAACGATCGCACTTTCACTGTTGTCTGTAATGGTACAAAATCCAGAGTAGGCCGAATAACAGCAGGCGTACCGCAGGGAAGCGTACTTGGCCCAATACTATACACAATTTTTTCGTCAGATATGCCTTTACCATTACTCACGCAAAGACGTCTGTATCTTAGGCCACATGAAAACAAAATGCTACTCTCAACTTATGCCGATGACACGGTCATAATGTGCGCCGCAGATGTGCCAGGAATGGCAGTCAGTGAAATCCAAATGTATCTTACCCATTTCGTCAATTGGGCAACAAAATGGTCGATAAACATAAACGCTGACAAGACGGCCCACGTATTATTCACCTTAAGAAACCTAGAAAGAAGGGAAAGAGAAAGAGCTCCATTACTTAGTGGACAAATAATCCCAAATAAAAGGTCGCACACTTACCTGGGAGTAATATTAGACCGGAAACTAAATCTCAACATGCATGTCTCTCGCCTCGGCGTTAAAATTAGAGCAAGAGCATGCAAGTTGGAGTGGTTATTAGGCCACAGTAGCAGGCTGGCCAAAGGCTGTAAAGCCTTAATAATTAAGCAGCTTATCATGCCAATCTGGCAATATGCACTTCCTGTTTGGGGTTCGCTCACAGCTGACACACAAATCCTACGTATACAGCGCCTACAAAATAAAATTATACGTAAATCAGTTAGAGCATCATGGTATACAAGAAATTCAACAATCATGAACACTTATGGGATCAAAACATTGGAAGAAGTTTTTCAGTTGTCCAGCGAACGCTTTGCTGCCGCCCTGGCAAACCATACAAATCCAGAGGCGCGCAATTTAATAATAAATCCGTATGAACCACAGCGACTGCGGAGACAACGCTATCTAGAGCAACTACAGCGACACATACTTCCTTTGCAGCCGCAAGTGCAACGCCAGTATGCAAATTCTCCTCAAACACTGCATTATAGCGCAGATGTACACCAGTCGCTTCGGCAGCAGACAACGGAATCTCTTCCTACACTCTTGCGCTTTGAAGTGGAGGAATTGGAGAGACAAGAGGCTCTGAGACTGTCCGAATTGCAAGCCAGACGGCAACAAGAACTGCTAAATCGACCACCGCCTAGAAGATTTTGCGAAATGTTAATAAACACGTTTAGACGAAGGTATAGAGACGGGCTACTCACCAGAGAGGCAGCAATTGCTCTTATCCAGGGCCAGCCACCTGCCATCCAGCAAATTATTGTACCAGGCTACACACAAGTGCGACTAGAGGAACAGTCACCACCAACGCCACAGCCAAGTCGAGCAGAACTAACGTCTCCAAGAAGTCTGCAACAGAATCAAATCTCGCAAGCAAATTCGCAACAAGAACACCACTTTCAGCCACTACAGTCCCAGCCAATCCAACTCTCACAGCGGCAGCAGGACAACATAAACATCCAAGAAACGCTCCTGGATCAAGGTCTTGAGCAAACAAGGCAGAATTTGCAGCGCGTGATTGATGACGACATGGCGGCTGAGCAGCGCAGAGCCCTCGCGGCTCCATACACACATACACGAGGGGGGCACTCGCACTGGCCCAGACACTGTGTTGCAAATAACATGCTGATGTTTTGTCTTGCAACTCTGGCACGCTCGGTGAGTTTGCCTGTATCGTCTCCACTACGATCGAGTTTCTTTTCATTTCAGTTCTACTTACATGCTGTGCAGAGCCGCATTTGCCATCCAGCGCGTCTTCAACGCATGCAGTCAGGACTGTGGCAATTTCATAGACAGCGCCCTCCAGAGATGCATACAAGAGTAATGCGCGATACTGCCGCAACTTCGAGCGTGAGCCGCTGGACGACCAGAGCACGAGCAGGCAACAGTTTCCAGCGCCAGGGACGACTCCCGCAGCTTCGCACTCGCACATTTGGCCTTATGCGACTGAATACAGCCATCCCTGTCCGAAGATTTCTACGGGCATCACGGCAAACATCTCAGCCTAACGGCGCACTCCTCCCGTGTCTTTCAGCAAATGGGATGCCAATACACACGCTGAATTGTGGCCTTATGTGGCACGCTAATTGGGCGTGTTTGACGCTCTGGAGAGCGCATCCAACTCTGGACGAGACGCTTGACGCATGAGATGGGTCCATTGGGGGCGAATCCGTGCGGCCGCTGCGATTTGTGTCTGAAAACGATGCACATTAAAGTTGACTTTTTCACAAGTATCTAACACACACTAATACTTACGAGTCGTGGCTGCGATGGCGATGTATTATTATATATACTTACCCGTAGTGTGTTTCCTCACTCACGTGCGATGTTGGATGCCCTTGTGGTTCCTCCAGATCTTCAATGTTCCATTTTTCTTTACTTCTGATGATTTCCACCTGTAACATAGCTGAAATGCATAAATTCATGTAGCATGTTTTATTTTCTCACAAGCTAATATGGCGTCTGTAAAAGCTAGGGTGACCAGGTCATGCAATGTAAAATACCTTAAGGTATTTAATAGAGCTGCCAGATTGTTTTTTATTTTTATTCCCGCTCACTTTTGAAATGCAAATGTTGCTGAAACTCAAACTTAAAAATGTTGCTAGAAACCATTAGTAATAAGTTAAGTTACAATAAAGGAACCGCCAGTGCGAAGCTGGCGGGCAAGTTGTTACGATCAAAAGTAGCAACTCCTTCATCTTACGCTTCAAAGTAGCAACTCTTTCATCTTAGCTAGCAACTCTTTCATCTTACACTCCATACTAGCAACTCTTTCACCTTACGCTTCAAAGTAGCAACTCCTTCATCTTACGCTTCAAAGTAGCAACTCTTTCATCTTAGCTAGCAACTCTTTCATCTTACACTCCATACTAGCAACTCTTTCACCTTACGCTTCAAAGTAGCAACTCCTTCATCTTACGCTTCAAAGTAGCAACTCTTTCATCTTAGCTAGCAACTCTTTCATCTTACACTCCATACTAGCAACTCTTTCACCTTACGCTTCAAAGTAGCAACTCCTTCATCTTACGCTTCAAAGTAGCAACTCTTTCATCTTAGCTAGCAACTCTTTCATCTTACACTCCATACTAGCAACTCTTTCACCTTACGCTTCAAAGTAGCAACTCCTTCATCTTACGCTTCAAAGTAGCAACTCTTTCATCTTAGCTAGCAACTCTTTCATCTTACACTCCATACTAGCAACTCTTTCACCTTACGCTTCAAAGTAGCAACTCCTTCATCTTACGCTTCAAAGTAGCAACTCTTTCATCTTAGCTAGCAACTCTTTCATCTTACACTCCATACTAGCAACTCTTTCACCTTACGCTTCAAAGTAGCAACTCCTTCATCTTACGCTTCAAAGTAGCAACTCTTTCATCTTAGCTAGCAACTCTTTCATCTTACACTCCATACTAGCAACTCTTTCACCTTACGCTTCAAAGTAGCAACTCCTTCATCTTACGCTTCAAAGTAGCAACTCTTTCATCTTAGCTAGCAACTCTTTCATCTTACACTCCATACTAGCAACTCTTTCACCTTACGCTTCAAAGTAGCAACTCCTTCATCTTACGCTTCAAAGTAGCAACTCTTTCATCTTAGCTAGCAACTCTTTCATCTTACACTCCATACTAGCAACTCTTTCACCTTACGCTTCAAAGTAGCAACTCCTTCATCTTACGCTTCAAAGTAGCAACTCTTTCATCTTAGCTAGCAACTCTTTCATCTTACACTCCATACTAGCAACTCTTTCACCTTACGCTTCAAAGTAGCAACTCCTTCATCTTACGCTTCAAAGTAGCAACTCTTTCATCTTAGCTAGCAACTCTTTCATCTTACACTCCATACTAGCAACTCTTTCACCTTACGCTTCAAAGTAGCAACTCCTTCATCTTACGCTTCAAAGTAGCAACTCTTTCATCTTAGCTAGCAACTCTTTCATCTTACACTCCATACTAGCAACTCTTTCACCTTACGCTTCAAAGTAGCAACTCCTTCATCTTACGCTTCAAAGTAGCAACTCTTTCATCTTAGCTAGCAACTCTTTCATCTTACACTCCATACTAGCAACTCTTTCACCTTACGCTTCAAAGTAGCAACTCCTTCATCTTACGCTTCAAAGTAGCAACTCTTTCATCTTAGCTAGCAACTCTTTCATCTTACACTCCATACTAGCAACTCTTTCACCTTACGCTTCAAAGTAGCAACTCCTTCATCTTACGCTTCAAAGTAGCAACTCTTTCATCTTAGCTAGCAACTCTTTCATCTTACACTCCATACTAGCAACTCTTTCACCTTACGCTTCAAAGTAGCAACTCCTTCATCTTACGCTTCAAAGTAGCAACTCTTTCATCTTAGCTAGCAACTCTTTCATCTTACACTCCATACTAGCAACTCTTTCACCTTACGCTTCAAAGTAGCAACTCCTTCATCTTACGCTTCAAAGTAGCAACTCTTTCATCTTAGCTAGCAACTCTTTCATCTTACACTCCATACTAGCAACTCTTTCACCTTACGCTTCAAAGTAGCAACTCCTTCATCTTACGCTTCAAAGTAGCAACTCTTTCATCTTAGCTAGCAACTCTTTCATCTTACACTCCATACTAGCAACTCTTTCACCTTACGCTTCAAAGTAGCAACTCCTTCATCTTACGCTTCAAAGTAGCAACTCTTTCATCTTAGCTAGCAACTCTTTCATCTTACACTCCATACTAGCAACTCTTTCACCTTACGCTTCAAAGTAGCAACTCCTTCATCTTACGCTTCAAAGTAGCAACTCTTTCATCTTAGCTAGCAACTCTTTCATCTTACACTCCATACTAGCAACTCTTTCACCTTACGCTTCAAAGTAGCAACTCCTTCATCTTACGCTTCAAAGTAGCAACTCTTTCATCTTAGCTAGCAACTCTTTCATCTTACACTCCATACTAGCAACTCTTTCACCTTACGCTTCAAAGTAGCAACTCCTTCATCTTACGCTTCAAAGTAGCAACTCTTTCATCTTAGCTAGCAACTCTTTCATCTTACACTCCATACTAGCAACTCTTTCACCTTACGCTTCAAAGTAGCAACTCCTTCATCTTACGCTTCAAAGTAGCAACTCTTTCATCTTAGCTAGCAACTCTTTCATCTTACACTCCATACTAGCAACTCTTTCACCTTACGCTTCAAAGTAGCAACTCCTTCATCTTACGCTTCAAAGTAGCAACTCTTTCATCTTAGCTAGCAACTCTTTCATCTTACACTCCATACTAGCAACTCTTTCACCTTACGCTTCAAAGTAGCAACTCCTTCATCTTACGCTTCAAAGTAGCAACTCTTTCATCTTAGCTAGCAACTCTTTCATCTTACACTCCATACTAGCAACTCTTTCACCTTACGCTTCAAAGTAGCAACTCCTTCATCTTACGCTTCAAAGTAGCAACTCTTTCATCTTAGCTAGCAACTCTTTCATCTTACACTCCATACTAGCAACTCTTTCACCTTACGCTTCAAAGTAGCAACTCCTTCATCTTACGCTTCAAAGTAGCAACTCTTTCATCTTAGCTAGCAACTCTTTCATCTTACACTCCATACTAGCAACTCTTTCACCTTACGCTTCAAAGTAGCAACTCCTTCATCTTACGCTTCAAAGTAGCAACTCTTTCATCTTAGCTAGCAACTCTTTCATCTTACACTCCATACTAGCAACTCTTTCACCTTACGCTTCAAAGTAGCAACTCCTTCATCTTACGCTTCAAAGTAGCAACTCTTTCATCTTAGCTAGCAACTCTTTCATCTTACACTCCATACTAGCAACTCTTTCACCTTACGCTTCAAAGTAGCAACTCCTTCATCTTACGCTTCAAAGTAGCAACTCTTTCATCTTAGCTAGCAACTCTTTCATCTTACACTCCATACTAGCAACTCTTTCACCTTACGCTTCAAAGTAGCAACTCCTTCATCTTACGCTTCAAAGTAGCAACTCTTTCATCTTAGCTAGCAACTCTTTCATCTTACACTCCATACTAGCAACTCTTTCACCTTACGCTTCAAAGTAGCAACTCCTTCATCTTACGCTTCAAAGTAGCAACTCTTTCATCTTAGCTAGCAACTCTTTCATCTTACACTCCATACTAGCAACTCTTTCACCTTACGCTTCAAAGTAGCAACTCCTTCATCTTACGCTTCAAAGTAGCAACTCTTTCATCTTAGCTAGCAACTCTTTCATCTTACACTCCATACTAGCAACTCTTTCACCTTACGCTTCAAAGTAGCAACTCCTTCATCTTACGCTTCAAAGTAGCAACTCTTTCATCTTAGCTAGCAACTCTTTCATCTTACACTCCATACTAGCAACTCTTTCACCTTACGCTTCAAAGTAGCAACTCCTTCATCTTACGCTTCAAAGTAGCAACTCTTTCATCTTAGCTAGCAACTCTTTCATCTTACACTCCATACTAGCAACTCTTTCACCTTACGCTTCAAAGTAGCAACTCCTTCATCTTACGCTTCAAAGTAGCAACTCTTTCATCTTAGCTAGCAACTCTTTCATCTTACACTCCATACTAGCAACTCTTTCACCTTACGCTTCAAAGTAGCAACTCCTTCATCTTACGCTTCAAAGTAGCAACTCTTTCATCTTAGCTAGCAACTCTTTCATCTTACACTCCATACTAGCAACTCTTTCACCTTACGCTTCAAAGTAGCAACTCCTTCATCTTACGCTTCAAAGTAGCAACTCTTTCATCTTAGCTAGCAACTCTTTCATCTTACACTCCATACTAGCAACTCTTTCACCTTACGCTTCAAAGTAGCAACTCCTTCATCTTACGCTTCAAAGTAGCAACTCTTTCATCTTAGCTAGCAACTCTTTCATCTTACACTCCATACTAGCAACTCTTTCACCTTACGCTTCAAAGTAGCAACTCCTTCATCTTACGCTTCAAAGTAGCAACTCTTTCATCTTAGCTAGCAACTCTTTCATCTTACACTCCATACTAGCAACTCTTTCACCTTACGCTTCAAAGTAGCAACTCCTTCATCTTACGCTTCAAAGTAGCAACTCTTTCATCTTAGCTAGCAACTCTTTCATCTTACACTCCATACTAGCAACTCTTTCACCTTACGCTTCAAAGTAGCAACTCCTTCATCTTACGCTTCAAAGTAGCAACTCTTTCATCTTAGCTAGCAACTCTTTCATCTTACACTCCATACTAGCAACTCTTTCACCTTACGCTTCAAAGTAGCAACTCCTTCATCTTACGCTTCAAAGTAGCAACTCTTTCATCTTAGCTAGCAACTCTTTCATCTTACACTCCATACTAGCAACTCTTTCACCTTACGCTTCAAAGTAGCAACTCCTTCATCTTACGCTTCAAAGTAGCAACTCTTTCATCTTAGCTAGCAACTCTTTCATCTTACACTCCATACTAGCAACTCTTTCACCTTACGCTTCAAAGTAGCAACTCCTTCATCTTACGCTTCAAAGTAGCAACTCTTTCATCTTAGCTAGCAACTCTTTCATCTTACACTCCATACTAGCAACTCTTTCACCTTACGCTTCAAAGTAGCAACTCCTTCATCTTACGCTTCAAAGTAGCAACTCTTTCATCTTAGCTAGCAACTCTTTCATCTTACACTCCATACTAGCAACTCTTTCACCTTACGCTTCAAAGTAGCAACTCCTTCATCTTACGCTTCAAAGTAGCAACTCTTTCATCTTAGCTAGCAACTCTTTCATCTTACACTCCATACTAGCAACTCTTTCACCTTACGCTTCAAAGTAGCAACTCCTTCATCTTACGCTTCAAAGTAGCAACTCTTTCATCTTAGCTAGCAACTCTTTCATCTTACACTCCATACTAGCAACTCTTTCACCTTACGCTTCAAAGTAGCAACTCCTTCATCTTACGCTTCAAAGTAGCAACTCTTTCATCTTAGCTAGCAACTCTTTCATCTTACACTCCATACTAGCAACTCTTTCACCTTACGCTTCAAAGTAGCAACTCCTTCATCTTACGCTTCAAAGTAGCAACTCTTTCATCTTAGCTAGCAACTCTTTCATCTTACACTCCATACTAGCAACTCTTTCACCTTACGCTTCAAAGTAGCAACTCCTTCATCTTACGCTTCAAAGTAGCAACTCTTTCATCTTAGCTAGCAACTCTTTCATCTTACACTCCATACTAGCAACTCTTTCACCTTACGCTTCAAAGTAGCAACTCCTTCATCTTACGCTTCAAAGTAGCAACTCTTTCATCTTAGCTAGCAACTCTTTCATCTTACACTCCATACTAGCAACTCTTTCACCTTACGCTTCAAAGTAGCAACTCCTTCATCTTACGCTTCAAAGTAGCAACTCTTTCATCTTAGCTAGCAACTCTTTCATCTTACACTCCATACTAGCAACTCTTTCACCTTACGCTTCAAAGTAGCAACTCCTTCATCTTACGCTTCAAAGTAGCAACTCTTTCATCTTAGCTAGCAACTCTTTCATCTTACACTCCATACTAGCAACTCTTTCACCTTACGCTTCAAAGTAGCAACTCCTTCATCTTACGCTTCAAAGTAGCAACTCTTTCATCTTAGCTAGCAACTCTTTCATCTTACACTCCATACTAGCAACTCTTTCACCTTACGCTTCAAAGTAGCAACTCCTTCATCTTACGCTTCAAAGTAGCAACTCTTTCATCTTAGCTAGCAACTCTTTCATCTTACACTCCATACTAGCAACTCTTTCACCTTACGCTTCAAAGTAGCAACTCCTTCATCTTACGCTTCAAAGTAGCAACTCTTTCATCTTAGCTAGCAACTCTTTCATCTTACACTCCATACTAGCAACTCTTTCACCTTACGCTTCAAAGTAGCAACTCCTTCATCTTACGCTTCAAAGTAGCAACTCTTTCATCTTAGCTAGCAACTCTTTCATCTTACACTCCATACTAGCAACTCTTTCACCTTACGCTTCAAAGTAGCAACTCCTTCATCTTACGCTTCAAAGTAGCAACTCTTTCATCTTAGCTAGCAACTCTTTCATCTTACACTCCATACTAGCAACTCTTTCACCTTACGCTTCAAAGTAGCAACTCCTTCATCTTACGCTTCAAAGTAGCAACTCTTTCATCTTAGCTAGCAACTCTTTCATCTTACACTCCATACTAGCAACTCTTTCACCTTACGCTTCAAAGTAGCAACTCCTTCATCTTACGCTTCAAAGTAGCAACTCTTTCATCTTAGCTAGCAACTCTTTCATCTTACACTCCATACTAGCAACTCTTTCACCTTACGCTTCAAAGTAGCAACTCCTTCATCTTACGCTTCAAAGTAGCAACTCTTTCATCTTAGCTAGCAACTCTTTCATCTTACACTCCATACTAGCAACTCTTTCACCTTACGCTTCAAAGTAGCAACTCCTTCATCTTACGCTTCAAAGTAGCAACTCTTTCATCTTAGCTAGCAACTCTTTCATCTTACACTCCATACTAGCAACTCTTTCACCTTACGCTTCAAAGTAGCAACTCCTTCATCTTACGCTTCAAAGTAGCAACTCTTTCATCTTAGCTAGCAACTCTTTCATCTTACACTCCATACTAGCAACTCTTTCACCTTACGCTTCAAAGTAGCAACTCCTTCATCTTACGCTTCAAAGTAGCAACTCTTTCATCTTAGCTAGCAACTCTTTCATCTTACACTCCATACTAGCAACTCTTTCACCTTACGCTTCAAAGTAGCAACTCCTTCATCTTACGCTTCAAAGTAGCAACTCTTTCATCTTAGCTAGCAACTCTTTCATCTTACACTCCATACTAGCAACTCTTTCACCTTACGCTTCAAAGTAGCAACTCCTTCATCTTACGCTTCAAAGTAGCAACTCTTTCATCTTAGCTAGCAACTCTTTCATCTTACACTCCATACTAGCAACTCTTTCACCTTACGCTTCAAAGTAGCAACTCCTTCATCTTACGCTTCAAAGTAGCAACTCTTTCATCTTAGCTAGCAACTCTTTCATCTTACACTCCATACTAGCAACTCTTTCACCTTACGCTTCAAAGTAGCAACTCCTTCATCTTACGCTTCAAAGTAGCAACTCTTTCATCTTAGCTAGCAACTCTTTCATCTTACACTCCATACTAGCAACTCTTTCACCTTACGCTTCAAAGTAGCAACTCCTTCATCTTACGCTTCAAAGTAGCAACTCTTTCATCTTAGCTAGCAACTCTTTCATCTTACACTCCATACTAGCAACTCTTTCACCTTACGCTTCAAAGTAGCAACTCCTTCATCTTACGCTTCAAAGTAGCAACTCTTTCATCTTAGCTAGCAACTCTTTCATCTTACACTCCATACTAGCAACTCTTTCACCTTACGCTTCAAAGTAGCAACTCCTTCATCTTACGCTTCAAAGTAGCAACTCTTTCATCTTAGCTAGCAACTCTTTCATCTTACACTCCATACTAGCAACTCTTTCACCTTACGCTTCAAAGTAGCAACTCCTTCATCTTACGCTTCAAAGTAGCAACTCTTTCATCTTAGCTAGCAACTCTTTCATCTTACACTCCATACTAGCAACTCTTTCACCTTACGCTTCAAAGTAGCAACTCCTTCATCTTACGCTTCAAAGTAGCAACTCTTTCATCTTAGCTAGCAACTCTTTCATCTTACACTCCATACTAGCAACTCTTTCACCTTACGCTTCAAAGTAGCAACTCCTTCATCTTACGCTTCAAAGTAGCAACTCTTTCATCTTAGCTAGCAACTCTTTCATCTTACACTCCATACTAGCAACTCTTTCACCTTACGCTTCAAAGTAGCAACTCCTTCATCTTACGCTTCAAAGTAGCAACTCTTTCATCTTAGCTAGCAACTCTTTCATCTTACACTCCATACTAGCAACTCTTTCACCTTACGCTTCAAAGTAGCAACTCCTTCATCTTACGCTTCAAAGTAGCAACTCTTTCATCTTAGCTAGCAACTCTTTCATCTTACACTCCATACTAGCAACTCTTTCACCTTACGCTTCAAAGTAGCAACTCCTTCATCTTACGCTTCAAAGTAGCAACTCTTTCATCTTAGCTAGCAACTCTTTCATCTTACACTCCATACTAGCAACTCTTTCACCTTACGCTTCAAAGTAGCAACTCCTTCATCTTACGCTTCAAAGTAGCAACTCTTTCATCTTAGCTAGCAACTCTTTCATCTTACACTCCATACTAGCAACTCTTTCACCTTACGCTTCAAAGTAGCAACTCCTTCATCTTACGCTTCAAAGTAGCAACTCTTTCATCTTAGCTAGCAACTCTTTCATCTTACACTCCATACTAGCAACTCTTTCACCTTACGCTTCAAAGTAGCAACTCCTTCATCTTACGCTTCAAAGTAGCAACTCTTTCATCTTAGCTAGCAACTCTTTCATCTTACACTCCATACTAGCAACTCTTTCACCTTACGCTTCAAAGTAGCAACTCCTTCATCTTACGCTTCAAAGTAGCAACTCTTTCATCTTAGCTAGCAACTCTTTCATCTTACACTCCATACTAGCAACTCTTTCACCTTACGCTTCAAAGTAGCAACTCCTTCATCTTACGCTTCAAAGTAGCAACTCTTTCATCTTAGCTAGCAACTCTTTCATCTTACACTCCATACTAGCAACTCTTTCACCTTACGCTTCAAAGTAGCAACTCCTTCATCTTACGCTTCAAAGTAGCAACTCTTTCATCTTAGCTAGCAACTCTTTCATCTTACACTCCATACTAGCAACTCTTTCACCTTACGCTTCAAAGTAGCAACTCCTTCATCTTACGCTTCAAAGTAGCAACTCTTTCATCTTAGCTAGCAACTCTTTCATCTTACACTCCATACTAGCAACTCTTTCACCTTACGCTTCAAAGTAGCAACTCCTTCATCTTACGCTTCAAAGTAGCAACTCTTTCATCTTAGCTAGCAACTCTTTCATCTTACACTCCATACTAGCAACTCTTTCACCTTACGCTTCAAAGTAGCAACTCCTTCATCTTACGCTTCAAAGTAGCAACTCTTTCATCTTAGCTAGCAACTCTTTCATCTTACACTCCATACTAGCAACTCTTTCACCTTACGCTTCAAAGTAGCAACTCCTTCATCTTACGCTTCAAAGTAGCAACTCTTTCATCTTAGCTAGCAACTCTTTCATCTTACACTCCATACTAGCAACTCTTTCACCTTACGCTTCAAAGTAGCAACTCCTTCATCTTACGCTTCAAAGTAGCAACTCTTTCATCTTAGCTAGCAACTCTTTCATCTTACACTCCATACTAGCAACTCTTTCACCTTACGCTTCAAAGTAGCAACTCCTTCATCTTACGCTTCAAAGTAGCAACTCTTTCATCTTAGCTAGCAACTCTTTCATCTTACACTCCATACTAGCAACTCTTTCACCTTACGCTTCAAAGTAGCAACTCCTTCATCTTACGCTTCAAAGTAGCAACTCTTTCATCTTAGCTAGCAACTCTTTCATCTTACACTCCATACTAGCAACTCTTTCACCTTACGCTTCAAAGTAGCAACTCCTTCATCTTACGCTTCAAAGTAGCAACTCTTTCATCTTAGCTAGCAACTCTTTCATCTTACACTCCATACTAGCAACTCTTTCACCTTACGCTTCAAAGTAGCAACTCCTTCATCTTACGCTTCAAAGTAGCAACTCTTTCATCTTAGCTAGCAACTCTTTCATCTTACACTCCATACTAGCAACTCTTTCACCTTACGCTTCAAAGTAGCAACTCCTTCATCTTACGCTTCAAAGTAGCAACTCTTTCATCTTAGCTAGCAACTCTTTCATCTTACACTCCATACTAGCAACTCTTTCACCTTACGCTTCAAAGTAGCAACTCCTTCATCTTACGCTTCAAAGTAGCAACTCTTTCATCTTAGCTAGCAACTCTTTCATCTTACACTCCATACTAGCAACTCTTTCACCTTACGCTTCAAAGTAGCAACTCCTTCATCTTACGCTTCAAAGTAGCAACTCTTTCATCTTAGCTAGCAACTCTTTCATCTTACACTCCATACTAGCAACTCTTTCACCTTACGCTTCAAAGTAGCAACTCCTTCATCTTACGCTTCAAAGTAGCAACTCTTTCATCTTAGCTAGCAACTCTTTCATCTTACACTCCATACTAGCAACTCTTTCACCTTACGCTTCAAAGTAGCAACTCCTTCATCTTACGCTTCAAAGTAGCAACTCTTTCATCTTAGCTAGCAACTCTTTCATCTTACACTCCATACTAGCAACTCTTTCACCTTACGCTTCAAAGTAGCAACTCCTTCATCTTACGCTTCAAAGTAGCAACTCTTTCATCTTAGCTAGCAACTCTTTCATCTTACACTCCATACTAGCAACTCTTTCACCTTACGCTTCAAAGTAGCAACTCCTTCATCTTACGCTTCAAAGTAGCAACTCTTTCATCTTAGCTAGCAACTCTTTCATCTTACACTCCATACTAGCAACTCTTTCACCTTACGCTTCAAAGTAGCAACTCCTTCATCTTACGCTTCAAAGTAGCAACTCTTTCATCTTAGCTAGCAACTCTTTCATCTTACACTCCATACTAGCAACTCTTTCACCTTACGCTTCAAAGTAGCAACTCCTTCATCTTACGCTTCAAAGTAGCAACTCTTTCATCTTAGCTAGCAACTCTTTCATCTTACACTCCATACTAGCAACTCTTTCACCTTACGCTTCAAAGTAGCAACTCCTTCATCTTACGCTTCAAAGTAGCAACTCTTTCATCTTAGCTAGCAACTCTTTCATCTTACACTCCATACTAGCAACTCTTTCACCTTACGCTTCAAAGTAGCAACTCCTTCATCTTACGCTTCAAAGTAGCAACTCTTTCATCTTAGCTAGCAACTCTTTCATCTTACACTCCATACTAGCAACTCTTTCACCTTACGCTTCAAAGTAGCAACTCCTTCATCTTACGCTTCAAAGTAGCAACTCTTTCATCTTAGCTAGCAACTCTTTCATCTTACACTCCATACTAGCAACTCTTTCACCTTACGCTTCAAAGTAGCAACTCCTTCATCTTACGCTTCAAAGTAGCAACTCTTTCATCTTAGCTAGCAACTCTTTCATCTTACACTCCATACTAGCAACTCTTTCACCTTACGCTTCAAAGTAGCAACTCCTTCATCTTACGCTTCAAAGTAGCAACTCTTTCATCTTAGCTAGCAACTCTTTCATCTTACACTCCATACTAGCAACTCTTTCACCTTACGCTTCAAAGTAGCAACTCCTTCATCTTACGCTTCAAAGTAGCAACTCTTTCATCTTAGCTAGCAACTCTTTCATCTTACACTCCATACTAGCAACTCTTTCACCTTACGCTTCAAAGTAGCAACTCCTTCATCTTACGCTTCAAAGTAGCAACTCTTTCATCTTAGCTAGCAACTCTTTCATCTTACACTCCATACTAGCAACTCTTTCACCTTACGCTTCAAAGTAGCAACTCCTTCATCTTACGCTTCAAAGTAGCAACTCTTTCATCTTAGCTAGCAACTCTTTCATCTTACACTCCATACTAGCAACTCTTTCACCTTACGCTTCAAAGTAGCAACTCCTTCATCTTACGCTTCAAAGTAGCAACTCTTTCATCTTAGCTAGCAACTCTTTCATCTTACACTCCATACTAGCAACTCTTTCACCTTACGCTTCAAAGTAGCAACTCCTTCATCTTACGCTTCAAAGTAGCAACTCTTTCATCTTAGCTAGCAACTCTTTCATCTTACACTCCATACTAGCAACTCTTTCACCTTACGCTTCAAAGTAGCAACTCCTTCATCTTACGCTTCAAAGTAGCAACTCTTTCATCTTAGCTAGCAACTCTTTCATCTTACACTCCATACTAGCAACTCTTTCACCTTACGCTTCAAAGTAACAACTCTTTCATCTTACGCTTCATACTAGCAACTCTTTCACCTTAGCTACATACTAGCAACTCTTTCAATTTACGCTCGGCGCTTCGGACGCTCTCGTCCTCAATAGACGCCCCGTCACACGGACATAGACGGCTCTTCCCACCGCTACATGTGAGTCTTATTTTCATTATCTCTGTCCCATATCTCTCTCCCTTGTATTAATAGTAGCCTGATAACAGGCCAGCAGGCTTCCGGCCCTTACTCAATTATTTTCTCTGTCGGCCACAAGCATATTCGGCCTCTCTCTCTAGCACATTGTGCCTGGGCCTCTCGGCTCTCTCCCTTGTCTCTGGCCCACTCACCTTATAGAAGTTGCTAGTCCACTCACTGCCCCGACACTCTCGTGTGCGCCTGTACTTTCCCAGCACACAAGCGACCCATTTTTTCTAGCGTCCATCGACGCTCTCGTGTGTGCTTGTACTTTCCTGGCGCACAAGCGATCCTTTTTCTTGCGACCGTCGTCGCTCTCGTGTGTGCCGGGTTTTTCCACCCGCACAAGCAATCCCTTTTTTATGGCCCTCTTCGTGTGCGGCTGTACTTTCCACCCGCACAAGCGTCCCTTTTTGGCTAGCAACCCTTTCAACTTAAGCTCGACAGTAGCATCTCATTCATTTTACGTTCGGCGCCCATTCACTGCCACGTCCCTTTTTTCTTGCTACTGTCGATGCTCTTGTGTGTGCGTGGATTTTCCAGTCGCGCAAGCGATCCCTTTTTCCCGTCGCACACTGCCGACGCTCTCGTGTGTGCCCGGATTTTCCGGTCGCACAAGCAGTCCCTTTTTTCTCGTCCCTTTTTTATGGCCTGTCCCTTCCATCGGCCCACGCGCCCCCTGCCCCACCCCTATATTAAAAAAAAAAAAATAATAAAAAATAATATTATTTTCCGGCCATGGCTCCCCCAACTTGCGTGAACAACCTCTTTGTCAAATATTGCATTTTCAATCGACGTCTTTTGTCGCACTCTCGTTCGAAGCTTGCCTGTAATTCTGCGCCGCTCTACCGTTTCAACTTCGGTATCGCTAAAGCAGTTTGCAAGTCCCTCAATTATGACGAGTGATGTAATATGCAGGCAAAAGTTGAATAAACACGCATCCCGACCCACCATTGAACATGCCACCCACATAAATTTAACCTTTTTTGCAGCCACCCAACCCCCAACCTGCGTAAACAATATTTTGCCAATCACGCATCACCAATCGACGCTTTCTGTCACACTCTCTTCCGAAGCTTGCTGTAAATCTGCGCCGCTCTACCTTCTTAATGTCGGTATCGCAAAAGCAGTCTTCAAGTTCTCATTATGACGAGTGATGTTTGATGCAGGCAAATTATTAGAAAATACGCATCCCCCCAAAACACCTCCCTACCAAATGACCTCAATCTATTGAACAAAACTAAGTGTTTCACCCAGCATTATCATTCGACTTAGTCGGACTTTCGTCTGTGTTTTGCGTAATTTCTGCAACGCTCTACCTTCTATATCACGACGACCGTTGTTCAATGCATGGACACTGAAATCTATTCACCTTCGAGGTCACTTCGAGGTCTTTCCTCACTCTTAGCGATGCACGGTGCTCTAACTGGTTTGTCAAAATGCATTGCCAATCGACACTTCTCCTCGCAATCGCATCCTTCTCCTTCCTGGGGAATCCACTTCTCCACTTTTCAGACTGACTGGCCCACTGTGGTGTTCCATCTGTCTAAAACGCAAAATCAGTCGACAACTATCTTTGTCGCACTTTCGTCACTCATTTTGTAAAAACTGCCCCGATCACTATGGTCGTAAAAGCAGTATACGAAATGTAGTGACGATTGACGTTTCTTGCGTTGACACTTGTGACCCACTCTGGTGAGCCAGCCAGTCTTTTTAAATCTATCCATAAAAACCCCCAGATGCAAATCTGCCACACCACTTTTCTGCGCTCCAATATCCAACTCTTTAGCCATTCCGAGGTACCACCTTGAGGAACATTGTCCTGGTTGAGGCGGGTTAGGCCGGACATTGGGAATCAAAAGTGGAACTCGCGAAAGAGTTATGGTGGACATGCAGAAGGAGTCTCTGTGGATTCTTGCATCAACTTTTCGTCTAACTGACGAAAAGCGGTAGACTTTTTGCACCTGTTCGGCTTGCTGATCAGTCTTTGACTGATTGTATGCAAGTCAGCCGTCATTGGTGTAAATTGTCACATTACCAAAAATTATCAATCCCGCGCAAACACACTCTGTCAATTACTGCTGGCTTATGGTTCGAAGATACCGGTACTGCAATTGGGTTGAAGCATGCCACCTTCTACGGCACTGTCTTCAAACACCCAATAACTCGCATACCATTATAGAGGTATCATAGCGTTACTGATGCCGCACGCAACTCACTTAAGACCATACACTTTAAGGAGCATCTATTCAAAAACTCGAGATACTTTCACAACGGTTCTTTTACCAATACCTCCCCTGATTTACGCACTTATCTTTTTCTCGAGTTTTTAAGCGTAATCCAGTTAAGAATATTTGCTCTTGTGTATGTACTCTTAAATATCATTACTTAAATCTTGCATTATCCCATTCCGCCAGTTTCCATCCCACATTGGTGCTCTCTCTCTTTCCAACACCAATGAAGAAACTAAACATGGAGGGATCCTCGCAAAAGGATCCTTCTGGAATGTTGGGTATAAAGGAAAAAAAAAAAGACTGAGTGTGCGTGCGCTGGCGAACAGTGCCGCAGTTGGGCTAGCAGCCGAGATAAATTGTTGTAGCTAGCCGACCTTTTGGGTATAAAAATCGAACTGCGAGAAAATAAAGTAACAAATAATAAATGAACAAATTAATTAATTAAGTGTTATATACTAATTAATTTGTCAATCTGTATTTATTTTAAATAAATTTCGAAGTAGAAAGAATAC
The DNA here is from genome assembly GCA_035047505.1 of Drosophila parthenogenetica. NCBI lineage: Eukaryota > Metazoa > Arthropoda > Insecta > Diptera > Drosophilidae > Drosophila > Drosophila parthenogenetica. Next base: position 26,741 of record JAWNPM010000070.1, read on the forward strand.
ACAAACATTTTAAATAAGGAATTAAATCAATATAAAGAAAAGAAGACCAAAAATTAACAATGTATATATAAGTTAATTAACTGAAAATAATCTAATGTCGTTTACTATACTGAAATCATAAAATAGTAATAATGTGATAATCATTTTTCAATTTACTGTCTGGCAAATTTGTCAATCGTGTTTTTAGTTGCTTTGGTGCACAAATGGTAATTCAATTTTGCTTTGACAAAACTTAAAAATACTACTTGAGCATCACAGCAAACATAAACATACATCACTCTCTTGCCCTTCAAAATAGTTAAAACAAACTTGCCAATGCATTTAAATACTATATTTTAAATTAAATCATTGTATCTTAATCAAACTAGAATTTACAGTTTTTATTAATATAAGGCTTAAAGTAAGATTAATAATTAATTATAATTAGTTCTAATTAGCTGCTAATACATTCTTATAAAATACTTGTAATCGTGTTGAAAGAATAATAAAACTGCTATCGACCATCACTGGCGATAGCTCAATTAGTGCGTCTGTATGGCCACATCAAGTTAAAAAAAAACCATTGTAAAGCTTAAAAGTTAAATTAATAATTAATTATAACTAGATTTAAATAGCTGTTAAAAAATTCTTATAAAATACTTACAAACTGTATTGAAAGAATAAAATTGCTATCGTCCATCACTGACGATAGCTCAATCTGTGAGTCTGTATGGCCACAAGACATCCAAAAATGCGACAAAGAAAATTATTTTTCAGCTTACAATTTCTCAACTTCGTTTGTTTTGATTTTTTCCGCACGTTAGTGTTGAGCACAGAGACCTGTAAAATAACACAACATGTAAAATTAACATAGGTGTAAGAAAATTCATACAAAATGCAAATGTATTATTTGAATAAAATCTCACCATACAGAAACATTCTTACCTTTTCGCCTGCTGCTTAGGCGGTGCGGGGGAGATTGTTTTAATCTGGTGGCAAGTTCGTATGTATCACATCACTCCACCTGCAGAACAGACGGAACGCGGTGAGAATGCTTTCAATGGGGTGTCAATTCGTATATTTATACATGCGATAAAGAAAATCGTATGTTTTAACACATGCTAAAGAAAAAAACCAAATTTATAATTTTTGTGGTGAAAGCTTTGCAGCTTTACATTATGTCAACTACGGGTTGCCATTAGTACCCTGAAACGCTGCCGTATGCTCATTGCCTACTTCAACGCATGCGTGAGCATGTAAATTCTAAAAAGTATTAAGTTTAGCCGGTTTTACAAATACATTGGCGTGAGCAGCCGAGCTTCAGCATAGACTTGCGGAGCTGATAACTAAAGTTAATCGTGAAACCATACTGAATGACACACTAAGAATCCATTCGTCAATAGTCAGATTAAGTTAAATTTCTACAATTTACCAAAAGCGCTTAACTAACCGTCAGCTTCAACGAACAAAACATTCCCTAAACAATAAGTCTCTATTTAACAAGTATAAGTGCTCTTTTCATAAAATCGGGAATATTTTAATTGCTTTATGATTGTGTAGCCGGAACAGTATTTCCGTAATTAGTTTCAACTAATATTATTATGCGCTTACGAAATATGATCTATTTCTGCGCAGTGGTTATCATTAATTATTCGAAAGCACAATATTCACAAAAAAACCTGAAGCATGAACAACTAAACAAAAAAATTATAGTTAGCATAGCTAAAATAATTTAATTCTAGATGCAAAAGTACAAAAAAATAATGACCAGAAAGAGAAATCAACATTATACTGATAATAATTTTACAAAAATTAATAAATGATTAATAATAATTCTAGTTCAAGTTCAAATATAACCACATTAAAAATTAGTGCAATTAAAATGAAGAATAAATAAATTAATCAATTTATACTCATCCAAAGACTAAGATATGTTTGTTGTTCAAAAATATAAATTAACATAAAGTTCTATAACAGAATAAGAATTATATACATGTGTTGTTATAAATCTTAAATTATTATCGGCATTAAGAAAGTGTAAAAATAATTTTTTTATTGTTATTAGAGCAAACAACCAAGTAACTTTGTGCACTTTCTCAATATTAAATAAAACGGGATATTTGAACAAAGACAAATTATTTAACAACCATCGAATATATAAAAAATGATCAAAATTTCGTCAATCACGAGAAAAACATCGTTACTACCTGCAACAAGTTATTCTTATCAACAAAAACATCCGGAGCCACAAAACTTAGAAAAACATAAACATAGGTTAAAGATTGCACATACTAGAAGACAGCAGTTGGTAGAAAATAATCCAACAAGGACACAACTGCAAGCCGCAAGAATCACATCAAACGCGACACGAACGACACCTAATATACCAACAAACCAAAAAACCACGTTATCAATAATTAATAAAACTTCAAAGGATTGTGTGTTAACAAATTCTAAGGCTAACGTCTCGGTCAGTATAAAAGGAAACTCCTTGTCTCAAATATGGCCTTTACCATCGCCAAGAACAGAAGCACAATCATTACCGGTAGCAACTGCAAACAACAATCCCAAGACAAAGATAACAAGGTCGAAATCAGCTTTGAGAGACACTGACTTTATTTATGCTACGACATCATCAAACTCTACTTTTTGCACGTGCGCCTCATCATCTCTAATCACTCTGCCTCCTTCGAGTCAATATAGCTATGTCCGTCTGTCTGTCCGTCCATATGAACACACGGACTTCAGAGATAGTAAGAGCTACAATTTGAAATTAATCGCTATCGACTCGATATTTAGTCAGTCAATACAAGAATCTTTTTATTTCTTGATGCCACGCCCCATTCGCCAAATTGAGTCAAAAACCCGACACACCTCAGAAAAAATCTATGTTTTCGCTGAATATTTCAGAAACTATGGCACTTAGGAATACACATTTTGGTACGCATGTTCTTAGAGACAGCATAAAGGCAGTGCCGCTAAAAATTTTGGGCTTCCACGTCCCCTTTTCAGAAAGAATTAAAAGAATCAAATTTTTGATCAGAGCATTTTTTTGACCGATTGTTCCCATGGGAGGATCAAACTTGTTCAGTAGATATACCCACTAGATATGTTTGGTTTAGATAGGACAGATAACATATGTGTGTTCGATTATACCTAGTTTTGGTTTTTATACTCTCTGCAAGAGTATATTGGGTTTGTGCAAATGTATGTAACAGGCAGAAGGAGGCGTGGCAGACCCCATAAAGTATATATATTCTTGATCAGCGTCACAAGCCGAGTCGATATAACCATGTCCGTCTGTCCGTCTGTCCGTCTGTCTGTCCGTCTGTCCGTCTGTCTGTCTGTCTGTCCGTATGAACAAACAGATTTCAGAGATGGTAAGAGCTACAAGTTTGAATTTGGTCTCTATCGACTCGATATTTAGTCAGTCAATACAAGAATCTTTTTTTTTTTCGATGCCACGCCCCATTCGCCCACAATGAGCAAAAAACTAGACATACCTCGGAAAAAATAGATGTTTTCGGTTAATATCTTAGTAACTATGGCACTTAGGAATACCAATTTTGGTACACGTGTTCCTAAAGGACGCATAAATCCAATGACATCAAAAGTTTTGGGCTGCCACGCCCCCTTTTTCCGCAAGAAATAAAAGTAAATTTCAAACTTGCATGCCGTTTTTAAAGCATTTATTCTTATCGTACAGTGTTGTTATTTATGATTCGTTTGAAGACGTATCATGTCAAACTCTCCAGAAAGTTTCATAAGAATCCGACCATAAACAAGAAAGCAATGCAGCAACAAAGATTTTATTCTAAAGCAATGAGCGCGAGAGAGACAGCGCTAGTCGTGCCGACCAATAGTATTCATACACACATATGTATGTGCATACATTTAACGTCAAACGAATTTGTATGTACATACAGACAAACACATGTATGCTTGATTATGCTTATCTTTTTTTTGTTTTAACGTATTCTAATACAAGAACTATCTATTGTAATGTCTGAATACCGATTTAAGTATTATAATTGGGAATAAACGCAGAGAGTATTATACGGTCGGGCTCGTTCGACTGTACTTTTCTTACTTGTTTTTTTTAGCGTGTTTCAATACAAGACCTATCCATTCTAATACTCGTATAACGATTTTAACAATATCATTTTAATATTAATTTCCCGATATTCTATACAAATATACCATTTCAATAACATCGTATCACATCATATTGTACAGCTGGCATAGAGAAAATCTGGTAAAATAATGCTTTTAGTTGGTCATTCTAACACAATATTGGGTCTAGCAACTATAATATGAAAGATGGTCTTAATATTATTTTTAGTCTCATTTTTCCTATTTTGTTAAAGAGTTTGCAGCTGCATTATGTCGCATTAGATTGATTTTTTTTCTACAGGTATGAAATAAATAATTTGCAGTGATGATTATAAAAAATTATAAGTACAAATTGTAAATAAAAAAAAAAGGAAAATTGATATCGATTAAATTAAAGCCGCAAAAAAAACAAAAAATTAGAATAAAGATTACTTGGAGCGATACATGGGGTGAACGATGTAGCTGTGGCAACACTTTTCAAATGCTCCTTAGTTTATTTAAAAACGTATGTGTGTTTGTCGATGTAATGAGGACAATATAAGGACACTTGAAGCAATCCAATTCTCGCACACATTCAACGGCCCCTACATAAAAGATAACATTTTGTCCGTTAAAGTACCCCACTATCCGCCCCCTTAGGCTAGTTGACTGGCAGTTTCATTGCTTGAGTGGGCGTATAGCTTCTGTTGCAGTTTCATAGTTTTAAAAATATGCATGCTATGCATATGGTGAACGTTGCCAGTGCCATCGTCCTGCTTCATTTCTAATTTGAATCATGCATGTATGAATCATATGTATGTCGGCAGCCATTTTACATTTGCCGCCTTCGTTGGCGTCAAGCAGTGCTCTCTTTCTCTGGTTGCAGCTGCACTCTGTAATGCTAGTAACAATAAGTGGAGGCTTAGAGTACATCCCTTCATTCCCTGAGAACACTCAGGGTTATTAACCCATAACTGGAATACATGTGCTTAAGCTTATACTGCAACATTTTTCAAAACATATTTTTACATGAAGTTCTTCAGAAACTTTGTCGCAATTTATAATCGGAGCAAATTTAAACAGTAAGTAGTAGTCAAGAAAGTCATCAAAAAGTAAACTTCAATCAAAATACTTATAAACTTTAATATAGTTTAATTTGAAATTATATATTATTTTCGCAATAAAAACAACGTAGTCGTAAACTTGGTAGTTGTGCATCAGCCACAAAATCTATTTTCTCGATAATTTGGTATTTATAGATTATTCCGCTGTTATTTTCTATATTTTAATTATGCTGTAAACAAGCCGTTACAATTATTATCAAACTACAAAGCTTAATTCATAACTATCATAGGTATTAAAAAAATCTTACTTTTTATACAATAAAATATTTAATTTAACACAATTTAACTACACTCTTTAAATATTTAGTGCATGGTCAACAGAAAATTATGCGCTTGAAAGACAAAAGGATTTCTTTCATGCTCTTACGCCTTTGCCACTGGGCTTATATCCAAGTTTTATCTCTCATTTTTCTCTCATCAAGCCTCCCTAAGCTAGCACAAATTTCTGCACGTTTCCGTCGGTTTTAATCATGGAAAAAGTTTTCCTTTATTTAGTATAAACAATGAGTGGTTGAAAAATATGAATTACGCAAAAACCCACAGCTTAACAATGTTCAATGGATGTATATGTATGTGCAGAGATTTCTTAAGTATAACACATACATTATGCCATTGTTTTGCCAGCTGCTTTTAAAGTGTGCATTGTCACATGCGTTTTTTTTTTGTTTTATGAATTTGCGTATCTTACCAAATTTTAATATGTTAAATTTAAATATTTAATTTAATTACTATAAAGTAAGATTATTTAAAATGATTAAAGAGCGTTTATCTTACAAGTATGTTAGTAAAAAATTTTATACAATAATATACTAATAAGTAATACATTTTTGTTTGGCGGATGCATTGCAGAAACGCACCGTGTCATTAATACTAACGCTAACCAAACCTTATCTTTTATTTGTATGCATTTTGAGGAATACAATAATATACTAATAAGTAATACATTTTTGTTTGGCGGATGCATTGCAGAAACGCACCGTGTCATTAATACTAACGCTAACCAAACCTTATCTTTTATTTGTATGCATTTTGAGGAATAAAAGCTTCATTCTTGTGCACATTAGCGGTATTTGATAGTTTAGTTGTGTGTCAACAAAAATTGATTAAATTTTAATTTTTCTTTAATTACACACTGTTGCCTCTTTACAGACGTCTCCACGTATTAGAACCGCACATGCACCGTTACAAACCGCACTTCAAAGTCCACCGTTGAGAGTCCCGTCCCACAGTGTCCATTGGTTATGACTAGCGCAGCTGCTGCTGCAATCACTGCTCTAGCAGCCAGCTGTCAATATCGCGGAGCAACCAGTTGGACACCGCTAAACTGCTCTCTGATTTCTGCTTCGACTACGGTAACCCCACAGGAGTACCATTATACTGCTCCACTGCCGCAACCAACATATGCCCCCTGCACACCACATACGGAAGTCACACTGGACTCTACAACGGTAAGTTCCCGATTTGCACGTTTTTGTGAAGATATAGGCAAATTTTTCTCTTGCCACCACTTTTAATATAAAGGAAATATTAAGTATATTTTACTAGAGGTTCTTTAAAAAAGGTACTGAGCATGTTTACTCATACATATATAAATACCGAATATTTTTCCATGCATTCTATATCTTTAAGCAAACTAGATAGCCAAAGCCAAAGCAAACACGCATGCATGTCACTTTGTAGTTTTATTCTCTGCTTTATAAGTAATGAGAATAAATGAACAAATCTATAATCGTACCATATAACGATTTTTTCGATTTGTGGATACTATCTCTCCACTTACTTTTTAGTGGGTTTTGTGATTTATGTGAGCCGAAGGCTCAAAGTCACATTACCTTATTATATTTTTTAAAGTCTATAATGTAATATTTTAAATTGTTTAGATTAATGAAAATTTTGAAATATATATTGCCCAAAAAATGATGGGTACAATTGCGATAAGCCCAGCAGCTGCTCGTGAATGTGAATCTGAACTGAAATAACAATTTTTTTTGTCAAAAGTGTGTATGTTGACAACCGGCGAAAAATCTTTTCCCACATAGGCGTTGGCTGACTCTTGACATTTGCTTTGGTCTTTATTGCAGAGAAAAACTCAGATATTGAAATAAAAGAGCGAGGAAAGTTAAGAAAAAGAGAAACATTAATGGCAGTGAGAGATTCTGTTAAGACGTTAGAAATGTTTAAATATATATGATATAGGCAAATAGTCAATACGCGTCTCTACGACATACGTTAATTTATTTTAATGGGATTAACAACACGTGCAATCGTTCAGATGATAGACTGATTTTTACGTAATGTGTGTCAAATTTGATTGCAGTAGCCCCTATAGTGTCCGAGTTCAGTTTGTACATAAAATCGGACAGACGGAAATGTTACATAAATTCATAACCACAGTGCATTTATTAACTCAATGAGTTACAGTAAAAACAATGAAGAAGGAATTTCTATTTGATAATGGGTTAAGAGAGATATATTCTATTAAATGTATAATATCGCATTGTATTGAGTAAAATTGAAAAATAAACTTAATTGTCAAAATTTTATTTAAATTGAAATGCAGGTTTAGCAACATACTGCTGACACTACACTAATTAGTTATAATATTTATAACTAAGGAGTGTGCTTTGCCTCGTTATAATATTTACCTCATATTGCCGGCAAGTTAACCTCTAAATTTGTTTTTTTTTTTTTACTATATCAAAAAGCTTTGCGGCAATTTGATGCGAACTATGTTAAAAAGTTCAGGAGCATAAGGCATTCTTATTTTGCGCAGGCTCGAACCGGCCACATAAACTTAAGAGAACCTCTAGAATAAAGAGCTTCTCTTAAAAAACTGAAAGAGCGACTTCTATTAGTAGTGGAGCATTAAAATTATTGTCAAAAAAAACAGTAATTATATTTTCACATGGCAATAGTTTGGTAAGCAGTACACAATACAAACACAAAACAGAAATCAATAAAGCATTAAACTTTTGAAATTTATTATTTTATGTGCTTTAGTCTTGGCTTAATATTAGCTGTATGTAATCGATGTTCTTTTCAATCAACAAATTATTTCAGCTATTGCTTATCCTAATATATGTTAAATTAATATTAAAAACTTTTTTTGATTTACAACAGTATTTTCGAAATTCCACCTTTATATATGTAGTTTACATTACAAATATCAGAACAAAATCAATCAAATTATTTCATAAAGCAGTTTTTCGATTTCTATAATAGTGGGAGAACTAAAATTAACGCATTTTATTTTATAATCTTACAACAGACGTTTTATGAAAATAAAAAATGGTGTTTGCAAATATTATGCACGCGCATGTATAGATCCAATAGCAAACTCAGCCAGTATGAACATACAACCCAAAGACCAGTTCCACAGAATATAAAAATGCTACCGTGTGAGCTTTGTTGAGAATACTATATTGGTTTTAAAAAGTCTGCAGTAACAATAAAAGTCTTTGAGTTGGCCGTAGATAAATAATAGAATAATTTTGATGCATATAATGACTGTGTCGCGAATATAAAACAAATTTCATTTTACTAGACGTGCCGGTTCTTAAACTAATGAAATCATATGATAATAATTTTTAAGATCAATGTTACATTTACTACTTAATCATTAAAGCGACAAAAAAAAGCGCTTATCTTGTTATTTGACTATGCTTGAATGCAAAAAATGCTCTAACATGACTTTCAAAATATATGTCCATGAATATAATTTAATAATGTTTTTGGTGCTGGTGTTAATGTGTTAGTCCAGCTAAGACTGCTCTGATTCACAGCGTAATAAATTGTTGATTTTCAGTAGAGGTTTGTCTTGTCTTTGTTGTATCCTTGACATTTAAAAATGTTGCACGTCATATGGCCCACGCAAACAGAAATGAATTCGGAGCCATGACAACATATAAAGAGAAATAATCGGACAAGCTCATATCTTATTATTATATTCGATTCCGCTCTCTTCCGTGAAGGTGACAAAAATTTCAAATTCATTGTCGTCTCATTTTTTGTGAGCTTTCTAGGGCAGGCTGTTAGTGGGTGTCTCAGAGAGCGCTTTACGAAAGAGAACACTATTTGAAAAGAACCAAATAAGTTGACAGGATACATAAACGTCAGTAGGTTGCCCAAAACAGATGTTCATATTCAGTGGTGAATTTCGTTTGGTTTGGAACTGGAGTCAATTCGTCTTTCAATCTTCGTATTGTTGGTATATAGCTGTTACTAATTCTAAAAATTAAACAAAATCTCATATTATTACCATAATTTCCTTGAAAAACTTTATTTTCTAAAATTGTGAATCTTACCATATAATATTATTTTTTTATTTCATATGCTCAATACGTGTGTTACCCCACAACCGTGTATAGTACACAGTAGTTTAAGCTTCGCAAAGAAAGGCTGATTTGGCAGAAGCAAACTTTCTTGTTATCTGTGTTGACGCACTTGACGCCCACAGAGCAGTAAAAGCATCCGAGAGAATACTGACACAAGGAGTAATGTTGAAAAGTCTTTTAGTTTGCATTGAATTAAAAAATAATTACATTACAAAATTAAAATGTAATATGACATATTGAGGTATTGTTTACATTCCAGCGATAAGAAAAATATTCCAAAATTTCTCTAAATACTAGGAATGCATTGTGGAGCTTTTTTTATTTATAATTTTTATGCTGCTCAGATATTTAAACTGTCGTTAAATTTGTCGGCTTTAGGCTTTAGAACTCAGTTTCCATTTGACGTTGCTTGCAGCAACAGCATACAAAGAATCACCAAACAATTAATAAGCATATGGAACCAGGCTTGAGTACGTAAACGTGTGCAACAGCTGCCAGAAATATAAAATCTTGTGATTATGTTTTACAATAAAATAATCAATGATCTTTCAATTCTTTTAAATTGTGACACTGTTTTAATGCAATTTCATGCAAAGCAAGCACGGAGCTTGAAAAAAACATTTTTGTTTAATTTGGTGTCAAAGTAATGCAGTAACGGAAATACTCATATATTAACGCCCGAGGGATAGGCAACATTTTCATGACGTATTTAACAAACGGCACTGGGGTAAGATTGGATATTGACTCAGCTTATAATTATTTTCTGTTTTTTTTGGCTACCCACATACAATGTGTCTTCACACATTTCTACTTTTGCCACGTAGCTTAAAAATTATGGTATTTTCAATGAATGCTTCTGACAAGTGGAAGGAATTTTATTTTACACCGCCCTTTGGTGCTTCGCGTCACTGCAGAAAAATAAGAAATTTTCTGCCGGATAGTTGTGTTTCTTACGTTTCTATGATTCTTCAATATATGATTTTTGTCAACTTCCATTTCTCTCCTTTTTCTGGTCATCTCTTCTCCAAGCGGTTTCTTTCTACATCTTACTTTGTCTCACTTTCTTTCTGTCTTTTTGAAATTTTTCCGCTATCATCCCCGCTTCGTTTTTCAAGCCCACAAATTTCAATTCCTGCTCCAAAAACGCCCGTTTCTGCACTCCTTAGTGGCATTATATCAGCAACACGTGCTCCGTTACCGCTTGCCTTTTGTTGCCGCAGAAAGAAAAAAGAAAGCAAATAGCAATGCATGCATAATTTTAAAACAAATATGGATCTCAAACGTGATTGAAATTAAAATTGCGATTTAAGAGCAAAACGGCAATATGAAACAAAAATTAAACAATATGGTCTCTAAAGAATTGCCTTTGTACATCCGGTAAGTTTAGGGTCTCCACTCTTTGTTTATTTTTGGAATCGTTCAAGTTTTTAAATCCATGGATATTTTCAGTCATCGAAAAAATTATGTTCTTAAACGAATTCAGCGCTGTCTTCTCACTGCATTCACTGTTCTTTAAGAACATTTTCAGATCTCCATGACAATTATTATTTATGCAGGCACGTCGGATGCAGGCTAAAAAACAGAATGTAAGAGCCAACAGTCTCTTCAATATATTCACTAACCTTAAGAACATTGTCTTTTACATGACATTTTTCTTCTTTTCTTATCGAATTTCTTGTAGTGGTACTTTATATTTCTTTAAAAGTTCTACCAAAAACCATAATTGTTAATATTTATGCGACACTATTAATCATCAATATTAAGAGATTCGGCGTTTGATATTTGTCCAATAAACATTAATCAATATTTGCAATTCTGTATATCATGCCTTCCTATCATCCCTTTTACCTTTGACTAAACTAAGGTTTGTCTTTTATTTTTTTCAAGTTATATGCAATGAGTTATGTCTTTTACCAAGAAATTAATATAAAAACATATTTAAACTTTCAAATTTATGCAGCTGTCAATTGTAGCCACAAGTTTTTTATGAATTGATTGAGTTCTGTATAAAAAAAAAATGTATTTGGACCCGTACTCTAAAAAAGGGTAGAGGGGTCTATTAAGTTTGTCAGAAGCGAAATGTGCGTAACAGCAGAAGGAAGTGGGACAACCCCATATAGTATCAATATTCTAAATCAGCATCAACTTGATAACTAAAAAAAAGAAAGTTTCCCTGCAATTCGTTGGTAAATTATTAAAAAGAAACACTGCATAACTTTCAGCTCTATGAGTTTAAGAAAACATTTTCCCAAGACCGTCTACACAGGTTCCACGTTGCTTTGCTTGCTTGTCACTTAATCGGCTCGAAGCTAACAAAAAACAGAGGTCCACGAGTTTATAGGACATGCAGCATGCCCAGTTCTTGTGGCACGTTTTAATTGGCAATTTTGTCTGAACACTCAAAAGTAGCTGACAGGCAAAAGCTTCATTTTTCTCTCCTGCTCCACTTTCAGCTTCTGTGTGCGTAACACAATAAGCCCCCAATGTTGTCGGAGCTCTCACTACATGGACATAAAGCAACTCCCCTTTGCCGCAGCATCCGCCCCATTCGAAAGTCTTTAGAGCATAGGACTCCCTTCTCCGCAGCTGCTCAGCTACACAGCGGGTATACTTGTACCTCCCCATTTAACAGCTCCACTTTCAACACCAATCCTCTTCCGTAATAAGCATAAGCAAACAGAACATTCACTTGTTCCGCTCGTTCTGTTCCTTTTTTCTGTATTTTAAGCGCCCACGTGTTGGAAAATGAAAATTGACACTTTTAACAAGTCGAGAGAAAAAATCCTGTTAACCCCAAATAGCAGTAGGACGTAGGGAAGCAGCCATTAAGTGGCAACCCGGTTAGTCAGAACAAAAGTCAAACAAAGGCCGCTGTTAAAAAACCTTCCTTTTGCTGTCACGTATTTATATACTCTGCCAATTTACGCGCAGCTATACTTTGTGCTGTTTTCTTGTTGTCATTCACATTCCGATGAGACCCCGTACTCTAAAAAAGAGTTGAAGATTCTATTAAGTTTGTTTGAATCAAAATGTGCGTAACAGGCAAAAGGAGGCGCCATAAAGAATATATATTCGTGATCAGCATCGACAGTCGATGTTTTTCCGTCCGTCCATATGAACACCTTGATCGAGATTACAAGAGCTAGAGCCACCAAATTGGGAATGAGAGTCCGTCTATATGTCAGGCAGGTTTTATTTCCAATTTTCGCTACGACCCCTACCGCCCCCGTTATCCGTTACTCGCAGTGAATCGATTCTGTATAAAGTACATTAATTCTTTCATAGCGATCAGCTGATATTTCTGTTTGCTTGGTATTTCAGCAAGAATTACTAACGTATTTGCCATTTCATATAGGTTAAAAATCTTCGAAAGACCAAAAACGAAGATTTCACTGTGTCAAACACCAGGCGAACAGAATCAGCAGTACGCGATTTAATGTTAAATAATTTTTGTATAGCGATCTGCTGATACTTCTGTTTGCCTGGTATTCCACCAATTGCTAACGATTTTGGTTGTTATTGTTAACTCACATAGGAAATATATGACAAGACAATACATATACCTTAAAGGTTAATCTAATTTGGACTACTATTGCCTCCCATAAGACAAATCGGTCGAAAATAGGGCATTTATATGAAGATATCGCTATCGCAACTATAACTACCTAAAATATGTTGGGGTCAGATCGGAAAATTATATTCCATAGCTCCCATTAGGCAAATCGGTCACAAATGACTTATTCGTTAGGAACATAGTGCATGAACACAGGGTCTTTTACAGTCGACTCGCGCGGCTGTAGCCTTTCTGACTAGTTTTTGGACTTGTAGCATGCTTAAAATAGCAAACGTTATTAACTTAATAGATAACAGCCTTTTTTAATGTTTGGAAAAGTTCAAAACATTTAATTTTCAAACATTTAATGCAATTACGGTACTGCAGATTAAAATGGTTTTTGTAAAAAATTAAAATTTATCAGTTCAATCCGCCCACAAATTTTGACAGTTGTGTAACAAGATTGTATTGAGTACTACTATTTTTGGAAACGCAAATGAAAAGGAAACAAATATATTAGTACTAAATATTAAATATATATTTATTAATGTAATTACCATTGAACAATGAAATGGGCACAGACCAATGGAAAGTAGCATTCCGTATCCGACTACGCCGAATATAAATCTTATGGAAATATGTAGTAAAGTATCATTTCTAAGTTCAAAGCCTATAACTAAATCGAGTGGGCAGGTACTTATTAAAAAAAAATTACAAATTTAGAAACATGTAATTTTTGAAGACAAGATTAATTATTAAAAAACTGAATTAAAACTATGTTTAAGTTCATGTGTACATTAACTGTACTGTAAACAAAAAGTATGATGTATTATTACATTATCATTTATGCACAAGGTTTTTTAATAAAATGACTTTACTAATTGATGTTATTTACTATTTTTATTTGATAACGCCCCTTTTAATTCACGCTTATATGTTTTTCTAACCATTTTATAAAGTAAGTTTTATTGTACGTAAATATATAAAATAAAAATAATAGTTTCTTACTGTTTAATACTTTTTATTTTAATTTTGTGAAATTTTGTCGATATTGAAAAAAAGCAACAATTACCGAGTGACAGGTATTAGTGCATAGAGAATAATGTGGGTATATTGTTTCATGAGCTACTACGGGTTGTGCAGCATAAAAATTGCATTAGGAAGATGCAAATTTGCGTTTAAAACTGCCAGACTTTGCAAGGCGTCCAAAGTCCAAAAGAAAGCGAAAGGGGCCGAACGAAAATTTGCTGTACACAATAAAGTAAAACTGCTAAAGATAAGAATGATGGTTTAGTGAGAAGCTGATGATGCTTGTGTAACTGTTAAAAACTCTTAGGCTTTCGACATCTAACATTAATACCCTGCGACATTGGCGAAGTGGCCGCTGCCTACGACAACAAGTTATAAGCAAATAAGTAAACTGAAAGCCGAAAATGTATTTCCTATAAATGGGGTGGTTCAGTGTCGAAGCTGCTGTGTACCCTACTTATTAATATAATCGGGTAAGCAGCGCAGGCGCTAGCTGATAATTTTTACGCATTCACACCCTCATAGCAACGCTGACTGAGACTGAAAAGCCGGAGTCGCACCAGCATAAAAATTGCAAGGAACGGCTAACGACTTACTTGCAAGAAGTATAGGCAGCGCGAGGCGTTAATATAAAGTCATATACAGTATGTAGAACCTACATACAAACAAATAGCAATTTTATGCGTTCGGCATTCTCTTTCCAAACGCATAATAACATAGTCGCAATACATATTCTCATTGAGTTGAATTGTGTTTTCCATATGGGCGCATTTATACGCATTCGTTTTCAATTGATAATTCCTCTTGCTTGCGTTAGTCCCGCTTCCGCCCTAGTCGAGTAGTACTTGGTTGTTTGTTCGTATTGCTATTATCGTGGCTTGTATGTGACTCGTCTAAAAAATAACCCACCTATCACAAGTGATTTCCTCGCATTCTTTACATACGTACATGATTGTGTGTACATATGGAATTTGTAACAGGTTTTTTTTTTTTAAACTTTACACTCAGCAAACCGCTAAAACGCGATTTCAATTAATACTATAAAATTTAATGTATATAGTAAATGAGTATTTATATGAGAATTTAGAATTATGAACTTGAAGTTTCTTTTTTTAGAATTTTTCTTTTGTCCCTTTAATTAATATCAATATTGTAATTTGGTTTTCAGCGTAACAATAAAAGGCAAAACCATAAAACAGAAATGTAAGTGTGTTGTTGATAGAAGTATAGTCAAACACTGTGGACAACATTAAAGTTACAGCCACGATGACTAAGGCATTGAACAAAGGTTTGCTCCTTCAGCTGGAGCGATAGTGTAGAAGTTTAATGTACAAGAAATACTAAGTATTCAAAAAAAAATAAAAATATTTATCACAGACATATTAATGACTTGGTTTTAAATTTAAAAAAATAAATTTAATTTGATTCTCACGCTTAGACTAAATCCTAAAACCACTTGTTTACAGTTTTTTCGACAAAAATAACAAAAAATATAGTGAATAAAAAAGGGGCGTGATAAGCGAAATCAAGACAAATAATAAAACACCAGGGGCAATTAACGTCGCTTTACGCGAAAGCAGCAAATGAAAACATACATAGATACGTAATGCTAAATGCGAACCCAAAAATTGATGAATGAAGCAATAACTGCCTTAATACGGCAAACTTTTGTTCCACTGTGCGAAATCGGGTTGTAGCTCTGTGGTTGAGTCAGACGACGACAACGGCGTTGACGTCAACATACATACGTATGCATGCACACATACATCAGTAGCTCCACAGTTCTCTTCTTTATTTTCTCTGTCTGTTTCTTCAAGCGCCACTACATGCGAGAAAACACCCCAACGCAATCGTTGTCTTTAGTGGAAAAGCTGGGGTTAGAGAGCGTCTCGAACAAAGAGCAATGACGATATATGTATACAGACATACATATACATTAGTATACACATGTAAAGTTTATTAGTGGTAGAGGCGACGCCGCATACCGGCGCTTTTCTATAAAATCTTATATATTTTACTACTTTGCTCGTTCTACTAGTTCAGATAGATTTCCTCCCATTCATTCACATAAAGTCTTCTCACTCGCACTACATGTTATTTCATTATTTATCTTTCTCTCTCCCTCTCTCATGCTCTCTAGTTCTTGACTACTGCGCATACTCGCTCTTTGCCGGTTTCAGGTTTGTGTATGTCGTTGCTGTCTTTGCATTCAGTTTCATTTTAATTTTTGTCGTGGTCGGTTTGTTGTGCGCGTGCTTCAAACACAGAAATTTAAACCAAAATTAAAATCAGCTGGGCTGGACAGTGTCACAGTTTGTTCGTTCAAAGCTCGCAAAATTTAGCTACGTGTACGCGCCGACGACAACAAAAACAACCACATATTCATCTAGCTAACTGAACTGGTGCATACAGTTTTTCGTCTCTATTCTTTTCTTACACTTACAATATATATATATATATATATCTATCAATTATATAGATACATATACATATATATATATACATAAGATATAAAATATGTGTAGATTTTTGTAGATAACGAGACGGTATCTATATTTATATATGTATTTGTATATATATATATATATATATATATATTATATATATATATATATATATATATATATAGATATATACAGCAATATACACTTATATTGCTGACGTCGCGTTATAATTCACATGATGAAAAAGTAACACTACTAGTGAGAAAGCAGCGACTCATAAAAATTACTGCAAAATTAAAACAATAAGGTAGTGAAATATTATCGTATGTGCGGTTTTTCCATTGTTTCTCTACATCGTTGTTCGTTTCTGTCTGCCGTTGTGAATGCGTATTTGTGTATCTGAAACTGTGAAATGGCATAAAAAATATAAAAATAGCAATAGAAAGTTATTAAAGCAATTTGCAAAAAAAGCAAGCAAAAATACATTTGTATATACATACAAAAATTTTATATACATCAAAAAGAGATATTACAAAAAAAAAAGTTAAAGCTTACGTTGTCGCTCTGACATTGTACTCGCGTAGTCTCTCTCTTACTCTCTTTCTCTCTCTTTTAACGTCACCGTCTACGTCCAGGGGCGCACTTGAAAACGTCGCAAAAGTTTGTAAACAGCAAAAAGCTTGATGCAACTGTGTGTGTATTCTCTTGAGAGAGAGAGTATCTGTGTGCAATAGAAAAGTGAAGAAACAGCGGCAAAAAGCAAACGCCGTCAACGTCGTCATTCTCCAGCAACAGCAAAAGCAGCAGCTGTCAAACACGAAACAAAGTAAATAGAAGCAATTGTCCAAAACGATTCATAGTTTACGTACATAGATTCCGACTCTCTTTTCATTTCCTGTATTTTCTTTTCTCGTGGCAAATAATTAACGACAATATATATAAAATTCAATAATATCTACATACATAAGTAGATACATTTGCATGCTATCAGCATTCTCTAATGCGAATTTTGCTTTAATACTTTTAAAATTTGTATTCGTATATCCTTATTGTATCATACATTCATTGCAAGGAGCCATAATAAAGGACAATGTCATTTACAATAAAAAATAACACAATATACTAGTATTTGTACTATATTTTGTTTAAATAAAAATTATTTCGTTAATTTGCTCGTTTTTTATTTAAAAATAAAATAAAGATTGTTCAAACAAAAATTTAACTTGTGGTTATATTGACTATCTTATAGGAATATCCTAGTTGAAATTAATGAATAAACTGAAATATATATTTTCCATTTAATCGCAATCCTTGTAATTAAATCGGGTTTTGGCAGTAACGCGAAGCTTTCTCTTTTACCCACAAACAAATGTTAGGTTGTTGTACTAACCTCGGACTTATGTGCTGTAAGTAATATCTGGCGTTCTCACCCACCTTCCCTCAGAAAATCTATTGATTAATAAAAAATGAGTATTACAGAGGTTTTCATGATAGTCACAATTTTATTAAAACTTTTTTAGAAAATGTGTAAGCTTTTATTTTAAACATTAGCGTATTTAATGTATAATCAAGTATGTAGAATTACGCATCATAACCGGCGACTTTGTAAATTAATAAAGGGTTGAGCAAACTTTCGCCCAAACGCCATTTTTATCAGCGTCAATTTGTTACTACCTTCACGATCATCATTTACCAAAAACAACAGCAGAGTTCGAGTTCCATTTAACAAACAGTGCGCTTCTTATCAGCAAGAGTAGGCAATAAGTAATAAAGCGTAATTATGTCAGCTGTTTTATGTTTTTTTACATTTGATACACGCTCATACAAAAAATACTCGGAATTCATACTAAATTCGCTAGTACCAGGCACCGGCATCTCGGCAACACGATCAACTATCGCTCGATCGAATGGCGAGCAGCCATTGAAAAGACGTGTGAAGTTTTTCTATCGAAGCAACCGCGACAGGGATGGTGAATCAGCGAATACTAACAGTTGCAGTAAAGCACGATTTCAAATATTATCGCAAAAAAATGCCAAATAAAGAAATTGTTCTTTATACATATTTATGTAAGATATGGTGATGTCATCAATGCATCTATGTTGGTTTTGAATTGATCAAGATATTTGATATCAATAAAATTTTAATTTCGTTTTCAAAGTTATAATTCGGAAATGTTTACCACAGACTCATAGAACTTTAAAGGTAATTTTGTGCCTTGGCGTTTTCGTTTCATGAGTCACTTTTAATTGGACTCATGCAGGCAAGCAACAAATTTTTATACATATGTATAAATGTCTACATTTATATTCATGCATACTGACGAGTATATGTGGCTTAGATTACGCTTGCGTCTTTAATTTTGTTCTTTTGTCATTGCTGTTACTGTACTGTTATTATCGTAGGCGTGTTGTTTGCACATTCTGCTTTTCTCCCTCATGTTCCGTTACATATATGAGTGATAAAATATTTCGTATACTTTCCATTTCTATAATTAGCGCAGGTATTGGAAAAGTGACTTGCATTTAGGGGATTATCAACCACAATCGATGTTAGATTATTTTTATATAATACTTAAATTTACTTGTATTTGAAAACTGATGAAATGTCAAATACATAGTGCTTAGAAAAATTTTTTACCAGTTTTCAATCAACAATATTTACATAGTTATGAACTTTCTTAACTAGGAACTGATTTTTATATCATAAAGCTAATGCATGATCAATAACATAAAAATCAATAATGATAATCAGACATTATTTTGATTTGAAGGTAACTTATTGAAAAAAACAGATATTGAATTTCAAACAATATGATGTTGAACTAATTTTACTAATTCATTTATAATTAAATCATTATTCAAGATAATATAATAAATATTAAAAAAAAACGTGGTCTTCGATCACGTTCATAAGCTTTATTGAATTGTGCAACTGCTCTTTTCGGGCACCACATAATGGAACTTTCGCACGTGACATAAAAATAATTTAGTTTTGAAGACATTTTGCAGTGATTAGTGGTCATTGCTAATATTGCAAAGATGTCAATCATCACGCGCCATATAAATATACTTCTGTATATAGTAGTTGATACATGCTCATTGTATGATTTCGTACAATCACAACATGACGCTTTTTAGATCCGATACTTAATAAGAGTGAGTGGACTATTTGTCAGAAAAAAGAAAGAATATATCCAGAATAAAGTGTATAAACTCTTAATTAGTATCAACAAATATATTTCAATACAAGTAAACACTTTTTGACGGTTGTGTTTGATCCAAACCAAACTTGGTAAGGATAGTTATAATCATAACAAATTTGAGTTTGGTTGTAATCGTACAACCAATACTTACATGTCTACAAATTTCCTGGCTATAGTTGTTCGGTCCGGTTAAACTTGGTTAGGATGGTTACAAAAGTACTCTACCCAAAATTTTTGAATTTCGTTTCTGATATTTCCTTTTAATGTTTAGGAGAATATGAATATGAATGTTTATAGATAGAATCGAGAATATTTAATGATTTCAAGAAATTGGTGGGATGATAAATTAGAAAAATAATGGAGATAATAATGAATAAATCATTCATAGATTCTTTTGTTGTTTAAAAATCTATTTTATACTTTTAGAAATCTAACAATAAAATAAATAAGAATGAATGAAACTAAAGCTATTTACAAATAAAAAAAACTGAGACGTTTGCTCTGGAATACTTTAAAGAAATTAATTAGTATCAACAAATATATTTCAATACAAGTAAACACTTTTTGACGGTTGTGTTTGATCCAAACCAAACTTGGTAAGGATAGTTATAATCATAACTGAGACGTTTGCTCTGGAATACTTTAAAGAAATTAATTAGTATCAACAAATATATTTCAATACAAGTAAACACTTTTTGACGGTTGTGTTTGATCCAAACCAAACTTGGTAAGGATAGTTATAATCATAACAAATTTGAGTTTGGTTGTAATCGTACAACCAATACTTACATGTCTACAAATTTCCTGGCTATAGTTGTTCGGTCCGGTTAAACTTGGTTAGGATGGTTACAAAAGTACTCTACCCAAAATTTTTGAATTTCGTTTCTGATATTTCCTTTTAATGTTTAGGAGAATATGAATATGAATGTTTATAGATAGAATCGAGAATATTTAATGATTTCAAGAAATTGGTGAGATGATAAATTAGAAAAATAATGGAGATAATAATGAATAAATCATTCATAGATTCTTTTGTTGTTTAAAAATCTATTTTATACTTTTAGAAATCTAAAAATAAAATAAATAAGAATGAATGAAACTAAAGCTATTTACAAATAAAAAAAACTGAGACGTTTGCTCTGGAATACTTTAAAGAAATTATCTTGCTAAAAGTTTTATATATTCCTCTTGTGTACTTTTCGATTATTACCGTTTCACAATTATTCCAATAAATAAAAATACAAAAGTAAACAGCAGTAAGAGAAACTTAAATCGTGACTTTTGACCTTCATTGCTTCAACTCTGTCCAGACATGTTCAGTTTGTAAGACTCTGTACTTTAATGGGTGGCTGAAAAATGCCCCGAAAATTGTTATAATCGGTTACTTAAAAATATCCGAAGCCTCCATTTAAAATCATAAAATATTAAGAATTTTATCTGATTTACGGCACTTGAGATTCTTCCGCTACTAAGTCCACTAAAGAAACTGCCTTTTCTCTTTTAAGCCTCCCTTTAAGCATCGCACATTTCCTTTGCGTACTCTTGAATTATGGTGAATTTATTATGAACGCTTTCCGTTCTTCGTTTAAAGTTAAAATGGACGACAGTACATATGCGATATTGTTACTAATTTAATATTTTTTTTTTCCATTGTTGTTGTATCTTGAACCCCATATCCAAACACTTATCACAAAAAGTTCAAAAACATCAACTTCAAGAACTGTTTCCGTTCATATATATATATGAGTGTGTATATTTTACATTTTTATTTGCAAACATACATAAGAAATCTGTGTAAAATATAATAACAAAAGTTAATGGATAACTCAAACAAAAATTATGTATTTTTGGGAAAAATATTTTATATTTTTTAGCTCTCGTGTTATGAACGATTAAGATATATATTTACAAATCTACACAGATCGAAATTAATGTTTTGCTAACATATTATTGAACTACTATAATTTTCTCTGTTATAGTACGGCCATCGTGTTTCAACTGCAACCTCCCCGAGCAATACAAACTATAGTTGCTCGAATACGGGCCCCCAGAGTGGCACATTTAACACCAGTCTGAGCAGCACTACTAACACAAGCACCATAATGGGTCCCAACGGAACGGCACAAAATCAGAATCAACAAGGAGCTGAGCAGTTGTCAAAGACAAACCTTTACATACGCGGACTACAGCAAGGGACAACCGACAAAGATTTAGTTAACATGTGTGCGCAGTACGTATATTAATTTTATTAAATATTGTACAAATATTTATAATGAAATTTTAAGCACTTGATTTTAATATTTAATCCGAACTGAATTCCCCATTGTCTTGAGTAACAAATCAATAATTAGCTTTAACGTTTCGCGTCTGGAAATGATTTTTATAATTGTAAAACAAACAGTTTTTTAACTTAAAACATATATTTAATTCTTTACAGATACGGAACAATAATATCAACCAAGGCTATTTTAGATAAAACAACAAACAAATGTAAAGGTATTTTTTTCTTCACCATTCTCATCATTATTTTATTTATGTGTGATTTTCGTATATGTATTATTAATGTTTACGTAATTAAAAAAATTAAAAATAGAAAATAATGGAAATAAGCAAAATGAAGAAGTTTGCCGTAAAATTTTCTTTCCTTGTTACATCTTTCAAGTTTTGTTTTTGGAATATGCGTAGTACTCAAATAATAGGAGAAGGTGATATTCAAAATAAACTTATTTTTAATGAGTGCTACGCATATTTAAAAGTAAATAAATTTTTATGATTTCATTTTGGTGTTTGAAAAACTTTTGTATGGTATTTTATATTTGGCTGTATTTAGCAGAAATTGTCGATTGGGAGTTATATTAACATTTTTTTAAATATCTTTTAACTTCTCACCTTATTTAACATTTGGAATTATTACTTAATAATTTTCATTTCTTTTTATTTTGCAATCGTATCATCCATTCATTCAATCTATTGAATTCTATTTCTATGCACATTACTATAATATATGTGATAACATTATTTTATATTAAATTCGGATGTAAAAGTAATTGTTTAAACATGCCCTCCCCAATTGAGCTTAACTAACAAAAAAAATTAAATTTAAAAAAAAAGGGTACACAATTATGTCCATATATTATTTGTTAAATTATAAATTATAAGCAACCCTTTTAATCATTGATTATTAATTTATTTTTCACTTTTTTTTCGTGTTTTCCTCTTGTATATTTCGTATTACAAAAACTGATTTCGAACTATGTTTCGAAAATATTTTGTTTTTGTATTGACTTTGATATTTCTCATTTTGCATGGTACATCAATTTATATTTTAACGTGTGCACAAATAATGAACCGATATATTTGTAAATTGTAAAAATATATATTTAAACATGAAATTAAAAAAAAAACTCCTCCCTATGTAAAACGAAACACACACGAAACGAAAAACAAAACAAAAACAAAATATGTCTCTTACAGGTTACGGCTTCGTTGACTTTGAGCAGCCAGCTTACGCTGAGGGTGCCGTCAAGGGACTACAGGCGAAGGGCGTTCAAGCTCAGATGGCCAAAGTGGGTATCTGGGTGCTTCATAGGCCGGCCATTGTACGTTTGTTTGCATGCAAGTTATACTCACTCCTCAAACTGTAACCCCCCTCCCATTCACCATGCCTATGATCCCATATTCCATACCACTTAGTGATTAACTTAACCTTACACTAATTTCCATGTCCATATCCAGCCAAAAAAAAAATCATTGATTTTCTTTTTTCATACATACTTTTTTTTTAGGTTTAAGAAATTGATATCTTCTAATTTCTTTGTATTTTATTATTTATGATAAAGCAAATGAATAATCTTTTTAATTGATAGGGTCTAATAGATTTGTCAGGCGCAAAATGCGTATATATTTCCTTGATCAGAGTCAACATTAGATGCGATATAGCAATGTTTATCTGTCCGTCTGACTGTGCGTAATATGGACACCTGGACCCTAGTGACTTTATGAGCTGGAGATACCAAATTTTCATTTCTGTCATTCAGTTTCAATAAAAATTGTCCGACAAAAATAGCATAAGGTTCACATCGGTCGAAAATAATTTATTTGTATAAAAAATTGGCGGTACGGGGTCTTTTAGAGCTGGCTTTCTCGACTGTATTCATTGTTAACAGTTTTTCAGACTTTTCAATAATTTACGAGGAACTGTAAAATAAATAATTTATTTTTTACAATTGGTTGACACCTCCTGAATTCATTTTATTTAAAAAAAGACTCTGTAATAATTAAATGGGCTTCGGTTTTTGACGTGCTTCTCCATCTGTATGTAAATCATACTTCAAAAATTTTACTTTATATTCAGTTTTCGTTGGTTTTTATTTGATCCCCATCAGAAATGATAGTCAAAATAAATCCATTCAAAAATTCAATCATATGAACTCCCCTAGAATTTAGTGTTGTTAAACTCCACAAAAGACACGTGTATCCTTATTAGATTATAATACCTCAAAAAGCATCCATCGCTAAAAATTAAAAATAATTACATGTTATTGTACATGTTCAAAACTTAGTATGTCTTAATATATACAAAACGTAGTTTACATAGCAATTTTATTGAATTTAAAAGTTTTATATAAAACGGAGGCTTAAAAAATTAAATTTATTTTTAGTGTATTTACTGATAAATGTCCAGAGTATTTCAAAACACTATTGAAATTCGAATAAAATTAATATTTCTTATTCATTATAATGTAGAGTGCATTAGTTAGATTAAGTTTTTTTAACTTGGCTAATTAAATTAGGTTAAAACGTTATAAAAATGTATTTGAAAATTTTAATTTTTTTCTTTAATTATTGTTTGGAAAAAGTATTTATAGAAATTAAATGACTAGTCAATAACAATATAGTGAATATAACGGTACATTTATTTTCAAGTGACTATTAATTTTTACTATTTTGAACAAAAAGTTTCCGCGTATTCAAATTATCCATTTCTAATATAAAATAGCTTTACAAATAGTAATAAAATTAGAACTTGGTAATAATTGTTTAAATCATTTCAATAAGACTATATTAAGAAATAAGCCAATGCTTGCAAAAAAAACTAGTTATCATTATAGACTTCTTTAAAAAAGAGTATTCTATGTTTATTTGCGAATTTTTATTAAGTATGTTTCTATAATATTTTATAGTACATGTTTACTCACGCTATG
This sequence comes from Drosophila parthenogenetica, assembly GCA_035047505.1. Classification (NCBI taxonomy): domain Eukaryota; kingdom Metazoa; phylum Arthropoda; class Insecta; order Diptera; family Drosophilidae; genus Drosophila; species Drosophila parthenogenetica. The sequence goes on from JAWNPM010000070.1 coordinate 51,703, forward strand.
GTTGGCTAAATTAAATATTTAAAGTAATTTTTAAATTATGTGTTTCCATTAAAACTACAACATAAATGACACTGCAACACATATCGCGTTACAACATTCAAAATCAGTACATCGTAATATGATTGAATTTTGAAATATAATTTTCGTATTGTCATTCAAACCTTAAGTTTTGTCAATAATACTGAGAGTTACGAATTAGATTTTTAATTTATTTAGTAGGTATCATTAAAATAAAAAAATCATTATTTAGCTTTTGTGACCCTTTTAAGTCTACAGTGAGTAATTTGATAGTAAAAACTAAATATTTATATAATTAATTTTTTTATTTAAAAATTTCAAAATTATTACAGAAAATTAGCTCGTACTATGGTACGTACGTATCCATTAATATTTTAAGATATGTAAAAAAATTTAAAAATTTATTATATTTGAATGATCAAAGAAAATCCATTTCTATCTCATTAAATTTAAAATTCGCTTAACATAGCGTAATAGTTATTAAATAGTTGTGTCTGTAAAAAGTCGAGTAAAATCGTAACGTAATACCTTAGACATAATCATAAAGTGAAATTAATTAAAAACATTACCTTCTATAGCAATTTACCCACATATCAAACTGTACAAATTTAAATCGTATATTTAAAGTTATAGCCAGCCATATAACCACTCTACAAAGTTTGTTGTTTGAATATGCAAAATGCTACAAGCCTGCGCCGGCCAAAATCTAACTAAGAACAAAAATACAAACCTTAACTCTAAGTATAAAACTCATTTAAACTAAGACATGCGTATAACTATATTTTTAACCAGGTATTTAACTTAATTAAGCATATTTATAGACAGCTCTACATATACATATATTGTAAAGTTTATATTTTGCAATCAGACAGTTACAGTGATGTCGCCATCATGTCTGTGATCTTGCGCTTGTTAAAGATATATTCCGTATTTTTAAAAACTAACAATCTGTTCATGAGAGGGAGTTTAGACGACATAACATTTGAAATACCAATTAAGTCAGGCACACTCTAAAACAAACACTCATTGACAACACTTATGACAACAAATACCAAAGAATCATTTAAAAAAAAAGTGTACTAATAAAAGATTTCAACATTTTTATTCCTTTTTCTCTCTCACTTTAAATCTTTTAAACTTGCAAATCATTTTTAACAAACAAACATCAAAAAACTTATTAAAAAAAAAAAAAAACAAATACGCATAAATTACATGCTTATTTCAAAAATGCTTTTGTTCATGTGTGTTGAACTTATTCTAATACTCTGAAAAAAAAAACATACCTAATTGGATGATTGATTTTTCAAAAATAAACAAACACACACATTCAATAATTGAACACCCTGCTGTCGAATGCATTCAAAAACTACACAGCAACAGGAACAGGATCCCACAAATTTGTATATAGCAAATTTGCCTCCACATTTTAAAGAAACTGATTTAGAGGCAATGTTAGCAAAGTATGGTCAAGTCGTGTCTACCAGAATTTTGCGCGATCAGCAAATGAACTCAAAGGGTAAGAAATTGAAGATAAATAAAAGAGTTATTAATGAATCTTACTTACTATAATTAGGCGTTGGATTTGCGCGCATGGAAAGTCGCGAGAAGTGTGAGCAAATTATTCAGATGTTTAACGGTAATACAATACCAGGTGCCAAAGATCCGCTATTAGTAAAATTTGCCGATGGAGGTCCAAAAAAGAAGAATCTCTTTAAAACACCTGATCCAAATGCGCGAGCGTGGCGTGATGTTTCCGCAGAGGGAATTCCTGTTGCCTACGATCCAACCATGCAACAAAATGGTGTCAGCGTCAATGTTGGTACACCAATTGGAGTGCCATATTCTCGATTTGGGGCACCCCAAGTGGGTGGTTACCCAGTGGCTGGATCTCAGTGGATTCCCGGATATATGATGACACAGCCGATCACTCAGGTAGATGACCAGGTGAGTGAACTAATAATTAAACTCATTGCGTATGTCCAACATTTATCAGTATTCTTCATCCGCCCTGCAGTATATGCAAATGACTGCTGCTCCTCAATTAGGTGTCACCTCATATAAACCGGATGCTGTTAATCAGGTACAACCACGTGGTATTTCGATGATGGTCAGTGGCGACACGGCTGTGCCTTATGGAACAATGATGCCGCAGTTGGCAACACTGCAAATTGGCAACTCTGTAAGTGTTATTTAAATACTAAATAAATCATTAATAACAACACTTAGATTATATGTATGTATATTAAATTTATTGAGCTGTTGGTCATCAAAGCGCAGGCGAACCGTTAGAAGCAACAGGCATAATTTTTCCTAATAACACAAGTATGCTTGAAAGCAACAGCAAACATTACTGTGGATATAAATTCTTAAAAGTTCTTAATAATTTAATTACAAGTAAAAACCATAATAAAATTTACACCTGAAGACATAAACTGATATCTGGTTTACCGTACATGTGTTATTGAACATATAATAAATTGAGAGATTTCCATATATAAAAAGCATTTTCAGATATTTAATCAGTTAAACCATACGTAAAATTCGAATTATATTCTTTTCTGTATCTATATAAATGTTAACTGATATTGACATATAATTTTATTCTATATCTTACACTTCGTTTTTTTCGTTCCTTTTTCGGTTCCTTTATAGAATTTTTCTCCATCATTACAGTATATTAGTCCAACTTATCCATATTATGCACCACCAACTATTATACCAACAATGCCAATGACAGATTCCGAACAGGCTAGCACAGCTGCATCGCCCGACGAGGCATACACACAGTATGCACATCAAGCTGCTCCCAAATAGGTCTTCGCGAGGTGAGTGATATCTCTCTCTCTTTCTCTATATCTCTCACTTATTTCTCTATAACTCATTGTCTGTCATGTTGACGAATTTTCGGTCAATCCGTTCAAGATATTTATGATCTCTTCAAGCTCCTAAAACAGTACTTTTTGCCAGGCACTCATTGTACCTGAACACTATTCACTATGCGCGCTTTTGTTGTCTTGCATTTAACAACATTGTTTGCATGTATGCTTAAAAATTGTTCTGGCTTACAAATACAAATATAAAACAATTCTCTATACTCACTCGCCTCATTTAAATTCGCAATATTTGCGTCTCTGCAGTCTTTCAATAGATACTCACATACATATTCATTCGTACAAAAATCTCTCTACACACTTTTCCTATTTTGAATAATGCCTGTTGCTTGCCTGTTTGCTTATGATCTGTCGTTTACCTCAAACTCTTATTACAAAACTTTAAATTATTATTTATGTCCTGCTTATGACATCTGCGCTACAAGTAAAACAACCATCAAAATCCGTTCTATTCTATTTATTTAGTATAGTTACTAAGCAGCCTAAGTACTGGTAATACATGCCAGGTAAATATCTTTCAAATTAACATACATAGTTCAATAAAAGCATTAAAATTTAAAATAATTAAGTCTTTATTAATTGATCTCTATTATCTAATATTAATGTTTACAACGTAAAACGTTATAAACTTATGAACCCAATGCTTTTTACTACCTAAATTGACAAAAAAAAAAAATAAAGTGCATTTATCGTTTCGTTTCAGGTATAATATTTTAGTATCCGATTTGTGTACTTTATAACGAAACCGCTGGAACAACGATATTTAAAAACAACTGCAACAGCCGTGGTCGTTGTGGGAGGAAACAGCATTAACAACAGAAAAGAAACCATTTGATAACAAAAAATAAAATCAGAAAGCAACAAAAAACAAAAGTAATGGTGCTGTTCAGTAAAATGATTGTTTACAAGTAAATGATGAGAGAAAAAGAGCCAGAGTAATATAATGAAGTAAAAGAAGCGAAGATAAGAATAAATAATGATAAAGTCGTTGAAAGCAGAAGCGTAAAAAGTGAAGAAAAGCAAAGACTAAACTTAAATAATACAATATAGTTTTAAAATAAAAAAAATTGTCTAAACATCAAAGATAAGTAATAGACAAACTAAAAAAGAAACATACTTTTCATTGATAGAAGAAAACACCAGAAAATATAGTTTACTAAATAAAATTCTATTAACAACCGCTCGAAGAAACACTTCGTAATGCTTCAAGATAAGTATATTTACTTAAGGAAGAATATTAATTGAATTGAGGTTCATGTACCCCAAGTAGATAGAGTTTGCCATTAAGCAAGCGTTGCGAATGTTTAGGCAAACTAACCAATTTATTTGCAAACGACCGAAAATCCGAAACCTGTGCAATGTATCTTAGAATAAAAGAAACACAAGCAAAAAAAAAATTAATAATTTACCAAATACAAATATTACATAGAATTAAAATTAAAAACAACAGCGAAACAAAGCTGAAAAAAAGTTGATCATTTTTACTTAACGATAATAATCACAATTTTGTCGTTGATAAAAAAAAAAAAAACAGAACCGAAAGGAAAAAATCTGTTAAATACATTATTTTTTATTTAATTAATTTTATTTATGTTTAAACACAGAACTGTTGTTGAGTGGTTACATCAGATAGCGAGTCTATATAGTATATAGTATTAAAAGTTAATTGCAAGCACAAAAATAAAAGATTAAAGAAGGGAGCATTAAAGTCAACCAGAAAATTTATGTTTTTTCCTAGATTTTAAACAAGCTGTAAAAAATGTTTCCATAAGAAAACGTAACAATTACAATACTTTTATTTTGCAAACGTTTCCTTCACATATTTTAAGCAGAATTGAAAGCAAAAGAGGTCCTATAAGGATATTTTATAATTACATTATTTTTTTAAACCATTGGTGTTTACCTCTTGGAACTAATTAAAAAATAAATTAAATATCTTTCCTGCAGAGAGAGAATCACTAGGTTTAAATATTAGCAAAAAATCAGAAAACAGTAAATGTAATATCATTAGGGACAAAAAAAGATAGATTTTGGCACGTTCATGAATTCAAATAATGATAATATGAATGATAGAATAGGAAAGAATATAAATCTTCTTTTATTTTGCGACATGTTTTCGTGCTCATCAGTCTATTTATTGAATTTTTTGAAACCATCTTCAGTTGTCACTTTAAACTGTATGTTTTTGTTTTCAACAATATAGAAATTGAAAATTACACAGCCTTCTTTTGCACACACTATTTTAGCAATTAGGTGATAAAGATAAAGAGTGAAGATGTTGATGGACGAAACAGGAAAATAAAATAGAAATGGAACTTAAAACTGAAGCCGAATAATGAGGCATAAACGAAAATTGAACAAAAGGAAATATAAGAATAAAAAACAGATAATTATAGCTCATGTCAACAGCAAGTAACAATGTAATGTCTAACTCATGCAATAATATGCAACAAAAGAAAACAATGTAAACAAATTAATTTAAAAAAATAAATTTACACATATGGTAATGAAAATAGACTTAAGCAAAAAAAAAACCCATATATTGAAAACAAGAAAATTAGCAATTGTTTTCCAAGTCTCTAGTAATAAGTTTTTAGTATTCAATGACTTAATAGAACAATGGTCGAAGAGACAGTCAGCACAGTGTTTGAAATTAAAGCCTAGTATATTTATTTTTTTAACAAAATTTAGACACAAAAACACGCCTAAACACAGATTGTATTTGTGATTTTATTAAGTGGAATATATATGGACATTGAGTATAGGTATGAGCATTTCAGGGAATAAGAGGGAGTAGATTTACAATACTATAAGCGTGTAAAAAAATTTTTTTGAATCGAACCCTATGACGTCCCAAAAAAATCATACACTGTAACTGTTTAGATCCCTATGCACTCATAGTCCACCTACACTCACGCAAACAAACATTCCAGAGCAAAGTCTTTTTCATATTTTTGATTGTACTTTACATGTGGTTATTATACTAATGAATTGTCATTTCAAAAAGTTTTTAATAATCTATGACTAACATACAAATACCAAATGAATACACAACGCCAAAAGTCTTCCTAAGCCTAAAACAATATAAAAGTGAAGTGTATGTTTTCTATCAATATAATAAAAAAAAATGATGAAAACAAACTAGAGGCATTAAAAAAAATTTTTTATTTTTATCTACGACGAACATTTCTTTAATTTTCTTTTTTATTTATACTTAATGTACTTTTTTTAGACTGAATAGCAATTGATACAATAAAAATAAATTCATAGAGAACAAATCGCAGGAGTGTTTAACAAAAGCATATGGTACACACGGAACACCAACTTAGCTCCTACTTAAATGTACACGACTCATTAGCTTAGAGTATATACCACTGAACGACAAAAAGGGGCAATGATTTTGCAAACATTCCACAGAAAAAATAAAGAAATAAGTTAATATATACAAACAATTTTTATCTAGAGACGCCTCTGCGGGAAAGAGTTAAAAAGAGATAAAACGCTATAAAATCATAAGTACATAAAAAAATAAAAAATTTATTATTTCACTTATTATCTTAGTGTCTTAATTTACCCATTTTCTATGCTCTATGTCTTAATATAATGTGCAATTTAAAATTTCTGTATACCTATTTGAACTTCTTGTCTTTATGACACAAACAAAATTTTTGCGCTGTTTTAGGCAGAAAAATATTAGAATTTAAGTTATTTGTAACGAAGAAGATATAAAATCAAGTTTAATCTTAACTGAAAGGGTTTAGAAACTTAATTTTAAGAAAAGAAACATACTAGATCCCGATGAAACCGGCACACGTGTTGTGTATGAGAAAAAAAGATATATGAAAGGAAATATAATAGACAAATAGTAAAAGATTTAGATCAGATAACAACTAAAAATTAGAAAATAAGATCAAAGTATTAGGGATTAAGCCTAGCATAACTAAGTACAGATTGAAAAGATTCATTGCGATGGAAATAGAAAAACATGAGTAGTATATGATGTAGGTCGTGTTGTTTAAATTGGTGGAAACGCTTGTGCGTTTAATAGGTTGGTGTCTTAAATGAAATCTAAAGAGCCAACCAATTGGCAGACCTAGAATTTTTTGTATAGTTAGAACAGGCGCAAATAAACGGCATGTCGGATTAGATTAATTTTCAATGAAAACGCAAAAAAAAAAGACTTTTATTTTGCAAGTAGTCCCACAATTGAGAGTTCTACTACTTCTATTTTTTTTTTTAATTATTATTTTTAAATTTTATTTGTCAAACCAAACTTAATAATTATTTGTTTTTGCCTGAAAATTGTTTTAATTATGTTTGAAACGTTTACTTATTTTTAACTAATTTTAAGTAGTTAATTTATTATTTGTCTTTAATTAAAATATTACAAGCAGATGTATAGGAAATGCTCCGCTCTGTCTAATGTTCTGTATCGCGCCCAACTGAATAGAACAAAGCATAACGGAAAAGTAATTGAAATCGAAAACGAAAATGAGTTGAAATAAATATTTAAGCTAATGTCTAGTATATAAATTTGCAAAATATGCTAAAATAAAAAAATTTAAATAAAAAATTGAGTACAGAAGTACACAAATTGTTTGTTTTCATAACATTTGTGTTCAGCAAAATGTTTTACTGTTTTAAATTTTTGCTTGCCGTACACCATGTAGTTCCCAATAATACATTTGAAGTTAATTTTAATGAGTTCTTCATAGAGGGCTCAAGCCGTTATATAATGAGCAATTGTAAGGAAAGTGTAAAATAAAATTTCCTAACAACCTATTATATTATATATATTTTTGAAACTTTTTGACAAAATACCTAATAAAAGGGCAAAAATAAATTAATATATGCAAAAATATAAGAAAAATTTATATTGAGATTGTGTTAGGCAAATCTAGCAAAGATAAGTAAAATGTCATCGCAGTATAACAATAAAGAGTCAAGAAACCAGCTCATTATATTAAATAAGCTAAAATTTAAAATAACAAAAAGAAAATATAAAATAGGTATAAATTATATTAAAAAACAGCAACACAACTGCTCTTGTTTAAGTTAAGAAGCAAAAAATAAAATAGTAGAAAAGAAAAAAAAGTTTTTCAGTGGTCCGCTGAGCGCAAAGTAATGTAAATTTTGCTTGTTGCTATTTTTAAGTTCAAACCTAAAATCTTTAAAAGAACATTATTCATTTCCTAATAAGCGATAACCGCAATACCTATTTCTCTCTTTGTAACGCTACACAAAACCCTTTTAAATCTTTGTGTATTTTTTTCTGGAATTATTTTTTGCATCAATGTGACGCTTTTGAGCATTTTTTACATGCGTATGGAAAAGAATTGTATTTAAAACTGGCAAAACCAAAAATAAAAAAAAGAAAATATATGAATGTAAGAAACAATGCGAAAACTTTGCTAAAACTTTAAAATTTATATGCGCGTACGTTTTGTGCGCCAATCTAATGCAAAAAAATCATACAGTGAAGAAATGGAGGAACTGAGATTAAATTAAATTTAAATAAAATGATTAGATTAAAACCAAAAATACATTTAAGCAAACATTTGCAGCTTTTGTGCTTATTTCGCTTCAGAAAAGTAAGACTAGTTGAAAAAAAAACACAGTTTATTGTAAGTACGAAAAAAAATTGAAATGATTTCCAAAAAAGAAAAACATTGAAAACAGAAAACCAAAGCAGAACATGAAACTGAAAATAGCTAAAAATTTACAAAAAAAATTCTTGAAAAATATATAAAAATGTCTCTTTAGAAACACTAAAGAGCAAATGCTGTCATCCGAAAAACATGAAACTGAAAATTTTCTGAATCAATAAAAGACAAATTGATTTTCTGTAAGAAAACTAAGGCAACGGAACTCTTATTTTACAATTGGGTGCTTGGGCTGAAATTACTAAATTACTTAAAGAAGGAAAGTATAAAACAGTGTGGTGAGTTCATCTCAAAAAAAAAAATACAGTGCTCTATCGCACCGAGTCAAAAATCCGTCCCGATATACCTCACGGAAAAGAACGTATTAACTCTATGCGAATTAGTGTGTGGTATGTATGGTATGTCTACTTATGTCGGCTTGTGCTACAACCCGCAAGGATCATTCTAAATTCGGTGACAACATGTCGTGCCACATTTTTTGGTTAATAGGTTAACCAAAGATATAAACTTAATTTTTTTTACGAAAATCCCAAAATTCGACAACAGATGACAGCATAAACAATCGATTTTGAAAACTTGTAATACACAACAAACGCTCGTATCTATTCGTATGTATTCGGAGCCCATTAAGCTAACAACTGTCAAATCAAATACCTTCGTATTATGCCAATAAAATATAAACGATAACCAAATGTGTATGTAGATCTTAAAAATTGCCAGTTAATTCACTTACCGCTTTTTTGTTCTAAAGATTCTGAGTAAACTTTACAACATCAAAGTTAAAACCAAACAATTTTTAATTTTTTTTTCTTAAATGTTGGTTTTATTTTATTACTGTGTACGGATGTTATGCATGCAAATATCGGTTGATCATGTACAAAAAACTATATGGATAATATAAAAACATGGCCAAAGCACGAGTTCGAGATTAATTTTCTGAAAATCGTACATCAAATTTAATTCGTCAACGAAAATGTTTACCACAATTTGAAATTGTAATTATTGAATTTAGTGTTTCGATTGAAACTCGCCCTAAATACAAAGATATTTGACGCTCTTGCAAAACATTAACAAATTAAGACTAAGAATCAAACTATTTTAAAGCAAAATCATAAAAAATCTTCAGACTTCACTTCCCACCAAAACCGCCCATAAGGTTTCCAAGTCCGCCCAGACCACCGGCAGCCCCTTGTTGCAGCTGTCGCATCATATTCTGCAGTCCTCCAACTCCGCCCATTTGCTGAAGCATGCGCGGATCAATCATTTTGGCCATTTGTTGATTCAGTTTGGCCATCTGTGTCGGATTAACATTTTTTGTCATGTCTCCCTGCTTAAACAAACCCTTGACACCGCCCATTTTCTTGACAACGGCAGCAAATTTTGTATAGTGAGCAATCAACTCCTTAACCTCACGCTCAATTACACCGGAGCCTTGTGCCACACGGAGACAACGCGTTGGTTGCTTACTGAATAGTTTGGCGCCATCTCGATTATCCAGCTCGCTATCTGACATACTGTCCATCATAGTCATCATCCTTTTAATACGGGCCATTGATTCCTGCTCACCACCTTTAGTCATAAAATCTTGTGAGAAGCCGGGAATCATATTCATAATTTGTGAAAATGGTCCCATTTTCATGATATTTTGAAACTGTTCGTACATATCACGTATAGTAAAATGCCCGTGCTTAATCTTCTCCAAGAGCTCCTCGTTACCGTCTAGTTTAAGTTCGTTAACCTGTTAAACAGATGTTTGTTAGTACTTGGACCTATATCTATATAATGTTGACTCACTTTGTCGATCAGTCCTTCTATGTCACCCATGCCAAGCAATTTACTGACAAACGGCTTAGTTTTGAAAGGCTCCAAGTCGTCGATATGCTCACCAGTGCCAATAAAGATGATGGGTGACTGTGTGGCAGCTACAGCTGATAAAGCACCACCACCCTTAGCATGGCCGTCCAACTTTGTAATGATTACGGACCCAATATCCACTTTCTCTTTAAAAGCCTTTGCTTGAATCTCACACGCCTGTCCAATGGTGGCATCCATGACGAAAATTATATTGTCTGGGCTGACGGCATTGGATACAGCCAACATTTCCTCAAACAGCGACTCCTCCTGCTTGTGTCTGCCAGATGTGTCAACAATTATCATTTCAAATCCTTCTCGCTTAAACATATCAACACCCTCCTGGGCAATGACCACCGGATCAATTTCTGTATAGCTGCCATAAAATGGTATGCGCGCTTTCGTTGCGTTTTGCTTTATCTGATCGTATGCACCTGCACGAAAGGTATCCGCGCATACGAGACAGGACTTCCAATTCCGTTTCTGATAGTGATAAGCTAACTTCGTACATGTTGTTGTCTTCCCAGAGCCCTGTAACCCGACGAACATAATTACGTTGGCCTTTCCTTTGACCGGCTGATATGGCTTAACACCCGGATCGACCAGTTTAACAAGCTCCTTGAACACAGCAGACTGAATCATCCGGCGTTTATTTAGTCCACCGGCCATTTCATCAAAGTCAATGACGGCACGCACATTTTCGCGCAACTGCTTTACCTGTCGTATGTTTACATCAGCTTCGAGTAGTGCAGCACATATTTCTTTGAGCATGGCACTTAGGGCTTCTTCATTGATCACTGTCGCTTTGCTAAGCGAGTGCAGCGCCGTTGTTATTTTGCGTCCTAAATCTGCTAACACCATTTTGGCGATTTACTTGGTTGGTTAACTGCTTTGCAGAGGTCTGCGATTTAATTTCGTTGTGTTGTATGCAAAAAAGAACATGCGAGTTGCGAAGATATTACTTTTGATTTCACTCTGACACGTCAAATGTCGTACACGAAGAAGAGGAAGACTACGTAGTGCTGGAAACCGGTGCGCACCGAACAAGCTCAAATGAACGTATTTCAACACTGATGAACCAACTCATAACTCTTGGTTGTGTTCCTCCAATTATCGCTGCCACTAGTATTTTATCAGTAATTTTGTGTAATGTACTAAACGTGTTGCAACACTGGTGAACTATCGCTGTAACTTTTTAATTTCAGTACTATCGGGGTACCCGAGCAATTTTTTTAAATACCATCACGGATACCAGTATTTACAAACAAATTGTTCCCCAGAGTAATTAACTTTTTGTTATCGATATATGGCAGTTTATCAACACTAATACCAAACATAAATACTAAAAATAAATAAAATTCTGTGAATGGCACATACATTATTTCATTGTATTTTAAAAATATAGCGCGCTTTGATAATAATTATTTAAATATGGGTGTTAAAGAGTTGTGGTCGATTTTAACACCACACGCTCAACGAAAACCAATCAGTGAATTGCGCGGAAAGAAAGTTGCCATTGATCTCGCCGGTTGGGTATGTGAGAGCCTTAATGTTGTTGATTATTTTGTACACCCGCGACACCATTTAAAGTAAGTAATATATACAACATAAATCCTGATGCTGTTTTTATCAAGTTATTGACGTATCACAGAAATCTATTCTTTCGTACATGCTATCTCATATGGGAACAGGTAACTCCAGTGTTTGTGCTAGAAGGCGTTGCTCCTAATCTTAAAACTCATGTTATAGCCAAACGCAATGACATTCAGTTTCGTGGTGTACGTCCTAAAGAAAAGAAAGTACCGCAGTGCACACCGACAACAGCGACAAGTGACAAAGGCCGCTCGCGATTTAATCATGTGCTTAAGCAGTGCGAAAATCTCCTGATTTCAATGGGCATTCAATGCGTCCAGGGTCCTGGGGAAGCCGAAGCCTACTGCGCATTCCTTAACAAACATGGCGTAAGATTAACTATATATACTTGTTTTAAGGATTGATAATGCTTTCTTCAGTTGGTAGATGGTGTTATAAGTCAAGATTCAGACTGTTTTGGCTATGGTGCCCTGCGAGTTTATCGCAACTTTTCTGTGTCCACGCAGGGAACTCAAGCCGCTGCCGGTGGCGCCGTAGACATTTACGATATGGAAGACATTCGAACACGCATGGATTTTGGACAGCATAAAGTCATTGTGATGGCCCTACTTTGCGGCTGCGATTATTGTCCAGATGGCATTGGCGGTATCGGCAAGGATGGCGTACTAAAGCTTTTTAAAAAGTATAATGATGCAGAGATACTGGAAAGGTAATATAAAATCACTCCTATCAAAGCCAAATTTATCATAGCTATAAATAGGATACGCAATTGGCGGTCTGAAACAGACACGTACAATGCCATGGAGCGACGAGTTGATGACAGAACAATTTGTAGCAACTGTGGTCACATTGGACGCACACTAAGTCACGCAAAAAGCGGATGCTGTGTCTGTCGAACTGCAAAAGGATGCAATGAGAGCCGTTGGAAGTAAGAATACTAAACAGTTTCACTATTGTATTTATCAATTTTTCTTGCATAGAGAACAACGTCTTTCTATAAAGGCGGAACTGATGTTGCGCAAGAAAGCCCTTAGTGATGTCAACTTTCCAAACGAAGAAATAATATCAGAGTTTTTGAGAGAACCATCTGTTTTGCCAAAGTTAAATCTTGACTGGCAACAACCAAACCTTGTGAAATTTGTTAGGCAAATTGGACCCTTACTGCAATGGCCAGAAATCTATTGCTTTCAAAAGTTCTTCCCAATTTTAACACGTTGGCAGGTGCAGCAAGTACACCACAAGAAGTGTCTGGTAATGCCTAAAGAGATACTCAAGAAGCGTGTCGTGAAAGGAGTCACCAGCTTGGAGTTATGTTGGGAAGATATTCAGGGCTGCTTCAATGGGCTTATACCACAAGAACAAATAGCCGAATTTAGCCTGGAGCATCCAAAAGGTATTGAGGAACTTTACTTTACAATTGAGCCACTAGATTTGTTACAGAATGCATATCCAGATATTGTGAACGAATTTTTAAAGTCAAAGGAGAAGGCAGAGAAAAAAAAAGTCAAACGCAAAAATGAAAGAAAACCCTCACAGCTGGAACAAAAAACAATGCATAAATTTCTGAAACAAAATGTAGAGACACCAAGTAAATTGTCGGCTCGCAAAATGGTGGAACAATGCTCCACGCCTATTAACAATTTATTACCATCCGATTTAGAGAGTGATGGTGAATTTGACATGTCAGACGTTATTAATGTCATCGTGTCTAACCCAAAATCATTACCTGTAGTAACAAACCACGCAGGTTATTTATTGCATTATAAGATGCTACCTGAAGATTTGAGCACGGAGCTAAAGCAGCTAAGCGTACATGACAGCAATGATTTAAACTTACATAATCTAGATACACAATCAAATGACACGAGCAGTGTGCCACAAAAAAGGCGGAACCATTCGATGCATGCAGAGTGCATTTCACAAAGGAAAAGACATTCCACACAGGACGACAGTTTTGATCTATTGGTTAAGGGTGAGGTGCTAGCTCATCAGATCAGAACACCTCTGAGGCGTTTTAAGGAACAGCATCGCATATCCGGTGAAAAGGGATCTACTAAGAATAATCTTTCTTCAAACTCCATACATAATATCAATTTGAGTTTTTTTTTTAACCAAAGCTGTGACGAGGACGACGCATTTGAACAAATAATGGCGTCAAGTATGGTCCAATCACTGCAAGATCAAGATCTAATAATCATTAGCGATACTGGTAGCGATTAACATTCTTTGTAAATATAGAAGTGTAAATCTGGAAGTCTATTATATATTCCTGCTCAAAATGGCAAATTAAAGCATACATTTTTGTGTTTTGTTTTTACTTTTCATAAATTAAAAGTCTAGATAAGACTTGGCATAAGCATGGGCATCAGACATCGCTTGCTCTAATTGCTCCTCAAACAGGTTGTTCACCTTTCGTCCCTTCATATTAGAAACAATCTCGGGATCTTGACCCTTGGGTGCCGTCACCTGACCACCAAATATTTTTGCAAAAGATTGCAGCCAAAGTGAAGCGTTAAAGTGCTCGCTGACACAGTTCTGGAAAGACAATTTTAACATAAATTATGTACCTAATTTTAGGTCGAGTCATGTCAAACCTGAGGTACACAGCAGCGAGCCTTTACGATGTTATCACTCATGCTCACTACTAAAATTGGACGATCTACACATATTTTCGTTGCTCGCTGCAAAGGAATCTCTTCCAACAGTGCGGAGCTGCTTATGTAGTGCAAAATGTAAGGATTTGTGTCATGCGGCTTTTCCAAAAGCAAGTTGCGCATTTCTACCTCAACGAATTCTCTGAAAAAATTACAAAGTAACTTCTAGATAATCTGTGACATCATATTATATAAGCATACTTAAGAGTAGTACGAGATGTCTCTTTGAGTTTCCGTAGCATTTCGTTTATGCGTTCCAGAGTGTCCACTTTGAAAGCATACGGAAGCTTAATATCCGAATGAAGCATGTTGTGGCGAATAGTTTGCAACTCAATCTCAGTGGCATTGGTCAATTTATCAGATAGAAACTGTTGTTCTAGCATGTCTACTCGATGTCGTAGCAACGCTACTGTTTTCAGAACCTATTATATTACGAAATAAAATAACTTTAGAAGAGTGTTGCTCAATGGTTTTACAAATATTTACTTACATTCTCCGCCGCTTGCCCAGCGACTGCAGTAAAGGCAAAGCGTGCCCGATTTGTTTGCTTGAGATTAACAATGCAGAAGCTGGACAACTCCTTAGTATTGTTCACATGTGTGCCACAGCACAATTCCTTTGAACTAAACCTTAGCTCAGGACACTGCACATTAATTAAACGCAATCCGTGCTCTGGATATATCTCTCCTGGAATCATAGTTATATCATTTTGCTGTAGAACATCGGCAACGCTCATATGCTGCACCTTAACTGGTGCGGCGGAGCAAATGATACGGCTGTATAAAAAGTATTAGTAGATGATTATTATAAAAAAAGCAATAAAACAAACATACTTTATAAGATCCTCAATGTGCTGAACATCAGTCTTCTGAATGCGCTTACCCAGAAGACCAACTTCCAACTTGCAATGCTCACTGCTCACAGTGCTGGAAACCTGATAAGTAACTTTGTTAAAGAGCGATCGTATGGCGGCATTTAGTAAGTGAGTGGCTGTAAAAGCAAATGTTACGAAATTTCACAACTTCTATTATGTTTCCTATTGCCGACTTACCTGTGTGGTGACACATTTTAAGCTGTCGTTGTTTTTCATCCACTTTAAGCTGCAACTCTTCGCCAACGGCAAGCTCAAAGTTCTCAGTGGGTAAGCTTAAACAGCAAACATGGACCACGCAGTTGTTCAGATGCTTTACTTCTAATACATCCAATTGATGATACTCCTCAGGATTGTGTTTTGTTTTTACCAGTAACTTGCCATGATCTGATTGTTGACCGCCCGATTCATAATAAAAATTACTGGTTGCAGTGACAACAGACAACGAATCTGAGGCGATTCTCGCGTGGCTACCTACGATGCAGGACACTTCCGTATCGTTATGTAGCAAACCAAGCACGCGGGTATTTACTGTGGGAATATCATAGGTTTTACTTTCCGCGTCATAGCTGTAGATATACTTGGGATTGTTATCAGTGGGATCTAAACGTTGCGTGAGTTGCGCCTGCGCTTTTGCGATTCGCTGCTGGAGTTCTAGATTTTTATCAATACCAAAATGTTGCGGCAGCTTTGTCCGGAGCTTAGCTAAAGCGAGCTCAGCTCGATAGCGCTCCAAATCACAGTTCATGTTTTCCAGCTCGGCTAATTTTAGAAAGCTCTCTTCGGTCAGCCCATAAGTGTCAGTTAATTTGTACAAGAAATCACCTGGTATGGTGTTGTTAGAAAATTTTAAGCGTTGCACTTGAAATTCGCGATAGGCAGGCACAAATCCGGGACACTCCATCAAATCAATGTTGTCTAGTTTCGGAAATTCGGTTAACACCTCTGCGAAAGCCTTTGACGAGCTCTCTCGCAGATTTTTGTATACGTCTTGCTCATGAGCAATCATTTCCATGACAGACTCTTGCTTCAATACAATCTCCGGATAAGCCTCGCCCAGCGTCTCTGC
This sequence comes from Drosophila parthenogenetica, assembly GCA_035047505.1. NCBI lineage: Eukaryota > Metazoa > Arthropoda > Insecta > Diptera > Drosophilidae > Drosophila > Drosophila parthenogenetica. The sequence continues at coordinate 68,313 of JAWNPM010000070.1, forward strand.
CACAATAGGCACCAATTGTGAGAGCAAGTTCTCATGCGCGAAGACTTGTTCGGATATGCTAAGCGCTTTTCGCACCACACGACGAAGCTTCTGACTGTGCTTGAGAAATAAATTGTTTCATAACAGTATTATATTGGGATATATAAGTACATACTTTTGATCAGGCAGCATGCCATCAGCTAGACAAATTGTTACCATGCGTGCGTGATCGGCAAGTATTCTGTAACTAGTATCCAACAAAGCAGAATTATGGGAGTCAGGAAAACTTGCCGCGTAGACAGGAGCTTTTGACAACTATGTTAGCAGAAGAAAATGTCATCTAAAACTTTTAATAATTTAATCACTTTAAACACTTACGCTTTGAATGCCATCAAAAAGCGGTGTAAAGAGATCCGTGTCGTAATTTGAAGACTTATTTTGAAGCAGCGCAGCTAACCGTTCAAAACCCATGCCAGTGTCAACGTGCTGAGATGGCAGCTGTGTTATGGAGCCATCGGCGGTGCTTTATAAATACATTAGAAAATTTACTTATCTTTCTACTTATTAAGTTATAATTGAACGACCAACAAACCGATTATATTGAATGAATACTAAATTCCAAAGCTCTGTGAGATCTGGGCGTCCTGCATTAACTAGTTTTGCACGCTGTGCAACATTGCTACGCCCAGGACCAGGTCTGTGATCGATATGAATTTCAGTGCACGGTCCGCAGGGTCCCGTCGCTCCCATTTCCCAAAAGTTATCCTTGCTACCGAAGGGTAATATACGTTCAGATGGAAATCTGCAATTAAAAGAAGCTCTCAAAACAATTCTATAATTTTTAAAAAAATATTATTTACCCTAAACTTCGCCAAATTTCAACGCACTCCAAATCTGCAGGAATTCCTAGCAGTTTATCACCGGCAAAGTATGTAACAAACAATCTTTCAGAATCAATGCTGTAAGGTCCTCGGAGTAGCTCAAGTGCCATGGCACAGGCTTCCCGCTGTAAAACAAATTCATTCTTGCAGACTGGTGCATCAAACTATTTGTTTATATCCAATGTACCTTAAAGTAATCACCAAAGGACCAGTTGCCAAGCATTTCAAAAAACGTGTGATGGTATCCATCCTGACCCACGACTGAGAGATCATTGTGTTTACCACCAACACGGACGCATTTTTGGGAATTGACGACACGTTTGTGCGGAGCCGCTGCTGTGCCCAAGAATACTGATTTGAACTAGTGTAACAATTAAATAAAAATTACACAATACAGACCAGAAGTTAGAATAAATATTGTTACCTGGTTCATACCCGCATTGACAAAGGCAACAGTGGGATCGCAGAATGGCACTACCGGACTGGAGCGCACGAACTTATGTTCATGATTGACACTAAAGTAATCAATGAATGTTTTTCGAATTTCGCGTGATGTTAATACACGCTGGAGCTTTTTGGCCGAGTTGTACATGCCAATTTATATTTGATTCCAATTACATTCGAGACAAATGTTGGCACAGCTGAGCCGGCTATAAATATACAGAGTTGCATTTGAATTATTAACAGCTGATCACAGCTGCTATTCGCCTGTGAGTGCAACCATTCACCACTGCGTGTATTAACGTGATATTCTATTTTTTAGCTCAAGCAACAGCTGCTTGTTTTGATTAAAATGTGCCACAAATAAAATTAATAAAAATCAGAGAACAATATTGTGCAATGTGAAAGGCTAAATTAAAAGTTACAGATTTGTGCAGATAATTTCTGTACTATTATCATTACATGAATTTACCTTTGAACCTTGAAATCTTGATTTGATTTTACTTTCACTTGTACCTTAACCAAAAACGGACATCTAATTAAGACGTAGTACAAGAACAATACAAATAATAAGAAAGCTGATACTTTGGTGGGCGCAATATAGACAATGGCCACAAAACGTCGTCCCCTTCGTCCCAACCTTGCCTCCGGGCAAGCCAGTGGAACGAATATGAACTTTCGACCTGGTGGACCCGACATTACCCGATCCGAAGCAAAGGGTACCCGACCAACAGCTGCTCCAACTAGCGTACGAGAGATCTTGGTTATGGGAGTTATACATTTGTGCAAAAAAATCATATTCTTTAATACGGATATAAAAGTGGCACTCTATTTGGGTAGCTTGTTTATAGTTTCACTTATAGGCGACTTCTTGCCCTTTCCAAAGACATACTTTGCCCGTTCTGACAATCTGTTTAATCTTTACTTTGTCAAAGTTGGCTGGGGTTGGACATTGCTCTTTGTGGTGCCATTTACAGTTCTCACTGCATATACAATAACCTGTGGTGATATGAAACGGATGCTTAGACATCACCTACCGCGAGTTTTGATAGCAACATTCTTTTGGTTCTTTTGGACGAAGCTCTTTAATGTTGTGGAAACTTCGTATGGCCGCTGCACCACTAAAGGTAAGATCGATCAATACCCAACGTTGCTCAATACATATATTACTAATAATTTCAGGCTACGCAAGCAAGTCTAGTTGTCTTAGGGCAGGACATCTATGGCAAGGATTTGATATCTCTGGGCATGCCTTTATACTCATACACTCGAGCTTAGTACTAATTGAAGAGGCTCGCCCAATTATCAAATGGGAATCTATTAAAGAACATTTACGAAACGAGCTTCATAACCGCAGCATCTCTGAAATAAGTGGCAGCAATCCATTACGCGGTCTAAACGATGAACAAATACGAAGTCTACAATTTCTCTATACCCGGCTTACACCAATCATCCGCACTCTGTTTATTGGAATGGCTGCCCTTCAGCTGCTTTGGGACATCATGCTTGTGGGAACGATGTTATACTATCATCGCATGATTGAGAAGGTCATCAGCGGGATTGTTGCTATTCTTACTTGGTACTTTACCTATCGCTTCTGGTATCCAGCCAATGGACTATTACCAGACATACCGGGTAATGGGTCATTCTATTATCAACGCGAGAGCTACGTCTTCAAAAGGCCTACTCATTTACCCAGCTGCACTCCATCTACTGGTGTGCAAACATCAGGCACTGGATCGAAAGTAAACTCAAACGGCAATGGACAATGGCAGTCTGGAAAGTCAGGAACACAATCGCAGTCTGGAAAGTCAGGAACACAATCGCAAAGACAGCAAATACCAACATTTATGGGTATGCCCTTGATCACTAATGTGAAGGCAGCCAACGCTACAGCAAATTCGCTGCGAGCGGATAGTTAAAGCTATGGATAATAATGTTATTATTAAACAAGGATCTGAAAATAGGAATTGATTGGAATTGTATCGAATGCCGAAATTATTGTAAGCCGGTTGTGGTTGTGGTTATCAAACATTTTTGTACTAAATAGAACTTTATACTGAACGATTTTTTTTATATATTAGAAAGTTTGTTCTACAATAATATCTGGAGTCGCATGAGGCTCGCACATTGGCACAGTGTGCCATATATAGTTAATAGTTTACTAAGCCACTCGTCCATTAAATCGAAGTCTGACTTTGTTTCAGTTTCTGTCACTCCCGCCACTTCCTTGCGGTTTGTGCTATCCTTATTGTGGATTGTTGACACGTAGATTTAAGCGTTCTTATGTTTGTGTTTATATGTGCCCCACTTTAACAATAACAATAAAACAATAGCAATTAAAACAATAGGTGTCTACTATTTATGGGCAAATGCTGCAAACATGGCCATACCCAAAAAACCGGCGGTAGCTCCCAGCTTGTAATTAGTAGGTGTCATACTCCACATATCCTTAAGAATTTCAAAATTGCTGCTGGGCATGAGCTTCAGGTACGATTCTCGTTTCCTGAACCTAGCAAAGTATTCCTCTAGCCAAGGCAGTTTGTCATTGCCCCAATAGTAGTTCTCGAATCCCAATTGGTATAGACGTTGCAGTAACAAACCCAAGCTAACATCAGCCACTGTGAACTGTTCACCCATCAGCCACAATTTTGGTGAACTTTGCTTGGACAGCTCTTGGTCCACAAAGACCAGCACATTGCGCACTGCATCAATTACCCGTTGAAAATCTGTTCGCGAAGTTACAAGCTCTTTGCGGCGCATCTGAACATTTAATTTGTGTTTCAATGCTACGTTATGAGCATTCAGATCGGTCATGGAACTACGCAACAGTTGCAATACTTTTTCATTGTTTTCTATAAAGTAGAACTCATCGATAATACTATATGAGACATTACTTAACTCACGACTTTAAACAACTCACTTAAGCAGGATTGCCGCACAGGTCCAATAAATGGTGCTTTTGGCACCAGCTTCAGGTCATCATGGATGAAGGAGCCCAGACTTAGTGCACCCACGGGAAGACGAGAAAATGCTCTTTCAAACACCATCATCTGGTCATATTGTAACGAATATGGATCGGGCTTTAAAAGTGGACGCTTGCCTTAAAATAAAGAATAAAGTTTAGTTTCAGTGTATAAATATATTAACATAATTCACCTCCATGAAACTTTGTCTCTATATAGTTAATTATGTGTAGCGAATTGGGTATGACAAGAACATCATCCTGCAATACTGGGACATCGCCTTTAGGATTCAGATTCAGGAACCAGGTGGAGTATTGTTCTCCATTGCAAAGATCGATTATGTAGGGAGTAAAGTCAATATTTTTTTCATAAAGTACCAGCAGAACCTGAGAATTATATCCCTCAATTAATTAAAGCAATAATAACAAACCCAATATACTCTTGCAGAGAGTATAAAAATAACGCTACAGATGTTACGCATAGGCCCACGTCACTGAAGATTGCGCAAACTTATGTTGGATGAATCAAGGAGTAAGTGTAGTTAGCAGAGTAGTCATAGCTCTAAAAGTAACTTTGAACAACAATAACTTTTACTCTGATTTCCGATCAAGTAATCCAATGCAATCCTTTGTAGTAACGCGGAACAAAAAATTTTTGAGTTGACTTATTTGTATTTAAAAAATCACATGATTTTACTTCTATCCATTAGTTACTAACTTTTTGAGAATAAAAGTTGTATGGATGAAAATAAAGCACTAGCTTGTTGTCCTGAAATTCTGGGGCCTTGAAGTCTCCCATCGTAGGGGCATTTCCCGCAATTTCACTAGTTCGGCTGCTCATATTCAAAAAGTTTTAACTACTACAAGAATTTATTATATTTTCATATCACATGCTTTTCATCCATATGAAAAAAAAAAATGTTTCGTGAGCTAAATTCAAATCACCGACTTTCACAGCAAGAGAGTTTCGAGACGACTAAACTGGTTGATAGACTGGGAGTATAGTCATGCAATATGAAAATAACTAAATTGGCGCCGGAGCCTTATTAAGTAATTTGCACATCTACTGAGAGTAAATAAAAACATTTTTAGTGCTTTTGTTAACCCCATGTGGCTTAAAAATTCAACTCTCTTTCATGAGCTTTATTTGTTTATCATACTAATCAGTTTTTTTTATCATCTTACGAAATTGTAACAATATCTTTCTTTGTTTACTAAGCTTCTTAGCGCTGTCATATCTATCAAAGTAAAGTCGGATGCTTGAGTTTATGAATATATTTCATTAAGAGAAAATGTATTTTCAAAAATTGCGCCTTTAAAAGCTTTCAGTTTCGGGGTGAATGGTAAAATCAGCAACAATAAACAAATAAGTTTATGGATATTTTGCGTACAGCAATCTTTTAAATTCGCTTTTTCGAACAAATCCATAATATTTTCAATATTATAAACAACTTTGGTTAAATATGTTGCGTTTTTCAAAACTGTTCTTAAATTGGACTTTTAAAAGTTTGGCCTCTGCAACCAGCTTGGCAATAAGTCCAGTCCAAAGTACTATGATTAAAAATTGTAATCAGTACAACAACAATTGTGGTGGAGTGAAGAACAATTTTTGCCACAAACGATTTTTCAGTGGAACGTCCAGTCAAAGTTCGAACGTCAATAGGATGAAGCGGTTAGCAGGAAAAGTTGCGGTGGTAACCGCCTCCACGGACGGGCAAGACAATACACACTTAAGTTTTAAGACAATATATTATAATTCCTCAATATAAACAATATAGCATTGGATTTGCGATCGCAAAGCGTTTGGCAGAGGATGGAGCTTCCGTTGTGATAAGCAGTCGTAAGCAAAAGAATGTGGATAGTGCACTCGCAGAGCTGCGAAAGTTGAATCTTAATGTGCATGGGCTTAAGTGTCACGTTGGAGATGCGGTCGATCGAAGGCAGCTCTTTGAAGAGACCATAAGAAAGTTTGGAAAGCTCAACATTTTAATAAGTAATGCTGCTACGAATCCTGCTGTGGGCGGAGTTCTTGAATGTGACGAAAAAGTATGGGATAAAATTTTCGATGTTAATGTAAAGAGTTCGTATCTGTTAGCTAAGGAAGCGCTCCCACATCTGCGACAGGAGAAGGGCTCCAGTATTGTGTTTGTATCCTCCATTGCTGGCTTCGATGCTTTCGAGGTTAGTAAGCTTGTAGTCAAACACGCATCGTAACCAGCGGTAACCAATCAAGTTTACTGTATTTGTAGCTGCTCGGCGCTTACTCTGTAAGCAAGACTGCACTCATTGGACTAACTAAGGCAGCTGCCAAGGACTTGGCAGCTGAGGGAATACGCGTTAATTGCTTGGCGCCTGGTATAATCCGTACAAAATTCTCGAAGGCTCTGTACGAGAATGAATCCGCAAACGAAGCTGCCCTTAGCAAGATTCCCATGGGTCGTCTTGGCACTAGTGAAGAAATGGCTGGTGTTGTATCCTTCCTAGCATCCGATGATGCTGGTTACATAACAGGAGAATCAATTGTCGCAGCCGGTGGTATGCATGCTCGACTTTAAGATTTTTTATATTTATTTTGCCTTATTGCCTATTAATAACAAAAGTGTTTTACAAAAAAAATGCAGGTATAATTTTGGTAGGGAATAATAAAACATAAAATATGAGTGCAATAACGTTTATCTATGAAGATCGCAGTTTAGATAACTGATCGGCAATGTCTTTTTCAGTACGTTTCCCACTCGTCTCAAACTCGCCAGAGCCCGTGGCTGGTATGCTGGCCATCTTTCCAGAGATTTCAATGCCGATTTCATCAAGAACTTTGTTCACTACATCATTGGACTCCTCCTCGTCCCCAGATTCGTTCAACATGTCATCTAGTGTATCGTTTATCATTTCGTCCGTCATTTCCATGCGCATATTAGCCTGTTGGAAGTCCCGCATTGTGCCTGCTATCGCTTCCGGTCGAATTACCTTATTCATTCCTGCCATTGTTTTTGCCGTGGTGCCCATGGCCTCACCCAAGGCAATGTTTGCACCCATGTTTTTATTCTGGTAGCCGATGGATTGAATTTTTCCGGCTGCTGCATAGCTGCGTGATTTTTGTTTGCGTATTTCCACCAACTGTTTTGCTAGAATACGGCAAGCATCATTATTTCCAGCAGCCGCATTGCGCCTGATCTCAGCCTCTAGTTTTTTCTCCTCCTCCTCCAGTTTTCGCCGCTCTCTTTCCATGTCACGAGCCGCTTTGCGAAGACTACGATCGTTTTCCCGTTGCTGTTCTTTCACTGAAGGTTTTTTGCCAAATAAGTTGAACATTCTTAACAATTTTGTAAACGAAAGTAAGATTTTGGAAAAATATGAATCACTAGATAGTTGCTACACATAAACATCAAAACACAATCAGCTGTCCCCGCAAAAGCTGCGCGTGTGTGTGACTGGCAAATTTATGTGAATGATACAAAATTAAATTTGTCCCGACGCAGATATCTTGCGTCAAACATGGCGTTACGCATAATAAAACAAGGAGCAGAGGGTCGTCTTTATCTTGGCGAATTTAAAGGAGAACCGTGTTTAATAAAGGAGCGTTTTGTTAAGAAGTATCGACACGCAGAGTTAGATGCACAAATCACTCGACAACGAATGAAGGCTGAGGTTAAGGCATCTGGCCGTTGTCTTTCCGCCGGAATTCTGGTGCCGCGCATTTTATACTCGGACACCAACACAAACAAGCTTTACATGGAGTACTTTAGTGGCGCCCAGACGGCAAAGCAGTTTATCCAAAATACAGTGAAAGAAAGTGAAGAGTCGGACGTGGGACGTGCAAAGCAAGAGTTGACGAATTTGTGTACGCGTATTGGTTGCATTATTGGGCAAATGCATGCCAATAATATAATACATGGAGACCTGACCACATCAAATATATTAATCAACCCAAATCCAAGCTCGAAGGATGGATACGATGTTGTGATTATAGATTTTGGGCTAAGTCACTACAATCAGGCGGCAGAAGATAAAGGAGTAGATTTATATGTTCTCGAACGAGCCCTTCTGAGCACGCACAGCGAACAGAATTATATCTTCGAGCATATATTAGTGGCATATCGCAAGGAATATGGCAAGGATGAAAATGTTGTTCTGGCCAAATTTGATGAGGTGCGAGCTCGGGGTAGAAAGCGCACAATGATTGGCTAGCGTTCTGTATAACAAATATGAATATTTTAATCGATAATAAATAAAATGTAAACTCTATTCTATTCTTTTGACGGGAATTGATTGGCAAGGATCATCGTTGAGTTCTGCTACTTTAATTTTTTTAATATATTTGCGGACTTTAGTTTTACGCTTCAGTTTCTCGTGTTTTGTTCGCTCAATTCCTTTAACAGAGGATGCCTTATACTGGGCATATGGGCTTTCCTTTAATTTCTTAATGGCATCTTCGATCTTCAAACCGGCAAGGCCTTGCTCCTCGTAAAATGTTCGATATTTATCGCAGAACTTTGAGTGTCCCTTTTTAAATGCAGCAGTTTTAGTTGACGGATGCTGCAGAATATTATTTTTAAATATGATTTTAATAGCTCATTTGATACACCGCTAACTCACCCTAGCGTCAATGGCTCTGGCACAGCCTCTGTGAAAGTTGTACAAATGTCGGATGAACGCTTCATTTGGTTTAATGTTTTCTTCTAATGATAACTGCATGATTTCGGTAACATATGCAAAGGATTTTTGTACGCAGCCTTGTCTTAGCATTGCCCCTAGTATTGCAATATTCATCCGTATACCAACAGCTTGCATTTGTTGAAGTAACTCCCGTGCTTGCTCCTGGGTGCGACATCCTAACGCCAACACACCGTAAGTCACAATGTCCGGCCTTAGACCGGTGGTACGGATCATAGTTAACACTTCGCGTGCACCCTCATAGTCGAAGCGCATTGATCGCTTTTTAATAAGAATATTGAAGAAATCAATGTCTGCCTTGAGTCCAATTTTACGCAAAAAAGTGAGAAGCTGCTTTTCTGCAGCATTTGTGGGCGGAATAACTTCCAGCATGGTGGTGAAGCTTTTAATGTCTGGCGTGATTTTGTAAAACAACATCAAATCTAAATAACCGGTAAGGCCACCCAGCAGCAAAAATCGTTCATGTGGCTCTATAACTTCAGTCAAGGCAACTAAACTGCCCAATTGACCATGTGGCAGCAGTAAATTAGGCAACTCCAGTGGCTTTGATGTCGTTGGAGTTACCTCTATATGGCTATGTTTACAAAAATTGGTTGACAAAGTCATGCTACCTTTTGTAATTATTTCAGGATTCTTTTGTTTGCTTTGCAATTTGGTTACTGGATGACCCAAAGTAATCTCTTCCAGTACTCTTTGCATCGAATCAAGATCTCCAAATCCGCAATCCCGCACACAACGCAGCATGACATTAAAAGTGTAGTAATCTGGCGAAATATTACGTTTTAACATCTTATGCCAGGTGAGAAGCGCATGACGAAATCCATTTTGCTCATCACTTGCACAGGCTTGCAACAGAAAGTTAAAAGTCTCAACATTTACTGGAAACTGACGGTCAAGCATTTCATCAGCCAACATGAAGGCTTGTTGCACATCGCCACAGCGACCATAGGCTTTAATCATGGCGTTGTAATTCTTTATGTTTGGTTCGTAACCCTTCTCTACCATGTTGTCACGCAACTGTCTTATTTTATTAAGGCCGTCAGTTTGGCTTGGAGCGTTAGCACATGCATTAAATAGGGAGGTATAAGTTCCGCCTGTTAACTTAAGACCACGTTGTCGCATCTTGGTATACAGATTAAACGCTTTGCGTGTGTAACCCGCCTTTGCGCATCCGCTAATGAGCAAATTAAATATATAACTTTCTGGCTTAACGCGATCCTTTCGAAGCATGCGCACTTCAAGAACAGCAATCGCATCGTTTATCTGATGCATATTTAAGTGATCTTTTATTAAACGTGCATACTCCTTCGTACGCAGTTTTCTCATGTACCGCGTTGGTCTATTTATAAATTCCGTTTCCTCAACGTCACTGGAATGTTCCTCCTGCATGGCATTGAAATTGGTGTCATCCAAAGAGTCTGGATCACCAAAATCACATTCAGTTCCTTGTGTCCATTCCACGTTACTCCTTCTTGGAGAGTTTCTTTGCGTTTTGTTACTCGATGGTGGAGTGAATATTTCTGTTGGGGTTTCCCCAAGTTCATTGTTACAAAATGGGTTCGTATTGCTGTTTGCCTCCGGTTTGTTTTGAAGACCACCGTCGGGGTCTGACTTACGCACGTGCAGCAGGCGATTTTGTATAAGCCGCAAGTTCAATAAGTCGTTTTGACTACCGGATGTATGGCTTATATAAGCGCTAAGTGGTGGTCCATATTGTTGCAAACGCCGAACATTCGTCCTTAAGGCAAGGGTAATTAATCGCATAGCCATAGTTTTCTTTTATTTTATTTATATAATTTAATCGTTTAAAGACATTCCGCCTAATACTCCAGAAAGTGAAAAGAAGCAGCATTGATATTCTCATTCAACAATACGTATTAAGTAAATTGGACAACAGCTGTTTTGGGTCGATGTGGCAACATTAACATTCCCTTCAGCCGAAAAATTTATGTTTTTTTTCACTTAATTTAGTCTGAACTAAATTTAATTAAAGATGAGTATTACTGTGGATCCACGACGAAAAGAAAAGGTAGTTCGATATAAAGCCCCTAAAAACCAGGGCCAAAGTGGAGCCGCCAATGAAGATATGATGCCTGACTATATGAATATTCTTGGGATGGTTTTTTCCATGTGTGGACTGATGATGAAAGTAATACATATAACATCATTGACATTAATGGCTCCGATTATTAAATAACATAATTACATTACACAGCTAAAATGGTGCGCCTGGTTTGCTCTTTACTGTTCCTGCATCAGTTTTTCCAGCTCGCGCGCAAGCGACGATGCTAAACAGGTAAACTAGCACAATATGCATTTGAAGTACATTATTAATGCCACTTTTTAAGGTGCTCTCCTCCTTCATGTTGAGTGTAAGTGCTGTGGTAATGTCATATCTGCAAAATCCGGCTGCCATGACTCCCCCATGGGCCTCATAACGTATAGCAAAATTATATTATTGTTTGATTTGAGTTTAATGAATGAAACTTTATTATTCTTCAAAAATCAAATGACATTTGCTTTGGGAAAGACATATTTAAATAAATAAACCACTGAGGATTTGTGAAATATGTTAATGAAAAATTTTTAAATAAACAGCAGTTGGCTTTATGTAGTGTATTGTAGACCGCGGTGGCACTCGACCATTTATTTTACGTGGTAAGAATGTAATACGCAAACATAATAAAAGCCAAGATATAAATGGTTCCAAAGATCAGTACGTATTAAATTTCTCCAAAGTTCGCATGACCAGTAGCTTTGGCATGCTGCTGGGCCTGTGCCTGACCGACCAGCATTAAATCGCATTGAAGGCAACGAAGATTGAATTTATCCACATTTGTAAATTGACGAGAGGACTTTGCTTCGTTAGCGAGCTGCTCAGCCTGCTGATAGACACCTACTTCCTCGACGGGAAATATAGTAGCAGGTGCAGCACTCTGCGAGGTCTCCATGTAGAGTGGGTCGTAGTGTATACCATCGAACAGTAGGAAAACGCGCAAACCAAAGTTTCTATCCTCGCCGAATCGATTGATGATGGCATTTTGTATATCAACCACATCGATTTCAATACCATAATAGTTGGACAATATCGAGACTTCGATGGCGCCACCCCAAGAATCAGCTTTTTGTATCCATGAGCAATACTCAGCATTTGATTTACCAAGAACAGCGTCATTGTATTGCTGCGGATCGGCTGCTACCTCTTGCGCTATTATATGGCGCATCATTTCGCTTCCTTCGTTGTCAACTTTACCGTTGAGAACAAATCGTATGCTTGTGAAAAGGCACGAGTTATCCGCTGGTACGACCTTTTTTAACAAAATTCCATTAAAATCGCCATTTTGGCCTGCTTCAATAGGTGCAGGCACGGATGCGGATGAAGAGACAGCCATTGGAGCACTTTCGCTGTTGTTGTCAATTTCAACGGCGTTCAGTTCACTGTTCCTTGAAGATGGTGTTGTCACCTGACGTAAATGTTCGGCATCTTCCTCGGCTTGCAGACGACGTGCCAACGCTTCATCATCCGCTATAGACGCAGAATCTTCCATTACCGGTGCCTTCTCCTCCACAATCAAAGTCTCGCCGCTGTTGATGCCAGCAGCGATTAAATTTCGCTGTTGTTCCTCAGTGAGATTCAGCGGACGAGGAGGGTAGCCCACTAGCACGTGCAATTGCGGTTCCTTGATTTGCGTTACCTGTGCTATCCGCGTTTTTAGTTCGGCCAAAGTTGTACTTTCGTTAAGGTCATTTACTATAAACTGGCCTTTTTTCGATTTGAGCTTCACACTAAATGACCCAGTCATTATCGGTATAGTTTATTTTGTTAAGTTGCCAAAAATGAGTTATTCTTTCTATTTCAAAATTTGGAGTATCTGGAATTTGATTAAATTTCGTGAAATGTATTTTATTGTCTATTTTTATCCTGCTTTTTGTTTGATTTTGACATTTTGCGATAACAGCGTACGACAATAACTAACATTGCTGTTAAATAACAGAAGTCATTACTGATTTCTATGTTAAACACCATTTCTTACAATACATTAAACCATCTTTGAGTAGCTTAGTTTACATATAGTATCATTAATTAAATTTATTATTATTATAGTTTAACATATGTTCGATTTTCATTATATGTTTTTCTTAACTGAAAAATTTCTTTACACAATTTTGCATTAAGCCAATTATCGTTGGCGTTGCCATACCGCCAACTCTAAGTTTAGAGTTACTTCTTAATTTTACGTGTACAAATGTGAATGTCAAAAATTTGAACACGCGTATAGTAAGCGCCAAGATTTAAATAAAAATTCGTGTATTTGGCGTTCTTCTTATTTACTTTATGATTTGCAAAATCTAAAAAAATAATGCTGAGTAAACAATTAACACTAAGTTAGACGGCTGTGACCTTGAATCGTTGAATTAACATAAGGAATATTTACCATTTGCAAATACTAAGCACTTCTTTTGGTCTTAACCGTGACAAGATATAGTGCTGAATATTTGTGATACTGATCCACACCAGAAGGTGTTAAAATCATTAAAATTTTAATAGTAGTTAATCCCGTGTGTGAATTAAGTCAAGAACTAAGGTCAGCCTACTATAAACCTGCTAATAAATAGTAATCAATAAGATAGTCGGTGGCGACAGTGCGGCGAGCGGCATGTGTTTTTTTAAGCTGCTAATGGACAAATTAAACAGAACTCATAAGCAGGGAAACATATTATTTCGAAAAACAACAGCGAGATGTCAATCAACAAAACCGTTTAGCGTCGGCCTAACCAACAATAATGTCAATAATAACAAAAGCGACTTTAGCAAAATAGTTTGGAGTATACTTTATTCTTTATCTTTCCACACTCTTGATCGTTTGAACGCCTTGCGTGGTACACTAAAATCATTTTTAATAGTCTAAACAAAATTATTGTTGGGTTGAGCCCAGCCTCAAGACGCGAAACATTTGAAGCTTGCATTGTTGCGATGTGTTATATTTTAAGTGCTATAAAAGACGAGCGCGCTTGCGTACATTATAAAGCTGCCTGAAATGTTCATATAAATAGATGCAAGACGAAGTCTATAGCCAGTACAAGTCAGTCAACGCAAAACGCGAGATCATCAGTCGTATTTTTCTGCTCATATAAGGACGTGCCAAACAATATACAAAAAACAATGAAGATCTTAATTTTGGTGCGTGAAGTCCAGTTTAGGATCTAATGGATAATATTAACCCAAATATATCTACATTCTTTTAGACCGTGCTCGTTTTTCTAACAATCAGCTTAATGGCTACAAATGCTGTTCCCTTGGAGGAAGCAATTCCTGATGGTATTGAAGGTCCTGGAAACGAGCCTGCTAACCCATCCGATGATCAGTCTATTCTTTTCAAGCTAAAATTATTAAAGAAACTACTTTTCCTGGGTTAATTCCTTAAGTTCCATTTATAATTATTTTAACTGAATTTTTATTATATTTTGTGTGTAGTGATTAAGACAGCAAAAAAAAAAAGAAATATACTTAAAAATTTTACTCTAAAACATTGTCTGCCTTTATTTGCTTTATTTTTTTTTATGTTGAACCCAAAAGTTGAGCTTTGGTTTAGGCTTAAATGCACATTTTAAGATATATAAAACTTCGAGAAGAGAGTTGAATTAAAAAACTTTGTGTATTCTCATATTAAATGACAAAAAATTCAAGATATGCACTATATATAAAATTCTAGGATTAAATGTTCATTTGACAATTTTGAAATATAAATTTTCGACAAAGAAAAAAAATTAAAAAATTTTGTGTATGCTAAGAGAAAATAAAAATGCAAGATATAAGAGAACAATATATATGTATAACATATTACTGTTAAATGTTGTTTCATACTCCTAATTGTCTAAATTGTCTAAAAGTCAAAATTTAACGAGTGTTTTCTCTACTTAGAAGAATGAAAGCAGTTACAAATTGTACAAATGTTAACTAAAAGCAACAAAAAAGAAAGCTCGAGATCACTTTGAATTTAAAGCAAGGTTCAATTTATTTATGCGTATCTTTTTCATTACTACAATTTTATTTGAAACTTATTTGTCTCCAAGCGAAGGATTTAATGCTGAACAGTTATCATTCCAAAGCGTTTAGTATTTGATTTCTTAGTAACTGCGGGAATATATGAGCGTATGTTTGTGAGTGACTAGAGTCAGCATGCTTAAACTGGTGTGGTTGCCTTGTGACCTTAACCGAAGAGTAGTTTTTTAATCTTCTTTAGCTTGAAGATGGTCTGCGGATCATGTGGATTGTGCACATCAGACTCATAATAGATGTTGTCGTCTTGCAGAGTCTCATCGACGGGCACCGCTTTCACTAGGACCAAAACCACCAGACACAGGAAAATGGCCTGTAAAATAGCACAATGTAGTCAAATTAGTTTAAATTAAGGCGATTTGATCGGGAACTCACCAACATAAAATACTTCATTTTGGTATGCGATAGCAAATGTTGTATTGTGTAGCTCAAAAATTGACTGCAGCAAGAAGCCACAATGCTTGTGGCTTTTATATACAAGAGTTAGCGCCACTTCAACCGAAGATAAATATCATATGTAAACTGCAGGTCTTGTCTTGGCGATGTATTTAAAAACATCGGTACATAAACAAAGGCGCATAAATAAACGAGTCTGGTCAAAAAAAAACTAAAAAACAAAAATCAAAAAAGAAGCTGGTAAAAATTGCAATCGACTTGAACGTGGATATTACATTACAGTCTTTTTGGCCCTGCTGGGCATCAGCGGTGTTTATGATTCGCAAATAAAGCATATTCATAAGATAACACGCAGCAGCGCATCCTCCGTAAGTTGTTTGCATTGCTTAGGTCAGAGCCAAAAAAAGAGTAGCGTCGAGCTGCTTGTGCTACTGAAGACGCTAAGCTTATAAACAGACAGTGCATGTACCCTACGTTTGCAAGACCCACTTGACTGAATATGATATTTGAATTATGTTATGTTAAAACGTTGAGGTGAGAAAGAAAGAAAAATCTGGGTTACTTTAAACATTAAAATCCCGATGCCAGAGTATATTTAAGTCTTAGATACTCTACGTTATAACTAGCATAAATCAGGTGAAACTACCTTCATAACACAAGTGAAGGTTATGCTATCGAATATAAATCGGTCAGTGAAGCAATTAAAAAGTTGAAATTGTCAAATTTAATACAATCCAACGAAAAGTAAGATAACACAAATTAGGGATAGGAAAGTAGATTACAATTTTATTTTAAACAATATTAAATGTTCTAACTATTTATTGAGCAACTCAAACATTAAGAATAGTCGATAATTCAAAAAATAAATATATAAATCCGATTGAAAACTACAACAAAACAAATATTTACCAAATATTTAGCCAACTTGCATAAAAGATCTATTAACTATATTAACTCAAGATGGGTTTGGTGATACCTAGGGTGTATATGCTAAAACAACAATACTAAACAACATTTTTAAGATAAAGGTTAACATTTATTTTATTTTATTCCAGTTTGGTTTTTTGATCGCATACCAAGCGATGACAAATTTAGTGCATGTAGTTTGAGAAGCGGAAGTTAAATCCGATTTTTGACAAAGTTCGTAAAAATTGGGTTATTGGTCGTGACTCAGCATATTTGTGCAAACAAAGCTAATACAGATAACATTTAGCTTGTTGAATATATTATCGTATATATATCACAAAGATTTCAAGTATTTATGTAAATGTCGATTATAAGAGCTAGACCTTAAAGTTACGACACAATGGAGTCTGGGGTCCGATACATAGATTTACTTACAATCATTGTTGATCAACTTGTTGAGTGATTAGACGCAAATAATATGAATTTATTTTAGCCATGTCATCTGTCGTCGGCTTGTCTGCCAGTCAAAAATTAACATAGATGTGTAGAAAGATATCACTGTTAACTCGTTTCTGCCAACGTGTATGTCAATTAGCTCGTAAGTTATAACGCTGAAAAGGGCGTGGCGTGTTGTGTTAACTGCGTGATTGTACTGCATTTATTTGAATGTCCGCCAAATTATGTAATCTAGTATGATTTTATTGAGGTTTATATGGAAAAGTTGACACTTTTGTGTATATTCAAAACACTAAACAGACTTTGTATATTTAGCCTAAAAAGAACATGTTACCATATAAGCCAATAATTTGTGATTGTAAAAGCCACGCTAAATCACACAGCTTTTTTGACCCAAAATTCAAATTAAATGATAAAAATCTTCAGAGTAATTGAGCAATCAGTACAAACAATAAACAGTTAACAAAAAAAAAATCCATTAGTTCATGCGACGTGGTGTGACTTATATACATCTAAAATCGTTTCAACTCCAAGCTTTAAACCTATGTGGCTTGTATTACCATTTCAGGGATTTCTACACCAAAAAACCGATGTATACGTGCCAAAGTGTTTTGGTTACTGTCTGTACAACAGCTTTGGTTCTTGGGGTAAGTTAAAAAAAATGTTCTGACTTTAAAAAAAAAATAAAAAACTTCTTACAGATTAACCTGCAATTTGACGAATTTTATTCTAAGTCATTTGTACCCAACGACATAATTGTCACCTATAGTGTGGAAAATATGGTGACTCTAAATTATAACCTTACCGTTAAAGAAAACTTTCCCGGTAAGTTACTAATGCACATATTTGCCCGTAAGCTGGATAATTTACCGGGCGGAAAAAACTCTATTGAGATGGTGAAGATGAAAAACCTAGATTTCTGCAGGACTCTAGAATCACTGCGCAATATGACATTGGACGATAGTAATGCAGAATACTTAATGCCACCGACTTTCTTAATATCCTGTCCACTGACACCCGGATTCTACTACGTAGATAAAGCGTTTTTTAATGTGGATATACTACCATTGCGTCTTGCGGATGGCAGATACTTAGTGCAATTCGAACTTATTCAAGTTTACGATGAAGTTATAAAACTAGTAAACTGTAAAATAAAGTTGACGAAGACAACAACTGAAGAAAATGTATAACAAATGTGGAACAAATATCTATATTTTTCTATAATTTAGCATAATGTAATGCAAATCGCGGTAAATATCAAACTAGGAATCTAAGTTTTAAATAAGTAATTTGTATTGTTATTAAGAATAAAGTTGACCAATATTTAAAAAGACAACAGAATATTAATGAATTGGCTTAAGTCAAAAAGAGAGGCACCATTTCAGAGATTCATTATCCACTTTCTTTTAATTTTTTTAGATTATCAGCATTACATATGTTATTTCGCTGAAAACATCAGGAACTAGGTAATGACTATGAACTAAAATACATGTTTGATTATATGGTTATTAAAACACAAATAAATTATACGAAGCACAGTAAAAGGGATGCATACAAAACTGAAACAGTATGTCTCAGATAATCGTATGATTTAGAGGGACTCATATTCTTGAGGTCATAAATTAAAAACAAAAAACAAGCACAAACAACTAAAGTAAAATAAGAAAGAAAGGGAGCCAGACCAATAATGAGCGGACATTGTCCGGACATAAACCGCAAAGTTAACCGAAACTGACGTAATGCGTAAAGTGTAAGAACTAAACGGTGACAACAATGTTATCAAGAATAATCCAAAGTAGCATAAAGAAGCATCTCCAGGGGCTTCAATTTTGATCATTGAAAAGGAAATTATTTGTGCCTCCACAAACTACAAAAAATATTCTATAAGCATCTTTTCACGTTATCTGGGTGGAACCCGCGTATATTATCTCCTCCTTAAATCAAAATCTGCCTCTTGCCTTCTTTATTTATGTCGCCGCGTACATTTACAATTCAATGTCAGACATAAATTGCTTTCTTTGAGCTGTACATTACGAAATCTTCAAACCGCAGAAGAAGAAGCTACAGCTGTAGCCGCAGCTTCAGACGATCTGTAACCGGTTTGAGTTTGCAATTCAATGCAGTATAAATATTTATTTTAGGCCGATTTTTTCTGACCTTGAAACTTAATGGCGATAGCCATTGCATTTTGTCCAGTGGCCATCTCTGTGATCGCGCACATGAATTATGCAGTCAGCCGTGGTTCATCAAGTTTTATGAGTCTACCAGTCTCAACAATACATGTAATTAAAAGTGTATATATGTAGTAATTTATACTACATGGGAAAATGGGCAACTGTACAAATCTACTTGACAAGGGATCAGAAAGTTGGGAATCGCTGAGCATTGTTAATTGGTTTTATTTAAACTTATAAGAATTTAGTCAACATATATTATTTTAAAATTTGTAGGTAATATATTAAAATGTATTGAAATAAAATTAAAAATCTACTAGCCCTGTCGTTAACTCATCATGTTCATAATCTTGCTTTATACGTTTGCCTTGCAAATAGTATCTTCTTAGTTTTATTTGCTGTGATGCCAGCCATTAAACAAATATATAGTCGATTGATTTCAGATATCAATGTTATGCGATGTTATAAAAAATATGTTTACACCTGTAAATATATAGTAAATCTGCGTTACCTCACTATGTATTTAGCACTCGGCACTGAAAAGCATACAATGAAAATCACCTGCGAACCGATACAAACATTTTCATGGGAGGTTAAGCTATAAAGAATTTAGGATCAAAATATGAACAGTCTGGTTGTGTATGATAAAATGTGTGTAACAAGTAAGGCACCACAAATATTATTTAACATGAAACACACAGATGTATAAAATAACTTTAAAATTTAGTAAATATCTCAAAAGTCAAAAAGAAATAAATCAAGGCTTTTAATATACACAAGCAAAAAAGGAAAATAAATTTAACAGAAACGTGTAAATAAATTATAAAAGGCAGCATTATACATAAGATGTGAGAAGTTTAATGTGAAAGTTATCAGTAACACAGCATATTATGTTGGTACGAAAACACTCGAATCATAAAAAAAATTATAGAAGTTTACGTCGCTGGCGTCATCTATTGGTCTATTAATGTAAGTTGTATAATCAGTGCGTGACTTGTAATATTAGGAGCAAAATTTGAAAAATGTTAAGTTTTCCTAAAAAAACACTAAATAGTACACCACCGGTTTATATTATTTGCTAACCTACTAACTTTCAACTTACTGGCGTTTATTTTTTCTTAGTTTTAATTCAACGCCCTTGAATGCCACGCGCACGCACGTGTATTGCACCGGACAATAGGTAATGGTTTAGAGTCGCTCGTCATGTCGTCAATTTATAAGAGGGCCAATAATGAAGTAATTTAAAACCTCTGCAATGTAACCGATGGTCAACCGTAACTTTTACGTATATGTTTTTTTTTACAGTTTGCTACAGAAAGTTAGCTTGAATCGTTTGACACTGATTATGATAACTATGAAAACAATAAAAGAAACTACTTAATGGTCAGCGGAAAACTGAGAAGAGCTAATTTCACGATCCACTGGATTTTACACTAATAAGTTCAGAAATTGCTGTAGACCAAGGACAAGCTAAATCGGTTGCAGATTCATATCATTATTTCTTACTATCCTAGAAGGTGGCAGGCACTGTGCTACACTAAAATCTTCCAACACTAAAATCAATCAAAACATTTGTTCAACGCTGTGTCACTTCAATGTGGCCGTTGCTACAAGTATAACTGAACAGAGCTCGTCCGTCGAAACTCGAGTTTTATGTTTCAAAGGAATTGGAGAAGGCATAGATTCTCTCCTGTCCTGTACTTTTTAAGATGAAATATCGCGGACATAAACATAAATAATGGCAATGCGCTGTTATTATTTTCATCGTCCACAAAATCTGTTTCTTATTATTTCTTCCAGACAAGGCCAACATTAAAATTCAATAAGAGTGGAGAGAGGCATTCTGAGGCAAAGTCAAAGTCTTTCCTAGTAAATGCATCCTTTAATTACATTTTACAATAGCTGCATTAAACTGAAAAGTCGCCTCTCACTCTAATGGGTTAATTGGGCTTAAGACTATGTTGGTCTTGACTCGTCTCCGCTTATACCATTGGATAAACTGATTAATGTAACCAGTAAATTGACAAACGATTGCTGCGTATTGAAAACGATTCGGGTTCGTAAAGTGCCCCAAACAATCTAAAAAACATGCAAAGAGTTAGCTTTTATATTAATTTTTATAACTCGTAGTTTCTATGTAGTGTGTATTGCAAATACTACAATCTTAAATGCATGGCCAAACAGTAAGGATTAGTAGGATTTTTCGACTTGGATTTAAATTACGGGTTACCTTGTCTTAACGTGTCTTAATTATGAGTTACTCATGTGTATGCATTTTGTTCGTTAACTTCTAATTTCTCAATGCTATGGTCGCCGCGGTCTTCATAGTGATGTTGTTTTTCGTGCAGACAAAATCAACTGAGTAACGGTGGACAGAGGCAGGCAAAAAGGAATAGGTGACAAAGAGAGGAGCACAGGCAATAGGTTGGCCTTGTGTTGGATTTGGCCACAATGGTTTCTCGTTGCACTCACTACGTGGGCATAACAAAGCAAACAAGTCGCCTGCTGGCGTTTGCCGCATACTGTCGCAGAGTAAAGTGCGAGTCAGTGTAAAAAGATATGAGGAGTAGTTTGGAACACAAACGCAATTGCTTTTATAGTGTAATTTCGCATAAAATGCACAAAATGTAAAGATCAAGGGCCCCTTTAAAGGCAATATTGTCTAAGATGTATTAATCTATCGAAATACCTTTCTACTGTTTTCTTTTTTCCGGTGGAGGAAACATAATATAAACATTGTCATATGTGTGTTGACAAAATTAACACAAGTTTTAAAATTTTATTTGAATCAATTAAAAAGATTGCTTACCCGAGAAAAGCAATTTGAACTTTAGCCGAAAAAATGCAACATAAACTATCAACGCACTTTGGAATTATTTTTATTGATGTGAATTTCAACTGGCCGCATAAAAATAGAATGACAAAAAAAGAACTTAAAACAATAATTAAATCACTGTGAGTGCCGGCGCATAAATCTCGAAGCAAGCACCAACGCAATGGGTTCTCAACAATAAGCCACAGCCAAGTATGAACAACAAAATAAAAGAGAAATGGAAACAAGAGACTCGGAAAAATGGACGACATTGCGCTTTTGAAAACTTTGATTAAAATCCTTTTGAAGTGCTTAAAAATAAAGCATGAAAAAAACTTCGAATTGAAGAACCAAAGTCAAAAACAGCGTGAAACAGACCAGTCAATTATTATTAGAACTTGGGGAATGGAAAACATCGAAACGGTGGTAAAGTCGACTGAATTTGTGGCGTTTGCATTTCTTACATTGCATTTGCTTTTTTTCTTCAACGGTCGAGTTAAAAACGTTGCGATCTAAAATCTACCAACAATTTGATCGAAACAAAAACGCCACCAACATTCAGAGAAACAACAACAATGACTCATAGGCAACGCAATAACTCATGTGCTCTTCATCTTAGACTTGATGTAGTTTTGCTTCTGATGCTGATATTTTACCCCTTTCTGCTTCTGGCGTTTTGTTTTGTGTTTTGGCTTAAAGGATTATTTCGTAGTTGCACAAATGTGGAACTTGAATGCTTTGAATCAACGTGAATTTGACTTTATATTTTAGAATGAATGCTGTCCTTGAGAAGCATATACGCAGTTGTTTTAAAAGGTTTTAAATTAAATTGCGTAATCTGCAAATTATTAAAGTTACTGCATTTATTATGCAATGTTTATAAAAAATTAAAGCTATAATTTAATATTTATGAACCTAGAATGAAAATAACCCAAATCATAATTGAAAATTTGTAAAACAGATTATGTTTAAACAAATGAAAACGATCCAAATAGTCTCGAAGATCTCCAAAGGTATGCATGGACGGACGGACAGACGGCCATTTCTATATCGACTCGACGGAGTGAAAAAACATCTATGTCAATGGAAACAAAAACGAAACGATTCAACAACAGTGTTTAAAACAATACCAACACGAGGACGCAAAATCTTAATTGTGATTGGAATACATTGAAAATGTGTATCAGTCCCCAATGTCTACGGAGTGTACACTACTTTACATAAGAGATGTCCGATCAATTTTAAATAAAAAGAAATATTCACTCTTGCTTATCCACCACAATATAGTCATCAATCTTATTGCACCTACTATACAATATATAAAACTTCTTCAGTATCTTTTAGTGCGGTGACTGTAAGCTGATGCTGTTCTTACTGTGCTTTATTTGTGTCATTGTTGCTGTAGTTTATGCAACTCAACAATACAGCTAGATCTAGCCCTTATTATTTCTACTACCTTGGTTTCTGCCGCCGTGTTCTTTGTTTGTGTTACAACTGCCACTGTTGTTGGCATATTATTTTCCACGCTCGTTGAGATCGCCGCACAAGAACAGTAGCAAACAGCGAACAACAAACATCAAAAGGCATGCAGGCAGACAACACAACGAGAAAAAATTATTTTATATTTATTTTGCACGTTTTATGCGCATCTTACGTCTCCACACCCATTTGCAGTTCGTCCTCTTGACACACTCTCCTCCGTCTCTAGCTATCCTCTAGCTACACCCTGCCACCCTTTGTCTGGCATCGCATAACTCTAGTCAAGCATGCAACTTTATCATTTTGATTTAAATGCTTTGCTGTTGTTGCTACACTCTGACATGCACGTCATTGTGTGAGGGAAGAAGACAACTACGCATTATTGTTTAGGCACCAGCAGCAATAACAACAATGGAGTACAACGCGGCCTATGCGTGATATACTTTAAAGGCTTTTTTCTGTTAGCTTAAGAACAGTGCAAGACACCTACAATTAATCGTCATTTAAATTATATAACTTTTAATTATTTGTTGAAAAATTGGGCAGTATTCGCCCGATAAATTAAATAAATACAAATCAAATATCCAAAGCTTTCCTAGGGGACTGTTGACTTTTAATTTGTTACAGTCTTGTAGTTTGGTGCAAGTTGCTAACTGCAGCTTACATCTTCCCTTTCTTACTTCGAAAATTTCTTGCGTTGCTTACACTTTGGTTTTTAGTAGATATTCGCGCTTTGCTTTGTCAGTCAAAGTAGAGTCAAATGATTGACTCTCTATCGGCCGTCTCTGCTTTACGCAATTAACTAATTCGATGTGGCGCTCTTTGTTTTTGTTCCAACTCAAAAAAAAAAAAAAAGACAATTGAAGCACATGCACAAAGTATCAACAAAAAGTTCAGGGCACACAATGAAATGTATGTTGTCAAGGGTCATGGTTCAATCTCGACTTAATTTTTATTGAAACAAAGAGAGTAAGCTGCAATGGACTGCACTCTTATTCTCTTATTAAGTGAGTATGCAATGGAATGAAACACGAAGCAAGAGAACTGACTGCAGCGTTAAATGCTGTTATGCAAACAGAAGCGCTTCGTGAAAGTCTCTTTCAGAACGCGTTGGTAGTTTGCATTAGGATATTACACTTCGTTAATAAAAAGTTATTTTCTGCTTTAAAGCGTTTCTGGGAAATTTTGTTTCTCGCTGGAAACAGCATATTATTAATGTTAATAACTTAAGAAGCGGTTATTTAACGTATGTTAATACCATTACATTTAATATAAAGGTGCACAAATGTGGAACTTGAATGCTTTGAATCAACGTGAATTTGACTTTATATTTTAGAATGAATGCTGTCCTTGAGAAGCATATACGCAGTTGTTTTAAAAGGTTTTAAATTAAATTGCGTAATCTGCAAATTATTAAAGTTACTGCATTTATTATGCAATGTTTATAAAAAATTAAAGCTATAATTTAATATTTATGAACCTAGAATGAAAATAACCCAAATCATAATTGAAAATTTGTAAAACAGATTATGTTTAAACAAATGAAAACGATCCAAATAGTCTCGAAGATCTCCAAAGGTATGCATGGACGGACGGACAGACGGCCATTTCTATATCGACTCGACGGAGTGAAAAAACATCTATGTCAATGGAAACAAAAACGAAACGATTCAACAACAGTGTTTAAAACAATACCAACACGAGGACGCAAAATCTTAATTGTGATTGGAATACATTGAAAATGTGTATCAGTCCCCAATGTCTACGGAGTGTACACTACTTTACATAAGAGATGTCCGATCAATTTTAAATAAAAAGAAATATTCACTCTTGCTTATCCACCACAATATAGTCATCAATCTTATTGCACCTACTATACAATATATAAAACTTCTTCAGTATCTTTTAGTGCGGTGACTGTAAGCTGATGCTGTTCTTACTGTGCTTTATTTGTGTCATTGTTGCTGTAGTTTATGCAACTCAACAATACAGCTAGATCTAGCCCTTATTATTTCTACTACCTTGGTTTCTGCCGCCGTGTTCTTTGTTTGTGTTACAACTGCCACTGTTGTTGGCATATTATTTTCCACGCTCGTTGAGATCGCCGCACAAGAACAGTAGCAAACAGCGAACAACAAACATCAAAAGGCATGCAGGCAGACAACACAACGAGAAAAAATTATTTTATATTTATTTTGCACGTTTTATGCGCATCTTACGTCTCCACACCCATTTGCAGTTCGTCCTCTTGACACACTCTCCTCCGTCTCTAGCTATCCTCTAGCTACACCCTGCCACCCTTTGTCTGGCATCGCATAACTCTAGTCAAGCATGCAACTTTATCATTTTGATTTAAATGCTTTGCTGTTGTTGCTACACTCTGACATGCACGTCATTGTGTGAGGGAAGAAGACAACTACGCATTATTGTTTAGGCACCAGCAGCAATAACAACAATGGAGTACAACGCGGCCTATGCGTGATATACTTTAAAGGCTTTTTTCTGTTAGCTTAAGAACAGTGCAAGACACCTACAATTAATCGTCATTTAAATTATATAACTTTTAATTATTTGTTGAAAAATTGGGCAGTATTCGCCCGATAAATTAAATAAATACAAATCAAATATCCAAAGCTTTCCTAGGGGACTGTTGACTTTTAATTTGTTACAGTCTTGTAGTTTGGTGCAAGTTGCTAACTGCAGCTTACATCTTCCCTTTCTTACTTCGAAAATTTCTTGCGTTGCTTACACTTTGGTTTTTAGTAGATATTCGCGCTTTGCTTTGTCAGTCAAAGTAGAGTCAAATGATTGACTCTCTATCGGCCGTCTCTGCTTTACGCAATTAACTAATTCGATGTGGCGCTCTTTGTTTTTGTTCCAACTCAAAAAAAAAAAAAAAGACAATTGAAGCACATGCACAAAGTATCAACAAAAAGTTCAGGGCACACAATGAAATGTATGTTGTCAAGGGTCATGGTTCAATCTCGACTTAATTTTTATTGAAACAAAGAGAGTAAGCTGCAATGGACTGCACTCTTATTCTCTTATTAAGTGAGTATGCAATGGAATGAAACACGAAGCAAGAGAACTGACTGCAGCGTTAAATGCTGTTATGCAAACAGAAGCGCTTCGTGAAAGTCTCTTTCAGAACGCGTTGGTAGTTTGCATTAGGATATTACACTTCGTTAATAAAAAGTTATTTTCTGCTTTAAAGCGTTTCTGGGAAATTTTGTTTCTCGCTGGAAACAGCATATTATTAATGTTAATAACTTAAGAAGCGGTTATTTAACGTATGTTAATACCATTACATTTAATATAAAGGTGGTTATAGAAATTGAGATTTCTCCCTATGTATGTTAATTATCAAGTCATTTAACTTAATACCCATGGTTTTTAGGTCACACTCCCCAACATTGCAATAATACGTACAATTAAATTATGACTAGACACTCGGTGTTACTAGACAAATAACTCTGGATTCTGGCAACAGCAGCAACTGTCAAGTACGGGTATTGATGATAACAGTTTATTATTATAAAAGCAAACCCAAATTATGTGCAATGCCAAATTCATTCGATGGGTGAAAAAGGGATTGCAGGTGCAAAATGGCCGTTTTCTTCGTCAGTGTGTAAAAAGCCTGCAACGGAAATGAGGTTTCAATTATAATTTGTGCAAGCAACAATGCACAACAAGATGTTAAGACAACCGTACACATTAACATTTGCCTGCGGTCGATACAGTTACAATTCTCCATTTCCAAATAACTTTTCCCTTGATCATCCCACAACAATATATATTTAGAACTCGACACGCATATTTAGTGACAGCAACAAAGCTAATTACACATGTCCAAAAGCGACCACTGCAGTTCTGCCAACTTCTGCTTCTGTGCTCGTGTCACAATTCTCAAGCCGTTTTTCCCTTACGTAAGTAACATGCATACACATTTATGAGTTGAATCACAACTGTCATATACACTGTACGTGCGTATCACTTAATGATACTAGATTTCAATAAGAATTAGTGGGCAATGAATGCCAGTAGCATTTTCAGCATCAAATGTTGGTTTCCTTCACCTATCCCTTTCTTTTTGAATAGCCAGTAGAGACTTGAAAGCAACTAATTCATTTAACATTATCAAAAATACTATCAAGTATCGAACCTCAATTTTAAAATTGTTATTTAATTAATTTCCACAAAAATCTATTGCGGGTTTCCCTAAAATTTTAATTTTAATTTTAATTTAAAAATAAACTAGCTCGATTTTGGAAGCACCAAATTTGCAATATTATAAGTTATTCCAGTTGTCCAAAGAATAATTTTTTGACTTACTTGCAATTGCCTTTCAAAACTAAACCAATAATGTCATTCGTCTAGTGCCATAAACTTGTGTATAAAATATGTGCACTGCCGACTAACTCGTACATATAAAATTATTTCTTTTTTCGACAGCTATAAATATATACAGTTAGCAAAGTCACTTAGTCCAGCTTCGAACCAAAAGCTCAAAGCTAAGTTTGAAACACATGATTTTATCGAAAGCGTTAAACTTGGTAATTTATAGCGCTAACCCTGTCAAGTCAGTTAATTTTTCTGACCTGTACTTGTTATATAAATAATTCGTCATTTATAAATTGCGTTGAACTTGGTAATTTATAACGCGAACCCTGTCAAGTCAGTTAATTTTTTTGGCCTGTAACTGTTATATAAATAATTGAGAGATGAACACAGAATTTGTAGACTTCTTTGTACCATAATTATAAATATAAAAAAGTTAAGAAAAAAGCTATTTTATAAATAATGACTTAAACAATTACGATAATGTGACACACACACCAACCCTTTGTTGAAGCCTTGCCAAATGTGAATTCACCGAGTTATCGCTTGAAGGTGAACGATTTTTGCGTAAATTAAACAATGACATGTTAATATATACAATTGAAATATAAAAAGAAAAACAACAATATCAAGATATTGTTAGGTATCAATAAGTTTTTGTAGTTTCAAAAAAATTCCAAATATCATCTTCAAAAAGACATGTCTAAGTGCCAACCTCGGAGTATCGTCAAACTGATGTTGTAGAGCGAATCATATAAGAGTAGATTGGTAATTAGGTTATATTACCACTGGCTATTTGCTAAAGGCCAGTTGACCTTGTCCTAAGTCATGATAGAAAAATATCAACTAACGGAATAACAGAAAGTAAATATATGCGGATCACTTCGGACTCAAAGTTTTCTAATAGTCTCGTTATATTCTATTAGTCGAAGTATATGAAAAACACAACATGTTTTTAAATTCAATGCTTCAGTTTAAATTCTTTTATTAACATTCTCAATACAGTCCTTATTTTTTACTGGATTTTTACTAAAATTTGGACTAATAACACACATGAAGGGAATTAACTGTAATATTGAATCAACGACCTAAATAACAATTGAATTTCGACCATAATTCCCCATAAAAGATGTCAACACTCTTTTGCCTTTGCAAAATCTCAGAAATGTGACAAACAATTTATGAAAAGTTCAATAAAAATTACATACAATTGCAATAAGAGAAAATTGCAAACAGTGAAGAAAAGAGTATTAAAGAAAAAAAATTAAATTTTTTTTCATGACTATCGAATAGACATCATGTGTTTGAATAGTTTGATAACAAAAGTTTTAACAATTCGCTACAATTCAAATTTAACTGAATTGAAACATTGCAATTCGACGCTGATATTATTAAAAACCCTTCACAAAAATGTATAAATTCCACATTTGCTTTGATTTCGGTTTTGGATTTTCGATTGAAGTTTTAAGCCTGCAGTATTGCGAAAATGCTACATTGGTCATTATAATGAGGCTGAAGATGAAACCTCACTCTGACGGATGTAATTTGCGCCGTTGTGAATTTTATAGGATGTTCTTTCCGGTTAATTAGCATATTTGTTGTTATTGTTTTTGATTGCAATTTTATGATAATTTTAAATTTCTTGTTGTTGGTTTTTAGTACCTTTTCCAACATGGGGTGTTTTTCGTTGATTAGCATAAATTGCATTGTTTGCCGAAATCATCTTATGAACTTCATTTTGCACAATAATCAAGAAACTGAAGTTGTGTGTTTTTTGTAAAGATACAAATTCTTATGCAGTTCCAAAAAAACAATAAGAATGAAAGCCCAATATACAAACTAAAACTTAATGCTTAGGGTAAAATGTAGAAAGATTGGCAATCAGCGTTGACAGATTTTGAAGACACGAATAAACAATATAAACGGAATCAAAGTCATTTAAAATAGTCAATTATTCTAAAATAATTACTTTTTCATTGTTATCGTCCCAATTTTAAACCAATTTTTTTAAAACTCTTGGCAAAGACGAAGAAAAATTTTGTTTTTGATGAAGGTGATGCTGACAGCACCTCTTCATAAGTAAAAGTCAAGGTTAATGCGGTAAGATCCGTCTATGGCGGCTAGCCGCGCGTGATGTGGAGCACAGTCTGCTGATACACTCACAGGCAAGTTGATATTAAGAGTCAAGAAGTCGATATTCAACAGTAGCAGCAAATCGGAAACATAATCTGGAGTAGCGTGTGAATCAAGCGCTGAAGACAATTAAAACGTGGTAAAAATAAACATAGGTTGAAAGAAGTTGCTATTTAGTAATATTGAGCAAAGAACACATCAGCTTGGCTCAGTTAATATTAATCATGAAGTGCCAGTAATAAGCCTGTGAGTCTTCGAAATCAAGTTAAACGTATCCAACCATTTTTAGCTTTTTGTTTTAACTTATTTGGAAATTTCTAGTTACAAGTGGTAAGCCTGTAACTGAGCTGATTAAGGGAATTTCTCACAGAGCAAATAAATAAAAATAACTGAAAAACTAAAGTCGCATTGCCAAACTTTGTATTATTATTATTTTTTTTTTTCATTTTTACTTGTAACTTTAATGCTTTTCTCGAAGGTGAACCAGAATGAGTTTCTGCCTCCGTCTTAGCTTGAGTTAAAGTCTGAATCTTAGTCTCAGTGCGAGTCCCAAGCTAAGCCTCAGTTTCTATCTCAGTATCGAACTGAAGCGCATTGAAAACCAACTAAAGTATACAACGTCTTGTTACAGAGTGGTTCGATATGTTGCTTCTTTTCATTGCACCAACCGGATTGCCACTTAGCACATCTTGAAAGTGAGCGGCAACAACAACATCAGCATCTTTTCTAGAGCGAATGTCTGCTACAAATTTATTGATGCATTTGATTTTAATTAGTTTAATTTATGCCGGTTCATAATAGCACTTTTCTGCACTATCGCGCTAACTTATTGGGGATTTGCTTAAACTTAATGCAGCATCCGGCTATCGATAAAAATTAGTTATTGAAGCTAAATACTGCCACAAATTTATCTAATTGTATCAATCTCAAAATTATTTTCAAAGTGACTAAACTTTTATTAACGCATATATATATATATACCACATTTTTTGTGGCAGACTCAAATTAGTTCAAATTTAATTAAAGTATTAAAAACAAATAATTAAATTAATTAATTAAATTTGAACTAATTTGAGTCTGCCACAAAAAATTTGGTAAAATATAAGATACAAAGACATCTTCTAAAGAGCTTATTTACCAATAAATTGGAAAAGTTAAGAGAGTCAACCAAGTTCCAATTGTACAGTGATTTAGTTTTGGTTTCTGTTTCGGCTGCTGCTCGTGTATCTTAGCCAAGACGATGCCGATGAGCTTGCTCTTTGGCAATTGCTGTGGGTATGATGTCGGTTTCAGCTTTAGCTTTGGCTCTAGTACTGACGATGACGCTGTGACTTTTGTGTAACGCCAGCTCTTCTCTTCTTTTGGCCCCTAACCGGGCGCCCGACTAACAACGGCACCAAGCGACCTGCTTTTGAGTATAAAACGAAAATTGATGCAAAATTTTTTCTAACTTTTGCATCAACTTCAAACGCGGCAACACGTGTAGTTCGCATCGCAACACAAACGCGTAAAAGTAATTTTTAAAAACATAACTTAAAACCAAAGCTTCGTATAATTAACTTGCAACTGTTCAAAAATATAATATTTATATTAAATAGGAATTATCATATATCATTAAATAAATAAAAAAAAAATAAAGTTTAATTTGATAAAATCCTTAATAATATACATTTTTAAATCACACATTAAATATTAAAGAAGTGTCAAAAAGTGATTTTGATATTTGAAAAAAAAAAAAACACAGCAAACCTTGCAATAGAATGCAGTGAATGTTGATTATTAGCAAAACCGAATACTTTGTACTTACTATCGCGTATCAGTAGTGGCGAAAAATCAGTTTTTCCTTTTTTTCCTTTCTAATATTGAGCACTCAAATAAATTGAATATTGTGAATATAGCGAAGCCTTACTGTAAATTGCACTTAGCTTGAATATCATTTGTCTCCCTCACTTTTAATCTTCCTTTCTGTCTTTCAAATTTGTTTTGTAGATCGCGGACAAAATAAGAAACTACGAAAGAAACACAAAATTACAACAACGTATACGTCGCGCAGGCCACTCTAAACCGAAAATCACAGACATTATGGCAGCCACAACAACAGCAACATCACAACAGCAGCAACAACAGAGTAGACAGCAGCATCTTCATCTGCTGGACAACAACAACAGTAAGCACAACCTCTGCTTCATCGTTTTGGTTGTCGTGATGGGTTTGTTGTCTGCAGGAAACTGTGTCAATGGGGTAAGTTGGGGTTTATTTGTTGACCCGATCTTCGCTCTTCCTCTTCTATCCCTATATCCAATTCTAATCGTTGGCCAATTTTATGGTTTAAAAATTGATTGCTGCACGTCAATTACCATGCATTTATTGCCTGGAAGCCTTTCACTTTATTTATTGACTGGGAATACCATTAAGAATGCAGTAAGCAAATGTTTCTTTAATACATTATTTAGTAAAGACCAAATTACTTTATTAGCGCAGCATTTAATAGAAGGAATGGAGACATGTACTGATATATCAAATAAGCACGAACTTAATTTGTCAATGTAGATAACTTCTATACTCATTCAAAGTAAAGGATTGCACACCATTTGTCTCGTGTTTGATTTCGATCTACAACAACAAACTCCCACGCAAAATAACAGCCGCAGTCGCCTCACTGGCAGCAACAACAATGCAATTGTTAAAACTCAAGAAAAGTAGACCAGAAAATCTTCTTTTTTGTTAATCATTGTTGCATGCGATTTTGCAAGTGCAGACAACGACGTCAACCTGTCTGCAAAGTGTTAGACATCTTCTCACGTCTGTGCAACACCACACAACACAAGACTACATCAGACCTGGCCTATAACGGAGAGATCGCCAATTCCTCGCACTCTTCCGCCCACAACATCTCCCTACCGTCCTTTGAATTGCTTCAAGACTTAAGACGTAGTGTCGTCATTATTTTTTCTTCTTTCTTGTTGCGTTCGTTTTCAGTACTTCTTTAAAATCTGTTTGTGTTGTTGTATTTTATCAATTAGCCTTGCCCAGCAGTATTGCTATTGCTAAGTACAGTAATAAAATAAAAATGACAAAATCAACAAACTATATGGTTTAGATAAATATAAGTTGTTTTGATATAAATTAAACCTTAGAGCAAAATATAACACAATTTATGCCAAATGTTTTGAATTGGGAGTAATATTACGTAGTTGCAACATTTCATGGTTTCATACGCATGAGATTGACGGTTGTTTTTTTTTTGTCAAATACACACGCCTTCCTCTCCTCTCCATATTGAAGTGTTGCTAATTTTCAACACTCAGTGAATCTGATTCTTTTGTTGCTCTTCTGAATTTTCGAAAGATTTTTTAGTAGTTGCATTTGCATTTTAAATTTCGCAATTGTCTTTGTCTGGTAACTTTAAGTCGCTTAGACATGATTTAAATATGCATAGCTTGAGCTGTCATCATCATCATAATGATCACATCAAAACCAAACTAAGGTCATCACTGTGCACTCAGTGAGATAATTCACATTCTCACACTAAATTTTTAATATGAATAACTGCATAATGACACAATATTTACTGCAGCAAATTGATGGATATATAGCTGGTGAGGATTATCCAGCATACGAAGCAGTGCCCCGAGGATTATCCTTTAACTGTCAAGGACGCCAACCAGGATACTATGCGGACACAGAAACAAGGTGTCAGGTAAGACATAAAAGCAACAAAAATATTGTGAAGCAATGGCAATGTCATGAATATTAATCCTTTGTTATTTATAGGTTTGGCATTGGTGTTTGCATTCTGGACATCAGTACTCATTCCTCTGTCCCAATGGTACTGTGTTCAATCAAGCTGTGCGTGTCTGCGATTGGTGGTCAAATGTCAACTGTGCCACTGCCGAGGAATTGTACGCAAACAATGATGAACTCTATCGCACTACAGAACGTAGTCAAAATCAGCAGCTGCAACAGGGTGAAGTATGATATAAGGCTGATGATGAGTATAATGTTGTTAAATTGGCCGAAAATACAACAGTGGAAGTGAATCGACAAAGAGGCAGCAGACAGCGTCAGTTTGTGTCACAAAACAAAAGCAACAAAATTAACAACAAAAGAATTTCAGATAATACCACACCAACAAACTACAAACAATTTACCAAAAATAGTTTTAGAGGTAGCTTGAGATACAAAATAAATTCTCAATCGTCGTACTCATCATCACAGCAGCAAGAAAATAATTTTAGGAAACTAAATAGCAAATATCAAAGTAGGAAAATTAGCAGCAGCAATAGTCGTAAGCAGACTAGTAGTAATAATAACAACTATAGAAGTAGAATGGACATTTCACCCACTAAACATTTAAATTACACTCAGCACAGAAGCATCAACAACAATACTAGTACAAACAGCAGCAGCACCATCCACACCAACAGGAGCAACAAGAACCATTACAACATCAAGCATCGTGGAAACCACCGTTACAATTTAAATAAATTTGAAAATGATGACGAGCTAAAAGATTACAAAAGTAAAATCAAAAATAAATTCAATATTGATTATGATCATTCTTTAGATGAAGAATATGAAATAATTGAGGCCATTGAATGAACCGATAAGAGAATACAAAATTATCACAACACATTTGTTATTCTTTCTGCCAGTCGGAACACTTCCAATTGGATTTTATACATATAAAATCATCTTACCAACATTTCATATTAAATACAATTACAAATTCATAAACTTTATAATTTTTATAATTATAAATAAAATATTTTTTATTAAGAATTTGTTCATTTTAATCTGAAAATCTGGCAACACTGGAGTCTATAACAAGTTGAAAATTTTTTTGTTTGCATACTTTTAGACCAGAAATAAAACAGTTATTTGAAAGCTACTTTTGTCTGTCTGCTATGCAGCTTATTGAAAAAGCTTTAGAGATCTCTTCCAAATTGTATGTCAATCTTGCCAAGAGCAACAATACTAGTGCTTAGCCAAAACTGACGACAGCAGTCATCCCTTTCTAGCAAAAGAAGACAAAACGTGTTTTTATTTAAAGCTCTGCTTGGTTATCAGCTGATGATCATATGGATTTTAAAAAGCTTTGAAAATCATTAAAACTATATCTTTCATGAGTCTTTGTGTTAAAGTAACTGCTTGAGTCTTGTTAATCTTTTTTTGTTTACTCGCTGTGAGCGACCTCATAACAATAAGGTAAATATAATTCTAAACATTAGCGGCACGTCAGAACGAGTACAATAACGAGCCAAAAATGTTTAGAGTGCGTACAAATGTGAGCACTGGCAAGAGATGCATAACGATCTTGCTGTCGTCATAGAAGTTAAATCCACATATCAATGCAGCTCCACAGTAGCATTTGAATTTTAAATTTTTGGGTTCAACTCACTTGCATTTGATTCTGCTTCATTTATGCAGGCAGTCGAATTCAACATATAGGTCTCATTTTGTACAGTCGGGAATTCAATTAGTCAGCAGAAAGTAAAACTGACTTTAAATTCACAATGGCATGAAGGCAATCCACTTTTGTCCACTTAGAAACTGGTTTTTGTTCCTGAGTTTGCATTACAACCACGTTGGTGATTTTCCTGCATAAGTTTGTTATTTTAAAAAACTACCATTTAAAGGTTTTTATTACACAACTTCGAAGACTAGTTCGTCAAACGAAAATTATTTTCACACTTAAAATATCAAATATCCTAGATGAAAATCAGGCAATACCTATTCATAATATTCAACGGCTCTGCTCCAGTTTTCGATTATATCAACATTCATTTCATGCATTTCATAATCTGTTAATTTGTTTATTGAACCCGTTATTTATATCACTATTACTGAATCGTTTATTTTTCCATCTACATTCACACATATGTATGTGAGACAGCCGCTCAAAGACAAATTAATTTTTAATCAAATTGAAATTCGTTAAACTTTTATTTATTTCTTTCAAGCAGTTTGCAGTGTGGGCAAATAAAAGCAACTTTAAAATCATCTATAAACAACAAAAGAGTTACACGTTAACAATAAAAAAAAACACAAGAAGAAACAATAAATTAGCAAATCAAAACTACTCTATAAATTAACATAATTGAGGTGCGCGTATAATGATCAAATGACAATGTGAGAGATACTAGTAAAAACTGAAACAGACACTGTAAACTGTAAGCACTAACCGAACCGTTATTAATATAGTAAAAGGCTGAATCACCAGATTTAACTCAAGAGATTATCAAATCTATTAAATTCAAATAAGCGACGACTCCAGCAGCAATACTGGTAGAAAACATAAGAGGGAAGATCTTCAGTCAGACTCACAAAACCGAAATGTTCATCTTCAACACTAAACAATAATGTGGTGATATTCAGTCTATACACGGTCAACTACAAAATACATATATTATTGCATAAGCAACCAAACGCCGCTTAACAGCATTAAAAGAGAGGAAGACACATAGAGGGAGAGAAATAATCGCCTCTAACGACCTCTTTTACGAAAATCACAAGTTTTGTCAGCTTGTCGACGTTTAATGAGAGAAGTAACAAACTATTAGTTAAGTTTGATGTTTTTCAAATTTGCAAATTTCCACTGAATTAGTTACGCATACGCAACGTTGGCAACAAAATGAATCTTCTGGAGGCGCTTTGTCAGCTGTGTCTTAACATTCTCGATATCATCAAAATTTATCTAAAATTCGCACTCATCACAGTTGCATTATACTTTGTAGCCATGTGGTATGTTCATTATTATGGAAACGAGCTACAGGATCATCTCGACGGTCAAGCTGCGGACAATGACCATCCGGTCTCGAACAGTTCTGTGAGCCAAGTTTTTCGTCTTGTATTAAACTTCTTTGTCATGTAAGCACTCAATAAACTTTAGCATCTATCGATCGCCATGAAAGCGTTTCTGGGTATCTAATTTGAAACTGAACTCAAACCGTGCTTAAACCCAAAGTTATTGCGGAATTTCAATCCACTTTATCAGTTTATCAGTTTGTTTTTGGTTCAGTTTTTAGCACAAAGCCTCAGGGTTTGCAAGAGAGAATGTAAAAAAAACACTCAGTTATCATATGAGGCAACAAAAGCATTCTTTGTTGTGTAGTTACACTTTACAAAAGTCACAAAACAAGTTGAACGACTTTATGAATTTAACAATAAAAGTTTTTGGTTTTGAAAATAAATGCAAATTTGTTAAATCAAAAATATATAAAAACAAAAAATATGTGCCTTCGTACTTTTATGGGTGGGGCATTTCGTTTGGTCCGACGAAATTTATTGGCAAAAATTATAAAAATGTGTCAAACTACACCAAACGTGTACTTTAAATTCGTGCATTACCGGTTCACTTCGGTTTGGATCGAATGGGATTGGTTAGGTTACACACATAAACATTTTGCTCCCGTTCTCAGGAGACATACAAACCCACATACATATATATAAAAATATAATAATCTTTACAGCCACTTGGTTTGTCACTATAAATATAACAAGATATGAAATAATATAAGCATGTGAATATGTGATAGCCTGTTTGCATTGAGACTATGCCTTTTTCTGCTACAATTTGAATACAGACAACAGTGACTGTCGTAGTGGTAGTCGCAGTGTTCGTTACACAAACCAAATTCAACTTTCACATGCGCAGATGCAATGTACCACACTCCAAGTACTTTAGATTCATGATGTAATGAACACACACAGAGTAACTGCAGTCGTTTAAACGTTAAAAGAAATGTAAAGACAAGGAGAAAAAAAGAGCATAATCCACAGTTACAGCAAGCGATAAGAGCAACAACAACCGTTCAGACGAAGAGGAGAAGGCGTGTTAGCGTCTGATTCAAATCATCAAACGTTGCTTAAAATGCTAAATCACTATTTAGCATTCAGGCGATTGAAGAGTTAGTTTGTGTGTGCGTATTCATGGTATATAAAATGGCCTAACTAAAATTTAATTGTGATCCGCACCAAGCGGCGTATACGCAATAATTCATGATCCGTTTAAGCTATTTATGTCGCTCTACAGTGTGCATTGGTTTAAAGCCTTATGGTTTCTTTCATTATTGTTTTTGTTGTGTGTGTGACTAGTGTCAGGTGGAATTGGCCTACGTTAGTTCATTAATTGAAATGCCTGACGCTCTTGTTGCTATTGTTATTGTTGGTTGTGGTAATTTGTTGTTATTGTTATTATGTCATAGCGGTCAGTGAGCAAATAAACCGGAAAGCATTGCTATTAGATCAATCAACTAATACATTAAATAATAGCTAAGCAAAAATGCATTGGTTATGTTAATTTTGAGTTTTGCAATAAGGTTGCTTTAAATAAACCAGTTTAATTTTTGGCTACGAACATATGGTCTTAATATATTTGGCATGTATGCAAGAAGAGAGCAAATCTATAGTTCGAAAGCCTTATTCTGAAACAAAAACAGATATTGGACAACAGAATAAAAACAAATGCTAAACAACAAAAAAAAAAAAAACAAAATTCAGGTATTGCAGAATATTTGACGTAGAAAAACTGTAACAAAAACTAAAGAAAAAAACAGCTACTTGAAAAAAGCTCAAAGCACACTCTTAAATCGAGCAGCTGCAGTGCGTTCTCATTTTATATTGCGCTCTCCATGTTCATCGGTGGTACGCTCTTTAAGCTAAGCGCATGCGCATAGTCACCGCGACGAAGCGGCAAGAAACCTGTTTTACTGAGACATGCGACTTGAAACCAAATTAGCGAGTTAAAGCTGAAGTTAAAGCTTCGATTCGATAGCGAAAGACGAATTTATGCCAACGCAAAGTTGGCCACCAGTCTGCAATTTCAGTCTGCAAACGGTCAGCCTGGTGAACGGCAGCCAAGACACGTTGGCAACAGTAAGTGGGCGTGGTTAGCTCCCAAGAGACGCACACTGCGCAAGCGTAACAATCGCACAAGTGTATATGTGTCTACACACAGACAAAGAGTGTGTGCTTGTGTTTTTCTGTGCTTTTGTATGTGTGTATGGCATTGTTGTGTTGTAAAAATTATATAAAATATATATTCGCTTGGACAACAATAAAAGTTTTGCATACAAATTAATTACACTAATAGTTTTTTGTTGCCAAAAAAAGAGTATTCCAACCAACGTAAATTTCATTTGAAGTGCAAATACCAAATGTAACTGCATTTGTTTGAAAATCGTATATTTTAGTGTCGTAATACCCGTTGAACCCAGTTTTTATTTACCAATTCTAAAGGAATTTAAACAATTTTTATAGTGCAATCCCAATTCGAAATTAATAAATATAAAACCGCGAGTGTTTAACAAATAAAATTTTCACAATTACACTCACACCATTGCAGAAAAATGAAAAACACACACTCACAAATACATTGTCTAGTCTCATAACATTTATCTCTCTCACCTAAGACTTGTGTTTCTCTCTTTCGCTCTTCACATGAATGTGTGCAGTTTATTGTAAACATTTTTCATTCGATGCTATATTCATAGTACCATTTTGTTTGACAAAAGCTTAAAAATA
This sequence comes from Drosophila parthenogenetica, assembly GCA_035047505.1. Taxonomy (NCBI): domain Eukaryota; kingdom Metazoa; phylum Arthropoda; class Insecta; order Diptera; family Drosophilidae; genus Drosophila; species Drosophila parthenogenetica. The sequence continues at coordinate 107,533 of JAWNPM010000070.1, forward strand.
CAGTATATACTACTTACATTAAAACCTTTTGTGGATTATTTTCCGCTGGTGCGAAAGGTAAGCGTATTCAATATTTAAATGCACGTAAAGATGTCGGCCTATCTGTTGATTATTCAGGGCCAAATCTCTGAACAAAACATGAAAAAATTAGCTCAAGCGTAGCTAATTATTTTTTCATGTTGTTTCTTTTACTACTATAATCTATTGTTGTATACTACGTATTACTTGCAAAAATTGTTTAATGTTAATTGTGTAGTGTATGTTTTCTTTCTATCTTTTGCAACGTCCACTATGCGCATCTTTGCAAAACAACTACACAAAACAGCGACGATTTTACTTTCATCATCACAAACAACTTCAACTTCACTTACAAAAAGAGAAACAATTTTTTTTTTTTTTGTATTACTTTCATCCATCTGTTTGTCTATTTAAACATTATTGTACATTTAACATATTCGTAAAACAAACACCCTAATTCGAACTTAAAATAATTTTCCCAACGAAAACTTTAATTTCACTTAAGTTCAAATAAACGAAAACAAAAAAAAAATGATTAGAATAATTAGTTGATAATCAGATCAAATTAAATTTATTAGATAATATCACGCTTAGCCAAGAAAAAAATATGCACCAGAAAATTCAGCAGAAAACAAGAGTCAACAACAGCATCATCGACCTTGAAAGACCACAAAAGGTATTAATATGAATAAAAATAAAATGAAAGAAAAGTCAAAAATCCATTCGCTTTGGCCCAGAGATGCTAATTTTTAATGACAACACAGCAGACGGGCGGATAAGGCCGGTGGAAGACCAGAGAAGAAGACCGGGAGCCGGCAGCAAAACGAAGATCAGTAACGGTCCTCTGCCGCTAGAGCAGTAAGCAACCGGTTGAGGAGACTTGAAATATAAATTAAATATTATCAAGTAAAGCAAAAAAAAAAAAAAGAAAAACTATCTTGCGAAACCTGTTGCTGACGTCGTTTTGATGTTTCTTCAAAGAAATTTGACTGGAAGTGGTTAGACATGGAAATGAAAACAAGAGTTAATTAAGACAACTTGTTACTGAATCTTTAGTCGAGTATCAAGGCACTGTGACCTTTGAATAATAAATAAAGCAAAAAAAATTAAATAAAAAAAACTATTCTAATTGAGCATTATCTAGCTGTGACTATGGCCTGTAGCTGTGAATATAAGTTTGAGTGGATCTGTGTTTGACCTTAATCACATTCTATATCAGATTCTAAAAGGCTTTTATTGTTTAAAGCAAATACTTTAGTAAGCTTTCGTCTTTAGTAAAGTCAAGTTGAAAAAATATATGGCAGTCACGCATTGGCAGAATTTATGATTTTATTATGTGAAAAACAATTTTTTGTTTTGTTTTTTTTTTTTTTTTTCTGCAAATTTGCACAAACTCAAGGAGCTTGATCTCATAAAAACCGAAAGATACTATGATATAAACGATTAAATAAATTTAATGTCTTAACACAAAAAATTCTAATCATCGTTTCCTGTGAAGTGATTTTGAATAAACATTTATTTTTTCCTTTTCCGGCTTAAATTAGTTGACTATTGCCATGAATCTAACTAAGGCTATGCATCGTTACAGCTGATTAATAATTTTTAAGTTGAAGAGAACCACCTTAACAATAATTCATCGATGATTAACCGATATTCATATGTTGGTGTGCCTTCATGCTTAACCTTGAATTTGAACTTGGCTCAAAAAAATCAATGGTGGGCTGTAAAGATTAATATGATTATATTACTGCAACAAAAACAAAAGCTAAACCAAAATTTTAACTTGTTTTATATGGCAATTTATCATACTTGTACAATCCAAATAAAACGCTTCAATCTGCTGACCTAAGACATTTGAAGTAACGATTTTGTATATGGGACCATATTCGGAAAGAAGAGGGCAATGAACATTCAATGAATAAATATTAAAAAGCCGTCACCTTTCCAAAGCATAATTCAGAATTTAGTAATGAAAATAAGATTATTATACCCCAATTAAGATTGAGCTTTGCAGTACTTACGCATTTAAGTCGAAAAGAAACAGTTTTTAAGCCAAAGGTAAATGCATAAGACTAAATACGTTGTTGATTATAATATATGGTCAAATATTTAAAAGCACAGAGCTTTAAGACAAATGCAATATGCACAAAAAACCACGTCAAAATAACAAAAAATACCTAAATAAAATGCAAGACACATTTTAATTTTTGATTGCGCGGCGTAAGCACTGAATCTTTGGACTCGCGAACGAAGTGTTAACAGGCGAAACAAAAAAGAACAAATTGGACGACTTTGCCATGCCAAAATCAACTCACAGTGTTTCTAAAAATTGTTGGGACATGAATTTATGAAAGGCATATAAAGATTTACTTTGAATACACAAACACATAAAAGAAATATTACAGTAAATCCGATAACAGTTTCCTGCAAAGTTCATTAATTTAAGTGATTGTCAATACTCAGACAGGTCCACTGAAATTTTGAGCTGCCACGTTCTTCAAGTATTTATATATGAGAACAAGAGTGTGTTGGAGGAGTACACAAAGTACACAATACACAAAGCGTTTTATTTATGCATACACAAAAAGTTACAACTAATCGAATTACAATGAATTTAAGCATTGTAATCTGCGATGACTTCTTTGACTCTTTTTTAAATATCTCGCTCGCAATCATTTTTTATTTTTGATTTCTGTTGTAATAAACAGGTGTTTGACTGTTTGTGATTTTTACACACGCCACAATTACCCTTCACTGATTTTAAATAAAATTATTACAAATATAAATAAATATAAAAGTATACGTGCTTGATGCTTTATAGCAGTTATCGTTATTTATTTTGATTATATTTTCGCCCTTTTCATTTAAGTTGTGAAAATGGATATGAAAGTGTAGTAACAAATTTGTTACTATTGTTCGCTTTTCAATTTGATAAAGTTATGCATTATGTGCCTGTAGGTCTATCTGTCTGTTTACGTTGCGTTTGCCCTTTCGCAGCGTTTTACGTAAGTGACACTGAAGACATTATCTAATTATTCAATTACTTGTAATATAACAAAAAATTAAATCTTTAACATTAACATTGTGCACAAAAATCATTACAAATTAAAAATTATCTAATTGTTTAGGAATATATATTAATATTAAAACTATGATATATGAAAATTGTGTTCAGTATGGGTATGACTGTGAGATTGAATTTTTGATTCACTACACGTTTTAGTTTACCTATTTTAGACTGAAAATCCGTCTAGAACACTTTCTAAAACCATTTCTAGATTCAAGCTATGCCTTTATTTTCCGCCTTTAAATCCAAAAAAAACATCGACTTGACTGTTAAAAGCAATCAGTAGACTTAGGAAAGGAAAAACAGTCTTGAGCGTCCGAAATGCGTGTCCGAAATATTAAACAAGTGAAGATCTCGACCGATAAGTAACTCTCAACACAGGGTGTATAAATTTATGAAGACATCCCAAGCCTTGAATGTTTTGACAACTCTATTCCTTTATACTCAGTTATACTTTATACTCAGTGGCGTATTTTGCATAATATTTCATCATATTTGTGTTTTTTTCTCTAGCAACGCAGAGGGTTACTTATTAACACAAAAAAAACTTAAGAGCGATTACAATGAAGAGGGCCAAACGCTGGCTTTTTACAACGGCAACAGGTGAGTGGAGTAGTGTCTGTGCGTAGAATACAGAAATGAATATTCAGTTCAGGTGGCAATTTTTATTTTATTTTTGTTTTTTAAGTCATGGTATAAATTGGGTTACCGAAATACTGCAGTATATGGTTGAAATTTATATAATAAATACCTATCTGATACGATACGATTATGTAATTGATTATTTTATGAAATTTAAAAATTTACTTGACAGTGCTGTTACTAGGCTTACTGGCATCCACGGATGCTGCTCTGCCCTTTAAGAAGGTTTCGATTGCCAAAACACCTGCCTCGATAACCCCTACAACAACAACTACGTCGACGACAGTTATTCCATATTACGACACAGAAAAGGAGGAACCAACTCAAGTATCTGTATCTGAGGACGAGGACAACAAGGTAAACTTATCGAACAGAAATAAAAGTTTAAAATACATTTAGTCCAAAATATTTTCTTATTTACAGTCCGAGAATGGAACGTTATTAAGAAACTCGAAATTAACAGGCATACCTCAAATTGATTATATTTGGGATCCAAATCTTCCAAGAGAGCTGAGAGGGTAAATTTTTGTTCTTCCTAAAACTAGTATAAAAGTAGAGTGACTATGAAAGACGCCAATACGACGCAATCAATACGACGGCCTCTTTAATATGTTGAATTAATGAAGAATATATGTGTGAAGTTTATGGGTTCGGCCCATTGGATACGCCCATTACTATTTCGAAAAAACCAAACAGACTTTTAAAGTTCTGTCTTCATAAATATCTTAGACTTTAACTTGTTTTTATTGCAGCTATAATCTTTCAACATATCCATTCTTGTCAACCGTGCCGCCCATGGATGAGATTCACTTCAAATGCGAGGGACTGCACGATGGATTCTATGCCTCCATTGAGTACAAATGTCAGGTTAGCAAAACTAAACAAAAATACCGAAACAAGAGCGCCGCTTTATCAGAGAATTGTCCAAATTTGTGGTACAAGACATGTGGGTCTAAGACATGAAAAGGAACAAGAGAAGCTTGTGCACATGTCGATCGTGACCTGAAATTAACAGTATATTTTTGCAAGGCGAAAGCTCTTTTAAGAGTTACCTGGGGTTGGTACTTACAGAAATTTGGTAATTTTTATTCTGTCTATTTGCAGATATATCATCATTGTGTTTATGGCATTCGTCACGATTTTCTGTGTGCCAATTTTACGGCATTTGATCAACGAACCTTTATCTGCCATTTTGCCTCTGATGTGGACTGCGAGGGATCTCAAAAGTATTGGAACAGGTAAGTAAATTAAACGGTATTAGCAACAGTAGTAACAATTGTTACATTGCCCAGGAACGACGAGCTTTACATGGCCACCACGACATCGTCAACGAGCACGACGACAACGGAACCGCCTCCAACCCAGCCAAGACGTCGGACCCAGCGTCCCTATGCTCGTCCGTATGCTCGCCGACCATTGGATGACTACTATGATGAGGATGAGGTCGAGGACGACTACTATGAGGAACGGGGTCATCGTCGCAAGCTACGACCTCGCCTGCGCAAACCGCTGCCTCTTGAATACGATGATGAGTATGACGATAAGAGGGTGGAAGTAAAGCCAACTCGACGGAATCGCAATCATTATAGGGATGAGGATGACCTTAGCGATGAGTACTACGAGGAACGTCGCAATAAGCCCACTAGTCGTCGGAGCAAGCCCACATCATCACGCAAAGTCCCGGTACGCAAACCAGGACGCGTAGAAGAGAGACGCAGCTTCAACGAGGAGCGTGACAACGAGGAACCCAGACGAATAGGTGGCAGAAGACGGACCAGTGAAAAACGCACTACACCGTCTACAACAGATTTGCTAGATGACCTGGATCAGCTGGAGTATGAGAAACCTTACGAACTAGACCAAGAGGAAGCAGCCGAAGAGCAAACACCACAGAAAGTCAAAACTACTCCAAAGCCATTAACTGAGTTTATTACACCAAAGGCGGCCGCTGCCTCCGTCTACTCACGGCCCCGTGCACCTCCTCGCATTTCTAGACCAGTGCCCATCAATGAAAAAAAGAAATACTCATATCCTGTGCAGAAGAACACGGCCAGCACTGCAGCAACCGTGGAAGATGACGATTACTATCAAGATCAAGACCACGAGCAAGTAGATGAGGATGACTATGAGCAACCAGTACAGCCAGCAAGAAATTCTCAACGCAGACGCACTGCAGCGGCCAGAGATCCAATCCAACATACTACACGTTCTACACTACGTAAGCCTGTGACTGATAAGAAGACTCTGTTGGACGATCAGGATTACTATGCACCCGAGCGACAAGAAACGCCGCGTCGAAAGCGTCCACATGGGGGCAGAGCTCGACCATCTCCGGCACCTGAGCCAGATTTTGTTGACGATGTCGACTATGAAGAGAGGACGACGCCAGCGCGAGCTCAACGACCACGTTCTAAAGCAGCCGCTTCGTTGCCCCGCAAGACTGCACAGCGCCCTCGAAAACCAATCGTGCAGACTGAAGAGGAAGACAATGTGGAGCCTTCTAGCGAAGAGCAACCGGAGTCACTTCCAATCGCTCCCTCTGTACGCCCAAAAGCAAACACAGTGGCAACAGTCCGACGTAATCAAAAGCTGGCCCAAACTGCTAGACAACGTGCTTTACCTACGCTAAGAACAACGCCAGCGACATCAGAAGAAGAACCACTAGAGGCGGAGCACGAAGAGACAGAATTGGATGACACAGAAGAACCGCTTGCACCAGCAGCGCCATCAAAACCACAGCGACCAGCTTCGGTACGTGTGGTCAAGCGACCCTTTCTACCGTCTCGGGGCGGTAGCCCCTATTTGCCACGTGGCCTTCAGCCAGTGGGCGCTGCCATAGCTGTAAGGCAACAACCGGCGATCACAGAGAGCACACCAATCGATATGGGGTCAACTATATCGGGTGTGCGGCTCTTGGAGCATGGAGCACCATTGTTACGTGGCGAACAAAGTGATCGGAATCGTGAACGTGACCATGCAGATGTGCCATTGGCACCGCCAACGCCATCGACGCTACCGCCACGCAGCGATCCGCCCACGTTGGTGACCCCACGACGGCCAGAGCCACAGCCAGCAAAGCTCAATCTGGACGAACTCTATGAGAACGACTACGATGTGACGCTGAATGATGCGCTAGATCCTACACTTAAACCGCTTACACCACAGCATTTCCATTCACATCAGCACCAGCTTTCAAGCTATCAAGGTTCCCGATCAGGTTCCTTTGCCAGTGCGTATGCAGCTAATACCGCAAAAAGCATCGCCTACAATCCATTCTCGGATCATGGCAATAACTATCAGCAAGAATCCATTTATCAGAATCATTCGCCGTCATCCGCTTTGCAGTCAAAGTCACAGCTACCATCACAATCACCACCACAACCGCCACCATCGTCATCGTCACCGTCACAGCCAGCGAGCTATCATCATAGTAGTGATTCCTATTTCTCATCGACAGATATACGTCGGAGAGCGATTGTCCCGTCGCAGGTCTCGCGCTTACATAGACACGAATACGCTTCTGGAGGAGCAGTGAGCAATAGCCAAATAGGATCACGACCTAATCCAAATTTCTACGACGATTCATATGCATTTTAATCGTACGTGGTTGCAAAAGTCTGTGACAAAAAGGTAACCATGTCATCTTTAATCAAGGCTGCAAACCGGTTTCATATCGAACTCAAACTCGCTGAACCGGGTTTGATTCTTCTCTTTTATGCACCCCAAATGAAAAATGAAAGAAATATCTTATTTATATAAAAAAAAAGGATGATTCGAAAATGTAATGCAGTTATTTTTTATTAAACTAGTAAATTTGTAAAACTGTTAAAAACCAATTCAAGGAATGAGGATTTACATTCGACACCTCGAGGCAACTTGTTTAAACTATCAAAATATTAGGTTCGGCAAAATAGCACGGAAGATTTTATTTTAATTAAATTGTTAACTTTAATGCCTTATAAAATGAAATCCAATTTTGAGGTTTTATGATTCTTATAAGATTTGCAGCCTTGTTCTCAATTAAAGACGGCAAGTTAATTTTCGTATTTTTCTCATTGCAGATGAAGATGTAAATAACTTTCAAAGAAAAAAAAAACTAAAAGCGTCCCAGGTGCCTAGGCAAACATATTTTTAACTACATTTTTATATACTATTTTATAGTATTTTAGCCGCAACACCTACATATACTTTTAAAGTAAAGGATAAAGTTTATCAAAACATAAGTGTAAGACCAAGTTTTACACAAACAAAATTAATAGTTTAATAACATTACAAAATACTCAACTCTCGTGATAGTAGCCGAAACAAAAGAATTTTGTCAGCTAAATTTAAAAAAAATACATATGAAAAAAAAAAATATAAAAAAAAAGAAAACAACTGCCCTACTCAATTTTAGCTAAATACACGGCAAACTCAAAAAGCAAACATATAACACAACTTACTTAATTTTAAAATGCTAAAATTAAAAACTGTTCAAGACTAAGCAAAACTGCTTAAACAAAATTATAATTATAATTTAAAAAACCAGAAGTAAAAAAATTTTGTGGCTTACTTTTTTAATCAGTTCAACATTCAATTCATGATGTTATCAGTGAAGCAAAGGCAATTTTTAAGAGCTTCCGTTGCCTCCTCCAGATGATCCAATTTTTTCATTAAAAGCATCTACAGAAAAATTATGTAAACATTATGCCGAATACTTTGAAGCTCACGCTGAGTGTACAGACCTTGGCTGCAGATATAATTTCCGTTGCTGCTTTAAATGGCATAAATTCTATAGATTTCACAAGTTCTATTGGAGCTGATTTTGCCACATCCTCAATAGTTCTAAAACCTTTTTCATAGAGCTGCCTTGCACGATTCTAATTCATTATAAATTGGTTTTAATTAATAAAAATCCGCAATTATTGAATTAAACACTTACAATCTTAACTAAAGGCAGTTCCAATAACGCCTCCAATTCTATAGTGCCGCAATGATTAATTTTCTGTTGCACACGTTCAAACAACGATTTATAGCACCAAAATTCATCAATTTGCTCGCAGAGTCGCACAATGGCGCCGGCAGCCGATGTGGACTGACTGATAAGAATCTGAAGAGTTCCACGTTCAATTTGGTACTTGCTAGCCACATTCGGCAGCGGCAACAAATTTAAAACATCTGCCAAGATCAGAACTTTATATAGTCGATTTAACTGCAGAGCTAATGGTCCCTGCACCGACTGCGTTTTTGCCAGCCTGACAGCATGAGCTTCCGTGAATCCCAGTTTTCTAAATAAAGCAAGTGTCTGTGGCAGCAGAGATGTATACTCACGAAAGAGAACACTGGGGTCTGCTGGAAATAGTTCATCCCCACGCTCATTAGAATTGAAGCAAACAACCAGGTAAAGAAGATGCACATAGCTGGTGAGAATTAGCTGCTGCTGGGCATCCTGCAGTTCCTTATAGATGGCCAAGGCGCGTTTGTAATCAATGCCAGCTTTGTAGGCTGCTCGACCAATGCTGGTCAACTTGAAACGTGTGGATTGACTGATAAGCAGTTGGCTGCTTTTGTTGACATCTTGAGATGTAATGATTTCAGAGCTATTAGGCATTCCTTTTGTTACGTTGTCCTTGAGCTGCAACACTTTATTCTTGAACATATTCCGCAAAATTTGCAGTACAAGATCATCCACTGCTATATTCAATGCAACTGCCTGCACAGCTAGGAGTGTGCTATTCACAAGACGATTGAGATCACGACGACAGTCAGCGAGATTTAACCCTATAACGCTAAGAATTAAGGACTGCAAAAAGTGTTAATACTTTTAACCGTACGCTAATATAACTAGAAGTCTGTTACAACTGCAAGTTTTACCTGTAAACCAATTGCCTCTTGTTGATCTAACGAACTCAACGCCTTGTCCATAGGCGAGAAGAGCATTTCACCAACTTTCAAGTTATCCTTTCCTTGCGTAATAAGAATACTTTCTCCCGCTTCACCTAGACCAGCACGACCTGCACGCCCCACCATTTGTTTGTACTTGCAAAGGGTCATAAAGTCTTTACCCACATAAGGAGCGCGTATAATCACTCGCTTTGCGGGCAGATTAACGCCAGCAGCCAGTGTGGATGTACAACAAATGACCGTGATGACACCAAATCGATATGCGGTCTCAATATATTTACGCTCATCCATAGTGAGTCCCGAATGATGATAGGCGATTCCATACGGTAGTGTTTTGGCCAACACCGGACTTAAAACGCCACATATTGCATTCATAGCATTCATAAGATCCACTTTCTCGCTCTGACGATGCTCAAAGAACTTTTGCTTGGGTACTATACGGCTCAAGAGGAGCGCCACGTTCTCGCAATTTTTGCGTGTGGGACAAAAGACGAGACAACAGTGCTCTGGGGCGCATTCGCAAACAAGGCCAGCTAGATGATCTGGGTCAACACGCGCAACAGCAGCAGTATACTGTAAATTAAAAGTGAGACTAGTAAAATAGGCTATATTAGCACGCCAGCGCCTGTCCTTCCGTTGTAGTGTTGCAGTACACTTCTCGTTACAAGGCTCTAAACAAAAGGTTATTTTAAACTAAAACTTTAGATTTTTCACGTATTTCAGACTGAAAGGTTACAAAAATAAGAAACAAACATGCTGTTCATTGTGACTTACATTGTAATGAACGCTTCGCTTTACCACGAAAATTTCCTTAAGTTCTTGACCAGCTGCATTGATTTCTAAAATATCTGTTCCACATTTTATATACTCCTTTAGCTCCACGGGTCTAAAACCTCGTGTATAAACATCTGCTTTCATAAATGTTGAAATTTCGTTAAGATTTCCAATAGTAGCACTCATGCCTACAATTTGAATGTTAGCTGAAACAAAAACAAAACAAAAATAATAATATATGTAAATATGTTTAAAATAATAGAATATTTTTAATACCGTTTAGAAACATGACCTTAGTGAGAAATGCTTCTAGTGTGGCGCCGCGTCCACGTTCCCCAATTAAATGAAGTTCATCCACCACAATCAAACCAATTTCATGGGGCCGTTCGGCATCAATCAAACTATCCATGAGGACCGATCCTTTTTCAATAGATGCAATGAAGAGACTACGTTTCTTATGCTGCTTTTGTGGAGGACACTTGCCTTTGCCCGCCGTATACTCCTCCACAATAAAGTTCATGTCAACGGCAAACGGAGACATGGCACTGACTTTTTCCTGTACTATGGACACATATGGCAGTATAAAAAGAACATTTCGCTGCCAACAGAGCAATTCACGTAGCATTAGGATTTCGGCTACCAAAGTTTTTCCGCCACTTGTTGGCAGTGCATAAATAAGATTTTTACGCTGTCGAATCGCCGGTAAATTAAGACATTCATTTTGCCACTCTTTAAAAATATGATAAAAATATAAAAAGATAGATAATTCTATTAAAACTCAGTTACCATATAAGTTGTTAATTCCTTTATGCTCAAATATTAAGTTTTTCACTTTTTCTGGCAGTCCATAGAAATCGCCCTTTGATGGAAAACTATCATCCAAAAAAGTATCGAAGTCTGGAAAAGCCTGAGTTGCCCAGTCCAACTGATCGATTCCATCTAAATCATTTTGAATTTGAGAGGCAGACAGATTCTTCAGTGCCTCATAACTTGCATATTGACTGCCCTGGACAATGCCTTCTAGAACCGACTTTGATATGAACGACTGGGACAAGGATATGGATTCGTCTTTAACTTTCGTTATTGGATTTTCATCTGGTGACTTTGGTACCATCGTTGACATCGCGTCAAAAAATAGTTGCGTATTTTGTAAATCGGAGTTTCCGTAATCATCAACTCCTTGAAAAATATTCTCCATTTTAGCAACACTTAACTCGGTCACATTAATTTCTTGAATACATTTTTCTTCGAAATTGTTTTGGATATCTATTATTTGAGGCACCACATCAGGGCCTGGCAGAAATTTATCACCAAAAAGACTATCATCAGAATCACTGTCAATCAATTCGCTGACGGGTTGGCTAAAAGGTGCAGATATAACTGCATCTTTTCCGCTAAACATTTCCTCAAGTTTCACATGTGAAAAGATGCTGTCGTCGTTTTCCGGCCACAGGCAACTTTCACGTGTTTGCATCACGCTAGTAGTCTTGTCTGGCGGTTTAAAACAGTCAAAGCACACTCGTTTTGGATTAACTTTATGCCGCGGCGTTAGTATATCGCTTGATTGTTTTCTTGACATCATGAGTAACACATCAATTAAATAGCAGCGCGCCAAAAAATTGTGTTACATCTGTATGCGATCGCAGGGCTGTTTATCATGAATAAATTTGGCTACCTGCATTTCCTAGTATTTTATTTTTTCTTAGTATTTTCTTTCCACAAAGCGGCAATCAGTGAAATATAATTTTTTGTATCGATAATTGTGACGGTTTTTTTCAAACAAGAATACCGAAAAAGTAGTATTTGGTCACACTGACATAAGCAGGTTAATGTTTTTAGCGCAACAGTTTTAATCAAGGATTTAGAATTGCTAAGTGTTTTTTGTTCATTGCACTTTTGCAATGGACACATATTGGTACCTAGAGCATAAAAGCTCCGGTAAAAAGGTAATTCTACAAACTGGTGAAAACACGCTTGGTAGACATTCGAACTGCAAGCTTGTTTTAAAGGACTACGAGTTTTTATCAAGAAACCATGCACAATTCAATGTTAGCATCGAAAATGGCGTTATTTTAGAGCAAATGGTAAGTGTATAATTTCACTATTGCAATTAACAAACATTTTATGTACATACATAAAAACCCCTCCAATAGGGTGCCCTTAATGGCATTTTCATAAACGATGCAAAACTCAACGAACAGACCCGTTCACTCAGCTGTGGAGACCAAATTGGATTTGGTGTAGAAATTAATAAACAAGAGAAGGAAGTGCCAGCAAACTACGCCATATTTATATTAAAGCAATCGAGAATTTCACCCGAAGACGTTGTTTTGATTTCTGACGACGAAGACGACAATGCAGATCTTGGAGCAGTGAAGGCGGAAATAGCAGAGCTTGAAATATGTGACAATAAAAATGATATTGGAGTGGAACAATCTGAGGTTATTGAGAACGATGAGAGTACCAGAGCTGAAAGCCGGAATCGTACAATACACTTGCCCAAACTGTCCGAAGTAAAAATGGAACTTCTATCCCAAAAAAGCAAGGACATCAAAAGCATATTTGGCGAGCCCAATGAAGAGCTACTCGAATCAGTGTTCCATATTAATCCGTATATTTACAAGCAGCTGAATAACAATAATCTGCCAGCTCCAGACAAAAACATATGCGATGGCGATGTCATTGAGATACCGTATAATCCCATTCCAAAACCATTTAAGCTTGAGTGCGATTTTGATGATGATGAATATGATGAAAACTTTGCAATGTCGCAAGCTGTCCTTCGTGAAATGAAAGAAGAAATGGCCGATGTACTAGCCGATCTAAGCGATCTTGAAATGGATAATATGGACATTGACGACTTTAGGACAGGATCTCCAATTAAGAAACAGGCAGCCACACACATCGACGAAGATGAAATCATTATCATTGAGGACGATGACGATGAGCTCCTCAGCAAGGTGGCGGATTGGTCATCAAAACTCTTTTCTCAAAATGTAATGTCGCAGATCTACCCACTGGAAGAGAAGGAGCGCTCACCTTGTGTCAGTGAGGCTGGTCGGATTAGTGATATTTACGACCAATTTCAGAGTTCTAAGGCTTCACTCATAGAAAGCAACGATGGTGAAGAAGATGCACAGGTTTCAAATGATCCCATTTGTACAGGTAAAATCTTAATTGATAGATTAACAAAATATATAAATAATAAGGAGGCATTTTTTAGCAGTGAACAATTCATCAGAGAACATTGCAACACGTCAGTGCAGTGTACGTCTGAAGTCAATTGATGTTTCGCATTTTCAAGAAGTGTGTCATAACGAGGAACCACAATGCAGTACAGCATCTAATGATAACTTACCTGTTGCTTCCTTAAATTCGAATCCTGAAGATAACAGCAATCTGATACTGGAAGTGGAACTGGTACCCCAAATACCTAAGCCTAAGCGTTCAAAACAGCATAAAAAAACACCGAAGAAAGCTGATTCTAAGCCACCAAAAATAAAGAATCCAGCTGCAGATCCCAAAACTAAGAAAGGCCTGAGGAACACTAAAAAACCACCAGATACTGTGCTTGTTGCTCAATCAAAACCAGAAGGCACAGAAACGAAGACTCGCGGGAGTCGGTTGCGGAATAGATCAAAATCTTGTTACGTGGAAAGCCTTGAGGAAGAAGTAGAGAATCCTAAAGCTTCCACCTCAAAAGTTTCTGAACTTAAAAATAACAGTAAACCAACTACAAAGAAAATAACAAAAAGCAAACCTAAAGAGAACAGTTTAGAACGGTCCGATCCAGAAGCCCCACACAAAATTCAATCTGCAAATTTTGAGGTTAGCGCGATCGAAAATATGTCGATACAAGAAACAAAATCAAACGTTGTTAATCAGAATATTTCGAACGAAAGTATAACAACAAAGTCATCTTCCATGCGCAAACGTTGCAAGACGACTTCGGAACGGTGCGAACTATCAGGAACCTTAGAGAAACCAAAATCCAAGGAACTAAATGATAAATTAATAGAAACAAAACCTTCGATTTTATGTCCTAGTGTCTCAGTCACTGACGATAAAACTAAACACAACAACTTAAAGGAAGAACCAAATGAAAGGAAACCTGCATTAACAGATTGCCCAAAAAACAAATCTAAATCTTGTCTTTTCGATAGACCGGAATTGAATTTAAAGTCAGCAACAGTATGCACAAAAAACACACAGAGCTCACGAAAACCAACGTTAATTGAACCACCAAATTTGCCTGTACATCGTGGGAAACTACGCGGTGTATCATCGGAAAAAAGGGAAATGGAGAACATAAATGCTATATTAGAGAAGCAGCGCTCGAAAAATTATCAAGAAGAAATGAAGCGCAAATGGTATAAAAATCCAACGGATCAAAAAAACGACTTTGAGCATAACAAAAAACGGCGTCGAGAGCAGCTTCAGAAACTGAGCGAAAAATCCAAGTCAAAACCAAATTCGTTAATGGATGACTCCAACTGTGTTGAGCTTAAACGTAAATTCACAAACGTACCGACGCTGAGCAATTCGAACCGTGGTGAATTCCTTACCAAGGAAGTGGAGTTACCAATGGCAAAAAAACGTAAGGTGGACAGCATTGGGAAGCAGGAGGAAAATCAGACGCCAAAAATGAAAACATTTCCCAAAAGGCGGGCAACCATGGAATGCTCAGAACAAAAAGATCGCAATGAGAGTCCACCCTTTTACTATAGTCGACCGCCGAAGCGCAAAGCAGCTGAAGTGGCTCGCAATCAACGAACCTGCAATCGAGTTACCTTTGCTGATATGGACCGTGACTTTACACATCGCCAAAAACTGAAAAAATTGTCAAAACGTAATCGACACGTTCGATTTAATGATAATGTTGAAGTTCATATTATCGAACGCGTGGATGGTGCTAAACGAAAAGTTGAAAATCTTAAGGATACCAAAAAAATTTCACTGAGTCGATACTCAGAGCGTAGGGAATGGGCACAGGCCAAAGGAAAACTTGAAAATTATAATGATTTGATTACGGGTAACATTTTATACTGGGGAAATCAATGGTTATTACTACGTAATCCAAATGACGTTGCGGAATTGGATGTTTTGTTGCCCATACCAACTGAATTTAAAAGTTACAAACAGTACAAGGAGTAAGTGATACAATATATAAATAATAAAATATAAATGATGAGTAAAACATCGATTAATTTGAATCTGTGTAATTCATTGCAGAATCATAATTCCACTGATGAAATTGGAGCTACTGACAACTATAGAGCGTGAATATAAATCTGCCAAAACCACTTTCGAAGTTAGTCTTGTGAGTTTCTCCAAAGAAGACTCTAGAAATCGTCCCCGCTATTTACTAGTCACAAGATGTAAGCTTTACACTTCTACCGTAGCTCATATGAGTTAAAAAAAAATTCTCGTCTATTTTTAGGCAACGACAGACCCAAGAAATTTGATTTATACACCTTATGTAGTCGCGACATTATGAAGGAAACCTTTGCATCATTGTCGCGCATGCAGCGCGTAGGCGGTAAGAACATATATAAGAAAATAACATCAACATTATTTTTAATTTTATTAAACAACACAGGCAATACTTACGAGTTAACGTTCGATATATTACAAAACGATATCGGTCTGGTAACTCTGCAATCAATAAAAATGATTAATGTGCGTCCTGTTGTGGATAATATGCGAGTGGAGTTAGGGGCGTTTAATGCGGTTTATCAGCTTGGACGATCGCCACTCTTTAAACGCATTCTGCAACCGAGCGAAAATGTCATATCCTTTGATAGCAAAGTCTTGAAAGACAAACAGTATAAAGGCTTCGAAAAACTGAACAATCATCAGATTGATATATGCCAAAAGACCTGGATTCGCTTAATTGACGATTCGACACCAAGTATAACTCTTATACAAGGTCCTCCTGGCACGGGAAAATCTGCTGTTATCGCAAATCTCACACTACAATGTATGTACGGCAGTACCAATCACACACTTGACCGCAAAATTCTCATCTGTGCTCATAGCAATGCGGCTGTCGATAACATTACGTTGAACTTGAAACGTGCACGGGAATGCATGTCTCATTCACAATTTGAGTTGCTGCGGTTTGGTTTTTTGGAGAAAATGGACCAGAATGTTCACGAATTGTCTCTCGACCATCATCTTAGCCGAGAACATGCCGAGAAAATAAAACGTCTTACATCTGAAAATATTGAAAGCCTAATTGAACAACAGCTGGTACTGAAACTAGAAATTGCTGACCTAAAACAAAGATCGGATAGGGTGAGCTATATAAAACAGGTACTGCAATCCAAGGAGAATATATTACGCCTAATAAATGATCGACTGAAAACACCACTAACACCTCGAGAGGAGTACGAGCTTTCCATAAAGTACATAAACCGCGCAAACATTGTTTGCACCACTCTCTCCAGTTGCGTGAAACTGGCCACTTTTGTAGACTACTTTGATGCATGCATCATTGATGAGGCCACTCAGTGCACAGAGCCCTGGACACTGTTGCCGCTACAGTTTGGGGTACGCGATCTGGTCCTGGTGGGTGACACCCAACAGTTGCCAGCCACAGTATTATCCCAAAAGGCCATTGAGTTTGGTCTGGGAAACTCAATGTTTGATCGCATTCAACGCAATTTAAAGCAAAAAATTAACAAGGAGAGAACCAATCATTTTTTGCATACAAAAGTATTTAAATTAAGCACACAGTACCGAATGCATCCAGAGATCTGCAAATGGCCCAATAGCTATTTTTATGAAAGTGAACTGGTCAATGCGGAAAGCACCCAACGTCTCATATCCCCCATCATTCCATACTGTGTGATAAACTTGAGTTTCACACACGATACCCACGATCCGAAAAGTCGCAGTATTAGAAACGATGAGGAGGCAGGATTTGTTGCCAAACTTCTCGTAGAGATGGATAAGCATATGCCCACTCAACGCTACAGTTATGGTTTGATAACACCGTATAGCAATCATTGCACTGCCCTAAGCAAAATGATACCAGGTCACATGATGATCTCCCCACAAACAGTAGATGCGTATCAGGGCCAGGAGCGGGATGTAATTATCTTATCGAATGCTAGAACACGCGGTGTTGGCTTTCTTACCAATTATCAGCGTTTGAATGTGGCTATTACCAGACCCCGTCGCTGCCTGATAATCTGCGGTAATTTTGATGACTTGCAGGTAAGCGCAACATATTTAAAGTGAGTTTAAGGATCAAATAAACCTAACTATTTTCACAGGCTGTGGATTTGTGGCGTCATTTGCTGGATGATGCCCGTAAGCGAAAAATTTACTTTGATTTGATGCGCAGTGATGTTGATGATTTGGGTCGATCTCTAATGAAAAAAATATTAACAAAGCCCAAATAATTAGTTTTCCTGAAGATCAGTTGTTATTCAAGATGTCAAAATACTTATATAACGTGAATAAGTTATATTTAAAGAGTTGTTATTAGTTTTTAATTTACATTTATTTTTATGCTCTCAAGCGAAAAATTTACTATGATTTGATGCGCAGTAATGTTGTTGACTTTGGTCAATCTCAAATGAAAAAAATATTAATAAATCCCATACAAATTTTCTAAAGATCAGTTGTCATTCAAGAAGATTCGAAATACTTATATAACGTGAATAAGTTGTATTTTAAGAGTTATTTGTTTTTAATTTACGTTCACTTTTAATTTCGATTTGTAACATCAATATAAACTTGCCTTATATTTTGAAAAAATTTACGATGATTTGATGCGCAGTAATGTTGTTGACTTGGGTCAATCTCAAATGAAAAAAGTATTAATAAATCCCATAAAAATTTTCTAAAGATCAGTTGTCATTCAAGAAGATTCGAAATACTTATATAACGTGAATAAGTTGTATTTTAAGAGTTATTTGTTTTTAATTTACGTTCACTTTTAATTTCGATTTGTAACATCAATATAAACTTGCCTTATATTTTGAAAAAATTTACGATGATTTGATGCGCAGTAATGTTGTTGACTTGGGTCAATCTCAAATGAAAAAAGTATTAATAAATCCCATAAAAATTTTCTAAAGATCAGTTGTCATTCAAGAAGATTCGAAATACTTATATAACGTGAATAAGTTGTATTTTAAGAGTTATTTGTTTTTAATTTACGTTCACTTTTAATTTCGATTTGTAACATCAATATAAAGTTGCCTTATATTTTATACAGATTTGTTAGCACTGAATTGAGTTGTATAAGTTAACGGAATTCTCGCTATCTTATATTTTATTAACCAAAGAAAATAAATGAAAAACAAATGTTTTTTTTTTAAGTTATATGTATTGCACTATTGACGTAACTTGGGAAATTTAAAGTCTTCCAAAACTTGATCGATCGTACGTATTGTTTATATGAACTAAAGTGCACATCCAAAAAGAATGTTATAAGTATTAACTAGGGAACATTTCACATTCAAAAATAGATGCGCCTCTTTTGCATTACTACACTCGACTCTCTTGGTACTACATATAAATATATGCTAGATAGATATATTTTAAATTTACACATGGAGACATGCAAACATCAAATTCATTGGATTGTTCGGTTGGTAGTAGTTTTAAAGTTGCTTTTACTTTGTTTTCATATGCATTTTCCAGTGTTTAATTCGATTTGATAAAAAGTCAATCTCAAAGCAATAGCATGTTATTAAAATTAATGGAATAGCTTAACAACAAATCTCCGATAAGCGGTTTAAAAATTGCACTAAATAATGCCATTGTAATGATAATTATAATAATGATAATCGTAACTGAACTAACTTAAAATTGAAACAACAAAATTCTTAACGTAAACTAAAAACATAACAAAAATTATGCTCAAAATGAAAATTATTCACTCAATTGAACCATTTTTTTTAAGGGGATTGACGCCATCTGGAGATGTGCTTGCTGTTTTTTCAAATACAAATATATATGTATACAAACATATATATATATATATCAAGTATGACTATAAATAGAAGTACGACTAAAACAAACAATAGTTGTTGTATACAATTTTTAGTTTAGCATCTCTCCAAGTGATTCCTTTAAGGACTGATAGATTTGGTATTGTTGATCCGGCTTTAAATTATAAATCTACGAAGAAATTAGGAAAAACAATTAAAAAGTTTTTTTAATTGGCAGTCCAACCAACCTGTGTCAAGAGTTTTGCCGGCGATGGAGTTCTAATGAAACTCGAGATATAAACGTTAACGAAGGTAGCCATGAGGAACTGACAATCGAATCGATCCATAATGCCACCATGGCCCGGAATCATGTCACCAAAGTCCTGAATACCAAATTCATTACTTACTAAAATTTAGTTTTTTAAGGCTAATGAGTGGACTTACCTTAATTTTAAAAGCACGTTTAAAACCGGATGCAAAGAAGCCACCGAATGGTCCAATTATAGAACTGAACAAGCTCAATGAAATCGAGTGCCAAATGAATGGGTAGACGTTCAAAGTTTTGCCAATACCAAACTAAAATTGTAAAGTTCAAGTAAAAAAAAAAAATTATAAATAATAATTTTATTATGTGAACACTTACCAATTTAAGACTGTACTCCTGTGGGGTAAACAGATAGCTAGGCACACAAGACATCGTCATGCGACCTAGTTCCTCAGAATATTGTATGGGGCAGATAAAGTATTGGTAATTACACAATACATATGAGAATAATATGCCAAAAAGAACGGTGGCAAAACCACCACCAATAAAGCCCTCCCAGGTCTTCTTAGGGCTAAGCTTAATAAGTGGCGTACGTCCAAAGAAGAATCCAAACACATACGCCATGACATCATTGCAGACAATCATCGATACAGGCACTATAAACCAAATTAGCCCCTCAAATATATTCTGTATAATTAGATAGCTCTGGGTGACGACAATTAGCAGTGAGACATGAGTCCAGGCAAACAAACTGAACTGTTTGATATAGTATTTCTTAACTAGCGAGAGCACAAACCAAACAAAACCGACGATATACAGTGCAAAAGATAGGAAGCGATGATAAGTTACCAAGAACTTTAGATATTCCTGCAAAATCAAAGAGTTAATACACATAAGCTTACTTTCAAATTGTTAGTTAAAACCAGAAATTTCTTATACACTTACCACACGATTGATGACCACTCCAAAATAGTCGACTAAGTTTTCGCCATAGAAAAAATAGTTGGAAGTAAGCAAGAAATACCAGGAGAGACTTCGAAACCAGGGCAAGCCATGAATGCGATACACTTGATAACCAATTGAGATAATTTCCTGAAAGCACTTCACTTGCACCAATAGTGTCTATCAATACAACCATAAAGATTAGTAATTGATTTATATTTTTTATCCATTTAAATCTTAAATCTTCATCACACAACTCACCGTAATCATCAGGGCCAACGGGCCACCATAAATGATCAATGCGAACCCACATATCATAATCCATGTGAATATGCCGCGAATTACCCAGTTCTTCCATCTAAAAATCAAAATAACATAATAAACATACTAATGGTTGAAGGTAACCAAATGTTATCGCAATATGTGGAAATGTTTTAATACTTCTGCGATGCATCCTGTATAAATTTGTTACTTTCATTTAGTGCACTTTTCGAAGAATTTTAGTTACTATTTTAACTAAATCTGCAATTATTGTGTAATTAAATAATTTTATTGAACTTTAGATGAATTCGAAGAAATGTTTTTTGTTGTTCAGTTACAGTTGTTTCGGAATATATTGTTGGAATTTTGTTCGCTTCAACCCATAAATAATTTGTAACCATATGTGCTTAATGATATAAATAAACAATTATCTGAACATACCGATCGGGTAAATCCTTTAGTGCAGAGTCCAATATTTCTGGTGTTTTATCAGTGCCTTGTGGTAAATTCTTAGCCAGCTCCTCAACGAACTTCTCCTCTGGTATTTTCTCTTCCTCCGAATCGACCTGTGCACAAAATTGATCAAAACATATTTATTTGAAAAAGTCAAAGTCCAATTCAGTCTATATAATCAGCTAGAAACAAAACATTTGAGTAATTTATCCATTTGGTGGTTGGTTGTTAAGGTGGCGTGTTTTGTTGACTTGCCTAATATTAGTGAATTCTGATAAGAAAGTAGTGAAAGGGGCATTACTACTACAATGAGAGGGGACTTTGGCAATCGGCATCGGAAAGGGCATTATCATTATCATTAAGTCACGGTGTATGAATGAAACAAATGTGTCTTGCTACTGTGGTAACATATAAAGTGTGGACGGGTGGTTACTTGGCTGGACGCTTCCATAACATCCACTTAATTGGATTTGCTTGCAACAGACCGAGGGCTACGCAGTATATTGTGTTTTCTCCGTTCTCATTCTCGCACCCTCGCTCTCACACACTTCTAGTGCCTCTCTGAATGGCGCTCTTTTGCCACCTGCTTGTGCGTCAGAGAATAACAAAAACACTGCACACAGAGAAACATACACGTATGTATGTAGCACAATATTTGTTGTATGGGTATACATACTTTTTGCTTGATTTTGCGCTTCAACGATGGCCAATTTTGGAATCGAAACATAAATATGGACTCACAATTATACACAACTGCAACTACTTCAGTCTTTTTGGTGATTGAAGAAAACTTACATGATCTGAAGAATCAGCCGCACTGCTAGCCGCAGTGGTAGCAGCAGCATCTTCAGTCTCGTTGTCTGCCTTTCTGCGTCGCACCTCAGCCATATTTTATGTTTTAAAGCAACTCCGTAACTAATTTATTAAGTTTTTCAAATTGCAGCGCTAGCGCAGTTGTTGTGCTGCACAAACAAGCACTTAAAAAATAGAACTACCGTCTATCACTTTAACACAACACATACGAGCTACAACTACAATCAATCCGAACAGTGTGACCGAGTTTTAAAGTTACAGCAAATGCTAAAACAGTGTGTAATATTTTAACACTGATTTAAATGTAACATTGAATATCGATAAGATTTTGTGATCGATTGTATGTGACGTTTTGCAACACGCTTTTTACAAGTGTGCGTAAGTGTGTGTAATTGCCGGCGTCATTTGCGATTCCTGTATTTTATAATAATTGAGGAAAAAATCAGATACAATTTTAATCATGGCAGCGGCTCTTGATGGCGTTTTTCCCCCAACTTTGCAAGAATTGGTAAAAAAGTCAAAAGTTCTAGTTGTGGGCGCTGGCGGCATCGGCTGCGAAGTGCTTAAAAATCTTGTGCTAAGCGGCTTTATGGATATTGAAATTGTAAGTTGAACGTCAAAGCTTAACCTCCACAGATCTAATGTTTTACATAAAATTAGATAGATTTGGATACCATAGATTTGAGTAACCTAAATCGTCAGTTCTTGTTCCACCGTGAGCATGTGGGTAAATCTAAAGCGCGAGTTTCACGTGAAAGTGCTATTGGTTTTAATCCGGATACAAATATAACTGCCTATCATGACAGTGTTACATCGTAAGTGATTTTAATTGAGTTGGTTAAACATTTTGTATGCCTGTGATACCATGATTTGTGTCATCTTTTGTTATTGCAGTACTGACTACGGCGTAAGTTTTTTCAAGAAATTTGATGTAGTGCTTAGCGCTTTGGATAACAGAGCAGCTCGTAACCATGTCAATAGAATGTGTTTAAACGCTGATGTGCCTCTGATAGAGAGCGGCACCTCTGGCTACAATGGTCAAGTAGAGTTGATCAAGCGTGGTTTGACACAGTGCTACGAGTGTACACCGAAAGAAAAGCAACGCAGCTTCCCAGGCTGCACAATACGAAACACACCCTCTGAGCCGATTCATTGCATTGTGTGGGCAAAGCATTTATTTAAGTGAGCCAAAAAATCAATTGCACTATTCATTGTAAATAACAAATATAAATAACATTTCAGCCAGCTCTTCGGAGAATCGGTTGAGGATGAGGATATTTCCCCTGACGCTGCTGACCCAGAGGCGCAAGCTATTCCTGTCGCTTCTGAAATCAAAGATGACGGTTCTGGTGACCCTGGAGCAGTGGATAAGAACAAAGATGCGGAGAAAGAAAGCGTTCAAGCGACAAATGCAAATGGCAACGTGGTGCGCATAAATACACGCCAATGGGCAAAGGATTGCAATTACGATGCTGGAAAGCTATTTAATAAGTTCTTCAACGAGGATATCAATTATTTACTACGCATGTCAAATCTCTGGAAATCCCGTAAGGCGCCTGTGCCCGTCCAATGGAATAGTCTGCTACCCGATGGAATGAAGACAGAAGAGCTTGAGTTTGCACGCCAGCATCACAAAGTTTGGACTGTGGAGGAATGCGCTCAAGTGTTTGCAAACTCTCTTAAGGAATTAAGCGCTGCTTTTCTTAAACTGGAAGGCAATGATACTTTAGTCTGGGATAAAGATGATCATCCAGCTATGAACTTTGTAGCGGCTTGTGCCAATGTGCGCTCCCATATTTTCGACATTGAGCGCAAGTCTCGATTTGAGATCAAATCAATGGCTGGCAATATAATTCCAGCGATAGCGACCACAAATGCCATTACCGCAGGTATTTCAGTGATGCGTGCTTTCAGTGTGCTCCAGTCCAAATGGGAGCAATGTAAGGCTGTCTATGCACGCCTGCGTCTGAACGGGCGAAATCAGTTTTTAGTGGCAGATACATTTTTCCCGGCTCCCAACCCCAGCTGCTATGTCTGTGCCAGCGATCCAGCCATAACATTACGTATCGACACAAAACGTATTCAAGTAAAAGAATTCCGAGATGAGGTACTAATAAAAACATTGAATATGGTAAATCCAGATGTAACTGTTCAATCTACTGGATCCATTGTTATCTCGTCAGAGGAGGGAGAAACTGAATGCAATGAACAAAAGATGCTTAACGATATGAATATTGTAGATGGCGTAATTCTCAAGTGTGATGACTTCTTCCAAAACTATGAGCTAAGCATAATCATATTGCATTTTGATGCTGAGCGTGAAGATGTATTATTTGAAGTGATCGCAGATAAAAATCAGCTACAGGCTAAGCAGGAAAATAAATCCGAAGAGGACAAAGAGGAGCCCAATTCCCGGAAGCGTGCTGCTAATGGTAACAATTCAACTGATGATGGCCCTTCGACATCAAAACGTAGCCGAAACACAGAAGTTGAAGACGACGATGACGATGATTGTCTTGTAGTTGAGGATGATGATGTTGATGAGACTGTTATTTCGGCAACGGAAAAACTTGTCGTGGAGAGCACTGGAAAAACAGCTACCAAACGCAAACCCAGCAAGGAATCTGAAAATGACGTTACTGAAATACTTGATTCATCGGAAGACGAAGATGTAGGTCCCACTAAAAGTAAACGCACAAAATTAAGTGAGAAGCAGTCAGCGGATAGTGCAGTTGAAGTAATCAGCATTGATTAATATTGCATTTTTAAGCATGTATACATATTTTCTGTAATTCTCAAAAATTAAACAAAATAATTTTTTATGTATAATTCTAGCTTATTCTTGTTTTAATGGGTTTATTTTTAACAGAGTCGATTAGTCTGGCAATGTCTGGCAACAACCAATGTTACCATACCTGCCGATTTTCTAATATCTGGCAGCCTTGTATATTGTCAAAGGTGCGTGTTTATTTATATAGTTATTTGAAGTAAATATATTATCACCTTCAAATTTTTCTAAGATGTCATTTGCAACCAAATTACTACAGTCTGGCACGCGGCTGTGGAATCAAATGTGCGTTATGCGAACTATTCACAGCGTACTACGCCCCACCGCAACCATAGGAGCATCATCGCTGGGTCAAAACTCAATGGGGCAACAATTGGTACCTGCAATTTTTACAACTTCACTTCTTTCACCTTTTAATTCACAAGTGCAGCAAGTAGCAGGATTTAAGGTGAAAGGTCGTCTAAAGCGTCGCTGCAAAGATTGCTACATTGTGGTGCGTCAGGAACGGGGTTATGTCATCTGTCCAACTCACCCGCGACATAAGCAAATGTCTATGAAAAAACGTGACTACAAATCTTGGATTCTGACGCACGCAACCCAATCAAAGGAAAGAGGCTTTTGAATAAATGTTATGTAAAATTATCAATAAATTAAAAAATTTATATAGCGATTTGTATTGCAAAAAAACAAACATTTCACGCAAAAATGGCCTGTTACCAACAGAAAAGTCATGCACTGACAATCTTATAATAACTTTTGTATTATATACGTCGCATGTTACTTTTCCACAACATAGTTTTGTTTAAAATACAGCATAAGTTAACTAATTTTTGAATAATTATTCGTATTGAATTTTAACATTGCTATATTTTGGTGACTTGCCAACCCTGTATAACAGCTGACTTTTTGTTTATCTACAATTTTCGATTGTCGGAATTGTCTAGTCTATTATCTTCAGCTTCCCACCTTTGGGTAGTTATCAAAAATACGCCTTACGTCAGTCAAAACTTTCTGACTAAGGGTGGTGCAATACCAACGCAGCTATTTGGCTGTAAATATACCAGAAACTGCGGCGATGACATCCCATTTTATGAACGTGCTGCGCCAGGCCTTCAAGACATTTGACAGAGCCAATCTTGCCAGCTTTAATTCAAATTTGCAGCTTCTCAAGCAATTAACTGATCAGCTAACGTACCGCGATCTACACATCAAGGAGGACTTGTTTAACGACAAGGTTGATTCTGTCCAAGCCTCCGCGCCTTGCACCTATATGCATATCTTTGAGGACGAACGTTTCTCCATGAGCCTGTTCATTGTGCGCGGCAGCAATTCGATTCCCTTGCATGATCACCCTATGATGTATGGTCTGCTACGGTGCATTTGGGGTAAACTCCACGTCCAGAGCTATTCACAAAAGTTGGCTGCCGACGAATTGTTAACCTATGACACAAATCCCACGCTTGTTAAGGTTATCGCCGAGGAGCCTTGTGTGGTAACACCGGAGACATCGAGTGCATTATTAACGCCTCGTAAACGTAACTATCATCAGATAACACAAGCTGGTAATGGAAATGCAACTGCTGCCTTTTTCGATATTCTGAGCCCACCATACGATGCTAATATACCGACATTTGGGCCACGCCGATGCCGTTTCTATCGCCCCAAAGCTGTTGGCGATCAAGTGGAATTGCAGTGTATTCCTTCACCAGCCAACTATTATTGTGATTTTGCTGATACGCCAGACTCTGTGCTGCAGTGTGCCTTTATATGTGCCGCCGAAACATTTGCTACCAATGTTACAGACTCTAAAGCTTAGTGCGAAGATCTTCAACACATTGACTTTTATTGTAAATTTAATTTATTTCCACTCAAAATGATTGCTGACTTTCTTCGCCGAGTCGGCAGTCAAATAAAAAGCGTTTTCTGTGTTACTTCGATAAAATTGCCTGCTCTTTTGTTTAATCCATATCTGAAAATAATAATCAATGGGTGGTTCAAATACATTTTAATCGTCATTTTCTACAGATTGATATATGCTTTGGTTTCTCCTCTTGAGCTTTTGGAGATTACGACTAGTTGAAATGGGTGCGCTTTCGGCGAGAGCTTTGTCAACTGATTCCTGAACAGTGATGCCAGCCCGAGGGTGATCCCATTCGCTATCGTCAACCGGGATTTCAATAACATTCTTATCTATTTCTGACACAATGGGAGCTGGTAGCTGCAAATTAAGTTTCCTTTTCGAAGTGGCCAATATTGTGTCTGTAGTTGAAGAGCTTTCTTCCAATGTTTGTGTCTTAGGACTATTAAATAGATTGTTTTTTTCAAAGTGGTCCTCAAAGATGGCAGTCTGAGGGAGTTCCTTTCCACTGGCCAACATTGCCAAACAAAGTGGATCGTCAATGCCCAGAAGAGCACAGAATTCAGTACACTGTGGATTCAACTGGGCAGTTGGCTGTTCGACATATGATTGCTTATAATTGTGTTCGCTAACGGGATCAAAAGTGGAAGCAGTGCGGCAAAAGTTCCTGGGCACCTCCAGATTCATAAATTTAGTTCGAATATGCGATAGCTCCTCAACGGTTGGTGTAAAATTGCAACGCTCTTCAGCGTTTCCCGCCTTTTTGCCAGGCAAATAGTAATTGTTATCCTTTACCGATATTAGATGATTCGTTGTCAGCAGTATTGAAAGCCACTCGATGTCATATTCCAGCTTTAGCTTACTTTCCATGCTAGGTGTTGTGTCATTAGCGATATCTAAGACTTGTAAAAAACGTCGCTTCGGCAGGCATTTATCAAGCGCCAAAAACTTTGTTACCGCTGGCGTAATAAATGGCGTTGGTGTAGGATCCGGATCCAAGCAGCTTCTTTCCTCTGTTCCGCTATCACTGCTGCTGCTTAAGTAATCATCATTTAGAGACCTGTTATTGTTTGGATTGTGCTGTACTAAAGCAGCAAATTTACAATGCAAGTGAGCAGCAAACCAATACGTTGGTTGCAAACACTTTAACAACTCCTCCAGTGGGCGACTACCCAGCTGTCCGCTGCTTATATCGTCGGCAAAATGTGGCTTAAAACGTAATAATTGAGCCTTATTACCGTATTCATGAATTCCTCTAGGCCAGTCGTGGGACATAAATATATCTACTTTGCCCGATAGTTGTTTCAAACGAAAAATTTCCAATTGACGAACATGATAGACGCTGCGGCAAGTTTTTTCCGTATACGGTGGAAATTCATGGTGGCCACGCAAAAAATCGTGACCCTTGTAAATGCCACTTATGCCAGCTATACGAATGCCATTTACATTTACAACACCTGCGTATCCAAGATAGTAGATATTCGGGGCGACCCAGCCACCGTAGGGTAGCTCTTGTAAATAGTTTGACGCTTCATGATTCCCGCCAATAAAGATGGTCAGAATTGGTGCAACGCGTTCACCGCTAAAATATCTGTGAAAACTCATATTATTACATTGTGCTGTTTAGAAATTAATGTTCTTACTTATAAAAAGTGCACATGTCCATATATTTCCGTGGAACAGCCATAGTTTGCAAGTCCGTAACATTCCGAGTGGATTGAAAGTCACCGCAGCAAAGAAGCAAGTCGATTTTAATATTGCGATCCTTTTCGATGCCTTCTATGGTATCATAAATACGCTCTAGTTCGCCATGGGCACAGCCTTCAATAGCAATTTTCATAATTATGGTATTTTCATCAACTTTTTGTTACAAATTGTATGTAAATAAACAAACGCGGTAATTGGAAAATTTGCGTTGATCTGTGAATGGCAAATGCCAATCTTAACATATGCCGCCAATGCTATTAACAGACGAATTCATAACAGTATCGTAACATAAGTATAAGTACGCGCGAATACTTAAATTCCTTCACTTCACTTCTATCATAGAAGTTCTATGACTGACAATTTATAAAAAATGTTTACTTCAAACGTTAAAAATGTTTTTATTTTTCAAAAATATCGTTCCATCCAGTACATTATATGCGTGTTTTTGTGTGAGTGTAAAGACAATTTATGTGAAATGCTCTGCGTATAATTCTCATTCTTATTCTGTGACCATTAAACGTTGGAGTATCTAATCTCGTTGTTTAGCTAGCTGGGCGCTATCTCATTACATGAGTTGACTTCCAAATAGTTTTCTAGGTTTTTTTTTTTAGTTACATACATTGGTAAACACTAGACTTTCAACTTAAGTTATCATAATTTAGTTGGCACTGCTTGCCAAAAATAGAAATGTTAAAATATAAATGTACAATAAATATGTATAAAGCGGTCATCTCAACCACCGTTTGGGTCGTTGGGTCTTTGCGCTGTCGCATTGAACATATATGTAAGCATATATGTATGTGTTGTACCCAATATGTACGAGAATCTAGAGAAAATGCCTCCAAAAGCCATCATTTATCAATTTGTTAGCCAGTTTTCTTGTTTACGTTTTCGTTTTTGTAAAAAATATAAGAAACCCTATGAAGTCCGAGGAAGATGAAGCCAATTAAGAGCCGAACTTAAAGGAAGTGGGTACAGTTGTCTGCGGAAAGGCAAATCCACCTTGCTTTTCAATCAGTTTCGATTCTTTGGCCGCCTTGCGCTGGTCGGCAGTTACAACCACTTCTTGGAGAGCTTTTGCCTGTTCGGGCGTCAGGCTCGAGGTCAGCAATGAATACCACGGTTGTTCCTGAGTGGAAATTCCTAAGAAAATTTAGAAGTTTAATTAAAGGAGACATGTGAGTGAACCAGTACAAGTAAATACCTGTAATAACTTCCTTGAAAGTCCAATATTCATCGACAGCAGTATCATTTTCTTCATCGTCAATGGGTGTCGTGAATGTTTCCAGACCAGTTTCATTAAGATCACCAACAGACTCTTCTGCTTCATCATCTGAATCCTCGTCGTCATCCTTAAGCTCAGCTTTCACTTCAAAACCCGCCGAAGCTCCTTTTGTTTTTGCAAAATCAGCCAGTTTATCTAAATAGTTTGGTGCCATTTCATCCATTTCATCCTCATCGCTTGATAAAGCCTCTGTAGAGAGATAATTATTAATAACTACCAAAACTGGAGTAACAGTAATAAATTTAGGGTGTTACCTTCGCAATCTTCTCCATCATCCTCTTCTTCTTCTCCTTCCTCTTCCTGTGCACGGGATTCATAAGCACGCTTGAGGCCATCGAATAGGAGTATAAGTGATGGTACAATCTTATCCGCTACCTCGCTCAGCACCTGCGGCTTGGCATCTCCTAGAGAGATTAATGTACACAGACCAAGCACGCACAGCTTGCGGTCGTGAATGCTACAATAATAATAAGTAAAAAATTTTGAATTGCAGATAATGCGTTACTAGATTTACCCCAAAAAACAGTCTGTATCGTGTAGCCATTGTTTAATAAAATGAGAGACAATTGGTTCGTTGCTGGGTTGCGACATCTTCTCTAGTATAGAGAGCAAAAGCTGAGGATTATAGTATAGTGCAGCGATGACCACCTGTAGGCACATGGTTCGAAGCTCCGATGACTGAACCTCGCGTGTCAAACGCGTTAGAGCCAGCTCCACAAACATGTGTATAACCGAATCAATTTGACCCTTGCACTGTAATATTATGACCTCCATTAATTTAGCGGCATGACACTCTGGGTCTTCTCCAGGGTTGCCAGTCAACATCTAAAGTATGATAAACAACAATTATTGTCAGTAAAAGTGACTGTAAGAAGACTATAATATGAAACCTACAGTTTTGCACATATCCAATAGGGCCAAGAGACGATTGGGATTGGAAAGGAATGCCGGTGTGTCGACAGTTACATAGTTGTGTAGAGCCGGCATAATGTCAATAAAGTAATCCACTCCATCCTTTTTAAAGACCTGATAAATTAGTTCAAGCATTTGCCACATCTCAGCTGAAATGGCTTTAGATGTTAAATCGTAAACCAACGAAAACGTTTCCTCGTAGAAATCTACAAAAAAAAAAAAAAAAAAAAAAAAAAAACAATAATAATTTTATAAGATATTAAATATGCTTGTTTTCCCGCTCTATTACCGGTGATGTTGTGCTGGAATATGTGACCTACTACATTGATGACAATTGGGTGCAGATTAAGCAGAACATCTGGATGCTCCTCCATGACGCTAAGTAATGTTTCTATCGTGTTTAGTAGTCCCATGGCCGTTATAGCCTTCTCATCAGAGCCTTCCTCAGACTCCAGCACTTGACTGAATGTCGTTGCTAAGTGCTGACAAATTTCCGTCGCAACTGGAAGCAATTGCTCGGTAAATGTGCAGACAATCTTCTGCATTACATTGGTTAAGTCTTCGTTTTCGGTTTCACGTATAATGGTCAACAATTCCTTAGTGATCTCTTTGATTTGAGACTGCACATACTGGGGTGCCTCATCCTGTGATGATAGGAACATTTGCAGACCAATCGCGGCCTCTACTTTAACGGGCAACTCTTTATCCGTTAGCAAGGCATTTGTGGTGAGTCGCATCGTTTCGGCCAGCACCTGTGGATTTTTGATTTGGACATCGCAGAAATAGTGTAGTACCCAACAGGCACGGGCACGCATATGGCCAGCCGGATTCTGGAATTCTGGAAACACATAGGTGGTGAGCATTGACTCGACCTGATCCCGGTAAAGAGCCTTCTTCAGAAGCACATCGGCTAATGTGCCAATCATATGCAGTGCGCCATCCTTTTGTTTGTTGTCCGCATTGGGAGAGGTAATTATTTGCATGATCGTACTCATCGCTTTCGGCAAAATGCCTTTGCGTTTTTTGCAGACGGAATGCAAAAGGGATTGGGCTGCTGGTACTGGTGTTGCATAATCCTCAAAGATATCTACAAATTAAGGCTGTAAAAAATTCAATTCGAACAACAAAATTGTATGTATATGTTTACCAAACTTGAGACGAATATACTCATAAGGATCACTCTCCCAGAGTTCTTGATCTGAGTCGGTAAATGACATAATAGGGAATATAACATCCTGAATAACAGCAACCATATGCGGCTTGATCAGCTTCCAAGTGTAGGCGTGACTCACACTATGAATCATATAATTTAAGACGACTTTATTTAAAATAACTTTAAATGGTACAACTTACGCAATCTTGAGATAATTTAGAACGTCCGTCAGCACACGGGGCGACACATAGACACGATTACGATATTGGTCTAGAATTTTAAGAAGTACTTCCAGTACCCCTGAGCTGAAGGTGGGAAGATACCATTCAGCAAATTTTTGATACTTCTCGCTAACCACGCTGCTGGGACTTCCATAACTGAATAAACATTTAACAGTTTTTAATAATATACGAACGCATTTTTTGTTTGTATATTTATATTTTAACTTACCGCTCGAACATGCGTACCATAATATGAAGGGCCCACTTCTTGGTCTTCCAATAGGGAAATTCAGTACGTTCATCATCATCCAAATGTGAGCAATCGGGCACGGCCCGATCCGCGATCTGACGGCAGATTTCCATCCATTGCGAGAAAATTTCCTTGGTGATTAGGTCAAGCGGCAAGCTATACTGAGTCAGGGCATAGTAAATCTTGAGTACTTGCTTTTGCAGCAACACTGATTGCTCCGACTGATCATTGAGCAGAGTCATCATTAGTTGATAAATCATGGGCAATAGCAAGTTCATTGCTTCGTTTAAAGGTGTTCGCTCTTCGAAGCGCTTGTATTCATACGTCTTAACCAACTGATACATGGTGACCAATGCACCATTCCAGCCATTTACGTCCGGATTTTGCAGATAAATGCTAATATTATCTACCACCTGCGGCCAGCGACCTGGGAAATCATTCTTAATGATGTGATTCACGCATACCGACAGCTGAACCCTGTGTTTCATTTCAAAATATAAATAACTTTACTTAAGAAACATTAAAAAGTGTTTTTTTTTTCTCACCTGATAAGTTCTGGTGCGTGGACAATAGCATCCACAATGGCTCCACGGATCATGGCACGATCCTGTTCGTGAATGGAGAATGGTATGGGCTCTCCCGGTTTTGTTTCATGATCCGACCAGCTGTTATTGATCAGATTCTTGAGATATACGGCACCCGCTTGTCGAACAGGCTGCTCAAGTGTCGTTTGCATTACGATTTGCAGTATGGTAGGCACAAAACCAATGATTTTGTGTATCTAAGACGCAGGGAATTCAGTGAACACATTAATAAATTACTTTTCCGGCTGACGATTTGTTTACACAGGTGCTATATTCATAACAGGGCGTATGAGTAATGCATCAATGGATAACATTTGCGACGCGATTCCAAAAATGTTATTGATAAAACAATAGTAACACATGAACCAGCAACTACTCTAAGGCTTTCAGATCGCTAATATTAAGAATTCTAAGCACAATTGAAATATTCCTATACGTAAGTACGCACAGTACAAATATCTGTACTTATGTATATACCTGTCTATATATGCGTTTGCACATTAATAAGCTTCATCGTGGCATTGGTATATATATGTTGATAAAGTAAATTGACCGATTGAATAAGGCGGGACATTGGAAATCATTAGAAACTGACTCAGCCAGAACATAAGAACTTCAAGCACAGTGATGTTAAATTGTAATGTAATATGTATGTTAGCGCGCGTAAATTAAGTTTTCAATTACTATTAATGAAACATTAGGGTTTAAAACTTAAATTGCCTAGTTTGCAGCTAATTAATCATCATTAATTTTTAACATAATTATTGAATCCCATAGCTAGATTCGATTTGAGACCTTTTTGAACTCTAAATTGAATATATCTCACTTGCAAACATGAAATCATAAACTGTCTTTGTGGGGGAAATATCCGTCCATCTCTATATCTCATTAGTAGTACTTGTTGCCCCATGGCTACTGAACATGTATATGAATATATATATTGGTTTTTGGTTTTGGTGGTTTTGGCCAATATCAATTTTCTATTGACATTGTTACTCCCGCACACAACTATATATGCATGCAGTACAGATACACGGGGAGGGAGGTTAAAAGCGAACAATTAAAAAAAAGCACATGGTTTTGCTCTTGCTTTGACAACAGGGCCACTACAAAAGAATGGGGACTTCCTTATCATGGAACATTACTAGTTTTTAACCACGGACTTACTTGTGCTAACTGATCCTCGGCTGCTTTCCTTTGGTCGGGATTTGGATCAATTGTTGCGCGCAACAGTTCCGTCAATTTCTGTGCCTCCATTTTCGTATTAGTGGTATATCCAATTTGCCGGTTTGATTGTGATTGTTGCACAAACAAAAAAGCTCCCTCAAAGCACCCACAATTGGTTCGATTTTAGTTGAAATGTGGACGCAATTAGTCCGCAGGTAATGGCAATTGCAAAAATATGTGCTAATAGGAAAAACGTGGAAAAAGGCTGGCACAGCCACACACACACCGCCGAAATTTCCGATTCAGAACTTATCGAAAAAAATATCGATAAGTTTAGGTTTTGATGAATATCGTAGTATACTATTATAATTACTACTACGAACCGTAAAAGAAAATTTTAAAAAAAATTAAAATTTTTTATAATGTTATAGTGTATATGGTATCAGAATCATCTTCAATAGTATTTTTTATTTTATCCTTTAAAAACCCTAATTTGCATTTCGCATTTTCACGAGCATTGTCGTACAAAGAAAATATAAACAAACAGCAAATATTACCAATTATTGTAAGTAAGGAAAGAAAATGTATTATGTATAATCAAAATTTAGCCATACGCATAGATTAGAGAGGCTGTATAACGCTGAACGGTAGAGTAAAAATCGTTTCAGGAATACCTTAACGATCTGAGAAAAAATATCAGGACAAAATTAAAACTGAAATTTCTGTAAGTACCAGTGGCTCGCAACAAAAGTTCAATTGACCGTAGTAAAAGTGGGAAGATAAGTTTCCTGTGGGCGTGCCAATAGTGGGAATTAACACTTTTATCGATAGAATAATAACAGTGTTATAAAACTTAAAAAAAGGAGAATGCAACACTGTCCGTGTACTGTGAATAAGTGTGAGAAGAGTGACAAAGAGCGAAGTTTTCTAAATGACACATCGTTGCTGGAGGAGGTGTGGTTGAAAATTTATAATCTTTCCTGTTTATCAGAAGAATAATTATTTTGAAAGTGGTCTAAGTTTAAATCCCAAAGTTCAATTTATCCCGGTTAACTACACAATTTAAGAAATCCTTAGTCAACATGACAGGCAGGCTACCGGCATGCGTAATCGATGTGGGCACCGGGTAAGTTTCGTTTGTAGTACTTATTGTTGTAAATATGTAAGAATGTCTATTTATGTTGCAATCGTTTTCTTCTGCTAGATACTCGAAATTGGGGTTCGCTGGCAATAAGGAGCCACAGTTCATAATTCCCTCGGCCATTGCTATCAAGGAGTCAGCGCGTGTAGGTGACACTAATACGCGCCGCATTACAAAAGGCATCGAAGATTTGGATTTTTTTATTGGCGACGAGGCATTTGACGCCACTGGCTACTCTATAAAAGTAAATAAGTGATTTTGATTCACCACACATGTCAATCATAACATGGATACCGGAGGAAAAAATTTAATAATGAGTAACTTTGGCTTTTTGTAGTATCCAGTGCGTCATGGTTTGGTGGAGGATTGGGATTTAATGGAGCGTTTTTTGGAGCAATGCGTCTTTAAGTATTTGCGAGCCGAGCCCGAAGACCATTACTTTTTGCTTACTGAGCCGCCACTAAACACCCCTGAGAATCGTGAATACACTGCCGAAATAATGTTTGAGACGTTTAATGTTCCTGGCCTCTATATTGCGGTGCAGGCTGTGTTGGCTCTGGCAGCTAGTTGGGCATCCAGATCCGCAGAGGAACGTACGCTGACTGGAATTGTGGTGGATAGTGGTGACGGTGTGACGCATGTTATACCAGTGGTAAGTGCATAAAGCTATTCGATAGGTGAGCATGTCTCACAGCGGCACATTTTTTTACAGGCCGAGGGTTATGTGATTGGATCATGCATTAAGCATATACCAATCGCTGGTCGGAACATTACATCGTTTATCCAGAGTCTGTTGCGTGAACGGGAGGTGGGCATTCCACCGGAACAGAGCCTTGAGACTGCCAAAGCGATCAAGGAAAAGCACTGCTATATTTGTCCTGACATTGCCAAAGAGTTTGCCAAGTACGATACGGAGCCAAGCAAATGGATTCGTAATTTTACGGGACTTAATACCGTAACTAAGCAGCCATTCAGTGTTGATGTTGGATATGAGCGGTTCCTCGGACCCGAAATATTCTTCCATCCAGAGTTCTCAAACCCTGACTTTACCATACCACTGTCTGAGATTGTTGACAATGTTATACAGAACTGTCCAATTGATGTGCGACGTCCCCTCTACAACAATATCGTACTAAGCGGTGGCTCTACGATGTTTAAAGACTTTGGCAGACGCTTGCAACGAGACATTAAGCGATCGGTTGATACACGTTTGCGCATCAGCGAGAATCTTTCTGAAGGACGCATTAAGGTAGATAAGAAGGTGGTGATTTCAAATTCACTATAACTACAATTGTTTTATTTGATAGCCAAAACCCATCGATGTACAGGTGATTACACATCATATGCAACGTTATGCTGTCTGGTTTGGAGGCAGTATGCTTGCTTCAACGGTAAGCAATTCAATATTTAAATAATAATGAAGTTGACAAAATGTTACCTCTTAATTCCAGCCGGAGTTTTATCAGGTATGCCACACAAAGGCTGCCTATGAGGAATATGGACCAAGCATTTGCCGTCATAATCCTGTTTTTGGTACCATGACATAATGATATAACCGTTTAATGTTAGTGGCTGCCTGTCGAATTCCGCACCCAATTCATTTTTTTTTCCAGTTTGATTTTGATTTCTACACACTGTTCTACATACGATTACGTATTCCAAGCTATAAGTATTGCTAAGAAATTAGTATTGATTTTCTATGTATTAAGCTCCAAAGTTGTCTAAAATATTTGTATTTCAGCAAGCAGTATGCGTAAATCACTTTTTGGCCAAGTTTGTATTCTGTGTAATTCTGATTATGGATTAAGCTAAAAGATCTTTAAACAACAATGTCTGCCAGTTTAGCTTTTTTTTAAGGTGCATTATTTTACTTGATACTATACTTGTGTATGTTTACACAACACACGCTCTTAAATACACACACCACCCAAAACGGCACTCCATTGAATAACGGTATAAAACCCAATTATGAAATTGAACTTGTCATAGTAATATTTATCTATTGCAATAACTGCAGAATGATTAAATGTAAACGGGAAATATGAAAAACTAATATTGGTGAGAAATCTGTTTGTTATGTTGATAAGCGTAATTAAAGGCATTCATTAAATCAATAAAACATTCTATAAGCTCAAGGTGAGACCACACGCATATTTAATTTTCTTTTAAGAAAAACTCAATAAGGTTTTGTTCTAAAGCTTTGACAAGAAATTTTATTAATGCATTCCATAAAGTGTGTATACAAGTGTAGTATTTATATTAAGTGACTGCCCGTGATGCGTAAAGTGTTTTTAAAAAACACTGGGACTCGCCACACAGTAAGCGATATCAATACAAATAAGTAAGACTTTCATTAAAATCTGGTGCAAATTATCGTCTTTTAAGTGGTTGTGAGGTTATAATAGTATGTAAGAAGAATGAATATTAATTTATATAGTCTTCTCTAATCAACATAGTCGCTGGAATATTCCTCTTCTTCATCATTACTATTACTCGATTGGGCTACGGCGGTTTCAGGTGAACGCAAGTGCTCAGCTATACGGAAGTTTTGCAAAAAATCGCGCATTGCATCCATCATATGGGTCAACGACTGTGGTAGAACAGCTTCTATTGGAAAAAAAAAATAAACCAACATAAATGCGTATATATAAAATAAAAGTTGCAATTATGACCCTGTTAAGAAACATTTATAAATTTTAGAAAATACAAGGAAAATTTTAACCTTCAGTTTCACCGCCTCTGGCGACTGCGTCTCTTTCTGGAAAACCTAAAAACTCATCGGGAACATTGACATCTGCATGACCAGCGGCCTCGGGCGGTTGCTGTGCAGCAACAACGTTGTTTAAATTAAACGACGGCAAAAGCGATTGAAAAAACATGGACACAGAGTTGTTAGCATTGGTTGTGGGGCTGCTACTCGAAGATGATTTACTGTAAATAATTATGAAAATAATGAATTCATTCTAGTTGTTGGATTCGAGACCTCCTACCGCTGATAGCAGTTAACACTGTCAACTGGAGGAAGCGGATCGTAAGTCATAATCGCCTGTTTTTCCTTGGATACAAAAACGGCTAAGGGCACTTTCTCTTTGTAGTCGGAGAGTATAACATGACGCAAGATGGGGCGTGGGGGGGTGCCACCGTAGCGCATACAACGTTTCTCCTTGTAATCATTTATAAGGGGATCCTTAATGTCAATACGATCCAGCACAGTATTGACATTACTTTCTAGCCAAGAAAGTACATCGTTTTGACGCCAAACAATCTTGGCACGGCATACGTACAAACAGACAAGTTGGTGCAGCGCAGGCGATTGACTGTAATCAACATTTATAATAATCTTATACATAGTAGGCTAACAATATGAGTCACTCACTTTCCAGAAACATCGGCATAGAAGTATGATGAAGCCACCACGCGTTTGTCTGTTTGTACAGACATCTCGTCTAGAAGCGGTCGTAAGACACCCGGAAACATAAGCAATGCATATTGCAGAGCTTCATTAGCTCGTTCGCAGGTGCCGTGAAGTGTATATAAAGCCAGTGCATAAGAGTAAGCCATGTTTGGGAGCTGGGCAAGATTGCGCGACGCATTATATTCCTCATAGAACTCCACTAGCCAACCATATTGTTTGCTTCGTAGTGCATAGTAATCAATAACAAGTATAACGGCTAATGGATCAACGTCGGGTTGCAAGCTTAATATAAGCTTTGAGATCTCAAACGCTGTACGGCAACAGGCACGTTCTTCCAGGTACTGAGCATGCTTAAACAGTATAACGTAAAAGCAGCGATTTTCCTGTCGGCGATAGTCCAAACGTGAATTACCTGATGTTAGGCTGAAGTTGATGTGCAGTGAAGACTCTAAAAGAAATAGTGCACGCTCTATCATCTCTGATGCCAGAGCATAGTCCTCAGTCATTTTGCACACCTCACTTAGCTGGACTAATGAGTCAACGTGGTAGGGACAGCGTTTAATTAACGTGATCAAAAACTCGGAGTCTATTCGTTCCAGAGCGGAAAGAAACATATGCTGAACTCCTTGATAGTATTGACTGTGCTGGAAGGTGAACCATTGAACATGATCTTCGTTGTTGCTTTGCATTTTTTGACTTGTCGATGTGCTCGGTGTTTCTGGCGTTGGTAGTAGTTTCATGGTGATAATGTTTTTGGTTAATGGCGGCCAGGTTTCCTTAGCAGCAACCATATAAGTTGACTTCAAAGTAGGCTTTTGGCGACCACGCTTATTCCTAAACCAAATAAAAAAACAAATTTTTTTAATTTTCATAACACTTTAGCTTTTGTACTTACTCAACTTTGACAACGCGTTTGCCGAAAGTACGACGCATTTCATTTTGTTGATTTAGATGTTTGAGCTCCACCGTCAGCAGCTTCTTGCTTGCCAGTTGCCCATCTGCTCCAGCAAAAGGAGTCTTATCCAGATGTTTAGAGACGCCATCGTATAATTTGCCGTACAAGGGTGCGACACTTTCCAGATTCTTATCTGGGCGTTCGTTATCCTCACTACTAATATGGTTGCCATGTGATTTAGTTTTCTTCTTGCGTTTCTTCTTCTTCTTTTTTGCAGCGCTATTCGTGTGCATGGCCGCAGATGGGTGTTCCGTTTCATTATCGTCTTCTTTAAATTCGCTCTCCGACATACTCAGTTGATTTAGCTGCAAATTAAAAAATACATTCTCAACAGAGTCAAACAGGCTTATAATTATGCGCTTATGTCTGTACATACCAAGTCAAATGGATTTAAATGCGAATTACCTCTGACCGTGTCGAGTTCGTCATTGTCAGTCAAGTGGTCATTGTCCACTTCTTCGTCCGGTGGCGAGGCCAGATTATCCGCACCGCCTTGCAACTTCTTCAACATACGCGCGGACATGACGTTTTGTTGTTACTTAGCAAATTTGTACATGTGGAACAATTATTTACAAACAAATGTCGATTTTCCGTTCTTTTTCTTGTTGTTGTCAAAAAAGACTGACGTCCCTGCTTAACAAATACAGATACAACTTTTGATTTCGGGAGACACTTTCTGTTATTAACATTACATCGATAAGACCATAACATTACGGATTACCTTAATCAGGTAGCCTCGGTCTATAACAGCCTGTTAAAAACGGTAGCCCTAGCTGGTTTTTAACATTTA
Source organism: Drosophila parthenogenetica (assembly GCA_035047505.1). NCBI lineage: Eukaryota > Metazoa > Arthropoda > Insecta > Diptera > Drosophilidae > Drosophila > Drosophila parthenogenetica. Next base: position 147,825 of record JAWNPM010000070.1, read on the forward strand.
TTGTATAAACTAAATTGGTCACACCGTGTTCAGCTGCTGGCAGCAAAATCAGAATTGTAGTGATTGTTAACATTGTGCGCAAATTTTTTTTTACTGTAAATCGAAATGTATTACATGTTTTTGTGAACTGTTCCTGGTTAAATTAATTGTAAATCGAAAGTTATTACATGTTTTTGTGAACTGTTCCTGGTTAAGTTAATTGTTGTCACAGTTGTACATCCAAGTAAATGATCAAATAGATCGGCCAAGGTAAAAAATAATAAACAAAAAGTTTGGCGCCCATTTCATATTTACATTTTTTGTTCGTATTGCAGTTAAAAGTTAAAATGGTGATTATAGGCTTAAGCTTAGAAGGTAAAAACCAGTCAGCGGTTCAGTTAGAACCCAATAATATATACCGCATCGGTCGAAAATTGGGTCTTGAATTTTACAGTGTCGATGAGGTTTGTATGGTTCCTTACTTTTTAGTTCCTGCAATAAATTTCATTTTATCTTCTTTTAGTCTATTGAGCTCGCGCACGCAACAATAACAGTTATTCCTGGAGGAATTGTGCGTTTATCTGCAGTGGCCGGCAAAGTGCTTCTAAATGGTCGGGAAATAGAAATAGAAAGTATAAGCATTTCGGATATGGTCAAGGGATTGGTTAAATTGCGTTTTGGAAATGTGAATGCAAAGTTACACTTTCATGATGTTAAGACTGTGGATAACGACGTGGTAAACTCAGATAAAGTAAAGTCAAATATATAGTAAGCAATTTAATTGTAGGCTCACGATAGTAGTGGATACGAAGATGGCATAAAAGACAAGTCAAACAATACAACTTGTGACAGCCTAATAATACCCGAGTCTAAGCCATCTACTGCAAACACAACTCGCGAAGAGGAAAGCTTCAGTATACCAGAAACGCAAGCTATTTCTTTTACTCGTCGGGAAAAGTCATACAGCGATGATTTCCTTATACCTGAAACACAGGATGTTGGGCTACATAACCAGAAATCTGCCATGGTCTGTCACGTTCAAAGCTCAAAGCAAACAGATTTTCTCATACCCGAAACACAAGATGTTTTGACACGTTGCAATGAATCCGGCATTGTCCAGCATGATCAAAATAATCAGGATGAAGATGATGTTTCAGAGTTGGGTACTCAAATCCGTATTTGCACGCAAGATTTCAATCAATTTGATGAAGACGCTGTTGATGATTTTGACTCTTCACTTTTACTTGGCGATGCCAGTCTCGCTACATTTGGAAAAGTGGGCTCTAATCAACTTGCAGGTATTTATATTCCATTTGCTAAGTTTGCAATTAAATGAAATTGTGTGACTTTTCCTAGATAATACTGAAATTGATAACGACATGAGTGCATTAAATTGGTCTGCATCAAATTCCAAATGCACAGCCTTAAATAGCACAAAAGCTGACGAGGGATCCTGCCAGAAAGGGATTTTTTTAACGCCAGACTTATCAGCAGCAGAAAAAAACGAAATACACGTTGATGATGTTCCTTGCACGCCCGATATATATGACATTTTGGAAGCTAATTCACCTAAAAGTAGCGGTTCTCAGGCACCTGAAATAATAAATGTTAACGTAGATGTGCATTCGCGTTCATCTAATCAAAATTCTGTTGATCACCCTTGGTCCGCCAGTAGTCATAAGCCGGATACTTCTCCAGCAAATCTAGTGGGCAATAGTATAACACAAGCAATTCCATTTTCAAAACTAGTTGGAAGGAAGGGCAATAAAACGAATAGAGATGTCCACCCTGAAGATTTTATTGAAACTCAGGTTTTTCGAAAAATAAATTCGTTTTCAGGGTCACCTGCCAAAACTACATTTAACTCCAGAAAAGACATCAATATTGATGATTTTATTGAAACTCAGGCTTTCCCAACTAGAAACACGATTCAAGCACCACCATCAATTCCAAAGACTTTATGCAACACTATTAACGGTGAAGATAACGAAGACTTTATTGAAACTCAGGTATTCCCAAAAAGATCATTGCTTACCGCACTCGCATCAGGGACCAATTCTTCGTCTAATCTTGGTAAAGAGTATGACATGGATGATTTAATCCCAACTCAGGTATTCAAAAAAAAAACATCCTGCTCAGCTTCAAATTTAAGTCGAACAAATTCTCAAGATTCCGTTGCGATAATCCGCACAAACTTAAATGCTATCAAGGATTCAAGGGTAGCTCAAGCTCCCCCTAGTAATTCAGAAAACGGTATGAATGTATATATAAATTGGTTACCACATATGTAAAATATTTTGTTGGACGCTATACCAAATAGATTGCGAGAGACTACAAATAGACATTTCCTTAAGTATCGGTGATGAATTAGACCAAGAGCTTAAACAACTAATTGGATTTTCTACAATGCCAAGTTCACCATCCGATGAAGAGATCTGCATTTCCAAGAGTCGAACAAAAACAAACTGTATTACAGACAAAATGAACGAAAATAATGTAAAGTTCTAAATTTTTTGAAAGAAATTATTCGTTTTACAATGAATTTACAAAACTTTGCAGATGTCGACACACAGGGAAACCGAAACACAGTTTAATAGGCAAGAACTGGAACTAGAAAAAGGAACTGTAAGACTCCGACGAAAACGACGGCCTAAATCTCCGGAATCAACGCGTAAGTCCAAAAATGTAGATATATTTGATTTCTAAACTTTTGTTGTTTGACAGCATGTAAAATAAAATGCACTGGAGAAACAACGGAGCCGATCACACCATCCATAGATACAATAAAGCGTGGAATCAAGCCAAAAGTGACACGTGAACAACCAGCAATATGTAAGTCCCAAAATATAACATCTTGATCATTCATTAAAAAAATTTAAACTTATCTTAATAGATCCAATTAGTAAAGGAGGTATTGAGTCAATTAAAAAAGAAGAAGCTAGGGACCATTGTCGATTGACAGTTAAACGCCAATCTCGGTCCCACATATTAGGAAATCAAAGCCTCGAAACTGTTAAAGCCAATAACAGTACTTCGCCTGTTACGCCTAAAAAGGTGGTATTAAAAGTACAAATGGGCAGTCTATTAAAGGATGTGGAATATGCAACAATCGAGGAACAGCAACCCGTTATTCAAACACGAAATCATAGAAATGCTCAAAAAATGATCAATGAAGTTAGTGAAAATAAAAACGCCAATACTCACGATAAAAACACCACTACTTCTGAAGGTAAGCTGAGGATTCCTTCCTTGTATATGTCTAAAATTGTATTTCTTGATGTCGCAGATAACACAAAACCCACAAAAAATAAAGAAAAAACAAAATCCGAAACGAATACAAGCTCCAAAATGATGGAAAAAATAAAAGCTCCAAAGCGTTGCAGTAAATCATCAGAGGAACCAAGTGATCAGATGTCTCTATTGTCTATGAATCGAAAAAACAGTGCGTTAATTAATATTTTACCACCAACCATATAATCTTTTTTTTTTTAACAGATTTGCTAAAAAGAAAGCAGCCTCTCCAGGATCCAATACAAGGTATAAGTTTAGTTAATAAAAAATATATAACATACTACATATGTGAATTTCCAGATATCAACGTGTACTTGAAGAAAATAAAAAGTTCGGGGCGAAAAATCCGAATAGCACTTTCAATGTGCAACTATGCGGATATCCAAAATGTGTTGGTTTCCTTAAAAAGTATGCATAACAGTTATTGAACGTCCGTCATACCATTATACATATTCTCTTCTCTTCTCATTTTAAGACGTTGTTGAAGTCACTGGAAACCCAGAGTGTTGCGATTTACTTATTTTGGACAAGGGAGAACGCACGTATAAATTTTTGGTGGCGGTCGCATCCAATAAGCCAATATTGACTACTCGTTGGCTACATGCCATTAAGGAAACACGGTCAATAATCGTAAAATCGAATCACATATTTAAAGATGATAAATTCAAGGAAATGTTTAATTTCGATCCACTATTTGTAATGGAGAAGCCCAGCTTACTTAAGGGTTTACACTTTATGATTGGAAACACCATACAACCGAATATAAAGGAGATGAAAGGTGTTTAACTTTGAGTCATTTACTTGTGCTAAAGCTAAATGAACCCCTTTTTTTGCAGTTATCATTGAAAGTGCCGGCGGCACAGTACACAACAAACCACCGCCAATTATGAGTAATTTCCGTCTTTATGTGGTTTCTTCTGCTCAGGATAAATACCTTTTTAAACTACTCAGAAACTATACCAACTTACAGTATATTAAAACCGAGGCCATTATGCAAGCTCTCGTTCAGCATAAGCTAGAACTGCTTGATCAGCATAAGCTTAAGCTCTAAGTAACAAATTGTTTCTTTGGTGAGTGATGCTCATTTTTGATAATATAATGAAATTAGTCATAACGAAGTATTCTATGTTTATTTGCATATTTGTGATTTGGGTTGATAATTATAAGCTTACTCCAACTTTTTTCGTTTGGAAGCTGTGGGTTTATCAAAATGCTGTCGCATTCCGCCAGCGCGTTCATTGTGAAACTTCATGTTGTTTGAAGTTTCAGCATACCAAGGTGAATCGAATTTAGTTGTATCCTGATCGACTAAATGTGTGTATTTGGTGCGTCCACAGCGTCCAAAGTTTTTCACCTGCATTACCTTAGGTAGAATAGTCTTATCAAAGTGATCTTCGAGGGTGGCCTGAGCAAAGTCTCGCTTCAAAACATCGTTCTCCTCATCCAGGTAGAACGCACCGCGATGGTAGTATTTCTGCAGAAATTTGTATTTGCCTTTTGTGGCCTTGTTGGTGACGAGCTTTGGATTTGAGCGCAGCTCCTGGCGTCGTTCCTCCTCGGTGAGATTGCGCATGCGTTCGACTTCCACCTTTTCACGATCAGCGCTTAAAGTAGAGAATATTCATGAATATACAGGAAATTTATAAAAATATAATGCTTAGGTTATCTTACTTGTCACGCTCCTCGCGGTCACGCTTCATCCGTTTGAGTTCACGCAATTTCCATGCCTCGTACTCTACTTCGTCGTTTTCATCAGCTGTGCAAACATCTTCTAAGCACGCCTCGTTGGTCTCTGGCTTGACTTTCTCTAAGTCTTTCTTTACGCTCTCCTCCACCATACGCAATGTGGCACGTCTTCTTTCTTTGGCCGCCCGTTTGGCTTCCGCCTCCACTTGTTTTTGTTTTTGCGCCTCGCGTTCTTTTTCCTGGATGGTGGCACGATCTCTTTTACGAACAAATAATGGTTTCAGACGGGGCTCGTTCTCTTCCTCGCTCTCTGTTTCTTCCTCATACTCGGAACTTTCCGACTCTGATGATTCGGATTGTTTTTCGTCTTCCTTTTGCAGAACTTCCTCTTCACGTTGTTGCTGCAACATTCGTGCTCGTAGCTTTGTGCGTCGCTTTTCCAATTCAGCGTCGCTCAGCTCAGAGTCTGTGTCAGATTCAGAAGCTAATGTTATTTTATTGGTTGCACGTTCAATGTGATGTTGTTGTTCGTTGTCATCTAAGAATGGCTCCTCTTCTTCGCTAGCGCTCTCTACCATTTCGGGTTCATGAATGTGCCTATGTCGTTCACGTCGTTCCCTTTCCAAGTCTTGAACATCGGCAGGGCGGGCGCGTAAACGGCGCAAACGAGGGTCATCTACCTCGGCTTCTTCCTCTTGTTCAACAGCATTTTCCTCCTCACTACCGCGTCGCACTAGTTCAACTTTGTGGCGTTCTGCTCTGTGGCGCTCCATCCGCTTACGATTGTCCACGAAATCATCTTCGTCACTTTCATCTGAAGTAGAATCGGCACGTGCATAATCAGGGCGTTTACCAGATATGTAACGTTGTACCTTAACTTTTTGCATGGAAATCTCGCCTGAAACAGAGCATAATAATTTCAGTCTAAAGGGCACAAAAGGACTTTAAGTAACTTACCCTTTTCATTTCGTACAGGCACAGCACCGGCTGTGCATTGTATGCCCGTTGGCGCTGCTGGAGTGTTCATGTTAATGTTTAAATTCTGTCAGTGGCGTTATTCCCAAATAAAAACTGGTGGCCGTGATAATATTTGTTTTTTTTTAACCAGAGTTGCTTTGACTAGGCTTACATATTCTTGAGTTATTAAATTGAACTACCGAATCGATAATCACGATATATCGATTAAAACTGTGAAAATCGATATAAGAAAACCATAAAAAATATCTGTTAATGTTAATAACATTTTAATAAAATGTTAAATGTTCCGGTGTGGTATTATGACAAGAAACTTTTGACAGGGTGCCTTAAAATAGTCGTTACATTTTGATTTTTAAGTGTTATTATTTTTATTACTTGTTGTTTTGAAAGTACAGATAAATTTTTTGCCAAGTGTAAGACAGTCTACCATACTTGAAATAATAAAATATAGGTGTGTGTAAATCATTATTTGATATACTATATATATATTTCATATGATTTAGGTATAGACAAGTGACTCAATATAAAATAGAACCTTCGTTTAATTAGACATTTTGCACGTCGCCAATTTGAGCAATTTCAACGCCCACTCTCATTAACGATGACAATTATCAATTGACCTTTAACGCTTCCTTTTACATTTAATTCGGGGGCCGAGACGACAAAGTTGGCACAAACCGACAACTGGTTGTTTAACTTTTTCTTTTGGTTTCTTGAAAGGGATATTAATGAAAAAATATGTGCTCTGATAAGATCTGGAAATAGTTGAAATGTTTTTAACATCGCACATACGCGGTGTACACGTGGAAATTTGGCCAGCAAAAATATTCTGCACCAATGTGTTCAATTAAGCTTCTAATACATTTTAATTGAAGTTAAACAATTTTACTATTTTGCAAGAATAAGAAGAGCAAAACAAACAGTAAACAAATAATTTTCTATTAACAAGAACGAGAGCCAGCTGTCGAAAGTCAGATGTAAATCGGTTCCAGATCAAACTCGTTATCGTTATCCAAGCTGGGGGTAAGAATATGCATAACCGGGTGCGACAGCGCCCGCAGCAATTGAATCGTACAGATAAAATTATATATGTATGGCAGATAAATTCAAATATTAATTGGCAAGCGTTTTTTGCTTCTGCGACTTCCTTGAGTTATTTACACATTTCACATTTTAAATACAAAATTCCCATAGAGCGGGACAACACAACCCAAAATTATTAACATTTGACACTTATAGCTCAACAATTAAAATGTTGCATGTCAATGTGCGTTGTGAGTGTTGGAGGCGCCTGCGATTAATGTTTACGTTTCAAGTCTCCGTGCCTCCAATTGTCGAGTGTCCGCCTTGAAGATGTTGTCTCCGGAATTTTCCGCCATTCCTTTTACATGAATTTCTGAATTTCTGTATGGCAATGCCTCACTTGGACTCAAGCAAATTAATTGAAAAATTCGTCACATTGTTATAGACAATAACATTAATATTATTATGTTAATCTCTTAGAATTAGAGACACCTAGTAATGATAAGAATCCTGATTGAGTATGTCTTTTTTATAGTTAGCTCCCTCACCTGTAGCATTGCGTCCTATTTTCATGAGTTTCAATATACTTTTGCAAAATTTAATAAATTTACACAACACAATCATTTCATAGGTTAATATCAGTTAAAGCGTTTATCATGATCCCAACATCATAAATGGTTGGCCATTCTCATTATCATCCTCGATATGAATCACATTCTCATTCTCTTAGCTGGCTTTTGTTCTTATTGCGCTCTTTTTAAAACCGAAACTCAGTGCGGTGCTGGAGATCTGTAAACTAACGACCAATCGGTTGCTGGGAGACGGACATATAAAAGCCCATAACAGTCGATAGCCACATCTCATTTATTTGAAAATTGTCGAACCGTTCGCACTTAAAGAGAGCAGGGAATAAATATATAGAGATCCTACAAAAATCCAGACAGGAAAACTAACAAACTAAAAAATATACAATTGTTGTGATTCCAATTAATATAATTGTGATTTGAAAAGTTGTGTGTGGTGCTTCTTTTTCTTGATAAAAACAACGTTAATGAAATACAAAAATAATCGTGGTTCAATTTTGCAAATACAATTTAGGACATTTTTAATTGTGAGTTATAACAAACGAATTTGAATTAAATCTACGGCTTTGGCGGGATTAAATAAAACTCTACAAGGATTATATGACTAGTGTAAGATTAAGAAGTTATATTGATTAAGTGGTTTGTAATTTTTTGGTTTAATCGAATAATTTTCGAAACCATGTAGTTGTTTCGTTTTTTTTTTTGACAACAATAAATTAATTTTATTTTGTATAAACATGCAAAGCTTATTAAAAAATTTAAACAGATGCATGGTATTATTTTAATTATTAAATAACAGAATCATTAAATTGCTTGCTAGTAATTAAGGTGATAACTATCCTATTACTTTACGCTTTGAAATAAGTTATAGTGGAATCAGTGAATGGCAATAAGCTTACTTATGGTTGCTAGCTGCGTTTTAAACTAAAAACTCAGCTACATTTTAATTTATTACCTTTACAAACAGTATTATTAATGTAGAGTACGCCTTTATGATTAAATCACATGGGTGAGTGATCTTTAAAGTTTGCTTGCAATAAATTTTCAGTGCAGTTTACTCAACCACACCACAAAATGTCAAATGGAATTCCTGTGTTATAAGTATTTATAGTCAGAAAAAGTGACACGATAAGATCGCGATCTGGAGTCCAAAAAGAAGAAGTCTACAGATTGAGGGGACATCATTTTTGCCATATGTGTTTGCCCGTTAGATCTAGCTTTTTCATAGTCAAATTGCCGGAAAACTCCAGTGCAGCTGAAATTCTGGCATTCTGCACCTTATATGATATTGAGAAAGATAAGATCTAAAATCGCTCTCCTACTCTCCTACTCTCCATCCCATCTTTCACTCTCTATTTATATTTCTGTCTCTCTTTCTCTACTTCTCTTTTGATTGGACTTTTACTTGCGAGACGCTCTTTGGACCATAGTCATTTTCCAGTCAAAACTGGCGCAAGTCGGCTTGAAAATGTCCAATTAAAACCAGTTAAATTCGCTTAGATCCCATACGCTGTTGTTATGGGCCAGGAGCAGTTGTTCTGGATTCACCATTTTACACTCGGGCACTTGTCAGATTGCTTGTTTATCAGATACTTATGTATCTGATACTCTTGATGCTTCCCGATTCGAACTGAGTATTGGCTGCTTTGTTTTGATTATTCTTAATGGATCAATTAACTGAAGCTTTTTAGAGTTTTCTAAACAATTAAGAAAAGTATAATCACTTTAAGTACATTTTTTATAAAGTTAATTTGTTGAATGATATTTTCCAGTTATAATTGAGCCAAATAACTTTTAAATGAAATTGTTGTCGTAACCGAATAATGTAACTGCAAGTGAGCATGACAGATAGAGTCATGGTGCCTAAAGTATCTAACAGATACACGAACAATTCTTAATTAATTAACGACACCTACAGCTCTTCACATTGCAATCTTCAAGAAAACCTTGAACTTGCCATTAAAGTGAAATATATATTTTTTCCGTTAATAAAAAAGAACATGCTTTCGACATCAACTGTAAATATAATTCGCGTATCATCATATATACATCATATGAATAAATATATTTGCTTTGCATTCTTTCCTAAATATTTAATTTCACATAACTTTTTAAGTTAAAATCAATTAGTAGATAATTTGATTAAAATTGTTTTCAAAATGAACTAATTCAAATACGATAAATAGTTTTATTTAATGCTTTTCAAAAATATATTTTTAGTAGTGTATTTTTGACTATTACCAAATCATTTCAGTTTATTTGAGAGATCTTCTTTACCGATCAATTTTCAGATATCACCAACTCACCCGTCTGGATAAACTAATCCCTTTGACCAGTTAATTAGCACTGCTCCTTCATGTTTGCCACAATTCTAAAACTTTTGACTTTATGCGCGTTGGCGCATTTTATAAGTGGACATGTGGTGAAAGATCAACCCATCACAACGGAGCAAAAGTATCTAATAGTGCGCGGCGAGACTGCGGAGGGATCGACTGGCTCCCAGGAGCATTTGGACTTTAATGATGCAGCCAAGCTGCTCCTGACCTCGTTTAGGGCGCAACATATTGCCGCTACCCAAGGTATTGAGGAATGCAGTGAGCCAAGCCAAAAAGCCAGCTTCTCTTGGATCGATTATTTTATTTTGCTGTCCATGCTGGCCGTCTCCCTGGGTATTGGCGTCTTCTATGGCTTTTTCCAGACGGGAGGTAGTTCCTCAAATGAGTTCTTGCTTGGCTCTGAGATGAACATTCTCCCAGTTACGCTCAGCTTGACAACGAGCTTTATTACAGCCATCGAGCTCCTCGGTAATCCCTCCGAGATGTACTTTCAAGGCACACAGTTCGTGCTTATTGTAATTCCAATGGTTCTGGTCATTCCCGTTGCCGTAAAAGTCTTCTATCCCATATACTTCAAAATGGAACTTACCAGCTGCTATGAGTATCTTGGAATTCGCTTTGGCAAAAAGATACGTATTCTGGGCGCTGTTCTCTATGTCATTCAGGTAAGTTGCTAAGTCTATTTCAGTAAGACCACCGATTGAGTCAATCAAAAGTGTCGATGTATTTTTTGATTGTACTTTTGTGCAAAGTTAAAAACGTTTTTTAACTCCATCTTTAAATTTCAGATGTGTTTTTATACCGCTGTTGCTGTGCTTGCACCGGCTATTGCTTTGTCTAAGGCAACTGGACTTGATACGAAGATTGCAGTTATCCTAATTTACCTCGTCTGTGTTTTTTACTCCTCGATGGGTGGGATCAAAGCTTGCGTTATTGCGGACTCCTTTCAGGTGAGTGCAGTAAATTAATTCTACTCTAACAATATAATATTTAACATAACTTATTTAAGGCTGCTGTTTTGGCCGTTTCTTTGGTGTTGGTTGTCCTTTTGGGTTCCTTTTATAGCGGTAATCCAGTGGAGGTATTTCAAACTGCAGCTCAACGTGGTCGTTTAGAGTTTTTTAAGTATGTTTGTTTAAGATTGTTTGGAAATGATTAAGCTGATAAAAAAAATATTATTCATAGATTTGATATCAACCCAACTGAACGTCACACAGTTTGGTCTGTGGTCATTGGAGGATTTTTTTATTGGACCTCTCTCTTTTGTACAAACCAGGCCTCAGTGCAGAAGTGTATGTCCTTGAAGTCCCTTAAGCTGGCCAAGATTGCGTTAGGATTTGCTATAATAGGACTGATTATAGTCTTTCTTCTTAATTTTTACACCGGCCTGATGGTCTACAATCATTATGCGGACTGTGATCCTTTAATTGTGGGTAGAATTACGGCATCGGATCAACTGTTGCCCTATTATGTGATCAACACCTACGAAAACGTTTTTACCATAGCTGGAATATTTGTGGCTGGCATCTTTGCGGCTAGCTTAGGGTAAGTTTATATAAACGATTTTTACAGGAAATATGTTTGTCAGATAATGAATGTGCGTCACCATTAAATATATTCTCCTATAGAACTGTCGCGTCCGCTTTGAATTCATTGTCGGCTGTTACCTGCGAGGATTTACTAATCAATGGCATGAATATTAAGATTTCACCGGATATGGGAGCTACTTATGCCAAGTGGATGTCCTTGGGCTTCGGCGTAGTCTCCTTTGGCCTGGTTTTCATTGTGGAGCATCTAGGCGGAGTTCTCCAAGCGACATTAACGCTTAATGGACTCATTGGGGGTGTTACTTTAGGCTTATTTGTTCTGGGCATAGCCTGCAAGCAAGCAAACACCAAAGGCGCCTTCTACGGTGGACTTTTATCCTTGGCCCTGGTCATATTTATAGGCGTGGTGGCACAAATTGCCAATGTGGATTCACCTGCGTTGCCCACATCCATTGACCACTGCGATTGCCACGTGAATGTAACTGGAATTACTGTGGAGTTACTAACTGAGAACTTACGATCAGATCTAGCTGATGAAGGCTTTACGTAAGTCCTCTGATTGGATATAATTATAATTTTTCCTGTAAATTCTTATATGTATTCCAACAGTTCTTGGGCCATTTTTCGTCTAAGTTATATGTGGTTCAGCATGATCGGCTGCTTGTTGACCGTTTTTCTGGGATGGCTTATATCCCTGATCCTTAATGCACTGCAGCGACGCAGTGTCTTAAAGATTACTGGCAAGGGCATTGACAATCCTGCCATGTCCGATGAGGTATTTAAGGGCGAGAGCTCTGTAATTTGCACCACTGTAAAGGCCTTTGCGACTTCAAATGATGAGGGTCATATCAACATAGCGATTCGCATCGACGATGAAAATAATTCCAAATAAGGTTCTTTTACAAAATCCAAAAGAAATAAACACCAAAAAATCTATATTCCTGGTGCTACTACTGTAACCGTAACCTCCATGTACAAAGTTGTCGCTTAGCTTGTAGTAAATTCGAGTCGCTAAATCTATTTATTAAGTATATTCGAAAGAGTGATTTTAATTTAAGTATACGCGAATCGGTGGACATTTGCAATTACAATTAATACAGCATATGTAAATTTAGATTAAGGCTTATCTAACTACACTCCTTTTGTCGCATAATAAATAAGCTAGTTTAACGAATATTTTTTATTTCGACACCAGTGTTTACTGGCTTTCTCGCTTTAGCGAAGACACTAGCTACTTGTAGAGGAAAACACAAAATGGTGTACACTGTACACACATAAATACATATGCATCGATCACATGAATTAATAATTAATTACAATTAATACGGTATGTGTGAGTGTATTTCGGCTTTGGGTAATCTAGCCACCATGCCTTTTTTGCGAGATCAGCAAACTAGTTTGCTTTTCTGGCCGTTAGTGTGGCTTTATTTATCCACTCAACGTTGACACGCACTTCTAGTGGGGACAAACACCTTCGCTAAAGAACGTTACTCACGCTTATACGAAAAGTTATCGATCATATCGATATATAGTTCAATCGATGTTTATTGCAGCCCTAAAGTTTAATCGATGTTTATTGCAGCCCTAAAGCTCAGTTGTCAAAAAGAACACATTGCGTTTAAATTTTTTGAAGACTTTTTATTTTGTGTGTTGTAATTAAATAGGAAATAAATATGCACACGTGCAGTTAAATAACGAAATAAATGAATTGGTTGATTAGTTACTCAAAAATGTACAATTTAAAGTGCTAAACGACTATTTACAATACAATTCCATGCAAACCTTTCTTCCTGCCACCGTTTTAATGGTTTTGGCAATCACGTGACGCTAATTTCCTCATCGCTATCCGAATTTGAGTCATCATAATCATCATAATAAAGTTTCATGAACTCCGCGCCTTGAAAATGAGCAGCAGATGTTGGCGTCGTTCGGTGTTGTTGCTGTTGTTGCTGTTGTTGCTGCTGCTGCTGATGATGATGATGCAGCTGGGCCGCTGCTGCGGCTGCCGCCAATTCAACCTCTCGCATGGCCGTAAAATGTGGCGAATGATGGAGTTGCTGGAGCTGCTCGAAGCGCCGCTGTTTGGCCTCTTGAATGCTGCTCTCCAGCTTAAACTTGAGATCGGCTGCGACCAGTTGCTTCTGCATCTCCGCATTGATCTTGGCTTGAAACTCGACGGCATTTGCAACTCCTGGTGGTGAGGAGCCGGCTGATGACACAGTTGTGGCTGGTGTGGGTGTGGGCGTGGATGAGTGCTCGTTCATTTTAATGCTGGTAAGCAACGGAGGCGGTGAGCTGATTTGTAACCCATATCCACTCGTTGAAGTCGATTGGCTTGTGTTGCACGTTGTGCCGCCATCTATGGGTGAACTACTGTTACTAGCAGATTGCGGTGATTTGGGTGTGACAGCTGCCACAGCCACAGCTGTCGCCCCCGTTCCCCCGCCTGCTGCTTGCGGCTCATCCTTGGCAACAGCTGGCGGCGGCGTCGCGCTGCCATTGGGCGAGAGCAACGAGGGGGACAGTGGCGTAAGTGGACGATCGCATTTGGCGTCGGACAAATCCGGATTCGGATTATTCTTATTGGGCAACGTTTGGTCGCGCGAGCCTCCGTTGGCCAACAGTTCGCGCTCCTTGGAATTGCGCCACTTCATGCGGCGATTTTGAAACCATATTTTTACCTGCAAATGTAAATAAAATGGATAAATTGATAAATTGAAAGTGCCAACTCCGGATGGATGCTAGTCCCATTCAGTCCCAGCCCGATCTGTCCATTGCAGCAGCCATTGACAAGGAGTTGCCTGAAACTTTTCATGACCACAGGCGTAGGATAAATTCATTACCAAACGCACAAAATGCCGACGTTCTACGGTCAATTCAACTTTTTGGCAAAAGTTTTTGTGGCTAAAGCAAAGAGGAGGACGTGTGTGTGGGTGTGGCTAGGGCGAAAGTTTCAGCTGCAATGTCAACAACAGATGCCAGCAGATCCATAATAAATGCAAATGAGAGACATTTGCTAAGCGGCAACAAATTGATTATAGCAAGCACAGTGGAGCAAACTGCATTTCTCAAAGTAAGTGAATAACAATTAAACTCCAACTATTATTACACAGTCTGTCCGTTCATACGTCTCACAGCTTAATTTCATTCACTGTTTCAACTATATTTACATCTGAGGAAATTAACTGCAAATTGAGTTCCAGAATAAGTACAATGTCTTTTGCCATCGGTTTGTTATTTAAATGTGTCAAATTATGTGATACATTATCAAATTGCCACACTGTTTAGATTAAAAGTGGGTCCAGCAAAAATGTTGTAGTCTGAATGAATGTGTATATGCTTGTGTGTGTATAGCTGCATTTGACAGAGACAGCAAAAGATACAAGTAGGACGCAAGCACTCCAAGCAAATAGCAGGCACCCTCTAACTATCCATGGTTTCTGCGAAGCTTGCGACTGTTTTTGAGTTATTATTCAATGGGTGTTGATGCCTCTGTTGTGCCACAGTTTGTGTTGCGGTGTTGTGTCTAGGTCACAGCAGGACACTCGCACATTGTTATAAAGACAACAAGCTTGCAACAGTTTATAGGACTATCTCGTCACTCATCCCTCTCACTACAATGTGTAATTAGTTTAAATTTAACATAAAATTAATGCTTTAAAGGAATTTTGAAACAAGCAATGGGACATATCATCTAATACTCGATACATAAATAAATAAACAACAAAAGTAAAGTGAAATGTGGAAAGTGCTGACATGTTGAACAAGCGATTAACCGCAGGGATTTGTCGAGCTTAACGGTGTGCCGTGTACCCTGCATCGGCCACGTGCCAAGTCTCTATTTTTGGGGTTTGCTGTTTTACTTACTTCCGGTCACTGAATTTTCCAGCATCAGTCGCACCCACCCAAGCCATTCAACACCGCCCCCCGTATCACCCCCTGTCCTACACAGCAGCAATTGAAATAATAAGCTCAGGCGGCGATAAGATTAATGATTATGGCCCAACCCGAATTGTGAGTCAGAATTCGTCCTAGCTACGACCATAGTCCGTCGTTGAATTCGTCGTCTGTTTTTGATGGAAATTAATTATAAAGCGTGCAATTTAGTATGCGTCTCGGGGTGAACGGACCGTGCAAAAATCTCGACTGGAAAATGAATTCCTCTTTAAGCCCTCCTTTGCCTCATCCCGTTGTAATAAGGTTCGCTACCAAGTTTAATGAGCTTGAAATTATGATGTTTGCTCTGGCTTTTAATAGGATTTCTTTTAGTTAAGCAAACAACAGACCAAAGTCTGGCCAGAGTTACCTTAAACGGGGGGAAATTAATGCACATTTCTTCCTACCTTACTAAATAATGCAATCTGAGTTATAAACAACGAACATAATAATAAATACTAAAAGTGGCTTTTAAACTATATTAAGTGCTTGTCTGCAAACAGTTGTCTTGTTTTTTGTTGATTAATTCGATTGTCATTACTAAGTCTATATAATTTTTAGCTTTATGTCTTTTTTTACATTAGCAAAACTTACATACTTTTTTGGGCTATGGAACATTTCGTGGAATATTTCGGAAATGTATGTGAATTTCTACCATGTTTTCTATCATTATTTGATAAAGGACTCGACGCATAATTTCGAACTGTATTCAACTCTATTGCTTGCAGATTTTCCATACACGGCGCAAGTATAAAGCGAATAACAGTTATTTAAAGTTTTTATAAAGTCAGTGTATACGTAGGGAAGACTGGAAGAATTTGAGGGGTAAAAGATAAATGGAGTTCGAATGGGTGCTGCTCCTTAAAGAGCAACGCGTCTATATCGTCATTTAGAAAAATAGTATAAATTTTATGGTTTTTATAATTAAAATTGACAGCGATGTCCGGCTAACGTGCGCCTGTGTAGCATGCATATCAAGTTTATTTCAATTGGATCACTTAGCTCAGTGAGTACTATGAAGAAATATTTATTATGCGACATTAGGGCAGACGATTGCTTCAAAATGAATACAGAGCATTTTATAGTCGACTCGCTCGACTAACTTTCTTTTTTTTTTTTTTTTTTTTGTTTGAAGGAAGAGAATCTAACTCAGGTTCAGACATTGAGTTGGAGTCGAAGTTGGAGTCTGATGCTGGCAACATATGTTAACTAATGAGACTGAGATTGCACCTCGGGGATGTTTTTGTCAACCTATTAGGCAAACTACCCTTAGTGCCGTTTTGTCATTCGATATGCTGCGTAATAGCGTATTAAATAGTCTTCTACTATTTGCCAAAGTCATTTCAAGTCATTTACGTTTTGGGTTACCAACAATTTGTTACTTCTCGACCCACTAGAGATTCTGATAGAAATTGGATTCGACTTTGTGCCATTTATTTAGCAATTTGTCCTGAAGTTTATTTTGTAACCAAAGTGGCAAATGATGGTTTTTAATGTGTTTCCCAATCGTTTAGCGTGCTGGATATATTTTGGTATGGAACGATAGACGAGTTATAAACATTTGAGTGTTGTGTTCAAGTGCTTTTTGATTGCCTTGTGAATTGTAACATACAAATCACATATCAATTAATATATGCATTTTCCCATGAAAGCTTTAATTCAAATTCCATTCGAAAGCAAATACAATCTTAAGTCAATTCCAGAGATGTTTGAGTACGCCCTTTTATCGTACAAAATAGTCGGGCTATTAAGACGATTACAAGGCTCATAAAAAACAAACAGCCAAGAGGAAAAGAGCAACCCAGAAGAACATTAAACCTACTACTTACAAACACAAGTATATAAACAATAGGAATACAAGCCTATTTCCCTCGCTCTATTTATTATTGAAACTGATTTAAAGTCTTTTTGGCTCTTCGTCGAGTAAATAAAAAGCTGAAAAAAATAGAAATGACAATGAAATAAAATGGAAAATAAGAAATACCGCAAATGTGTGCAGAAATCCACCCCAAAAGTAACCCCGCCCAAACCTCTATTTCGAATCAAACGCATGAAATAAAGATAAAAATATTTATAACGTGAAAATTCCGAAAGTAAAGCCAAAAAAGCCTGAAGGTACTACAGAGTTTTTCACAGTCGATAGCAAGGATTTTCCCACTGTCTGTATATGCGTATTCTTCCTATTCTCTTTTCTGCTGTTCGTTGTATTTTTTCTTGTTTGGTTTATTTGTGTGCTTCCCCCGTTTTTGGGCAAATCAAAAACAGACGAATTTGTTTTGGACATGACACTTAAAAAGTTGCTGCCATAGATTTGACACGTGTGTATGGGAGGGTGTGCGTGCGTGTGTGCTGCCTGCAGGGTTGCTTTATTGCCAACTCGTTTTAGCGGATTTCCAGTGTATCCTTGAACTTTGTGCTATGCGCACTGATTTAAAAATGCAAATCAGTTTATTGAGTTTTCCCTTAAGATGTTTTCATTTCCGTTTTCTCTGATTTTCTCAGTCAGTGGTTGAGAGTTGACAACTGAGAATTGTGTTTGAAGTGTGTTGTTAATGGCAATTAAATATATAGCAGACGGATTATGAGGCTGGTAACTGTCATTTACAGCTTAGCATTTTGTGTGAATGAAAGATAAAACTCTGATAAATTATAGCACTAGCTCCCAGGATGTTATGCCAATACAGAAAAAGAATTGCACTGCAGTTCAGTTGCAACACAATTAAAACAACGTATAAATTGGGAATATTTTCACATAAATCCCATTGCAATGGAAGTCTCGAGTGCGTGTGTAAAAATCGCAATAAAAGTTGCAATGAACAACACTCGAAATGATGAATCACCTGAGCGGTTTGCCATCAATGCAACGGCGATGTCAACCGCAAAGGCACGCGCCTCTGGCTTTGTTCTGTGCTCGGTTGCTCCGTCGGCTTTTTTGCAGTCCTCCCTAGGTGCATTTGCGCTGCTAAAATTTATGACTCGGGGAGCGACCAAAAGGGCAGCTTGCAGCAAATGAACAGTCAACCAAACCAACCAAAAAGTGCAGCACAAGACAAACAAATGCGAAGCAGAGTCCTTAAATCATGTTGCATACAGCTAGGCGACAGGACACGTCACAATGGGTCAAATTCCCATTTATGTCGTATTTTCCATGGGATAAAATTTTTTTTTTTTGTAATCTAATTTAGAAAGAAAACCTCCTGCTATTAAACAGAATTTTCATTGATATTAATAGTCAAATGCAACAACATACAAGAAAAAAGGTGGACTCGTTCTAAGTTAACGATAAATTTCTTAAAAATGGTAATTTGACCCATAGTCCGCGCGTTGCATTGCAACACCCAGACGTACACACAAAAACACACAACCTAACAGCAGTGTGTACGTGTGAATGCCACTTCAGTGTGAATATCCGCACTCGTTTATCACCCAAACCCAGAAATAAACCCAAACCCAGAACTCCAGAGGCAACCACAATTTCCCTCTCCCCTAAAAGGGCTGTTAATGGAGCCAACGGTGTCGCCATCGCCATCGGCTGGACAACACTTTGTCGTTTGTCCCTTTCCCTTAAGCCTGCTAGGTACCATGGAGCAGTGTCTATCGACCAACTGCTGCGATTTGACTGTGAATTTTTCTGACATTTTTGCACATTTTTTAAACGTTTCTCTTTTGCGTTTCCCTGGCTTTGTTTTTGACGCCATACTCATGACATTTTCTTTTTTTTTTATTTTGATTTTGCCATTTTCTTTTTTGACAAAGTGCAATTGAAGAATGCTTTCATTAGTTTGATTTCTTTATTTTTTTGTTTTCAAAGACAACTAAAGTTTAAGGCATTTTTTGACCACTGATTCTATTGTCAGAGCACTGACAATAATAATAAACCAAATGTAAGTGCATAACTCTAAACTATTATAATGGAAAATGCAATTACTAATCATGAATGGTTAGTAATTTAATGGAAAGTTCAGCCAATATATTAAATTACTAATCATTTACAAGGAGTGCATTAGTAAATCTTTTCAGGCGGAGTTTTCTACAAAAATTCTGTGCATTATAAAATCATTAAGGTGAATTTGATCGATCGGTCGTCCGGAGTCAGTAGCCTGTTAAAAAGGGGCGTGAAAAGGGCCTTGCATTGAGCTGATGATGTTGATGAATTCGTGTCTCGCATTCTTTCCAAATGCAACTGGACACGCTTGTTGCATAATTATGAAATTTTTATGAATTATATGCAGTTGCAGTGTGTCATTGTAAGCCAAAAACCTAAAATGAAAAAAGAGCTGCACTAATTTGGCATAAAATTGTCATCATCATCATCATCGTTACTCTGTCAATTGGCAACGGCTGCAATTCTTCTGTCCTTTCTTCTGTCCTTTCTTTCGACTGTTTTTCAGTCCGTCCGTCTGTTATGTTGTAGCAAAACGGCTGATGACAAGTCGCAGTTGTTCTGTGATTGAGTTGTGATCGATTACATTTTGACAAGGCTGAATTGGTCATGCCAAATGTTTGCTACCATGTAGTCATGTGAAAAATGCTGCTGTTAAAATTTGGGTTTTCGTTGCAAGTCTGATTGTTTTTTGCGCTCTTGCAAGTTATTAAACAACGATATTATTTATATAAAAAAAAAAAATACAATTTTGTTGCGTAAAGAAGAAAGTTAGTCAACCACTAAAATTAAAAATTGACATTTACGACTATTTAAATACTTTCAAACATTCTTTCTTTTCTCCTTTCCTCTTTTTAAGAAGAATAAATTAAATGGTTAAATGAAAATCGAATGAGTTTAATTATGCCAGATTTTAAAACAATCAATAAAAGCCCCGATCGTCTCACGTCTATTAGTTGCCTGTCCTCTGTTCGCTGTGCCCACCCCTTGCCGTCTGTCGTCTGACTTGGCAGAAGAAATGAATTTCTTATAGCTCGTTATAATTTCATTATATGCATTTCGACCTTTATATACGAATAAGAACACGCATACCAATACGTATATACGGCGAAAACGAGCGACTGCGCATTTAAAGGAAGCACGCCCACACCCCTTCCCGCTCAACACTTCACATTACTCTTCCTACTGTTGGAATATTAAGCTTGCCGTGGCATCCATTTTCCTCTGCGCAGCCATTGCTGAGAGCTTTCGGAGTGTTTTTCGGTTATGACATTTAAAGGGCGGAGTTTTCTTTCGCTTATTTCAATTTTTGCTGTTGTTCTTATTACTTGTTGTTGTTTTCGATTTGAAAGAGTTTACGAAAAAGAGTAGCATAAATTTAAGTTTGTCTTTTTGAAGAAATCTAACTAAATTCATAATTTTTTAGAAACAATTTAGAATTCGCCCTTGAACTTTATAGTTAAGTGGTCAAATGGCAACCACGTAAGTTAAAAAAATTACCCAGAAATCAAGTATTTCATACAAGAATACTTCTACCATCGTTTAGAATTAATTTTAAACTAGTTTATTAATTTTTACGATTTTTTAAGTCTATGGGATTCTCTAAAAAAAATTGTGCCGCAGTAGTTTAATTATTTTCGTATAATCTAGTAACTTTAGATCAAGTTGATTAAGACCACTCACCTGAGAGTCCTTTAGACCCAATCTCTCGGCCAATTTTTTTCGGTCCGGTTTGCTAATGTATTTCTGCTGCTGAAAACGCTTTTCCAAACCCTTTCGTTGAGAGTCTAAGAAATGAAAAAGGAAAAATGAGTAGGGAAATGATGCAATCACAAATATAATGCGCCGCTTTCCACAAACCTGAGAAGACGGCACGCCGCATCATGCCACGACGAGGTTTTCCACGTGTGGAGTGCGCCCAGGGAAAGCCCTGACCAGGGGGCAGAGGAAACACTTGGGCGCCAACTGCAATTAAACCAAACATGTGAATAGAGTCGGAGGAATTGGGGAGAAATGCATTAGATTTTGCAGTGTCATGTAGAGTGGAGAACGGGTATGCGGCTGAAAACACTTGTTAATGAGCGCAATGGGGTGCCAAAATGTTAAGCAGTAATTGCAGCAGACCGGATTAGACAACTGTGAAGGGGTGTGGCTAGGGGAGGTAGGGACGTGGTCACTTACCACTCATATAGGGATTGCGGCAATGTGCAAGCAACGAATGCAAATGCGGATGATTCAATGTGTGGGGCAGAAACGGAGTGGGGCGACTTGGCATGGGTTTGGCAATAACCGGATGTATTGGTGGCAGGGGTACAGGCGGTGGTGTCGGGTGTGCTGCTGCTGGTGGCACTCCTGTTGCTCCCCCAGCCAGCAGTTGTTGCGGCTGTAGCTTTTCTTGCGTTAATCTTCGATTGTTGTTGTCCTCATCGTTGCAAGTGCCGATTTCATGTGGTCGACCGTCCACGAGACTGTTGTTGTTGTTGCTGCAGCTGATGTGATTGTTGTCGCTATCACTAATTGTGCTGCCAGGTGACGACGAGGATGCGGCAATCGTTGCTGCGGTTTGTGGTTGACAACTATTGCTGTGGTGCTGGTGTTGTTGTTGCTGCTGCTGCTGATGCGTTAGAAATGCGGGATGCGGAAAGTGGGCGTGCGCATGATGATGCAGTGGGTGTGGCAGTCCCAGTGGCGCTTGTCCTACCAATGCCTGATGGTGTTGCTGATGGTGATGATGCTGATGATGTGATGTTGGCGGTGTCTGTTGCTGCTGTTGTTGCTGTTGTTGGTGTTGCTGGTGATATTGATGTGTAAAGTTTTGTTGTAGATAAGGCCATATATGCTGCGGTTGCATAAACTCTGTAAAAAAATAGTTGAAATAGAAGATAAGTTGTTGCTATTGACGATTTTTTTTTTAAACTCCAAAATTTTCGCAACTAGAATAAAACACTCTTTTTCTGCCATTGGGCTTCTTAATTAAAAGCAGTAATAAGTAATAAGCATCAGCTCACTTTTGAGAAAATAATCTTGATTTTAGAAACATATTCTTTATTGCATCTGATCCCCGATAAGAGCTAAGTGTTTATCTTGGCGCCTTCAAAGCGTTTCTTAAGATAATACCCAAATCTTAACACTCCCCAAAATGATGATTTCAAACTTGTCTAGAGCATTTAACCCCCATTGTGTGTATGAGCATGTGTACTTCCCGGCAGATGCTGCTTTGAAGTGTCAAACTGGCATAATTAAAGAACTCACAGCTTTCAATTCCAGTGAAGAACCTTTACGCCCAGCTCGCTTTTCCACTCATGGATGCTAACAAACACACGCACACCTTGAAGCAGGCGCCAAGAATGATTTAATTTTGTGATTTCACTTCATGTGGAAAGCCAACAAAAGTTTTCCTCCTTTGATTCAGGACAGGGCTTTGTGACTTCAGCCTGCGGAAAGATTTTGGCGCTTTGTGGCTGCGCTTTATTCTCTAATTAAACACCCCAAACAGCACACACACAAACTTTAACATACGCAAACTCCCAAAACACATACACACACAGTCGCTGCAGGATATGATTTTAATTCGATTAGAGCGGCTGAAACAATTAACATATTAACGCCTCTTTACTTCGCTGTCTGTGTAGATCTGTAGATATATATATATATATATGTATATATATATATATATAAATATGTATATAATTGTGTGTGTGGGAGTGCTTGGGTTGTATAATTTGATAGCGGTCGGCAAACTAAAATCTTGGCGCTAAACTTTTTAGTACGAGTTTTCCATATTCATAATATCAGATGTGAGTGTACGTGTGTGTGTGTGATACATGAGTGCCACATGTGTGCCTAATGAGCGCACAAATTAAGTTATAATTGCTCTGATTGTTTCTTTTATTTCTTTTTGTTCACTTTGACATACGTGCCATAGAATTTATCTAATATGTTTGTTAGTAAAAAGCTTGTCAAATAGATTTTGCGCACAAATAGTTAATTTCTGTCTTTCGAGATTTAGATTAGATTGTGATGAGTGGTGGCTAATTGGAGGTCATTAGTTTTCTCATAACAACAGCAAATAATTCTTATTAGTTTCAGGATCACATCCTCCAATTTAGTACGAATACAATTATTTAAGCTTTGTTAAATATTTAATGTTACCCCATGTTCTATACTGAACTAACATACTACTAAAATTGGATACAATCCTGCTTCAGTATTGATAGCGAATACCACATATGCTTTTGGAAAATTGTTGCCACGCTTATGTCATAAAATATTTGTGAATTGATTGTAACCAAAAAAATCAAAAATGGCACATAAAATAACATAAAAAAAACCATAAAAAACAGATGGAAAACTAGGGCCGCTATTAATAAAAGCCATGACAATTAAAATCCCACAAACCAATTTGGAAAACCTCCAGAAAACCCTCTGAGCGCAATTCATAAAAAGATGAATTAAATGTGGCGCAGTTGCATTGACTAATAGACTATTCGTCACGCCTACTTTTTGGCGATCTATAGAAAACCTTCTATACACCCTTGTTCTGGTCTGGTAAATCATGGGGTCTGCGTGTAAGCAGCACGCGCAGCCGTAATGCCACGACAAGCCAAGAACCAACCGAAAATATTAAACGGGATTTCGAACTCGAAACTGGTTTACGGGGATGCGCATTTGGTTTGCACGGATTTGTTGAGGCTCAGATAAAATAATTTAAACATGATTAGGTCTGCTTCTATTTTCACAGCTTGCTCAAATGCGCCTCAAGGGCTTAGGGATCGTAATAAAAAGTGCAAAAAAAGGGAAAGGTTATAGCCCAGAGAATCGACTTTAAAAGAGCCTGTACTTGTTTTGAAGGTATCATAAACACTTATATCAGAAACTCAATACGATCAAAAGTAAATACCGAAAGACTGAGTGTTCCTGTTTCCTTTATGACAAAGTTAAATAATATTAATCTAATTTAAACATGGCAACCAACCGAATTTGGTATATACACACTTATTCATAGTATGCACAAATTCTTAGAGATCCGTTGAGATGAAATAGTAAACATTATAATGCATGGTTTGCGATCGATTTGTTTTATTGGAGGTATTATTTGGAAAATAATTAGCCCTTTCTCCCTTTGCTTTTTAATTTTTTGACAAGCCCAATAGACCCGGTAATATTTTAAAGTGCAGGGTCTAAAAGGAAAAACGGAAATGGGGCAATGGCTGGTCGCTGAGTAGACAAGAGTCGAGTCGACCCTTTGTGGCAAAATTGTTATTCTTTAGGATTTTCAAATAGCAATTGTATTTTGATTTTGTATTCTGTTTTTGACATTGTTATTGTTTGGCATTAGGCACGGTAAATTAATTGGCAAGCCGCGTTTATTGCATCCTTCCAGCCCTCCATCTTCTTACCGTTTCTGACTCGCACTCCTTCGCGCGTATCACCCAGAATGGCGGATACGCTAAACTTGAGAATGGGCTTGCTATTGTTATCTTTCAGGATGGTTGTGCCGCTGCTTGTGTTTTGCTCCTTGGGCTCTAGCTTAGGAAATTTGATTGGCTCACGGCGTGACTCCATGACCAGCTCATCGTCCAAATCCTCATCGTCCAGACGCGGTGTCGTCTCCACGCTATCAATATCCGCGACAATCTCATCCTCATCTTCATCATCGTCTTCGTCGTCTAGATCCATTTCCATTTCTTCAATGCTGTCAACACTCTCTGCACGATTCTCCCGACACTTATCACATTTGTAGCCACGTTTGGCACACTTGCACAATATTTCTCCCACACGCTCCTCTTGCGTACTCTCATCAGTCTGGTTGCTTTGTCCACGACTCAGGAGCATCTCGTTGAGGCTCGACTTTAACTGACTTTCACTGTAACTTTGAGCGCGCTGTGCATGCAACAAACTATCCACCAGAAATGCCGTAGACATCACGTTCTGCAGTGTCTTTTTCTGCTATTTAGTGTCTATATGTGCTTGCCCTACACTGTGCTCCGCTCTGCTTTCCTGTTCGCGTCGCGTACGCGTCGAGAGCTCGATTCGTACTGAACAAGAAGCAGCAGTCACGCTAATCGGCTGACTCTCACAGTCCTGAACCCAGCCCCCTGTTCCCTATCCAGACTCTGTTTCTGCGTCCATCAAACACATTTTAGGGGTTGCTCTACGGTGGTTGGTCCTTTTCTCCTGCCCAGTCGTACTTGTTGTCTGTGCCACGTGACAACCTCCTTTCGTACTTATGTACACACATATGTGTATATACGTAGCACTTGTGTGTAGTTGTCTGTGTGTGTCTTTGCCTCGTTGCTATTGTTGTTCGCTTTTTATTTGATTTTATTTGTGTGAAAACAATAAAAATTTAATTTTCTTGTTTTGTTGTTGCCTTGAACTGCTCGCTTTTCATCGTGTTTGTTTTTCGCCTCCATATTTGTTCTTGTCATCTCGCTCGCTCTTATTTGAGCGCACAGTGGGTTCAACACAGGCTTTTGGTATGGGTAAATAATTAATTATATAAATCTGTATTATTATTGCATTAACTTAATCCACTTGGTAAATTTCTAAAATGTCAATTGTTTTCAAAAATACTTGAATTTATTATAAGGACAAAAAATAAATATGGTTGCAGTTGAGAATTTTTATACAAACTATACACATAGTACAAATCTGAGACCCCATAAATAGTTTTCAATTGAATATTATAAACTTGAGTCTAATTGGATTACTAATTCTTACTGAAATGTAATATTTCTGTAATTTTACTAGTTATACGTGATAAATAATTTAAATTTCATCGTTATTTTTGTTTAAATTTAATCATACTTAAAAAATCGAGAAGTTTAAATTGTAGAATTAATAAGTACTAGGTAATTTATCTAATTATGATGTGTATGAATCTTCAGTTAATTGGTTTTAATTTATAATTTGAGATGTACTGATCATTGAGTTGTTTAGTTAGTTTGAAATATTTTAACTATGCGGAGTACACAGACTCAGTATGCTCAATCGCTTGGATAACCTTTCGTGATACAAGCTATCTCCGTGTCCACACGCAATTTGTTGCAGCAGTTGCAGGGACATAACGGACATAAAGACAGGGAGACAGAAGGACGCGTCGTTTGGCAAACAAGAGCCAAGAGTCAGTAGATTAACTTTTATTATGACCGCAAATTAGTTGTCCTCGGCGCGTTGATGACGACAATCGACAATGATGACTTATTTACTAGCCAGAAGAAGCACCAGAAGAGGCACCAAGTGAAGCACCAACAAAGACAACAACAATAAACATAATAGAATCACAGAGTGTTGCCATGTACATAGGGCAAGTTGGCAAAGTTGTCTGGATTCTCCCCGTTTGAGCCTCTATGTAAGCTTAGAAACTGCCTTATTGCTTGCATACATAACACACAGAGAGTGTGGGAGCGAGAGAGTGTTTATGAGAGAGAAAGAGAGACATACACAGACCAGCCAGAGAGACATAGAGTAAAAGCAACCCTTGTTGTGGCTTTTACTGAGGCAGCAAACGAAAAGTGCAAGTGGTACTTCCCCGTTCTCCTTATACCCAGTCCTATTTGTATTTCCATCGAGCGTCGGGGGCGTGGCCTCTCTCGAATTGGAAACTCATCACTAAGGAGCGAGGAGCACTCTCAGGACAACAATAAGAATAAGGATAACAAGCACAGCTTTTGTCTGTGTGTGTGTTATCCTTGCATTGTTTTGTCAGCCTTTTTGCGCTGCCATTTGTGGGTTTTTGCTTTCAAAAGGATTACTCCGCATCCTGTATCCTTCCCTGCTTTAACTTCTGCTTCAGCTTCTGTTGGCAGCGAGTACATAAAACATGCTCATATAAGCGTATAAATATGTGATAATAATGATTAAAAGTTCTCATCATGCCATCATCATTTATGCAAAGGATTCCACCATCTCCTTGTGTGTATGGGTGTGTGTATTGGTTTGTTTGTGTAAGTGTGCTTACATTTTTATTTGGCACCCAAATCTAGCGACGGGTTCTGCTTCTGCTTTTGCTTTAGACTTTTGTGGGTGGTCTCAATTTGTCTGGCGTTATAACGAGTATTTTAATTTGCTAACAATTGTTGGTACTTTTGGCAGTTGTCACTGCAAATGCTTAATTTTATATACATACGTGTGTCCCTTCTCTGCGTTTCTGCTGAGATATTCTTTTGTTGCCGCCATAATGTAAGGACAATTATTTGTTAAGTGGGCTGATAAGGCAGTATAGAGGAGCTATTGCCGCTGTCGCTTTGCTTGATTTTTGAAACTGGAGGGATATGGGCGAATGATCCGTTTTTAAAGGGAAAGAGCATTGGTTCCTAAAATTGCACCGACCAAATATTTTGCCAGCCAAGTTTTGAAGACAAAGTTGATTACGAATACAAATAAAAGTTTTAATTGTTTTTTAGCGCAGAATTGAGAATCATTCGGGCTTTTGTTCAGTTTTAGACTGTTTGCTGAATTGGAAATATGTAAATGATTCGGGTTTTCTGTTTTATGCAAATAACTTTGATTTTGTTTAACTATTGTAGCTTTAGCTTTTGGCTTTTCACTGTCTTTTCTGTGTTTCTCTTTGCCTATTGTTGCCATTTTTCGGATCAAATACCTTAATGAACATTAAAGTAATGTCATTGATTGAGGGATTAGCAATATGAAGATTTAATTTTGAGCTGACTAGCACGAAAAACCGAGTAGAGCTTATTAGGTTAACCGAAATAAAAAGGGCGAAGGCGCAGTATAAGTGAACCACTGAGAGCCCAGTCGATAAAGGTATGTCATTCTGTTTGTTTGCCCGTGTAAATACATTCGGTTTTATAAACTTTAAAAAGGATTTGGAAACTTCTAAAACTATTTCTAACAGGTTCACATTATATTTATGGTTCCTCATGGTTTATTCCAACCAGACTAATCAAGTCCAAAACTAAAAATTGTTAAAAATCTTCCACAGTATTAAATATGTGATTTTTGTATTATGGCTTTGGAGTAGGTACGAGACTTTTTACAGTCGACTTTAGTTCAACTTTAGTTTTTTCTGCTGGTCTCAGATTTGAACCCGTCGGCATTTGAGGATTTCTTAGAAGACGTAAGCGACCTTATGGTCTGGTGAAAATGCCAATGGAATGGATTTGACAGTCGCATCATTATATGGATATCATTATCGTGTACTCGAATCATGTGTATCGGCTTGAGAGCGACGACAATGGACGTCTATTTCACGCAAAATGGAAAAAATAACTGAAATTTGATAGATACCGACTACAGGACACCCTGTAGTCGGTCAGTGATAAATAGAAACGCACTTCAATAATACGCTATACAGATGAAAGATTGTACTTCAAGGAGTCTAACCTATTATACCCACCCAAAGATATAACAAGGTAACATATAACAAGATGCTCTTGGCGAGGAGAGGAGGAAAGCTAGTGAATACGTGTGTGTTTGGTTGAGGGCGTAGATGGGCAATATAATAAAGCGCAAACATTTATACACGACACTCTATGGGAACAAAACAGAAAATATATGGTGGGAGCAGTGGGGAGATGAGGAGAGTTGAGAATTTTCACGACAACCGACGCCAAGTCAACTGTCGATATCAGCTGCTACCCGGTAATACCGCTCTTCTGCAAGCCCCTGTCCTCCGAGAGTGCTTACCTCCCCGTCTCTTGGCATGAAGTAAATGCGAATTCTGTTTGTTATCGATTTTCAGGAGAACGTTTATTATTTTTATTACGAGTACTCGTAATCGTTGGCAACTGCGGAGGGTGGCTGGCAAATTATGGGCTTTTCATAACGTTAACAGTCGCATAAATACGCTCTTTGTGTCAACCAAGTAGAAAAAATGCGATAAAAGATTATAAACTGTGAGTGTTGGTTTGGTTTGGTTCTGGCTTTTGCTCTGGTGCAAGCTGTTGAGCTGAAAAGCTGCAGGGCTAAGGGGACTGAAAGGGCTGCAGGGGATGCTGAAAGAGGGCAGCTTGGCAGCGACATCTGTTTCCGACATCTTTTAATAAAATTTTCATCTTTATTACGAAACGATTGTTTTATGTGCCCCGTTTGCCAGCTCTACACTTCACTACATAAACTAGACGTGTCTTGGCACGCTGCTAGGAAGTCCTTTTTGCGGCTCGCGATTAAAGTTGAGCTCGTCCAAGTCCTGAGCCTGGGAGTCCGTATGCTCCAGAAACGCTGTCCAAAAGGAAGTAATTAGAATGAAGCAATTTTTACTTTTGTCGTCGCCAAAGTTTTACAAAGTTTATTTTTTTTTTTTGTTTTTGATTTTCCTCATTTTTATTTTACTAGGAAAAGTTTTATGCAAACTGAGGCAAGTTCATAACTTCACTCTATGAAAATTTTATTTTATTACACAGTTTTTATGAGCATTCAAATATAAATATGTGTGTGTGGTTTTTGTCAAAAGTGGACAGTAAACAGATGCTTTATTTCGAATAATTACGAACATAATTGCTTAATTTATTAATATTACACAACACATAATTATTAATGACTTGTGTGTGTGGTTGTTGTGCGGTTTCCGATGCCAAGGTTTCGTGTAAGCTTTTTACAAGATTGGTTATATTATTTAGTGGGCAATCGAGTGGTTAGTGCTCTGAAGAGAGCAAATTTAAATTATCTTTAATTTTAACAAATTTTACAAACACTCTTCGGAGATATTCTGCTGTTCATGAACAATGAATAAGCATTTAAAGGGTATATAGGTTTGTTTTCATTTTTTATGCATTTGCCTTTTTTTTGGATTCAGCTCCGATTTTTGCATTGATGTTCGCATGAAGGCGCAGAATAAACCAACTGGAAAATTTGCATGTGGCTTTTCACATTTTTTGCTTTGGTTTAACCTGGTCAGAAATAATAAGAGAGCGAGAATAACAAATAAATAAACAAAGGGCACAAAAGCTTTAATAAAAGCATGGTACAAAATAGCAGACTTTTATAATTCATGAAAATAATAGCAATAACGGTAATAAGAATAATATTAGTTATGCTGTTTTCCCCCGAAAACTCTTGGCAATTAATATTTTTATTGCATACAAATTGCATAATTAGTCAAAACTAAATGACAGCATTTTAAAATTCTGAAATAAAGGGATGCGCAGCCTAAAAGCTGAAAGGAAAGCGTGCTGAGAGGAAAAAAGGGTGTGTTCTTGCAAGGTAAACGAATGTGTTGTTGTGATTAATAAAATTACTGAAAATCACAGAAGCAACAACATACAACCAAATTTGACAGCTCAGAACAATATCAACAGCAGCAACAATAACAACATAAACAACTGCTACAAGGGTTGCTACCGTTTGCATGCCTCGGAAACTTGGGCGTTAAATAAAAAGGCACATCACTTGACGCCGCGGCTGCTTAATGTGGCAGTAACAAGGCGCAGGCAGAGGCAGACATAAATACGGAGGCAGTGAAAAGTAAGAAAGACACTAAAGGCGCGACAACATAGTGAGAGCAAGATTGAAACTGGCAATTGTTGCTGTACCCTTTAAGACATACCATGCCATAGGATGTTACAATTGAATCGGGGCTATTGTGGGAGAAACTTAACTTCAAATAGCTAAAAAAAATTGATACATTTTTAATGCTAAAACTCTATATGAATAATTAGTAATGAATGCACATGAAAAGTTAATTTAAAAAATTGTTCAAATTAAAACAATTTACTTTTTGGCCTCAAAATAATTAACTGTGTTATTTAATAAGATCATATAATCTTCCCACTATGAAGAGCTAAATGTACAACTCATACAATAAAAAAAGCTAAAAACTCTACAAAATAGCTAAAATGACAACACTGGCAACGTGTGAAAACATTGCGAGAAAGAAGACATTTCAGCTAATCGAATAATACAGGGGAACAAGGGGTGGGCCAAAGGGTGTCAAACGAGGAAATCTTGAGGCAAGACTTTAATTAATTTTTATATATTTTTATATTTGGTGTCTGCTCTGTTGGTCCTATTGTGTTGACCTGAGTTATGTGACTCGCTGTGGGCATAAGAACATTGTGAAGTAGAATTTCAATATCTATTTATTCAGGCGTAAGTAAGATGAAAATTTATGTTGTGCCACGTATGTGAATAAATGTTGAATTGCTCTTTTTCTTGTACTTTGAGTAATTAGTCTAAAATGTTTCAAACACATTGGTTATTAATAATAGTTACTTCAGATAGATTCTAGTCCTTGAAATGTAAAAGAAAGACAGTTGCTTTAATGGAACACGGCATTTGGAGACAGAGAACAAGATCAATATCATACTGTACTACTACTTTTGCAAACCTAGAGCATATTGCCACATGTTTCACCCGCACTACCCTTAAATTATTAGCTATGTTCCGCTTAGTTAGGTAACAGATTGTTCTGATATGTAGTACCGCGGAAGATTGAGGACTCACTATAATATCATAGTATAAAAACCCATGTTCATTTAGGGGATGCCCTTCATTTATATGAGTTGTGAAATAATAAGCAAAAGGGTGTCTTTATGAATAATGTGTCATCTAAAGTATGTGAACAATCTGAGCAGTATATGGTATACCGAGTAATAGTTGCATTATAAATGAGATTACGTTTTGTAATAGAAACGAAAATGATTATTAAATTTGTTTCGGTCATGTGTAGGTTGACTTTTATAAAAGGCAAAATGGAAATTATGAATTGACCACGACTTAAATTGTATAACTAATTTGATTTCTCCAGTAAACTTAAGCCATATAAACATAAGCTTCTATTTAAAGATCTTTCCGTTTTCAATTAACTAGCTGCCAGAAGTTTGAGTGAAAGCTTTGTCAGCCCGAGGCATAGAATTTTTAATTAACCCGTAGACGACTTGCGCCGATTTTCATTTTTAATTTTCCCCATTTTCCATTTTGAACCTGCTGTCCATTGGTTGCATCTCTGATGGACATTTGGCGTCTGTTTCTGAATGGCGCCTTCAAAACACATTTGGTATATTTGGTTTGCTTTTTGCATTGCACAACAATTCTCGATTGCGCATTTTAAATTAACTCATCATTTTTGCGCCTATTTACATAGGTTGCTATAGATAATATTTACATATATTTTATCTAGTTGTGTTTGTTGATTTAAATTTGATTGACATTTCAGACCAGAATCAATTACAATTACAAAATAAAGGGTTGCATTTACATAATTAAGTAAACGCCAGCTGAAATATAATTAATATTTGCACAGAATGTATTCGTACTGTTTGATTTTATGACATTTAAATATGATTTTTAATCTCTCTAATATTATACGGATTATTTAGATATCTTTTAATCATATATATAAACAGTTCCCCTGTAGTTGCTTTCAAATAGAATTCGCTTATCACAGCTATGTGCCTAACATAACTAAAATAACAAATTGTGCCAAATACATTTATGAGCTGAAGCATCAGCAGGTCAGTTCCATAGATCAATTAAGGCATATTGAATGTGCCAAAGTCCAGGAGCGTATCACGGGCATTCTTGTCTTTAAAGAAAATGTTATATTCTACAATCAACCCGCAGTACGCTCCTGTGCTGACCACTTAAGCAAAATTCTTTTGGAAAAGAAATCTGGAGCTCTCAACCCTGCAGTTGAAAATAAGAAGTCTTCAGATCGTGTCAAACCGAAAGACATTTGTTCGAATTTCCAAATAAACTCTTGCAGTTTAAATTAATTTATTAATTACAGAAAAATTCTCTGCAGCATTATATATGATTTTTGTTTGAATAAATATAACTGAATACATATAATTGTCAAACAATATAGTGGCAATTGAATCTGAATTAAATGTCGCTCGTGCGTGTATTATTAAGTGAGCTAATTACATCAATACAAGAAACAGCAATGGGTGAGTGAAATGCAACAAGTGTAAAATTAGTGTGGAGAGTTCCACGTTGGCTGAATAAAAGTTCAGAGGGTATAATAAATATAACGAGTTTCTACTGTTTTATGGCCCACTTTGATGGCGGTTCAAAGGTCTGAAATAAATATACGATACAAATGGTTGCAACCACTGATTTAAATTATGGAAATCTGATTTTATGTGATGATAACTACTAATAGCTTTGTTGTTAGTTCTAAAGATAGTAAGGCTCATGGGAATCCCGTATTATAATAGCTTTAAAGCTTTGCAAATTGTTAACTGTAAACTCTCAATAAAAACAAAATTATAAATCTTATACTTTAAACTTATTAATTATATAGCACTAACAATTTGTTGTTATTATAACTAGTTTGACAAATGTAAAACGAATATTTTAATGTGAGGTAGGTTTACATTTAATTGAAATGAATTTAAGCATTACAGCTTTTAAAAGTATAAAAAAAATAATCCTCCTTTCCAATACAATAAAACTAGTTTTTTGCTGTGAAAATGCTTAGACCTTGCATGTTTCTGTAGAGAAATGCATCAAATGTTGATTATATTACTTCATATAATATGTTAAGTCAGTGTTGCTATTTCTACTATTTTATGATAATATCAGCATTTTGAGAATGTAAAAATTTTTTAAATGCCATTAGCTTGGAAAATTAAAGTTGTCAAAATATATAGACATTTTGGTTACGAAATAGACATTAAAAGAAAAAGCATCATTCGATACAATATTAATTTTAAACATGAATATGCTTCATTATTGATTAAAATGTATGCTGCACAATTTGACATATAAAATTCAATCATCCGCATTAAAATATGTCTTTTTGAGCTACATTAGTTAAATATTGCTGTAT
Organism: Drosophila parthenogenetica; assembly: GCA_035047505.1. NCBI lineage: Eukaryota > Metazoa > Arthropoda > Insecta > Diptera > Drosophilidae > Drosophila > Drosophila parthenogenetica. The sequence goes on from JAWNPM010000070.1 coordinate 181,802, forward strand.
TAAAACTTAAGCTTAAAAGTATGCAACGTTATTGGATAAGTCCATAGAATGTTAAAAGTGGAAACATATTTCATAGCAATCTTGAAATTTATTTGTTGACCAAAAATATAGATATTACACTGAGGTCGTATAGTTTTCTTACGGTGTAAACTTGTTTAAGCTGATAAATAATACAATTAAATACAAATGTATCAGGGTCGCAAAATAAATTGAAACTTGAAGTCAAAGTAAAGTGAATTAATGTAAAAAGTCTGCTGGTAATTATTTCCATATCAGCGCCTTTGATGTATATAGCACATTAACGACGAAAACTTTTAAAAAGATTTTGTACAAAGACGTTGGTTCCCCTTTCGGCGCTAAGCAGACGAAGCCTCTTCATCTTCCAAATGCCAAAACCAGCATGCATAAACAAAAACGATATTAAAATGGTGTCCTTCGGCGTGTAGTTGAAAATATAAAAAAGTTTAGAAATCATTGTAAATGCTGTGTTAACTGAAATTCCTCAAACTACTGCCTGGCTTCTAAGCCAGCTGTCTGTGAATTATGGGCAAATAAGTTCGGGTCGAGTAATGCGTTAATGTTGTGTTTGTTATTGTTGTCTGCTTTGTAAACCAGTTTTGTTTCGGTAATTTAAATACATGTAAAAATTATTGCAAATACATTTTGGCAATGCTTTTATAAAATATGAAATAAATACACAAAATAAACATATATGTTATAGGTAGGTCACACATTGTGATGTGATGTCTAGTTTCCGATTCTTTTGGCAATGAGCTGCCATTTGATCTCGAAATCTCTAGTAGGCTACAATCACATGATGTTTCCTCGGGTAATTCACCTTTCAATGTGAAGGACAGGTTTCAGTTTATTTGTTATTCTGGGCACACCCTATGAAACGATAGATATAACACTATCAGATACCCGTGGTGTCTAGACAAGCCCCTTGGGAAATAATTGTCGTCTCTGCTCACTAATCAGTTTTATATTTAGTTGTCACCCATTTGAGCATTTTATTTCTTTATTTTTTGTCTACTCTGCTCTGTTTGAAAAACTCTCATTTACTTTAAAATACATTTTAGCAATTACTGGATAGCTGTGCTGTTTATTTATATATAAAACAAAAAACAAATTTGTTTGCTTTTTTTAATGTTTATTTTGGCCTTTTGTAGCAAACAAAAGCAAATAACCAGAGTAGCAATTATAATTATAAACAATATACGTATAATTTTGGAAGCCTGTTGTCCACAACATGTCCGACTATGTAAATTCGTTTTATGACAACAATAAAAGTTGTTCTTGTCATGCTTAAAAAAATGAAACTTAAACTAAAGCACAAACCCCAAAATTGCAACCTTCGTTGGTTTATTAGATTGAGGTCTCTGCAACATCATCCTTGTACGAAAATTAGTCTGACGAGCGTATATACTCGGGTCTTATGTAATCGGTTGACATATATGGTATAACGCGGTTTCATGTCAGGTTTAGATTTGATATTGTTTGCTGATCCAATGTTGGCTCACATTGACTTCAATGAACTTTATAAATATGGGAAATCAATACTTCGCAACGCTTGGCTTCACTTATCTATATTTTAAGTTACAAGTTAGTTGATCCTAGAGTTATAAATTTGTTGATTAAGTTCTTCAAGTCATTTGTTCTTTTAAATCTGATTGTTTTGCTTAAAAACCAGTTTCCGCTTTATTAGGATGTTTAATATGATAATGTCGTCTATCCAACTTGAACTTTGTGGCAATCAATTCAACGGATCTAATGGATTTTAAAACGACTATTTGCCCCTTACAGTAATAATATGAAAATTACCATTTAGTGTCCGTTAAACATTGCATATCAAATGGCTTTAATTGCATAGTTTCCACACACAAGTTTTAACATTAAAATGGTTTTATTCTATTGAACGTAAGAGCAGCAACTTATCAAGAATATCCAGGAAATATACGCAAATGCTTATCTTTCTTTTATAAAATAAAATGTCTTGAGCTCTCTCGTATGTCTTTAGTATCAATTACTAAACGGTTCGTACTTTAACATCGGTTCTATCCCTGGTTTGCTTAATGGAGCCGCAGCCATTAAAATGACGTCAAGTGTTGTTTATTACATTTCTTGTTTATAAACAAACTGAATCAGAATCTGTTATTAAAGCCAACAGTTAAGTGCGTAAACAGTATTGTATCGATTTGTAGAAGCAGTTAGTACTGTTTGTACATACTTATTTTTATAAGTACGTTTATTAGAGGCTTGCACTCTGACTAACTGAGCGAGACCGAGCTTCTGATCGTAAGCATTTAGAGGAGTTAACTGCCAGTTTTAGTGCGGTCAATAAAAATTACAATTGCTTTAAAATTTTCCGCAGAGTAGCTTTAATTATTATTATTAAAATATAGAATTTTCGCAACGTGCCCTTCATGGTATGCCAACTGTTGATATGTAATCAAAGTGTGTTTCTGTACAGACTTTCAGCGCGCAATTGACTTTTTAACATTTAAGTGCATAATGTCCTTGAGCTTGCTTCTCGTCTTGCGATACATTTTCCTCATCATGTAACTGACTGAAAGTAAAAGGAAATATATGAATGCGTAATATCCACTGTCGAGTCACATATCCTTCATCGAAGCCAAAAAAACCCTTAACGATTATACACTTAAGTAAATAATGAAGGAAACGATTAAGAAACTCACTGAATGCTCTTAACTAAAAATCTGTTCACGAGTACTAAGCTAGAACCACAACTGGGAAAGACGCAAAAGAGATAGCGATAAACGGCAAGTGACTCAACAAAAAACACAGCCGAGACTTAAAAAACTTAAGAAATCCCCTCGCACTTCGACACACATAAAACAAGTAGAAGTCAACAAAGGGAAAACTCAACACAGCGTGCAAAAATTTATATTCACCACAGCTGCCAGTACTGAGAATGAGAAACGACGCTGGCGTAGACGCAGACTGGGCTGCGTTAGGTGATCGCGCAAGCATTTCAGCGAGATTGCCAAATTTATGTGCTGCAAAAATGCAGTAACGAGGCAACGCGTCACTACCGGCAGCGAGGATTGCGGCAAGTGATACCCAAGCAAATACAAACACGTACACATACTAGCTATAAAGCTGAGATTTGCACTCACACAAACAGGCGACGCGACCGTAGCTCGGCTCTATACTTAGTCGGCGGCTTCGGTTGCGACTGTGACTGCGACTGCAGCAGAGGCTGCTGTGTGACTGAGCTGCGAGGCCGACTTAAGTCTTGTGTTTTGAACAAAAACGTCTTGCGGTAGCGTTCGTCCATTCATGCGAGCTTTTCATTTCGACGCGTCAACTTCAACTTTAAAACGATACACGACACATGCTCGGAAGCAGTGCGCGATCGCTTCTCTGTTTAAATCTCAGTTTTAATATTGGTTCGGCTTAAATTTGTTTGTATACTGTGCGGATTTGATTAATTTAATGCTAATTGAATGCATTAAAAATTAATACTATCGTTGACATATTTAAAAATGAAGCTTTTTGTGCATGAATAAAATGTGAAATTAAAAAAAAAAAACAAAAATTTCATGAACATGAGGATAGTTTTAAAGCCGAAATTTAAATCAAATTAAACCAAACCTAAACCAAAATATATTTTAAGTGTAAATATCGACGACCGTGTTTTTTGGATTAGCAGCCTTGGAGGTGATATTAAAGTTAATAAGTACGTTGAATTACAAATTTTTACTTAATACAGTTAAATTTAAAAAACTTCAAGTAACTTCAAGTATGTTTACTCAAGCAAAATTTTAAAATTAATTGTTGTGAGTCTTTTTATTTTTTGTTATTTTTATTTTTTGCTGCATAAGAGAAATGTGTTAATTTTCTGGTATGTAGCGTTGACCTTTAGAGTTATATTTCTGATCTGCAACATAGTTTTCGTTCAAATCGCAACTGCAATCACGTAGCTGGAAAAACGCCCACTTTCTCTCGATTTGAAAAGTGCTTGCATTTTTCAAAGGTCAGACCGACGGTAAGGTCAAAAAAGTTATTAAAAGAAATTTTAAAATGTCCCATTTTTTAGTGTTTACTTTGGGCTCAAAAATAAGCTTTGTTGATTAAGACACATAATACAAAGCTCACAATTTTTGGTATTTTGTAATTTTTGTGTAGTTCTTTTTTTTGTTTTTGCTTTACAAGAGGTTACTTAAATGAGACTAAGTGAGTCAATGTCAAGTAAAGCGTTGGATATAAAATAATAGTATTTTTTGTTGGCATTGAGCAAACGAACTCAAATAATAAAAAGTGTGAAAAGTGTGTGTAAACACCGCAAAGAAATGCTAGTTACAGATTTGGGTGTGTCGAAAGTACAAATAGAGTTGAAGGTTTTTCTCTTGTTAAGATCTACGTTCGACTTGCTTATAGTTCAATGCACGATCTGGCATTGACATTGAATAAAGAACTTTAGAAAATATTCACCATATGTATTACATTATTTAGAACGGATTTATTTACTTCAAACAAGCTTCGAAGGCACAGAAACTTATTAATAAACATCGGTTAATCGCTTTTTCAATTCTTACCTGTTAACTTTAAATAATCATTATGTTTGAATACTTTAAACAAAGTTTCACATTCAATCATCGCAAACAGAAGTGACAATTTGTTAATAACACTCTCTTGGCCACTTCACTTTACAGTTTTGTCAAACTACCAATTATTCATCAACACATGCGACCGAAACGCCCACAAACATCATTTTGGCTACGTCTGGGCTCAGAAGTCGTCTTAATTAACCACAAAATGCAAAATGCTTAAGTGCAATAGATGTCAAAAAACAGAAACAAAAAAAAGAAAAAAGGAAATTCCTAATGGAACTCAAAAACAAAAATTACATGACAAAGTGCTAGCTTTGTTGTTGGGAATATTATTATTTTTGGCATTTCTTAGTGGCTAAATTGAAATATTGACATAAGCATGTGCTTAACGGCGTTGTTTTTGCCAATGTTGCCACACGATAATTTTAGTGTTGCTGTTGTTGCTGTTGCTCGGGGCACATTTTGCTAATAAAGTGAATATGCGACAAGCTTATAGCAGCGATTATGTAATACAAGCATGCTGAATTGAATGCCTTTATAATAGCCAATTGATTTGCCTATTGATAAGCTTATAATTTCACATTTTCGCAGAAGATGTTGACTTAGGGGAGAGGAAGGGTGGTAAGGGCTTAATGTGCCAGAAACCCATCAATCTACAGCCACTCCAGCGCCAGGTAAGACAGCCAAAATGGGCAACGCCAATCAAAAACGCTGTGACTTAGGTCAGGATTGACTTTGGCTTGAAATGGATTGAACTGGCTTTGTTTTTGAGTTATTTTTCGGGCTATGCAATGTTGATATGTTTCGTTAGCGACCTTCATCGCAACAGTCAGCTCTGAGATGCTGGCATAACAATTCCAAATCCACCAAGACAGGATTTTAAATAAAAAAGGTTTAGGCCAAGTTTCAATATATAAGCGAAATATTCTGCAGTTGAATTGGAGCATTTAACCAAATGTGTTACAATGGCTGAGCTAAAATTATTTATATGTGGCTGTAAAATATAAGGATAGAAAGAGAAATAGAAAGAGAAAAAGTGGCTAATAAACATATATATTACAACACAAGACTAACTAGACCTACAAACAACAATTACTGACAACAAAATACTTTATTGTTGTCGTTGTTGTTTACCTAAAACTGTTTTAAAATTGTTTGCCAATAATGCGCTGTAGCGGCTGCGCTTCAATGATTTGCCACGGCAACCAACCGAAAACCAAAACCGACAGCTTTGTAGATCGAGGGAGTGTAGAAGTGAAGTGAAGTATTGACAAGAATTGGCCAGTCAACTAACTGCAGTGACTTGAGGGCTAAAAGCCACTTTGCTATAATTGAAAAAGAATTGTGGGCCTGCTACCGAAAGTATTGTAGGTGTGTTTAAAGATTAAATACTTCAGATTAACGACCACAAAGAATCAGTTAAAAAGTTAAGAGATATCGGAATACGATTAATTTAAAACCTCGTTAAGTGGTATTCAAATATTAATAAGTTGACTCCATGGTAATGCTTCTTTTCACTTTAATCAGCATTATTACTGAATATTATACATTATACACACAGTTTTACATATCGTTTTGTTTTACTGCATGCCAAGCTCGTTGCCTAAGTCTTTCGTTTAACATATGATTTTTGCCCATGCTGTGAGCATCAATTGCAAATTGCATAACAAACAACGTCGAAAGTCAAAGTCGAATGTTAAATTGCTTAATACGAGCAACATTTAAAAATGTTTTAACTTCAGAGTTATTATTATAAGAATGATTTGATGCGCTCCAAGTGTTGCCAATTTAAGTTAATTGAGCTCGGCGAAATAATTTACATGGCTCAGATGCCAGCTGAAGTATGCGTGCATGTGCTCAGAGGCTACCGATATAAAATTAAGACTACGACTTTGGGGCTTAACGAATTGTTTGCTATTTGCCATACGCAAAGAAATCGCTCGCAAAATTTTTATTATAAGAAAATCAGGGATATAAGCAAAACCAATTAAAATTATACGATTATATTATTATTATAAGTTTTTGAAATTTCGAGTACTGATTATATGATAAAAGTGAGAATGTTTTTGAAAAACATTTTAAATTTCAAGGTTAGTATTAAAAATATCAGAGAAATTGTCATTTAAACGTTAATTCCATAATTTTAGAAGTTTCGAAAATAAAGCTTACTTCAAAAATTCTGGCAATTAATTTGAGTAAGATTTTCTTTTGTGTATGCACACTTCAGTAGTTCATGACTCTAATGAATACCTGGCTAATATGTAAGCAGCAATTATGGGGCGCAATAGGTGTACATAAAGATGGGCGGAAATCCGTCTGGTTTTATACAACTTCCGCTATATTTAAACGACTCAATGTCAAAAGAGCGAAAGATGAACGAACTTTTAAGCAATCTCGAACTTTTCGCACATTTCGGAACATTTTTTCCTGTGGGGCTTTGCATACTTGTGCAGTCAGTTTCTATAATTGCATACAATTTGCCAATCAACGCGTTCCAACGATGTCAATTATGATTTACCCACTTCAACCCTCCCTTACCCTTAGGTGTCCTGCGTTGGCCCTTTTGTGTGCGCCTTATTAATACTGGCCTTATGAAGCCATTTATGTGCCGTTGTGAATGCTCCTCTCTATAATCAACCAAAAAGCGAAGAATGAAGCGACATCATTAACTCGAGTTAAAGATTTTTTTGCACTTGCAAAATTGAAATTTTTATATGTACATTAAAAAAAATAAGTTGAGAAAAATTAAGCGAAAATTTATTAAAAATGAATAAAATTCAGGCAAAGTGCAATGAAGCCCAGCAGGTAAAAACCAGAAAACTGGATATGGAACAGCTGTCACAAGAGAAAGACATATGCTGACCGACCTTCAGACAGACAGATGGACAGAAGGAGAAACAGACAGACTCCACTCTTTAGTTGCTATATGATGCTTAAAAGACAAAAACAATACAGCAGTGCGGCCAAAATTACCAAGTGCTGAGATTGCGGCTAACAACGACAGTCAAACAAATAACATTGAATTTTCCCAATTCAGAAACAAAAGGGGACAAGAAGTGTGCAATTTTGCATAAAACCCTTGCAGAGAAAATGACAGAAAAGTTTCTTTCGTCGGCGCAATTTTAAATCCCTAAATAATCTAATTAATGGGTATAAGTAACCTTTATGTTGACTGTGAAAACACGGCCCTTAGTTTATTTATCTGAAAGCAAACACTGTGATTACATTTTTAAACTTGTGCAAGGGTAAAAAGGTAAAGAAACCACCAAAAAGGGTGCAGTCAAGAAGATTTGTTGTATGTTAAATGCCAACCAGTCAGTGGCTGTCATAGTGGCTTAGTGGCCTGTTGGCTAAGTTAACCTACTTATTTGTGCCTGGAATGGCCCGTTTGATTTTCTGGTTAACTGGGTAGCTACCAGTTTACCAGTCTGCCTGGCTGACTGCCTGACTGGCTGCTGGTGCAATCGAAAGTGTTATTATTACCAATGAGCTGACCAAAGTCGAACTCAATATCGTCATCAGCTGTTTGGGAATGTTAGAAAGCTTAAAAATACCTGGAGCTGTGGCAATTGCACCATCAGATGGCTTGCCATATGTGCCCGACTGGTTATAAAACTGTATTTGGGTCAATAGATTTTGTATTTGTGCAATTTTGCAATATTGCTTGTTGTCGTTGCAGTATTTGTTGTTGGTGTAATTTCTTTATTTTCGCAAATGTTTGTGCTATTTTTTAATGATTTCTAGATAGTTTGTTTTTGGACAAATGCATTTTTCGTTGGATCATTTCTTATTTATTTTTGCTTTTTTCTTTTTGTCTTGGCACTTGCCATTTTTCTTACATAAGACTTATGCCAAAGAAGCTGAAGATAAAGCGAACTAAACAAAAGTGAACACGAGCCGAAGGAAAAGAAGTTGGGGAAAAACTGAGACGACCAGGTGACCAAGTAACCAAGTCGTACACGTCCAAAACGCCGAAGCCAATGCATAAAAAGCAGAAATTGTTAAAACGTGTTTAAGTTTCAGTTGTGCTTAGTTCAGTTAAGCGGGCGGTTTTAATGTCGTTGAGACTTCTTAATAGATTGCCTTTAAGCCGTATGTTGTGGGAAAGTGGTTTGAAGTTTATGTACTGTTAACTGTTCGCACTGTTCGCTAAAGAATAACTTCTTCATGTCGTCAAATACGGGTATTATTGACCACTATTGAAATAATGTTAACATATAATTACCAATAATGTGCAGATAGAAGCAGAAGTTATTTTAGTTGTAGATTTTAGCTTAAATACAGCAATAATAATGGCAATACGCATTTTTGAACATCCGCATTTTCTTTTCCTTTTGTCCATATTTGGTCAGTTAAAAAGGCTTTTAAGTCTGGCACTTAAAAATTTCCTCATTGCGCAAATGCTTGCAAATTAAAACTGGTCTTAATTATTTCATGCTCATTAAGACTGATGTCAGACAAATCTTTATATGTTGTGTCTTTCAGCTGGTGCCATAATCAAGTTGGCATAAATTAAGTCAGTCGTCAGATTTAAGGGCAGACAGGGCTTTTGAACTTGGCCCAAAGCATTTAACAATGTTTTTTATTTTACAAACGACAAATGAAATAAAAATTTAAAAAAAACAAAAACTAACTGTCATTAATTGTCTTTAAATAATTTGTGCTCATCTGTTTACTGTTTTTACCTTTGCATAACACGAAACTCGCTCAAATGTAACAGAGCGGATAAAAAAGGGTAACGAAACAAATAAATAAGAGAAATGCAAAGTTTGTTTAGTTTTTAGGTATGGGACGTCACATTGGAGAGCGAGTTGATGATGATTCATGTTCTTTTAAGTGAGCCCAGGATCTTAAAACATGACAAATGTGACATTAATTATGAAAGTGTTAGCTCAGCAAGATCGTCGCTTAAGTCTTTTGTTTTTCGCAAGTCATGGCATGAATTTAAATCACCATAAAGAGTCGTGCAGCCAAACAGATATCAATTACCAAACAACCTGCTGTTAAAATGTTCAACAATGAATTAATCTCTAGCTTTCATTAAATCGCTGTATTTGTTTTATGCAAACGAGCTCTAATATGCCGGACAATGGCTGAAAACGACCTAACAATAAGTAAATTTGCATATAATGCAGCAAATGACAAATATATTATTATTATATGTTTAAAGAATTCCCTTTAGAGTGAGTATTTCATCAAAGTGGACGCGCAAGCCATCTCAATTTTTATTAATTACATTTCTCTTTAAATTTTAATTGTTGCAAAATAATAACTGATTAAATGAAGTTTGAAAAACTTTTAATAATCTCCGAGTACTTTGAGCGGTGCATATTTAGTCTCCTTTTCGATCACCTCAGACTTTAGCATACTTAGATTTTCAAACGATTTGTTTTTCTCGTTTTCTATAACGACATTGATAAGCATTTATTAATTCAAATACTTATCGGAAAACTATTATAGTTTGTTGATTACGAATTGCTTAATTAATTTAGTAATTCTGGGGGCTCCATTTATACCGGATATTCCAAGTATTTACCTATTAGTATAATTCAAGAGTATATCCCTATTTGTGTATATTGTTCTGGATAGAATCCCTGTATGTGTAATTAAAAGGCCATTAATTAAACAGCCTTAGAGACTGATTGACCCGTGGCTAACCATTGCTAACCAGTAAACAAATTAAAATTTTAATAACTAACTATTTGACTTTTAAACGAGGCATAACTAAACTAATTCTTTCAAATCTAATGCTTTTTCCACTTGTTTCTAATTATATTCCCATCTTATTCGACAGACTTGAATTATGGGCTTAGAAAAACATTATTTAAGATATGGACGCACGGCTAGAGATCATATACTTGACTGGGCGATCTGTGGGCGTAGTCGTCGGCATCAACACCAGCAACAACAACAACAGCTGCAACAGCAACAATTGCAACAACCGCCACAGTCACCAGCGTCAACTGCAAACAGTGCACGTCGGACACGCCCCCATGTAACACACAGAGGGACGCCTCTATCCATGTTGATATCACATGGCGTTAAGATTAGCAATTGTAAGTATGCTTTACTAACTAAAACTAAAAGTCATCAACTACATTTGAGTACATTATTAATGAAATTATAAGAATCTGTAGATTGGTTGACTTTTGTTCTGTTTTTGTTTTTTAATCATGTGTTTACAAATTTTTAAACATATTTAACAGAAGATCATTTTAAAGTCCCTTTTGCACACCAAGTTAATTATTAAATTTATTAATCAAACGCGCAATAAAGTAGTCTAAAGTCAATATCAACTACCAAATTAGTAGCCTTTTGTGGTTGTTTTCGTGCTTTTTTTGTTAGTTTGCCAAAAATAAAAGCCAAACAAGTTATGCGCTACTTTAGAATTACAAAAAGTACTTGCAGTTAGTTTTAAAGCTACCAACGAATACCAAATACAAGTACTATGTAGATAAAAATTTAAATAAAAAATCCACAACGGCAAAAACAAAAACAATGTAGTAAATACCGTAAAAGTTTTGACAAAACTGGTCATCCAAGAACTGCAAATGCAACTGCTGTTCAAAACAAGTATTTAGCCAAAAAAATACCGAAATAAACAACAACAAATAAGCATTAAGGCCACAAAGCGATGCAGACATGAAAAAAATAATCAACGAAAACCAAACTCAAAAAATGCTACTACCCAAGAGTTAAATTGAAATCAAGGAAACGGACACACAGACACTAAACTTGCCTAGTTAGCTTAGTTTTCTGTCTCCACCGACGACATTGCGTATTCGCCATATGAGCTGAACTGAGATCGCAAAATACTCGAAGCAGCCAAGCAAACAGCAACCATTGCCAAGAACACTAACTGGCTTTTCCCCCCTTCCTCTTCCTTACACCCTGCTTCTTCTCTCGCGCAGCTCTCGGATTCGCTGACTAGTCTCTCGGTTTGAATTTCGCTTTTGATTGCCTTTATTTTGGGCAAATTATTGATGTCATTTTTTTGACGTTTGACTAGAATAATTAGTTAAAGCATTTTGCACTTGACAGCTTTACAGCCCATTGACAATGTCTTGTTATTGACTCTATTAACATCCAAATGCCTCCAGATTCGAACAATTATTGAGTTTGGCCTTTAAATACTTCTGTGTTACGTGTTGAGTAATCTTCTTGAATCTGATAAAGGTTTATGATTGGTTTGTTAAATAGCTGAAAGTTTTATTGCTCAACTTTTTTTAGTATGCTTCTGACTTGCGTAGAATAATTCCCAACAAAGCTCTGATTGTTGCGCATCATACTATAAGATTTGAATTGTGTCTCTCTTCTAGTCGTATACACTGAAGGTTTTGTTTGAAGTCCGCTTCATATATACATATGTTTTGATACTTCCACATACAAAATTCTTAAATATACTTATGTTATAGCTAGTATACGCTAATACGTATTCTAAATAAAAGAAAAGCTTAACAAGCCGGCTAACGGCACCTGAAGCAACACTTTCGATTAATTTACACCACAGTGCTTAAGCAATTCTAATACAATGCTAAACAAGTTGAAAAACAAACCAAAAAATAAAACGCAAAACAAAATAAAAAAAAACACAGAAGCAAAGCAAAGGCAGAATAGGCAAAATGAAAAATCGCAATTGAAAAGTCCGCGCGAATGGGAAAATGAATACGAACACAACGAGTACTCATACTCGTACTGACCACTGCAATTTAGTCTGCTGTAGAAACAACTATTAACTGCCAAATACTACAACTTACAAATACAAGTATACGGCTACAAGTACAAGTCTAAGCACTCTCGAATCTCGTACATACAAAAGTAAATATGAAAATGTTGCCAAATCAATAGACTACAAGACTTCAAGAGGCCGAGCCCCAGAGCTAGAGCCAGAGACAGAGACAGAGACAGAGCCTAAAACCGAGATACACTGAGAATAAAACAGTTCGGCTAATTTTATAGGAACTACAAAACGCTCCGAAATCACCCGTTTACTTCGTTCGTATTTTTCTATGTGTGTAGACAGAGATGTGAAATACAGAAAACCGATGCTGAGAAGGAGAAGCAGAAAGCACAAAGTGAGCCAAATGAGTGAATTGGATTCGTAAATGGATATGGGCATCGGGCATAGACTATTGTTACTGCAGGTACCAGAGGCACTACCAACTATCTAAATGAGCGTTAAACAACGTCAAGAGAGTGTACCAAAAATTATCACAATTAACAAAACCGACTCTAGGTTTTTTTTTTTTGTCAATTCTTAGTCAAACTCAAGATGCTGATTTGCTGTGCTTGGCGGGGGATGTAGTATCTTTTGGCGTTCCATGTATGTATGTACCCACTACAAATAGAAGCAGGCACAGTGGCTGCTACTGCTTTTTGAACACTTGACAGAAAAGTCTTTAAAGTCGTTGAAGTCTTTTGAGGAGAAGTCTCAACCTGACCAACGTTTTTAATTCATGATTTCTTTGGCAATAGCAAGTCTTGTGCATAAGTTTCTGTCAACAGCTTGTTTAACCAATTGTATTGATTTAGGCCAACTGCAGAAGATCTTTTGCAGCAGAGCACCGCATACTCTTTTGAATTAGTTTGCATTAAAAGCTTCTTACACTCTACCGATTAAATTACTTGCCTGGGCTTCTCCCATTCTAAAAATTACCTTTCACTTTCCATTACTTGCCCTCGTAAATTTACACAACTACTCTTGTCCAGAAATAATTTAGTTTATTTATTCGTTTGTTGTTTCTGATATGTGCAAAAAGCTATAAACAACAAGAAAGAAAAGTACAGTCGAACACGCCCGACCGTATAATACTCTCTGCGTTTATTCCCAATTATAATACTTAAATCGGTATTCAGACATTACAATAGATAGTTCTTGTATTAGAATACGTTAAAACAAAAAAAAGATAAGCATAATCAAGCATACATGTGTTTGTCTGTATGTACATACAAATTCGTTTGACGTTAAATGTATGCACATACATATGTGTGTATGAATACTATTGGTCGGCACGACTAGCGCTGTCTCTCTCGCGCTCATTGCTTTAGAATAAAATCTTTGTTGCTGCATTGCTTTCTTGTTTATGGTCGGATTCTTATGAAACTTTCTGGAGAGTTTGACATGATACGTCTTCAAACGAATCATAAATAACAACACTGTACGATAAGAATAAATGCTTTAAAAACGGCATGCAAGTTTGAAATTTACTTTTATTTCTTGCGGAAAAAGGGGGCGTGGCAGCCCAAAACTTTTGATGTCATTGGATTTATGCGTCCTTTAGGAACACGTGTACCAAAATTGGTATTCCTAAGTGCCATAGTTACTGAGATATTAACCGAAAACATCTATTTTTTCCGAGGTATGTCTAGTTTTTTGCTCATTGTGGGCGAATGGGGCGTGGCATCGAAAAAAAAAAAGATTCTTGTATTGACTGACTAAATATCGAGTCGATAGAGACCAAATTCGAACTTGTAGCTCTTACCATCTCTGAAATCTGTGTGTTCATACGGACGGACAGACGGACAGACGGTCAGACGGACAGACGGTCAGACGGACAGACGGACAGACGGACATGGCTATATCGACTCGGCTTGTGATTCTGATCAAGAATATATATACTTTATGGGGTCTGCCACGCCTCCTTCTGCCTGTTACATACATTTGCACAAACCCAATATACTCTTGCAGAGAGTATAAAAAATTTTCAGGGAACGTCTTCATTATCAAGCATCGGAATCAGTTGTAAGTGCATTAATTAAGGATCAATATGCAATAACTTAGGGCAAAACTACCAAAGAAGGCACGTCTCGTTCGAACGAAGCCCGAAACATAAACCAATAACCGGTTCGAAATGCCGTAAACTGTACACGAACTTTAACCATATATGTGCAGAGGGCTAATTGGTAGTAAAGATCAGTAAATCGGAAGATCTTTACAAAATGTTCAACGGTTCGAGGCACTAGGAAGTGTGTCCCGAGTTCAATTCCATACCCATATTCATTTCCATTTCCTACAATAATTGCAATGATTTGCTTAAACAAAAGTATTTACAGTACAGCGAGACAATACAACAATGCAACAATGCAGCATTGTGGTAATTGACAGTCAGATCATGAAAAATGCCGCAACGAGGCACGTTCTGAAACGAAATCTAAGCTTAATTGTTTAGCTGCAAGCATTACAAAGAGTTGTAAAGAGCTTATGTATTTTTTTTTTATTACTGACGGCGTACTATGAGAGAGTGCATGTTCTAATCGGACTCAAAGAAAAAAAAAAATTGTGCAATAGCCCAAGGGCGTCGATTTTTGGTACCTATAATATCTCAACCAAATGAACATACATATATGCATGCCTTTATCAATTTTATAGAACTAAGCCTTATAGAACTTTACAACTTATTCATTGTTGCATTGTGGCTTTTTGATGTTCATATTCAATCAATTCAATTATTATATTTGAGATAAGATATTTGTAAAGAAAAGAAACTTTATGTTAATTTTAATAAGAAACCGAGGGAGGGAGATACAACTGCTCAAAATTATTCGAACTAAGTTTGGTAAAATCGTTCGCATATTTCGACAGGTTTGAATGCAGCTGGAAACCAGATACCTTGTATTCTGCTATGTTGCATGCTTAGCTAAAATTTTCATCAATGTGAGCATATGACACCAGATTTAAGTGACCACTGGCCTAGTGCAAAGGGGATTTCTTAGTTAAAAAGGCACTCTTCAAAGTATTTAGCTCTACACTTTGTTTGGATAAATAATTAAAGATTCAAAGTACACATTTTATCATTAGTTAATTTGATCCCTTGCCAACGACGCCCCTGTCTCTGTTGTAACTCAAAAGCGAAGCAAACATTTACAAGACCCAAAAACTTTATTAAGCACACCGAATCCTAAATGTTCTACCACTCTTCAATGTTAACAAACATAACTGATATTAATCTTAATGTACTTATAATATTATTCATGTAATGAGTAATTCAATTTAAGGAGTAGTATACAACTTTAGATTACTAAACACAACTTTGATATACTTTGAGTAAGGGTATGTATACTGCTTAAAACGCAAACGCATACGTATATTTCAATAACTGCAAAATCGTACATGCAATACCTTGTGCGATCAGCTTTATTCGAGCGAATCAACTGTAAAAGACCCAGGATTCAGTCTGAAGTAACTCACTTGTATCAAAAAAGTTCCAAAACTTACTTATATTTTTCTGGCAAATCTAGTAGACCCGGTTATTTTTAAGAGGTCTTATTACTGAGCATTCTGCATTACCTGCAGTATAGTAATACAGGCGCTGACGTATCAATTGTGTGCCAAATGTTTAATGACCATGTCGCTTGTCATAACTATGTATGTTCAGGCAACTCGTCAAAAACAGCAGAAGCTATGTAAAAATATATATGTATATTGTACTTTTAAAAGATATATAATTATCGATATTAACAAATATTAACTGAAACCAGATGAGACCAAAAGACGATTAATGTAAACCGGCAATAACTGCTGCGATATTTTGTGAACAGATTGTGCTCTGCTCCCTTGACCTTGAAATTGACAGGTGCCCTAAAAAAAATGTTTAAAAAATCCAAAAAAAAAAATTTAAAATAAAAATAAAACATAAACGCAACAACAACGATGTCAACAGTTTGTGCTTGGCTTTATGACATTTTACGTAACTTTCTCTGCGTCATACGGATACGGGGTAAAGAGACTTTCAGGGTCAATGAAACGCTTGAACTTTGCCGCTTTCTTGTTGCAAAAATACAAAATATTTTTTGAAAGCTATTATCGCGTTCATAGCTCAATATGAATTTAATAAATCTGAAAATACGTTATCAAAATGCTGATTTCAGCGGTTTGAAATGACCCGATACATGAAATTTACTTGAAAACGAACACACATGTTTATATACGTAAAAATAATGTATGTTTTCATGCTGGTCTTTGCACTTTTGTGAAGTAAGCTCTTGGGAGCACCGAAGTTCAATTAGTGTGTCCAGTGTTTTAGGGGTTTACAGAACGGTGATCAGGGAGCCAAGCTCGTTGACATTGTTGTTGCTTTCTGACCAGCTCCCGCAACGTGTCAGTTACGCCCACTTTACCAAAATGCCAACAAGGTAATGGCAGATGGATGATTTCCGATTCCTAAGTGCACAGGCCCATAAACAGAGTTTTTTAATAAAAACTCAGTTTCCACTAAGTGATATGCTTACTTGGTTATTCATTAATAACAATCTCGAAGTATGAAACATATTCGTAAGTCGGCCAAGAGCAAGATCTTAAACTTCAAGTCTGAGTCGAGTGACAGCCGTGAAATAACGTCTTAACTTGAATTGCAGCCAAAAAGCGGGTGTGAAGAAATCCAGGAATTAACATGGAAACTTGTTAACGGAAGCATGACAATACATTCTCGGATTGACGTATGTTTTCGAAGTTTGTACACGTCACTTCCCCATAATTCGCATTTGCTCAACAAATTTAACTAACTTATTGCGAATTTAACTAAGTATGATATCTTGAATATGCAATTTACTTTCAGATAGACTAGCTGTGATAATTATTGGTATAGTAACGTTAATATTAGGCATAGTTTTATCGTCCATACCATGGCTGGACTACTTTATACTAAAGGCAAGTAAGTCTCTCTACCACAAGAGTATAATTATTAAATAAATTATTTATCTTCAATAGAACTTAAGGCTGTGGAATGATACTCTGAGCTATCATTATTGGCAGAGACCAGGCGTTATACGGCTAACCAAGGTCTATATATATAATGTTACCAATCCGGATGGGTTTCTCAGCGGCGAGAAACCCAAGCTGCAGGAAGTGGGTCCATTTGTTTACAGGTAAGCACAATAATATTGAAGCTTTCAGACATTATTAATAACGATTAAGCCGCCCAAGTGTGTATATTGTTCCAAGTATCAAATGTCAAGGGGGAAAGTTGTTACGCCTTTTGGTTCTAGGCTTACTTAAAAATTTTATTTAATATAGGTATTTTCATGGCAGCTTTAACAATGTGCTCTTTGTTCATGGTTAGTTAAAAAATACTAGTTCAAATCAAACTTAATGAGTGCAATTACAATAATTATGGGTTTCTTTATTTTTTGGGTTCACGCAAATGCGATAGAAAGCTATGTTTAAACTTGCTTAATTAGCGGCGGGAAATCAAGTTTAAAATAATGTATTTTTTATCAAAATAGTGTTGATATTAAATGCACATTTTGTCTTTATCTTTTATATAGCTCACACCGTTATTTGTGATTAAGAGAGTTCTACAATTATTTGCAACAAATTCAGTCGCTATACGAAAATTAATGGCAAAATTTCACCATTTCGCATAATTGAGTCGTTAAAACTATTGCTAATCGCCAGCAATTAATAAAAAAAAAAAATAATAATAATAAATATGAGTATTTGCGAATATTATGTAAAGTTTTAAAAGCGTGAAAATTGCACAGAAAAAACCAGTTTAGGTGAAATAAGACTTTTGATTATATTCATGCAAATTAACAAAGGATATTTGTTTAGAGAAGTAAATACCTGGCAGCAGGAGATACAGATAAAACAGCCTTTATTTGTAGATTAATCCAAGATTATTGTAGTTAATTGTTTTGATAACGTTTGCACCTTTTGGAAATAGACAACTTGATGGAGTCGCTGGAGGTAACTACAAGAGACTAAAAAAAATGCATAGACATATCTGCTGACAGCAAATGACAGTTGCAAACGGTAGCTAAAACGTCACAAGCGAACACAAAAATGCCACACATACGGCAAACTATTTGTCATTATAATGTTTTATTTTCTGTAGTTTTGTTGCCACACAAATGAACTTGACATTCAGATAGGTTGGGTTGTTGCTTGAGTTTTGAATCTGTTTTTTTTTATGAGCACGGTCCCTGACTTTTGGCCGACTGTCAGCGAGATTAAAACTTGTACCTGCGACACGTTTGAAATGCGCTGAAATGCGATCAATAAGCAGATTAAACTAACTGGAAATTAAACATTCGCAATGTACAAACTGTAAAACGATCTAGTATCAACAATTTAGAGAAAACCAAAAATATTTCTTTCAGTTATAATTTATCAACTATGATGAGATTTTATTGAAATATATAAAATCAACCTTAACAAAAAATTTGGTTGAATTTGAGTCTAGCTTTTGTTTGGAGATCTGTAGCTATGTAGATTATTGGTGATGTAAACGTTTTGGGGTTGACTAATGGTTTCTTTCTTGATTATTTTACTGTCATGGCAGGGAGGACATGGAGAAAGTGAATGTTAAATTCCACGAGAACAACTACACGGTGTCATATCAGCATAAGAAAATTTTACAATTTGTTCCTGAATTGAGTATTGATAAGAACACGCCCATCGTAACGCCGAACATACCAATGCTAGTAAGTAATAAATCTTACATTAAAGAGAAAAATATTGTTTATACTCCTATTCGTCCTCTAAATGTAGACCCTGACTAGTTTGAGTCCCAAGCTGGGGTATATACTGTCCAGGACGATATCCCTTGTGTTAACTGCTGCGAATTTTAAGCCTTTTATCAATGTTACTGCCGATCAGCTGGTCTTTGGGTACGATGATGCGTTAGTTAGTCTTGCGCATAGGTTCTATCCGAAACATATGCGGCCAATGGAGAAGATGGGTCTCCTACTTGCCCGTAATGGCACGCTAACAGAAGTATCCAGCATTAAGACAGGATATCAGGGCATGGATCAGTTCGGTTATATCGATTCGCTTAATGGCATGGACCATCTGCCCCACTGGTCTGAGGGGCCTTGCACAAGTATTTCCGGCTCCGAGGGATCTTTCTTTCCACCTCGGGACATTACCAAATCGGATACAGTGCACATCTACGACAAGGACCTGTGCCGTATCATACCACTCAAGTATGTGAGAAGTGTAGAGAAGGATGGCCTTGAGGCAGATCTGTTTCGGTTACCCAATAACACCTACGGCGATTCGGCGAATAATCCAGAGAATAAGTGCTACGATTCGGGGGACTATGAAGCTGTGAGGGGACTTCAGAACATCAGTCCGTGCCAGTATGGCGCACCCGTCTATATATCCAATCCTCATTTCTTCGAGGCAGATCCTAAGCTACTTGATGCAGTCGAAGGCCTGAAGCCAGAACGCGAGAAACATGAAACCTACTTCAAAATACAACCGGTAAAATCAATAAAACTAAGTTAAAGTTTTTCAAAGTACTAAGTCAAAATTATCGCTCTATATTTCTAGAAACTTGGAGTGCCCCTGGAAGGCAAGGTGCGCATTCAGTTAAATTTGAAGGTAACTCGCGCCAAAGACGTTCATCCGGTCCGTGACTTCCGCGACTTTGTGTTTCCTGTTATGTGGCTAGAAGAGGTGAGTAGAGAGACGCGATTGTCCCAAAACCAAACTAATTATTATTTCGTAGGGTATTTCGGAGCTAACGCCTGCCATTCAGCGCTGGCTCTACCTGGCCACTGTGATTGCCCCGCATGCGGTTCCCATTGGATCTTATCTAATGATCGTGGGTGGAGCTTCGGCCGTTATCTTTAGCCTGGTACGTGCCTATCAGACATTTATCTTCGGACGCGACCCAAGTCTGGAGATTCTCGAGATGGGAAGACGCTCGCTGCGACGTGGCAGCAGCTTCATTTCCCACCAGCAGCACAAACTGCTCCTACACCACAGGGATAGCTATGTGCTCCTCCGCACCATGCCCCATGCCATGGCCGCTTGCCTCGATGCGCAAAGAGACAGCGACGATGTGCAACCTATTATTGATTGTGCAGTAGTTAGCCAGGATGCATAGTCCTAAAACTAGTTATTTGTGTGTATGTGAGTGTATATATGTGTGTGTGCGAGTGTGTGGGCGTTTTCGTATAATTAGTTTGATCATATGGCCAAAATAGTGGCATATATACTTCGAGAATGTCTTCGATGTTACAGGGTTTTATTCATTTCATTTCCACATCTAAACTGATTCCAACCCATTAATCATTTTCTTGCAACCAAAAGCCAAATCGGGTTTGCTAGTTATATTATACATTAATAAATATAGTTAATACTTGTATATAGTTATAATTTGTTATTGTTAAAGCTACAAAAAATTCACTAGTCACTTTTACAATGTGAAAAATGCGAGCTCGTTTCTAGTTCTTTTTAGCTAGTTAGGTTTTCTAAACTAATAAATTTGTACTTTTATATGACAATTAAGGCAGCGAATATGTTCAATTCCAAACGATCCATTTTTGTGAATGATATCAATTAAATTGTATTTAAACTAAGCCAATAATGCAAATTAGGTGTGTGCTATTAATTATAAAGTTCAAAAACATAAAAAAGCCACACAAAATGTATCACGTTATGACAATTTACGAAATGAATTCCATATAGGAATGGTTCGTAAATTTTAATATTTATAAATTGTTTATACCGCGCTATTATTTTAACATTCGCAGTGTTATTAATCAATTAAAATAAATGAAGAAATTGTACACAATTAAAAAACAATAAATCATTTTTTCTTTTTTCACAAATTTAATGGGATATGCATGCGGAATTAAGAGTTTGTACCTTAAATTTAAGATCGCGATTTTCATGTTGCTATTCATCTCTTATAAGAGTGTACATATAGGCAAACATCTTCACACACATTAAGATTTTTAAACGCCAAACATACAAGTACTAAGCTAGCAGAAATGCCAAGCAAACAGAAATAAAAGCATGTCGAAACTCCCAAAAAATCATTTAAAAATTCAGTGCACTGACAAAAAAAAGGGAACCTCAAACATCTCTTAAATTGATAAATATTTGCATGGAACTGCAAAGCTCAGCCACATTTTTGCAGGTGTAGTTCGAGACCTAGACAACAACAAATGCATGTAAGGATATAACTGTAAACTCTTCGCAGAATAGAGATAAGAAAGAAAGAACGAAACATTGTTGTTGTGTTTTGCATAATGTCATGCTGGATAAAATTAGCCAATCACATAAGCACCAATAGGATAGCGCTATTAAACTGGCAATTTTTGAGATCACAATAACAAAAAGACACACAGAGCGAGACCATCTGCTGATTCTGATCGCCTGGTGGTTCAAATGGTATTTCGACTCTATTTGCCAGATCATTTCATATTCAACACACACGACCACACTCACCAACAGACATACATACACTCACACATACATACAGACATACCGGCATACACACAGACACTCACACATACTTACTTACTTAATGGCAGAGCACAGTTTCAGTAAATTAGATGCACCAAGTTAGCTGAAATACCAGGCAAACAGAAATAAAAGCATGTCGAAACTCCCAAAAAATCATTTAAAAATTCAGTCCACTGAGAAAAAAAGGGAACCTCAAACATCTCTTAAATTGAAAAATATTTGCATGGAACTGCAAAGCTCAGTCACATTTTTGCAGGTGTAGTTCGAGATCTACACAACAACAAATGCATGTAAAGGACATAACTGTAAACTCTTCGCAGAATAGAGATAAGAAAGAAAGAACGAAACATTGTTGTTGTGCTTTGCATAATGTCATGCTGGATAAAATTGACCAATAACATAAGCACCAATAGGATAGCGCTATTAAACTCGCAGTTTTTGAGATCACAAAAACAAAAAGACACACAGAGCGAGACCATCTGCTGATTCTGATCGCCTGGTGGTTCAAATGGTATTTCGACTCTATTTGCCAGATCATTTTCAATTCAACAACACAACCACACTCACAAAACGACATACATACTCGCACACATACATACAGACATACAGGCATACATACAGACACTCACACATACTTACTTACTGAATGACAGAGCAAAGTTTCAATAAATTAGATGCAACAAGTTAGCTGAAATACCAAGCAAACAGAAATAAAAGCATGTCGAAACTCCCAAAAAATCATTTAAAAATTCAGTGCACTGAGAAAGAAAGGGAACCTTAAACATATCTTAAATTGATAAATATTTGCATGGAACTGTGAAGCTCAGCCACATTTTTGCAGGTGTAGTTCGAGATCTACACAACAAATGCATGTAAGGATATAACTGTAAGCTCTTCGCAGAATAGAGATAAGAAAGGAAGAACGAAACATTGTTGTTGTGTTTTGCATAATGTCATGCTGGATAAAATTAGCCAATCACATAAGCACCAATAGGATAGCGCTATTAAACTGGCAGTTTTTGAGATCACAATAACAAAAAGACACACAGAGCGAGACCATCTGCTGATTCTGATCGCCTGGTGGTTTAAATGGTATTTCGACTCTATTTGCCAGATCATTTCATATTCAACACACACGACCACACTCACCAACAGACATACATACACGCACATATACATACACGCATACATACAGACACTCACACATACTTACTTACTTAATTGCAGAGCACAGTTTCAGTAAATTAGATGCACCAAGTTAGCTGAAGTACCAAGCAAACAGAAATAAAAGCATGTCGAAACTCCAAAAAAATAATTTACAAATGCAGTGCACTGAGGAAAAAAGGGAACCTCAAACATATATTAAATTGATAAACATTTGTATGCAATTTCATAACGTAAACATATTTTTGCAAGTGTAGCTCGAGACCTAGACAACAACAAATGCATGTAAGGATATAACTGTAAACTCATTGCAGAATAGAGATAGGAAAGAAAGAAAGAAACATTGTTGTTGTGTTTTGCATTACCTCATGCTGGATAAAATTAGCCAATCACACAAGCACCAATAGGATAGCGCTATTAAACTCGCAGTTTTTGAGATCACAAAAACAAAAAGACACACAGAGCGAGACCATCTGCTGATTCTGATCGCCTGGTGGTTCAAATGGTATTTCGACTCTATTTGCCAGATCATTTCATATTCAACACACACGACCACACTCACCAACAGACATACATACACGCACATATACATACACGCATACATACAGACACTCACACATACTTACTTACTTAATGGCAGAGCAAAGTTTCAGTAAATTTGATGCAAAAAGTTAGCGTGCGACAGTAAAAGTATGTAATATTTTTTGCACTGCTCAATGGTTATCATTTGTTGAGTTGTAAGGTAAGGTTGTTGAGTTGATTGGTTACCATAATTTTTTCACTGCACATTTAAAACTTAAAGCCCTTTTTTAGAATTAAATTATAATAAATGTTAATTAAACTGAATTTATTTACCAGCTGAAATTCCAGCGAACAGTGCTTTCAGATTTCTAAACACATATGCATGATATTTGTTAAGCAACAGTTCTGTTTCAGAATTGCCAAAAAAGAAACCCCGGACGGCGTTTTAGTTTTATAAAAAATAAGTCCTTAAAGCTTGGCAGGAGAGCCTCATCATTTTAAGGAAAATACTTTGCTGAAGCATTTGATTGACGTCCTTTTAACGTTTGCACAATACTGGACACAGTGCTGTATTTTTCTTCATAAGCAAGCAACGTATGGGTCGAATGAGTAATAAATTATACGTACACAAGTGTTTGCGGGATCAAGGGTGGTAAAGAAAGGAAGTTCAGAAATTCCTTTGTTTTCTATAGAAAATAAAAAACAGGCACACGAAATATGATGTTTTCAGTGTTTGAAAGTCAAGACGTATGGAATAAAAAAATAGAACTTGGCACAGGCAGCAGTAGAGATATAGAGCGAGAGGGGACCTAGGGAGTATTGAAGCTCGGACTGGATCTCAAACTGGAAACGGGAATAGGGTGTGGCAGTAACCGCCTCCTGTTTGCGAGCTATAACAAAAGCATTTCATTTCATTTGGCAAAAATGTTTATACAAAACCAATTTTACAATTTTCGATTCAATTTCTGTTACTGACATTTCACTTAAACGAAAACCTTAAAGGCGCAATTCATTTTCCTACAGATTTTTCAGCCTTCCGCGTCCCTGGCCAGTTCTGCAACTACCCGTTTACTAGGTTGTAATGTTGCAAAACTGTCAAGAGAAGGATGGGCGTGGTTTGCGTTACTGTTGGCAGTCAATTGGTTTAAAGATCAAGATATGTCCAGTTTCTTTTCTAATTACACACACTACTAAGCATTGTGTGGGTCCGTGTTTATATAAGTGTTGCTTATTTGTTGCTTTCCTCATTTTCATGAGCACTTGGAAACGCATAAAATGGTCATGTGATAAACTAATAAGCGACAACAGATGTGCGGCAAATGTTGTACGCAGAGAGGACAAGTGTCCTACCGCCACACGCAACCGCCCAGCCACCCATTCACCCAGATGCATTGGAAACCTCAAGGACAACAAAAGTTAAAAATTCATTTATGGCGCACCATAAAATCGAATAAAAACAATTGGCACATCAAAAATCACACAGTGTGGAGAGGAAGCAGTGAGGGGCGGAATGAACAAGACAGAGATCTTCATTGTGCAACCCTCCACGTAGACGTCAAGGCGTGTCGAAATAGGCCAGAAGCGTTGGCCATATGTTGCACTCCCAAAATTGGGGTGTTTTTGTGGGTATACTTTGAGGTGGGTGGTGGAGTGACATGGTGGTGCGAAAAGAAATGGCTGAAGTAAATAAAATTCTTCGATGGGATGGGTATGCCTAGCCTGGCGCCAGCTGGTTGGCCACTTAGGCCGCATTCGTAAGCGTTGATGGAATTGCTTATGAATTATACAAGAATATTAAAACATGCCAAGCCACAGAGAGCGAGAAGAAAGAGAGAGAGAGAGAGAAAAGAAGACAAGAGAGGGATGGATAGAAAGAAGAATAAAGGATGTTACAACTGAAACAGAACAAAGAAATGACTGGGTTTTTTATATTATTTTTCTACTTCTATTTGATTCCATATTTACGCGGAATATTTCAATTGAGGCAAAAAGTTGGCTGTAAATACTTTATTGGAAAAGTATGTGCCAAATGGTTATTGGGGAGAATTCGAGGCTCAAACAAATTGGGCGCTAAGTTGCCCGTTATTGGTTTTTATGTGTGCCGTCTGCTGAACAATTTCGAGGAGGATTCAGAGGAAAACGAGCGGGAGGAAGTTGGATAAGTAGAGCATAATTTGATTTTTCCTGTCTGTTTGCTTGCCCAAGTAATCCAGAAGCTGTCTGACCTTGTTCATGTTTATAGCTAAATGGTGGTGGGCTAATTGAGGGTGTGACCATAACTGGAATTGTGGTTAAACATGTTCTTTATGTTTAATATATCATTTATATTTTGTACATCATAAGATAAAATGCGTATTATATATTACATATGTATATTACTTAAAAATTCAACGTAGGCACAATCTATGTATACACACAAATTTAAATTAGTTAAAACATAAGAATACGTTTATCAATCAATCTAACATTTACACACACGTTCTTACATACAATCCCCATACACACACAAAAATTTGTTAATTGTAACAGCCAAAAGCAATTTTAATTTAACGAATGTTAGGCGAGTTGGTTTGCGCACTCGATAAGCACTCAAGAGACGCTTCGTTAAAATGCTCTAACTTGAGCAGTGAATACTTCAACCTTGAAGGTTAGCATGTACAGCAACCCAGCCGGCTAAAAATCCCACTGTAATCGTTTAGTACATTTTTGAAAATTCCCGCCTCCGACGATATTTGAACATGTTCAATGATAGCGGGAAAACTGAGAGATGCTATCCTCATTAGGTGGCGCCACTAATAAAATCGGCTGCAAATTCAGACCAGTTATATGAGGATTCGACTTGCGTGATCCTGCCAGGCTAATAGCGTCCGTCAGATAGGCATTATTAATTTCACCTGAAAGGATAAGACTGTAATAAATGATTGACATTTATGTCAGTCCCATTCATACCTTTGTATAGGGAGTTTTGGTAAATCGGATCGGGCTGCAGTCTCACATGTCTCGTAGCCAGAATGAAAGCCAATGTGGCAAGAACAACACCATCGATGCAGCCAATAATTGCCAATGGATATGCCCAGCGTATGCCGCAGAGGCCTAGCTCAAAGCGATTCGCTTCAGGTCCACAAATCTTGCGGAAATCATCCGAGTTCCAGCCAAAAGGAAATGCTGCACATGCCACAATCATGCACAGAGCTGAAAGAAAAGAATGAATCAATAATTATCTCTGGGAATGGCAGTCACCACTAGTGACAAAAGTGTTGTGTGACCATTTTATTCTTGTAGAGTTTTCAAAGGTCATTATCATGTTCTAAACCGGCCCAATATTTTTTAGCAATATAGTAGTTGCATTTCATGTCAAGCTGGGCATATTTTTATAGATTGGTTAGTTATTTTGTGTGATTACACATTACGTGCCTATTACTAAACGAACTTTTAAGAAACATACGAAATGAGAATGTGAGAAGACAAAACGTGCTTAAAGATTAAACTAAAGTTTGATATCACATGTCCGCAGACTTTTGTCCAAGCTTATATGCAGCTTTCAGCATGAGACAAACCTGATATAATCTGCATCCAACCACAAATGTGAAAAACGCGCGTTGACTTCATAAACAGCAAACAGATCAAAAAGAAAATTGTAAGCAAAGCCAAACCAATGGCGCCGATCATAAAAAACGTGGCCAGCTGGAAAGAGACAAGAATTTGATTTCAAGTTCTTGCAAAGTGCTAGTCATAGGTGATAAACTCACCTGAAATGAGAAGGTTGGCACTGCAAAGATGTTCTCCCAGCGGCGGCGACAGTTGTCAAATATCTCGTCTCGCTGGCATTGCTGCCAAAGGCCAAGGCGCCCCGCACTGTCACTATCGGGATCACCAATCCATTCTGAATGTAGGATAAGAAGAAAAACAGTATTATCTACATAAGTACATGTGAAATCTAAAGTACAACTTACCAGGTGTCACGAATGCCACAATGCCAATGATGGCGTAACAAATTGTAAATATGGCCCAGAGGACACCAATGGCCTTTGAGTTTCTAATGTACTTGGAAGCGTATAGATGAGTCGTATCGACGTACTCAATTTTAGTGCCCATCGCGTATAAACACTCACTTCAGGTCAGGTGGGATGAGATGACTTGACTGGGGAGATAGTGGCCTTTGTTGTTGGTTAAGTTTGTTTATTGTCTGCTGCTAAAAACGTAACGCATTAATATAAGTAAAAAGTTAATAATAACGCTGGCAGGTATAAATTATGGCAACAACAATTCAAAAGAGTTTTAGATATTTTTCGGTCATGAATCTGTGAATTTAGTTGTGTACTTCAGTCGTAAGCTTATTAATTTTGTCCGATTTAAGTGTGCTGACCTCGTTTGTTACTTTACAATTTCTGTAATGCGCTTAAAAAATGAATTAGAGCTTCAAATTTGTGACACCCTACATGTGAAAATTGCAAACAAATTTCGTTTCCGGAATAAATATGTGAAAGAGGGAACGAGCAAATCGAAACTTTTCCCTTTGTTCGAAGAGCCTATATCCAGGCCATTAAATATTTCAAAATGTTTTCCCCTTCACTTTAAAAGCATGCAAAAATATTGCCAATAGCGTTTGGCTAACAATTTACAAAACTTTTGGACTTATGTAAATTTCAGATATAATTGATATTTTTAGCAACCTTTCTCGGATATTGCTTAATTTCACCGTTAATTCTGTATCTGAAAGCTGAAGTTAATGATAAACGAGACGAACAAAAAGAGAAAAAACCTAAACGTTATGCAAAAAAAAACAAAATAGTTTCACAAGCTATAGACGAGAGAGACAAGAGAGACGAGAGAGACGAGAGACAGACACACCACAAATCTTGAGACTGTCTAATTTTAACTGTGATTCATGGCAAAAATAAAAAGACTCGCAAATAGCCAAAACTGAAACCAAAACCAAAACCAACTGAGCAACAGGCTTAGCTAAGCAACCTATCAATAAACATGTTTTTCATTTTGAAAGTGTGGTAAATTTCAATTCCATTCATTGTGAATGTAGATGGACAACATCTCGAGACCACAATCAAAAATTCCGAAATGAAAAACAAAAGGTTGGTCTGGAAAACACACACAATAAAATGCAAGTGAATTTGGAGGGCATTGTCTTGATGCCATCACGATCCCACTAACAACAGTGCGTATACGTAATTGAGTATTTCATTAGTTTACCATTTTTTGTTTTCTTGTTTGGGCGGAAACATAACAAAGGAAAAAGCGAAAATTTTGACAAAGAAAAACCGAGTCTGAAATGGGTTACATTAAATAAATCAACGAAAATGTTCAAAAAGATAAGAGAAAATACAAATGACACTTAATAAAATCAAAAGTAATATGCATGTCCAAGTTGAAGTCATCAGTGGTCCGATTAATTATCATAATATTGCTAATAAAAGCTGTAGCGGGAAAGAGCGGTAGAACCAAGCCAAGCCAACCAAACTTGAATAAGAAAGTCTGCTCTGATCAATAACAATGGACTTAACTTGAGTTCCAATCGGGTCTGAGTCACATAGAGCCTGAAAGTGTCTGGGTCTGCAAAGAGGAACAGACGAACCACTTAACACCGCAGACTAAGGAAAGACACAGACACAGACTGTTCGTAGACATATAATAATTTCCAGCGACTTAATTTAACTGAATAAGGAAGGAAATGCCGATATGTGCCTGAACAAAGTTCTATGGTGTAATTGCATATTGCAATTTCGAATTTGCAACTAACTGGTTTCAGTCACAGCTGATTGTGGCCTACAGCGAATGAAGTAAAACATTGTAAATAAATGATTCTAAGCACGTATTCATTATACATTTCTTTATGTATGAAATAAATATTGATAATGGCAAAATAATTATTATTAAAATAAATAAGTTCTTAAATTAAGTTTTTCAGAGCCGTTCTAAGAAAATCCTTACTTCGAACAGTGTTTAGGTTTAATTCAACCCACATTTTTGTTTTATGTAGTAAATAGTGAAAGAAACAAATATTTTGATTTCAAATTTAAGTTGATTGCAGTCATAAAAAAAAAACCAATTTGTATCGTTGCTAACACTTTTGCGCTCAGTGTACGAGCATATTTATGTGTACTTGAATACATACTTCGGACACTCGATCACAAAAGAAAGAAAAGAAAGTGACCAAAAGAGTACTGAAGCTGGTATCTGGTATTGGTACAGGTAGTGCTATAAGTATGACAACGCATAAAACAGCATGCCTAAGACGCAGAGATGGCTGAGGTGGAACAGATGGGTCAGAGACGGTGTATCTACATCCGTCCGACCATGGAGTTGTCAATTTTGTAGTTGATGTGAGCTTATATACAAAGTTTCTCTTGCAGACAAACAAACAGAAATCAGAAATCAGCTTCGATTTAGCATCAATAACACATCTCACATCAATTCCACTACCACTTCCAATGCTCATCGTGCTGCAATCGTAAGCGGTTATTTTTTAGCGCGTCAAAAATCGCGAACAAAACCCGCGAAATCTTGAAATACCATTTTGGAAAAAAAGAATGTGCACACACACTGTACAAAGTCGAGTGTGATAGTATGTGCTGAGAACTGCATTTGCCATGAAATAAGGTCAGTTGGGTAATGGCTGTTACCTTTAACGTGGCAAAATGGTCAAGTGATCAAATGACCAAATGGTTTGCAATATTTAACAGACTTGAAGTAACTGTTCAATGCAACTGCAACTGCACAACTTGCGGCTTTCTTTTTAACCATAATAACTAACTGACTTTGGTCACTTCATACACGACACACTCGCATACACGCATGCGCACACAAATAAGGAAAAGCGCCAATGGACTTTCTACTTTAAAGCTTAAATATATTTATATTTAACATAAATTTCACATTAGGCATAACTGACTGGAAAAGCGCCGAGCGTTAAGCAGAGAATCGTCAGACGGACGAGTGGATCGAGGGGGAGGGAGAAAGGAGACCCGTCTAAAGCCAAAAAGACGGCTTTTGACTTTGATGGTCTGTCTGCTACTACTATTCATTTTCACATTTAGATTTTCAGCTATTCTGCTTTTCAACCTTTCGGCTTTTGTCAGCTAATATAACTTAAGCCCGGGATTTTAGAGAGTTTATAGCTAAATAGCTTTATAAGTAAGTAGCTGTGTACAGTGTCTGCATTGTTCCGATCTTTAGTTGTAACTTGTGTTTCGGTTTAATTTTATTTTTTTTTTCTTTTTCTTTTTAACTTGTTATAGTTTGTTTTGGAATGGTCAACAAAGCGGAACCTGAAGCAACAACAACTCGTGGCGCCGTGTAAAGGGGCTGACAGTGTGATTAACACATTCACAGTGGTTGCTACATACAAATGTGTTGTGGTTGTTGTTGTAGTTGTGCCACCGCCAAAAACTTGTTCCAAAAGACTGCCCCTTCACGGCAAAAACACAAGACTGTGTCACAATTATGCGGAAACACATTTCGCCAAAGAATGTTTAGCTGTGTATGTTTTTATTTCTCCCTTTTCGATCTGGTTTTAGCTTGTTTCTCCCTTTTCGATTGGTTTTCGCAGACATTTACGGCTGGTGATATTTAGTCAGCTCAACTGAACCCACAGCCTTTCTTTAAATAAGCATAAATATGTGGACAACATTTAGGTCTCAGAAGCCGAAAGACAGTTTCTCCTAGAATCCAGATATACTAGTCTGTAGTTTGTATGTGGGAAGTCGGCTTGTCTCTCGCTGTGACTGCGATTGTGAATCTGCTTTTTATTAGATCACGACTCTTAATGTTGGCAAACATTCGCGCATTCCAAAAGACCAACTGTGTGGCAAAAAGTAAAACGCAAACAGCAACAAAAGCATCATCAACAACGTAGCCCCCATCCACACATACATATACCTAAATAGTAACTAACACCAAGATTCTTCTGCAACTTTGTATACCTTTGTCAGGAGCGTACTCAACTCGGAATAAGTGTTGGGCCTGCCTGCTATGCAAGCAAATTCCACCAAATTAAAGTATGTTTTGATGATTTTTGCATTACGTGTTGGAACAAAACTTAAAATTTTTCAGCAGAAATGTAGAATTTTCATAAACTTGAAATTTATGTAGTTTCAGTTGTCCCATTTAAGCTATTTTTCGCACATTCAGGGCGCTTTAAGTCAGAATCGGCGCTGAGAAGTCGCCAAGGTTCGTTTTAAACAAAAACAAAAAAAAATGTGCCTCTTTTCAGGTTTTTCACGTTGTTGTCGCGTTTTTGTTGTTGCTGCAGTTTATGAAACGCACGTCTTCGGAGGAAACATGGTCACTTTATGCTGTTCTATGCATGTGTGAGTGTGTATATGTGAGAGATGCGGTCTGTTTGTTTGTGTGGGTAATGTTGCTTGCAATATTATTGCATTTGTGTAGTTGCTTTTGCTTTCCACTCTTTGATGTTGCATGAACTTTGTTGCTGGTTTTCTGGGCTTTTGTTTAATGTCACAACCCACAAAACTGGGCGAAGTGGTCGACTTGAGAATGTGATTTGCTTGATTTGACATTTACTTAGTCATTTTGCAGTTATGTATTGGCTTAGACAAAATGTTGTGTGCCTTACAGTTGTTAATTTTTAAAGTTGAGCGTCGAGAACCGGTCCAAATATGTATTTTTGTTTAATTTTATTAAATGTGTTGTTATTGTTTTGCGTGCGTTGTGCATTAAGCATTTAAAAACTCGCGAGTACCATTAAAAATGAGACCGAATCGGGCACAAGAGCAAGAATCATGAGCAGAAGAGATTTGCAAAATCCGCCAACAACCGTCGCGTTTGGCTCTAAAAACCGTACTGTGGATTCAATCTTAAATTCCGCTTTGCATTGCCAGACGACCATCTTTGAACTTCGCTCTCTTGCTCTCTGGTTTTTTTTTGGCTCTCTTTCTTTTTGGCTCTCGCTGCGAGAGTCTCGCAAAACACCTTCACATGCCAGCCAAGCGTGTGTTCGAAAGTGACGATAGCCACATAGGTAAGACCAGAGGGAGATAGCCATATCAAAGAGTGATCGTGACCGTTTCTTGAGTCTGACTTTGTGATAAGTGCAACGCAAATTGTTTAAATTTCTTTTCAATTATTTTCTTTCACATTGAGTTGAACGCCAGTAAACGGCTAAAATGCACAAGAATATCTTTCTTGACAGAATTAAAAGAAAATTTCACCAATTATCTCCATTGTCAGTGTTTGCTGAGGGATTCTTACTGCGCCTACCTGCACGAATTCGGCGAATATTTTTTTCTTTCATTTCCTTTTGTTTTTACATGTGAAATACCTGAATAAATAATGTCTAGATCAAAAGACAAAAGAATCAAATAGTTCAAGAAACAAACTGTTGAATGAAAAACGATAAATTTTAATGCTAAATAATTTTTAAATGAAAACCCTTAAACTTTTATGCTTAGTAATTGTTGCTATTTGCTTTCCGTTGACGTTGAGGAAACAGAATTATAATTTAAAATTATTAATTATTAATTTGAATCAAATAAGTTGAAATCGGAAATTGAACGGTTGAGCGAATTTCAAACTCGCCGCCAAGTAGCCTAAGCCTATCGATATATTTTCTTCACCCATCGACCTATCGCCGTTGAAACCTTTTGATAAACAGCTGATCTTATCAGCTGAGTCGTATCAGCTGTTATTACTTGCAACCCAATTTGGTAGTGTCAGTTTCACAAAAATATTGAACAAACCTCACGTATATGTAGAGTAGTTTTAAATTTTGTAGATTTGGAGCATTTAATAAAAAAGTTTGAAAGACGTGATTGACAATGACCGAAGTAAGCAACGCTGATAAACTTGATTATATTAAGTCAAAGATTGGAAAACATTTGGACTTTCCAAAAAAGGGAATTGTTTTTCGGTGGGTTTGATAATCGGTTAAACAGTCAGCTAAATCTCACTTTGTATTTACTCACTGTTTAACACATTTATTGTATTATGATACATGAAAGGCTTATCAGTAAATGACATTCCTTATCACACTTTCAGAGACATATTTGGCGCGCTCACGGATGCCAAGGCATGTGCTTATCTACGTGATTTGTTGGTGTTTCACATACGAGAGAATTATCCGGATGTAGAGCTCATTGTTGGCTTGGATTCCCGCGGATTCCTCTTCAATTTGCTCCTGGCCACCGAACTAGGCGTTGGCTGTGCACCCATTCGAAAAAAGGGAAAACTGGCCGGCGAGGTCATCTCCGAGGAGTATAAACTGGAGTATGGAACCGTAAGTGACTATGAAAATGGATTCACCAGTCTTAATTGACGAATTTTCTAGGACGTTTTCGAGATGCAGTGCTCAGCCATCAAGCCAGGCCAAAAAGTAATCATTGTGGATGATCTTCTTGCCACCGGTGGATCCCTTTTTGCTGCAGGAGCCCTAGTTCGTAAAGTGGGCGGTGTAATACTCGAAAGTTTGGTAGTCATGGAACTGATCGATCTAGAGGGCCGTAACAAGCTGGAGGGAAACGTGCATTCCTTGATACAGTACTGAAAAAAAGACATTTGCATTTAGCAGTCGAATGACTTACCTCAATTTTTAACGGAGACCTTTAAGAGCATATATTTTTCAAAGGTTGTTCTGTCAAAAGATTAGTGCAAATATACGAATACCTATATTTTTATACAAACAAGCCAAAAATTTGATTATTCTGTTAATATGGTGACTAAATTTACGTTTAGTTGTAGAGAAACTGAGTTTGGATAACTTTTTAAGCTAACCATGGCTTTCAATACCTTTATAAGCAACCCTAAGTTTTTCTGCTCTTCCGCTCTTTTAGTGCAGACAAATTAGCCTTTTTCATAAGGTAAAACAATCAAATATGTCATATAATATATATACAAATATAATAATATAAAAATTATCACACATATACAATTTTTTAATAAAAATTATACACAAAACATATGCATTTTTTTATATTCTTCCCTTTTGTAAACTTATTTTGGGGTCCATCTAGCCTTTTTGTAACCGCGAATGTTCAGCACTGGTATCATCTGATGTATACATAAGTTCGTCTCTCTTTGCTCATTTGTAATTTCTGTTGTTTTGCTGCCGGCCTTGTCTTTTGCTCAGTTATAAACAAAAAGTGTTTAAAGAGTGCTCTCTTCGGCTCTCTCTCGCTGATAAACAGTTTGAAAGTCCAGACTCAGCCCTCTCTCAACTAAAACTGATACTGAAACCGACAGTTAGGCAAACAGTGAAATGGGCTGTCGAAGAAGCATAGATACGGAGACATGGAGAGAGAGAAAGAGAGAGGGTAAGCAACGTTTGTGTCAGCCTGTGCTCATTTTGCATTTGAATTCATTCGTGAAATGTGCGTCGCTCGGAACGGTTTGTTTTGGTGGTGTTCGGTGGTGTTCTCCATGTGTTTTGCTGTTCAGTGTTGTCTTTACCCACGCCTTCCTTACTCTGAGAATGTTACATTTCGCACGCCTCGTTTTGGCAATGTTTTTCATTGGTTTTAGCGTATGGGAAATCACAGTTTGCTGATTCAAATGTTATTGATTCAAAGTCTTTCAAATTGGCAAACAAATGAATGACAACAACAAAAGAACGCAAAAGCAGCAATTGATACACGTAGAATTACGTATACGCCGCGTGCGCCTTCATTTGTTTTGTTTGCGTGATTGTGATTGTTTGCGTGTGTGTGCTGGTGTGTGCAAGTGTGTTTTCTGCTATGTGTGTCGTGGATCCATTTGAATGAATTTTATATAAACATCGAGCCAAACTTGGACCAATGCCTAAAAAGTTGGCGAAAATTTCGCGAGCAGCGTGGCACTTAAACGGATTTTTTAATTTCGCAATCTCTATTCGCTTTTATAAACAAATTAAAATTAAAAGAGGCACAGGGAGTGTTGCCTAAACAACATCAAAGTAAAAACCAGGCACTTCCATTGTTCGCAACAAACAAACTTCTTTTCACGTCGAAAAAAATCAATAATTGACATCTTGTCTTCACAACAGCCAGCAACATCAGAAGAACAGGAAGCAACGGAGGCACCTGAGAAATCGTTTGGGAAACACTGTCAAAAGCACACCCTCCGCGTATACCGAATATAAGACCAATAATTGAATGGTTGTTGCTGTGATGAAATAAGTTAATTTCTTTTATTTTTTTGCTTTGTGTAGATTTTGTCATCATTTATGTTCGGGCTGTAATATTTTTATATTTCTGTACTCTGAACAAATAGCACAGCGTTAACTAAATTTAGCAATACCCACAACAACAGCAACAAGCACGAACATGAATAAATTGTACAGAAACTGTCGCCAACTGCACGCAAAATTTGCCGCGTAGAAGCCAAAATAAAAGTCAAAAAAAGAAAAGCGGAAAAAGAAAAAGAAAAAGAAAACACACAGCATGTTGTGCCCTGCGAACGTCTATAGATCGGGGAAATATATCAAAGTAATAGAAATAGATAAAATACAAAAAAAAAACATAAATATATAGAAAATAATTGAGAGCCAATAACAAAAAGCAAATAGACACAGTTCCTATGCATTTGACCTTGTGTATTAAATGAAATTAATCAAGAGCAACGCAAATTGTCGCGTACGGCGATATTTGCTAATCTTTACGGCTCTATCGCTGCTACTGCTTCCCCTGTCTCTGATCTACTTGGTGTGGAATGAGCAGCTGCAGAAGATTAAGGGATACGAGGTGAGTGCACGTCCAAATCAAACCACATCGTAAGTTAAGTGTGCGTGTGAGTGTGAGTGTGTAGGTGTGTGTACAAGTGTGCAACAATGTATGTGGCCATGAACACTGGCTGCAATTGTTGGCTGCAGCTGACGTTTAAGTGCCCTGCAAACATTCTACACACGCACACACACACAAATACAGAAATGCATATACAGTCATGGGCAAAATTGTTGGCAATTTGATAAACTCAAAATCAATGGGAACTAAAGGATAACAAATACAAAGCCCAAAATAATACAATTAAAAAAAAAAATTTGCTACGTTCTTTTAAATAAAATAATTATTTTTTTTTTGGAATTATTGCCGTTCAACCTTTTATTTTCTAACAATGAGAAACATATGTACATACCCATATTCGACAATAAAAATGTTGTATAATTGAAAAAAAAAAATTCTTTTGTATGTACTGGAATTTAAACAAACCATGTCATATTAACCGCGTTACTGTGTTAATTTTAGTCCCTTTGCAAGCTTAGAATACCAATACTTTTGCCCATAACTGTGCTTAGTAAGTGTATTATACAATACCCACAAACAGGCCTACAAACACAGCAAGCGGAACCACTGTTTGTTAGTGCTGCCCCTGACAACCAGCAATTTGCCTCCGATCGATTGTTTATTTTTCATACACTTTTAAAAAACACACATCAAATTAAGCTAAGCATAGAATTGTATACATTCAATTTATAAGTAAGAATAATCTATACATTTATTTTATATTATATATCCGCCTCGCTATTATCAGGTCTAAGTAATTATAAACACTTTGTAGTAAAAACAAATCATTTGAAAACTCTGTGATGATTTTGAGCGATGTGTAGTGTAGATGACAACTTATGCAACTTCCATTTGCGATTTGCTTTAATTTGCTGACATCAATTAATATTACTTACGAACCAGTTTGGACCGCTTTAAACTAGAGCATCTGCCACGTGGAGGTCGGAGATGGGTGATGGCGGGGGGCCTTCAGGTAATATATTTATGGCATTACGACTTGACTCGATATGTATTTTCCAATTGTCACACCTTGTTGCACTGTGTAAGTGCTTTTAAAAGGTGTCAATTAATTGAAAACAAGCTCACAGCTCAGAATACATATGTACATTGACGAGCTATTTCTTAATGATCCGATTACGTGGAAAATTCTAAAGTTGCGAAAAATGGGCATTGGAATGATGAAAAATTTGTAGCTACAACTTTTTAAATATATAAGGGAGATTTCATTTAAATAATATATAAATATCAGACTGATTTTCAACTACTTTTTGCTAATCCACCTTTTTTGGCTATTAAAAAATCGACAACTCAAATTGTGAGTTGTGAGGATATTGCAGTTAACTAGTTTTCAATTAATAATTAAATGTAATGCCCCGCCCCCATTTTACAATGTGAAACAATTTAGTATCTTGAGTGTCCAATTGGCAGACACAAAGGCCCCTGGCCACTCCGTCCCTATACGACCTCTGGACAGTCTTGGGACCAAAACGGCCTTGGGCCTAAGTTTGCCATGAGTTTGAACTTAATTGCCTCTGTAGCTTGGGTGCATTTTCATGACTCTTCAGGAAAATCAATGAAAAACCCGCTGTCTAATTTATGTTACATTATTCAAATGCCCTAATGCTTAGGCCGCAAACTGAAAAGCAGCCAAAACACGCATACGCCAAACATTGTCATAATTAAGCACACACCTACACCTACATACACGCACACATACACACATGCGCACACGTACGCACGCTGTTTACTAGAGAAGCCGCCCACATTACGCCTACTTCTCACATCCACTTCCACATTCAGATCTCACATCTATCATATTTATACAACACTTATTAACCTGCCACAGTCCATGTCATGCACATAGCGCCATTTAAGTTGCCTGCAAACCAAAACAATAAAATTAAATAAACCATAAATAAGTTGAAAATAAATGAGGCTTTGAAAATCGGCATCTATATTTTATTTGATAGACTTAAACCCTGTTGTAATGTGCATTCAATATACCCCTTAGCATCGTGTAGTCAGTACGGGGTATAGAAACGCCAGCCAAATTGAAAACGAGCCGCCGTGAAATCATCTAGTTTCTAGATTCTAGCACACGGTGAGATTTTAATTGGAATCGTGGACTGGCTTGAGATCCGCTTTGAGCCTCAGAACGAGGTAAATGCCTGTGAAATGAGTCAAGCTCTATATCAGAGCTCTCTTGTTTTCTTCTCAGTGAATATAACTAAATTGCGCAAAAGTCCTTTATAATACTTTTGTATAACCTACATAAGCCACGTCATTATTGCTTTGAGGTCAGTAGTGCCCACAGTACGAATTCCAAGGCCCACCACGCGGAGCCAAAAATAAAAGTTCTATGGACTTTTCAGCAGACGCACTCAGCGAACGTTCTTCGTGTATGCTGCGAAGAGTGCGTTCGGCTGTAGCCGGCTAGAGATTCAAAGAATGCCAGAAGGAGGATCAGTTGGCGAGAGAAGTTCACGAAGCAAAGGCATCATAGCACACTGTCTCATTCAGGCTTTCTTCTCTATAGCTCGTCGTATATTCACCAAACACCTCTCTCTGTGTGATGCACCAAAACGTGACACAGTTTGATTGTGTGTTTGCGGGCACTGCTGCTTTAAACCAACGCTCACTGCCCAACCTTCTGTCCATATCTCCCTTACCCTCTCATTGTGATGAAAATGATGTATATAAACTGAAAATGCTTTTTTAGGCTTTTAATGCGCAACAGCAGCAGCAGCAACAACAACAGAACCAGGAAAAACAACAGCAACAGCAACCGCTGCCGGCAGGTCAAAGTCAAACATTCCGTTATCCTGTGCTGCTGCTGAACAAAAACAAAAACAAGGAGCTAACGGTGGTCGCAACGGGAAAGACTAAGAATAAGTGGCGCTATGTTGATAAAGTAAATATTATATGTAACCCGAACACACACACCAACACGCAAAAACACACACATACACACATAAATTTAATAAGCTCACTTTACAACACAACACAAGACAACACTACACACACACACACACATACACGCACACACACACAAGTATAATTTTTATGAAATGTGCATTTGAATTTAATGCCTTACCTTATTTGATTTCGATGTCTTCTCATTTAGTTGAATGATTGATTGGCAGTTGTTTGGCTTAGGCGTCGACTATATTAGAGTGTTTCTAAAAACGTTGTTAGCATAGTTATAAGTGTTGCTGTTAAGTCTAAAAAACGCATTTCTAAAGGTCTTTCCTGAACTTCTCCCACAGATAAGCAATGAAACAGGACAACCGCTAATACCCGACTATGCGGTGCAGACGCTTTCACAGGAGGAAATGCAGGAAATGTCTGTGGTAAGCGCGAAACTCACAGTGAATCTATAAAAGAATATAGCAATTCTTAAAACGAGTATGCTGTGTGAATTGAGTATTTTACCAAAAACTTTCTTAAACTTTTACAGCGAATGGAGGCACGGTTAGAAAGACTGAGGGAGAAATGCTCGGAGTACGGACTGGATGTGCTGGGTGAGCGAAGAGTGGATATTAGTTACTCTATATCTTTATGTTAATGGATATGTTTTAATTACAGGCCACGACTCGTGGCATACGCCTAACACTTGGGAGTTTTTGGTTAACAAAAAGTATCACATTATCTGGTAATACGGCCAAGATGTGGCTAGTGGTAGAGAAAGATTTAAAAGTTACTCCTCAATGTTTCAGGTGCAATGTCTTTAAGGCGGCATCTTCATCCTGGATGTTCAATTTCAATGTTTTGGCCGGTTATACTCCCAATTATTTGCATAAGACCAAGAAGATTCTTCTCAATCTGGCCAGAGAGCGTTATCCTCGGGTGACACTCCAAGAGGTACATCCTTTCCAAGCATTCGAATGGATGAGCTCTCTGATATTACATCAAAATTACTTTACTTACAGCTACGTGAGGCACAAAACGATTCTATTACTTTCATCATAGCCAGAAATCCCTTCGAAAGACTTCTGAGCGCATATAGGGATAAAATCATGTTCGCACTACCCTATTCCTTCCACGACAAATTGGGACGCAGCATTGTGCGCACATATCGCAAAAAGGTAGCTATATAGATATTCTCACGAACAGACTTATTATACACATATATAAACCGATTTGTTGCAGCCCAAGCTGGCTGCCCGTGCTGGCAATACAAAGTATCCATCTTTCCCGGAGTTCGTTCACTGGCTGTTGGATCAAGTAAAGCGTGGCAATTATATAGACATGCATTTCGTCTCGGCAACATCATTCTGCACTCCTTGTCTTATCCGGTTCGATATGATACTGAAGTTCGAGTCACTGGCAGAAGATCAATTATATCTTATAGAAAAGACTGGCCTTAAAAGAGTCATAGCCCCCGTGTGGCGCAACATGGGCAAGGGAAGAAAGACCCAGGAGCTGCAGCAGCAATTCTATTCCCAACTGACAAGGCAGGAGATGATGGCTCTCTATGAGTACTATCAGTAAGTAGTCCCCAAAAGAAGAGAGTCTTTGCCATTTCATATTTGAATTCCTGATTTCTTCATTCACAGATTTGACTTTGATCTGTTCGGTTATGACATCAAGGAATATCTGAAATTTGCCCGAGCAGATACGTTAGAAGATGCTGCCGCATCGGTGGCGTAGTAAACTACTAGTTTAATATTTAATTCTTAGAATTTAGCAAGAAATCTAGACACATATAAACTAATTTCTAGCAATCACAGTACGTAATTGCAAATTAATTGCAAAAGTTGATAATAATGAATGAAACAATAATAAAGTTAATGGCGAGAATCAAGTGAAAAACAATAACTTTTATATATGTGATTTTAATATTTATCAACCAAAAACTTATTAAAAACTAAATTGAATTGAGTTTAAATGCAAAACAATAGTATCAGCACGATATGGATTTCATTTAGAATTTAAACCTTTTAGGACTGCTCGAAAATAGAACACACAACTGTGACAACTCAAAATTATAAAGCGGGTTCAATATGACGTGCGCATATGTGTATAACACATGTGTAATATAAGGTGTGCTTGGCTATGCACTCCTCTTGCTGACTCTGTTTGCCTGCTACAACATTTTTCTAGTAGACATGTACAAAATTTGTTTTACATGTCCGACACAGCCAAATATTTTCAGATCCCACAAAGTCTAACTGTATTTTCTGCGCGTACAACCAGGCGAACAGAATAAACGACGTAACTGTTACTGCAAATGTAGTAAATTTTTGGATTACAGGTAAAAACATTTTGAGGAAAAATAATAATTAAATCAGGGTTTAATCTACATTAAACAACAACCAATTAAAAACTAAATTAAATTGGGTTCAAAGGTCCATTTGGTTTTATTTTATATGTGTTAATAATAATAATAATAATAAATTTAATTGTATAATTAAAATGAATATAAAAATAGCAATAAAAATTGTTAAATTCAACTACATAAAATTTATTGAATTACCTAGCTAATTAACTGAGATACCGTTGCACATTCTCAACATTATATTATAGTGTTTTTAGAATTTTGTTTTATTTGTTTTTGTTGTAGTTTCTCATTCATTTAAACTTAAATTATACATACAATTGGTTTTTGTGTATTGATTTTTTTTATTTTATTAATTGTAAAACATAATGTGTGTATATATTTATATGTGTGTATATATTTGTATATATTATAGATGTATAATATATATATATTCAGTTATGTGTATGTATGTCTACTAACTATGCGCTCTTGAAATATGTATAATCATATTGTAAATTTTTTTAGCACACACATAAAATTTAGTTTTTTTGAAATATCTATACGTAGCCAAATGATTGCAGTGT
This sequence comes from Drosophila parthenogenetica, assembly GCA_035047505.1. NCBI lineage: Eukaryota > Metazoa > Arthropoda > Insecta > Diptera > Drosophilidae > Drosophila > Drosophila parthenogenetica. The sequence continues at coordinate 223,828 of JAWNPM010000070.1, forward strand.
ATTTTACAATTTTTGAATTTCATTTTGCATTAAATTGGACTATTTTTTGCGGCTAGTTCTAGATGCTTAAATAAAAATCTACGTGATCACACCAGAAGGCGAGACTAAAGATAAAATAAAAAAAATAACATACATTTATAGTAGATTAAAACTACGATCTGTTTTTACTTGTTTGTTGCTGGAAAATTTGTTAATTATCAATGTGTATAGTTGTTTACCTAGTTAAACTAAAGAAAAAAACTTAGATCGCACTTTATACATATCCCCTAGAATATTGTTTTTGCTTCTGCATGTGTTAGTCACTGTTATAACTGATTTATAAATAGGCCAAATAAAATTACAACAACTAGCTCAATGTTCATGCATAATGTGGATATTTTGCTTTCATTTTGCTTATTCTTCTCAGTTTCCTCCTCTCGCAAACATGGTTTTAAAAACCATTATATGATCTTGAATGCTAACTGAATACTAACTTACTGACTACAGTTACGCATGATTCTCGTTTAACAAACTAAGCTACACAATTTAATCATAATATTTATATGTTTATATCGTTTAGATAAGGCCGTCAATGCAATTAGTACTGCAATTAATTATATTTTGTTTTGTTTCTCGTTAAAATTACATATTTAAACGCGGGCTGACTGCACGTTTTTTATGTGGTTCTTCTGGATTATTTTGGGATTGGCTTGGTTCAAAAGATTTGCAAAAAAACATAAAATTGAGGTTTCAAAAAATTCAACACAAATTGAAAGGTGACAGCTTAATTAAATATTGCAAGTGACTGAACTAATTGAAACTGAATGACGATTACAAGGAACAGGAAACAGGTATAGGAGCAGGAGTAGGTGCAGGTGGAGGAGCTGGAGCTGCCGCTACAGCTGGAAGCAGGAGCCGTACAGTTTTTGTATGTGCGTAGGCGTATGATGAGCAGCGATCACTTGAGGTAAGTTTTGAAGAGCAGTGAGCTGCGACAAAATTCCCGTTCCTGCTCCATGTGGAAGAGCATGTCTCGCAAGTTTACTCGCTTAATACGTGGTCGTAGTGTTGTCGTTGTGGTGCCACCGCTGCTTAATGCTCCACCTCCACTGGAACTCTGTATGTTTGATTGCCAGAGCGGATGTCAGGTTATGGTCAATGATTTGACGATAAGGTCTACTTACCACGCCCACACCACTTGCATCGCCATCCAATTTGAGTTTTTTTCGCGGTCCGATTGCCTGAAGTGCCGTCAAGTTGGCATCCCGTTGACGCAGTTCCTCCATTTCCGCACGCTGCATTTCCTTGGCCTATATGAAATACATGTTAGAGGCAAAACCGACTTTGTAATGCCATGAATCCGCTTACTCTCGCCTTCATTTTAGCCTGCTCGGGGTCCTCGACACGCGTTCTTGACTTGGCCGCCCGTAGGAGCATCTCACGTTCTAGTTCCTCGTGTCTCTTCTGTTCCGCCTTGTCTAGCTCCTCCAAGAACTTGATTTGACCTCGCACATCCTTCGCCGGCTCATATCGTGGATCCAACTAAGGCAAAGCAAAAGCAATGACTATTTGAATTCACAAGAAGCTAAAGTGTAGATACCTTGATGACATCAATGCGGTGTTCCGCTATCACAGCCAACTTTTCCACAATGTTCTTTAGCCGCTCCTGGCACGCGTGTGATATGAGAACGGCGACATCCTGCGATGGCTCATCAAGGCCACGTTCAGTGGTTATTGCGCGTATTCGCGCCTGCAATGCTGGCAGATTGAGAAACACTTCGTCCTTGCAGGAACGAATCTGAGTGCCAATATTCTCGGTGCATCCTAGAATACGCTGTGATTCTTCCGCCAGATTAACACCACCCATAGCAGCGACATCGTTGATATCATCGTCGCCGTAAATCGATGATGACATCGAACTTTGTTGGAAAAACGAATTGGCAGCCGCTGCTGCAGATGCTGATGCCGTTCCAGAATTGCCAACACCACCGCCTGCTCCTCCGCCACTACCACTGTTGGCCTTCTCATCCTTGGCATCCCGATCGAGTGCATCGCGTTTCTTTTTACTTGCCGACTTGTTGGCCATAGCCAATGTACTCCGCGGCAACGCCTTGGCCGAAATGGGCGTCAATGAGGCATTGATTCGCTCAATGTGCGGCATTTGTGGAGCCTTAATCTCAACCAGCTTCGGTTCGAAATGATGATGATTGTTATTATTATGATGCAGTGAATTTTGCATCTGTTCCCGTGCCCTTAATGCCTCCGGAGGCAAATGAACTGTGGGCAACGACGGCACTGGCAACGTGGTCGTCGATGCCGAATTTATCGTCGAGAGTACCGACAAAGTCGGTGTGGGTGGTAGTGAAGCTGCCGATGGTGGGTTGGATGATATGGCCGCCAGAGAGGGCGGATGCAAACTGGGTGTGATGGCCTTGATCTGCGTCTGGCCAACCTTAACGGCAGTCACTTTGTTCGTCGTGGCTGTACTGTTAGTTGAAGGACGTGGCGTAGCCCTAATCTGCACCGAACCCGTACGTTGAAGCTGTGCATTATGCGGACCACGTATTTGCACAATGTTCTAAGCCAATTAAAATAAGAATATCAGTATAATTTGTTTGAAATGAAGTCAGGATATAGTTGGGGATACTCACTGCCTGTGTAGGCATTGGCAACGAGGGCATTTGGCCACGGATCGCAGTCGTGTTGACAAGACGCGGTGCTGTTGGTAAGCGTATGTTTGGCGGCTGCTTCGATATTGTCGTGTGGCCAATTGTGGGCCGTGGTCCAGTTCCCAGTGCATTTGGTGTAATCATGCGCACCTGTGTCTGTCCAATTGTTGTTGTCGTCGTCTGGCTAAGTCCAATCGGACGGATTTGCGCTTGAATTTTCTAAATTTAATAATTGTATACATTAAACTATTGTATTAACTCGTTTAGTTTTCAAAGTTTTACTTACCGGGAGCTGCTGTGAGAGTCCGACCAAGCCAAGAACATGCTGCGGCGGAGGTTTAATACCTTCAATGACCAGCTCCTTGGTGTAGAGCGCCTGTCGCAGCAGTGGCAGGCTTTTCTGTGGAGGAGAATAAGGAAATGTTTTATTAGTATAACAAGTGTAGTTGGCTACGGGCTTCGCTTTTAGACAGCACATGACTGGAATCCGAGTCCGCGAAAGGAGTGGTTGTTCCCACAAAGAATGAAATGTCCGTCTGTCAGTCTCACCTCGATCTCAGAAACTATAAGACCAAAGGCTATTTTTTTGTGTCAGGAAAATTTCAACTAAACCAATATATTATTTATATGATTTCATATAAAGCATAACAATTTGTGTTGAGCATTTTCACGAATTAATCACAATTTTAGTACCTTTAGAAACCCAATTAGGCACGGCTGTGGACTTGCGTTGAGTAGACGCTCTAGTCGATCACAGAACTCCTCTGGCTCCACATTCGCATTGACCAGCTCCTGGATTAGAGTACGCACATTTTTCTCCACCGGCTTGGGTTCGCGTGTCGACAATTCAATTAAATTGGCTAAAAACTTGCGACACTTTTCTTTGGTATTGCCCTGAGCTGCCGTTGTTGTTGCCGTTGCACCTGCTGCCGTTGTTGCTGTTGTGTTTGCCGCCGTTCCCGTTCCAGAAGCAGCTCCAGTTCCCACACCCGGTGCTGTCGTACTTGCAAGCTGCACATTGTTAGCTTGTCCCGCGGCTATCGTTTGTATCTGTGTCACTTGCGGCAAGTGCGGTGCCTGTTGCTGCTGCTGCAACTGCGCCAAATGCGGTGGCTGTGTGCTGCTAACAAAACTGTGCGAATGCGGATGTGAGTGGGCATTGCTGCTGGCCACCGAGTTGACAATTATGTTGCTAGATGCGGTGGTATTGGTCATCGACTGCGATTAGAAGTTAAACAATGTATCATTAGCAAAAGCATTACATATATTATAAATTATTTTGTGCAAATAAACAGCGATAAGCGATAATAACTAGAAATAAAGTTCGTGATTCAAATGCTGGTTCTCAGGGGCTACGGGCTCTGGGCACCGGATAAATGTGTTTACATTCCAATTCAATCCAATTTTCAAAATCACACACATTCACCAGTTAGCCTCCAAGCCTTTAGATCCACTATGACATTTTTAAGCTTCTAAATGATAAAGTTTAATGAGTTTTCTTTTCAGGTTTTTAAAACAGCAACGCATATCTGCAGCATAAAGTAAGTTCGAAAATAATTTATATATACATATAAATATATTTATGTAGATTAAATACACACAGTTACAACGCAGCATGCAAAACTGACCAAAAGCTACAAATATATGTAAATATTAAATAAAGTTGATCGATTATGGGATCGTATCAGACCGAATAAAGTTGAAATGATATTGAAATCGAAACTGAAAAAAATCAGATCAAATGCATAAACAGACATAGATATAGAGAAATTTACTAAAATCTTTTTTGAGCAAAAGTATCAAAAATTAAATATTATTTTGAAGTCATGAGAAATTTGCATTTCACTCAGTATATGGATTTTTACGTTTTGCTTGATCTTTATTGTAGCCGCGACATTTGCCGCAGCAGCTGCGGCGGCCGCGGCGGCTGCACTGCTGGCAGAGACATGTTGCTGCTGTTGCTTATGTTGCTGCTGTGCCTGTTGCTGCTGCTTCAATTGTAGCTGTAGCTTCTGTTGCTGCTGCTGTAGGTTAGTAGCGGGTTTGTTGTTGTTGTTGGTGGTGGTAGTGGTTGTGGTGTTGGTAATGGTATTATTATTAATAGTATTGTTATTGCTGGATGAAAGGATTGTGGATGATGTTCGAACAATCGTTTTTCGCAGTGCAATGCTAGTGCTGGAGGATGATTGTGTGCTTGTTTGATGCTGATGCTGCTGTTGTTGCTGCTGCTGCTGTTGTTGTTGTTGTTGTGATGAGGATTGGCCATGATATCTACTTACAGCTGCAGCCGGCACAGTTTGCAAGCGTATCTGTGTTGTTGTGGGATGATTTGTGGTTGTTGTTGTTGTGTTGTTGCTGTTGTTGATGTTGCTTGTGTTGGAGGATATGGTCTGTGTCATCGTTGGCGGACCCGTCGTTGTCGCCGTACCCACTCGCAACAATTGAAATCCATTATCCGTCTTTACTAGCAATGCTGGCGTTTGTCCTGCATTGAGTGTGCTTAAAGTTATCTAAAACAGAGCGGGAGACAGGCGAAGAGAGAGTGGGAGAAAAAAACAGAAAGCAGCTGATAATTTATGCATGTTTGTGTATGTGTATTTTCAAAGACATTTTCAAACCAAATTCACTCACTACACCAAATAGCTAATTCTTCTGTACAGTAATTCACCATTTTCATAATCTTAAGACTTTTGTATTTTCTGTAACGATTTGATCTTTTATGAATGTTTAGAACACCAAAAACTTAAATAGAATTTTACCTTAAATTTCTTGTTTCTAAGCAATTCTTGTGAACAATCTTAAACAAGGAATCTTCTGTGTATGTGGCAATTAAAGCATATGAATTTCTGAAAACCTGCCACTTAAACATAACTCATAGACGATCCTTTTCAACTCGCTGCTCAGACTTACCGATGGACTCTGTGGTCTCACTCCCACTCCCACTCCAGGCATATGGGAATTGCTGATGACGACGCGACTTAGAGGATTGGCGGGCATATTCTTTGGCTGCTGCTGCTGCGTCGGCGCCTGAGGACGCATTCCGACCACAACTCCGGCTGGCAGCATCGAGTTTAGTAGCGGTTGACCTCCCTGAAAATATGGCAATAGTATTAGTAGGTTTATTTAACAAATTACAGTGAATATTTCTATTTATTCTATAGGTGACATACACAAAAGCTTTGATAGAATTCACAGATTCATTAAGTTGATCTCTGTTTTAATTTCTTACAACACATGCAGCAATTCGCGTCGTAAAAACGTGTCAAAATTCAAAAGGTTCAAATAAAAACTATTTTTTATGAAGTCAGGAAATAATTCAAATTAGGAAGTCGACGCTATTACTTAAAGAATCGATAAAAGCATAAGGACTTAAAAGAATTAAATTTTAAAAAATAGAAAAATAAGACTTTTCTTGAAGAAATTATCATAAATCAAGAAACAACTCCAGAAATAAAAAAGTCTCCGTAGAGACGACAGCAAAACATCCAACGGTTATAATTTTATATATTATTATTTAATTACAGTGAACATTCGATAGAGGATATACGAATAAATAGTAACTTTCACGAGTTTTTTTCTTTCTTTTTTTTTTTTAATTAAAATCGAACATTCACTGTCAATTCTACGAGATCTTGAAGGGACACACGCTAATCGTAGATAGAATAAAAGCCATAGTGTGGTAAGCAAGAGTGGTAACAAAAAGTGTGTATGTGTGTGTGTTTGTGTGAGAGTAACCATTGGACATAGGCAGAGAGAAAGAGATCAGAGAAATATAGATGCGAACTAATAAATAGACGCCTGACTAAGGCGTAATGTTTTCAAGTACTGTAGTTTTGAAGTTTGGAGTTGTACTTGATTTGATGACTTTATTTTGGATACCTGATTTATGGTCTTGGTCATTGTTACGATTCCTGCTGGTGCACTTGATACTAGACCCGCCGGCAGGGTGACAACAGCATGGTGATTGGATTTAATAACTAAGGTTTGTGTTTGCGTGGCACCTACTGATTGCTGTTGTTGTTGCTGTTGCTGCTGGTGTTGCTGTTGTTGTTGCTGTTGTACCTGATGATGAACTTGCGCCAAACCCGGAACACCATGTCCACCAAGTCCCGCCGTTATTGTTTTGATCGTTGTCGTATTTGGCAGCTGTGCCGTTGATATGATCGTCGTTGGCCCAACTCCAGCCGCTCCCTGTGGCCCAGAACCAATGTTAATGGTGCCATTGGGCAATGGTTGGCTGGTGAACGTGATCCTATTACTTCCGGCCGATGTGGCAGCTCCAGCCGTCTGGCTGCTGTTCATTGTTGTTTTTGTTGCTGCGTAGCTGCTTTCTTGGAGCCAAATTTGGACTCAACTGAAGTGAAGTGAGCTACAGCTAAGTGAAGTGCAACTGTAATGTTTTGAGTCCGTCCAATATCAGTCAAGTCTACTGCTTCTTCTTCCTCTGCTACTCCTGCTGACGTACTTAAGCCGCCTGTTTTAATTGTGTTTCAACTGTGCATCTGTGGCATGTTGTTGTGGTTGATTTTATTGTCGCTCTTGTTGTTTTTGTCGCTTCGGTTGTTTATCACTTGCATTCTGTGGGGCTGTCGTGAATGTGGCAAACTGCAAGGCAAAGTTTTTAGAGTTTTAGTTGGATTTACTAATTAATTATTATTATTATTACACTAGAGTCTGTATGTATAGAATTGCTTATTGTAATGGCAGCTAAATTCATTCAGAATTTTCTCTGGGAGTAAATATTAGTAACGTTAAGTTGAACACGATTGTTAATTCCATATTTTAAAATCGAACTTATTAATATATAAATCTTCACATGTAAAAAGACATATTTTTACACTATCGGGGCAACTACAGTTATACTGGCTGCCTATTGAAGAATATTGTTATTGTTATAATGCAAATTCTGCAGATGTTTTGGACGCCGAAACGGTAGAACTCACAGTGAGGGGCGGTGCAAGTGCGGGAGCAGGGGTGGTAAAAGCTGATGTCTACAATGCTTATTTAACATAAATATATCCGCATATTTTCCGCAATCCGTATTCACCTTGGCGAAATCCGTAATCAGTTTTGGGTTTTCGGGTGCTCCGCTGACAAGCGAACACCAACCCAAAGTAAAGCGCTCGCTTATTCACGCGGCTGCTGCGCTGGCGACTGCGGCGGCGACAACGACGACGTTGATTCCTTGTCGCTAGCTGCCTTTTGTTATATGTATATTTTCTTAGAGGTAACCAAATGGTTTTTCTATTGTATTTTCACACACACGCGCGCACGCGGCCACTGGCGTAGACTGTTTGTTGAGCACTGTATTTATTGTCGCTTTATTTTGATTATTTTGGATGTACAAAAAATTTGGCAGCGACCGAACGACAACGCCGCCATTTTCACGAATGCGCGTGCAAAACGACAGTAAACGCGAAGGGGCACAGACGTCGATAAAAGTGCGAGGCAAAACGCAACGCTGAACTATTTTTCCGTTTTTTCCGCTAGATGTCGCTAATATACTAAGCGTTGCCAGCTCAAAGAAAACATAAAGAGCAAAAATTGCGAGCAGCTAACTTTAAGTCAGTGCGAAATTGCGCGCAGCCAACTTCACGTGAGATACAATTTGCGCGAAGCCGACTTTACACAAAATTTTGTCTCGGAATTCTTACGTTTTGCCGGCTTGTTTTTGTGTATCAAGATGCCTGACCTTTATTTACAATATATACCAAATATATATTCTTCTTGAATGTAGTGCAATGAACAGCTTATGCCAAGAAAATCGCTGGCGGGCGGTCGCTATCAGCGGACAGCGGTCGGGTGCTGGTGTCGGATTAAGCTGAAGCTGTTTTTCGTTATTTGTGGCTTATTTAGGAAAGGCACTCACTTCAATCCATTTTGCATTGGAACTGGATACACCTCAACGCATTTTAAATGTTTAACGTAATGTTTTTCATACCGAAAACCAACAATTGAGTGTTTATGAACTATCCACCGAATGCAGATAAAAATTTTACATCAGTGTTACCAGAGGACGAAAGCATGAAAATGCGACAGAACAACTTAGGTATGTAAAATATACTAATAAAAAAGTAGCCTAAAGATTTGTATTATGGTAAATGGAATTGAATTCATATTAACTATGGCTGGCTCTTAAAAGTAATACTTAATCAAATTGTCACATTCTCAAGTTCTTGACGTTAAGTTGTGTATTGGAAAACATACAACATTTTTCGGCACTGTTTAGTAACACTAAAAAGTATTTAAAAGTAAACCATTGACGTCACTGCTCGCTTTATTTAAAAATTCTGAAATAACTAATCATTTCGTATTGACTCCTGGCACTATTGTAAATTAACTGGCTAACTTACAAATACAAGTTTATGAAATTATTCAAAAGCATTTGGCAGTTAATGTATTGGCATATTGTTAATATACGTTTTATGATCTGAATTATAAATTTATTTATTATGATTAATAGCTTATGAGTATTTTGTAACTATACTAAACTAGCCGCATACTCTTTATATATACAAGATTTCCAAATACAGTTTAAGAGAATAATTGTTAAAAGGGTCGACTTGTAGTTGTTGTTCGACTTAGGTCATAATCATAGGTAAAAACAGTTTTAGCTGAAACCCTAGCACTATTATCTTGCAACTTTTCGTAATACGGACTAGCATTAAAAGTAGAATGCTTCGAACTATTTATAGAGCTTGACTTCGTGGTTATTAAAGTCGATACTCGGTTAATATTAAATTTTGTATTGAATTTTGCAAAAAATGGATGACTAAATGGATCAGGAGTTGTTCTACTTTTAACAGTTGTTACAGGACGAGATGTAGTTTTCGTTGGTGTTGTTGTTCTCGTTGGTGTCCGTGATGTAAACAGATAGGGACGAGGCGTTGTTGATGTAGGTCGGACAGTACTTTTTGTCCTGGGTGTAGTGGATAACGATGGGAACGAGCCTGGTTGAGGTGTTGTTGTAAAACGAGTTGTGGGCATCGTTTTTGAAAGATGCGTTGTAGTTGATCGAGCTGTTGTTTTCATGGCTGTCAGAGACATATTTTGTCTAAGTGTTGCTGTTGTGCGTGGTGTAGTAGGTCTTGTTGTTATTTCATAAAAGGCTGATGCCGGTTTGTGACTAGCAGTGGGCCTAGATGTTGTAAGACGAGTTGTTGGTTTCGTTGTTGTTTGACGAGTTGTGGTGCGAGTACTTGGTCTAGTTGTTGTATGACGAGTAGTTGTTCTCGTTGTTGTTTGACGAGTTGTTGCTCTCGTTGTGATTTGACTAATTTTTGGTTTCATTGTTGTTTGACGAATTGTAGTGCGAGTAGTTGGTGTAGTAGTGGTTTGAAGAGTAGTTGGCCTCGTTGTTGTTTGACGAGTTGTTGCTCTCGTTGTGGTTTGAATAATTGTTGGTTTCATTGTTGTTTGACGAGTTGTAGTGCGAGTAGTTGGTCTGGTAGTTGTTTGACGAGTAGTTGGTCTCGCTGTTGTTTGACGAGTTGTTTCTCTCGTTGTGATTTGACTAATTTTTGGTTTCATTGTTGTTTGACGAATTGTAGTGCGAGTATTTGGTCTAGTAGTTGTTTGAAGAGTAGTTGGTCTCGTTGAAGTAGTTGTTTGAAGAGTAGATGGTCTCGTTGTTGTTTTACGAGTTGTTGCTCTTGTTGCGGTTTGAATAATTGTTGGTTTCATTGTTGTTTGACGAGTTGTTGGTTTCGTTGTGGTTTGACTAACTGTTGGGTTCGTTGTTGCTTGGCGCGTTGTGGTACGAGTAGTTGGTCTAGTTGTTGTTTGACGAGTAGTTGCTCTCGTTGTAGTTTGTCTAATTGTTGGTTTCATTGTTGTTTGACGAGTTGTAGTGCGAGTACTTGGTGTTGTTTGCCGAGATGTTGGCAGTGAAGTAGTTGTTCGGCGAGTAGTTGGTCTCGTTTTTATTGGTCGAGTAGTAGCTTTAGTTGCTGTTGTTTGGTGAGCAGTTAGACTGAATGTTGTTGATGGGCGAAGAGTAGTTTTTGTTGCAGCTATTTGATGAGCAGTGGGTTTGGTTGTTGCTGTTTTTTGAGTTGTAGCAATTGTTGTTCTGATTGGACGCGTTGTTGAACTCTGTGGTGTGAGTGTTGATGTCGTATATTTAATAATCTCATGTCGAAAACTATCGCTGTTGACATATGAATGAAAGCTACCTTTCGTTGGCCTTGAAGTCGTTTTTATTTGCGGTCTACTACTTAAATGGGACACAATATTTTGCTTACTAAGAAATGGATTAGATTCGTATCCTTGGCTTATTTGCGATTCAGTTAATGACTTGTGTGGGATGGTATTATATTCGGAAGCTTTGAGTTTGGTCAGAAACGGATTTCCATCATAGCTAGGCTTTGGTGGAGAGGAATAGTCAATGATCTTCTCGGGTACGTTCTTTGTAGGCTGCTGTTGTTGGGGGTATAAAAAGGGATTTGAGCTGAATATATGATTTTGCACAACTTGAGTGTAAACGGTGGGTTTTGCATAAGTTTGGTTCAGCCGTTGTACAGTTGGTCCTAGTTTGTGCTTAGATGTCTTAGTCTCGTCTATTTCGTTGCCTTCGAAGCAATCGCTCAGCTGCTCTAGACTTTGGTATTTGCAGTGCCCATTGTAGACTGCCCAGGCATTGAACCCATCTCCAGATATCCTTGTGTGCTCTTCATGAATAGTCCGAATGCATTTTACGTCGTCCGTTATATCAGAGTCCAATAAACGATCGCATTCAATGTGACAAGCGTTTCCAGATTCATTGTTGTGGGTGCACCAGAAGAGATCACTGATCTGAAATAATCCGTAATCTTCACTGCCATCGACATTGAGATGACTTACAGCGGCTGTATTAAATGAAGATTCATGCTGAGCAATGCACACCCACGTGGGAATCTCCCTTATGGGTAACTTGTGCTGATAATACAATTCCTGGGCCAACTCACAACGTTTGTAGATCTTACCCTTGGGCTTTGACTCATTTGGCTTCACCTTTACTTTTTCCTCTGGTTTGAGTTGATTTGATTGAAAGCAGCCTGCCACCTCTGAGCTGCTCCGGTCTCTACAGTGGCCACTGTACACTGACCAAGCAGTGAAACCATCTCCAGATATCCTTGTGTGCTCCTCGTGTATGGTTTGAATGCACTTCACATCATCCGAAATGTCTGAATCCAAGAGTTTGCTGCAATCGATGTTGCATCCTTTACCTCCACTGGGGTCGTTATGTGTGCACCAATAAAGGTCGCTAATCTGAAATAAACCATGATCCTCGCTTCCATCCCGATTGAGTCGACCAACAGCAGCTGTATTTAAAGAGGATTCATGCTCCGCGATGCACACCCAAGTAGCTAAATCCTGCATAGGAAATTTGTGTGAGAAATACAACTCTTGTGCCAATTCGCATCTTGAATAAACTTTACCAGCTCCCTTAGGTGTAGTGTAATAGTGTTGTTGTTGTTGTTGTTGTGAATAGTGTGGTTGATGTTTGTGTGATGTGTGTTGTTTGTAGCTAAGCAAAGGATTCGCATGGGAAACTTGATATGCTTTTTGTGAGTAACCACCAATAGCATTGGGATGGTTTTGAATCAACGGAGCCAAAGCAGGAACAGGCGGACGAGGACGTAGAAAGGGATTATCCTTGTAGCTAGATGTGGCTTGCACCGATTGATGTGTAATCCTGTAAAATGGGTTAGAAGTACTCGAAGCCTGTGCCAACCGATTGCTGTAACTGCCTTGGCCATCACCATGAGCAATCGCATTAGGATGTGAGCTCAGTATCGGAACAATTGGTGGCTTGGCAAAGCAGGCGGCAACCTGCTCATACCGCTGATTGCGGCAATCCCGATTGTAGACGGTCCAGGCAGTGAAGCCATCTCCAGATATTTGTGTGTGCTCCTGGTGAATTCTTCGTATGCACTGAACATCATCAGCAATACTCGAATCAAGGAATTGATTACAGGTTGCCTGACATCCTTTGCCACCCCGCCGATCATGAGTGCACCAAAACAGATCACTAATTTGGAACAATCCGTGATCAGCACTGCCATCCGCATTTAAACGACCAACTGCAGCCGTGTTGTAGGAGGATTCGTGTTGGGCTATGCACACCCAGGTGGGAATCTCCCTCATGGGAAGCTTATGCTGATAATACAATTCCTGGGCCAATTCACAGCGATTGTAGATTTTTCCCGAGGAAAGCACCTCCGGACGCGGATGATGCTGTGGTCGTTGGTAGCCCAGTTGGACCTGCTGTGGTTTTTGGTATCCCAGTTGTGTCAGTTGTGGTTGCTGGTATCCCAGTTGGATCTGCTGTGGCTGCTGGTATCCCAGTTGGACCCGTTGTGCTTGTGGCTGATAGGAGGCAGCCACTTGCAGAGCATTGCTTTGGCCACTAGATGATCCTGTTTGACATCCTGCCACATAAGAGCCTGCATCCCGTTTACAGTATGCACTGTATGCCTGCCATGCTGTAAAACCATCTCCAGATATTCGCTGATGTTCCGCAAAAATCTTTCGCACACACAACACATCATCGGCGATGTCATCATCCCGCAGACGAGCACAATTTAAACCACAACCCGCTCCTTGTCCCGGTGGGGAACACCAGTAGACATCGCTGATCTGGAAAAGGCCATGGGAACCACCTCCGGGTCCAGTTCCTCCGCCAAAGGCAGCCGTATTCAGCTCACTCGAGTGCTGAGCAATGCACACCAATGTGGCCACCTGAGCTGCTGGCAATCCATATCGACGCCCCAGTATTTCAGCTAATTCACAGCGTTCAAAGACTTTGCCCGAAATTAGTTCACTCAGGACTAAAATCAGGAATAGGGGAACGAGACCCGCGATTGACAACATCTCGCGCTACTTTGACGCAAAGGGCCAAATTATCGGGTTCTTATATTCTTATTTTTTGTCGAGCTTTGCCATCAAGAATTTAAATTTGAAATCAAATCACACTCGATAATTTATAATTTCATTCAGATTTAAGCAAATTTTTTATTACGGCGCCGTAATATAATATATTTTGCTTTAATATAGATTTATTTAGGCCGAATCTTTATGACTGTGTAGTTTATATACTTTAATATTTTTTTTTCAATGTCCAAAATGAATGTTTATTTAAATTTTAAATAACTTCACATTCGACGTGTTTCTTGCCGCGTTGCGTTGCGTGCGTTTGCGCGTTTCGTCGTCGACTGAGCAATTCCATGCGACGGAGATGAAAATGGAGACAGAGACGGAGATGGGTATAGAGATGGAGACAAAGACGTACTCGAAGGCAGCTTATCTTGAATGTTGAGCCAAAAGTTAAGCTGCTCTCAGTGGTGCCAACTTTTATTAAGCTAAAAAAAAGCTGCCTTTGGTAAACGGACACAATTTTGAAACTCTAGAATTTTTAAGACAACATTTTAAAATCCAACCCAACATTTTGGCCTTGTTTTTTAAATTTATTGATGTGAATAGCCAATAGTAGTTTCAACAATTCTAAGTTAATTTTATTTTACTTGCGCGAACAGTTTAAGTTGATGTCCAATACGTTAAAGGCTTTTTTAATCAAGGAGTTTAATAACATATAATATTAAGATCACTTATATTAATCTAAACACGCAAAGTTCTTTAGTTTCGATACTTCCACACTGAGATCGGTTAATTCGTTAGAATAAAAGCCAAAATTACTCTGTGGATGTTGTTTTAACTTAAAAAAGCCAGGTATGATGGAAATTATCGATTTGGCAACACTGTCTGGGGTACAATTTGAATATATGACGACAGCAACAGCAAACTGGTTGTTGATTTGTCTCTTCTCTCCGTAAAAATTGCATAATTATTGACCATGTCTGTCTATGTCTAGAAAGCTAAAGGTTCTCGAAACGACACTTTGTCTAAGATGTCCACGCGCCAAAAATTAATTCTGCAAAGAAAGAGGCTTTTAAAGATCATTAAATGCGAGAAAGCTTGTTTTTTTTTTTTGGCACCCATTAGCTGAAAATTGTTAATGACATTAATTTACAACATTTATCAGACATCTAAAACAGATTGAACGTGTTAGGAACGCTTTCTGTCGAGCGCTTTCGACCTTTTTAAGCCGTTTTAAAGCGCCTTTAGCACTCCTAGTTCAAGTTCAGTGATGTACAAAAGGTTCGTCAAAATTTATATTTACAAGAAAATAAATACACAACTTGATTATTAATTTCAATCGAACTATATATCTCTTTATTAGAAAAAAATGTACTAAACTTATTCTGTGATTATAGCTATCAATCGAAATGAGACAGAGAGACAGTCCCCACTCACAATCCCAGACCAGACCAGACCAGACCAGATTGAATGACAATCAAACACCTTGGCACATTGTTGATCTTTCCATTAATTTGTGTTTGCATATCTTGGACTTGGTCAACCCGAAGAGTGTGTGTTCATCTCACATCATGTCTCTTGCTATAGCTGTGTTTTTCTTTGTAAATTTCGTAGCGTCTTCAGGTTTTTATTTATCAACAGTATTAAAAGCATGGTTTAATTAACAGATTTGGGCAAATTTTAACGAATATTTTTCTTTGTTATTTTCTTGTTAGATATATTGCCTTTGATTGATTCGTTGAGTAATATTTTATGTTTTTTTTTAACTCATCATTAAATGATATTGAACTTGGTTAGGCTTAGATCAAGGTGGACATAAAGACTTTTAGCTCATAATGTTATAGTGTTTATGAAACAAATTAAATTGGAGAGGAGTTCTTCAAGTTTAGCTAGAATTCTATTAAGACATTAGCCAATTTATTAACGATGTAGTTTTTTTTATTTGTATTTAACAATTTTTAGTACACACTAAATCACAATATAATAAAATCACATTTACAATATAAATTATATACAAATTCGTGGACGATTAGAGCAAATTGTTAGGTCCATTGTAATAATAATAATAACAATTAACAATAATTAATAATAGAATACATTCATTGATAACATATAAGGACTTTAATTACTCTTATACTCCCTCAACTTAGCCTTCGCTGTCCTTACTCCTATTTCAAAGGCACATCCGCTGGTCTCCCCCTCTGAAATATGTAGTAGATAAGGCCTAGAACTGCCACGCCTATTCCGCCGCATAGTCCCGCCCAGTGGACAATGTCCAGAGTTTTAAGCGTATTAATGAGTTTCTTCTTGAAGAACTTAACCATTTCCCCATTCAGTTGTATGCCCTGTAAATATTTAAAGTAATGAATTGTAGGTCCAATTCGGTGGTAATAAGTTGGCTACAGACCTCCTCTACCCAAATGGCAGGCATAAGCACAGTTGTCAGATTCTCCGTGATTGTTATCCGATTAATGCTCTTTAAAAACATATTAAACTGCACCCTTTTCCCGCCTTGCAACGGAGTGCCTGTCAACTGTATCAATGTGTTAAAAAACCTCTACCAAAGATCGATAAACCTCCTTACCGTTTGGACATCCACAAAAGTCTGATGCTTCTTGGCATCGGGATTAAGTCCTCGGATCATCTTTCTGTATTCATTCGAGGCGCCAAGCATGTGAGGCAGCGTCAAGATGACGGGAGCATCTGATATAAAAAAATATCACATATAATTTCTATAAGCTGTAAAGGCATGACGTTTTTGTTAAATGCCTTTCCAAGCACTTTTGTTAAAACATTTCATTATTTATATTGTTTATTATTGGTTTCGGAATTATTAAAATTGTGTTTTGGGTTTTATTCAAATTATGTCTGATTTGTAAAAGCGTCCAGTAGTCGCACAGGGTATACTATGGTCGGGTGGCTCAAATTAGCTTTTTATAAATAATGCATTTGCATGATATTATAATTAAGATGCCAGTGGATCAGTTAAAATTGTTTACAAAATATAAAATGGAATTTTTGGTCAGTTTCTCAGTATTCACATCAGTTATTTAATATCTACATTAAGAGTACAACGTGGAGTTCAATGTATCTTTGGGATAGTAACGAACTGAATTTTGCTTAAGTTTCAATAAATTATTCCTATATGAAGTGATGTACAAATAGTGCGGAAGTTGGGGTCTCAACTGTTTACTTAGTATTTATTTATTCAGTATTAACGTTGAACCAATTTGTCGAGAATTTCCTTGTATGGACGTTGAGCAAACATGCAAGACAAATGTTTCGGGTGCCTATTATTGAAACTGTTAACTCACGTTTTGCCAATTAAAAGGCAAGAATCTCAAGTCGAACGTGCGTCAGGTAAACACCCAAACAAAATAATATATTACGAGGAATACTCGTCATATACAATATGGAATTTAATGCTTCAATTTGTAGAGCGCACTCGACAAAGATCATAATGAGCCGATGAGCACTTCAGAAGCCATAAAACCAGCCGTCAACACTTTTCATTTCAAATGCGCAATTTAAATTCTCTTCTTTTTTGTCTTTTTTCTGTTCTCTGTGTTCAGTTTAAGTCTACAACTGCTTATTTAAAGTGTTAATTAAGAAATTAACAATAAATGCGAATGGGTCAATAAACGACGCGTCTTGAAATTATCTAGTATTCTCAATGTATTCGAGGAACAAATACTCTCATGAACTTCAAGCTTATTTAACTAAAAGAGACTCATCATATAACCGAACGAAAGACTGTGCCGGATAACTTTCTTACCCAATGAAAAATGCACAGAAGTTCAGACAAATTGCGATTTGCTGATCAAGAATATATATTCTTATGGAGTGGGCCCGAGCTTCATACGCCGACAACACACATTTTTTTTGACAAACCCAATAAACCTCTGTACACTTTTTGGATACGCACTCTTAAAAGTGTTTGTTCTATATTTGGTGCTCCAATTTGCAATCTGCGCGTGCAGATTTGATTTCGCGATTTTGGCATTAAAGATGCTTAAACGAACTTAAGATGATTTTAAGTTTTATTGTCGTTATAAAGCGAATGATTTGAATTTAACGAGCTACACATATGTTAAGAGCTGCTTTTGTTAGTATTAAATCAACGTGAAATTGACTTAAATTTTGTTTGTATGGAAACAACAGCCATAATCATTATAATAACACTTTAGCATATTTCTGCAGTCATGCGGATGCTGCGGGCAACACTACAGTAGTCTACACACATGATGGACAATCATTAGCATACGAAACATAATATCAAATCAAATAGTTAACAAACACGATAATCTGAGAAGTGAAGCGTAAACTAGCATGTCAAGCATTTCCGGATTTTCTGGAATTATTTTGCATAAATTCTTATTATATATTCTCGCCTTAGTTAGTTTTTATTCAAATATACAGAATTGAAAGTCAATACTAGTATCCGAATCTGCAGATGATTGTGTATTGTTAAGTTTAATTTTGGGTATGACAAACGCGGTTAAAATATAAGATAGTCTACTGTAGACTTTTGAGGGGGGAGGAGGTTTGTCTTTCAGTGTTAGTCTAATTAATGCCCATATTAATGGGCCTAAGAGTCGTTAGCATATCGAAAAAGCTGTCGAATGTTTATTTTATTCCTATAAATAAGGTGGTAATTAAATCAAAACGGATTTATTTGTATTGAAGGCAAATGAACTAATGGTTGAAATTAATTTAAAATTTTAAATGCAAATTGAAACTAAGCACTCACCGAAACTGATTTCGACTTATTTCAACATTACTTCAATAACTGAGCACTTTACCTAATTACTAATTTTGTATGATAATTTTAATGCGCATTTTAGGTTAATAAATGGATAAGAATTATGAATTGAATGAATTATTTACCAATTTGATGAAAGTACTGGTCACTTACCCAAACAGGTAGTCAAATCCAATGCACCTGCATAAAGGCACCCATTTTTACGCTTAATGACGTTTGCCAGTTTGTCAACACAAAAGCATTCGTTGTCATGTTCGGGTCCTATGTCATTGATGAAGTTCTCACCGATTGAGTATCTAAAGCCGGGTATACCTTGATACTGAATGTCGGACTGGTAAAACAGCTGTACAGAACGACAAATGTCCGCACTAAAGATGTACATGGAATCACCCCTCTGACGAAATGGGGGATACGAGGAGGCGTCTGTGCCGTTGATCTGATTGCATACTGAAGTCTCTCCTTCATTGCTGCCATTGAGCCAAACCTGTAAGTTGTGGGAGTCGTCGAGTTTCTGTATCTCCAACACTTTCATTGCATCCCCTTTGCCTGTGTGCACTTCGTATACCTCGTGACCAGATCCGTTTTTCTACAAGAGAAAAGTTTGTCGATTACTTTGTTTTTCACAATATATTGCAATTATTTTCGAGTTGCTCATTACTTACATGTCCAAAAAAGGAAAAGGCCAAGCTGCCATCGCTTTGCTCCCGTATTGTCTTAGAACCGCTTTCCTTGATCTGATTGCAAATGGCCTTAGCAATACCCTGCGGGTTGATGCAGAATCGCACTCCATCGAAGAGATACTCTCTAACCGAGGTGTGCACAAACATGGAGCGTGGATCATTGAAGACAGCCTTGAGATTGGCATTCAAATGAACCAAAAGCAAAGCCAAGCCTGGATCATTCTCACCAATTTGCAGCACAGACTAGAAATAATGAGCGGGTTAAATGAGTTAAAGGTTTTGGGATAGTAAATGGACAAAAACCAGGAAAGAGTTAGCAAAGCAGTAGCAATAGTAGCCGCAAATTTGTTAAAAAAAGCGTTTAATGGAAGCTTAACCAAATTAATTTGCAGTTAATTGGAAGGTAGACAGGCAGGTTGGCGAGTAGGCAGGTAGGTACAAATGCTTATAATTAATTGCTTAAACCAACTGAGGATAAATGACAAGTGAGTCTAATCAAACCAGTCATTTCTCATTTTTTGAAATTATATATATACACTTGACAGTAGTTCTCTTAGACAAGGTTAATGCCAATCAATATAATTTGTGTTGTTTGATATTTGATGATAAGTTGTGTTGAGTGTGAACTTGAGTTTAACGAGTAGAAAAATTGTAATTAATATACATGCACAGAAACTGACATTCGTATTCTTATTGGTTGTTGTTGTTTAACTTACTTTGACATCTTCAATAAGGCTGATTAAGATGCCGTTAACCCAGCTAAAGGGCGCTATAATTGTTAACGTTAACGTCAATATCCATAAAGAGAACAAATGACATAAAGTTATGTTTTTCTATTGCTTAAGTCCTAAATGCCAAGGTTAGTTGGTTAATAAAAGTATGGATTCAAGAGTAACATTTGACCTTTCTTCGACATATTCTAATCATTATTTTATAATTTATTTCAGTTGTTGTTTTAACTCATCCCAACCTCTGGAACCTTAAATAATGGTAAGTAAATAAAGTCCAGTATTATTTAAGACATTGACGAATTTTTATCTTCTTAATATTACTATCATTGTCGTATTACAGTTGCTATTCTAATACTAACCTAACTCAACCTCTGGAGGATTAACTAATGGTAAGCGAATAAATCAATCATGAAAATGCATAACTATTATACACATGTCATAATTAATTACTATAAAAGCCACAAAATCGATTCCCTTATCAGTGACTATCATCAACCGCAAAGAAGAGAAACAATGTGAACTCTAATTAAACAGACTAGGCAATAACCCAAGTGTCCAAGTCTAGATTAGAATCTTTTTATGTCTAAACTAAATGTTATACGCGCAATTAAAGGTATTCATTACTTAGCAAACAATTTGGGTCAATATTAAGCTGACAAAGTTAATCAAAACGAACCAAAACCCCAAAACCGAAATACCAAACCATTGTTGACCCTTCATGCTGATCTGGTGTTGTTTGTTAGAAGTATTGGGTGGATAGATTCATATAGGCTCCCTTTAGAATTAGTAGTGAATAAAATTACTTTACGTTTCCCTCGAATGCGCTCCATCAGACGTTTTAATACCCGTACACCGGGAGTCCGGTTCAGGCGCGAGTTCAATCTATTTGCAAAACCCTGTAAGATATCAGTGATTTCTCTTTCGAATACTTGCAAAAAAGCCTGGAAAATGCGTCAGAATTTTATCAATTTCAGTTCATATTATAAACAGGTACACAGAAAAAATACTATAAACAATTGTACTAAGTTGTAAAATTGCTTGCAGTACATATTTTCTATCCAAATATCGATAGCTAAAATACTTGTGAAAAAAATTCGTACTTAAATTAAAGTATTCTGTTTTTAATCTAAGAATATTTGGGATCAGATATTTTTCTGTGTAAAATTTTACATGCGATCCATCTAAGAATATTTTATACTCACATTCATGTGCATGTTGAGGGCCACAATATGATCATTTTGAGTGTAAGGAGCTGAAGCATCCTCGTCAAAATCAAAGTGTACATTCTGTACGTAGGATATCTTTGATCCATCCCGGGAGAAATGTTTGACCTTCTTCTGACGGTATTGTCTGTGTGAATATAAGAAGTTACAATTTATGTTATTTTGGCTACTTAGGGCTTTCGTTCATTCCTTACTTATATACATAAGGACCGATTTCTTCAACAATAGGAATGGCGCCGTGTTGTATCATTTCCGGATTTGTAACATTGAAAATGTATACTTTAAAATTGAGAGGCTGAGGTAAATTCACAAATCGTTTGTATTGCTCAGAACCATCAGATATGATAACGCTCTGCAAATGAAAGACATAAGCAAATAAGAATGATAAATTATATTCTTATTTAATATTCAAAATTGCTCTTAAATCATAAATAATCTCAACACTCTGTCAGCTGAATTCTTGTATTGCGGCTTAATTAACATTTATTAAACAACATTATCGTTTCGTTACCGTCTTACCCACAAAAATGATGAATTAGTGACCATAAAAGTCACATCACTGTGAACCAGTTTCTTTTGTTGTTGTTGTTCGTTTTTAAATGCAAATAACTGAACAAGGGAAAAAAACAAATTTGTTAACTCGTTGCATTCCAATCGTATAATTATTTTTAATTTATGCTTTTCAACTTTAAGTTTTTGTTGAGAAGTATTCATATTTGTTCTTCTAAGATTATTGAACTTGAAAGGGAAATATTTTATAAAATTTATTATTAATCAAACTTAAATTTCTTTGGAGTTTTGCATTTGCGAGTTTGTACATAATGACAGCTTTAAAACAACACTTTATGTAAGCGATATTATATTCGATATATCAAAATTGTGGCCCTTTAAAATATTTAACAATCGGTATCGCCTTGGCTATTGGTATCAACAAACAAATGTTTACAATTCCCTTCACAGGTGATATATATATTATATACATTATCTATAAATAAAAAAAAATTGGCAAAACATAAAAAATTATTTAAAAAAATGCTCCAAACATGACCAGCAGTACAAGTTTATGGTGGGGTTAAGCCATGCCACGTACCTTGCTTACAATTGAAAAATTGTCAAGAAATCTTTGAAAAACTACATAAAAATAAACACAAATCTACGAATTCAAGGTCAGATTGAACGCAGCGTCCGTCGCGACTTTCGAAGCACTCAACTGTCAGCATTTCGAAGAGCATACAAAACGTTTGATTAACCTTAAGAGCTGCTGGTCAAAGAGAGCCGAAGATAGCCACAAAATCAACGCATTGACACTGGCCCAAAAAATGGGTTGGCAGCCAAACCAAATATTGAATAAAAACAAAAACAAAACACAATAATTATTGCGAAATTGACCAATTTTAACAATGTGTCGGAGCAACAACAAAAACAACGAATCAAAGTCACAACGAGTGCCAAAACGTGACTGAAATTTCAAGATTTTCATTTTCGAATGCAAATCCAACTAACTGGAAAAGCTCCACTCGAGTGACACGAATGTAAAAGACCCCGTGCACTTTTTGAAGCAATCTGCTCTTCTAATCTCTAGCAAACCCAGTAGAGCCCTGTAATCTTCTTGAGTACAGGGTCTACAGAGTTTCAGAATACGATCAGTGTTGTAGTCAAAGTGGCGCATGCGTAATGTTTAATTGCAGCAGCTTTCTAAAAGTTCGAAAGCATCAACGTGTTTTTGTATCTTACGGTAATTGCCATTGCCTTTTAACCCATCACAGTTGTAACTGAATTATAAGGCAGCAACTGACCGTCGAAGTCTACGTACTTGATAATAAACAATGCTTTGAATTTCAATTTAGCTTGGCTTTATTGGCTTTGAATTCCAAATAGAAATAGAAAATGGTTTGACACGCAAAAACGCCTTCAACTTGAAGGCGACAAGCCGCGTTAAAAGAGCTGCTTTTCTTGGCCACATTAACCTGGCTTTTAAGCTATTCTAGATTGCATCCGTTGGATACACAAGACACGGAACTTCAATGGCTCATAAAAAATAAGCTATAGCAAAAAAACTACTTTGTACATGGTGTGACCTCACCCATGGGCGCCAGGTCACTTAGCTTTTAAACGGGCAAGGTTCCCAAATGTACTGACGTTCGTACTGAAAGCAGCATGACAACCCTAAAAACGCAATTAATGTGACTTCGGTTTTCATGGACAGGGCCACAGTAATAAAAACCTTTGTACGCATTCTATTTACGTTAACAACAAAAATACAAGTTGGAAACATTTCAGTTTGCATCCCTGAGAACCCCCTGTACTTATGTGAAGAACAAAAGCCGTTAAGTTTTTACTAAGTTTCTTTATACTGAAAAGTGGAAACTATGTTTGTTTGGTTTTTTAAATTTCTATAAGAATTTAAATCCGTTTTTAATTATGATAAGTATATATATTTATATAAAAAAAACTTAATCATTCTGTTCGCACTCATAATAGACCCTCTGCGCAATTTAAGTACAGGGTATCTCAGCTAAGTTGTGATTCAACTGCGCCTCGATAGTATTCACCCTAAGTGTTCATCCAAAATACCCAAATCGTCAAGAAGCTTTCAAATCAGAGCTGTCAGCTGTGGATCCTTCGATCATATATCAAATTATAAAGCCCATAAATAAGGCTTTCACTTTGTCCCAGAATAAAGTTTTCACTTTCTGACAGTTCTATCGTTTGCCGCGAAAATGCATTCGAATTTCGAATGAATTTATTTTTATTGCACATCAATTTGGACGGCGTTCTGAAAATGTGACATGATGCCGTGCGGAATAGGGAGATGTCATGACATTGTGGCCCTTATGATCAAATGCATGGAAATAGATTAAAGACACGAGTGCATATTACTAGCCACAACTATAGATACAGCAATTAGACTAGACTGGCGACACTCCCATTGTAATTACAAGTTCATTTTTTAGCGTGTTCTGCAGCGTCATTCGTTGCGATAATGCAACTACGTTTTTTTTATCTGTCGTAACTCTGTAGATCGTCGCTAGATATTTGGAAATCGGTTGTCCTAATGGTAATGAGTTGGGCTTTCTCATTAATATAATGCATTCATGTTTAACCGTAGGTCGAGACTATCATTGACAATTGGCTAAAATAAAGTGCATAATATAATTACAACTATAATATTGCGTAGATAAATAGGTTGATGTATTTTTTACATCCTTTTAATTACTGTTCAATATGCATCGAAGTGAGCAGAATAACTAAGTTTCTTAAAAACTATAAATGAAAAACTCTAATTAACTGGATTTTAGCTTGGTTTTTTTTTTTTTTGTATGAGGAAGCATATAGAGCATATGTAAATAAACATATTAAAGAGATGTCATTGTCTGTTGTGGAAAACTTTCCACACCTGTGACTCAATCTAAAGTTGACAATTGGCGAATAAATAACAAACTTTGCGTTACACTTTGCGATGAAGCAGCTAATTCTAAGACTCATTAAGTTCAAGGCTTACCTGTTCGACCTTTTTGTGAATCATTGTGGGAAACAATGACCAACCGCAGTATCCACCCAGACCAGCGACGATGGCGCCCAAGGCGCTGACAACCAGTGACCAATGGATCATTTTGTGTCCCCCGATAATTTAAAAATTCAGTTTCAGAACAAGTGTTGACCCATTGGCCAATTTGTGGAAATCCGTTAGCACTAATGCGGCCTTAACTTCAACTTTAATTTAGCCGGCAGTTCAATCAGCGCATAGTTTATGGTTTATTTATTGGAGTCGTCTGACCTACGTCAAGATTTTTTGTTGTTGTTTTTGCTGTAGGTTTTGAGGTGCCGAAACAAAGCGCACTATTTATAAGATATACGCGTTTTCAGGTTTTGCCTTTTGTTATATATACTTATATGTTTTGAAATAAACAAGTTGTTGAATGCGCTGCGATGCGTTCGTTGTTGTTTCTGTTGTTGTTGTTGCTTTTGTTGGGGTTAGCTTTGGCTTCGTTAACTTCAGTTCAGTTCGGTTCGGTTTATTTTGCTTTGCTTTGTATGTGTGCACACATATAAGAAATATTGTAATTTATAATGTCTTTTATGTGCTTTTGTCGTTGTAAAAGCACCAAAAAAAAACATACAAAAAACGAGTTTTCGCCTCGTTGCTTTGTTAGGTGAAAGCTTTGATTAATTTTTTGCTTAAATTGCTGAGAGATGTTGTTTTTGTTTTTTAAATATTTTTGCCTAATTTCATTTGGGTCGACACTTTGACACGCTTTGAAGCTCATCCACTAACTGACAGCTCAAGATAATTGCGACACTTATTTATTTGGTTCTATAAAGCACACACACACTCACACGCACACACACACACACGTAACGTTAGAGGAGCGCTTCTGATACAATCTGGCTTAGGATAGTTATAGGGTATGTACTACGATAAAATCACCATACATTTGTTTAATGCGGACGCACGCGAATTGAGGCAGGGCTAAAATGTTCGAGTTTCGATTGTTGAGAATGGGTAAACACAAACTTTATATACTGTTGTAATTAAATTATATGGGTCCTAAGTACCGGGAATTAAAGTAATTTGGTTTCAATGTCTCTGAGATTGGTGCGCTGTGATCGAGGCAACGTGCCGCATGGAACAACCGTAAACGACTGCCAAAGTTCAAGACAAGCTCAGAGCAAAGCGTCAAGTTAGTTGTAAACCTTTTCTCTCTTTGTCTCTTTTCCGTAACCCTCCTCTCTCACACTGTGTCATTGTTTCTCTTTGTCTCGCTCATGGCCTCTGTGCGATCTTTGTGTCTGCACAACAGTGCTGCCAATTTGTATTAATAAAATCAAGCTACTTTGATGGCCAACAAAAGCCACGAATTTGTTGACAAAAATGTGACATATTCAGTACTGATTTAAAACTTTGTTTTTATAAAAATGAAAATATTAATGTCCTGGTAGTTGTGCTCCTTGTCTTATTATTACATACATTTAATTAATTTTAAATACTTTTTTGTCATTTCCAACTTAAATACAAAAATCTATTTATTACAGTAATCAGTTTGTTTAGATCTTAGCTGGGAATCATGTTCGGTAATTTTCTAGGCTCTGCAGTCATAAGCCGGACAAACACAATATTTAAAAATTAGCGTAATTTTCCTGTAAGCTTTTCAGCAAACAGCTAAGTTAGCAACACTGCGAAGAGAAACAAACAACGAAAGAGAGGGAGAGCATCACATTAGCAGCTGGAAATGTCGAATCGCACTGTTGAATTTCATCCAAATCCCGGTAGTTTTATGCCGTTGTAGCTGATGAGCAACACGTTTTAATGTTGTTTTTGTGTAATTTGGTTATTAACATATGGGCGGCCCATTAGCAAATTAGTGCAACTAAATTTGCCTTTTTTCCATTTCATTTTTGAGTTTGCTTAAAAATTGCGTTAATTTACATTATGTGTGTTTTTTTTTTCTTTTTTGGTTAAATTAAGCAAAGTTACGGAGTATGGTCAGCATCTTCTTCTGCAAATATATTAACCAGATAAACTTTATCCCACTCAGAAAACTCTGTAAATAAAACTAATGAACATTTAATTTTTGCACTTTGGGAATACATCCTTGATTCGTAGTTTACCAATCCCTGTTTAGGGCATTTAAAATTGTTTTTTTTTTTTCTGTATAGTTTTAGAAATGTGAGGAATATGCTTTGACTACTTATCAGTAACATTCAACACTGTGATTTTGTACAATTTTTAAGGTCAGATCACCTTTCTCTCTCTCCTTCTCTCTGTCTCGCACGCTGATTTGTTTGCCTCTTTGGTCGTTTCTGGAGAGACCACAGTCTCTCGAAAATGGTAAAACTCTCTTTAAAAGCTGTGTGGGTGCATTATTCGAATGGTAGAAAAAGACAAGCAACAACAACCTAACGCATTAACAGGTTTTTTACTTTTGTTTTTCTTTTCGGTTTTACATTTAATTTTTGTGCGTGCCATGAATTTTATAAATAAAAGGTACAATAAAAATAACAACAAGAGGAGCGGGTGAAGCTTTTGTTGAACTTGACACGATTGTTGTTGTTGCCTTTTTTGTCAATTTGCAACTGTTTTTTTTTTGTTGTATTTATAAATTGCCGCTCAGAGACGGCTTTGCTTTTGTGGTGTTTGTTGTGTAAACATATAACAATAATTTGTATTTTTGAAAACATTTTTAAATTATTTTGTGTAACATTAATTCTAATATGATTTGTGAGTGATTTTCCTTTTAGCTTCTGTAATTAAAATAATGGTGCGAACATATAGCATAAACGTTCCTTGTTTTAATTATTCTGTAGCATTATCCTACACTTTTAGCCTAGTTTTTGAAGGGCCCTGAACCCAGTTTCTTAGTATTTGCGTGCAGCTTGTTGATATCGCAATTTTAATATTTATTGCATTTCTTATGCCTTGCTTGTCACTTGACTACCGAGCCAAGCAAAGCAACTGGCACATCCGTAGCACACTCATGGACAGAAACAGTGTGTCCTCAACTGTGTGACCTGAAAATTAAATTAAAATCTCAAGTAAATACCAAAAATATAGCAAAATAACGAAACAGTTTTGGTTGTCGTTAGTCTACAATTGATTGCATGTGTGTCCCACAGTTTAGACGATTATATCAAGACAATATTTCAGACATTTGATAGGAATAAAGTATGAAATTTCACACGCTAGGTGATTGTGTCTCCCTTCTTCTCCTTTTCTTTCCATAATAATAATAAAAAACAATCAAAAATAAGTCAACAAGCAAAAATATCCTTTTCGATTTCAAGCAATTTATAGATATTTGTGTATGTGGTGATGTCAGTCAGTCTGCCAGTCGTAGCTCATTGCCTGCCAACTGGCACAAGGACATACCACGTAGAAGTTTGTTTATTTGCGATTCGGAATGCATTTCTAATTTTTATTATGCTCGCCAAATTGCTTACAACCGTCAAAGGGGCGTATGCGTATTCTTTCGCCCCAATAAAAACGAATAGAAGACATACAAAATTGCTTAAAATGCAATTAAATAAATTAAACGGCATGAAAACCCAAGTGAGTAACAATCGGGGGCAACTCGGTGTATGACCAATGCATACTTACTGCTACTAAAGGCCCACTCTTCACTATTATTGTCGTCGTTATTGTTGTTCTTGTTTCTGTTGTTGTTGTTTGGGTGTGTCAATCTAGAGAACAATATCAAAACTTGGCATAGTCACAACATGAGCAAGAGCTCAAGAGCTAGAGTCCCATCAAAGCCTCGACTCACCCGGTTATCGTGTGCTATCTGTCTGTCTGTCATCGTCTAGTGGCACTCCAAGGTGCATGGACATGCATCCAGTCTAGGCCTGGCCAATGTGAGCGACCGATTGATGGGCATTTGACGTTTTTCCCAGCTCCGCACTGTGGGGTTCTTTATTACCTCACGCGGAAATCTAATTTGTTTAAAGATTTTTGTTTAAATATTTTTAAATGAAAATAAATTTATTTAAGTTGAAGCCGGATTTCTACCAATGAAACCAAGATGAAAGCAAAAATGGCAATACTAATTATATTTGTTGTTTCAGTGTGAAATGCGACATAAATTCGAGCTAGAATAATGAAATATGCCCACTGTGCTTAGTCCTCCTTTGTAGTGTTAGCCTTAGGCTCGTGTACTTTAAAACTGTGTCATATAGAGTGCTAAAAGATTTATATGCTGCACCTCGACTCTTTCTTTCTTCCTCTGTTCCTATTGCCATCCCTTTCCGCTCCTCTGGCCTTCCGTTTGTTTTTGCATTTGCTTCTGCATATCTGTCTATTGCTCTCAATAAGTGGCACAAACGACAAGCGCTCACCACAGGCTTAAGTGTGTCTCACAGATAGACGGACAAAGTTCTTTGTGTGTGTGTGTATTTGATAGTGTGTTACACTTTTTCACTTCATGTTTGTTGTTGCTGTAGTAAGCCCTGCAGAAACAATTCTGTATAATTGAGTGCTGTTGCTGTTTGCCCTTAAAAACTGAACTTCAACTAAGCTAATTGCTTTGGATTTGAGGATTTATTCTACTAAATAATGTAATTCACTTCATTGGCAAAGTATAACCATAGATTATCTGCCCAAATGAACAAATCAAGCTCCTGGTTTGGAAGTTTGTGTTAATAGAAATTGACTTAAAAGGAGTGTATGCTACCTAGGTTTTGTACACAAACGTTTATCGAGTAGTGAGTGAAACAGTAAACAAACGGTAATCTATTGAAGTAATCACCAGTATATAGAGTTTAAAGAACTTGATTTTATTAATTTAATTTTTTATACCACCGATTTATCTTTCCACTTAACGTCAATGCTCGACATTTGCACAATAATTGTTAAAAATGAATTATTGCGCATTA
Source organism: Drosophila parthenogenetica (assembly GCA_035047505.1). Classification (NCBI taxonomy): domain Eukaryota; kingdom Metazoa; phylum Arthropoda; class Insecta; order Diptera; family Drosophilidae; genus Drosophila; species Drosophila parthenogenetica. Next base: position 253,096 of record JAWNPM010000070.1, read on the forward strand.
GGATTTCGTTGCACACAGACGCAGGACACAATCGTTGTCCTTCGGAGCAGAACAGCTCAGGGACAACGCAATGCAGCCTGCTGTCCTGGTAGCAACTTGGCTGAGAGAAATTCGGCTAAGACGCGAAAAGGAAAGCACATTCGAGTTCACCAGACCGCAAAACTCTGTGTGAACCTCCTGAGCTCATCTCCAACTCTACTGTTGTTTATACAACGTTATCTCCAAAAATATCTGATTTAAATTATGTGACGAAAAAACGTTTGTCTCGGCCAATTTCAAAGTAATAATGATCAAAGCAATAATGAATTTAAAAACACTTAAAACAGCAGTTTGAAAGGATTGTATTGATGGGAACGGTTATAATTGGAAGCTTATTCAGTTAAGTGCATCTGCTCTGCATTGAACAAGCACAGGATACCCTCACACTGGGTATTAAAACCTCGCAAAACGCAGCTTGTTCAAGGCCCATGAACCCATTTCTCTGTCTTCTCTTTCGCTTTTAGCCCTTTGGCCCACTGCTAATATCACGCATACGCCGCGTTGTGCTGTCAAAATCAAAACAAAACGAGTGTAGACCCAAATCTAGTTGTTGTTCGTGCAGAACGACGAGAGCGAAAGGGAGACGGAAATTACAGGTGCAGACAGGCGGGCTGCAGCGAATGAGGGAATTCGTGTTTAGGTTCGGGTTTTTCAATTTATAGTTGAGTTTTTTACTGTTGCACTTCGTGATATCCTCGTCATCGGTATTGTTGCTCGTCGGGAGCGCGTGACCGGCGCTGAATTAAGATGGAGAGAGAGAGAGCGTGAGTGAGAGTGTGTGAGAGAGCCGAAGGAGTTCCTTTCATAATGGTGATGGTGATGATGATGATAATGATGAATCAACATAATCGTACTCGTGCAACGCTAACGAAATGCATTTCGTGCTTTCAACTTTCTGTATTTCGTATTCCGTATTCAGTTCTGCTTGAGTTTTTAGTCCATGCAGTGCCTGCGAGCGGAATCCGGGCCTGAGTCCGAATTCGAGCTGGAATTCCAAACAAAATCCGAAATAGAAGAAGAGGAAAGTAAAAGCAAACAAGTGCAGTTTCAGTGCAGTGTGCATAAGTGTACTTATGTGTATGTGTGTGTGATAGCATAGATACAGATACAAGCGCAGAGATACTTACACATTTTCGACCGAAAAAAGTAAAAAGTGAAAACAAACCAGGCCAGCGCCTAGTGTTGACTGAAAACTATAAACAGTTAATTGGTATTTGCGCAAAAAAAAAAAGGAGTTTTAACATTTTTGGAAACTTAAAGAATCGTGGAAATAATTTTTGAACAAAATAAGGCGCACAATTTGCAAGGAAACAATGTCGACGCTGCCATTTCTGTTGAGCGTGGCCGACGAGCTGGACAACATCCATACACAGTCCTATATGGATGACTTTGGTCTGGGCTTCCATCCACATCGGCAATACTATCGCACGCCCACTATACAGCTCTCTTTGCCGGCCAGCAGCGATTGGACTGGCAGAGATTGGCAGGGACGACATGCCCGTTATCGCAGCTATAAATTTTATGACGTCGCCGAGAATAATCTTGAGGAGGATGACGAGCAGGTGGAGCTAAAGCAGCAGCAGCAGCTGAGAGTGGAGGAGGATCAACTGCAGCAGCAATCCCAACAACAGCAGCAGCAACAACACGAAGCTAACACTGCCAAAATGGTAATGGTTAAATCGAATTCGCATGACGTAGGCGTCGGAGGACTAGGCTTGAATCTCAAAGCGGGCGAGGAGGAGGACGATGAGAACATTGATCGCACCGTTCGCATGTATAATCTATCCAAAAAGTGCTGCAAGAACTATTACCGTCATGCCCTCGAAATGGACGGCCCTGGGGCGAGTGGACGTACCAAGTGCAGCAATCTGCGAGCCGGAAGTCATCCGACTCCCTCTGATTCCAGTTCCGAGGAGAGTCTCCAGAAGATGCCATCGCCTATAGAGTTTCTAACCTGTTTTCTGGTGAAGAAGTCACGGAATTCTAAGTGCTCGACGGCAACGCGAGCAGCTGAGCACCTTAAGAAATCATAGAACGCGGTCGCGTTGTTGCCACCGCCGCCGGTGATAACAACAACAGCAGCGACAGCAACAACAACAACGACCGCATCGGCGTCGATGACATCAACGGCTTCGAAGCGTCGCAGTAACTGTTTCTGAATGTTGGCAAGAGTCGGTGTGCTTTGTGGCCAGGCCTGGAGCTGGCTGCAACGTTGTGGAGAGCTTCCGAGCTCAGAGCCAACAACTTTGCCGGCCACACGTCTAGGACGCATTACCTACTAAAGGGGCATAGCACTCCCGACTCTCAAAAAATAGTATTATAATTTTAGCTTGGATTGTGGTGACACAGAGTCACGTCGCTCATGCACAGAGAGCAGTCAGGTATAATTAGTTTTCGGTTCAAAATAATTAAATGAATTTGTCACAAAAATACGTTAAGCCAGTACAAATATCTTAACTAAGAAAGGAAATTATTGAAACAAGTTAAAGGCTTTATAGACCTCAAAGTGGTAGAACAATCGCTTATGTTAGAAATGTCTTAAACAGGCATTCGATAGTCAGTACAGGACACTTTTCTTAAGAATGATGATTTTGAAAGTACACGCATTTCTCCATGTATGCTCTAGTTTCAAAGGATACGCTTTTCTCTGTGAATGCACAAGTTTCGGGTCACTAAACTTGGAGCAGCAAAGAAATGAATTTAAATTCTAATTAAAGAACGGAAAACACACCGAAATTGTTTTTTGAAATAATTAAAATATTCACAATCGCTAAACACAATACAATTTTTAAGCCAGATTTATATACGAAATATGAGCATTTGTTAAGCAAGCGTTTTTTATACAAATTTTTTAATACGAAACCTAAAAGAAAATGAAATTTATATTTATATTTGTACCTATCATATATATTGTAAACGTAAACATACGTTTAAAATTGGTAAAGTTTAAGGCACGCCAAAGCTAGAAGGAAAAAGGATACTTTAAAAAGCAGCGAACAAACTAATACACACACAATGTACGCTCTTGCTTTTTATTTTGGATTAAAAAAAATGAAAAATGAAATACTAACAGATATTGTAGAAGTAGCTTTTGAAAGTTTCGACAACGTCGGCAAAGGGTTGGAATGGATTTGAGTTTAGTTTCTGTGTGCATACCCTGTGGCCTAAAATACAAATACAATTCGAAGCGAATGTTTTAATTCGAGGAGCAGAAGATCTACACAGGGTATACTATAGTCGGCTGAGCTTTTCTGTCTTTACTTTTTTTTTGATTTCAAAGTTGAGAAGCAATAAAGAGTTAAAGACCTTGTGCCGATTTTCGAGTCAAAAGAAATGAAAAAATCAAAAGTTAAATAATGGATTTGATTGGTTAAGCAACTACATAATATTTTTCGTGTTCTAAATGTATTCTAAATGTTCTACTATTACGACGTGAAAGAAGAGAATTTTATATATTATATACCAAGTAAGAAAAGTTCTGCACTTTCAGAGATTAGTAAAATGTAGAGCTACATACCATAATCGCGTATTGTATTTAGTTGATAAGATCTTTTAAATATAGCTTTGTAAGAGAATAATCATGATGAAATTGCATAATAACTCACTCGTACTTACTGCTAAATGTTACTGAAGTCAATCAATCATATGGAAAATACTTGAATACTTACGAGTTTAAAAACTTTAAGAAGTCTCTCTCCCAAAACATGACAAAGTAGAAAACGTTTTCGATCTATAGGTACTCGTACATAAAATAAAGATATATTTATAGAGTGGATCAAACTTAAAACAGACTCGTTTATTATTGTTACTGTTACTTAATTAGTTGAAAATCGTCTCCTGTATAAGGACTCTACAAAATCGAAACTACATACTTTAGAAACGCGACGCATATCATTAAAAAATATACTTAATACAGTTAAACCGTATCAAATGCATAACTTAAATATAATAAACTTGAAATTCAATAAATGGAAGTGTAACAAATTCAGTAACTTTTTATTCTATTCTGCCTGGCGATGACTTTTTTCTTCATATCTTTAAATATACTTTATAAAGTTTAGTTGGATGATTTTTTAATTGTTCTAATCAAACAAACACCAATTTTGAATCACCAAAGTACAAGCAAATGATAAGTTTTTAAGTATATGCCCTTTTCACAGATTTAGTTTCGTTTGCCTTGAGCGGAGACATGGGCACCGTAGTAATGTCCTTCAAGTCGCAGACTAAAACCTGACACTTGCATTAATTTTTCAAACGTCAACTCAAAAATTTCAAGTGCAAGACAATAAAAAGTGGTAGAAAAGCACCAATCGAGCGAGCCGACTGTAAAAGACCCTGTGCTTTTTCGGGATTCATCATAATTGGTGTTTAAAAACAACACAAAAGTTTAGTTATAGGATTGGAGTTTTTTGGTGACATTTTTAAATAAACACAACCGTTTTCTATCCTAATCCCATTCTTATTTATTTTTCAATATTTGCCTTCAGAAATAAAGATCGCTAAAGCGACTTCGCTGTTGATGCTGATCAAGAACTTATATATTTTACAGGGCAGACCTTCTAACTCTTACGCGTTTTTTAACAAACCTTATAGACCCTCTTCGAGTATGGTGTCTAAGAAGGAGACGAGCAGAAAGTATAAAAATATTTGCAAAAATATGCGCAGAGGAATGTTTGAAAACAGTGACCTTTGGTTTGGCTACAAGGAACACAAGTGGCGTGTCCTTCCGTTGTCCTTTCGCATGTCCTCATATGAGTTTTGGTGCTGCTGCGGTTATCCTGACCCTGGACATGCCAAGGATTCGGTGTCAGTACTTTTTTTATTTCAAAATTTTTCCGGAATTTAAAATGAACTGCAGTGACAACTTTTTCCCCCTCCCTCTCTCGGATTCACTGTCGCATTTTCCATGTCAGGCATGGAAAAACTGAAATCAAATGTAACAACACTTGCAGTGTCCCACCTTTTCCCTCTAGTTTTTAATGGTCTATTGGGTTCAATAGCACGACACGAAAATAGAATAATAGAACGGCTTTTCTTCCAGCACTCTTCCCACGTTTCACCCCTTGATAATGCCTATAAATACATCTATGTGTATTTCGTATGCAAACAAGTGCATACGTTGTAGGCGTGACAGGGGTGCCGGAATGGACAATAGGAAATGCAGCCATCGTTAGGTTCCTCTTAATACCCATGTACATTATAAAAGGTATGCCATATACCCAAAGTGCAGCGCATTAGTACGTTAGAAATGCATTAATATTTTCAATCGACGAACAAAGCAAAACACCCTGTACCGATATTAAATTAGTCATGGGTATTTCCAAGTCGTTCAGTCTGGTTCAAAGGTTTCCTACTAGTTCTTTTGTGCTGTCTTGCCAAAGTAAAATGAAACTTTTTACGTGCTATTTTTGTCCGTGTTTTCTGGTCTTTACTTGACTTCACTCTTTTGTTGCTGCGGTGTGTTGTCCTTTTTCAAGGGATGTGGAAACAAGGAGACAGGGAGGTAAGGCTCCCTTTTTTTGCACGGCCAATTACAGTTTTCGATAGGCTACGTTTGAAATGTGTCTGCACTGCTAAAAAAAAGGGCATGTCCTACAATAAAGAACACACATTTTAAAAACTATTTTGCAAACTAAAAACATTTACTAAAAATAGGTACTGGCAACTCTTAGATAAACTGTCACCAACATTTTATATAAATATTGGTTTAAAATGACGTGGGAATAATTTAATTTTGTTTTCAAGAATTTAGAAATCGTAAAAAATATTTATCAGTGTATGAAATTGTTTACAAGTTTTGCTATGAAAGCGCATTGCAGTTTTACAGCCAGTGACGCGGTTCGTTTTATTTGAGTTTGCTTGTACCAGTAAACTGTTGCCCTTTTGAGGCTACCTTGGCTTCTTGGCGACCTGTTCACAATTTAATTTTTGCACCCAACTTCATTTGTGACCATCGAGACTATGACGATGAAGAGCAAACTTGAAGCTTGCATTCCAAGTAATGTTCTCAAAATAAGTGTTCGACTTATTGATTTGTGGTAATTAGTTTGACACAAATTTTATATTAGCTTACCTCTCTCATTCTATCTGTATGTTATTATGTTTAGCTCATTCCGCAAATGTGATTTTGCGATATAATAAATATTAAATGACCTGCTTTTAGGCGACCACTCAACCGTAAATTGTTTGCACTTGGGGCAGTTTTTATTTAATTAACTTTTACTCGCAGTTTATGAAATTGTTTCATGTTATGCTTTTTGAATGAATCATGTCATATTAAATTTATGAGTGTGTCAACTAATTGCGCTAAAGTCGTAGCCGGATCTGGTAATTTTGTAATGCAAATTCATCGTGTATTCGATGCTAATAGCAACCAGTTTTTATTTTGTTTCAAACAATCGATTACTATAAATATTGTATCAGCATGTAATTATTTTTGTAGCATTTTCGTGCATTTTTAAATGCCTACTTTTCGGCTGCTGCTTTAAATGTTTGCATTTACTGTAGATTGGCTAATTTACTTGAATATATGTTGAGACTATTTTACGTGATTATTTTTGTTTGGATTATAATATATACGTATATACACCGAAAGGGCTTGATCTGTTATATACTAATAACCCCAATAACAAATAGACACAATCAGACGAATTTTCTTAGCTGCTCGTTATGTTTTCCGAACTTACATGTAAAATATGATTTAAGTTTTTTATTAGACCAATATTATATCGTTTTTTTTTTTTTTATTTTTGCGGAGGTGTTATCAACACACACGGACTCATAAAATCGAGAGACAAACGTAGAATGTTGCGCCAATCGAACAAATAGTTCTGAATTTTCAGAATATGCTTTTGGACTGTAAACTATAAAAAGGGGGGAAAGGGGACAGGGGACTTAACATTTGAGTATGCTCTTGCTCCTGGCATTCTGCCCGTTGAATGACAAATTTGTGGCTAGCAAATGAGCCCACATTTGAGGCAATAAACAAGCTGCATAGCGAACATATTGTTTAGCTTTGCTTTTCACTCAGCTTCAGCTAAAGGCATTGTCGACAGCTGCATTTTCATTTTCAATGCAAAGTGAGTGAGATTCCTTATAATTGTTTGAACCGTTGGGTGGGTGGGTTAGTTGAAAATGCATGCAAATCAGTTAAGAGATCAAGTCCATATAGAAAGCAAATAAAATATTTCACAAGGTCTTGTGTAAGCAGAGGCAAAGAAAGTGCTTTTCATGAAACCAACACCCTTTTCGAATTGTTGAGATCGCTGGGGTCGTTTACTGTTTACTTCGCATTTGATTTGATTTTGCCATAAAATCAAACAAATTAGTCGATTGTTTTGTTCTGGTTGTTTTTTTAGACCCCGCACTCTCAAGAACACAGGGTTCATTAGGTTTGACAAAAAATGTGTAACAAGCAAAAACGACGTTGTTTGTCACATTAGGAATATATTTTCTTAATCAGCATCAACAACCCCGTGAATAGCTAGAAACTGTTTAGGTATCCCAATCAAACATGGACACTGTGCCCCTTTGTGTAACCTGTCTAAGTTTGCTAGGAATCAAATAACTATATCATATAGTATTGGGTCTAATTAATTTATTAGTATGGAAATTATTGACTACTTTAATTTAAGTTAATATGATTGCTTTAGAATGAGTACGGGGTGTTTTTCGATCGACTCGCTCGACTGTAAGTTTTCCTGCTAGTTTTTTAAGCTTTTTATAAAATTGTTTAGCTGTAATTACATTGCATTATTGTCACTAGTTTACATTACTGCTGTTTTTGTTGCTGCTGCGGCACTTCATTGATTTCCAAATGAGATTCTGTGCGCGCATTTCACGGTTACACTGCGCTACAGGGCATCTGAACAAACATAGCGACACCCAGACTTTTAGGCAAAGGGAACGTGCGACCAAATTATATTTATAGACTTCAAATTAGTTCATGTTTCCCTACATACATAAATTATATTTCTGATTATTTAACCTAAACTTATTTACCGATGCTTCCAAATGGATGTCAAGCGCACAAACATTACTCTAATTTGAGTAGATTATCATAAATTTCAGTCCCGTCGCTACTAAATAATAAGAAATGCTTCAGAATTAATTTTAACAATTGACAGTTTATAAAAAGCAAATGAGTTTAGTTTCAGATGCATAAAGAAATGTTAAACAAATTAAATTATGGTTTAGTTTTTAAATTGAAAAATATATTTATAAAAAGTAACAACTCGACAGAATTAATCTTTGTAGCTTGCTGTAAATTTAGTGTGCCCAAAAACAAGTAAACATAGTAACTAGTCGCGATGTCAATATAATTACAATCAGGCACTGCCAAAATCTATCTCCTCAAATAACAGCAAAATCAACAGGGGAGCAAGAACAAAATAAAATACAATTATAAATGGGGTTGGGTGCACACTCACACACACTCATATACATTGAAAGTCCGACCTCATCATAGTTGTCGTCATGGCAAGGGTCTTTGGTCGAGCAGAAAGAGGAAGAGGGGAGCAGGTCACGCCCATAAATGTTATGTTCACGATGAGCTGATTCCGATGCCAATCTTTCATTCCCTCCCCTACTTGTCGCTGATGTTATCGCTAATATTTGCTGCAAATCGATGGCAATATCCAAAAAGCCGAAAAGCCGTTTAGCAGACAACAGAACGGGTGTTACGTGTATACAAATTGCCTTTTGTTATGACTACCAGCTACGAGCTACAAATGTTTCAATCCAACGTACTACAAGCATCAACACATGTTGTAGATATTGTATCTGTATCTGTTGCGAGTTAATTGAAAATGAAAATCCGCATCAAGAGTCAAAAAGCGCCAAATTTGGTCAAAAGTGAAAAGAATTATGCGACGATTTCAGACGTTTTGTATTCGGACTTCCGTTAAAGTTTTTTCTTAAATTAGCTTGCTTTAGATACATGTACATATGTATAAACTGATATAGTTATGCATAACGTATCTATAGATACACGTAGACGGCGGAAATGCTGCGTAATTAAATCGAACCAGCAAGAAAAGCTGTATGCGATCGAGACGACATGTAAAGACCGCGTACTTATTATTGTAAAATCACGTAAACTCTTATCACATAAATACTGTATTTAGATTTTATTTTCCCATAACAGACATAAGTTTTGGTGCAGATCACGAATATATATATTTTATTGGGTTGCCCAGTCCCACTTCTGTTACATACGTTTTTTCTGACAAAACTTATAGACCTCTGAACTCATTTTGAATACTTGGTCTGCAAAAATGTTTGAAAAAAGTATGCAAATTTAAATCAATTTCGGGCTTAGTTTTAGACTCGTTATGGGAGAATGACTTTATGAAGATGCGTATGGGATGTGAGACTACAGCTCTTTAAATGTAATTTAAACAATTTGGTTTGATCTTAGCTTTCCTTTTGATTTAGTTTACTTTTTAAATGCTTTTATTTGTTTTGACGGAAGTAATGTTTGTTGGCACCACTTAGAAAGTATTATGGAGCTGACAACCCACCAATAATAACGCAACCCACCAATATTTCACCCAACCCAGCCGCCTGGGTATCGACAAATTCAAGATAAACACCAGCACACCGCCTTGGATTGAACCGTAGCCATACACTGGCAAAAAAAACATTATGTCTAATATATTTTAATAAAATAATTGATAAATAAGGGAACCTATCTCTTAAATTATGTACGTTGATTAAAATTTCGATACTTAATGTAAAAAATCATGACTTTAGATTGTGTTCTTTTTTATCAGTGTAGTTGTTACTGTTAGTGACGTCACGGCTGCTATTACTTTACTACGGTTTAACCCACTGTGAATCGAAGCTGAGCCGCACAGTATGTTCTATAAAAGGCGCTGGTTGTGTTTGTGCCGAGCTTAATTGGGTTTGCGCTAAAATCGCGTGCGGACGTTCAGAAAACGCGCTGAATCGAATCGGAAAAGTTTTAAAATAAGCTCGTACATTCGTTAAACTCGCAACGTGTTGCTGCGTCCTGTCAAATAAAAAATCAAAAAAAGATAAACCCGAAACACAGACAGACTCAAGATGGCTCTCGTACCTGCTACAAACAACACGGATTGGGATTACTGGGACTATCGTCGTCGATTATGGCGCGATTGGGACCTAACTGCCGACTGGGACGTTCCCTATTGGAAGCGTCTGTCTAGAGTGGGATCTGCTCCCGACCTTAGCCGTGTTGTAGTGGGCAAGGATGGGTTCGAGGCCAATGTGGATGTGCATCAGTTTAAGCCCTATGAGATAACTGTCAAGACAACTGGCGACACTGTCGTCGTGGAGGCCAAACACGAGAAGCGTCGTGACGGCGACACTTTTGTCGGTCGACACATTGTCAAACGCTTTGTTCTGCCGCGAGGATACTATCCCAACGATGTCAGATCCGAGCTCTCCTCCGATGGCATCCTCACCGTGCGCTGTCCGCCGTACCTGAGCAATGAGCGAAGTGTCTATGTCCGCCAAGTTGGACCCTCGTATTTGAGCATTAAGAACTAACATATAATTGCTAATAATTCAAATCAAACTCAAAATCAAAAATCACAACCACAGTGGATCAGTCTTTATGTTGTTTGTGTTTCTGTTTTTAGTTTTCTTTGTTAGTTTTTGCACTCGAACGAAATTGATTTACAAATAATTTAATTAATTTTAGTTACATTTTCACAAATCGCATAATTTATTAGTTAAAAGGCTTATTGGACTTTTTTGTAATTAACCAAAACATTTCTTAAGTTAAATAAAAAAGTTTAATTTATTAAAAACCTTAACAATTTGTTTTTTTCTATACAAAAACCTGTCCAAATGTCAACATAAGTTGGACCAAACAAGCTAAACTGTAGAATAAGTCTATATAGAATGCCCTTGATCAATTTCCGTAAGCTCCAACTAAGGTAAAGTTTAAAATGTAAATAGAGCAATAAACAACAACAACAACAAGAACGACAACCTGGAACAGAACACCGCATAAACCCACACATTACACAACAAATAAATACATGTGCTTGATTGCAAGAAAACTCATTGAAACTGTCTGGAGATACATTTGACAGCTGACCAAAATGGTCAACGGGTAAAAAATGCAAAAACCCCATCACAAAACATATAAACAATGCTCAATAAAAAAAAAAATAGTTGCTCTCCCACAGTAAAACGTCAGACTTTCCGAGCGTTTTAAAACGCGCGCGGTTTTATGTGTGCGTCTTTTGTCGCTACTGTCAGTCAATTGGTCAATAATCAGTCTATGTTTAGCCTTAAAAATTGTTTACTATATGTTGTTTTAGACAATCAATTTGTCAATCAAATATGTCGATCTTTATAAAACTTGGGAGTTCTTAAATACCCTGTAAACATTTTTTGATTGGAATGTCTCAGTAGCTTTATCGAAAGTAATACGACTGGGGCTACACCCATATGGGTCGCATCAACTCTTTGTGAGCAACTTAATTTGTTAACTATAAATAAAATAAAATATAATAATAAAAAGTAGCAACAAAACATGTTTGTGGCAAGCCAAATAAGTAGACGACTCGCGAGTTTACCACACCTACGCGACTCTGACTTTTATTCCCATTCGAGAGTGCATTTAGTTTTAATTAAAAACAATTATTTCTACATACGTATACTTACATATATAGATAGCTAAGCTGTGTGTAATACTCGCATGGGGAATCATGTGTTTAAAGTATTGCCAGCGGCGTATTTGATTTACACGAAATGATTGATGCATTTTGTGTAGTTGTGAGACTAAAAATATTGTTAATATAAATAGTGTATTGTTAGACACCCAGTAAAAGTATCAATTTTAATATAATTTCGCTATACTGAGTCAATAAACTCACGTTAACTTAAACTCTACATTTACAAAACGTCTTAAACTCTGTTTAGGGTAGTCTGTCAATAAAACCTTTTTGTTTAAAACGCCTATAAAATAATAATATTAGTAAAAAAATAATTAAAATTCAATTTAAATATTGTTTAGTCAAAAACTTTTTTAGCTTGAGAAAAATATTTTCTGAATGATGCGCAATTTTCAAAGCTGAACTGCCTGTTGCATGTGGCTTTGGGTGCTGCATATGCATTACGAGTGCTCAATTCTGTTTGATCAAGTTCAATGCAAGCAACTTTGGCACGCTTCTTGGATCACTGAAAGAGAGAGGGAAATTCCAGAGTTTCTTACGCACTGCGAGTCAACGGCTCGTCAGATAATTATCATTGTGAATGATGACAATGATGATGATGATACACTCGCATCTTAAAAATAGGACCACGATTTTCTCTCAAATGTTTCCCTAAGACGACAACACTTGTGCGCGACTCTCGCGCTAATTTACTTTATGATAAACATAAAAGATCAGCATATATCTTTCTGTTCTTGTGTTTTGGATTTTGGAGACAAAATCGGAAATCTGTTTCTCTTCAAGAGACAGAGCCTCAGTCTTTCCTCGGCGGTCGTCGGAAACGGTGTGTTTGCTGTCCTTTATATTTTCAAATATTTTCTGCTGTTTTCCATCCTTTTGTAATTTCACCTGCCTTTGAGATCGTTTTCTCTATATTTGCATAGTTTATTACAATTATTAATAGAGTTTTCTTGGGAACTTTCGTGGAGTGTTAACTTGTGAAAATTGCCTTTATAAAAAATATATGTACATTTATTAATAGATTCTCGTTAAGATATAGTGTTGGGCATGCTATTTATAAAGCCGCCTTAATCTTAATGGGTTTTTATACCAGCAATGCCTATACAACATCTATATTTTCAGCCTTCTTTTGCCTTTAAATATTCTAAAAACTAAAATTTATTAATGTCTTGTTATTTATAAAAACAAAAAACTACATTTTCAAACGTGCAAAGGTGTCAAGAGAATTGTTTCGATTGGATCAAAAAATATTTTTAGGCTTGAAAATGTCGCCAGCACATTTTATCTTATGTGTGCTGAGCTGCATTGCATTTTACGGAGGTAAGTGGACGGGCAACAGGAAGTGGAACTAGATACATACATTATAAGGCAGAAAATAATGGAAAAAAATATATAAATGAGTGGAATTAAAACCATTTCCTACAGTGTCTAATGAGACATATGTATACATCAGCTTTTTATGACATCTCCATGTGCCCTACAGAGTGTTTTATAATTTATTATTAAATATGTTTCTCCTCGCGTCAGAAAGTCTTATGAAAATCTTATTTATCATTGCAAATCTTTTAACTCATCTTAAGTGATTTGATTTTTATTATATAAAAGTGTATCCTGCTTTCGGCTATAGGAAAAATTCAGTTTCGTCTTTTTATTTACCGACAGACAATTCATATACAACAGTCCGATGAATCATTACTGAAATAGACGCCACAGATCTTCAGTTCCCCTCGAAATAGTCCACTTAATTACCGGCCGGCATTTACAAAACTAGAAACATAAAAACTGCTCGTAAATTTCGAACATATAAAAATAAACGTAACGTCAGTGAAAATGATTTTTAGCAAATTTTTTAAAGAGAGGGATTTTGTCTTTTAAATTTATTGTATGAAAACTTTTTGTTACTAAAGTTATTAAAAAGATTAACTTTGTTTCTGTTATATAGCAACGGAGGCCGTCTATGAAGACTGCCAGACACCTCCGCCTGTGGATCATGCGAGGGCTCAACTTTTCGAGGACAAGATCAATCATGTGAACACAGCAATCTATAACTGTGAACGAGGTTATGTTTTAAACGGTCCCAATGAACTAATCTGCAACGTTGACACTGAGGAATGGCAAAGCGATCCACCAATGTGCCTCAAGGGCAAGGGTAAGTACAGTTAAATAATCCACTCCATACTAAAATAGTGATGATTTATATAAGTAAGCAATAATAAATGATCTTAATCAATATTTGCTATTGTAGTAAGTGCGCACTCGGAGCGGAAGAAGAAAATGCTGGCCATTCCGGAGGAGTCCAGTGTGTCCATTCAGTTGGCCCAGAAGCTGGACTTGAGCTGCATTCAGGCCAAAGTGCAAGCACCCGAGATCAATCACGGCGTTGTTATCAAATATGAGCGACGTCGACGTGGGGATAAAATATTTCTGGTTGCTTACTATGCCTGCAATGAGAACTATGACTTTGAGAGGACTCAAGTATTTGCTCTCTTCTGTAGTGGCAAGCAATGGGTCGGAGAATTACCCACTTGTCTACCTCGTGTTGAATACACTGATGACAACGACGACGACTACGACTACGAGAAGGACTATGAAACGGCAGATGAAGACGACACCAACGGTGAAGATTTGGAGAGCGAAGCTCAGTCGGCTGCAAATCCTATGACGCCCCCACCTCCACCCCCACCAGTCGAAAACGTGGAACTACAACCGGAGATTGAACCAGTCTATCCAACAACAGTCGAATCTGAACTAACAGCTACTTTAGAAAATAATGCTGCCAAGGAAGAGGCTAACATCGAGACGGAAACTGAAGTGAATATTTTGGAAAGTCCTGCTGTGGAAGCTGTTGAAAATCCTGCTGTGGAAACTATAGGAAATCCTGCTGTTAAGGTAGAAGAGCAACCCGAAACTGATATCGAACCTGTTGTTGTAGTGCCTGTGCAGCCAGAAGAAGTTCAAACTGAAACTCGGGCAGAAATGGGTACTGAAGTAAACATGGTGGTGGAACCCACGAAAGATCCGTTTACACCGCGTCTTTTAGACGAGAGCTGCGGTGAAGATCGTGGTGGCTGTGCCCACAAATGCGAACGACTTTTGTTCCCTGGCGAGAATGAGCCTCGTCTCAAGTGCAGTTGCAACGAGGGCTACACTCTGGACCCACAAGATTACTCTAGTTGCCTAGGTGGGTCTAACTACTTCCAAATCCAAGAATGTTTTGAAATGATATCTTACTGGATTTCTCTTTGTAGACATTGATGAATGCCAGGAATCGAACGGAGGCTGCTCAGAAATCTGCAACAATTTACCAGGCAGCTTTGAGTGTGCCTGCGAAAAGGGATATCAAATCGATAAGGAGACAGGCAATACCTGTATAGGTGAGTTATTCCGTTCTCTGAATTTAACATTTTTAGAGCGGACTAGATGTAATGTCTTGAGTTTCTTGAAGATATTGATGAGTGCCTGAATCCTGAACTGAGCGTCGAGTGTGCGAATGGTTGTGAAAACTCTCCTGGATCCTACCGGTGTGTGGTTCCCTTAAACACCAAGGAAGTGGAAGAAGACGAGGAGGCTGTTAAAGAGTCCGATATAGTGGACACTGCTGTGAACGAAGTTGCCCAGCCCGAAATTGTTCCGGAGCCGGCTAAGCCCATTTGCAACCCGGGCTTTGTACTCTCGACGAACTCCAGCGAATGCCAGGACATAAATGAGTGTAATATCATAGTGGAGAATGCGGATGATGTGGATCATGTGCCGCATCGGGTATGTCAACAGCTGTGCGAGAACACGATTGGTTCCTTTCGCTGTGGCTGCCGAGATGGCTATCATTTGCTCGATGATGAGACCAGCTGCGCTCTCGACAAATGCGAGGATTTGGATAATCCTCAGTTGAATCGCACACGTTGTGCCCACGAATGTAAAAATATAGAGAATGAAGGCTACAAGTGCGTCTGTCCCGAGGGCTACACCTTGGCCGAGGATCTGCATAGCTGCGATGTAATGGAGACTGCCTGCACTCGGGAGCAAGGACACGAGCGTTGCCGCCCTGGTAGTTGTCTAGTCAGCGAGGACGATAGCACTTTCAGTTGCCTGTGTCCACCTGGTTACACCAGTGAGATCTTCAGTTGCCTGGACATTGATGAATGCGAGGCAGGAACCCACAAGTGCAGTCATAATTGCTTCAATACGGCTGGAGGATATCAATGTCTGTGTCCCCGTGGCATGTCACTATTGGAGCCTGAAGGGCTCACCTGCGTGGCTCCCGATCCTTGTGCCATTAACAACAATGGCTGTGAACAGCTTTGCCTCAGTTCGGACAACGGAGCCTGCACCTGCAGCAAGGGCTACATCCTCAGCGACGACAACAAGAGCTGCACTGATATTGACGAATGCCAGTCCGAGAATGGAGGTTGTCAGCAGCTCTGCCGCAATACCCCAGGTGAGTCTTAATAACGTAAAAGAGTGTAAAGCCTCTTACTTAAAAGCCGTGCAGATTTTATTAGGTTGGAAGAAAAGACTTAGTGGATATGAGAATGATTACGGGTTTCTCACAGCAGGCTTGCTCATTAGCGTTTTGTTAGTCAATTAGAAACAATTCTCTTTTTAACAAGTCTTTTTTATTAAAAGGTTCGTATGAATGCCTCTGTGCGCCTGGGTTTGAGCCACTGGAAACGGAGGGATTGAGTGGCTTCTGCTTCGATATAGACGAATGTGCGACCAATGAACATAGCTGTGAAGCTTCAATGCAATGCGAGAATCTTAATGGCTCTTACACTTGCCTCTGTGAAGAGGGCTATGCTCTTGGTCATGACAGCCGCATTCATTTATCATCGCAATCAGCCGAGCTATCACCATCATCATTATCATCATCTTCATTATCATTAGCTTGCTTGGACGTTGACGAGTGTTCGCTTTCGAACGCGAATTGCTCGCATTTCTGCATCAATTTACCAGGGAGTTTTGAATGTGCTTGTCCCTTGGGATTTAGCTTGGACATTGATGGTCGTAGTTGCCGTGACCGAAATGAGTGTCTACATGAGAACGGACAGTGTGCCCAAATTTGTGTAAACCAACCTGGCGGCTTTGCTTGTGCTTGCCAATCGGGCTATCAGCTCGATTCTAATGGCTTTAGCTGCTTGGATATTGATGAGTGCGCGCAAGATTTTGGTAATTGTAGCGGGATTTGCATTAATCTTCTAGGTTCGCACACGTGTGCCTGCGACAGAGGCTACGAGCTGGCCCCAGACGGACACACCTGCCAGGACGTGGACGAGTGTGCGGGACTCCTTGCCGGTGGCTGCACTCACGAGTGCATCAACAAACCTGGCAGCTATGAATGCGCCTGTCCGTTGGGTCACCAGCTACAGCAGGACGAGCGGAGTTGTCAACCTGTCCACGTGGAATGTCCCTCGGGCACTCATCGTACCGATCAGGGCTGTGCACCAATCGAGTGTGGACCTGGAATGCTAATTGGATCTAATGGCGAGTGTGTGGATATGGATGAGTGCCAGGTCAACAACGGTGGCTGCTCACATCTTTGTGAAAACGTCCCTGGAACCTTTAAATGCATTTGTCCCGCGGGCTACCAACTCGGAACGAATGCTCGCGATTGCGAGGATGTCGATGAGTGCTCGGTGGACAACGCTGGCTGCGCAGAAAGCTGTATCAATGAACCCGGCAGTTTTAAGTGTCATTGCGGCCAAGGCAAACGATTGTCTTTTGATGGACATAGCTGCTATGATGCAGTAGCGGTTCAACCGAGAACACAGCTGTTTCCGGTTCCTGGTCCTACTCCAGCTCCGTTTCCTAGCCTGGGTCCGTCACCGGCTTCAGGGCCTGCTCCTTTTCCCACTTTGCGACCTCTGGAAAAATCGCCCGCTCCGTTCCCAACTTTAGGACACTCGCCGCCTGCAGTTCCTCCATCGTTTCCCAGCCTGGGACATTCGCCGATTCCAAAGCCTGCTCCTTTCCCAACTCTGGATAAATCACCTGTGCCGTTTCCATCTATACAGTCTTCGCGTCCAGTACCCGCTTCTTTCCCAACTCTGGAAAGTCTGGCTCCTCGCAGACCTCTTGCAAATAGACCTGGACTTCCAGTGTTCCCGGGCACCCCGGCATTCCCGGGTATGGTCCGAGACCAATGTGTGCCCTTCGAGGCTCCACCGAATGGACAGGCTCACTGCAATCGTTATCGCCACAAACGCAAACTCTTCTATAACACACGTTGCAAGGTGCGCTGCAATGAAGGTTACCAGCTGATTGGCTCTGAAATTCGCAGCTGTGGTGCCACTGGCCACTGGGAGGGGGAGGTCAATAAATGTGTGCGTAAGTATGCGAATTTCCGACAAGATTGCGCACATGCTAAGCGAGTTTGTTGTTTTTTACAGGTATAACTGAAGTACGTCGTGTGACGTCACCATCGATTTCCTGTCCAGCTTTGCCAACGCCGCGATATGGCGTTATCACGCCGGCAAGCTGCACGCGCGGTGCTTCCGGAGCGGGTGCCATCTGTTACCTCCAATGTAACATGGGCTTTGTACCAGTGGCCGGTTTGTTGACTAGCTGTATGAATGGCTGGACCTTGGGTAGTGTCCTGGAGTGCAAACCATTTAGTTCGCATGCCTTCAGCAATCAGATGATGTCACACAATCATATTCAAGCGCCTTGGCAACGGCAATCCTTTAAGCAGGAGTCCATAACTCATATTAAACCATTCATAAACTGTCCCGAGAACGTGGTGATCTTACTTGGTCCCCAACAGACTAAAGCTCATGTAATTTTACAGCAGCCAACTACGAATATGGACTATCGTCATGTGAGTGCATTCCCTCCATGGGCCAAGAATCTGCAGGGACATCTGCCCGCGGGAACTCACAGGATAAGCTTTCAAGCACATAATCCTAGATCACAGCAAACTGTTGAGTGCCAAACGATCGTCACCGTCAAAAGAATAACTCCGACTTCGAATCGAAATCCCTTCGACCCGAGACCGTTTTCGTTGCCCGAGTTCCCTTTTAGGTCTGCACCGAAGCAGCAACAATTTGAGCGCCTTACGGATGCATCATCGCCTTTGTCCCTCACAAAATCCGCAGCTGAAAACCTCAATGGCGAAACACCATCCTCAAGCACATCGGAGTTCTCGCGCATTGATCTCGGCACATCCACGTCCAGTTATTGCCCACCTTCCTTTGAGGTTCATCTTAAGGAGCACCAAAATCTGCGTTCTGTGCTCTGGGAAGAACCGCGTTTTGAGGGTAAACTTCTCAAGATCTTTAAATCTTCCGTAAGTATTCGGATTTTGTTATAAAAGCGTGATTACTAAATAATCTTTTTTTTTTCATTTAGTTTCCTGGAGCACTGTTCGGTCAGGGTGATCACACCGTGACATATGAAGCAACTACAACAGATGGACAAACCTTGAAATGTACTTTCCAAATTCATGTCAAAGGTAAGCGAATATTTTTTAATTTTCAATTATATTTAATGTAAAACTTTATTTTTCTTTTCTTTGTTTTTAGCTGCAAATCCTGCAGCTGTAGAAAATAACTCCCTGGATGGGTTGCTGTCGAGTTCGGCTGCCCAGGAAACGCAGGACGGTCTCTTTTCCGGACACGAATCGTATGTTGTTTGTCCCGGCAAAGAAGCGGTCAAAGTAACCTCGCAACAAGCAGTAAGTAACTCGTGGCTCAAATCAGTGGTTCGACCATGAGAATAATTAGTAATTAATGTAAAAGTTGGTCGAACACACTCTTTCTGCCTGTAACATTAGCCTTTTCTCAAAACTCGACGCCTTTGTGTGGCCATTACTAAACCTATTCTGTGTTTTTTAGGTAAATCTCCCTGTGGGCTGCAGCCTGAAGAACGTTCGCCCTCAATCGAATATACAAACTCATCCAAAACGTGGTCTGCTTACCTCGCTCTGGAGTCAATTTGCCCATTTTTAGCTAATATGGCAACATTTATGTTAATTAAATGAATCGAACTTTTTTAAAACCTGTATCTTATGTTTTCATAATACCAAAAATTGTTTAATAAATACAATTTCAAATAAATGTTTTATAAGCTTATTATTTATTAAAATGCAAAAATTCTGCAAGCTCACAAATCGAAAAAATGTTACCTCCCTTGCATTGAAATTCATAAAAAAATTCAGTAGTTTAAATGTTTCAACCAAGCAGAAATACCAGGCAAACAGAAAGAACAGCGTGTCGAAAATCCGAAAAAGGAAAGCTCGCTACTAATGCGAGAAAAATATACCTACTTTCCGGCTGCTTTAATATTTTGCTCATGACAGTAAAAGTATGCAATACTTTTTTTGAGTAGGCTGCAATGGATAAAAATAATTAGTAATATTCTAATGCTCATATCTCAGATAATATATAGCTTTTTGGATTCTAGATTAAGATTACCATCCAAAATGTGACCCATTTTTGAACAAAGAAGAGTAAATGCTTTAAAGAGTGTCTTTGGCGTCAGTATGAATAAGAATTAATATAATTCAGTCTAAAACTGGAATTATATTGCATCAGATATCGGTGAATTGCACATGAGTTAACAAACCAAATGGGCACGCACCAAAGAGTTGCATAATCTCAGATACATAAAAAAAATACTTAAAGTGCAGCTTAGATCTAAACAGTAATATGCGATCCACAAAGCAAAACAAGTTCCACACGTGCGAAGCAAAAACCTCGTTGATTAAAGCTGATTTCGCACAAGTCGGTTAAACATACTATTGATTATTATATTAATTATTGATAAGCTGAGCGATCCCATAACAGAAAATAATAGAAACAAATTGTGACACTTGTCGAGACATTCTGGACAGGTTATGAAATTCTACACAGAAAAAAATAACAAATTAAATAATTAAATTAATATTCTAAATTCTCTATTTTAGCATGCATTTTTCTAAATTATTAAACGACAATCAATCAACACTCTAATGGTTAAGCAAATCTGATCCAGATCTTGAAAAATCAAAAATATGTTGAAACCATCTCTTCTTTCTCCTTTTCTCGATAAAGATTCGTTTTACTCGAGAATTGCGGAATCTTTTTTTATGTGTATATTTATTTGCTGCTTCCACTATATGGGCTTGACTATATTGCCAGTTTTAGAAAGCTCAAAACCGGCAAAAACTGAATTTTAAAGTTTATTTACTTCCAATAATTGCCCAGAAATGCCGTTGAACTTGTTTGGTTAGAACATGTTATTAGAATTCATAGTAGAATTATTCCGCTATTTTAGTATTTTGATTAAGATTTGAATTGTTTTAAATTTTTTTTTGTGATTTTTTGAGCCAAAAAACTTGAAACTATCCAACATGGACCACAAGCAGCGCATGCTGGCGATAAGAGCGAAAACAAAAGTCTAATTTAGTCTCTTCGGGAGAGGATTGGTACAGAGGGCAGTGGAGAGAGGGATTGTGCTTATCAAGTCTATTGATACTGATACGGGTGATAACCCCGAGGTTTAGTGGATGCTATTCTCTGAACGGCTCAAACCACTCGTATTATTTTCCGATCTCACTTTGGTTGTATTGTGTATTCCGTTGTTATTATTAACATTTTTTTTACTTTATTATTTTTGTTATTGTTTTAAAGATTAGCTTGTGCTGAGGCGCAGTCTATAAAAACCCACAAGTCACTCAAAAATCCATTCAGTTCAGTTTTAAATCGTGTGCTGCTCGGTGCATTTGTGATTGAAATAAATATTTTGAAAATGTATCAACGTCAAGCTTCCTTCGATAAGGTTGGTTTAGATTCACTACGCAGTTGTGCTTAAAAAATTAAATTTAATGATTAAATTGCTTGACAGAATTCAAAATTAGATTGCTCTAAACACTGTGAGACAATTATAACAATATCCGAAAACAATATTTGTTTTAAAAAAGATTACATTAACCCATGAGCACGTCCTTTAAACTTAGATTGACAAACAAAACCTGAAAAAACAGTATTTGAAGTAATAAGTTAAAATTATAACAGAACAAACTGATTTCACAAGAAACCTTGTTAGCGGGTAAAATCGAAAGTTTAAGGTAATAAAATAAGTGTTCACCTTGCAATGCGGTTTAAAGCGTTCGATGAGCATCTTGAGCCTATTTAGACCTTTGTTACTTGATCTGTTCATAAAGGTATCAAGTTATAGAGCTATCAAGGGTGCAAAGCCCAACTATGCAAATACTTGATATGCGTGTTCTTGATTTTATAGCACTTGCTATTTTATTTGTGTACAAAGTTCGCTTGTTAAGTATTTTTTTTTTTTCTCATCCAATATTTTAATTTGAATTTTCTTGGGAAATTAGCCGACCCGCATCGAGGACTCGGCGTACATTGCGGAAGGAGTTGACGTTAAAGAAGCTCGGAATACGTGTCTTCTGTTTTCTCCAAAGGATTCCTCGTTGGCCAGCGGAACGTTGGCCAACATTTTGGCCATCTTCAAGCAGCATGACATTAACTTGGTTCACATTGAGTCCCGCTCTTCACTGCGTGTGCCTGGCTACGAGTTCTTTGTGGAATGCGATGGAAAGACTGGAGCCCTTGGCAAGGCCATTGAGGATCTGCGAAAGCAGTGCAACTACTTTAATATCATCTCTCGGGATTACAAAGACAATGAGACGGCAGTACCATGGTTTCCACGTCGTATACGTGATCTGGATCGCTTTGCTAATCAAATTCTAAGCTATGGTGCCGAGCTGGACAGCGATCACCCTGGATTCACGGACGGCGAGTACCGCAAGCGTCGCAAGTACTTTGCCGACATCGCCTACAACTATAAGCATGGCGAGCCCTTGCCCCATGTCAACTACACCAAGGAGGAGATCGAGACGTGGGGCATCATCTTTCGCAATCTGACCAAGCTGTACAAGACCCACGCCTGCCGGGAGTATAACCATGTCTTCCCACTGCTGGTGGACAATTGCGGATTCCGTGAGGACAACATTCCCCAGCTGGAGGACGTTTCCAATTTCCTCAGAGGTAAAAATCATCTTTTCTGGTCTTCATATTATAAAAAAATTCTTCTAGATTGCACGGGCTTCACGTTGCGTCCTGTTGCGGGACTGCTGAGCTCTCGAGACTTTCTGGCTGGTCTCGCCTTTCGAGTATTCCATTCCACTCAGTACATTCGACATCCCAGCAAACCCATGTACACTCCCGAACCCGATGTCTGCCATGAACTTATGGGACATGTTCCGCTTTTTGCTGATCCAGCTTTTGCCCAGTTTAGCCAGGAGATTGGATTGGCTTCTCTTGGAGCTCCCGATGATTATATTGAGAAGCTGTCGACGGTAAGCTCGGAAAAACTGTAAAGGTTTTTGGAAGAATTAATAGGGTTGTGTCCTGTAGATCTTCTGGTTTACTGTGGAGTACGGAGTGTGTCGTCAGGGAGGTGAGCTAAAGGCCTTTGGAGCAGGACTACTTTCCTCATATGGCGAGCTGGAGTATTGCCTTACGGACAAGCCAGAGTTAAAGGACTTTGAACCTGAAGTTACGGGCATTACCAAGTACCCGATAACCCAGTTCCAACCGCTTTACTATGTGGCCGACAGCTTCGAAAGTGCCAAGGAGAAAACAATGTAGGTTCCATCAAATCTCAAACTTCTCATATGTTTTAATCATTTGTCTTGCTCCAGTAAATTTGCAAATTCCATTCCCCGTCCCTTCGGAGTCCGCTACAATGCCTACACCCAAAGTATCGAAGTACTTGATTCCAAGCCTCAGATCAACAATCTAATGAACAACATCAACAGCGAGTTTCAGATTCTCCAAAATGCGATTACCAAGCTACGTGTTTAGTTTACTGTAAATCTTCTTACACATTACTTAAGAACATTTTTAATAAATATACTCATATAATATTATATATACAAAAAACCATATCAGAATATTTTTATCCCGAATAATCTTATACATACCAATTTAGATTACTCGACAAATATTAACTTACTTAACAAATATTTGCATTATCGAGATTGCGACTTAAACTCCTATACACATTTTGTAGTGATGGATTATCATATAATCGTTAAATACATACTTTAAGAAATGCACCTTAAAAAAAAATATTTGGATATTAATTTACGTCGTTTTCTTCTGGATAATAAATTCGATACATAAAATTTTTCAAGTGTTTATTATATGGATTTGTTTAGAGCTAAGTCTACTACATAGATTAGTAATTAGTTAGTAATATACAAGCTTAATTGAGTTTAGTTACATTTGTATAGGTATGTACAGGTGACAGGCATTGCTATTTTACCAACTATACTGCTTAAAGCCAGCCTAATCCAATTTAACAATTATCATGAGTTGATGCCAAATCATGTTTGAGGTTTTAAGTTCTTATCAATTTGAATATAAGTTTAGAGAGTGCAAACATCCAATTTATCTAGAATTTTGAATACTTACAACAATAAACAGAGGCCCGATCTAGAGTTAAATCTCATAAAATAACTACATATGTGTGATTTTAAACAGTCAAATTGATGTGGAAAAATGTTCACAGCAAATAATTCAGTTGCAATCTCAACCTGAGTTTTGAGTTAAGCACTAACTTAGAATCCTAAACGAATATACATTAACAACAAATATGACTTCAGTCTTTAAAATAATATGCAATAATATATACATAACAATTTATATATGTACACGGGATCTACCTTTTTATTAGCCTAGTTTTCCTTTCGATTATATAGAAGAGATCCCTGGATAATTGTAACTAATGGAAACGATGGGCTTTTCTTCTTCTTATACGTATTACGTTCTATCTTACTTAATTACTCTCCCTTAAAATGTTGAGAACTCAAGAAAATCCCCCCGATAAAAGAAGTTGGAGGAGAATACTCAGTCTGTTGAGATGTACAACTATGTTAGTGTATAGTGGGTACAGGGTGTATTCGATATAGAGAGCCAGTAGCTGAATCTTGGGTTTTGGACTGGATAATACATTGTGTGGCTGTGAAACTAAGCTGCCAAACTTAACACAAGGGAAATTAGTCCAAGTCTACTTACACTAATTATATTGATTAAGGAATTTTGATTTCAAGTTGTACGCAACGCTTCCAAACTGCTGGCCTTATACTACGGGCCGCTGCTCGCCGCATGCGGCAAATTGAATAAACTCTCCGATTGTTCCTGCGACATTTGGTAGGGCAATATTTCCAGATCATTTGGCAACTGACTTTGTTGGTTTTGACTGGAATTGAGAGATTGAAACGGATTTCGGCTGAAGAAACTGTTTGATTGCTGTTGTTGTTGTTGTAGCAACTGCTGTTGTTGCTGCTGCTGCTGCTGTTGTTGCTGCTGCTGCTGTTGTTGCTGCTGGTGTTGGTGCATCATTTTGTTGTCCTCGCTGTGTGTTTCGGAGCCATCGTCGCTGATTCCCATATGAAAATTGAGCGAAGGACTCGACTCTGTTGCCATTTGCATATAGGAGAGTAAGGAGTCCTCATTAGTATTCTGAACACTCGAATTGTTGTTGTTGTTGTTATTGCCACTGTTATTATTGGTGTTGTTTATATTGTTATTGTTAGCATTATTAGAGCTACTACTTTGCATATTGTAGCTTTGATTGTTGTTGCTGCTGTTGTGGTTGTTGCTGTTGTTGTTGCTACTGCCGTTGTTGTTGTTAAGCTGTTGGCCAAGGGACTGTATTGGCGATAGATTGAGAAACGCATCAATATCCTCCATATCTTCACGCGACAACATGCTGCTCGCCTGCTGTTGTTGCTGCTGCTGCTGCTGTTGCTGCATTTGTGGTTGCTGCTGCTGTTGCTGTTGCAGCTGTTGCTGACTCTGTTGCACATGCAAGTGTTGCTGTTGTATGTGATTGTGCTGCACTTGATTCTGTAGATTCTGCTGCTGCTGCATCATCATCTGCTGGTCCTGCTGATTCAGCATTTGCTCCGAATTCAGCGCGAATCCGTATTGATTGAACTGAGGCTCCACGGCATTGCTGCCAGTAAAGTTAAAGTTGCGCTGCACACTGGCTCCCGCAGCGGCGGCAGCAGCAGCAGCAGCTGCCATGTTACTAGCAGCGAAGCCCATTGGCATCATGGGCTGCAGATACGTGTAGCGCGCCAACAACAGCTGCTCGGAGACAATCCTCAGCTCGTCCTGCTGCTGCATGATGAGCTTCTGTAACTCATCGTGCTTTCGCTGCAGCTGATCTTGCAGCTGACTCTGCGTTGGTGTCATCACAACCGCCGCCGCTCCCGGCAACAAGTCCGGCTGCGGCTGCGGCAACGGCAGCGGCGACAACACAGGCGCCACCGGAAACTGTGCCATCACCGGCTGCATCGATATCGCTGTCAGATACTGCGGCGGCTCCAAGAAATTCGGTGCAACCAACTGCGGACTCGACAGCGGATAATTCGACTGCGGGAACTGGCAGGCATTGCTTGTAACTATTTGAGCTGGCGCCATTGGCAAAATGGGTAACAATTTGGGTTGCCCGGCAGCTTGTTGGAGCTGCAGGTGATGATTGGCAAGCTGCTGCTGCTGTTGTTGCTGCTGATGCTGTTGTTGTTGTTGTTGCTGCTGTTGTTGTTGCTGCTGTTGCTGTTGTTGTTGTTGCAGATGATGATGATGCGAGCGTTGCCGTTGACCTTGCTAATTAAATGCAAGAATACAAAAAGGGAGTTAGGTAATGCCAAAGATAAACAGATTTTCTGATTATCGTGTGGATAATAAAGCATTCCCTTTCATAAAATAACACAAATCGATCATTTGATGAGACCTCCAACTTAAACTTACAAGTGTAAGCTTGTCACAGACCAATTGGGATTACCTGCTTAGCAACAACTCGTACAAAACAGAATCAAGATAAGATAACCAAATACAAAGATTTTTTTTTTGTTCTTTGCCCCAAACACTGCATGTGTGCATGTGCTTAAATCCACTAACTTTATCAAACAGTCAATAAGTGTGTGAGCAGCCCAATACTAACGAGTGCACAGATTTACAGTTTCACACAGAATAAATTAACTCCCCATTCTTTGAAGTCTGTGCAGCGACTGATCTCATTTAACTTTCATCGTTTTCAGTCTAACAACGGACGAACATAGGAAATTCAAAATCAATTACTCTCTCATTCGCTCTTCGACATGCGTCTGCAGAGGTAACAAACAAAACAGAACTACATTGTGTGGTTATTGTTATTGCTTTAGGTAAAATGCTTTACTCTCCCATTCGATCTTCGACACGCAGGCAGAGGTAACAAACAAAACGGAATTACGTTGTGTTGTTTTTGTTATTGCTTTACGCAAAATGGTTTTCTCTCTCATTCGTTCTTCAGACGTGCGTCTGCAGAGGTAACAAACAAAACAGAACTACGTTGTGTGGTTATTGTTATTGCTTTAGGTAAAATGCTTTACTCTCCCATTCGATCTTCGACATGCAGGCAGAGGTAACAAACAAAACAGAATTACGTTGTGTTGTTTCTGGTTTTCTCTCTCATTCGCTCTTCAGACGTGCGTCTGCAGAGGTAACAAACAAAACAGAACTACGTTGTGTTGTTTTTGTTATTGCTTTAGGTAAAATGTTTTACTCTCCCTTTCGCTCTATGGATGAGTGTCCGCAAAGATTGGACTAATGTTGTGTTTTGTTTTATGTTTTGCTTTACACTCACCGAACTGGCGTGGGTCATCATGGACTGCCTGCTAGTGACGGAATCCGCGGACATGGACGTGGAATCGGATTCGTTGCCTCGGTTACTATAGAAGTAACATTTCCGCTTGGCTTTTGGTGAGATGCCCGTGGAGCTAATGTTGCCATAACTAGAGGCGGGCCTTGAGGTCTTCAGAGGATTAACGGGGCAGGAACTAGAGGCAGTTGCCGCAGCAGCCGACCACATGGGCGATGAGTCGATGGTGGGCGAAGCAGCTCCCAATGCTGCTGTTGTTGCGGTCGTGCCCTCATTGCTAAGATTGGCCACCGAGTTTCCCAGCAATGGACTGTCCACATTATGATTATTGAGCTCAAAGTCGCGCAGCGTCGTTGTTGCCGAGGCACATTTGCTGCTGGTTGAATTAGGCGTTAACCCTTTGCTGGACTTTTCTTGCTCCTTATGGTTCTGCTTGATGACCTCCGCATAGCTGACCACCTTGTGGGTGCACACCACATAGTCTGGCTTCGAGTTATACTGATGATAGCTCACATAATAGTCCGTTTGCAGCCAGATCCACTGTTGTCCCTTTGTCAGAAAGCGATAAAAGCACGACTTTCCCTCTCCCGTCTGACGCACTGTATATAATTCAAGGAAAACAAACGTGAAAGTCAAGACTTTGGCCTACACTCAGAAAAACGAAGACCCTAGTTTCGAAACTTCAAATTTGTCGTGTTGAATTTCACAGCTTTGGGCATTAGTTTTTCTGAGTGTAGAGTGCTGAGCTTACATACATTCCTCGTGGCAGGCCACAATACTGTCTAGGTCGTCAAAGTGGTAGTAATCATAACCGGAAGTGCCGAGCACCTCAAAGGGCATATACCCGATGATAGGAGGAGCTCGATGATCGAGAAACAGAAATTTCCACTCCATGCTGTGCTTTGAGGTAAATTCATTGCTCGTGGGATCAATAATGCTCATCTCGCGGATCAGTTGGGGAGTCTGAATGCGTCCAGTGCCGACAAAGACCAGTTTTTTGTCCACCTCAACATTGGGATTCATCTGAAAAATTCGTGGCAAATTCTGACCGCTGCTCTGGCTATCTGAACTGGATCCCGACTGAGTGTTCGCATCGTTCCGAAAGTACCCCACAAATTTAACCAGTTCGTAGGCATTGGCATCGACTTTCTCAATTCCACCGCGCTTGAGGTGCGTATAGAAGGTAATCTGATTACTGGCATTAATGTCCGTCTGTCTGGGCTCGATGACGGGTGTGGGATTGAGGAAGATGTTTAGCAAAGCCTCGTGATCCATTTCGTATACCAGATCATAGATACTCATATTGTACAGATCGTGCTTAATGCAGCAAAGGAATAATCAATTAAATTTACCACTTGAAATAAAATTTGGGAAAGCTTTGAGGAGCTACCTACCGGTAAATATCCCAGCTGTGAGGTAATACTTTCGGATGCATAGAATATGGAGCCCAAACTGCTGAAAACAATCATAAAGCCGTCCAAGGATTCCAGCATTAAATGCGTAAACTCATCATTTGTTAAAAATGTGGGCTTCCAGTCTTGTTGTATCTCAAACACCTTTGAGCGGTCAGTTGCCTCTACAAATGGTATCCGTCAGTGTGTATATATATGGAGAAAGTGAAACCTTTACCATTATGATTCTTGAGGAACGCTATGGTTGACTTGAGCACCGTTGATTTGTCCATCTTTCGATTGGACGTTGAAATCAGAGCACTCAAGTCGTTTACAAGCGAATTGAACTGATCCCGTCGCTTCTTTTCGCTCAGATTCCGAGATTTTCTGCAAAGAAGACTGCGAATTATCAAAAAAAAAGAAGAAAAGCGAATGCTGATAAATTCAATTTAAAACTTGTACAATTAATAACGGTTTTCACCCATCCAACACTCACACACACCCACACACGCAAGGCTTAACACACACTCCGGAACAGCTGGTTATCTTTTGACCCACGTGTGCTCTGCAATTGATGCTTTGTTTGGCGTTTATTAGTTAAATCTGCCCACATGCTCACGCACAGCACTCAACCCCCTCTTTCACCTGTTTGAGACACATCCATATATGTAAAGGCATACACGTAAGTGGTGGGGGATTTAGGGGTGGGTTGGACCATACAGTTTTTCTTTTCTCTTTTCCCTTGTCGCTTTTCATTTGTTGCGCTAGGAAAAACATTTTTGGATCTGGAGTTTTGCATTTGACATTTGCATGTCAAATAACTGAGTCGATTTAAGCGAAAGTGGGCGAAAGGTAGATCCAAAGACAAGTAAAGAGTGATACAGACAGAAAGAAAGAGAGAGAGAGAGAGAGGTAAAGTATTTATTTCTGTCGGGTTATTTAAAGATTCTCTAGTCAAAAACATAACTTTAAATCGATGCAAATTAACTAGCTTAAAAGTTTTCAATCCTTAAATCAAAATAATTATATTACTTGTATTATTTAGTAATGCGGCAAACTGAAATTTTCCCACAAATTTTAAAGGTCGTAAGTATCAATTTCTATATTCTAGTTCACATGCCCACATCTTTATTTGATTTGAGTTATGATTGCTTCAGAAGGAGTACTGGCTCATTAACATTCAGCTCGCGGGACTTTAAGTCTTCGTTTGTAGGGTATTCAATATTCGGCTTGAGTTCCTGTTATTTTATATTAATTGGATTACTAATTTGATTTGTGCATATACACATTTATATTTATTGCGATCGTAGCGTGCTTTATTATTATGCAATACCGAAAGAAATAAAATAGGAGAAAAAACACAACATAATCAGTATTAAGTGAGTGTATGTATAAGTGTGAGTGTGGATGTATGAGATTCGCGTCGAATTACAGCTAATTAAAGAAACGAATTGAGTTTCATTCGACTTTGATTGTGTTTTCCCCTCCGAGGGAGGTGTTTTCACCCCCTGACAAAGCGTGCAGGCAAATATGAGTACTTGCTTTCTTCTTCTTCTTCTTCTACTTTTCCTTCACTTGTGTCTTGTGCGAGTTTCTTAAATCTTGCATCTATTTCTTAACAAATCTTGTGTCTTTAGCCTGCGCAAATGCCGTCAATGCTGTTGAACGTTTGTTATTGGCCACAATTTTTGTCTGCGTCAAAACAAAACTGTCAATTGCAGTTTAGTACCCCCTTCCACACCCAGACACACATCATATCTGTAGTGTAGTTGTATTTGTTTTTGTATGCTTACCTTTTCGTATCATCCTTATCATCGCTCTCGTCGTCCATCTTCGTGTTTATTAAATAATCCACGTCCACCTCCAAAGTGATTATCCTTTGCCTAGAGACTTCCACGGGACTTCTACTTGGTTTTCTATTCGTATTTTTGGTTGACGGCACACGTAAATTTTCTTTATTAAAATCTTTTTCTCACCCAATATTAGCAAAAAAAAATTCTCTTCGATTTGATTTTTACATAATTGTAATCACTCCATTTAATTCTGCACTTTAGGTTGCGTTCACACGACAGCTAATTTGCATATGTTTAATTATTTGCCACATTTTGTATTATTTTGAGGCCCAGAGTTTGAAAACTGTATTTAAAAAAAATTTAACTTTAATTATTATTTTATTTTTTTTAACTGAAAATTTCACATGTGTTTTAAATTGCTGCTTTTAACTTGTATACCTTGTAAAAAAAAGATTTCATTTAGTAATCAAAACAATTATAAAATTATTAAATTATATTTATTGTATTAAAAATATTTCAAAAGATTTATTTCACTCTTAGCTTAACTAAGGTTTATTAGGTTTATTTAAATATATTGCACACTAATTCATTAAATTTGAGATGTGTTTTAATGCAAAATGTTGTAGGATTTATAAGTAATTTTTTTTAAATATATGTTTTGACTTCATATTACTTTTATCTGTTGCTCACAAAATTGTTGTAGTTATTGCACTTTTACTTGCACTTTAATTCAATTATTGCTTAATGCAAACTTCTTATTAAAATGTTCCAAATCAATAATTTAAATTAAAATATATTGGTTTGATAATTTATTTGTTGTCTTTTTTCTGTTTGTTTTTTATGCGCTGCGCTTCGCGTTCCTTCAGCAACAAGTGTAGTTTAGTTTCTGCGTCGCCTTTGCCCTTTTCAATTTTCCCAGTAGACCGCACACTTACATACAGATACATTGATACAGATACATTGCACTATGGATCATATCATCGTTTTAAGGAGTTTTTGAATAACGAAAGAAGCAACCTAGATAAAGTATACTTATATAACTTAAAATAAAATATGACCAAAGAATAAATTTATTTGAAATATATTGTCATTAAGTCAAATTAGTTTAGTCAACAGAAAAGTAAAATCAATTCCATTAATAATAGACATTCAACCCATAGTACATTCTGGTGTTGGCATCCGTCGCAAAGCATTGAAGTTATGTAATTGTGTCGCTTGCTACTGTGCTGCGCCTGCGTGTGTGCAACAGCTGCCCCAAAGTTGCCACCCAGTTGCGAATGTGCTGCAAGCGCTCGCCAATCGTTGCAGGCCAGCCAGACAAATGCCTGCAGTTTGCAACCCTTAAAAGTATGCTACAGTATTCTGTGGCAGCGAATGCCATAACGACACCGTTACACCTATGTGTGTGTCTGGCGGCCTTTGTGTGTGTCTATTCGTGTGTCTGTGTGTGTGTCCGGGCACAAACACTCGGTTTGAGCAGCTGGCAACCAATTGACTCGCTGCGTTTGTCTACAGACTTGCAGCCTATTTATAGCAATAACACACACACGCACACTATATTGCATAACTATGTATGTTTCTGTGTGAGTGTTATATTTTGAAGCAGTTTCAAAGTTTCAGCTTTCCAATGATTTTGGGATTGAATTTGCAGCGTACGCATGCAATTTGCACAACTTTTAAACAATCGCAACGTTTAATTGCCAAATGCATGGCTTCACTCAACCCTTCTCCTCCTGCTCCCTGTCTATCTTTGGCTATGTGGGGAGTGAAGGAACTTTTGCCATAACTTTATAAAAGAAAATGTCAAAGAAAGTGTTGCCGCTAAAAAGCCAGCCAAATGCAGCAGCGATTTTCCACCCACAACAACTAAAAGGGAAAACATTTTCCAAAGGTGTAAAAAGCAACGCACGTCTTTCGACCTGGTTCGATGAAAGTGTAGAGTCTTTTAGGTTTGTTTAAAAACAAATGTGTCACACTCTACACTCAAAATAATATATATTCCTGATGACAAACTATAATGCGATGGTGTCCTTTCAGAGACTATAAGATTTGGAGCAGATGAATACTTTAAAATGAGTACGCGGCCTTTAATAGTCGGGCCCAATCCTCTGTAGCTTTTCCTACTTGTTTTTCGTTAACCTTTAATAAAAACGGTTTTCAGCGGTGGCTTTAATAATATAATATGCAGCTGAAAACTGCAAAACAAGCGGCTTACACACATACACAGCTACGCACATACGTGCACACATGAAAAGCTGTTTAATTAATCCGTTTAGTCGTTTGTCGTCTGTCCAACGGTCAAATCCGTAAAGTGAAGTCAACTGAAGCAGTTAACGAGTCATAATTTCCCAAATGTATTCAACAGATACAATCAGAAATATATCTGCAGATACATTTACACGAACACAGATACAATTACTGGGGACATTTTAAATACACATCAAAGCCAAATGTCCAACCACCACGATCCCCTGACCAGTTGGCCACTGGCAAGTCCTTTTAACCACCTTTGTGGCCACATCGTTGTCAAGAGCTAAGTGTTGCTGGTTAACCGTAAGTAGCCGCTGTTGTTGTTGGTGTTGCTTGTTACCTGTTAACTTGACTTACGCTAAAAAGTAGCTGCTGATAATTGGTAACGGCTCGTTTAATGGCTCGTGTTGTAATTAGTGTGGTTTTTGTTTGCTGCAAGTAGCCAATTGCCAATTGCCAACTGCCAACTGCCAACTGTTAACTGCAAGTGTATTGAACTTTAGCCAAGCAAAGGGCGAGCGACAAGAAAGGCGATAGAATGAAAGAGATAGAAGCAGATATCAAGTTTATCTGGAAAATCTAGCTCAAGCACGTGCAATTAATATTCTATAAATGTGTAAATCGCTGCAGATTAGTTAACAGGTTAACAGCCACAACTGACTCTAGCCCGGTTATCCGCACTTTTTTTCTGTGTATTTTATAGACAGATCAAAGTCCTATTTTAGAACAAGATAAATGTTTTCTCAGACACTACAGTCTTCCTTTATGTCTTCCCTGAGTAAACACAACTATTAGATATGTGTGTAGTAAGTTATTATCAGTCGCTTGAATTAAATAACTGCATAATAAATGACATCAAATGTAAACAAAGCAAGCACAAATAAAAGCTCGCTCCTCCCTCACTTCTGTAAGCTCACTTGGCATTGAGAGTAGTTAAGTGCAATGCGGAAGCAAAAGCTTCAAAAGCCGGTTGCCAACTGCAGCTGGTTTACTCAACTCAAGCAGCGGAGATCGTTGACTGACCTACTCATGGCACAGCTTTCTCTCTCGCACTATTGTACGCTCTTACTTTTGCTTTATCCGCTACCTTCCCGTCGCTCCATTGCCCTCTCTCTCACTCTATCGTTTGCTTGCATGAAACTAACGTCATTTGATTGCATTTATAAAGCTTCACTCTGTGCGCAAATTATCGCATAGTTTGCTGTCTCAGTGTGTATGTGTTGTGTGTATTCTGTGTGTGTGTGTGTGTGTGTCTGTGTCAGTGTTTGATTTCTTTGTCAGTGAACTTGAGCTTTTGCTGGCAGCGCTAATTGCATTGCGATTACAGCATAGCGCACTTTGTGAGTGTGTGTGTCTATGTCTGTGTGATAATACCAAACTCACTAACACTTGTGCAATGCACTCTCCCTCATTCTCGCAATGTCTCACTCACTCTTGCTGTTTTTTTTTTACTTTTGCGTTCCGTTCCGCATTCAAGAAAGCTTTCTGCGACGCTTGTAATATTTTTTGTCGCACTCATACTACAGCGCTTTTGACTCACTTTGTGTTGTACCCACGCTTCCCATCTCTCTCACACTCACTATTTTGCGCTCTTCGTGGGTCTCTCTGGCATTTACCTTCATCTTCTTTGGGTCTGTATTCCGTGTTTGTTGTTATTTTTGTTGCTTTAAACTTGACTTAATTAAATTTTTCACTATTATTTTCTCGAGTCTATTTATACTGTTTTTATCTTTTGCCAATTGTCTTTTATTCCCTATTCCGCTTTGAGGCCCTTTGCTGTGCTGCTTAGGCCTATATGCACAGTAGTCAATAAACTATTTAGTCGAAACTGAAAATTTCCAATAAAGTGTGTACTTGATTTGATATGGGGTCTGAGCTTAATTGACTGCAATTTGCATCTCATACTGAAGTCCCGTCTAAATTGATTAGTAACTGCCACAAATATATTTAGTTTATGCACTACACTCTTTCGACTGTACCCATAAATAGTCTAAAGATCTCAAGTGTTCTCATCACACTATCTTAACTTTCAATAAAGCAATACAAAGCGGATACACAGCTGCGGCTCCAACTAACTTGGCTCATTAATTACTTTTGCCGTTTACCAATTTAAGTATTATTTCTGTTCATATTTAAGCATGCTTCAGAGTCAGCACTCAAGTAATTAAGTTCTACAATGAATAATTTTAAATCTTTTTGGTTTGGTCTACACTGTTAAACAAAATTATAAACTTTAATCTAATAGAACAAAGCCGTAACTCAAGTCTGTAACAGTTTTGTTATTTATATCAGAGCCTTAATTTTTTCTATTCTACTGATTTAATGCTGATCATCGAGTTACGCAAATCACAAAATTACCTCTTAACAATTTCCTAGTACTTATCTGGCCCATGGTGAAACCATTTCAAGACGATTTTCTGATCTTGCTTTTTGTCAAGCTTTTAAGCTATTATTCAGATTTGAATATTTAAAATGTACTTTAATTTTGTTGCTTGATGATTTATAGTTAATGGAATTGGGATGTCTCTATTTAGGTTTTTAATAAATTTGTTTATTATTTGCTGGTTGTCAATTGAAATTGTTTTACAGTATACACAGACATAGACACATGCGCACACACTCTGGAAAACACAAATGCAGAATGCACACGCGCACTCACACCAAAGCTCACAGGCAAAACACACATACACACACACACACACGAAGAGAGTCAACCAAACGACTCGACTTGACGCTCAAACGCTGACAATGACGTTTCAAAAAGACGCTACACTGATAAAAAGAATTTATATATATAATCCAAAAGCAACATCTTATTCCACAACCTAAGGTTTTTCGTATAAAAATGAGTTAGATCATTACTTTCATTTTTAGATTTTCTAAAATAAGACCAAGTTCCTTATGAGATCCTAAATTTTAACACCGACATAAAATTATTCTTTTATATGAACCAATTATTTTTAAACAAATATACTAACACCTTGAAGTCTGCAAAACAAATTAAAAATAATGTACTTTTACATGGAAAATTTTAGTTTTGTTTGTATCTCGGTTTTTAGGAGTTAAGACAGAACGCTGGCTAGTCCAGCGATTGATTTCATTCTTCGAAATCCGTTCGGAAGTTATTAAAAGTTTATACAAAAAGAAGTTAATTTTCCAATTATGTGTTCTTGATTTTAGACCCTGTTTTTAACAGTGTACACCGATCTTAACGAACAGACTAAAACACAGGATTTAGCTCTTTCTGCCACTTCTTCCCGCTCTCAAACTAAACCACTAAATTTGCCAATAAAGATGAAACAAAAAACAATATTTGAAAAAAAAGAAATAACTAAAACTGTTATTAACTGGTTGAAAATATTAAGTTTATATTTTTCTCAATTTTGTCATTCTATATTTTCTTGTTTGCTGTCACCTTTTGAGCTCATGTTTAGTGCACTCTTTCTTTTTGCACTGCATACGTAGATAACTTTTGGTTGAATGCACTTTTGATTAGTGCTCTCTCATCTGGCTTCTCCTCATCCCTCAACTACTCCTTCACTTTCTTCCAGACGCTATCTGTCTTCCTCTCTCGCGCTCTATCTTAAATAAATTGCAATTAGCACATGGGTTGCTTGTGCACCTTCCGTATTAAAAATTTATTAAATTATGTTTGTTAAACTTGACTTATTTTTTTTTTTTTTTTGTAGCACTTTAATTACTTTTTCTTGTATTACATAATATTGTTTAACTTATTATTTGTTATTATTTCTGGTAATTTATTGCAATTTATTTTTACTTGATTTTCGCATTCGTTTTCATTAATTAATCGCTGTCGTTTTAGTTGCTTTTCACCAAATTCTTAATAACTTTTATATTTTGTATTTTTAACGTATTCAGCAAATTTGCCGAATATTCGTGCAGGAAGAAAACAAAAAACAAACGAGAGGCGCGCACTGAACACAACACACGGACACACACAATCTCACAATATCAGTAAGAGTGTGTGTGGAGAGAGCACAACGAAAGCGTGTAATTTACGATCGAGTTACAGCTGTAAGATAGTTGCATTATAAACGAAACAAAACGAGACGAACTGAACTGAGAAATTGAAATGCGACGAGTCTGCGAATATATGTATCTCCTTTTCTATCTATTTGTTAGAACAAAGTATAGAAAATACATATAGTTTTGCAAATTGTATATCCTTCTATATCTATTTGTTAGAACAAAGCATAGAAAATACATTTAGTTTTCCAAAAGCGTAAAGTTTCCAACTGAAATTGAATTTGAATTCAAAGTTTATGTTGATATTGAAACTGATGCCAAAAATGCAGGTGGGAAATTAAAACTGGAACTGGAACTGGGACTGGGACGCGGTTGACGCTGCGCGTGTCAAAATAAAACTGAAACTGAAAACAGAAAGAAAAGGCCCCAAAAAGCGAGCGGACGAGAACTGCAATAGCAAATTTCTAAGCTGCGACGCGCTCACACATACAGTGTACTGCAATGCATTTTGTGGATAAACGTCG
Source organism: Drosophila parthenogenetica (assembly GCA_035047505.1). NCBI lineage: Eukaryota > Metazoa > Arthropoda > Insecta > Diptera > Drosophilidae > Drosophila > Drosophila parthenogenetica. The sequence goes on from JAWNPM010000070.1 coordinate 290,394, forward strand.
AGCGAGCGAAAAAAAAAAATAATACTACAGTGCATTCAACGAACAAATACTTACATTTACGTATATGTTCTGAGTGCTCTCACTTACTCGTACTCGCTCTTGCTCTCGCAACGACTATTGCTATTTTACTTTGACTTGCGCTTCGCTTAGCCGGTAGCATTCGCTGCACAGCGCGTATACGCGATATGTGAGCGACACTTGTGAAACGAGCCTCGACCCGAAACCTATTATTTAATACCAACAATCCGAGGGCAGTGCTTCGAACTACGAACTACTCACTCGACAAGCCTCACTCAATTCTCTGTCACGATCGTTCGGTCATGCTAGCAGCGGCGCCAGCAGAGACGCTATACTCGAGTCATTTGCACATGACGTTGAATTAATTTGTCATTTGCAATTTCAAATTTGATTTCTTACCGTTTTTCGCTTATCACAGTTATCAGCATTTGAAAGGGAATCAATTCACATTCGACTGAGTTGTACTAAGAAGACAGTTTCGAGTAGCGGAGTTATCAAAGAATAGTAAACGCGCTTTTGTTTTGTGAGTACTTATTTGAAACTTTTGCAATTTCTGTTAGTTTGTTGAGTGGTTCAAGGTCTACAGGGTTTTTGCAGCTTGTCTTGGCGTAGGTTAAGGCAATTGAACGCTTTTAATCACCTGCACACGAATAATTAGACTTAATTCAAATAAAGCTCTGTAACTACACTAAGCTTTAATTCAAAGTATCTGTTATTAGCAACGAATTAAGAATTTTATTCTTCTTGTTAAAGTCAACCATTTAGAAACAGTAATCACATCAGAAAAATGCATTCTATCTGGATTTCAATTGATTTTGAATTGAGTATAGCCTCAACAATGCAGTTTTGATTTACAATTTTTAGAAACAATTTCGACTGATTCTAGATTGGTGTACCTTTTTAATCTCGAGAGGACCATGACTATGAATCCTTACCAAAATATTGAAAAATAAAATTTGTATCTTTGCAAAATGTATCTCTATTGTAGGTGCTTTCAAAGTTCAAAACAGTATTAATTATTGTTACCCAACTATTTTCTTGATATGTCAGAAGGAGAAATTTCGTATTTATAATATGCTTACGTAACTCCAGTATCTACAAGAACATTTGCATAGTGCATTCGAGTTGATTGGCTTCATTTTGTTTTTCTTTTTATTCTGTTTTCAGAATTTTTTGAGATTTTGTTTTCAAGTTTTATGCATTTTATGCAACACAGGATATATTGAAATTGTATATAGCGCAATGGTCTATCCGATATCTTCGGGTGTTAAATATTAATGGATCTGGTAGCAATTCAATTCAATTCTAGGAATTTTACCGATTAATTTTTCCAAGCGTTGAACCCAATACTGCAGCTCAAGGCCAAACGACACTAAAAATCGATATTATTCTAGTCCAAACTGTATTATCAATTGTACCAATTATGTTACGAAGAATATAACATTGATGTCTTAAAGACTTTCCTAATACTTACAAATTTAATTTATTCATAAAATGGATAACATAAGATTTCCATGCATATCCAAAAATATACTTACTATTCGTAGACTTAGCACATAGCAGTGTTCATGTGTCTGTGTTTGTGTGGTCTGCTTCCGTCAGACATGACCTGCCGGAATCAGCCGAAATGTCAAGTTATCTGCCAAGCTATCGATAAGCAGGCATATTATTAGAGTGAGCAGTGCAGACAGTGTCCACCCAGCTTGGGGTAAAGTAAAAGACAACAACACTTAAAGGCGATCAGAGTCAGCAGGCGATGTTGCTTCTGTAGCTATCTGTTATAATTTAAAATACTGGAAGTTGGGCGAACAATGTCATTGGTGGTCGACCAGGCTGGGGAAATGCAAAACACAACAACAATGTTTCGTTCTTTCTTTCTTATTTCTGTTCTGCGAAGAGTTTACAGTTATGTCCTTTACATGCATTTGTTGTTGTGTAGATCTCGAACTACACCTGCAAAAATGTGACTGAGCTTTGCAGTTCCATGCAAATATTTATCAATTTAATATATGATTGGGGTTCCCTTTTTTTCTCAGTGCCCTGAATTTTTAAATGATTTTTTGGGAGTTTCGACATGCTTTAATTTCTGTTTGCCTGGTACTTGGTACATCGAATTTACTGAAACTTTTCTCTTCCATTAAGTAAGTAAGTATGTATGTATGCCTGTATGTATATATGCCTGTATGTCTGTATGTATATGTGTGCGAGTATGCCTGTATGTCTGTATGTATGTGTGCGAGTATGTATGTCTGTTTGTGAGTGTGGTTGTGTGTGTTGAATTGAAAATGATCTGGCAAATAGAGTCGAAATACCATTTGAACTACCAGGCGATCAGAATCAGCAGATGGTCTCGCTCTGTGTGTCTTTTTGTTTTTGTGATCTCAAAAACTGCGAGTTTAATAGCGCTATCCTATTGGTGCTTATGTGATTGGCTAATTATATCCAGCATGAGGCAATGCAAAACACAACAACAATGTTTCATTCTTTCTTTCTTATCTCTGTTCTGCGAAGAGTTTACAGTTATGTCCTTTACATGCATTTGTTGTTGTGTAGATCTCGAACTACACCTGCAAAAATGTGACTGAGCTTTGCAGTTCCATGCAAATATTTATCAATTTAAGACATGTTTGAGGTTCCCTTTTTTCTCAGTGCGCTGATTTTTCAAATGCATTTTGGGCGTTTGCGACTTGATGTAATTTCTGTTCGCCTGGTACCTTAACTAATTTGGTGCATGTAATAAACTGAAACTTTGCTCTGCCATTAAGTATGTAAGTATGTGTAAGTGTCTGTGTGTATGCTTGTATGTCTGTATGTATGTGTGCGTATATGTATGTCTGTTTGTGAGTGTGGTTGTGTGTGTTGAATTGAAAATGATCTGGCAAATAGAGTCGAAATACCATTTGAACTACCAGGCGATCAGAATCAGCAGATGGTCTCGCTCTGTGTGTCTTTTTGTTTTTGTGATCTCAAAAACTGCGAGTTTAATAGCGCTATCCTATTGGTGCTTATGTGATTGGCTAATTTTATCCAGCATGAGGTAAGGCAAAACACAACAACAATGTTTCGTTCTTTCTTTCCTATCTCTATTCTGCAATGAGTTTAAAGTTATATCCTTACATGCATTTGTTGTTGTCTAGATCTCGAACTACACCTGCAAAAATGTGACTGAGCTTTGCAGTTCCATGCAAATATTTATCAATTTAAGACATGTTTGAGGTTCCCTTTTTTCTCAGTGCACTGAATTTTTAAATGATTTTTTAGGAGTTTCGACATGCTTTTATTTCTGTTTGCTTGGTACTTCAGCTAACTTGGTGCATTGAATTTACTGAAACTTTGCTCTGCCATTAAGTAAGTAAGTATGTGTGAGTGTCTGTATGTATGCCTGTATGTCTGTATGTATGTGTGCGTGTATGTATGTCTGTTTGTGAGTGTGGTCGTGTGTGTTGAATTGAAAATGATCTGGCAAATAGAGTCGAAATACCATTTGAACCACCAGGCGACCAGAAGTAGCAGATGGTCTCGCTCTGTGTGTCTTTTTGTTATTGTGATCTCAAAATCTGCGAGTTTATTAGCGCTATCCTATTGGTGCTTATGTGATTGGCTAATTTTATCCAGCATGACATTATGCAAAACACAACAACAATGTTTCGCTCTTCCTTTCTTATCTCTATTCTGCGCAGAATTTACAGTTATATCCTTACATGCATTTGTTGTTGTCTAGATCTCAAACTACACTTGCAAAAATATGGTTTAGCTTTGCAGTTTCATACAAATATTTATCAATTTAAGAGTTGTTTGAGGTTCCCTTTTTTTCTCAGTGCCCTGATTTTTCAAATGCATTTTGGGAGTTTGCGACTTGCTGTAACTTCTGTTCGCCTGGTACTAAATGTTGATTTTCTCACTTCATAGTAACTGACATTTGGATCGCATTGTGCCGTGTAACTAGTTACTACAGGGCATAATAAATACACAATAATTTATCATATATATCATATATTTGTTTATTTCTTTTAGTTTTTTTCCGTATAAATTAGACACAAAAAACGTTTACAAATTATGTCAAATATTTAAACTTAATTGCAAAATAATTTTTTATTTGTATAAAATTACATATCTATGTGCACAATGTGGGTGTGTGTGTGTGTTGTGTAGTGTGTGTATTTGTTTTTAGCTGCATGCACTAAATTAAATTCGTGATCGTATATAAGAAAGATGCTGTTTTATGCTTTTACATAAGGCGTACTTTCAACAAAATCCTAACTATATACAAGACATATACAAAGAGTACATGGGGTATATAGGCATGGGGGACATAATTGTATAAATGAGCTGACTGACTAAGCAAATTGTTGTTTTTAAAATTGATTTGCTTATTAAATTGATTGAATTGAATGAGGCGTGAGGCGTGAGGCTTATGGCTAATTAAATTAATTCATTACAATATTAAAGATTTTCTCCGTGTGTAGGTGTGTGTGTGTGTTTTATAGGAATGCGGACTTTTGGTACATATACAGTAAAATTTATAGATAAGTCGATTACAGAATAGAGAATCCAGAAAAAAAGCGTTTAGCAGCATTCTATCATTTCAATTGGCATAATATAGGGTATATAGGTAAGCATATGTACTTTGAATATAACTTTGATTATTATCGGTATTATAAGCCTAATTAAAACCTGTACAGAGAGACTGTTTAAGAAGACTGAGAGTTCGGGGCTAAACAACGAAATCGTAATTGTATTTTAAATTGAAATTGAAATTTTTGTATAAATGAATTCTAGCTATAATCTAGTATTAAGATATCTCTCTTTTTCTTCCTTTCTCGCGCGATATCAAACATGCATATGTATATTATGGTACTGTGTATATATAGCTAACAGTTTTACTTTCATAATAGTTATAGTAGTATATAAAAAAAATGTTGCAGATTGTCTTATAGTTCCAGCCGCTTATACTAAATAAATCAAGAAAAATCTTTGAACAAGTTTTCTCAGCTCTTTTTTTTGCCACCGCGAGCTCTTCTTCTTTGTTATATTTTTTAATTAAAAAATTAATTATTGAATTATATTGTTAAATGTTTCTTTAGCTTTTTTTACTTTGGAGTTTCATGTTGGCCGTTAAATTGCTTTTTTTTAGTTTATATTTAAAATTTGTGTGTTCTTGTTTTGTAGAAACCATGAATTGTTGTTTAAGATACATTTTTGTTGTTGTTTTTTTTTTGTTTTCTTTGCTGGAGAAAAATTGTTGATGTTTCTTCATTTGTGGAATGTGGATTGTTTTAAATTTTAAGATTAAACAAAGGATTTCGGGCTCTCTTGTTTTGTTTTGGTAATTATTGTTAAGGACATTTGATTGCGTTCGAATTTACTAGAATTCTTCTCTCTACACATAGATTAATTTCAACATTTTACACACAGCTAGTTTATAGTTTATAGTTACAGTTTAAAGTTTACAGTTTATAGTTACAGTTTACAGTTTTCAACTACTGATAATTTGGTTCTGCTAAGTTTTCATATATATGTACATATATATCTTTCGTTTTGGCCCCTAGGATAACGTGTAACGTGTAATACAAATGGCTTAGACACAGAATTAACGTTTTCATTACAGATTTGTCCTTTTTTTCCCTCACTGAGAAATGTTTGACATTTAATTAGAACTACGGCTACAATTAGGATTACAATTAAGAGATGGATTTGCAGTTGGACTTGGACATCGTCTTTGACTTCGAATTGGAGTACAACTAGACCAGCAGCTCTTCATCCGTGTGAGGCTCCGAGAAGAGACAACACTCGTCCACTCCAGCGGCGTCGACAGCCTGTTGCTCCTCACAGTCCAGGCTGAGATCATGAGGCTGCTGTGGTGACTGAGGTTGTTGCTGTTGTTGTTGCTGCTGCTGTTGCTGTTGCGGCTGACTTAGTTCCTTTAGCCAGTCAAGGGTCTTCTCAATGGCCCGCAGACGCTTTTTCAGCGAAGTGGTGGCCAGTATGTCCACCTGAAAGTGGGAAACGAATTAGTTTGGTTGGCAAAACATAGAAAGAAAACCTATACTCGATCTATCGATAGGTGATACAAAATAATTTGAAATATGTTTTCTTTTGATGTACCGACTGACTTACCTTGAGCTGTTGGGAAAGCGGCAGCAGAGCGATAATCCACCAGGCCCAGGCGGGTCCATCGGTGATCAGCTCCCAGGTGTGCTCCAGTGGCGGCATCTGGCCATAGCTCTGGAGTATCTCGTCCTTTTGATCGCTGCTTAGACTGTCGAACCAGTCAATGGCCTTGGCCAGCACTAGGGTCTGCATGGCCGATAGCGACTGAACCTGGTCGTGGGCAATGGGCTCATCACAGATGTACTCCACCTTGGCGGTCTCGTAACCATCCTTCTCGCTACGCGCAAGGATCTTGAAGCGTTTGCAGCCAATGGTGCTAAGGATGGAGCAGCCATCCCCGAGAAGCACACAATCCCTGATGTCTAGAATGGTGCCCACGTCGTAGTAACGTGATTTCCCACCGTGAGGCTGGACAATACCGAAGGTCTTGTCGCCGGATTCAAGGGCCCGCCGAACCATCAGGCGGTAGCGGGGATCGTAGACAAAGAGAGGGCACGGAACGGCTGGGAAGGCAGCGGTGCAGATGAACACCGGCACCGATGGCTCCTGATCGATCTCCTGACGAAAACGGGCCTCGTAATGCTCTGGAATGAATCGTTTCATTGCGGCTTCTAGGAATTTCGTAACTGGCCTCTTGGCCAGTGCAAAGGGAACTGGCGAGGATGAGCCCTGATACAGATTATTATTGACATTGATTTCCACAAGTGGTGACATGCACAATGGACACGAGGAGTTGTAATCCATGCAACGATCCAAGCATACCAGACAGTACGTGTGTCCACAGGGCGTTACCACCGGCTTCCACAGAGTCCTGCAGCACAATACGCACTCGAAGTCGCTGGCGTCGATTAGCTGACCTGGCACCGCAATCCCCTGGCCTTGCCTGCACTTCTGGGCACCCGAGGCGTCCAGCTCTGCAAGATAAGATCAAAAAAGTTACAACGATTCGGATTTAGTTCTTCTCTTGACACTTACTTTTCAGTCGCTGCAACTCGAGTTGAGTGCGTTCAAGGACACCGCTTAGCAGTCGACTACAGCGCCGACTATCGCTGCCCAGCTTGGGGTCAAGGTTCAGCTGAGACGCCTGCAACGCCGGCCATTTTCTGCGGCAGGGCTTGCCGTGGCGTCGTGATTGCAGCTCAAACTGTTTGGCCCCGTAGACATTGGGCTGGTCTATGTAATCGAGGGCGCTCGGGAACAGGAAATCGCCGTCCATGTGATCCTCCTCCTCGCCCACCTCCACCTCCACTTCCTCCTCATCTTCTGCCATGATGTAGTTGTCGTAATGCTGATCGCAGCTCATACCAAATTCATCCTCCAAATCGTCCAGATGCACATGATGATGATGTTGTTGTTTTGGTTGTTTTCTGCGTCGACGCAGCTGCTCCCACAACAATGCATACGGCGTCTTGGCGGCCGTATAACTGCGCTGCTGCTGCGCTGACGCCGGCGACAGCGATTCGATCGCTCCACGATTTTTGGGTGTTTGTGCCAAAAGACGTTGCAGAATCTACAAAATAATACTAATACTTAAAGTACATTGCAACGTGGCTTCAATACACACTCACTTACCTTGGCGAGATCATGTTGAAATATTTCCGAGTTACTGAGATTTGTGTTCCTGTCGAGGCAAATGGCTAGAAAGCCATTAAAAAGCGCCTCCTCCAATCTACCCAGACCGCTGAGCGCCAAAGCCCGCAAATAGTGAGCCTGCAAAAGATTCGGGATGGATACATTAAAGCGCGTTCCTACTGTGGGTACAACCGTCAACTTACCTTGGGCGATGTTCCGCGGTTCTTCAATGCGTTCTCAATATCCGCCAGAGAGCTCTGATAATGGCTTAGTTTAAGCAGAACTTCGGCTCGCAAGCAGAGACTCCTAAAGTTGCTAGGCGCTGTAAAAAGAAAGAGAGAGAGAGAGAGGGAGAGAGAAATATTCATTAACATTGGACATCGCAATTTTAATGAATTATGCGTTTAAAACTAAATCAACTCGTATTTACTGTTAATGATTATTTAATTGATGCTAACAAGTATGAGACGTCAGTTGTAAATATTACGAAAATCGTGAAAAACTCACTAAATGTCAACGTTTGTAAATGAAAATGTCAAAATGCTCGTCATTATCTTTGGAGGCGATCTATAGCTTGCCAATTTCAAACGCTAGCCAATTATATACGTTTACCTCATTCGACGCAGCAACCAAAATAAAAAAAAACAACCAACCACCCACTACCCCACCCAAACACTTGGCCATCAACCAAACCACCCACCAGCACCTCAAAGACACGCGCGTAATTCGACAATTAGTTTGATGTCGACGTTGACGTTGACGTCGCAGTCGCTGTCGCTTTGAGCAGTGCACTTTCTGCTAATTGTACGCCTCATTTAACAGCGCTGTAACCCTTACATTGCAACATAGCAGTGACTGTTAATGCAAGGCACGCGTCGCTCATTAGAATATGAAAAGCATTTTCTGACTCTTTGCCAAGACACAAAGACAACAATCTATATTCAATACAACTACAAAAAACATTTTAGATTAACACTTATAGGAACTCACAGCATAGAAATAAACAGCTATTCTAATAGAAATCTATTGTTAATGTTAATGTTAACAACTTATTAGTTGCACATGTTGCCAGCAAAATTGACGCTTTACTGTTAACAGGCGTCTGGCAAGTTGCTAACATAACGAGGGCGGCAGCTAACAGAATTTGCAAATCGCTCACTGCTCCCAAAAACTTAACAGTCGACAACAGTTTAACATTTTAAGAGTAAACGCACGTTAAGCATCTATGAGCGCTCTCTTATGCTGCGTGCTGTGACCGCTCTTGTGCTGTTAACTGTTAAGAGTGCCACGGAAGAGCAGCGTCTGTTAAAAATCGCGATTATGTAGCCTAACATTACGCAACATAAAAACAGAGCAACAACGTTGAACATTGATAGCAATAAATGCGAGCATATGTTAATTGTTGTTGTTGTCGTTGTTTTATACAAAATATTGCAAATCGTCTCCAATGCAACATCACCCCAAACTTATCTAATTTGAATTTTTCTTCCTTTCATAATTTACAATGATTTTCAAGTAATTTGGTTACTTATGTAAAAAGCCCCCTGCAATTATTTGTCAATATTTTTGGAGCTTCAAATTGATGTCAAGTGTGATTGTGTGTGTGTGTGTATTCGATAATAGAGCGAGATAGCAATCCAGTAGAGTCGTGGCAAAAAAATGATAAGGAAAAAGTGCTTTTAAATTTAGCATAAATTAATTAGTTAGTTAATAGGTTTATTGCGTCTGTCTCCATATAGCACAAGTTATGTTATCTAACGATTTTTATACCCCAGCAGAGAGTGCTCAAAATCCGACCTCATAAACTATAAAAAACTCACACAATGAGCAAATTATAATATTTTATGCTGTTAACAAAGTTTAAATTGATCAGCAACAAGTCAATTGGCAAAAGTATCTATAAGATACAGTTGTATCTGCTTAGACACAAGTTGTACCTGATACATGTGGATAGAAATATATGAAGGTTTATTGGTGTGTATGTTTATCTGGAACTTATTGTTATAGCAGACACGTTCTCAGCTCGACTTCCCGTTCGATAAAATTAAGTATACGTAGTCTAAAAGGCGTAATTGCTTACAACAACAACAATTGTAAAACAGAAACTACAACAACAGCAATGAGCCAAACTCGAGTGCTGAGCAAATTCAATTAAAATGCAAAATTTCTTTTATAAAATGCCGAGTTTATCTGCTCATTATCATTTGTTGTTGCCAATTTGCACTTTTAAGACAGAGAAAACTTGTCACCAAGCAACAACAAAAACAGCAATTGTAATCACAACAACAGCAACAACACTCCCTCGCAATTTTGTTGCATGCATCCCTCGTTTATTTTGATTTTGATTTCTTGATCATTTTTCCGTTACGCTGCAGACAATTTAAGCTCAACTGTTGATAAATTGCACTTGGCTGCAGATAATCTTTCTATATATATGCACAAGTTTAACTATATATATTTAAATGTACATACATATGTATATACACTCACGAAAATATTTTTCAAAACCAATTTCCCATTACTAAAACCATTTGCGAGTAATAGCTATAAATGTATAAATATTTAGAGAATAAATAAGAACTTTATGTCTCACAACGCCAAATTTCATGATGTGTGGTCTTGACGTTAGATCATGGTCTTTTTTATCAGTGTATGATCATTGAAATGAGCATTCAGTATTCGGATTTCGTCACGTACATTAAAAATCATTTGCGAATTTCTCGCAATTCGCTGACAAGTGTTTTTGCCACTTGCATAAGAATCAAAACGAAACGAATCAAAATGCAGCAAAACCAAAACGAATTGAATAAACAGGAAAAACTTAATGAGTAGAATCAGAATCAGAACTACAGTGAGGGCAGTAGCTATTCACTTTGAAGGGGTGTTCTTGAAGATTCATGATTCATTTCGCAAATCAAATCAAAATTGCAAACAAAAATAGACCAAAAACTCGCTCTTAAATCTTGAACAATTTGTGGGTCAATCTTCATTACGACAGCAATAAGCATGATGATGATTACGATGATCGTAATGATCATATTGTGTAGCTGTTTTGCTGTTCTCCATTTCTGTCCTAACTTAATTGTGCTTAAACTAAATGAAACGCACAAAAAAGTCGTTAAACAATTTGCTAAAAATAAACTTTGCGTATACGCCGCGTGCTCAAACGACGACTGGCTTTGCTTTATGCTCAATGTGCAAATAAACACACACAAGCACAAGCACATAATGTGAGTGTGAGAGAGAGATTTTATGTAAAACCACATAAAGGAGACAAAAATGCTGGAAAAATGGCGCAAACAAGCAAAACTGACCCAAATAACCAAATGAATGTCCATAAACTACTAAATGGGGAGAAGGAAAGGCAAAGAAGAGGAAGAGCAGCTTGTAGGTAGAGTGGGGGGGGATGTGTGGGCTACAAAAAACATATTTAAAAACAAACAGCAAGAATTTTAGTTTCCTGCTCTTTAAATGTTTGTCTTACTCAAATTTCACTCTGTACTTTAAGCCATTAACTAAATGCCAAATATGTTGACTGAATTTTAAATGGTTAGCTCTTAGAGCTTATCAGTTATTACCATCTTTAATTGTTTGTTTGCCTTGGGCAAGAAAACGCGGAAATCTAAGTATGAAATAAATTTTATTTCAACCGGAAGAGCAGACAAAGAATTTAAATTGTGACAAAATTAGCGCTAATTTTATTGCGATTTAATGATTAAATTGTGAAAAGCCAAATGAGATTTTCATTGTTGTTGGCAGGAAATGTGACGCTTCTCTTTTGAATTAAGTGTTCAAGGTATTCAACGTTTAATTTAAAGAATTCTTTCAAGACTTGATTAATTATGCCCGGCAAAAATCGCGAAATGCAGAAAAGTACAAAGTGGAAAGGGAAAAAAATGTAGGGAAAATCGGGAAGGTGAGTTCTGTGTAATGTATTCAATGATAGACATTTTATATTGCTTTTCGCAAGGCATTTGTTTTATTTCTTACGACCAAGTGGCGTATGCGTAATATTTGCTAAGTTGATATGTAAAAATTTCTAGCATTTCCCTCTGGGCCAAGAACAAGAAACATTTAATATTCAATATGCGAATAAATGTTGTCGCTGTCCCATGTCATGTTTGCTCTCTTCCTTTCTTTCTCTGCGAGGGCGTGGCAACGCCCCCGAGATGCTAAATGTCAAGCGCCAGAAAAAATGCGAGACAAAAGCAGAAAACGCTGAAACATTTTTACTGCGTGGCCTGGCGAGTTTCTTCGCATATCCTGCACTGTATTGGCCTTATATTATATTAGTTCTATAAGCGAACTAAAATAATAAATCTGTTAACTAATTATGACATATCCTACTTTCAAGTAGTTTTATACAAATCGTTGCAGTGTATTAGAAATTCGACTTCGATGATTTTTGTACGTTTTTTCTCCTTTCGCATTCAGTCGAATTTAATCAAGTGTAAAGATTGTAACTGTTACTATAACTGCTGGCCAAATGTCAACTCAGCGCGTGTGTGTTTAAGCCAAGGTCAGCGGGGAAGGAAACGGAAATGGCTTAAATGCGTTTACACTCATGGAGCTGCCAATTGAGTCAGAGGGCCAAAAACACCCTCAAAGCGTCTCCTATTTGACTAACAGCTGCTTTTCCTCCCTCTCGAGCGGCACCTCCCACCGTCACTGGTTTCTACGCCTACACTTTGTTTTTGTTATATTTTTTGTTGTTTATTTTTTGGTTTCTTGCGACAATTACGACGCAATTTCTTTCATGTTTGTCATACGAGTGGGCTGCAAATGATTGTACTAAGGGAGGAGAGGGACTACGGGGCGTATGCGTCATTTGGCTTATCTACGTATTGTTGTTCTGTGTTTCGACTATTTCGAATGTCTCCCCACACCCAATTTATACATACACACACTCACATTGTTTAAAGTTCGTTTCAAGCTCTGTTTTCGAAATAATTTCAAGGTAAACTCACGAAAAAGCAAAACAAAACTCGAAAACAATCTCTATCCAGATATTATATAACGCGCTCAATTTTGTATCTTTTGTGTGCTCAACGAATCGCAACCTTCAAACATTGTGGAACATTCATTATTATTAACAGCAAATACTGCAAAAAGACAGGAATATTCAGCGAGAAACACAAATCAGAAATGTTGTTATTAATATTGTTTTAAAATGTTCAATTTGCATTTCCATTTCCATTTCAAGTGCAAATCGGAAAATACATTTTATGAGGCGAACACAAATTTTGTGATGCAAAATGAGCGTGCAATAAACACGGCAAATAAAACAACAACAAAATAACAATAACTGCAAAAATCGCATCAATGAGCAGCAAGAGCAGCGGCGTCGACATCAACATCGACGCCGCAGTCCCAGTCGCTGTCGCCGTCGAAGCATTGCCTGTGTTCAAGGTTAACAAGGCAGCGAGATCTCTTTGTTGTAAGCAGCGATGAGAGAGGGGAGCTGCACTAGGGGTGGGATACAGAGGGAAATAAAGCGAGTAAAGCAGAAAGAGAAACATCGAACGAACTACACCTATGACTTGTGGAAGTGAAAGATATTTTTATTGTGCGTGCTATTAATATTATTGGGTACAACTGATAGCTAAAACATAGACTAACTGGGCTTATGCTGAAAGAGGCCGACAACCAGCGCCAGCTGATAAGTTTAAGCAAGAATATTAAAAACTTTTCAGAACGCATTGAATGCAAGCGTTTTTACAATTTATCCACACGCCCACAGACGGCGCCAAACAAATAGGGCTCACAGTGCTACTGGCCCCCACCGCAACTCCTTCTCACACTCTCCGCCAGCGTGTCAGACCATATGTTGTGCATTGACTTCGTCCAGGCACTCGCCATATGTGGCGTTGACATTTGATAAATGTTCTCCATGCTTGTGTGTGTGTGGGTGAGCTTAGACAGACTACCATTTCCCCTTCCACTTCCGTTCGTTGATGGTCAGGCGTTTTTGACGCGTAGTTAATTGATTTCTGAGAGCCTCTCTCAAAAAAACCAAACCATGTACACTTGTGTTTCTAATCCATTTAAAATAATTGTGTGAAAAGAGTAGGGCGAGTGTTGGGGGAGGGAACTTCTTTTATTCTTTCAACAGTGTCTATTTTTACGGCTGAACTATTTTTGGGGCAGCTGCACAATGAGCGAAAGAGAGGGACGGTGATTGCTTATATAACACACATAGGCGCGAACAGCCCCTAATGATGCCAAAGAGTCGAAACAGAAGGAAAAAAAAAATTACATCGAAACCGGCTTTTTATGCAAAGCTGCCAAAAATGAGGCACTTAACTTGGTAGCGGGTTTCAAGGGGAGGAGAGTGGCGCATTGCGTGAGCGTTAGCTTGTGCAACAAACAGTAGAGCAGTTGACAGCACGCAAGAGCACAAGAGCACAAGAGCGAAAGAGTCAAGGCAAGAGAGCAGACGGAGCTTACGCCAAGTAAATGCAAGAAACGAAAAAAGACAAACCAAACAAAAAACAAAAACAACAACACGCACAGTAACAGCAACAGGGCCAAAGAGCACACCACGCGCAAGAGAGCTGCACAGCCCCTAAAGAGAGCTATGCTATGCGGAGAGCGCAAGCTTAGCTTATGTCAAAATTTGACAGTTGTCTCTGGCCTTTCATTGCTCGTGCTCTTTCACTGCGACGGTTGGCAAGCCAAAAAAGTATGTCAAAGTCAAACGTTGCTGCCACAGTCGCAGCCAGCGCAGATGTTGGCGTTGTCGCATTGCTAAACATCGCTGTGGTTTTCTTCACTACTGTTGTTGTAGAGGTGGCTGCTTCTGCTGCTGCTGCCGACGTCACTTTTATTATGTTTGTTTGGTAAGTGGAGCTCTGGTTATGTAAGCCCAGCAGGCCAGACAGTCGACGGCAGCCAACTGTTGGCCATCGCCAAACGTTGACGTCGACATCGTCATCGTTACGTTACATTAAATTACGTTACGTTAAGCCCTAGTCCAAAGCTCTCCTCTCTCTCTCTTCACACGCTTTCCGTCTCTCTCGTTTACACTCATCATCAACCGCTTTTAAGCGTTCATCTTAGTCTTTTGTCTTTTTCACGCCGATTTTACCACTTCCCCCATTTACCCCGCCTTTTAACACTTCTCCTAAGAAATCTTATTTGTTTGTTGCCAATTTCAACGCTTGACTTTTTGCGTCGGCGTCGACGGCCACAGCGGCGCTACGGCGGTGGACTGAAAATTAAATCGTGATTTGTAAATGCGCTCAATTTTTTTCGTCTCGCTTGCCTTTTGTGCATGGCAAGGGCTTGGCTGTGCAGGGGGCGATGTTTGGCTGACAACAAATTTGGCAATTTTGTAATATGTTTTGTTTTTGTTTTGGTTTTGCTTTAGCTTTTGAGTAACGGTTTTTTTGCGCTTGCCGCGATTAAATAATCAACAACAATGTGGCAACAAGAGACGAACATAGTTTGAAAGTGATTGTTGATATCTTGTGTCATTCTTCAGGTTTACATAACGGCATTGATAATGCAGCTTTGTTGGGAATTAGGGGAGTTACTCATAGCGAGTTCTGCAACTGATTCTATGTGGTAGTACATGTGTGTATGTTTACATAATGACTGACGACTTACGACTTACGACTCACGACGGAACTAATTTCCATTTATTTAGTTACAGAAATTGTGATATAATTGAAATAACATTTCATGTGTCAGCTTATAATGTTCTCGATGAATACGTAATGAGCTTTCACCTCCCCCCTCCCCACGCCCTAACCCAGAAGCCCCTTTCCTTGTCACAGATAAAAGCTTTATGAGCTGTTCATTTAATTTTTGTTCTCTTTTCCCCGATTCTTTCAGACACCTGCACTTATTAAGAGAGACTTTACGACAACTGTTGCATAACGGGTTATTGTGCTCAGATGTAGCACACGTAGTTCCCCTATTTGCTCCTTGATGTGCAATCTTAACAACGTTAAATTATTTGCTTTATTTTGTGTATACATAGGTTTTGGCCCTTTTGACCTCGCACTGTTGTAAGCGACTTAAACGAATGTAAATGTCGAAGATTAATGTTAGATTGCTTAACAATTGTTTAGAGATAAAGCTTTCAAATATTTGTATATACATGTAAGCGTATGTCACATCAGCGTTTTGGTCTCAGTTAACAAGTCCACCCACATACACACACAGACCTTTGTCTGTCTGTTTCTGTCTGCCCACTTGGCTCACTCGTGCCGATTACTCAATAGACGCAAATGATTGTTGCAATTGCAGTCGCTGATTGCCGTCAAATCGCTTATACTGTTACAACAGCGATAAAGTGAGCACAACCAACAACAACAATAACAACAACAACAGCAGCTGCATGTGGCCCGCCATAGCTTACGAACTACGTTCTATGACATAACTGTAATTCAAATGCGCTCGCGAGAGCCGCGCAACCAAAAAGAGCGTAAGCTCAAGAGCCCAAGAGAGCGAGAGAGCGTGCATAACGTATGTGTGCTTGTGTGTGTGCGAGTGAGCAAGCGACTTAGTTTTGATTTGTTGTTGCTGCTCTGCTGCTGCCGCTGCCGCTGCCGTCGTTGCAGTCAATTGAGTAATCTCTTGTTGTTGCTGTTGTTGTCGCCTTTTGTTTACAAATGTTGAAAGTGAATTTTCAATTGCAGTTCACAATTTACAATAGAATATTACTTAATAGGTAATAGGCGCAAGTCTGACACAAAGTGACTCATAACCAACAAAACTGCAGCGTTGCCAGACTGTTCACATTTCAACAACCGTTACTTTTCCTTTGCTTAATTTTTTTCTTTTCGGTTATTGTTGCTGCTTGTGCTTCTGGCTAATGAGGACAACAATTGCAGTTGCTGTTGCAACTCCGCTTCAATCCAGTCCAGTTGCCATTTGGTTTTTAGTGCTTCGTATCGTTTTTCGTACTTTTATTTTTTTTTGTTTACCCCGTCGGCTCTCATTATGCAATTACAAAGCAAATTTTGCAAAATATTGTTTTACAGAGCGACCCAAAAGTCTCTAAACGCCCGCACGACCCCAGCAAAGAGGAGAGAGGGAGGGAAATAGGTGAACTCCGATTGTGGGGCTACGGAAAACGATTCCATAATTCGTTGTCGTTTGGTTTTAATTAAGACAAGCCGCACAAGTTAGAGCAAGAAACATAACAGTCTTCGAAAGGCGAAAACACTATCAGCTACAGTGGCTTAAAACACATTTAACTTAACTAAGTGCTCTTCTAATAAATTATGTAAAAAAACCTGTAAGAACTGTAACATTTTAGAGTTTTTGAACTCATCGAAGGTTGCATACTTCTGGGGGATCCGCTGAACAACTATAAAGAAACATAACTTTCATGGTAACTAACCGATTTCAACGCGATTGCAGAGGAAACCAGCTTAAACTGTAAAGCTGAATTTTTAGTTGCTCGGAGGAAACCTATTTTGATTCAGTTAAAAGAAATGATAAATATTTTTTGAAGGAAAGGACAAATTTTCCTTTGTTGCAACTCACTGCTTATATGCATGTAAGTACAGTAATCAGTATCATAAAAAGTCATGTATTTAAATATTACTTTATTTTGCCAAGCGAAACAGAATTTTCACTTTGGCTTCATCAGTCGGTGTCTTAGCCACAGTCAGAGCCAAGTCACAACCTTAGCTGGAGGCGATAAAGGCGTGGCGTTAGCCTTGCAAGCACTTTTATGGCATATACGGTGACGATGAGTTATTACTTACGGAATGTTATGTTATGTTGGTGTTTTATTTATTTTCATTATTACTATAACGATTATGATTATGAATGTTATTGTTATGCATTCATTATCCGTTACGTCAGCCGAAAGGCGCTCCGTTGGCATTATAAGAGTAAATGTGATATGCAAAACATGAGCATTACGAAACAAATGGCGTTCTTATAATGCAACAGGAATTGTTCTACTGAATGTTATTAGGCAAAGAGCTCAAGTTTCCAGATATAAATTATGGTAAATAGCTACAAGAGTGAAGAAGAATCTTTGGAAACCTTAAAAAGAATTTATTAAAAAAGAATTCTAATAAGTTCACCGTTAAAGTAATGAAAGGTATTCACCTAAAATCAAATTTAAAATGGAGAAGAGTGGAGATTGGAGGAAGTTACTTTTTCTTCTATTTCAATATTAATTTCCTTTGGTTTGAGACATCGGGATTTTCCGTTTGCCACACCCGCTGGCTCCCTATCATCGTCCCCTTCCCCACGTAAAAATCGTAAATATTTGAGCCAAACAATTTCTGGGCCACAAGTTTCATTTGAAACGTGTTGCCGAGAATTTCTACAGTTCCTTTTTGCATTTTTCAGCCGCAAAAGTACGAAAAATGCGCGCTGGCATTTTAGAAATGTAAGCATGGCTAAAACGGTAAAAAGACAGGGGAAGGAACAATAGCAAATACAAATAGCAATGAGACAGGCAAGACAAAGGCGTCGCATGCCACAGAGCAGAAAGTATCTCAAAGATACAATTGGGGAATGCCAGCAATGCAGCGTATGGCAAGAAGTTAAATCCAAGTCAATGAAATGATATGAATAAATAAATAAAAATGGAACAACAACACAAAAAAATTAACACGAAATTATACTAGATGGCAAAGGAGGAGCGGAAGCGAGTAGAGATATGGCAAATGGCTTTGATTCAAGGCCATGTCCATCTAGTGGTCATTAAACTCTCCCCAAGTCTGGACTCCGGACGCTTCACTCTCCTCTCTCTCTCTCTCTCTCTCGCTCTGCACGTTTCACTCTCTTTGTTTGCTTGCACAAAGAACGCTTATTATTATTATTCCTTCTATCTTTTATTTATTTTTTTTGTGTACCTCAAAATGCGCAATAAGTAACCAAAATATTAAGTAAATATTTCTATCTTCCTCTCACACACACTCTCTCTCTCTCTCTCTAAGCCCCTCGGCTAATTAAAAAAAAAAAAAACAGCTAAATGAATGCCAACAACAAATGTTAATTAGTGCACTCACTTTTGAACAATTGCAGAGGAGCAAGCAATTTGCGAGGGTGGAACGAACGAAAGCGAGTCTTCGAGTGACGCCAGCCAACAGAGGAGAAAGAAGAAGAACAAAACAAAATATGTATAATTCTGTAGAGAGTTGAGAGACCTCAAGGCACACACACAAACACATGTACATATATCTGCTATAAATATAGGTAAGTGTGTGCATAATACAGCTTTTTGATAGCCGCTTTTATCAGCTGTTTTTCCCCAGAGACTTTCAGCTGACAGCCAACGAGTCACATGGATGGATATACGACGTGTGTGTGTGTGTGTGTGTGTGTGTGTGTATGTTTTGTGTTGATAGCTGTGCGATTATCGGTCATATTTGGCTTGTATTTGGGTTATGGTCATACGATAATTATCACTGACTAAAAGCCATTTCCCATTAATATTCAGAGTGCGCAATTTTCCAAATTATACACAGAATTTAATGAAAACTGAATACGCTGAGCAGTATTTACCAGTCTGGCTATTTAACAGAAACCCCAGTCATTGAAATGGAAGAAAAATTAATAAACTAGCTACAGGGATAATCACAATTTTTGATAAAATGGGGAAGAAAATTCAAACTTGCAATACTTTAATACCCTGTAATTTTTGAAGTCTGTTAGAATGGGGTAGTGTGGCCATTTTAGTTAATTCTCTGAATTTGTTTGACCTCATTAGCGGAATGGGTTTTACGAATGGACAAATATCATTTCAGTTAGTCGCTAATTAAACGTGGCCCTCACTTCACTCAAGACCATAAAATCAAATAGACGCCGGGCTGGCCAAAGGGGCGGTGGGTGATGGGAGGGGGCATGGTTAACCGTTAGTAAAAATAATTGCATGGCGCGTGGTAAATTCTTTCGGGCCATTTCAACATTTAATGCACATTCTGGTCAGAACAAGGCCTAAAGCCTAAAAGCCAAGCACACGCCATCAAATTATATGATCCCACGATATGCGATATATAAGTATATTATACTTTTTCTCTGTGTTTTATATACATAAATTACAGCGGCGCTGCGTGTGGCAGCCACAAAAGCACTGAAAGAAAAGGAAAAAGGGCAACAACATCACCACATTGCATGACATACGAGCATTTTCCAGCTGCAACACATACACACCCGTTTCCTTCCATCTCTGCTCCCTAATCCCCTAGCCAGTAGTACCCCCAAGTCCCCGTTTCCCGTGTCCTGTGAAAATGTTGAAATGTATTCAGGCCAAGTCCTCGTGGCGGTTTAACAACTCTTTACACTTAGGCAAGTCCAAATGACATGCCAGCAAATGTTAACGTCTATTTTACACACCCTGTAACCTTGCAAAAAGTGTAGGAACTTTTTATTATTGGTGAAATTTTTAAAATATTGTATACTTTCTACAGGGTATATTGCAGGCGAGCATACACTGTTCGTGGCATTTCAACAATTTTTTATTGCATTTTTGTGTAATTGCAAATTTAGCGTGGCACATGTGAAAAACAAACGTTGCACGAGGTCGACGGCTACATTAGCAGCTCGAGTATCTTTGTATCTTGTATCTAAGTGTGGTAGTGTGTATCTTTGTGTATATCTGCGTGGGTGTTGGTAATCTGCTGCATGTCTGGCACGTGTTGTGGCTCATTTAGTGCTAGCTGTTAAGTGCCTAAGTCCCAACACACACACAAGCACACTGACACACAACTCTTGACTGATGTGTCTTGTCTAGTCTGATTTAAATGCTGCCACTTGATGTGCCTTGTGCCTCTAACTCTTCTTCTTTTTCTGCCTCAACGTCAGTGTCAACGTCAAGTGGCAACTAACTGAGATGTTCATACGTCCGTAGCTATCCACTCCACACATCTTTGTTGGCCCACACTATTCCTATTTAAAATACTACTAAAACTTAGCTGAATTTTACCAAAGATAACAATATTTCAACGTTTGCATCTCCCACCTCCCACAATGACTTGACCAGTTTCTATTTGTTATCAACAAATGTTTATTCCCAGCTTATTTTTGGCGTTTTTCGTTCCCTTTCTTCTCTTTTCCTTTGCGTTGTTTTCTTTGTTTTTTATTTCGCTAGTATTTTTTATAGACATTTATTTCTTGGGCTGTTGGTGTTTATCAGCGCAAAAGTCAATAACTGATTGCGAGAGGAACCGCAGCAAAAAAATAACAAACAATATTTATAAATAGCATTGCGAATGTCCAGAAGAGCACACTGTGAGTGTGTGTGTGAGAGAGAGAGACATGTGCATGTGTGTGTGTGTTTGATTACGTGTGTCTAACAACGTTTTTCACTTGCTGCCCATTTCTGTTCTGTTCCTCTTTTATTATTCAAATGCATTTGAATTGGTAAACAAAAATTCCAGGAATAAACTTTGGCTAATCAATAATTAGAGCTGAATCACAGCTGTAAAAACAGCAACAACAATATTAATTATGGTAATTAGAAAAGCAACAAAGTCAAGTGACAAGAGCTTCAGCTCACGCAAGCTTTTTATATTGCCCACAAATTCCCCTCAAATATTAACAAACACCTGCAAACGTGCCACAGTGATGACTGCTTACAGTGCACAAACTATGACAAATTTGATTCATTCACTATTTCGAGACTCCACTGTATTTGCTGCAATTGCTTTGAAAATGATATGTTAAAGACTAGCAAAGAACTTCTTTCAGATGAAAGCGGCTAAGTAGTTTTAATTCTTTTGGATCTGCTTAATTTTCTCGACAAGCAGCCATCAGCTGCCATCCACTTTTCCGAGTGTTTCCATTGTATTTTCCCAAACATGTGAAGCGTTAAGCGTTTCATCTGGCATCTGCCACACAGTCAAGTGTCTAAAGACCCTGTACTTTTAAAAGTATAAGGGGTATGATGGAATTGTCTAACAAAAATATGACACTTCCGATCAGAAAGCAAAGCTCAAGCGGGAGCCCTTTGCTCTCTTTTGCTATATCTCTACCAAAAACTTGTATACTTTTTTGAGTTCAAGTACAGGCTCTTTTACAGTCTATCAGACCATTAGGCATTTGGCTAATTTTGCAATTCTCAACTTGTTTGATGGATTTCTAAGTGCGTGGATCGCTGTGATTTTTCAAAAACAAAACCGATCTATATATAAAAAACATATCGTATAATATAGTCTATATTAAAAGAACTTTGGCAAACTATTTGTGGTAGAAAGAGACAGAGAGAGAAAGAGAGGCAGGCGGCAATACTGTCAGGTGAAATGATTAATTAGCCGTTATTTCAGTTCAGGGAAAATCCTCACAAAGAGTTGACTCAGCGTTGACTCAATTATTCAAACACTGCGATTTTGTCTGTCTGCAATTCAACTCGAAATGGAATCAAGTCGAGTGTTTCAGTGTGTGAGTGTGGCAAGAACTACACTGATAGAAAATAATATTAACTAATTATTTACTCTTTAATCTAGGAATCTAGGATTTAATTTATGAACAAAGTGCTACATTGAAGAACTCTACCTAATCCTTTATGAATTTATATACCTATATGTTTTTATTGATTTTGAAACACTTTTTGTTGCAGTGTAGTTCCTCTGCTTTGTTGTGTGTCCCTCAAGAGAACACTTTGATTGGCCTAGCAACCGTCTCAAGTCAAGCAAGTATTTTTGTGGCATGGTTTATTTACTTTGAATTTGCCACATAAATATTTTATAATCGAGTCCTTGACACACACACACATAGGACACATATATTCGTGGCAAAGCTTTGACAGAGATAGCAATAGAGACAACTCAATTAGAATTCAATGCTGCACAGTTGACAAATGATGCCAAGACCCCACCATCTTCTTCTCCTCATCCCTCATTTGCTTCTGTGTGACTCCCATTTCGCACACGACCTGTGGGCCATGGAAAAGGCAAGGACATCGAGGCTTCCAGAGCGGACCGACGGTGTGGGCGCAAAATGGGCGTTTTCCTTTGAATACTTGTTGCGCAGTTCAGCGCAATTCTTGCTGACGTCAGCCCGAAGTTAAGCTGGTTATGTGTGGGCGTGTCACCGCCTCTAATATTGATTTTTTAGCGAACTTTTTATGCTCTACTAACGACAAAAACAGGAAAAGCTATGGATAAAGCACAGCGTCAACACTTTTCCATCCAGACTAACGCATTGGCAACAATGCAAAATCTCTGCGATTCGATTGTCAATCAGACACTCACTAAGTCTGCATTCTATTCCCTTTTAAGAGTAGTACCCCAATCTAAAGCAGATTCACCCACATTGCTTCCCGGTTGCTAACTTCCTTTCTAGAGTTTATTGCTTGATTTATCTAAGCTATTTTGCTCCTTAATTTATCAATCCCAAGATTTATTTTAAGACACTTGTCAATCTTAATCAATCAATCAATCAAATCACTCACCTTTCTCCAGGCTGGCGTTGCAGAACTTGAGAGCTTCGTCGAGTCGATTGGCATGCATGCAGCTGTTGGCCCTCTCGATGATCTTGTTGGCCAGAAGCTCGGTTCCCCACCACTTCTCCACAAGACGGCGGACAAGGACGTCGGGCATGAACTTCATGGCTGTGGACACGCCGAGGGCGTAACCTCCCAATCCGCCTACCAAAGGGGATGCGGGTGCTAATGCCGATGCGGAGCTGGTGGAGGCCATTGTGGTAGTTGCCGTGGCTGTTGTTGATGCCACCGTTGTGGTGGTCACCGTGGTGGGTGCTGGTGCCGTAGCTGTTAATCGCAGTCCGAGGCCATGGGGAAAAGTATTGCCGATGGGAGCCGAAGGCAGTGACGTCATGAAGTGCAAGGATGCAGATGTTGTGGACGATGAGCTGGAGGAGGTGGTGTAGCTGGAGTTGGAGCTGTTGGTGGTGCTGGTCATGGCCACCGTAGAGAGATGACCTCCGCTGCGCTGCTGTGGAAACTTGATGTGGCAAATGTTGCACTGCGTGATCGTTTCACAACACTGCCCACAGAAGGTGTGGCCACAATTCGTGGTCACCGGACAGCGCAGCATGTCCCTGCAGAGCGGACAGAGCAGTGGATCGTAATCCTCGCTGAGCGTTGGACTTGGTACGCGTAGTTCACGTGTCGAAGCTTTCAGCTCCGAGAGGTCCTGTTGCGTCACGTGCCCCGCTCCACTTTGTGGCAGCAGTAGTTCCATATCCATCCAATCCTCCATGTGATAACGTGACTTTCTAGTCGACTCGAGTGCTCTACTTGCTGTGGGCACTGCGCGAAGGGGCGTGGCGTGCGCCAGGTGCCGTATGTGTGCCGTTAGAGCACTAGCCAGCGTAGCCAGCTTGTCGAGGGGCACATGACCATCCTGCTGGCGACTCGCAATCAGCTCGTACACGTCAAAAGCTTGTTGCAAGCTGCCAAGTCGTGCAAATGATTCACCCAAAAGAAATGACAACTGCAAAGAACCGTTACAGTTGTTGGTACCGTTACTATTACTAGCGTTGCCGTTGCTCTGCAGCAGCGCTTGCAGGGTATGCGTTGAGCTCGCTGCGCTGCCCTGCTGCATCTGCTGCTGCTGCTGCTGTTGGCTCTCCTTGCGCAGAGCTTTGAGAGCGCGCTTCGTAGCCACAGTGGGCTTCATATAATAGCCCTGAGAGAGCGGCATTTTGACAGCTGTTGCTGCTTCTGCTTATGCTGCTTCTCTTCTCTTCTCCTTGCTGCTACTGTTTTTGTTGTTGCTGTATAGCTGGCCGTGGTCACGTATGCGACGACGACAACGTCGACGTCGACGCGGTTTCCGACGCCAACGTCGCAGTAATTCTTGCTGCTATTGAACTTTTTGAATTCAATATGCGTTTGTTTATTTATTTGTTGCTGTTTTTTAAGTTTATTTATATTTATTGTATTATTAAACTTTGCACTTCACAATGGTCCGAATTTAACACTGTGCGCAATGGACCTTTATATGATTTTATTTAATTTAATCACGCGAATTATTTTGTATTTCATTAACATTTATTTAATAACCTTTTTCTTTTAACTCCAAAGGAAAACGTTGCTGCTGTTGGGTCAGCGGATGCAACGAAGCGCTCTGTTGGGCATCTGAAAGTAGAAGACGATTCAAAATGAACGAAATGAAATCAAATCAACTGAATGTAGGAATTTTACGTAACGCGTACAAAATGCCGTTTGCGTTTTGCTTGATTCTGCCGCCATCGCAGCTTTTGATTCTGTTTTATAATTCACACGCATACTATTACCCAACCACACAGGCACACGGCCACGCACACAGCGATACTTGAAGAGCGTCAGAGCGCAGTTAAAGAGCGCGGGAGAGCCTAAACGTGCGCTTGCCTCTCTTTGATTTAATTTTGCGTTTTATTGCCTGCGCCTTGACTGCCTATTTTATGATAGCTCCAAAAAAATAAAACAAAAAGCAACAGCAACAAAGACAGAGCAGAAGCAGAAGCAGAAGCTGAAAAAATACCGTATCTATTACTCAACCTGTGTGCTATCTCTTCTTGTTACTTGCATCTGTCTGTCCCTCTCTCACTCTCGCCCAACTCTCTTCGTGCAGTGACGTGACATTTGTCGCGTATGCCGTTAATTGACAGTTCTAAAATTCTGAGCTTTGCAGCTGCGAACCGAACAGACTTTGAGACTTTGGCGCGTTATATAAACGGTCAACGAACCTGCTGCAGCAGCAACAACAGCAGCCGCGGCAGCAGCGAAACGGCATAGGAAACTTAACTGTAACTTAAAAATTCTACCTAAAGTTTGAAGTAAATCACATTGTTTTCATTAAATCATGTCTTTAGTACTGCCCCTACAACTGCTTCCATTGCCAGCTGGACGCACATGGTGTTACATAATATTATGAAAATTAACACTGAATCACGAAGCAAACTGACGCGGACGCTGGCGCAAGTAACGAAATCAAAATCAAAATCGTCGACACACAACACACACAACTACAAATGCATGTACATGAGCACACAGAGCAACTAAAAACAAAAGCAGAACGTTTTCACAACAAAACACACATATACTCAAACAACGCCAAAGTCAAAGTAATAAGAGAACGCTCGAAGCGCTCTCTTAAACTCGCTCTCACCAGAACTGAGCACAACACTCAACGCTGTGCTCTCTTTAGAACTGTGCTCGTGGCTTCTCGAAATGTTCTAGTATATGTGTGTGTGTGTGAGAGTGTGCTGATGAAATATTCAAACTGTTCTGTGTTTTTCACTTCTGTTTTATGCGCACGTTTTTCTATTGACGTTCAGTTTTTGTATCTTAAAGATAAACAATGTGCCGGCACAACACACGCACAGTCACACACACGCACGCAGATACGATTAAAGAGCGTCGTGTCCATTGGCAACGTTGAAATATTTTTGGTTTTGTTATGTAAACAATAATTTTTGTTGTTTTTGTTTTTTTTTTGATTATAATTTGTTTACATCTCGCACAACTAAAGATACGAATTCACAGGTACAGATACATAGATACATTTTGTAAGCAGAGCGCAAATGAAATCAAAGTGTGCCAAAAGAAAATTGTGGCAAATAAAAACGTTTATTTATCTATTTTTCTCTCCATCTCCCTCTCTTTTTCTTTTTTTTTCGTTTTTCGCCATCTCATAAGTATCTGTATCTGTGTCTGAATCGTCTGATTATGTACGCATTTGGCCCAGTTGCTTTGCCGACAAATATTTTGCATAAATTTCATGTTAAGTAATGCCGAAATATCGTCTATCGTCTATAGTCTGAGGTCTCTGGTCTCTGTGGTCTATTGGTAGTTAGCCAAGAAAAGAAAAGAAACCAAAAAAAAGAAGGAAAATGTGAAAATGCTTGAATGAAGGTTTTTATACGTATTCCAATTTTATTTATATAAATTTGATTTCTTGCGACACAAAATAAATTTAAAGAATCTACTCAGATACAAGATACACACATGTTTCCCTTTTAAGAATGCTACGGCTAAAGCCAACAAGTGTTATCAATATTAACTCTGGTAATGCCATAAACAATTAACAACCTCTAACCACTTTAGACTGTTTGTCTAGTTAGTGAGTGTGGTAATCGCCATTAGTTAATAACAATCACTTAATTGGCCAGTGTAACAGCAGTTAACAAGTATTACACAATTCTCAGCCACAATTCAGTCAACAAATGCGTCACTTTTGTCAGCCTAAAAACTGAAAACGAAATACTAAAAGCAAAGGGCTAAAACAAGTTGATAAACAGCTTTACAACTAACTTGATTCTAGCCTAATGCATTTCCTGCTATTCTCTCTTCCGTCTTCCCTTTCCACCTTTCCCCTTTTCTCCTCTTTTCGCTTTCCCTTTGTTGGGCTGCTGTTTTGCGTAAGTGCAAATTATGTATACGCCTCATATAACGACTCGCAGCACGTGTATCTCATAGATGCAATCTTGCTTTCGCCTTCAATGCTTATAATTGCATAATTCAGAGCACAAACCAGAAATAAAAAGAATTCCGGAGATTGGAATACCTGATTTAAGTACACAAGTTTACAAAAACAAAAAAGTTACAATTTATTTAATATTAAATAATTCGTTTGCTGTGTACTAAGTGCACACAACAGTAAAAACAGTAACAATAACACTGATAAACATTGCTCAAAGAACTTTTGTTTCATGTGTTATATAATAAAAATTATTCTAGTTAACAGTGTTTTTCTAAACACTCAATTTTATACGAGTTTTGCTACGAGGCAAAGTGTATTATGCAATGTCAATCATATTTTGCGATTGCATTTATCGTTCAAACAGTTTTTGTTGTGGTTGCTACTGCTGTTGTTGCCATCAGACGACATGGCAGCAATGGCGACAACATTCTGAGTCGGAGACTGAGAAGAGTGGTAGGGGGAGGGGGAGGGGGAAAGAGGGGAAGCGAGACGGAGACTTGAACCGAGACAAAAACCAATTACAACGACGTCAACAACTATTTACACACTTTGTGCACAACCTGCACTTTTGGGTACCAACTTAGCTGGCATATTACACTACAAACAATTGTGTAGCTTAAGAAACCTTTTTACACGGATAATTACTTTTACTACGTATTTAACCAACTTATTTTTTCAATATAACTAATATTTAAACTTCAGAATTTTTTTGAATTTGTAGTGCAAATGTTTCTGCTATTTTTTTGAGTGTCTCGCAAATGTATATTACTGGGCTTATTATTGCTAGAGTAAATTGTTGTTGTTTTGGGTGGTGACGGAAAATGCAATGTCAGAGATGCAAATGGGCATAAGGTAACCCCCTCCTACACATCCCCCCTACATCTCCACACTTTTAAGTCCAGTTTTCCTTTTTGCGGTCTTTTCATTCCATTCGATTTGCTTCCCTAATTGCTTGCGACATTTTCTTTTCGGCTCCAACAAGTGTGTACGAGTTTGTGTGCGGGCGTGTAAAAGGCTACGTTTTGGGCCTAATGGAAATTACATAATTGCTGTGATTGCCATTCAATAAAAATAATCATAAAATTGCGAGTTTTTTTTTCCTTTTCTTATTTTGTTATGAAATTGCGTGAAATTATTATTCAACAATTTTCATGAACGAATTTCTTGTGAGTGATTTTTTTTTTGTTTGATATTTGTTTTATTGGCTTTTCATTTGTTTTTTATGCTTCTTTATGGCCCATTTTTATGACTTTTTGTCAACGATAAACGCCACGAAAAAAAAAAAACCAAAAACGAGGAAAAAGCAAAACGGAAAACAGCTGAAAGAATTATTTGGGTCGAAAGAATTTTTTTTGTATTTGCGTTTTAGGGTTTTTTTTATGATTTCTTTCGTTTGATTTGGCTCTGATTACATAATGTCACATCGAGATTACTGTAGATTCTGACTAATTGTTTTTTTTTTTTTTTTGGTCGCTTATGTCACGAGCAGTTTTACATAAGGGCGTGTGACTCACAGTCATAAGGGGGTAAGGGGAAAGGGGAAAGGGGAAAGGGGTAGGGGCTGTTTGCATAATAATTACACTCGAAGGAAATATTTGCCATTTTCCAGTTAAAGGTTTAACAGCTTAAAACTTTTCATTTCGTAGCCCAAGTTGTTGCTGTTGTTGTTGTTGTTGGTCGCATAATGCGTCGCGTGTCGTAACGTCAACGCTAACAGCGACGCCAGCGCTAGCGCTTACGTCGACGACAGCGTCACTGAGGCGACAACGCAGGCAGCGTCACGTAAACTGCAATGAGCCGGCAATCGTTGCTCCCCTCTCTCCGCTCTCCCCTTCCCGGCGCATACCACGCCTCACCAAACTAACAGCGGAATGGGGTGTGGTGTGGGAGGGGGGCTGTTAATGTCACTAGCGCTTTTTGAGCTGCAATTTGTTGACTTTTCTATAAAGTTCAAATCGCAAATGCTGTGCCATAACTGTAACTATAACTGTAACCGTGCATAACTGTGCATTTTAGCTTATATAATCGCTGACATTTTAATACAATGTCATTAATTTATTGTTGTTATTGCATCATTTTAATTTCAAGTTTACGTTTAATTGAATAATCAAGTATTCTAAAAAGTAATGTCAATTCGGTATATCTTTATTTAATTAAGAAGTTTAAAATGTATACTAATAGCGTCGTAGCTTAAGTAAAATCCGGGATTACTTTGCTATTGAACGTGGAACTCATTTGTTATTAACTAATCATGCATATTAGTAAGAATTCTATGTGCTTTTATCACCAAATTAAATATAAATTATTATCAAGAGCTGCCCATTTGATTTGCTAGAAAGTCAACAACAATAACACAACTAGAGAACAACAGAGACTACAATTGGCGCATACGACAGAAAAAACCGCTTAGTAATGCCTTTAAAAATATGGCAACACGTAAGGCACGCCACCTCCCTCCACCTTCCTCCACTTTTCACCCTTTGGCAGCTCATTGCAGCGCATTTTGTTTTCACAATCAATTCGCAGAAACACCAACAAAACAGCAATATACAAATGAAAACAGTTTTTCCGCTGCCTCTGTCGACGCCAGCTGCGCTGCTGCTGCCGCTGTGCAAAGAGCAATGCAACTTAGTTGAGCATTCGCCGTTCATTCACATTGCACACGCATACAAATGCAATGACACTCACTCGCCCATACACACACACACGTATACACTTGCTTAACAGCAGACGGCGTGTGGCCTGATGTCGTAACTTAAGCACAAGAGAGCTGCTGTTGTGCACAGAGCTCTCTTAGCGCCACTCTCTTCTGTCATATTGTCTACATTACCTGGCGCACTCTCTCTGAGCTAGTGCTGCTGCTTCCTCTTCGTCTGTATTGTACAAAAACACGACCGCGCCTCCTCCTGTCTAAGAAGAACACACACAATAAATTCTTTTGTGTCAAAATTTATTGCCACACGCGAAAAAAACAACGGAACACTGCAAATTTTACTTTGCTCAAACTTATAAAATTTTCTTCTTTTTCTTAATATTTTTTATTGTGATTCGCCCCTTTTGATGCCCGTTTCTTTCTTCTTTTTTTGGGCGTGAGCGTTTGCTTTTATTTTTCCGTTTCGTTTGCTTTTGGTTTTGCTTTTGCGTTTGCGTTTGGCTTTGCGTCTGCTTTTTGGTTTTGGTTTTGCTTTTTGTGTTTTGTAAGAACTGAACGGCTCGGCTTTACGTAACCCACAGACGGGTTTTACACATTTCCCGCGAGAAAGGATGGTAGGGGAGGGAGGGAAAACAGCAGACGCTTTTAATTTATAGCACTTGACTTAAATAATTGAAAATTTATGCTGCTGCCTTGGCGAATTGATCACACACACACACACACATAAACTCATATATAGTGACTCGGCGACACACTCGAAACGCACTTGTTACATTGACAAAAAGCAAAGCGTTGGCGCTAGCGCTGGCGTTGTTTTGTAATGCGCTTACGTTATAATTACGCGACGAGCGGGGATGTGACGTTGTCTTCGTAAGGCAACGTGTAGTGTTCGAATGCTGCTCGAGGGCGGCGAGCGCTGTGATTTTACGTTCCGCCCGCTATATTTTTGCAGTACTTGTCACGGCCGCTGTTCGACAGCAAATGAACGAAATTCTCGCTCTGCGCGCTAACCAACACAGCGTCGAGAGAGAGCGCAAGCCAACAGAGCTAAGAGCGCACAACAGCGTACAAACAGCAACACATGCTATTATGTCATAGCTCTCTTAAGCAGTCAACAGCTCTGTTGCGTCATCAGTTTTTGCTCTCTTCAGTGCAAAACTGTGCTGCTGCTTGAGATTTGCCGGCAAAAACGTCAACTATTAAACAAGGTGACGCCAAACTTAGGCAATGTGTGATGTGAGTGGCAGGTGGGGGAGAGAAGATGAGTTTACACCCACGCTTGTTCACCATCTATCGTATGTTTTGTGCTTCCGGCGCCACTCAAACTACGTGTGTATTTAATAATCGAGAGATGTTGAGTAAAAATGTTCATATTTGCTGGCTGCTGTTATTTTTTCTTAGTTTCATAAGTTTGTCATTTTACGCATATTACGTGTGGAGACGCGTTGACCTCATTTACCGATCAAAAGAGAGCCGCAAAGCAAAACAACGGTAACTAAAGCTGCACACAGCGTAATGCAGCACTGCTGCTACTGCTCTGTCGCTACAGCGGCTGCGACCACTGCTCAAGCTCAGTCAAGCAAATACAATTCACCGCTCCGGTGCTCACATTTCAAGCTCAAGTTCAACGTTGGTTGGCGCTCTCGTCGCTGACGCCGCTGTTGTTGTAGTTGTTGTTATTGATGTCTGCTGCATATTTCCAGTTTATCGTTTTATGTTGTTATTAACATTTTAAGTGGCGGTTGCTGTTGTTGCTTTGTTACTGCCTGTTACTATTTTCGTAATTTGGCAATTTGTTGCCGCTCGTTTATACAGAGACATAGAGCGGGAGGGAGAGACAGGGAGATACACATGTTTATTCATATTTGGCTCTCATGTGCTAACATTGCTCGCATTATTGCAACATTTTCCACGCACGTTTTCTTCATAGGAAGTAATCGACAACCGACCAGCGTTATGCACCTCTGATAGAGTAGTTGTTGTTGCACATAAACGGAAATTGGTTTGGAGTTTTGATAAAAAAAATAAATGAGGAAATTCGTTAACGTTTTGCATAAGGTAATGGCAAATAGAGTTGCGTCGCCTGATTTATTTGGTAATTAGTGCAAGGTGCTGATTGCGTCCAAAAATATAATGAAAACTTATTCACAACATTGTAACATTTTAACAGAATGCAAAGATGGGTACATGACACAGCAGATTCCAGAACTATGTTAACTAACAGCACGCAAGCAGTATGTTAAATCAGAGAGTACGCATAGTCTTATTTTCAAGGTCGATGATCGCTCAATTTTGAAGCAGCCTTTTAGGCTGTAGTTTAAATAGTCAGTGCGTCGCTCTTAAACTAACAACACATGAATTTAGTAAAGCAGGCAAAAGTATGCAATGAAAAGTTGTTGAAATAATTACACCATTTTGCTTTTTGTATTTATCGTTTCAAAATTTGTATCTAAACCTTTATTGTTTTTGCAGTTTCAATAAATCATATATATCGCCTTCCTTTAATAATGCCATTAGTTATCATCCTATTGGTTTCCTTGCCTGCACTTTTAATAACTAGCAAAATCCATAAACAACTTTAATTGAATTTTTGTTGTAAACAAAAGCAAATTTCTAATTAGTTAAACATAGGTGAAAATGCCTGTGATTTAGCGAAAACTTAGAAACATGTACATATGTAGGTATTTTTAAATTGTAACAAATCATTTAATTCAAATTATAACTAATTAAAACTAATATCTGCAGCACTTGTGTTTAGTTTTAGTTTGTTAGCATTTGTTTAATGTTTTATGTGATTTTTCACATGTTGTAGATCGTTAAGTACGTTTTGTTTTCTTTTTTTGTTGTATATATATCTAGGTACATGTTAGTGTCCTTGCATAGGCTGTTTTTTAAATTTACTCAAATTGTTATTAAATTTAAATTTTACTTTAATTTTTTTAATCTTCATATGCTGCCAACAACAACTAGGCGCAGTTTATTTATTAATAATTTATTTATTTCCTTTTTTTTTGTCTGCATTGCTTTCTATTGCCGCAAGCGGATTAAGTATTTGTTTTCGATTTTTCTTCTTTTGTTACTAATACAAACGCTTTACAAATTTTAGTTCTAAATTATTTGTAGCTTTAGCTGTAGCCCTTCCATTTTTTGTTTTTGCATTTTCTTTTTGTATTTTTTTAATTTTTCATATAAAATTATTTGCATTCATTTCAATCGCAAAATTCTCAAAATATAATATAAAGGCTCTAAAACGCATGTTTGAGTGTGTGTGTGTGTGTGTGTTGTTTGTGGGTGTTTAATTCTTTTGTTTAATTTTGGGATTTTTAGCTTCATATATGCAACAACTAACAATTTTTTTTTTGTTTTTTTAGTATTTTTTGTTTAAGTTTTTCAGATTTTTTTCTGCACTGAATAATCAGCTTTTACTTCCGATTCAGATTTTACTTAGTTTTCTTATTGATTTTAAAATTCAACAACATTTTGTCTTTAATATATATATTTATTATATTTTTGTATATATATACACATACATATTAGGTATTTACGTGTATATGTATATAATAATTAATATATGTGTATATAATAATATGTTCGCATTGCCATCTCTTTCTCCAGCTGTCGTTCTTTCCTTTTTGCTCCTTAATGCTTAAAAACACTCAGCATTTGCTTAACTGTACTTTACTTTACGGTTATTTTGACTGTGACTGTCTCTCTCTAGGCTTAGTTTCATAATCATGCTAGAAAAGTATCTTCTAGATACTCTACATACTCGTAAGATACTCCTTTGTAGCTAATTCTCTGCTTTGCACTGCAACAATTTGTGTCTTTAGTTACTATTTTTAACCCTGCCTACAATTACGATTTCGATTTCGATTACGATTACAATGCGCTATATACTAAATGGTATATCGTATCTGGTATATAAGTACATGCTCATAAAAAATCATCAGCTACAATATTGAATTTATCTACAGAAGTTATTTCAACTAATTATAAATGTTACAATTAGTTATAATTATTACAATAATAATAATAATAGCATGCTGTCTCCATTTTTGCTTTGTGTATAGTAAATATATTTATCTTTTTTTATTTTTTATTGTATATTAGACATAATTTCGTTTGCTAACAAAAGTATTTTTTACTTGCAGTTTTATCGTCTTCTGTTTGTTTCTAAAGTCTACATTTTGTTACGGAACATTCTTATTAGAATTACAATTACAAATTAAAATTAAAATCTAATTCTCAATCACTAACGAAACAAATGAAACTACAACAACAAACTCGTTGTATAAAACTGGTGTATAAGTTATGATAATAATTTATTTTTTGTTGCTCGCTTTTCGGCTGTGCGAGGAACCCGATTCTTAAAGCCCGAAAGTATGCAACAACAATTGTCTTCTCTTCAAATTAAACGAACAAAGAAAAGTGAAAGTATGTTTCCAATTCAACCGAATATTTAATCAACTTCTAAGCTTCAAAGTAAAAAGTAAAAAAATACTAAACTAGTATTTATTGCGTGCGCTGTCCACACTTTCGCTGCCTGTCAGGGTAACACTCGCAAGCCGTAGGCTCAACTACTTTCACCTCTATGCGCGTTTTTAATCCTAGACATATCTTTTATCTGTTGCTAATATGTTTATATAAATATAACACGATTTCTTTATCTTTTTCGGTTTCTTTGTTAATTGATTTTATACAAATGTTTAGCAATTGCTTAGTATTTTTTTAGTTTTTCTTATTTTGTGGAGTTTATTTGGGCTAAATCAACTACTGTAGTTAAAGTTATCGTTATCGTTATCGTTATCGTTATCGTTATAGTTATAGTTATCGTATAATTTCTGTGTCACTTTACAAAACAACCGAAGCTCAAACATTGATTCAACGTTTCTTTTTTTTTTTCAATGATACGAGTATGTATATATAAGTATATATCTATATATTGTTATCATAAAAGTTTTTGTTTTTCATTTGGGGGTTTTCCTCTAGGTGGTTTCTTAGCAGTGCAAAAGGCTTTAAGGTTAGGTTCGGATTTCGAGAAGGAGAACTCAAGAAAATTGTATAAATCTCGGATCTCGGAAGTTATATATATAGACTTTTTGCTAGGTGCCCGATGCTTCTTCTTCTACACATGGCTAGTGGATAAACATCTAATAAGTTAGCAAGATAGTTTATATATTAATCTATAAAAATGTATGTGTTTAATTGCCTTTTTTATTTATCGTTAGGGTTAGTTTCGGGTACGTATTTAGTTGATTTTCTTCATTTTCTTAGTTTTCTTCTAATTGCTATGGCATTTTCTAACTGTACTTTGCTGTGAGATCCTTGCATTGTATTCTAGTATTGACATTTTTCATTTTTCTGGTGTAAAATATAAAACAAATTGACAAAAAACATGGAACAAAGTTAATCTTTTAAATATTTTCGAAAGCATCGCTTAGATTTTTATTATTACATAATTCCTTGCATGGTTAACTTCTCCTTTCTCTTCTCTGTCTCCATTCTAACGTTATATCATTGTTTTTGACGTTATTGTTTTTCGCACAATTTCCATTAAAATTATAGAACTTAGTAAAAGAGTTAAACTAAGGCTTAAAATTGTTCCGTTAAAAAATTTAATATATTATAAATGATTTTTTAGTGTTTGGTATAAAATTTATTTGATTTTTCTTTCTTTCTCTATATTTTTTTTACTTAATTCTCTTTTATGTGTATATTTTTTGTTGCATTTATGGTTGTTGTTGTAGTTGTTGTTGTTTTTTATTTGTTAACTTAAGATGCTAGATATGCAGGTATATGTAACTCAGTGTTTAACAAATAAAATTAATAAAACTTAACTAAAGCTGTAAACAGTAATGATAATAATAATAATAATAATAATATACTCATAGTCATAATTATAATCATAATCATATATAATAACAATAATAATTATGTATAAGATTTAAGATCTTGCAAAATCACACCAAACAAATTAGTTAAAAACAAATAAGCAACTAAAAGTATAGAATAGAATAGAAATAGAAATATGTAGACACAAAAATAGAATAAAGCATAAGATATTTTATGAAATGAATTAGAATTTGAACTGTAATAGGTTCTAAATAGTTGGGTTTCAAGATCGAAGCATACTTTATATATATTTACAAATATATATAATGCTTTCTGACTGATTTTTAAATGTTTATGATTATATATTTTTATTTATTCCTCTCGTCTCGATTTAACAAATAACAAAAAACTATAAAATAATAGTTTTGCATGATCAATGCCGTAAATAATTAATGAATCATTTTATCGCTTTCCTTTGAACTTTTTTAATTTTTAAGTTTTAAAGTTTCATAATGTTATAGTTCTTTCTGGTGTATATATAAAAATCATAGCTCTCTTAAACTAACAGCTGCCTAGCGCGCAGGCAACTGAGGAGGGAAGTTCTTTGCTCATTTCTAAATGTTTTTTTTTTGTTTTGGTTTTTTTTTCTTTTTCTAATATTATATTTCCTTTTTTTGGGGGATTTTCAGTTTCCATTTTTTGTTTGCTTTATTGTTGAAGAAGGCAACGAAATTATTTACAATATGTGTGCTCGATTTGTGGTTAGAAGAAGAAAGCAAAAAGCAGAAAATTATTTCATAAAATTCACTAAACAAAAAACTTAACAACAAAATAAAGAAATTAAATTAAAATATATGTATGTATGTATATAGATATTAAGAAAGTATCAGAAAATTGTGTTGTCGGTAAAAATAATGTTTAAAACGCGTTTAAAAACTAATAACATAACACACTAGGTTCAAAAATAATTAACAACTCTAGAGTCTAAACTGTAGAGAACTGGATTATCTTCCTTGCTCACATTCTCTTCAGGATTCTCTCGTTTTTGATGCCACTATTTTTTGTAGGTTAGCTTTGAAGGCAGAGCGGGTTGCACTTTCGATACATTTATCGATAAAAATGTATGGTGTACGTGTGAGTGTGTGTGTGTGTGCGTGTGGATGATTGAAAGTTTTCTTTTAAGCTACACTAGAAATGTAAGTTAATTGTTTTTTGTTTTTGTTTTGTTGTAGTTAATTTGCATTTAGTTTTACGTTAAGTTTAAAATAAATATGCGGTAAGAGGTCCCGCTGCTTACAAATGTGTGTGTGTGTGTGTGTGTGTGTGTTAGTGTCTTATCATATATGTATGCATACATATGTGCATATATATAAAGAACTCATCCATATATATCTGCACACATATATGCCCCGCATTTTGTAGTAGTGTAGTATTTTTTCATGTCTCTTTTAGTATTTATCAAATATTATTACTATTATTATTATTATATAATGTAGTTGTTGTTGTGGTTTCGTCACATTTTCATTACACATCCTGGAATTTCGATAGACGTGCTCGCAAGTCCATGTTCTCCTGTTTTAGCTGCTCTACCTCCTGATGTAGTGTTGCGTTCTGAATTAAAGATTTCAAGAAGTTAGTCTCGATCTTTTTTAGGGTAAATCACAATGGGTCAAGTAATGGCTTTGTCTAATTAA
Organism: Drosophila parthenogenetica; assembly: GCA_035047505.1. Taxonomy (NCBI): domain Eukaryota; kingdom Metazoa; phylum Arthropoda; class Insecta; order Diptera; family Drosophilidae; genus Drosophila; species Drosophila parthenogenetica. Next base: position 327,617 of record JAWNPM010000070.1, read on the forward strand.
AAGCTAAAAGCTAGCAATAACTCAAGCACAGCCAGTAAGACACCCCAAAAGGTTTGACTGATCACTCTCTGTACCTAACGGAGAGGACTAGGTCTCTAAAGCCAATCACTTGACCCTGTACCCCTGAGGAGCACTACTCACTTCCTTTTCCAAGTAGCGTGCACGCATCGCAATTTGGTTCTCCTTTTGTCGGCGCGCGTCTCGGGACCTTTTGGCGGCAATGTTGTTCTTTCGTCGTCGGGCCCAGTACTTGTCGTCCTTGAGCTCATCTGGAACAAATTGTTTGCGTGACTTTTTAATCATCGGCTGCGGTTTGAGCTCTTCATCGGAGAATGCTCTGGTGCGCGGATCAAAGTCACGCCCCGACGATGCGAATGAAAATGCTGGAATATCAAATACTAAATGTTAGCAATGTTTCACAGACTGTTCGTGCTAGAAATTAAATCATAACTCATGGCGCACAACTTTAAGAGAAACCGAAAGAACAAACTCAAAAGTTTCAAGTAGAAAAAGTACAGACAAAGAAAAAAAAGTAGTAGAGAAATGGAAATAAAAATTAGAACAAAGTAATGGAAATAAGTAAGAGAAATTTGCCTCGAAATTGCACAAATTGGAATGTAACCAGCCTTTAACATTTAGCATTTGATAAGACATGAGCAAAAACATTTTGAATATTTCGATTTGTTTTTTTTTTTTTGTTTTTTTGTTTTTGTTTTATTTTATTTATTTAGTTTTTTTCTTGGGAGGATGAACTTGCTAGATGAAAAAGTTGTAGATGGTAATTATTAATCATAAACAAAATATGTAAATGTAAATTAAAATCATATTCAAATTGAAATTCATGTTAATTTTAGGCGCAATGTCCATTCCATTTGTGTTTTTTTTTAATTCTTTTTTTTTTTGGGTTTAAATAAAAAATAAAATTACGATTATGAAATTTTGTTTGGGTTGCTCTAAAGGATTTCTCCAGCTTTGCTCCTCAACGTTTTCTTAGGTACTCACTTGATTCGGCCGGCGATGGCGGATTTAGCGTGTCAGGACTAATGCAATCCGATGGCGAAGGAGATCGCTCACGTTTTGTGGTTATGTGCCCCAAGCCCAGCGACAGGCCTGCAGCATGGCTCAGAGAGTCGGAGCGATGGCCCAAACCACTCGAGTGTCCTAGATGTGTGCCAGGTAAGCCATCAGGTATATTATTCTCCGACAAAAATTCATCCAAGTCTGCGTACTGTTTGTGCGAAAAGAGTTTTCAAATTCCAAAATTGTAATTTCTGTCTAAATTTTGCAAAGCAAAAGCTCGAAAAAACAGCCACAACAGCAAAAGGAAATGGAATGTGTTTTAAAAGCTTTGAATTTTAATTACTATAATCGTTACTTTATAATTAAAAAGATTAATCTTTAATTATTTTATACTTGACATTATTTAAAATTTATTTTATTGTCGAGTGAGAAAAGAATATTTTTTATTTAAATTGTACACAGCAAGAAATCCACCACTTGGAGATTTATTTATTTATTTAAACGATTTATTATTATTTAATGATCAATATTAATGAAAGATTTAACCAATATTTCACAAATATCTTCTAAAGACTCTGCAAAGATTTCGAGTAATCAAAAATCAGAGTTAATAGTTATTAGTCAAATTGTGTAGACACAAAAACTGTACAGATTATTTAATTATATACATAAATTATGAAGAGAATACAATTCTCGCACTAATTAAGCAACAGATTCAGGTTAATTATTGAATGACTGTTCCCGTTTATTGGTTTAGCATGTGTTTCTATTTGTGTGTCGGTGTCTGTGAGTGTGACTGTTTGCTTTTGCGTGGTGTGGGGGGGGTATTCGTGGTATAGGAGGGGGTGTTCAGAACAGACGCAGCCACTACGCAGCGATGAAATGATACTAACTTGTGTTACCTTGAGGTCAGCATCGTAGGGCAAAGTTTTGTCCCACAAATTTGGGCCAAGAAATGCCGTTTGAGCCTCAACATTCCAAATGTCGCCCTCCTCTTTGTATTTATCATCTGGACAGATGATTTCTTTGCTATTCGATGTGGATTTGCCTGCAACAATTCAGAATAAATAGACATTTATTATCAAAGAAATGGCGAAATCAAGTGCAGTTAATAAGTATGTATTTATTTTGTTGTTTTCTTCTAGTTTTACAAAAGTTTCTATTAATCATAAGTAAACGTCGCCAGTGCTGATAAGAGGCGCCTAAGTATTTCTTTATTTACTATTCTTTATTTTTTTTTTGTCATAATTTATTTTGCTGTAAATTGTGTTGTTTTTTTTAAGTGCAAATAGAAGTAGTGCTTGATAAGGGCCTGAGCACTACTTGGTCAGCTGCCAGCGCACAAAGTGGGTCAAAAACTGCGCTTTTCACATGACACCACTGCATAATAATATATTAAAAAGATATAGTAACAAAATCAAGAAAAATCATTATATTTCATGTACTGATTGATCTTAACTAAATTTTGTTGGTCTATAAAGGAAAACAAAAACATTGGTAACTTAAAAGGACAAGTTAGCAATGACTTGCATGAGTAATACATTTATATTAAACAACTTTATACAAATGTAATAGATATAAATCTAAAGTAGGCAATTCTTTGGGCTAACGGCACAAAAATGAATGCAAACCAAATAACAATTTCCGCATGCGCCTCAAAATGGCAAGCAAACAAAGCCAAAAACAAATACACACATACACGCAGTAAGCACAAGCGAGACAGCAGGACAGACCACAAACAAAGCAAACAAAGAGGAAGCGCAGTTAGCGTCGCAAAGCAGCGCAGCGCAGCGCAGCAGAGCACAGCAGAGCGGAGCAGCGTAAAAGCGAAAGTGAAATTTCAGCTTTCAACTGATTTTTATCGCTGCTCTCCGCTCTCACTCTCGCGCTGAGCACAAAAAGCTTTTTCGGCTAACGCTGCGCAAGCGCAGCTGAGCGTGTTTTTGCTGCTGCCAACTGAGCTGCTCTTTCAGCTGCCCATCAAGGAACGCGCTCTTTGATTTCTTGCACATTTCACATACAAACGAGTTTGTTTCTGACGTCGCCGTCGACGTCGCGTCACTGCCGTTGGCAGCAGCAGAAACCGGTTGCTGTCTTTGTTGTTGTTGTTGTTGGTGATGGTGTTGGTTTCGCTTGCATTAGTTTCCGCTTTCTTATTCACTCTCACTTTCATTTGCAAACTTTTTTCTTTTTGTCTACTGTTGCTGTTTTAGGCGATTTACAAACTATTGCGAAATTTTATGCCACGACGCCGACTTAGACTGCGACTGCGACTGCGACTACGACTGTAACGGCGACCACATTTCTGGTCTTGTCAGGTCTGGTGTGGTGTGGTCGCGTCGCAGGCAATGAAGTAATATTTTCTTCGCTTTTCTTTTTAAGCCGTCGCCGTTGCCTTTGGCAGCGAAGCGTAAGTAAAAAGTAACCAAGTGTTTTTGGTTGCATGTGTTGATTGTGAAGTAATAGCAAGTACACACACACACTCACACATACATGCCCACATGCTTACATTTGCCAACAAAATTAGGACTTGGAAAATCTGCATGTGAACAGCTCACACGGCGTATGAGCAACTTTTCATTTGTCAATTTCATTAAGCAGTTTTTATTCGATTTAGGCAGATTGGGAGAGGGGGCTTGGCCGGTAAGTGGGGAGTATTTATCGCTAGGATTTATGCCTGGGAAATTTAAAGCGGAAAGGAAAACAGACAGAGATGGAGAGAGTGTGAGACAGATGATAACTTGAGTTTCACTGTTTTCCAGTCTTCTCAAGGAAACCTGATCAGCAGCAAGGGCAAGGAAAACACAATATTATATTAACAAATAAGCAGAAAAATATTCGCAAAGCAATTAAATAATAAGAAACGAATAGAAAACACAAAAAACAATAAACAAAAGAAGAAAAACCATAAGTTTACCGTTTGCTTTGCAAATGAAACCCAAAAATGGAGATTTCCTGCCTGTAAAGTAAAAAGAAGATAGAAAGATAGATAGAAACAAGGTCCAAAAAGTCATATTTAAAGATACAAAAGAAAACAAAAAGAAACGAAACGAAACGGAACGGAATGAAACAAAAATAGAATGATAATGGAACATAACAAAAACGAAGCGAAACAAATAAAATGAAGCCATGAAAACAAATAGCAGATAACAGATAACTGGTAAAAGATAACAGCACAGGCCACGTAAAGAGGATCAGTGTCGGAAAAAGCTAAAATATTCAGCGCAAATGCCTACACAGTGAGAAAACTGTGTGTGTTTATAAATTTTGCACAGATTTATAAATCTTAACTAACGTTCACCAATTAAAATTTATTTTAAGTAATGCTTAAAGTTATTTACGTTTATTTTATGCTAATTTTGAGCAGTTAGTAATTAAGTTTTTCTTTCAGTGTGCTCGAATCTTTTCATTTCTGCTTTTGTCATCTTCTTTCTGCTGTCACTTTCACACGCACTGAGGAGAATAATATCTGGCGCAGGGTTTATTTTTAGACCCACCAACAACACAACTGCGATGACTTAAGTCGGTTTTTGGGGAACGAGACTTTTGGGTTTTTGGATTTTGGTTTTCGGTTACAGTTTCTCTTGCCATTTTAAGTAGGTCAAATCTTTGCTGTTGTTGTGCTTTGCGGCACTCGCAACGTGTTGTTTAGACCCTGTACTGTATGATTAAAGCGATGTGCTTGATTCCCAGTGAATAACCAGTTGAAAATCACAGATTTTTATGAAAACACTACGGGGTCATTTAAATCTCAGCTAGCCCTGGTGTAGCTTAGCCACCATTTGGAGTTTCTCGTTTGTAATTAATTTAATTTGCATAATTTTCGTTGATTTCCGCTTTTTATGCCAGAAATGCCAAATTCGCTTTCTTGTTGAGCCTACGACAACACAAAATTTATGGAGTTTCTTTGGAGAAACTGAAGCGCAGAATGCTCTGAATGTCTCGGACTCGGACTCTATTATTGTTATTATTATTTCTGTCTGTTTTTTATTTTAAATTGTTAGTGTGATCTTTTGTTGTGTTAATGGACAGCGAGTTGGTCACAATTTTTGGTGTTTGCTTTTATTTTCGTCTCTTTCTGTTTTATTATTATTTTAATGCCGCATTAAACTTTCACTTTTCTTCTTTCCATTTAGCATGAAGCTGCGCATTTGCTAGTTGCCAGAGTTTCCGTTAAACTAACAGAAATATTAACATATGTGACGAAATTTTAATTTTGGAAATCCTATTCTAGCTAGATTTGGCAAGGAAGAAGAAGAAGGCATTGAATAAAAAGTTCATGTCTCTTTTACTAGAAACAAATCCTTTTTTTCTGGTTTAGTTAAACCAACCAACTCTTATTCAATATATTTTTCATTTAAAATGCAAACTTGTAGCTCGATCACAGCCGTTTAAGGCAATAAAAGCCACTTCCTCTCAGCCTTCAGCTCTTTCTGCCCCTTGATTGTTGGATTTCAAATCACGCCTTGTATTGCAAACGAAAGTGAGAGTAAAACTCCTTGCTTACAGCCACGACACGACACAACGACAACAGCCCAAACAAGTTACAGACCTAAAAAAAGCTAAAATAAAACTCGAAACTCGTTTCAGATATTCGAATCATCAAAATTCTATGCGCAAAGTAGAACACAAAGAAAGCAAGAGAAAGAGAAAGAAGTGGAGTAAAAGAAAACAGACAAAAACCGAACGCGACATTGACATCCAAAAGTGTATTACGTATGCTAGAAATGCGCGTGTTAGAATACTTTCAGCGCTGACTGTTTGACAGCCTTTTCTCTGCGGTAAAAAAAGCTCAATACAAAAATTATGCAATGCAGCAAAAACACTTTTTTTTGTTGCTGCTGCGCGTCCAGCTCAAGATTTGTGGCACGTACGTTGCTGCACGCCCCTTTCACCTGACGATGACGCTGTCGCTGCTGGCGTCGCAGTTGCTGCTGACAGCGCTGCTAGCGCATGCATTGGGTTCGGTTTTGAGTCGATGGCGCAATTGCCGCAATTTTAGCTTTATTATTACAGTCTCTGTTGTTGTTGTTGCTGTGGGTATTACTGTGTCTGCTGTCGTTGTTGTAGGACGCTTCACTGTAGTTGTATTACATGGCACTCGTTTATGGCTCTGTTGGCTTTGGTTTTGTTTCACTGCCTTTTGCTGAAGTGCAGAAAGTGTAACACTTTCGATTGTTGTCTTGTCTCTGTACACGTTTGTTGTTGTTGTTGTTGTTGTTGCTGTTGTGCATTGCATTCATTCCGCATTTGCAAACTCATTTGCATAGCCTCTGCTTTTTTATGTAGCACTTTTTATGCTTAGTTTTACGTTTAGTTATTTTCGTCTATTTTCTGAGAGTGTAAAATTAATTATGTGTGGGAAAATGTGTTGGGCATTTGATTTCCGCGTTGTTAGCAAACCGAAAAATATAATAACAAATTAATCAAGTTTGTCAAAAGCTTATTGAACAAAGGACTACAAAGTGCAGCAAGTGCATCAGATTTAATTAATCTCTTAGTGTTTTAGTCCCTTTGGTTTGTTAATATTTATTATATATTACTAAATATTTGTTGTTAATTAAAAACACTTAAAATTGCTATTTAAATGCAGCTCGTAAGACTGAAAGTTATTTTGCAACAATTTAATTGTTGGAAAAGTGTTACAAAGCGAAAGTAAAAACTAAATACGGCGAGAAACAGTTGATGCCACGCCTCTTTTGCTTTGACAGCCTCAAAACTGTAACACAGATATTAGACAGAGATCGCTATAGAAAGAGAGGGGCACAGAAAGAAAAAAGCCGTGCAGTAAATTGGCGCAAACAAGGAAGCAGACGATAATGATAATGATAAAGACAAAGGCAATAACGAAGACTGTGATAATCACACAGCTATAGAAAGAGCTCTATTATATTACAGACCCATAAAACAGTGGAAAACGGGGGGTGGGGTGAGCATAGACACCAAAACCTAAATAAAACAACAAATTGGCAGCAAAAATGCCGAGCACGCAGAGGGGCGTGTGAGGCGTGTTAGGGGCGTGGCTTGTCTGCTAAATTAAAACGCAATCAAGAGAGGGAGAAACGAATATTCAATCAACGTAAACTATAAAAACATCAGTGTTGTAAAGTAATGCTCACCCGACCGCAAAGAACCCTGTAGTATACTTAACAGCCAGCTATCTCACTATTGCTACAATTTCTATAGGCGTAAAAGGGCGTGGCTTCACACATTTAATGTCTCAAGCTGTAGAAATCTATGAGTCAGAGCTGTTCTGCTTTACAACGAGCCGGCTTCAGCCTATTATACCTTTCAGCAGGCTACAGGGTATACCAAAAGTGCTTCTGGTCTTTTTCGTGGAACGTCGACGATGACGACGACGTGGACGACGTGTGAACAAGTAAAACAATTAAAATGAAAAGATCGCTCATACGCCGCGTGTTGCGAACGGGTCTTTCTTGGGCCACTTTCACTGATACTCGGCTTTAAAGGCAGCCAAACCGAACCAGCGAACGGTTTCTCACCTCCAACTACAGGTAAACGATGTCGCATTTTGCACGTTTTTACAGTTGTTCGCTGTTGCTGCTGGCGTCGATTGCGCAACACGAGTTGCTGCTGCCCCTGGACAACAACACTAACAGCAGCAGCATTTAGCTCTCGGCTTTTGGCTTGATTAAAGCTAACTGTATTACGTTGCAGTATTCGTCGTCGCATCGTCTCATATCTGGGTGAGTGTGTGACGCTCGCGACTGCGCAGTCGCTAGCGCAGTCAGCGTCGCTGTCGCTCTGTCAGTCAATTTGTCGTTTTTGTCATGTCTGTGCATTTTGAAAATATAATGGATAAACGTTTTATGGCTAAAAGCACGAAAGGAAGTCGCCCGATTGTAGCCAACGAATTTATATTTCTTTGGCTTCAATTGAATTGCAGCAAGTGCCCACAATATATGGCCGATAAGCGCTTAAAAATTGGTAACAAAAATAGACGACACTTGAGCGAATAAGTTGAAAGATGAGTAGCGGAAAAAAGCTGTTTTTATAGCTGTTTAAAAGTCAGCTCGAAACACGCACAACATTGATTGACTGACTTGCGAAGGGAATGACTGATTGACTGATTGATTGATTGAGTGTTAAAGGAGCAGAGATCAGAAAACCAAATAGCCAGCAATTGATCACCAAAAAAACAATAAAAAAATACTTTCTGTGTATTTAGTGCAGTATTAATTTAGTATTTATTTAAATTTATTAGAAATTTTAGCTGAACAAATTGTTAATACTCAAAACTTTCGAAATAAATTGTACATTTTTGGTATGGACGAAATTATACAAAGTATTCCCCAATAAAGAAGCGCCAACACAAGAAATTTTGTTGCCAAGAGCCAAAAAGACCAAAAAAAAAAAAATGCCACAGAAATATAAAAAAATAAATAAAAACCCAAAAACCAAAAAGAAAGAAATGAATTTAAAAACTGCCGAAAAAGTGAAAGTTATTTTTTGTAGCGTAGCGCAGCCGTCGACAGCGACTCCGACTGCGCAGCTGACGTCAACGTCGCTCAATGAAAGTAAAAACGCATTTTCGGTGGAGTCAAATGAATTTTGATATTGTTACTGTTTTGATGTTATTGTTGTTGTTGTTGTGTTTGTTTATGTGGACATATATTAATTATGCGGCAATGTCACATAGAAAGAGAGCGGTATATGAAGAGCGGGAGGGAGGCAGAGAGAAAGAGAAGGAAGCTAAAATAATCAGTTCAAAAAACAACTTCAAAACCTAGCAGATAATCTAGCTATTTTTAATGTTAATAAAGTAAATAAATTATTTATATTTTTATTTTATATTTTTCTAATGAATATTTTCAGTAATTGAATTAATTTCGTCCCTTTTTCTCTTTTTTACTTTAATAGTATTTCTTCTTTGTTGTTGTTGCTGGCCACAAAAAAAGGCCGGCTTTTATCTTGGCCATAAAGTGGACAGCGCACAGATAAAGCTTGTGATAACCAAAAAAGACAGCAGAGATCGCGGCTTAGTCAAAACTGGACCCCGAGGCCAAAAAAAAATACAGAAAACCAAAAAAAAGCGACTTTTTTCGTCTTTATTTTTGGTTGTTAAGTAAATAAAACAAAAGTTGACTTTTTGGTCAATGTGAAAAGCTCCGCGACCGAAACGAAAGTTGTCTGAAAATGTCGCGGGCCAACAAGTTAAAGCTGAAGTTGAAACTTGGCTCTTTGACTCTCAGTGGGCCCTAAAGATACCAACAAAAAGCCAAAAAGCCAAAAACTGAAAGCAAAAGTGATTGTAAATTGCCACAAGCCTAAAGAGAGAGAGGGAGGCAGTAGAGAGAGCGAGAGAGCCGCAAAGGTTTTGTGGTGCAGTTGAAAGTTGAACTGAACCTGAACCTTTATGCGGAAATGGCAAACGGCGAATGGAAAAACGGGGAAATGTGAAAATTGTCTGCATTGAATCCATAGAGCCGCTTTGTCTCTGTAGACCCGACAATCGATATAAGCTGACTTTGACACCCAATCAGGGTCAAAGGTTGATCACTTTGTACTCAAAAGTAGAAATAATCAAAAAGAATGGCTAGAAACAGCCAATTTCCCTCTAAAGCTTGCTTTTTATCAAAGTTTATGTGCAGAAAACGGAAATTTTGTCCCAATCAGCAAGAACTAAGTTCAGACTGCTTGCCTGCAACATGTTGCTTTCCCACAGCAACATGTAGCGCAACAGCTGCATCAGTTGCTCCTGTGATTGCTGCTTGGTTCCGCTTTGTAATCATAATCATAATTCATACCATTCAAGTAGTTGGCGTGTTGTTTCCACAGTTGTTGCACCTGAAATTGTGTCCAACGATTGTTATCATCGCCATTGTTGTTGTTGTTGTTACTGACGTTGCTGTTGTTGTTGTTGCTGCTGCTGTTGCCGTTTATCACACCCACCAAACTGTTGACTAAACTGTTCTCATGCTGTTGCTGTTGTTGTGCCACAGCAGAGGAGACTGTGTTGACAGTGGGCGTGGCCGTTGTCAAGTTTGCATTTGGTGTGGCTGGATTGTTGTTGTTGTTGTTGTTGCTATTGTTGTTGGTGGTGTGATTGTTGATGATTATGTTGAGATTGTTGTGGTTTAGTATGGTGTTGTTGTTGTTGTTGCTGCTAAGATTACTGCTGAGATTGTTGGCAGCAACGGCGACAACAGCTGCTGCTGCATTGACATTGACATGCGCCAAATGTTGCAAATGATGTTGCAACAGTTGCGTGGGCGGCGGCAATGTACCGTTTGCAACATGCGATACATTGCCCGCAGCAACATTATTGTTGTTATTGCTGTTGTTGCTGCTGTTGTTGTTGCTGAGATTGTTGAGCAGTTGCTGCTGATGTTGCATTGTGTTGCGCAGCAAGTTATTGCTGTTCTGATTGTTGTTGTTGTTGTTGCACGTCACATTGTTGCCATTGAGATTCGGATTGTTGTTGCCACTGTTGCTGTTGTTATTATTGCTACTGCTATTGTTGCCGTTGTTGGTGAGCAGGTGCGGCAGGTTGTGCACCACCTGCAGTGGCAAGCTGCTCAGTGGCGGCAATGTTGCCGCTTGCGACATGTTGCCAAGCATTTGTTGTTGTTGTTGATGTTGCTGCTGCTGTTGTTGTTGTTGCTGTTGTTGCAACAACTGCAGCTGATTTTGCTGATGTTGCAGTGACACATTATGTGTTTGTTGCTGGTGCTGCTGTTGTTGTTGCTGTTGCAAGGCCAATGTTGGCGGTGGCATTTGATAGTCCATTCTCATTTCTGAGCGCGCAAAAAACGTTGCGAGCACAATTTTCTTAACTATTATTTATATAGCTTTATTTATGTTTGATTATTGACTATTTTTGTTAATTGTTAGCTTTTCCGCTGTTGACACATTGCTGCTGCTGCTGGCGACGCTGCTGCTGCGCTGTCTGCATTTAATTATTTACAATTACAACAACAACAAAACTTTACAAAAGAACAAGAGCGAAAAAAATTAATTTCAGCTTTGAAACTAACGTTCCTATTGGCTAAAAGCGTATGGAACTATATATCCATCTCCTATGCTCTCTTTGTGGTGAGATATATAAGAAAGCTAACTAAAGTGAATACATCACCATGTTAAGTATTTCACCCTGATCAGAACAACAACAACATCGGCAAGAGCAAGCGCAGCTTTGAGAGAAGAGAGCTTACAGAACTTAGCGCTAGAATTGTTGTGGCTGTCGCTGCTCTGCACTTTTGTGTGTGTGCTCTTCAATTGCTGACTCTTCTGCCGCCTCTGTCGCTGCTGCTGTCGCAGTCACCTGCCTATTGTTTGTTTTTGTTTTGCTATCTGTGCGCTTCGCCTGCTTTTTTTTTTTTTTTGTTTTTACTATTTTATGTCTGTTTGGTTTTAGTTGTTGCGCTGCTGCTTTTGTTGTTGTCAACTATTTCGCGTACTTTTGTAGTGGAATGGGAATGAGTCTGGGACTGGGAATGGGGTATAACGGACGTTTAAAGGGGTTCTCGCGACGTCAGCGTCGTGTCGTTGTCGTTGTCGTTTGAATGAGAAAAGTTTGACCTTGAATTTTGCTATGCGCTTTTTTTGCGCTTTGCGCTTTGCGCTTTTTGCTATTTGCTATTTTCTGTGGGCTGCGAAATTGTTGCTTGTTGTTGGGCGCACTTTTGTCTTGTTGCCTTTGCCTTTGCTTTTGTTTTTGTTTTCTTTCGCTCTTCTTTCTATTTTCGTTGCTGTTGTTCTTGTTGTTGGTCAATAATTTAATGCTAATTTCTTGATGATTTGTTGTAGACATGTATTAAATATTTATTTATATGCTAAACTAGTTGACATGTTTTCTATTCTTTTGTGGAATTTTTTATATTATTTATTTGTTTAATTTATTTGTATTTTTAGCAATTTATTTTATGCACTTGGAAGCACTGCGAAAGCATGTTTGAAATACTTTTAAACAGTTTTCTCTTGATTTTGTTTGCCGCTATTCTTTGTATTAAAATACAAAATTATACACTACACTACAAGGCAAATTTAGCTATTAAATTTTCACTGAATTTTCTTTGGATTACATTTTGTTAAGATTTTTATGCACACATTCAATGAGGACGTCCTTCTGCTGTCTTCGAAAACGAAAGTTCACAAGTTCGCACGAACCCGAACTCGAATTCGAATTCGAAAGCAGACTCTGACGCAGACGCAGACGTTGACACGCGCCGTTGTCGTCGTTGTAGTTAATTTTATTTTATTTTTTTTTTTATTTTCGGGACTTTGGGTCTCGCTTTCCGTAGGTTTGTTTTATTTGACTTTTTGTTTTTTTTTTGGTGGAGCCGTGAACCGAACCGGTGCCGACGGACTGCAAACGTTGAGTGAACGCGCGCGTTGTGCGCCTCTTGCAACGCAGCTCAGATCGGCTCCAAAAAGTCACAGCAACAACAATAAAGCCCCACGCAGAAAGCGCCAAAGCCAAAACGGCGACTGCGCAGCCAGCGTCCGAAAACCAAACTTGAAACTGAAAGCATAAAGCAGGCAGAGCCCACAAGTAGCAGCGGCAGCAGCAGCCGCAGCCACAAAGTCAGCCACAACGCCTGCGTCGGCCGCTCTCACTCTCTTGCATACTCACTTGCCCTCCCTGTTGCTCGCTCTCCCCCTTTCTCTCGCACTCTCTTACTCAACAATTTGCCTGTGCCTTTGGCTCTTTCACATTTCAACTTTTTTCTTTATTTTTTGTGTTTTTTTGCGCATTCCGCTATTTACTTTCTTTCGCACTGCCTGCGCTATAAAGTTCGTGAGTGTGAAAAAGCTATCGCTACGCTTCGTGTGAGCTGCGCTGTCGCTGACGACTTCGTAGCTGCATGCGGAAGCGTCGCATTGCTTGTTTTAGATTTTCCACACAAAGCGTCGCGTCGCGTCTCGAAGTCTGCGTTAGCGTCGACGCTAGCAGCGTGGCGACGCAAACAATGTTTATATTGAGTGGACTTAGACCGAAAGCTTTTTTTGCATGCCATGTTTTGAGTGCGCTTCTTTGCGCTCTCACTCACTCTGCCTGAATGATAAGAAGCTCTACGCTATAAACTCACCGCACAAATGCGCAAATGCAAATGCAGTCCTCAGTCACGTTTGGGACCCAACTGACAACAATACTTAACGAAACAGAACGGAACACAGAATTCATGAGGTGTTTTGATGCTTACCTGCAAAGAGAATGAAATAGATTGTTTAAATTAATCAAAAGTCATGGCAAATGGCAATTAGGGTAATTTATACATATACACTCACTATACTAGCATAGACCACCCACTGAAGTCTATTTCCTCATTTCCCCACACCCACACCGATAACCACCATCTCTACCTCGATGTTGCATTCAAATTTACATTTGCTGCCACCTTTTCCCCCTTTTTGTCATTCTCTGACTGCATGCATGGGAAAAACCAAAAAAGAATGCTATATAAAATTTAAATAAAATATAAGTAAATTCGATTCTTTTTGCAGTAAGCTTAGTAAGGAATTTTACCATATCGAATCTGTAAATAACGTACATATTTTACTGTGTAAATGTAGCTTCAGCTGTATAATTAATAACTTGTGTTGTGTTTTATAGAAAATTCTTAAGTTTTCATCAAATGATGAGCTACAATTTGTGTGTGGGCAAAAAAAAAACCTACCTAGTCTAAGCTACCCGCTATAAAAGGATGATTGCAATAAACGTGTGACATACCATCTTTGATCAGTTACCATATTTGCTGAATAAAATTTCACAATTCTAAATATAATTAAAATTAAATCTATAATACCCTCCATTTTATAGGTACGAGTGTACAGTGTATTTATTAGTTCGTTATTACAATAAAGCGACATTGAAAATGAGTTTCATAAGCATGACTTTCCATAATTTAGTCATCTCATTAGTCTAATTTCAATTTAGAACCACTGTCCTGATTCCCTTTCCCTTTTTTTCTCGTTGTCTGGCCAAAAACCTAATCAAAGTGAATGCCCAGCGACTAGTTGGCCAAAAGGAAAAGCAAGTTAAGAGCACAAAGGCGAGGTCAGTTCGCGGCCATAAATGGTGGCAGGTCAAAAGGTTGCATTTGATGTGTGATGAATGCATGCGACTGTTGCCAATTTTGTCAATTGGTCTTTTAGGCTAATGAAATGCATCGAAAGTTTATGGCTTTAATAAAAATTCCCTTTTTACCTATTGATAAATTTAAGCCTCAATCCACTTACGCCCACATAAATCAACTTGATTTATAAAAAAAATTTTAATTTTGCACAACAAATTCGAAATTTCACAACTTAACAAATCATTTTTCAGCACAAACAATCACTAATTTCCATATCCATAAATGAATAAAGAAGAAAAGGAAGAAAGAGAGAGAGAGAGATGTAAAGATCGTAGCTAATATAAATTAATTGCAGCTATAGTTGAATTAATTATTGCAATTGTTGTCTTTGGCGTAGGTTGTAACTTATTAAAACGACACTTCAGAAAACTAGCCTGGAAATTTAAACTAGGCACGCAGACTGTAAAAGGCCCTCTATATACCCTTACACTTTTACTTCATTTGAAGGTAATCTAAAAATGGACAAACTCATACACATATATAATCGCCTGGTAATGCCAATATATATTTTATGGTGCCATTTTAATGACATCTCAAAAGAAACGACAAAGCCTAACTACTCTTTGTAAGAGTATCGAAAGCGCACTCAAAACTTTCGAGTGCAAACAGTAAAATGCAAAGCTTAGCGAACTTTTGTGTAAAAGCGTCGTCGCACATTAATTAAGTTTTTATTGCGATAGGCTGAGTGACGCCGACAGAGACGGCGAGAGCGACAGCGGCAAGAGCAACGCCAAGCTCAAGTCACAAACGCACACACACAAACAGATGCATGCATGCATACGCTGTGTGTGTGTGTGTGTGTGTGAACAGACGTCAGCTGAGCTCACGTGTGCAGTGCAAGCTTTTCAGACGTTTTACTCGCAGTTCCCACAGCCACAACGCATTTGACTTATTTGATGATATCAGCAGTGTGAGCAGAGAAGGGCAAGAGAGCGTGAGTAAGACAGAAACAGAGAGCCAGAGTGGCAAGCAGGAAGAAAGCAAGAAAGGAAGAAAGAAAGAGAGCAGACTTGGAGCACGTATTTAAGAGAGTGACTTGGACTTTGTTATAACAAATCAATTAGCGATCGAAGCGATTAATTCTTTACTACTAAGCTTACAAAGGGCATATACAAATAAAATACCCTGTATTAATAGACTCAGGAGTACACTTAAGGAAAGTAATTAACTGAGCTTTGTAAGAAAAGAAACAGATGGAAGAAAAGAGTGTGTAATAGTTAAACATTCGCTAAAATCCAACCATGCTGAGGGCATACCTTATATGGTTTACCCTGTATACAATACCCTGTATGGAAACCCCAGGAAAGTACAAATACTCAAGTTTTCTTTTCATTTTGTGCCCAACTGAGCTAATATTGGTAGTCTACTAATAATAGTTTATTATTATTTACTAATACTGCTGAGACGCACCTGAGCTGGAGGGTTGAAATCGCGCCTTTAAGTTGTTCAAATGATTCTGATGTTCTCTCTCTCTTTCACTCGCTATGACGGCGGCTGCAACTGCATTTGCCACATGTTGTACGGAGGATACGTTGTTGTTGTTGCTGCTATTGTTGTTATTACTGTTATTGTTGGCGTTTGCCACAGCAGAAACTGCATTGTTGTTGTTCGTTGTAGTTGCAGCCGCAGCAGCAGCCGTTGCTGCCGTTGCTGCACCAACACCAACAACATTTTGACCATCCATGAAATTGTTGCGCTGATGATAATTGGAATTATCCTGATAAATACGCTGATAACTCAGTGTTGGCAATGTCCAGGAATTGTTGGTCTTATAGTGAAAGTTGCCGGTGCCAAAGATCGAGTGAGTGTTGGTGTTGTTGGCTGCAGCAGCAACGGCTGCTGCCGACGACAGTGTGTGGGCCAACTGAGCAGCATGATGTTGTTGTTGTTGTTGCTGCTGTTGTTGCGGCTGCTGCTGTTGTTGATGTAAATGTGGCTGCTGCTGTTGTTGCTGCTGTTGTTGTTGATGTGTATGATGTGGATGTAAGTGTGGATTGTGGGCGTGTGAATGATGTTGCTGCTGTGCATGCTGTTGTTGCTGCTGTTGTTGTTGAGTGTGATGCGCGTGTTGCTGCTGTGCATGTTGCAATTGCTGCTGTGCCGCAGCGACGGCAGCTACATGTTGCTGCTGTGCATGCTGTTGCTGTTGCAACTGCTGCTGCTGCATGTGTTGTTGCTGCTGCTGCTGCTGCTGTTGTTGGTGATGATGCAATGCTGCTGCCGACTGTTGCTGTTGCTGCTGCAAATTCCAAGCATTTGCTGCTGCTGTTGCTGTTGACGGCACTCCACCAGCACCTCCTCCTGTTCCTGTCCCTGCTCCACCACCACCTGCGCCGCCATTGCTGCTCTTGCCGGAATCATTGCTGCTGACGCTACTGCGATGATTGTCCATGGATGTTGTCGTTGAGCCCGTCATGCTGCCATCGTTGCCGCTGTCGCTGTTGCCGCTAGAGTTGCCACTGGAGTTGCCACTAGAGTTGCCGCTGTTCCTGCCACTGTTGTTGTTGCTGTTGTTGTTGCCAGCAACAGCTGCTGCTGCTGCCACCTGCGAGTTGAGCTGCTGAAAATACTGCGACAATGTTGCGTTTGCGTGCTCCTGTGCAAAGAAACTTGCACAAGAATTCGTGTCCGAAGACATTGTCCAACACTGGTTTGTAACACTGGTTTAAGTTCAAGGATTTTTGCTGTGGTTTTTGTTGTGGTTATCGATAACACTTATCGTTATCGATCGTTGCCGTTTAGGTGGCGACGTCCTTGTGATTGGCGTGATTGTATTTCCGGCACGGCCTTTGAAACTTCGAGCAGCGTCTTAAAGTTGTGCGCATTTTCAATTAACCAACACTGGCTCTAGCTGCTCGCACTATTTTCAAACACTGTTTTACTGTTTTTAACTAATTGTCTTTGGCACTAAGCGTCGATCTATAAAAAATGCACAAACGTTGCTTTCAGTTGGAAAATGTGTGAATTAATCGAATTTGCGAATGATTTTTGACATTGATAACGAGTGATAAGAATGACAGTGATAATGGTAACGATTATGTTTGTGATCATAATGAACAACTGTTGCCTGTTGTTACTCTTGTGAGAATTTGTTCGAATTGTGTTGGGTTTTCCTCTGTTTTCATTTTTGATTTCAATTTTCTTTATGGCTTATGGCGTATGGCTTATGACGATGATGTGTGTTTTCTATTTTGTGGCGATAAGGAATAAGAAAAGGCATTGATTTTATGTATTCTATATATATTTCAAAAAGCATACTCTATAATCTCAATTAATTTTAATAATAAAATTTTTGCAACTATTTTTTTTTTGTTGGAAATTTGCAAGCAACAAGAATTTGCTTAGGGATTTTTTCAAGGGTTTTTTTTTTTTAGTGGTGCATAACAGTATTATTCAAAATAAGTTGATTAATTATCGTAACAATCTTCTTCTTCTTGTTTTTCGTCTTATTGTTCAGTTTTCAAATACCTTTTCCTATTCGCAAAACGTTTTGTATTTAACGAGAGAGAAAAATGCAAAAAAGTCGCTGTTTATTTGTTGTTTATTGTTGTTGTTGTTTCGATTTTGATTTTGTTGTTGTTGATGATATTTTTAAATGTGGTTTAAAATAAAATTAAACTGTTTGAAATTAAATCCGTAACTTTGGCGCAGCTGCTTGCATTTTGGAATACGTCTCAAAACAGTACTGTATAGTAAATATACTATATAAATGGCATATAGTCAGATATAGAAATAGTTTTCTTTTTTATAATTAACAAACACTTTGCACAGTTGTTGCTTTTGTTTAAAACACTCAAACGATTTTATTCATATATATTATAGTCCGTATATAGTTGATATAGTACACGATCGTTTGCATATGCAAATTTTTTAATAGAATTTTAACGCTTTTATAATTATTATTCTTTTTGAACTTTGCTTATTTAAACACTTTTGAACAATTGTTTTTCCACTGGATTTTACAATTTTCACAGGTTTTTCACGTCAGAATCGCACGCGCAGTCAACAAATTTTCGCTGGAAAAATTAAAAAATTTGCAGCGACATTAACGACACGACGATTTTCACCAGAGAACGCGATGCGAACGAATGCCGGGTATTAACGAGTCCCACAGCGATTCCCAGCCCGATTCCGATTCCGAGTCTCAGTCAAAGTCGCAGTCTCTGCTAGCGCAGACTGCGCGGCCTGCAACGACTGTGACTGCGACTGCAACGGCGGCAGTGACAGCGACAGCGACAAATGTCGCGAACACCTACAACACAGGCGATAAAGAATCGCCAGCAAAAAAACTAAAATTGGGAAAGGGGTGCAAAATTCGGAACTGTTGCACAACTGTTCTTAATCCAAAATATTTGAAAATTTACAATAAACTTGTTTAGAACTATGAGTTGAACATTTATAAAGCTTAGTCTATGTTAAAATCTTAAAAAATATATTTATATGTACTCAAATTAATAATAAATAAGAGTACTTGAAAGTGCACTAAAAGTAATTGATAATAAATAGCAAGTGAGCTGCTTAGCTACAACGTCGACTGCGCAGTTGTAGCTAATGGGACTGCACTCAAAGCGACAACTGCGCAGTCAGCAGCGGCAGCAGCTGCGACAGCGACTGCGAGAGACGGCGGCAAAGTCACGCGGATTTCAGTCTGACCCAAAGCACAACGTCTAGCAACGTTCTAAGCACGTGTTGTGAACACACCGGGACACACACACACAGAAGACAGCTGAGAGTGAGAGACAGTTAAGCACACAAACCAACACACCAACAAACAAACACACACACACACACATACTCAAACACATTGGCAATTCACGTTGACGACTGCAATACTTTGAGATACAGATACAAGCACACAGTCAGCTACAGATACAGCTACAGTTACAGCTGCAAACGTGTGTAAGCTTGTCATTCCAATTTTTTTTTCTTTTTTGGGATTTGTGTGAATTTGATGCGGCGTTTTCCATAGTTACCGTTAGAGAGCAACAAGGAAAAACGTTGCTCTCTTTACTCTTCTTCCGTTTCCTGCTCTAATTGCGAATTTTATGATGCACATAAAAATAAATCGTAGTGAAAAGTAAGCCTTAAGCCTAATTTTAGCTCAGAATTTTTATGTTCTTCATAAATTAAACAATTAATGGTTAATCAGCTAGTACTTATCGCTAAGGTGGCAGCTTAATTCATGCATAAAATAATTCAATTAATAAATATAATTAAATACTCAATTTAAATACGCATTTATTTTCACAAATACTTTATTTTATCGAGTATACCCACTAACTAATAATCGATATTGAACTTAATTTGTCTGCGTTAATTAGTTATTAATTTCGGCACTGAATCTTGTATATTTTTTTTTCAGTGTGCTGTTGCACAAACTGATTAAAGTATCAATGACGGTCAACAGGCGATTTACTGTGTTCTTGTGGTAATTAATTGTATTGCAACAAGTGACGTATGCGTAATTTTAGTAGCAGTGGAAATTTCTACTTCTGTTTACAGAACAACAACAAAACCGCTTATAATTCAGAGTTTCAAACACTGGAACAACCCCGCATGGAACATTTATTAGCTGCGGAAAATTCTATTAGAAAGCGTTTATTTTGTAATTTAACAAACACTTTTTCCAGCAATTAAGTTTTTAATAAGCCTTTCAAATTTAATTTCCCTTTTAAAACTTGGTAGTAAAATGTTTTGCTAAATTATTTTCTTTAAAAAATATTGTTAAATACTGAAAGCACATTTGTTGTTAATTAAATGGCTTGAAATGGCTTGAACCTTTGGCTATTTTTAGCTTAATCTTGGCTTTGACCCACGCTGATAAGCTTCGATGACAAAGCAACCCAATCTTCCTCCCACAGCATCAAGCGTTCGCCCCGTGATTTGGTAGTTTAAAAATACAACGAGAAACAACGAGCAAAACACGGCAACAAGTCGTGTTCGTCGTTAAAATTCCGATTCAAACCGAACCGAATGATGAGTCTCCTTTTTTAGTGTGTGTCCACCAATTGGATGCAGCGAAGCGTAAAGGATTACGCTGCGTTGTCTGTCATTGGCGCAGCTGCCTTGTGAGTGCCCTAAACCAATCACAGCAACAGGCACCGTCAACTGTTGCGTCGCAGTCGGAGTCGCAGTTGTCGTTGACGTCGACGTCGACAGCAGCAGTGTAAACGCAGCGACGCCACAAACAGCTGAAGCGTTGCTATCGTCGTCGTTGTCGATGTCAGGTTTTCTATTTGTTTTGCTTTCAGTCGTTTTGTTGTTGTCTTATCACGTTTTGCTTCCACGTGCACCGGCCCCTGTTTTGCGACTGTGTGTGTGCAAGCTCTGGCACTGTCACACACACACGCACGCATGGATGCATGCATAGACGTGTGTATGTATGTAGTGGCGTTTGGGCAACAATGAATGAGCGCGCCTCTCTCCCATAGCCAGCAGCAGAGAGAACAAAACAATTGTGGAAAGAGAGAGAGAGAGAACGCGATAGAAATATTCTGAGCACAAAAGCAGCAACAACAACAGAAAGAGCGACTGCTGCGTTTATAAATAGCGGCAAAATGGGAGGCAATAGAAATGCAGTCAAGCGCACTCACACATACAAACACAGCTGAGCAGGCTCATCAATGAGTGTGACTCACACACGCACGCACATACAAATAAACACACAAGTTGCCTGCAAAAAGTTTTGATTGCGAAAAATCTAAATTAATTTTACAAAACCCATACACAAACTTATGTTTATATGCATGTATATGTCAATGACTTGCATATAGCTAAGAACAGATATCGCTTGTAATAGTGATGTGCTTAAAAATATTAAAAATCAAACTAAGTGATGGGAAAATTCTGGATTTTTAATTCTTTTTATTCTATCTTTAAGCTTAAATTGATTTTTGAAAGGTAGATTGTTGTCGATTAGTTGTTTACTTGTTGTTTCTTACAAAGCTGAGAAATGTATCTATCAATTGAATTTTTATAGAATTACAACAGTTTTGTTGAAAATTGAAATGACAAGCACACACACTAGCACAGTATTTATACTAGTTTTATTATTCATTTTGTTTTTATTTTATAACTATAAGTAGAACCGGTTTAAGAATTCATTCAAACACGTGTTTAGCACATAAACTAAAATTTCTGTCAAGAAATTAATGCGGTTTTTATGCCCCCTCCACAAATTATAATCATTATCCAGTTGACCCAGATAAAACTACTATATATTTAAATATAAATATAAATATATATAAAGCAACTGCTAGAGCTGATGAATAAGCTGAGGGAATGTAGTTCAAACAGACTCAATTGTCACGGATTTTGGGAAAATGACACCTTGAGGTGGAATATAGTCAAGAGTATACTGAAATGAGATCATGCTTAAAATCTTTTCGCAATGAAGCGCTGAGTCATCGTAAGCATCACTGATATCACTTATCTATAATGCAGACAGGTTTCCAAATATATATGTTTATGTTAGTTAAAGTAGTGTATTGTTCTGGTTGGGGACTGCTTAAATTAGAACTAGAAATTCGGCTCTAGACAATTAAAATGCTAATCAAAAACAATTTCGTATGCTCAAATCTATGGATTTACCGTTAGGATCGCTCATAAATTGCAACGTGTGGGTTTAATTTTATTACCCGGTCCTCAAATATGTGCAAATATAGCTGAAAACTTATGTATACAAAGTATGTGTACAAAATAAGTCTTGTTTACTTCTACTTTCAAAATCGAAAAGATTTTGACCGGTACCGGTTATTATAATAGTACAGCTCTATTGCTAGCAATTTCTATGAAGCTTTTAATAAAACAATAAATAATACCACGAATAACTAACAATAGAAATGATGGGGATGAACAAAGAAACAACGGTTCTATAGAGTCGAATAATTTTTTAAACGATCGTTACTATGACAACTAATTGATAAAGTAGTGCGATCATAGTTGAAACTTGTCGGAATGTCTGGGACTAGCCTAAAAAACAATCTATGAGTCTTGTTGAGATATCGTAAAAATCAATTGGAATATTTAGACTTGTAGTATTTCATATAGTAGTGCAGAAGTGAAGTAAAGGGTGTTGTTTGAACGTCTCAGGTTTATATGTTCTCCAACTTAATCCCTTTGATTATCAGTCCTTGAGAAGAAGGAGTTTTGCGCATAAGAGCGCTAAAGTGCCGATAATACCCTTTTGGCAATGGGTATCCAAATAAATCAATGGCATATTTATTGCATTTGTTAATGTTTATTAAACATAAAGTTTATATTTGGATCGTATATCGATTTACGTAAAGGCTTGAAGGGAATTGTCAACTTGGCCAAAACAAAAGCTTGTTGTTGGCCTTTTCAAACCAGACGACGCTTCAAATTGGGAGCTTGCAATATGAAGCGGGACAAGCAAAAACAAGAACAAAAAAAAACAATAACAAAGTGCAAGAAAAACCTAGAGTCAATCGAATCGACTTTTCAAGACCCTGTGCGTTTGTATCAAATCATTAATATGAACAGTAGTTTTACACGGTCTAAAAAAGTACGCGAAAAAGTAACAAAAACCGCAAGGGCAAAATGCTGCTGACGTCGACGTCGGCGCTGATGTCGACACACTGCGTCAACATGTGACTGCTAGTGGGAAACAGAAGCAACACAAAACAACACCAGAAGCTAAAGGTGAAAAGGGAAAGAGAAGGAAAAGCAGAAGAAGAAGACAAACGAAAAACATTTCACTGCAAATTGTTGTCGTAGGCAACAAAAATTTAAATTAATTGCAATGCTACAAGTAAAGATGGGCGAGAGAGGAAGAGGGAGGAGGAGGAAGAAGCGGAGGCGGGAATGGTGAGGGAGTGCAAAACGGCGGGGAAGCATTTATTAAGCGCTGCGCACGTGTTGCAGCCAACAGTGTGGACTGTGGATGCTAAAGCAGCTGCTTGGGCGGGTGGAGTAAGGCACGGGTGAGTAGAGATGGGAAGGGAAGAGTGGGAGTGGGAACAGTAAACGAAAACGACACTAGACAAGCTGCCTACAGCATAAGAAAGAGAGAGAGAGCTAGGAAGAGAGCGCGCAATAAAAGCAAAGCTTTTTAAGTGTACAGCTTTTACGGCAAGTACAGCAAACTGCCACCAGATGGCGCTGTCACAAAAGCTTTTGCTTCGGCAGTGTTGCCGGCGCTTAAAAAGAGCAGTAGTAATACGATTTGGTAGCGAAATTGGTAATTTAAACTGATAAATTTAAATAAAAGGAAATGTCATAAATGGACCTAAATATCATTTAAGTTTTAAGCTACTACTCTTACTCACTCTCTGTGTCTGTCTCTTTCCTTCAATCGTCAAATAATTTATTCATTTAAAAAAAACTTGAGGTACTAAAGAGAAATGTAGAATAACCGCTAGAGGGCTCAAAATATCGAGTAAGCTTTTGCCAGCTTTAAGTTTTTAACATTTGAGTGGATTTTTTGAGCAAAAACCTAACCAAACTGGTATTAATCACATTATTTACGTTTAGACTGACAGACGCTGTCCATGCCCAGTTTTTGAAAGGAGGTATTTCGGTGGGAGGGAGTGGGTACGTGTAATTGATCAAAATTGGGGTTTTTTCTGGCTCTCCGTTGACACACAATTGTTTTCAATAAGCCAAACAATTATTCAGTGAATTTTATCCGATTTAAGATGATCTTATGACGCCATTTTGCTGATTATTGTTCAGATAGGTGAGATAAATGCTTAATGACATATATGATGACGTATATCACTATAAGAAATATTAATCCAACTTAAACTTTCGGTATCTTTTATCTTTGTTTTCGAATATCCGGGATTAATGCCCATGATTTATGCCCTCTAAAATATTGAATCTATGGTAGAATTCACTCAGACATACTTTAAGTATATTTAGCCCCTTCTTTCAAAAAGATAAAATATCGAAAAGAACCACAAATATTTCCAATTTGTTGTATCTGTTGTACAAGTACCTAAATTATGCGTGTATTTTCACTAATTCTTTGGGAAAAAGAAAATATTTGCGACACTTGTCGCTGACAGTTCTAAAAATGTGTAAACATTTAAAACGCAAGAACACGAAAATCTCAAATAAAATCAAAGGCGCGTTTTAAGTTTCACTAATTTTTTTCAACTACAATTTGTTAAGGAATTTTTCAAATCCATTTACTTATACTATTTAAATATTTTACAACAAGAACACTTATTTGTTGTACATATTCCATATAATATAGTATGTACATTCAAGAACATGGACTCTAAGTATTTAGTTTTATTTGATTATGGTAAATATAGGATTTCACAGTATATAATTACTTCAGAGTGAGTACAGGTTCTTTTGCTTTTGAGTCGACTTTAGCTTTTCCTACTATTTTTTTTGTTTATTTCCGTTCCAAATGGAAATTAACCCAAAAATGATGTAACCGACTTTTCTAATTGTTGCAGTTGCCATTCACATGTGAAACTACTTCAAACTAGTAATTTTCTATGCTTTATGAATGCACTGTCCGCTCTGCCTCCCCTGTCCCTGTCACTCCCCCATTTTCCCACAAGTTTGATTCTCTGTTTTCTGTTTTCTGTTTTCTGCTGATGTTGATGCTTCTGAGTGGCGTTAATTGAGCTGCTTATTGTTATTGTTATTGTTGTTATTGTGTATTCTATTCTATGGGCTCAAATTATTGTTATATCAGTTGTTATTGTTGTGTTTGTTAATTAAAAAAATTCGCCTTTTAAGTTACGCCGAAGGGCAATCTTTTTTCCGGAAGAAAGTACGGGTATTTCGTAACATTAATCAACTCGAATTGTGCTTGAATTAATTAATAATTCTAAAAATATTTATTGAATTTACTTAATGACTTTGAAAGCTTTGACTAATTTATAATCCAGCTGAAAAGTAATTTGCAGTTTCAGTTTAACGCGATTAGTTCTGAGGAGTATTTGGGAAATTGTTTTTCCTTCTGGCATACTTAACAAATTGCGAAAACTTTTTCAAACGCGTTGTGACACTTGAAAACTCATTTAATTAATGAAATTGTCTCAAAGTTCGAAAAGTATAAATTTTTTGATCGTAAAACTTACTCAGCCGCATCGAATTGTGTGTTGAAAATAAAACTAGATGAATGCGAAGGGAACTCACCTGCAAAGAGAAGAGGGGAAATAAATTAAGATTAATAAAAGCACAAAAATTAATAGAATTTGCATGTGTGTGTGCGTGTGGACTTTTGGCAAATGAAAGCCAAAAACACAGACCAAAAAATGCTGAGACATGTCTTTCAGTTATTCGTATTTTCTTTGCTCTACGTACAATTTGGGCAATTAAAAGTACAAATTTAATAAGCAGAACACACTGAGCACACAGATGCACAAATTAGACAACAAAAAGCCAAGAAGAAGAAGAAAAGGTGCTTTGAAGATACCAATACCCTGTATAAAATATTTATACAATCCTAACACTCTGTCTTATAGAGACTTATAAAAGTTCCTTCTAGCAATTTGCTTGTAGTCTGTCACAACTTTAACAATGCATTACAGGGTATAAGCACACACATACACGTAAAATTCATGTTTTCATACTTGTAACTTATAGAGCTCTTTCTGTCCGTCCGTCGGTCTGTCTGTCTGATCAAACATCAAAAGTCATTCTGACCAGATGAGTTTAAAGCCAGAAGAGGGAGAAAGCATAGACAGGTGGCCACATGTAGTAGAGCGGGAGGGGGTTGCCTGGCAGGACCATGGAAGGGTGACTAAATTCATTAAGGAAAACACACAAATAACAGCATTTTGCCTTTTTTTGTGCAGCATCAAGATATGCAAAGGAAGAAGAAGTAGAAATGTGTACACTGAGAAAAAGAAAGCGCAAGTCACGTGTGCAACATTTTAATATTTAAAGCGCACACTTAAAAACTATTTTTAATAACAATTAAGTAAAAGTAACATGAATCAAAAATTTATTGTTATTACACTGAGAGAAAAACAGTGAATGAAATTTGCAATACAATTTATTTTGATTTCATAAAAATACCTTGAAAGCAGAACTCTTATTACCATTGGCTGCTTTCGTACAGTGTAGAGTGATACAAACGGATGTAGCATATACATCAGCAGCTGTAGCAACATGGTACTTCCCTTCTCCTCCCGCTAACACCACCCCTCGGGGTGGAAATGCCAAATGAACAGCAATCATTTAAAAATGCCGTGTGCACTGTGCCAAAATTTCAACAGTTTTCTTATTTTTCTTTCGGAACGAGACGCAAAATGCACAAAACGAAAACGAAATTTTCAGATAGAAATGGTCGAGATGTTCGTCATTTGCCTTTTGACACTTTTCTTGAGACATGGCCTTTCTGGCTTTTCGGCTATTTGGGTTTTTGGCCAACGCATTTTACTGCGCCATCTGCTTAGCATTTTAGCCATTATCGCATCGAATGCCAAAGTAATTAACACGCCCCGAAAGTGCAATTGTTTAATAGTTGAACGTAATAATATCGAGTTTTATGGCTGCCAGCTACGACACTCGACAAAAGGCAGCACTTTTATTGATTTAGCTGAAAACTCAACTCGTTTAATTGGCTCATTAAGTGTGCAAACAATTGGCAGGTGGCAAGTTACCCCTCAGCTCTCTCTATTTCTTTTCCCGCCCACATATTCCCAATAGGCCCCCGTTGTGGTTGTCGGCACTTTAATAACTCATAACAGCAGTCAAACTGATGGATTCCATTCACGGCAAAATGCATTACTAAATGCGATCAAAGCTAAATCAAAAATGTTGCCGAAAATATTGCAATATGTTTCCAAAAACACACAGTTCTAAGATATGTTCGGTCAAAGGTCAAATAAATATTACTTAAAGCAATGTAAAGTCTTAACATGCGTAAACTCTGTTAAGCTACCGTGGGCTACGAATTTTAAATTCAAAACACACAGACTGAAATTTACTTGTGCTTGAATATTCTGTAAATTGTTGGTTCTGATCTCCACAGCAAAGAATAAAGATCATAAACGAAATACGACAAATTGTTGTTGGATATTGAACTGACCTGTGCTACAAGCAACACGCATACACACACACACAGACAAGTGAAACCGTAGAGCACACTCATACCATCATAGTTAACTAGTAAGCTTCGCAACGCAGCTGCTGATCTCTGTGTGTGTGTGTAGCGTCGGCAGTGACGCCGGCAGAATTTTAGGCTAAGGCCACACGCTCTCTTCTCTTTTGGATAACTCTCCCACAGCGCGCAGTGGCGTGAGCAGCTTTAAATGCTGAGCTATGTTAAGAGCCGCACTGTAAGCACACTCTGTTAAGCCTCACCTCTGTACAGTAACAGTGTTAGCTACGCGCTGTTAAGCTATACCTCTTAGGGCTTTGAAGCTGATTTTATAATTATTCTTAATTTACAGTTATTGTTTTGGACATTAAATGGCATCTTGACATCAGTTTTTCCACTTTCGTTTTCCCTTTTCAATTGAAAACAATAACAGTTCACGGTTACCAAGCTCATTCCGAAATTCAACTTCATTCGCTTAATGACACCCAGACAGTTTTCCCGCATTTCCCGGCCACTAAGCCGCAACTTAATTGAAATGAAAACCAAAAATGTTAATGAAGCTGTCATGAGAGTGGTGGGGGGCATTTTCCTTCATTCTTTGCTATTTTCTCTTCTTTCTTTTCTTTTTTTTTGCTCTTCTTTTTAAGCATTGTCGTTGCTGCTTAAGTGTTTTTTCTGTTATTTCAATGAACTGAGTGTGGCATCGTCTAAAGTAGTCTATTTTCCACCCCCTGCTCAATTTTCCACCCGCCAAACCTCCCCCCGCCCAGGCCCCTGTCAACAGCCGTGAATTGTCGAATGCAAAGTGTTCACAATTTCTTGTTGCCTTGCACACACTTTTATGCACTTAATGCAGCATTTTTTGCTTTTCTTTTTGCATACCCTGTAACGAAACGCAGGTAGGGTATGTGCATCGACAGCTGTAAGAAATAAGTGCATATTTACTGCTGGATTTGAAGTGTTAAAAGTGTAACACGGATGCTTTACTGGGTAACTATTGATGCATCATGTTTTTAAGGCATTCACAGTACTTGATCTATTGCAATTTGCCACTTTGCGTGCACTTTATGCTCTTAAAAAAATGATAGAATAGAAAGGGACATGGTCTAGGCAGAGAGAAAATGAGCAGTCAAGCGATTTGAGGTTTAATCACAGCTCGTTTTTATCTGAACACGTTTGATCAATTAGGGGACAGGTAAAACTTCTCATAAGTATTCCCTTTGGACCCAGTAACCAGTGGCTTAATGGCTCCACAACTTGGCAAACATATGGTAAAGATACTGTGAGTATATCAGAATGAAAACAGGGTCTTCTACTGTCGTGTCGCTATAATGTAGCTTTACCTACTAGATCTGTTTTATTTGCTTTATTTTGTTGTTGTTTTGGCTTTTATTTATAACAAATTAAGTCAATTTTGGCAGCTGCCTCAATTGATTGTTGTTGTAGTAGTTGTTATAGTTGTTGTTGTTGTTACAATTCACATTCGCCTTGGTCGCTTCTCTGCCCAATTCTTTGCTTTTGGCTCTTGTCTCTTTTCTCTCTGCCTGGCAACGTGTTAATTGAATATCAACTGTAGCATGTGTCTAGGGCTGGGAGCAAAAGAGGGGAAAGGGAGACGTCGGTTTGTAGTTGGATCAGAGGGAGGGATACATACTTGCAGCAAGCACCGTGGACTAAGGAAAGCTATATGTTTGGGCACGCTTTCGGCATTGAAGTGCTACTCTGTAAGCTGAGGGAACAAAGGCTGTAGGCAAGTGCCCATTAAAGTGATGTGAGCTCGACAGTAAGAGACTCTGTTTTGGAAGCAGTCAAATCTTGTTCATCGCCTTAGATTACTGTGCTACGCTTTAAGCGCAGGATCTAACATCAACACTTATGCCCGTTCATCTTAGTACCCAGTATAATGTGTGTTTGTTTGTGTATTCGTATCTTTGAGCTCCACTCGGGCAGCTGTATCTCATGCTTGCCGTGAGTATCTAATAAACGCAAATTGACTTGCGCTCAGAGGCGACACCACGGGGGGCGTGCATGCCAGCAAAGGCGGCAGATACACTGTTAAAAAAGCTTACTGAATACAGCAACTCTAAGCATTACAGTCTTAAGTTTAAAAGCAAGACAATAAATTCAAATAGAAAGTTTAAAGCTTTCTTTAAGAACAAAATCTTGATTTTATACATTTTTTATTGCAGTGTACTGCTTGCCAGCTCGTGACACTTTAATCTGTCGGATAAGGTAAATAAGGCAAAAGTAGCGCATTAGATCACAGAGCAAAGCGCACTCGACGAACTACACGGAGTCTCTAGTTGTAGTTGTTGTTAATGTTGTTGTTTTTACCATTAAGTAAGCAGCGGGACTAGTGTGATGTACACACTGGCGAATGCAGCAAATCATTTTTAGTTACGAGGTGTCAAAACTTACACCAATAAATGTTTTCAGCATTATTTTTACGAATCTCAAATAGGAATGACCTAAGTCAGGCACGTAAAATTCAGAACTGCAAAACCCAAAAGATTATAACTTGGGAAAATGAATCAAAATGGATTTGGAGACTTCTAAGTTCCACAACTTTAACTATGTCGCTCTCTGTTGATTCTACTTTGCCTAGCCATCTAGCTCTATACCCCTTTGCCCTTCTATTTCCTTCCACGTAACTTTTTCCATTACCGATTCGATAACACTCCATTACAGAACTTCCCCCAGGGACTACGATAAAGTAGTTGACCAGGTAAGTCTCAGGCTATCAAAATGCGTTTGGCTTATCAGGCAGACAAGCAGCGTTCATTGTTGCTCTGGTTGTGTTTAGGTGTTATTTACAACCCACTCGGCTGTCCCAGGTAATGTAGGATAGTGTAAACGATGTGAATAGCATGCCAAGTGCAAATGACCCCAATAAATTACACAACATGACTACTAGAAAACCCCTTTTGCCTTTCAGCTCTTCAAAAGTTAAATCTAAAAAAATAACACACATATAACAGGGAGTGAGAAAGAGAGAAGGAGTGTGGCAGGGAAAGAAGGAGTGAGAGATAGTAGTGGTTCAGTTGGACAGATTGTTGTCTGAAGCGAACACGGTGTTTGAACACAAATTGCTTTCAAATGTGAGCAAATTAATCACAGTGTACTTTAGTCAACAAAAAAAAATATTCATATAAAAAAAGAAACAAAGTTTTTTCAGATTTTACTAACTGGGTTTTAACACAAATAAACTATCTGTAAAATTCCAATTATTACTCAACTTTCCACAATTTCCATGCATATTTAAATTTCTGCTTAGCTTATTTAATTTGCGGAAGTATTTTAATTTCTATCTAATAACTAAGTGAAAAGTTCTTTTAACTTTTGTGCGTATTTATTTGTTTACTTCTTTTTAACTGCTCAAATATATTTTCCACTTTCCATGCCAATTTCATCTTATCTTATGTGTTGCATTAAAGTTTGAAATTTATTTTGCGAGTGCTGACAATTAAATATAATTTATAGAGTGCATTTATTGTGAATTTTGTTTTAATTTCATCAAATTTGTGCACACATTTGTTGTCATTTTAATAATCGTTGTTGTTGTTGTTTTGGCACTTCTACTTTCTATAATGTCACGATTCACTGGTTGCCTTTGCTTCTATATTGTATCTGTATCTAAAGCTGACTATGTGCCTGTAGTTGTATCTGTATCTGAATCGTTTCGTTTTGTTTCATTTTCATTTGCAGTCGCATTTATTGGC
Organism: Drosophila parthenogenetica; assembly: GCA_035047505.1. Lineage (NCBI taxonomy): Eukaryota > Metazoa > Arthropoda > Insecta > Diptera > Drosophilidae > Drosophila > Drosophila parthenogenetica. The sequence goes on from JAWNPM010000070.1 coordinate 358,489, forward strand.
CCCATGCCAGGCAATCTCCTGGTATTGTATAATGTCCATATCGCCGTAAATATATACTAAATATACCATATATATATATAGTATATAAACTTGAATATATACTTGTGAATGTTTATCCATTCCAAACAGACAGAAATATGTACAAATTCACACTGATGATGACTCTAATCAAGACAATAAAAATAAATACTACACGATATTTGATTGCACGGCCTTTAGCTATGAAAATTCTTATTCATTTTTATTTAATTTTTATTTTTTATAGCTACATACATATTTTCCACATTATTTCTACTTACATATATACTTTTTAAATCGTCTTTCATTATTATTAGTCGCTTGGTAAATTTTGTGTAAAATTTCAGCTCATAAATTTAATAATATATCAACTTTTCGTTTGGCTATTCTTAAACTTAATGGTCGACATTCTGACACATATTTCGTGTGGGATTAGGGAGTACACAGCAAGAAAAGAAATAAAGATATGTCACCTTCTTGGAATCTTGGAAGAAAACTCACAAACATTTCTTCTACTACGTAGATAGTGAAATTTTTATATGATTTTTGTGTGATATTTCAAATGATCCATATAATTTATGGATTTAAATATGTGTGAAGTTCAAGGAGTGAGACATAATGGTGGTATATTGACGAATCCTGAACATATGCTTGCTTAGCACAAGTAATTCGTTAATATAACTTTTTGGAGAGCCTAACAGGGTCAAAAGAAAATCAGTTATTTAACATTTCGCAGAGTACTATCCATTAAATCGTTCTTTTGTCGAGGTTTCACCAACAATCGCTAACAGAAATGACTTAATGAGCCCCAATTAGCCGTTCAAGGCAGTCGCAATTTAGCTTGCTTAGCATACATTTGAGGGCCACAGTTGTGGACTCCGTTTGTAAAGATTTCCATTTGAAAAAATGAAAAATTAAATGCCATTTATAATATTATATGATTCCGACTTGGGTTTTGTTATTTATTCTTATTGTTGTTGTTGCTGCTTCCGTTATTCGGCCATTCATTCAGCCTTTTTGCGACTCTATCTTATCAAACGGCCTTGAGCTGCTCCTGCGCAAACATGAACGACGCGCTGCTTTATGGTTGCCTCATAAAGCAATCAAACTGCCCACCGAGAAAGAGCCAGGCCATGGTAGCGGAGGGGAGCTGAGGAATGTGGCATGCCACAGTCGTCTGCAAACGGTATGCACATGACTAAAAGTGACGATGTAAGTGCTGAATAATTTGTAGACCCTGCACTACAAAATCGTGAGAGGGTATGATAAGTCAGTGGCTAAAGCTTATAACCAACACAAAATTTGTAAACCATTAAATTTAAAATGGATACTTTTAATAAACTTTAAGTGTTATTTTTTTACGAAATACAGGGTGCGCCAAAGTCGTGCTTGCTGTCTTGAACGATTCAAGATGGGAATGAAAATGAAGATGAGGATCAGGCAAATGTCAATGAGCCAATTCAAAATAAAAGACAAGCCAAAAAACCCAAAAACTAGAAATCACAGAAAAACTACATAAAAATAAGACAAAAATTCAGCTAAATTTAATTTGGCGAGCACGAACACGGCTAAAAGCAAATACCTTTAACCAGGCTAAGATTCCTATTCCGATTTGTGACTGTAGTGGAAAAATACCAAAGACGAAAAGCGTCACAAAAACACAAGAAATGAAAACAAAAATCAAATCAACAACACAGCAAACGAAAAGGAAAATGAAAAGAAAACATAAAAATAAAAATACAAAAAAAAAAGAAAAGAAAATAAAAAGAAAAAGAAAACGTAAAACATAAAGGAAAATGGAAAAACAAATTGTTTGAAATTTTGCACACAAATTTTGGGAGAAATGGGAAATGAGAAATGGATGACGTCGAAATTTTCTTGAAGGTTGCGATAAATGGAAAGAAAAAGGAAAATCAAAGGAAAAGGGAAATGAAAATGGAAGGAGTGTAATCTGTTAGGCACTCCGTAGGAAGTGGAAATTTTGTTAGCAGTTTTTCTACGTCTGTAATAAAACTGACTGTGGCTATCAAACTGATCATCGCGCAGCCTAAATGGTAAGGGCTATGACACTGAAATTAAACATTTAGAAAATATCAAACGATTCTGAGAATATTGTACATTGCTTCTTTTTTCAGTGTAGTTTGTGGAAATTCACATAATTTTTCATATTTTTTCCATAAGTGTGTTGTGTGGCTGCCACGCCCACAAGCCCACAAGCCCAAAGAGCTGACTCATAATTTGCATACTCTAGAAGTTCTAGCAATTAGGCCAACTTTCAAGTGTTGGCCATTTGACTTTTGATTACTGAGGGCAAAAACTGAAAGCAGGACTCAAGGTGCAACGTTGCTCTCTTTCACTTCCTCTCTTTCTCTTTCCCTCGCTCCCTCTTTGCCTCTCACTTAGCTGATAGCTGAGGTAGCAGAAAGCATTTTATAGGTTTGTGCATTGCTTTTGGCCAAGTTCCAAGGCGTCTGCCATCTTGATAAAGTGTTAGCCAAAAAATGTACGCCACATTAGTGGCAGACGATGACGAGATTGGGGGTGTGGCGGTGGCGGAGGCGGAGGTGGCGGTGGGGATTTGTAGAGACTAAAGCCAAAATCCGTTTTGTGGCTATGTGTGAGTTACTTTAAGAAATAGAAATGTCACGAGAAATCAGTGACAACAACAACAACAACGAAAAGAACAAGAATAGCAAGTGTGAGAGAGAGAAAGAGAGAGGGAGTGCGAGTGAAAGAGACAGACGAAATGTCAAATGTGTGCATGCACAAACACGAAACTAATTGCAAATGCGGCTAAAAGCATGTGAAAAGCCAACTAACTTAATGATCCCTTGGCAGCAGGTCTTTTGGCCAAATGAATGCCTTTTGTGCCATTTTGGACAAATTGTTTTGTAATCGTACGAAACATTTAGTTGCATATTTTATACACTCCGTCATAAATGCCTACGAATTGCTCCGCTTTCCCCTTTCCCCTCCTACATCAAATGACAGTCATCAAGTATGCAGAGAGCGAAGGAATGAAGGAGCGAAAGAGACACACAGCGAGTCGTGCATTGTTGTAACCCATACAAAAATAATTAAAGGGAATATAAGACTTGTTAAGAAGTCAAATTTGCAGCTAAATCTATCAAACTATCAAAAGAGACTTGTTCTTTGTCCACATCATAAACTTTCTTTGATGATACATAGACAGGCGTTAAACAGACACATCCAAACTGCTAAATTTAACTGCAGGGTATTTGTTAGTTGGCTACTTACAGCTAGCATGCTGGCTTGTTACTGACACAGTTCACTGGGCCATCTTTCGCTTATGACCGCAATCCATTTGGCTTGCATGGCCAGAACTTACTGTCATATCGACTTGGCCATAAACTAATGAATATTTCATTGTTGCTCAGCTTTTCATTGAATACTTCCACACACACACACACACAAAATATATGTAGTTGTGGTACACAGAAAAAAATTTAACTCTAAATTTAATGAATCACTGAAAATTTTATTTTAAAAAAAATCAGATTTAATATTTGAAGAAATTTTTGGAATAAAAACGTCCTCAGGTTTTAAGAAAACACAATATTGAAGTAGTCTGGAGTACTGTTATATATTTTTTTAAGTGTAACTACTGCTAATGACAGTTTGACAGTCTGGACACATGATAGAAAATGAGTTTACAGCGCTCTGGGAATCGTAGCAAAAACAATGGCAATTACAGGTAAATGAAGTCAATAGCAATCGATAAACTTGTAATCGGATCGCTTTCTTACTGACAATAATAATTAATTTGAAACTGTTGAGAACTCGTGTCAAATAAATCAGTTAAAGAAAACTAAATATTTTCAGCTTTTCAATCTTTGCGTTTCTAGCCTTTTCAGCCCCTTGCTTCACCCACAGCTCGTATTTCATTTAAACAATAAATTTCATTTGGTTTCCTACGCCCTAAAATTAATTTCATTTATTTGTTTACAATCCACAAATCGGCAGACTTTAAATTAAATAAACTATAAACTAAAGGAAAGCATTAAATGCTGCCTACAATACTCAAAGCACCCTAAATCTCCCCTTCGCAACGATTATATAGATTTATATCAATAAATGGAAGCAAAAGTTCAGATAAAAACAAATAAAATTTTGCAATACTTGCAATTTTGCAATTTTTGAGGCCAAATTTGATTTATGCGCACTTTTATCGCAAACATTATCGATAACGAGTAAGATATGGTGCTTAAATATGTATATATAACGGTATATATAATGGTATATATATTTTGCTTGTGTAGAAAAATCGCTTTGACAAATGAGCTAAAAGAAAACAAACAAAGTTGAGAATTGCAGTGGAATTGCGACGGCAACAGGAAACTAGCACGAAAGCTGCCCAGAGGTGAGGCGACTTTTAAAGTCCCTGTACATGTGCCATATACAGCTATATCTTCACTTTATACTTTATAGTCTGCTATTTATCTGACAAGCTTTGAAGACCGTTTATACTTCTTAGCAGTACAGAGTCTTATAGTAAACTATAAAGTGTTTTATGTATACAGCATAGAGTAACACGATATCTTGAGCTTGTCACCCTTTCAACACTTCCCCCAGCACTTTTCGCGCTATCTATGTATATATCAATATAAAGCTTGATAACTGATCGATAGACGCAATTCCAAGAAGCTCTAATCGTTGCATCATAAAACAACGTTTGTTTCTCACAATGAAAGCGAATCTTTTAGACGACACCAGTTACCCCAACCACACCCTTTTCCCCTCCCTCTTTACTTAACTGTATTTACCGTTATCAGGTAGCCATTTAATAAGCTAAAAAAAGCCGCTAAATCAATTGAATTTTAGCGCACAAGTTTTAGTTCTTTCGGTTTGGTTATTTCCGGTTAGTGCAAGAGTGTGCTGGACAGATACCCTGTAGCCGCTATAAAAATAAAACAAATACTCATAGTCGTTCAAGGAAAATATGCTCGACTTAACAGATTTCCTGTAAAACCGTTTAAGTACACATTTTACACATTCGAAAGCTTTTAAATTTAACAAAATTCCCTTGTGATACAGAGCTACAGGGTATCTGTTGTTCGTTACGCTAATTGATGGGTCTATTTAAAAACAATCGAATATTGCGTCAGCAAAAGAATCTGAAAAACCAAAAGGTATGTTCATTTCGGATATTTATATATATGTTTCAATACATATGTGTACACGTATATTTCATGTACAGACTCAAAATTCTATTGTACACAAAATATTTGGCAATTAAAAATCAAAAAGCCAAAAACAAAACAAAAAGAATCGAAAACAGTTGAGTTTAAGAAACTTTTGAAAGAATGTGAAATTTAAATGAATTTTAAGGTAAATTAGCAGCGTGGGCGTGGAAAACATGAAAGCGGACGCCATTACCACTTGGAGGGGGAGTGGAAGCAATACCAAGTGAAGAGGGGCAGTTGGGGCGGGCAATTCGCTTTTGTTCCAAATTGCATTTGCATGTTTTGTGCTGCAACTGTTGCAAATGTTTCTCAATTGAAATAGTTTTGACTAAATATTCTTTTTCATTCTAGTCTCGCATCTGTCTACCTCACTCTCTCCCTCTCCCCCTTCCTCTTTCTCCTACACTCTTGGTACATAAAATTGTTTGAATATATTTGTTTATTTGCATATTCTTGGCACAAAGAAATATAGAAAAATGTTCTCGCAGCTCATCACTTGATCTGCGTACGTCAGAGCTGATTATAATTCTGATTGTGATTATAAATCGAAATAAAATTAAATGAAATAATAGTAAATTTCTGTTGACTTAGCATGTGAACTGAAGGGCGAAATTTTGATGTCAATTTTGATTAGAAATACTATTTTTTTCCTCTTCTCCTCCCACTCTACCATTCTCTCTTGCCCACATACATTCCAGCTTCTCATATTTATAAGCAAGACAACAGTGCGTATGCTTAACCTTGAACAATGTGCATAAAAGGGTTATTTGCAAATAAAAAGCAGCTTCTTTTGTTAAGATTAAGTGCTTTTTACCCTTCAAAAACACATGAGCACACATTGCGTATGAGTAATATTTAAACACGCATACGCACTGTGTACTTACATGTTTCTAGAGATGTTATCAGTTTGCCGTATTAGCTAATTTATATATGACATTAAAAATATTATAGTTTGTTAGGTTTAAATTCTAGTCATTTTAGCTATCAACTAAAACAAAAAATTCAAAATATTATACACAAAAAAGTCTATGAAATATTTAGAAACCATTATTTAAACCAATTATTGCGGTTATTAGATCTCAAAAAGATGAGAAAAACATTTTCGATTTAATTTTGTTTAGCCGGATTTAATGATTCTCTTTTTATCAGTTTAAGGCCATAAATTACTGGCAACACTGGCTATTCTCTATATCAACTATTACGTATTTTGTGGTTCTTCTTCTTCACCAACTGACAGATAATTTCATCATCTAATGTTTAACAGTTTTTGTGCACTAATAAAACGTAACACTTGCTAACTAAAAATTTGCAAAACAAATAAAGTGAAACTTAAACACACACACGCACACTAAGGCACACACTGAGACCATTGTGGCCATAAATGCTAAACAAATTGTGAACATGCAATTTTTGTTGGCTGTTAAAACTGAAACTGTTAAACTGAAACTCGTGACGAGTCGAGCAGCTCAAGATTTTTTAAACTCACACTGAAAAGAATTAAAGTCACTAAAATGTGAGTCTGAGACTCCACGTTTTAACTCGGATTATAAAGCTACGAATTTAGAATTATTTTCCATATTAAACACTCAAAATTTATTAAGAAAAATATATACATAAATTTATATAAAATAGGAAACTTTAAAATTAATTTGCATGCCTTTTTTTCTGTGTACAGAAACAAACTGCTAAGTTGGTTAATATTTTAAACACGCGCAGCAAATCACAAACAATTTTAAGGGTCTCTATGAAGACTGGGAAACTGTGGAGAGGGCAGAGCGGAGCTAGTTTGAGGTGGAAGCGGGAGTGAGGATAATATGTAGTGTCTGTTTTGGTCGCACACACGTAGGACGCTAAAACTTAGCTTAAGATGCTTAACTTTGACTTACATTTGCGCACACATACAGCGAAATAAGTAGCTGCTTGTATCGGTGTGTGTGTGCCTGTATTAGCATTACCGGCATAGAATAAGACAATAACAATTACAGCAGAAGCAGCGACGCCAACAGCAGCGGCATCAATAAACCAAAAACAAATCTCAAGCAGCGAGAGCTTTTGCACGCAGCGAGAGCGAGACAGCTAGGGAGCGCATCACACAAAGTGAGAGCGGCTTCAAAGAGAGCAGAGTGTGTGTGTGTGTGAGAGCGCCAGAGCGTGGAGAGTGCGCATGGCTAGAAACCGTGTAGAGTTTGTGCTTTGTGTGTGGGCGTCGTTGCCTTTTCGAACATGTCCTTCGAATTTCCGGGTTTTGCTACTTTGACATTTGCAACATGTGCGAAAGAGCGCGCTGGAGCGAGATGGCAACAAAGAGAGAGCAGAGCAGCGAAAGCATGCTTTTGTATCGTTTGCTGCCGCTGCCGCTGCTGCTTCTGCTTCGGCATTCGGCTTCGCTTCCTGTTTACAACCAACACATGTTCGCAGAAAACTCTCAGCAGCATTGTGAAGGCGGAACCAGGATAGCGGGAGCAGGATAAAAGTAGGCGGCAGCCGATTGATATGTGGGTCTGTGTGTCGCTTCCCTCGCTCTGTTGTCGTTTCGTGCCGGGCCACACAGGGCAGAGTGGAGAGTTGAGAGTGGACGTCGTACACAGGAAAAAATGTACGAAATTCAGCTTTGAACAATGTCAGAAATAGTTTAATTAGTAAAGTCCATAAACCGTATACGGAAAACCTCATAAAAGTACGACTTCTTTATATAGGTTCGAACCTAAATAAAATATTTCAGATATATATCTCATAATCGTTAGTTTCCTAATTTAAGATACATCTCCTAAACTTTTACTTAAAAATAAACCATTTGTGAGGATTTTAGCTTTACATTTCAGTACGACTTTTCTCGCTATGTAGTAATTGGCCGGGTAGGTTGGGGTGGCGTGGGAACGGTTTAAGTTTGTATCACGAACGAACGCAAAAAACTACGTTCAAGAAAAGTATTTGTGTAGCCCATTGTATTTCGATTTTTGGATATTTCCTGCCCTGCATGTCCCTAATTTTATGTTGCTTCTTTTTACATTTATTTCATTCTTCTACTTGGTCAATTTTTGTTTTTCTCTCGTTTCCTTTTTTGCCTTTTTTGACGTCATGCGCAAACAAATGAAGTCAACATTATTTCATTTATGGATTTTATTATTAATGTTGATTTGTTGTTGTTGTTTGTTATTGTTGTTGTCAAGTATTTTTAGTGCCCTTTTTCGCGATGGCTTTCGTGACTGTTTTCCACTTCCTGCCGCGTTCACTGCCGCTGTTGTTGTTCTTGTTGTCCATCATTTTGCCAACAGAATTCCGGCAGCAACGCCTACGGTGCCTTTAACTACAGCAACAACAACAGCTAGAATAACAGGAGTAGCAAAAATAACAGCAAAAGTATCAATAGGAACAAGCAGCTCACAAATTCCAAAATGTATTGCCTGCTTTCAGGCGCCGCCGCCAACGAACTTTTATTTGTGTGTCAGTGTGTGTGTGTTTGTCTGCTGCATGCTTTGGCTTACTTTGGATTTCAGGCATTACTATGGTGTGTATATGTTTGTGTATTTCGCGTGTGTCTGTGTGTGTAATACTCGCTTTGTGGTATTTAACCTTAATTTGATTTTTTTTGCCTGCCTTTTTAGATCCTGAACTTAGAAAACTTGCACAGGGTCTGCCAGATTTGTGCACACTAAAGACATGACCTAAGCGTATTTTGTTGTTCCTAAGCACTCAAAGCACGAACTCAGCACTTATTTCTTAAATTACGTACATGGTTTTGTTTATAAATAAACCTTCAATATTTTATAAGTAAAATTAAAAATGTGCACACGTTTCATTTATAAAATAAGCACTTTTTTATTAGCTTTTGCTGCTGGGTCTTTTGCAGTCATATGCACTCGCCTGCAGTCAAGTATTTCAAGTATTTTTTTCTCTCGCTGCTTTTTACCTCACACAGGTATAAAAGTTTCCATTGTTTTTGTTCGTCCTTGCCACATCCTTCTCTGTCTGTATGTAGCACACAAGTCTGTGGGTGTGTGTGTGTGTGAGTAAGTGTATGTGTGTGTCTTAGCTGGCATTTTGTGTGTTGAATTTTTGTGCTTTTGGCTTAAAGAGTTTGAGTTTTTGTGTGTGTTATTTTTTGTGTGCTCGCGGCATTGATTAAACAATTTCCCCGCATTTTCCGTGCTGTCAGTTGGGGCCAGAAAATTGTGAATATTTTTATGAAAATGTCGCTGAAAATAGCAGCACAAACAAATTGTTTGACCGCATTTTGTGTGACAAAACGAGCAAACGCCAAGCGAGAAATGAGCATCAGCTGCTTTGCTTGACAAATTCACACACAACGCATGCAATTTTCATTAAACCCCCTTCCACCACCCTACCCCTGCTCCCATCCTACCTCATCCCTGTCTCTCGTATGCAACATTAAGATTATGAAAAATATTTTTCACACTTTGTCACACGAAAAGTCTTTGCTGATGGCGTCTTTTGTTTTGTTTTGTTACGAATAAATATTATGTATGCTAAAAACTTTGTTGTGTCGGCTGTAAAAATGCCTGTACAAATTTATACATAAAATTCAAACCAATCAAATAACAGAAGAGTAAAGAACTTTTAAAAATTAACAGAGTTTTCCACAATAAACACTCTGAAAAAACTTCTTGCAGCTCGTTTAGTTCTTTGATATTTTTACAAATTTTAAATACCCCTTCAATGATTTCTAGCACAGGTCCACATAACGCATACGACGCATGAAGCAGGCAACTTTAAAAAAAGCTAAAAATAAAGTCAGAAGAATTTATATAAATGTCACAATTAAAAAACAAATTAAACCTTCATAGAATTCAGTGACTCTTAAAGAATTTCTATAAATTAATAACTTTGGCAGCATTTCAAATAATTTATTATAAAAAATTAAGCAATTTTAAAGAATAATGTTTCAGAACTTTGGCAGTAAAGGTAGCACATAATTTATGAGCCCAGCTTAGCAACAAATTTGCCAAGAATTGTTTGATCAAATCAATGGAGATTTCACACAGGTGTAAATACAGGTAAAATGCCAATGAAGCATTTTCTTTCCCTTTTTGTGTGCCTTCAACATTTTCAATTAAAAGTTTTAATTGCAAAAGTGAATTCTGAATTGTGAATTGATATGGAAAGAGTTGCTGGCATCGAAGTGGAAGGATTTGAGGTAAACATTTCAATCGCAGATACAGATACTTTTCAATGCATATATATTAAAATGACACTTGCCAGTTATTGCCTTATCGCACTTGGCATTCCGTCGCTTATCAAAGTGACAACTTTTATTGCTGCATTCCTCGCAGCAATAACGAATAAATGTGCACTAAATAAATGTTCTCTAATCTAAATTTGGGCTTAAAATCAAGATTATGTGTTTAGAAAAGAGTAGAGGATTTTCCGTTTTGATAAATAGCACAAATCTGGATTTTAAAAATGCTCAATAACCCTAAAGATCCCTTTGTTTTACCCTGAATTTTAAAAAAAAATGTCTGCTTTTTATCAGTGATTTTATAGAGATATATGGCTAGATTACTGGATTATTGGCTTGATAATTAATAGCTAATGTGCCATCAATAACAACAACTTTGAGTGGCGATAAAAAAGTGCATCGATTGCTGAATTGTTTATGATGGCAAAATAAATTTATCTTTTTTTTGCCTTTGCCAATTTATGTGCACCAATTGTTGTTATTACTGTTGCTTTATGCAATGTTAACATGCAACAAAAAAGTGGCACGCAAATCTATCTCTTTTTCTCCCTTTCCCCCTTTTTCTCTTTCTCCCTTCCTCTTTGTATACTTTGAAATTCTGTTTTCGTTTCCATTTTCATTTGCAGTTCTTGCCACGAAACTAATTTAAGCAAACATAATTTAAAATGTCATTTGTCATTTATTTATTAATTTTTCAATTAAATTAAAGCACACATAATGTTATAAATTGCTTAAAATACACTGAGCGATATTTGTACCCATTTAAAGTGTGTAATTTGATTTCTCTCGTGTGCCGTGTTATCATTTCTTAAATCTGATTGAAATTGTAGTGACTTTGTTGGATTTGTGACTCAATTCCAACTGATTAAATCACACAGTGCGCTAGACACATAATCCGACCATATCTGAGGTCTAACTGCAATCTATCTATCCAATTGTCGAGTGCTTATCTTATCTGCTCCATGTTCATGTAAGATTTACCAGCTACAAGTATTTCTATTATCAGCTCTCTCTGGCCCTCTTTCGTACACAGCAAAAAATAGGTCAGAATAAAAGATTTTAGCTGCTTTATTCCGATATCGTTTAGGAAAACAACATTTTTTAGAAGCACGTGCGCTTAAATCAAGTATTCTCTATTGGATACGGGATTGATGTCGCCCCTCAATCCCTGATTTTTTCCAGTGTACCTGTAGACAGCTTATCAGCCATATTTAACTAGTGTGTATGTGTTTCTTTTCTAAACTACAAGTTTTTAATGCGGTAATCAAGCGCTTGTTAACACACGCGGCGTATACGCAACGCATTTCAAGTGATAAGTGATAAGCTATTTTTTTAACCGACGTCTGGAAAGCAACTTGAAATTATGCTACAATAAATTAAACTCACTGCAGTTCGTGTAGGGATTAGCGGGGGAAACGGGGGGATCTTTCCCACTCAATTGCTTGGTTTCCGCTTATTGATTTATGAAACAAGTCAAAAGACGATGGCCAAAAAGCAAACTAAAAACGTTCATTATGCTGACCGATTATGACACTTTTTAATGGCATTTTCTCGTTTGCTCTTTGCGTTTTTTTATGCTATTGATTTCTAGTTACGACAATGTTTGGAAGCGGGAGGGGTTGAAGGGGAAAGAGTGGGCGGGGTGGGCTGTGTGCTGTGGCTAAGATACAACATGGCAACATGTACAGTCTAAGCCAAAAAACGCCATTTAAATCGCAATTATTCGCAATATTTAAATAGTATTTATAGACCCTGTACCATGACCCTGTAGTACAGCACTTCAAGAGTAGTATCAAGAGGCGAGTAAACCCAGAGAGCGTGAAAAGTATACAAAGAATTCACGTCGCATTCAGTTGATTTCCGCTTTTCAGCTACCTTCAGTTGTCATTAAATTGTCTTTACTAAACACTAAACACACTCACTAAACTAAACTACAAACTAACTTAAGCCAACTTAAACTATAAACAATCGTTTCATTTAATCGTTGATGAAACTAAAAATGCCCTTGGGCCTGTCAATAATAACGGTTTAATAACCTTATCAATTTGATTCGATTTTAGAATCGTTGTCGCCTCCTCGACCTTTGGCCCCAGAATTCGAATAGATTCGAGTGGCTTCGTATGCCACATGGGGCTAATCAATTGGGAGTCTATGGGAGCACATGTCCAGCAATCAATATGTGCATTTTTCTGACCAAATTTCCCAAAGTTTTCTTTTGATTTATGGCATAAGCTACGAGCTTTTATTTGCTTTTAAGCTTTAGCAATTTTTCAGCATTTTCAGGCCCTTTAATAAGGATTTTGTTTTGAATGTAGCAGAGTTTAGAAATTGAAGTAGCATACACTTAACACCCTGAGCTAGGTGTCCTTGAAAAGTGTTTTTCCATAAAGTATCTATTATTATTCTACCCTCCAATATTTTTGCTGTATCTTGAAGATTCATTTGTATCTTAGCTACGGAAACTCACCATTTATGCCGCTAATCAGTGGATAATTACCATCACGGCCGCCGATTAAGTTTTTTAAACCAGTTTCGATCAGTGTTGGGGACGATCGCTCCCTGTCGCTCATTTTTTCATAAAAATTTTGGCGATTTTGTGATTATACACGAATTCAACAAATATATAAATATATATATATCAATATATATATTTTAAGTTTCTTTTTTTATTGTGTTTTAAGCGCGCTTTTTGCTTCTTTTCCGATTTTCAACAATTTTCAACAATTTGTTACGTTTTTTACAACACGTTTCACAACAATATTATTTATTATAATTGCTTACAGTAATATAATAATAATAATAATAATAGCAACAAATACAAAAACTTTGCTTTTGATTTATTTGCTGGCGTTAACTTTGTTGTTTTATTTAAAACTCTTAATTGGTTTTTTATAATTTTCACATTTAATCACAATGTACAAAAATTAATGTTTTTATGCTTAATTTAATGTAAACTTTAAATATTGCACGTTAACGGTTTTTTATTGCTTTTGGCTAAATATGCTTTGTTTTTTTTTTTTATTTTGTTGTAGATTATGTACTATTTATTATTGTGTTTTTAGCGTTTTATATTATTTATAATTATTTATGCTGCTCGCTATAAATAAAGGCACCGCGAATTCATTCAACAATTTGTTCTTTTCTTATTTATTTTTATTTTTATTTTTGTTTTTTAACAACAACAAAATTGAGAAGATTTTCTTTTGGTAAAATTTATTTGAATTTCGTTTCGTTTAATTTAGTTGAAGTGTAGTTTTAATTGTAGTGTTTAGTTTTAGTTACAGTTTAGTTTTAGTTGTTGCTGCTGCTGATTTGTTTCATTGGCTAATTGCGCTATTTTTATAGCCTTTTTTTATCTTCCGTTCTTTCAAATGCCGTTTGCGTTTGCGTTTTCTATTTTCTGTTTTTTATTCTGTTTTTCTCGTTCTCTATTTTTGTTGTTTCTTGTGTTGTTGTTGTTACTGCAGATCGTTTAACGTTTAGAAATTTTATTTATATTTGTAGGCTTTTTATGCTTTTTATTTATATATATTTTTTTAATGTTGCACTAAAAATAAAATCAATTGCTTTTGCTTTTGCTTTGAGTGTGTTTTGGTTTTGCTTTTGTTTTTGTTTTCCTTCTTGTTGTTTTGGTTTTGTTTTTTTTTTGTTTTTTTTTGTTGTTTTGTAGTTGGTATTTATTGTACAGTTATAAAGCACTAGTATGGCATGTAGTTTACAAACTTAATAACAGTTAACTGCAGCTTTTGTTTCTTAGGCAGAGGCGTGGTGGTGGGGAGAGGGAGAGCTGAGGGGGCGTTGCAACCCGGCGTGTAACAGAGACAGCAAATTAAGCTTTGCTTTTGATCGAGAGAGCTTTGCAAACCGAGCAAGTGAGTGTTGTTGAAGTGATGGAGAGTGGGAGGGAGTGTGTAGTATGTTTACACTCACACACACGCGCGCACTCACACTCACACACACACTGATACACCGTCTGACTGAAACGACGACAGGACGACGATGCTTGCAAGTCGCGACAAGCACACGAGCAGCCGAAAATCGATGACAGCTCACCGACACCAACACTAGCACTAACACTAACAGCGACACCGACAACGGTACACACACATATATACACGCACACGCAGCAAATGCACGCAGAATTCCTCTATTTTTTTATTTTTTGCACACAATTGATTTGCTGTTTGATTATTTTCTGTTAAACCCGCAGAACTTTGAGCGCGCGCGTTTTTAGTCGCTAGCGTTTTTAATCGCTATCGCTGTTGTCCTTGCTTATTGGTCAATTTATAGTTGTTGTTGTTGTTGTTGTGTTCAGCGCGTGGCGTGTTGTTGTTTTGTATGTGTTACGTTTCTTTTCGTGTTAATTTAGCTGCTGCTGACGCTGCTGCTGCCGCTGCCTGACGACGACTGTTCGCTTAGCACTGTCTTCGTGCGTTGTGGGTGTCGACGTCGGCGACGCCGTAGTCGCTGCTATTATCGCTGCTGCGTCTGCTTCTGCCGCTGTCTATGCTGACTGAGCGCGCATGTGACAAGAGCGAGTCACACACACACAAACACATGCACGCTGCTAGACAAATACAAATACAATTGCACTTGGGCGCTTTCAAAGTATGAAAGGGACACGTAGGACGCTGAAGCCGTTAAATCTCTACACACTCTCTGCTTTGGCATAAGCTAACGCTGCAGCCAGGATGCACTTCATGCAAGTCCAGAGAGAGGGAGAGCAAGTTTTTCCTTTTGTGGAGATGAAGAGAGTGCGCAAAAGTCAGCTGATTCAATGTTTGTGTGTTGTGTTTCCTTTATTTGCCGTTGTTCTTGTTGTAGTTGCTGCTGCCGCTGCTGCTGCTGCTGATTCTGCTTTTTGCACTATGAGCGCCCGCACCAATACACATGTGAACAGTTTACATTCACACTCACAGCGACACCAGAGCCAAACACTTTTCTGCTTGTAGTTGTAGTTGTAATTGTAGTTGTCGTCGTATGCTTTCGTTGTCAGGCAAAAACTGTTTCTTTTTTTATTGCTAAAAAAATGTTCTTATTGAACACACGTGCTTTGAGCTATGGAAATTTTCTGAGAGCGGCTTTTGTTACTCGCGCTACACCCAAAAAAAATGTATATATATTTATATTCGTAAGCACACACTTTATTAATTTGGTCGTGAGCAATTAATTAATAATAATTTTTGCAATTAATTTCTTGTTTTATTTTGCTGTTGTTGTAGTATAAATTGTCGATGCCAAAATTGTTGTTATTGTATGTTTGACTGTTCATCTGACTCTGACTGGGCACACGCGCCTCGTTGCAAAGTGTACAGCAATAGAGGTATAGCAGTCAGACAGAGAGCGAGAGCGATAGAGAGAGCGAGCGTTTGAGAGAACAACTTAGGGCAAATGTACAACAACACGAGGCGCTAATATGCTCCGATACGAATAGCGATACCACGCTACAGATACAGATACATTACAGCTCGCTAACGCTGCCATGTGGCTGCCAACGCGCTCTCATTTGCTCTCTCACTCTGACGTTCTCTCACGCTCTCTGTGGCGCCGCGTGTTGTGCACATATTGAACTTTTATTTTCGGCAACCATTTTTTTTTTGTCGTCGCGCGCGCAACTCAGTACTACAAGCGAAGCTCAGCTCAGTTCAGCTTTAAGCTTTAGCCTCTCTGCCTAACTACCTACCTCCTCTCTCGCTCAGTCTATGCTCAATTGTTCTATTGCTCTAGGTAGGCAGCTTTGTCTTTGGGCATTTCCATTGCGTCTCAAAGTTCAATTTGATATTTTTAATTGCGACGCTCTCTCACAAAATGCTTGCGCTCTTCTACACTTTGGCTATGCTCTCTCTGCTTGCTTAAGCTCTCTCACTCTCACAGTATGTGATCGCAGATCGCAGCCGGCGCAGTCTGCGCTGTCTCGTTTTATTTATTTGTGTTATTTTAATTTACTCAGCGTACTATAGTTTTGCTATTACGTCAATGCGACGGCGGCGCTGACGTTTGCATTTGTAACTGTATGTGTGTCTGTAGCTGTAGCTGTACCTGTATGAGCTTGCGTGCGCAAGTGTGCGTGTTGGTATCTGTGTGAGGCACTGCGGCAAGCGGCATTTCTGCTGTTCATTTCAATGTTTTTAGGTTTTTTCTCTGATTTATCTGCCATACGCGCCTTTTTTTCATTTTGCTTTCTTATGATTTTTTCTAATATTTGTATACACATGTTTCTGTGTATGTGTGCTTGTCTCTGCCGACGCTGTCGTTGACGTTGACGTCGCTGTAGCAGCACTCACGTGAGTTGATTTTCATAGCTAAAAACTTTTAATGTGTGGAAATGTGTTGTTGTTTGCATTTCGCTGTAATTTGTATAAATAAACACAGCAAAGCAAACGCACAGCTTCCTCATGTGCCACTCCCTGCTCCTCCCTCCTCGACGTATCGAACTTTTTAGATATGTTTTGTGTAATTTGCCAGCTGTAATTGAATTTGCAATTCACGTAGCGAGAGACAAGACGCGTGCAATTAGAGCGCCTTGAAATTATCCGCCCGAACGTGTACTAGGGGTAGGTGTAAATGGGGGAGGGGTTTGGGTGTCCAAGGGTCGAAATTGTTAAGCTACTAATGACTTGCGTGTTTACCATTTCGACAAGGAATAGTTTAAGCACAGAAACATTTAGCCAATTAATTGCTTCAATTCACACATTTCTCATTTTCTCAACTACTTAAAAATGTAAATACAAGTTCAGGATTTAAAAATATTTTTGAGTTAAGTAACAGTATGAATGTTTTTCCTATTATTATGAATAATTTAATGGTAATGGGTTTAAAAGCACTTGTCGTATGTACTGACAAAACAATTAACAAACTCACTGTAGCTTGACTTTATAATATACATTACAGTTTTTTAATAGATAGACACTATTCTACAGGGTCTAACAACATAATTGCAGATAAGAACACAAAATATAAAACAACCGATTATCTATAGGAAAAGCAATCAATAAAAGTAATACACCAGATTGTTTCCACTGATAACTTGTAGTTTTGATTATGATTCGGGAACAAATAAAATGCTGACTGATCATCGTGGAACGCAAACCCAAGAGGGGTACGTGGCACAACCCTATACAGAACAAAGCTTTGGAAGAATTTCTCATTCCAAAAATAATAAAAATATTATTAATACCTTGTTAGATATGTTCTAAATATCAAGCATAGATCTTTTAGTCCCCACATCCAAGCGTTTAAAGACCCATAAAGTGATCTTTTCCTTAAAGAATGTGCACCAAAAAAGTAGTTTTTTTGTTAATAATAAAAATAATAGTAATAATAATAGATTTCAACCTTCAAACTAGCTTAACTACAAGACAATACTAAATATAAATCGTGTTGCTTGAAATTATCTATTCGGACATTTTGTCTATTTTTGTGAGGCAGCTGTGAATCATTCTACACACACACATAAGCACACACACATACAACACACTCACACAACATACAAAGTATGCACAACTTAATACCCAAAAAAATTGAAATTTTCGTGTGAAATTTAGAGAAATATAGAGAAAACTGTCGCCTGTCATCATGTGACATTCTCTGAATGAAACAACTAGGAAATGACCAAAAAAAAAAGCAACAGGAGAAGAAACATTCAGAAGAAAACCACCGCCTCTGCTGCGAAAATCAGGAGAAATTCTGTACACTACATACACTGAAAAAAAAAAAAACATTTTTAAAATCACACATAGTTTTATGTTCAAATCTGAGATTTTTGGTATAACAAATGATTAAGAACTTGTTCTTTATTTTTGTCAGTGTAGATATATGTAGTTATACTCGCATATCGGTTAGACAGCCCAGATGTACTATATATTATAGACTCTAGTATTTAGCGGAAGGCAAAACGTGTTCAAGCGCAATAAATTATAAATGAGCCTCAAAGCGACGCAACTTTTGACTGGGCCAACATACAGATATGGCCCCTGTAACCCCCGTATAACCCCCAGAAGTCCCTACTTCCCCACCCGTAGTCTTCTGTCTTTTCCTTTTGTCACCTCTCAAAGAAGAATACCAACAAAAGAATCACAAAAGCCAAAGACAAACGGGTGTGTGTGTGTGTGTGGGTGGGTGTTTGTCACTGTTGGAACCAGCAACGCATTCTGTAGTCTCAAATATAAGACAGAAACTAGTTGAAATCGCTGCTGTTAAGAGCACACAACTGCCAAATACCCTGTGCTCTGTTTTTATATACAAAACATTTTTATAGAGCTAAGAAATCCGAAAAGTTTTTAGTACAGGAAAACTTTACTTTCTTCATCCCTTTCATAGACCCTTTAAACTTGCCGAATACAGGGTCAACAAGAAGATAGATGTACTATCTATAGTACAAACGTGTATCTTTAGCTAAGCATTGTGGGAGATTGGAAGATGAAATTTTCGTCAGTAGAACATTGTTGCCGTCACAGTTCTCAGCTCTTCTTCTTCATTTACCCATTCACACACTCACACATTTCCACACACACACTCTTGAAATAACACACATATTTACTTTGGCATTTGGTTGTGTCGCAGTCAAATAAAAATAATGAAAATGAAAATGAATTTTTGGACTACAAGAAATTCTTCTTTCAACACGGCTAAGCTCACTTCTTCCCTCGGTTCGTCCGTCCGTCTGTCACTCAATCGGTCTGTCTGTCTGTCCGACAACCTGGCAAATATTGGACTCTTATCAGCCTCAGAACACGCATGCATATCACTAAATAAACATACGACGCTGACAGCCAAAAAAAGTATATAAAAAGAAACAAACTAACAACTCAAAAAAGTAAAAATAAAAAACATTTTTATTTAGACTCTGTAGTTTAAATGCTACAGGGGTCTCTAGGCCTTGGCTAAATTTGCACAGCACAACTACAACTATAGATAAGCTCTTTTTCCTCAAATTGATTGCTTTAGAATAATTACGCGGTCTTTTTTAGCTTCGCTCGCTTTTATATTTAATTCTGCTGTCGGTTTACCTTTATAACGCACATCATGCGTTTTTTTCCTCTTTGTATTTTATTTTTTGTCGGTCTGCCTTCTTATCAGAATCATCAAAGAAACAATCCAAAACAAAAAACAAAAAAACAAAAAATAATAAATAAGTAGCCTTGACTACCGCCAAACTTTAGCTCAAAAGTCTCGTTATCAGCTTAAAAAAAGCCAAATAAATAATGTTGGGAGGATTCGCTAAAGGAATTAAAGCAAAAATAGGGGAATATTTTTTTTAAGCTAAAACTTAAGTAGGAAATTTTAAGATTCATTAAAAACTTTAGCTTTTAGTCAAACTCAAAGAACTTAATTCAATCCATTAAATTATACTTGATATAAGCTCCAAATTAGCGCCTTCTTTGCAGGGAGATGAGGTATAAAATGTCTAGTTTTTTCAGGTAACTCACTTTTTGTCCCATTCATTTACTTATATATATGTAAATCAGTCTTTATTCTGTTTGTCTCTCCTATTTGCCCTGAAACTCTGAGCTGTACCATTATCAGCTAGCCACATGAACACACATAGTCCCATATACATATGTAAATATATGTATAAACAAACGATCTGAACTACATTTTACTCTGTTTGAAATCTCGCACATTGATACGTAAAAGCAACAACAAATTGAAGACGACAACAGCAAAGTTGTACAAATTAACGTATAAATGAATGACGGAATTAGTACATGTGCTCTACATAGGGATGCATGATCTATAGGGGTCTGAACGGCACATGCACTGAAAGAAACATTCAAGAATCTTATACCATGCGACAATACTAACTCAAGTCCGCCATGCTTTAATAAAATTCTCATCAAAATAGTTAGTGTAGATCCACTTTCTTTAAGTACTTGATGTTTCTCTCAGTGTACTAGACACGAACTTCTCTATGATTTTGGGCTGCTCTTCAATCTGTTAAGATTCATCCTCTATTCATTTCGGATCGTGCTTAGCTCGTGTTGCGGCAATTCATTAGCATTACTCTAATGAATTAATAACACCAAACTACGAGATTTCTAGTTTCCAATATTTTTCTATGATTATTTTTTACTTTCTGAAATTTTATTTCATCAGCCAGAAAATGTATGCATTAAGCTACAAAAAGCGTTTTTAAAGTTCTCATTCAGTTGTTTCAACACAATCGATTCAAATTTTTATGTCTTCTAATATTGGGAATCATTTTTCAATTGCTTTATTGTTCATCTCGTAAGACATAACGATATTTAATAAAAATTTTATTGTAAGAAATTTTTTTTGAAGCATCAATTAGCATAACTTTACTTTTTATAGAAATAATATGTTTTTTATCATATCTGGAAATTCTTTACATAAATATTCCACCTAAAATTCCCCCAAAATTCCTTGTGTAATAAGAGTTTTCAACCAAAAAATTATTTAAAAATATTTTCTTTGAAATTTAATAATATTCTAAAAGTTGTGTAAAACCATTTCTGAAATGGCTGCATGTCTCATAAGTTCAAAGATTTGTAACATGTTCCTTAAATATTTTCCTGAAGTTTGCTTTAATCATTTCCTGCCTCTAGCCCCACCCCTTTTGTTTAGCTGCAAGCTGCACGTTTTTCCACTCAAACGCCGTTGATTACAATGCACACAAATCCAATTTTCAATTTCCTCACTAAAAACCAAAGGCCAAAAAAAATCAACATTTTTACAACGAAACTTTTGGGAGCAGCAAGAAGAACAACAACAACAATATTGATATTACAAACTGCACTGCAATAACAACAAACGCAAACACACTCAGCGCAAGAAAGAAAGAGATAGAGAGCGAGATAGAACACACGTGACGGGCACAAAGGAGAAACACAAACAAAAACACGCACGACTTAGGCTGTCAAACAAAGCAGCAGAAGCAGCAGAAACTAAGCTCCCTATACCCACCCACTTCACCACACACCGTTCACCACACCCGCTCTCTGCCTTCCCGCTAGCTAGTCGCACTCCTCACTCCCCTTTGTGGCTGCCTTCCGCGATCATTTATTAACTTCAGCTTGTCTTTGAACTGTCTGCAACAAGGACAGCTGCATGGGTTGTGCTTGAATGTGGGAGAGGCAGGTGTAGGAGGAGGAGAGTTTTGTCAGGAAGTGCCCTTAAAGAGCGCACGCACACACTTAACAAAAACATACACACACATACATGCGTGTACGCACTCTCACACAGACACAGTCGCCAACTTGGCTGCGTATTTATTGACCTCAAAGTTAAGGGAAACCTGGAAACAATCGTAAAAACTAAAGCTAGTGGAAACTGCTGGAGATGCATGACTGCTTTAGACCCGGTAGTAGTAAATCAAATAGCAAGTAGCACAAATAAATTATTCTTTTACAAACTCAACTGACCCACTGTACGATTTGAGGACACGGCCGGACGAGTACGGAAAAACACGCGAATTTGATTGAGCTGTCGGTTCAAAACGTTATCCATTTCTGTCTCTATCTCTCTTGTCTTCTCTCTCTATCCACCTTTCTTTGGCTAGTTAATAGGCAATCGCTTTTGCCGGGTTTTTTATTGCTGCTGCCGTTAATTGAATTAATTTTTTTCGGTTTGTGTCTTTATCAAACGACAAACAGAATTCATATCTTTTCACTATTTATATTGATATTTGTATTTTTATTTGTTTTTTGTCTTAGTGAGTCTATGCGTTTGTGTGTGTGTGTGTGTGTGTGTGTGTGTGAAATGTAAATTCAATTAAAATTTTGCGTGTGACGTTTGTAGACCACGGCGCGTGTTTTAGGGCGTGGCCACTCCCACATACATTAGGTCAAGAAAATGATTTGACTGAGCAGCAAACAATAAAACTGTTTTTGTATAGAAAACAACTGTATTGAAATATTTTTCTCTAAAGTACCAAAATCTACGGAACTACAGAGAAATCATGTTTTTCCATTTCCTCGCTGTGTCCATAGAATTATTTGCCCAACTGTAGATAGTTTCGTTTATTTTTGACCTTGAATAAAACATTTTTGCTACGCATAAGTTTAAATTCAATTTCCCCATTGAACAGAATTTTGTTGTTGCTATTTTAATACATAAATAATACATAGATTTAACATTTGTGCCTTTGTGTCTCGGAAAATCTCAACAATTTTTCAATTTACTGTCAGGCAAACAATGACGAAGGCTGAAACTGTCAATTATGCCAAAGAGATTACAAAGCAAATGAGGTAAGCAAGAAAGTGGAAGGGGAAAAAGGGAAACTAACACTAGACATGGGGCTTACACTTGTGATGGATCACTTTAAAGTAGCAAACGCAATGGAAACTCTGTGGAAACTCAGTGGAAACCAATTCAAAACAAGACACCGAAAAGTGTCAATTACCAGAGTTCAAAGCAAAAGCAGAGCACAAAATCCAAAATGAAAAAGATATGAGAAAATTAAGTTGGGCAAAAGGGAACTAAACGAAAAGTAGCAACTAAGGGAGCTGACTGTAAAAGTCCTCGTACTCCTTCTGTAGCTATGATCTAAAATATTATTTTTAAATCATTTTAACAAGTAAGAGACATTACTAACTAATGTAATTATCCAATTCATAAGACGTGTTTATTGATTTTTAAGTTATGACGTTTAAATAACCTACTCCTATTCCCACTTAAGTACAGGGTATAAAAAGTATCGCTTGGTCATACCCAGAAACTGTCAGCATTGACATGCTCGCTCCTCACCTTTCACACCCACTCAAGCACATATACTTTTACCACGTACATACACACAAAGGAGTAGTCTAGTCCTAGTTAACGCTGTTAGTTTAGCTTTTTTAAAGCTATTTATGATTTTTCAAAGAGTTCTTATTATATTTAAAGTCGGAATTTATTGCTGTCTGAAGCATCTTGGTAATATAATTTAATATAAACAGTTTTATTACGACTTTGGACATTTCTAGCTAAATTTATCAATTGTTTAGCTACTTAACTAATACAGCGGTGATTTTAACAGCTAAACTGCGGACAACACTGCATTTAGTGGCCCATGCAGCGCGGCTCTCTTCAGCATACTGTCCTCTTTTACCCCACCTCTCACTCACTCTCGACCCTTTACTCTCCCGCGCTGTCAATACATCAAAAAAAAATGAGAGACAGCCTCTCCAGTGGCACATTTTTCATCATCTGCTGACACTTAGGATGCTCCGACAGCAGCAACAACAACAACAAGTGTGCGACCACCAAAAACAACAACATCAATGTGAAAAACGCTGTCGCGGTTGCTGCCGGCGCTGGCATCGCGACGTCAGCGTTTGGTGTTGAACAAAAGTACAAGTGCTCAAGAAACAATTGAAAGTGCACCACATAACCAGCAACAACAGCATAACGAGAATGGAACGCAAACAAAAACAAGAGAATCACGCACCACGTGGTTATTTAAGTTGGCTTTTCAATTAAACTTTTGCTGGCGCTTGTAAGTGGCCTGGCCACAGTGGGCACAAGTTGTTAAAACTCGTCAGGGGTGCAAATTAAAATAAAATAAATGTATGTGTAGCGGTTTATGTTGTGGTTTTGGAATTTACATACTTATTAGTATGGAAATATATTAATTAACAAGCAAGACTTGGCTTAAAATAGCAATTAATATGAATGATAATATCTGTATCTTATTTCATCATTTCTTATCACACATTAGCATATCAATATTCACAATACAAATCGTGTTTAGTTTCCTACACTTAGCACCACGGTAACCCGTTTGTTTTCAGTCGTGTCTTAAAGCTCGCTCTCTTTCTTGGTGCTGCTTGCCTGGCCTCTCCTCTCTTCGTTTCATACGGGTTAATTATGTATGTTTTACTCATGTTTTCATTTGCATCTCTTGGCTTCAACTACCCCTGCCCCTTCATTGCTTTAACATTTCTATTTCGCCTCCTGCTCTGCACTTGACTTTAAGCACTTTTCTATGTTTACTTTTTGTGTGTGAGTGTAGTGATAAAATAATTTTATGCTTATTTTTCCACTCACACAAACATGTGTGGACGAACACACTTTGAACATAGCGTCTCTATCATAAAAACTTCTCTTCTTGTACAGAATTTAATAAATAATCAAATCATTTCTCTGTTTGTATGTTTATGTTATTGTCTGTAGTTTTATTGTTGTATTTTTTGCAAATTGATTGCTTGCAATTTATATGCGAAGCTGGACAGAAAATTGTACCGTTTTGTTTATTTTGTGGCGCCGTCTAATTAAAACGAACACACACAAACATTTATTACATGAGTGTGAATGTGTGTTTATATGTATTGTGAAGTGCTTCCCAAGCAGGCTGAGCTTAAAGCTTTTCGCTCTCGGTCTCTGTCGCTCGCTCGCGTCTGCGTGGCAATGAGTGATCGCAGCACGTGTTGTTTTATCAAACCAATGTTGTTTTTGTGCAGATTTAGAAAACACAATAACACAACACGCGTCGCAAAGCCATTGCACTAATTACACACACAGAAGCACGCAAGTACATGTGTGTATGACATAATAATAATTCTGCCGTTCGTTATCGTTGCTGGTATTGTCTACGGCGCCGGCGACGCGTCGGCTTCTCAATTAAAGCTCCCCTCACCCATTCCCACTCTACATCAACATGCCTCTCTGCCATCTACATTCACATTCGCAGTGCAATTTCAACTCAGTTTGCTGCTCACCCTCTCCCAATGTCTTTCACTCTCTCTCTCTGTTTCACTTGTGAGTTTTGCTTTTATTGCTGCCCATTTGCATGCGTTGCATGCGGGTGTGCGTTAGAGTGAGACAGACTGCTTATTACCGCATTTTGATGTCGTTGCAATTTGTGTGTTTTATGCCCTTTGTTGTTGTTTGTTATTCGTTATTGCACATTGACGTAATATCGACTGGAACTGTGTAGAATGACGAGACGTTTCTCAAATTGAAATGTGGAAATAAGCACAAAGTTTGAAGGGCAACCGAGTTCTGTATGTGTATTAACATACATACATATATAAATTTGCTAAGCTTTTAAACTTATTAACGATAATGGAAAACAGTTGTTTTTGTTTTATCTTTGATTTATTGATAGTGAAGCTGTAGCCTTATCATACCGCATTTCTAATGACTAGTCGAAATTTGTCACGCCACCAAAGTCCAAGTCCATAACGTGGGCTCTCCTGACTTTTAAATTTAATCGAAATTTTTCCAAAATTACCGCGACGCGTGTCGCCGCATTTCATTCATGCCTTTTTTTTTGCATAATGACAATGTCAAATTGTGACTGAGACAAACAAAGTTTAAGACTTTAAGGCTTCATGTGATTAGAAGCAATGTGCGCGAGCTTTGATCTCTCGCTCTCTTGACCCAAGAAGCTGCAAGCTTTTGATCTGCTCTTGCAGTTAGAAACGAATGACAAATGTGTTCACGCTCGTGAGACGGAAAGAGAGGAGAGAGGTAAAGAGAGAGAGACCTATACGACGCAGCGATGTTATCAGCTAAAAGTGAACGGCGTTTTCAGTCAAGTCACTGATATTTCGAATGCGACGAATGTGATTGCAAATGCGAAACGAAACCATGTGATCTGATTACTCGCACAGAGAGCGAGAGAGCGCAAAAGCCTTAGAGAGCAAGAATTAAGTTTTTGCAGAGCTTTGCACTGGCTTTACGGCCCTTTGGCATTGCTGCAGTGCAGCCTGTCAGACACGCCCCCTTTTTGAAAAGTCTACTCTAAATTACTGTACTTTGTACAGGCGTCTTTAATGCCTTAAAAGCTTTTAATTAAATGCCTTGCTCCATTTTCATTTGCTGAGCGACGTTTTTCATCATCCACTAATCGTGAGGGTAAATATTTATAGGCGCAAAGTAACCTCGTCGCTGGGCTCTGATAATTGATAACAAATGACGGCGATGGCGACGACGGCGACGACGAGGCCGACAGTGAAAAGGAAATGTTGAATTTTTTGTTTAAATTTGATTGTTGCCGACATATTTCATCAATATTATACACGATGAGGCAGAAGTCCAATTGTTCCAATAGGTAGTTTATCGAATTTTTTGTTGGCGTCTATTTATAATTAGTCTGATATCAAAGACCATAAAACCCGAATTTCAGAATGGAGAACTACGATAACACTGTTTATCGATCAGCAAACGGTTAGATCAAGCTAGAACTTATGGGGAATTGTCCAGTATATTTATGTGCTAAGCTAATTAACTTTTATGATTTATTTGTCATAAAAATGCCTACAGCTACTAAAGCTCATTTACAAGATTACGCTATGTGAGCTTTAGAGCTTGGGTCAACACGTAAATACTATGCCCTTGAGCTTCTCAAAAGCTTTGCTGTAACTTTCACAACACAATATTCGCAATTACCGTTGACAATTCATAGTATTTTAATATTTAAGCATATCATTGTTTGATTACTGTTATTTACTCAATTCACCTAGCAAAACCAATTGGCCACAATGTAGCACAAAGTCACAGAGAGCGAAGGCAAAGTCAAATAAATTGTCACATGGGTTGCCGATTGCAACTCTCCCTCTCTTTCTTTTCTGCTCTCTCACAAAACCTATTCACGCAATTTGTACAGAGCTAGCGTATGCATGCGTGTGTGTGTGTAAACAAAGCACACAAACACACATACACACATACTATACACGTGTTTTTCTGTGTGGGCGATATGTAAGAATTAGCCCGTAATAGCCCAATGAGTTGAGTTTAATAAGGGAAAGCAAAAAACTCACCTCTAATTGATAAATCCATAATGTTCTCACGCTCTCTCCGCGCTGCTCTGGCGGCGCTGCTGCTGCTGCTGGCTCTGCTACTGCTGCTGCTGCTGCTCTCGGCAGACATGATGCTGGCTCTCAATTCAGTGCGCGAAAATAAAATAAACGAACGATTTACTTCACGAAAAACACAACAACAACGACTGCGTAGCAACAACAAACACTTGTGCAAACGCGCCCGGACTCAAATCAATAACGAAACAGTTGTAAAAATGAAAATCAAATTATGAACGCGTCGCGATCTGTTGAGAGCAGCGCTGCTCTCGCTCTGTCTATCATTCCCCGAAGTTTTTGCATGTGTGTGTGTGTGTGGAGGGGGAACTGTGAATGGGGCTGTTGCAGTCACGTGGTGGCCCTCGCCGTCGGTTGACGCTGGAGAGCAAGTGCAGAGAGTGCCTGTTAAGAGAGAGAAGCAGTGCTTAGTAGTCATCTCGCTCGCACCATTGCCGCATTATATAAGGCTTATGTAATTGGGTATCCAACAAGGCATGCGCACGGAAAAAACAGTGGGCAATAAAAATAGAATCAAGAATAGAGATTTCGTATCTTGTACAATGGGCGCTGGTGAATGGATGAGTAATCTTGGTGCTCGATCGGTCTATTTTTGGTAATACCCACTAATACTAATGAATTTCTAGTGTCCGGCTCAAATTGCAACAGGATGAATACCACAATGTTCCAAATTCATTCAGAAGCCAGGGTATTAGTCAGAAAACCGATATCAATTCTTGTTTTTGTTTTTAACATTTATAGAACCAACAGGTAAATAAATAAATAAAGCCAGACAATCAATTTGATGGGCAAGCTGTCCGCCCATTTAGATACGGCACATTAAGTTTTGGGGACTTGTGCAGGGATTATGTTTGTGCCTGGGCCGCGGAATTATGGGAGAGTTGCTCCTAATTCTCATTTCAATCAAATTGTGATATGCCGTTTGGCAACTGATTACAGAATTACAAATTCCAAAATACACCGATTTGTTGATTAACATATTACATTAATTTGTTATTTAAAAATAACATATACGAAATTCTTTAATTTTAAAAATCAAGACTGTTGAGAAACTAGTGGATTTATTTTTGGATGCATACTTTTAGTCCAAATTATAAATCAATCGTTCCAGATTGATTTCGTTGCATACTTTTGTGCGGGGACTAAAACTGCATGGACACCCATCTTAGTTTCCCAACTTTTTTGCAACTAAATTTATATGACGAAGCTAACGGTACTTCGTGACTCCGGTAAACAAAATAAACAATATGCACCGAAATACGATTAGCTTGTATTATGATTGTAGTTGATATACAACTTATTAAAAAGTTGTGCGCCCATATTATTATGTATTATGTGATTTGGTACCTACCTGCTCAATGGAGAATACGTTTTCATTTATTATAATTAAAATAAGTAACTTGTATCACACATTATGACGTTCGCGTACTCAAATGAAAGCATACATGTTGTAAAGCCGTCGCGGAGCCGATAAAATATATGTATTTCTGAATTATAATGCGATTTAACAAAAATTTTCACTAGCTGACAAAATGGCCATCTTTCGAATTGCAAAAAGTGCGAAGAAACTGTTCGTGTTGTAAAACGGTAGAAATTAGTGCTGATCGCTCGCATAACATAACATTTTGAGCATAACAGTACACTTTGAGTGTAACAGAGTGCTATCGGCAAGTTCTCTGTTAACTTATGCTCTATGTTTTCGTCAACTCTTTGGCCGCTCATTCGCAAATCAAAAGTTGATCGCGTTGGTTGTGTTATCCACAGCAAATTTAATTTACCGCAAGTGCGCGCGCAATGTTACGTTGAAATTGAATTTCATTTAAAAGTGGCAGTCAAATTAATAATTGTAATTGAATGCTTATAAAATTGGCAAAACATCTTTGCTGTCAGAAGCCAATTCGTGAGTGTGTTCAGTGCTTATGTCTGTGAGGGGGTAAGCGTGTATATGTATGTGTGTAAGTGGCTGTCAATATGCGTGAAAAAATGCACTAAATACAAAATCAAAGCGAATTTGCAAAGCAACAAAAACAACAATGCCAAATTGATAGCCGCGCAGAGCCATTAAAAAAGATACAACAAGAAATTACAAAAGAAAATCTGAAAATCAAATCAAATTCCGGTTGTGTGCCTGTGTGTGTGTGCTTTTAATATGCCAACAACAATGCAAGCATTTCCAGCCGCTGTCGCTGCCACAGCCAATGCCACTGCTGCTGCGACGGAAGCGTTGACGCCACCAGACTTTGATTTCCAGATGCCCAGTTGCTTCTTTAAAAGTTCTTTTGCGCGCTCGCTTTCGCTGAGCAACAGGAACTGTAGTGGAAATGGGAATGGGAGCAATGCTTTTGCATTGGAACCGCAGATTTTAATGATTAAGGCAATTGAGCGTCAGCTGGAACAGGAGGAAGATGTGGAGCAAGGGCAAGTGGAGTTAGAGGACACATTGCCATCCCCTTGTATGACGCCACCGCCAGCGCTGCCTGCGCGACGTTACACGACCAGCAGCAGCTGTGGAAGCGGCAACAGCAGCAAAAACAACAATTTGACACATTTTAACACAGCGCCGGCTAATCAGCTACAACAACAACAACAACAACCACAGCAGCAGCCGAAGAGGAATCCGAATCGTTCCATCGCTTGTGCACTGCAGGTGAGTAACTTGTGAGCTTTCATTGCGTTTTATTCCCCACTGTTGACGCTGCTTCTTCTTATTTTTCTCCTTTTGCGTACATAATTGTTGTTAGTTTAGTTTCCTTTTTCGAGCAACTGGATATTTATGTCACCTTGTTGCTTTGTCCGTCCGTTTGCCTGCTCTCTTGTCCCTCCGTCTCGCTTGCGCCTCTTGTTGGCGTGCAAGTGTAGCAGTGCTGGAGTGTGCGTGTGTGAGGAGAGAGAGAAGGAGATGAGAGAGTGCTTTTGTTCCAGCTTGCTGGTCATGTTATGAGTAACATTTTAAGGTCATCTTGATTTATGTATGTGCGAGAAGGTAATGGATGATATTCCAAGTGCGTAGGTGTGAGAGGGATATTAGATTGATCAATGGGAGAACAACAAGAGTTGTAGCAATGAATGCCGTTAGAATACTAAGTGCATGTGTGTGTGTGTTGCGTGTGACACATTTGAGATCCACAAATATCCACATCAAAGCAGCACGAAATACTGTATGCACTTAAAAAAACAATTTGTTGCTCTTGCCAAATTGGAAAATAAAAATACAAAAAATTAAAATTGCTAAATAAATAGTTTCATTAAAAATAATTGTCATTTTGGGCATGCTACGAGAATTATTATAATTCATGTCACTTATTTAGTATCTCAGCTGGAATTATGGTCTATTATTTTGTCATAGAAACTTGCGATTGTTCTTAGCGTATTCTAGACAATTGGAGACAACTGTTTTGAATAAGCCTGCCTAAGGCTGTCATGTTTTTTAGGCCTAAACAAAATTGCGTCAATTACCCTAAATGTCAATTTAGTTGGCCTGCTGAGCAAATTATTATAGCCAGGCCTTTTATAGCGCAACACACACACATACATACCTATGTATGCATGTGTGTGGTCATGGTCTAAAACACGCACCATATGAAGACATTTGATATGACGACAATCGCAGTGAGAGAAAAGTTATAAAACCGCTTGACGATAGATGGCGCCAGCTTATGTATGTGTGTGTGTGTGTGTAATTCATAATCCGCAAATCCGAAATCTGCTCGCAATTGAACTTGCAAGTCAACGGTAATTGACAAACTTTGAGTGTTAAAGTACAGTGGCACAAAAAGACAAAAAAGTTGATTTAAATATTTAATTGAAAAATCTTTAAGACTAATTGTATATCAAGAATTTGAGATATAATTTTTAGAACGAGTTTGGTGGCAAACTTATTTATTGAAAGTTTAATTAATATACTTAAGTGTCTTTTTTGGCCACTGTGCGTGGTTACATCTTGTCGCCAAACGAAATTCGCAATGCCAGAAAGCGATGCGTTGACTGTTTTGACAGCAGCTGTCGATGCGGTTTTAGCCAATTGCCAATTGGCAATTGAAAGTGAAAACCAAATGCAATGAACTCTCTTGGGCATTGCCAAGGCGGCTAAAACAACTACCCCTCCCCCTTCAGGAGTGGGAGGTAGTTGGCCATAAGGCGGCGAAAGCGTCGATTGCAGCTGCGTTAGAAAAATTCAAATTATGCACCACAAAATCCCAAGTACAGTGGGTATCGTGTGACAAACATAAACAACAATAAAACATGTCTATGATGTGGTTGTTGTTGCTTTTACCCATTACGGCTTTAACGGCGTCTATTAAAGCCACAAATCTTGGCGACATTTCATAATGAGGCACTTGTATCCCATTGCAAGAGAAAGACAGAGATAGAGAGATAAGGTGAGAGCGAGAGAGAGATGGGAAGTGACCAGAGAGGCTAGACAATTAGTTGGAGTTGGGGCGAAGACGACTGTAATAGACCCTGTAGCTGTGCTATAGCGTAGAAAAGAGGCAATCGGACTGCCGGGAACTCTGTACAGAAAAAATCGGAATCTCTTAAGTTTTCTTTCTGTGTACACACGACGTTTTTGCTTTCCTTTTTCCCACCTACCACCTCCACCTCTCTAGGCCTAAGACCCTGTAGTTGTGCTAAAGCGTAGAAAAGAGGCAATCTGACTGCTCTCCTTCCACCTCCTCCTCTCTAGTCCTAAGTTATCATTAGGGTATGTTCGACCTTAAAAATAAAAGGCGAAACGGAATAAAGTTTGGGTTTTGCTGGAAAAATTCTATGGCTAATTACAGTTGCAGTTGGAATGCCAAAGTGATGGAATTATGGCCTAATCACAGACCACCTCCTGCCACTCGGCCTTATGTTTATGGCCTGAATTATGAACAGTTTGGCAGCTAATTACTCAAGAATTTGTTATGTTTTTCGACTGGAGAATGGAGGAAAATAAGTTTGGTACGTTTTGGTCTTGGCCCTGAAAACAGCAGGAAGAAAATATAGCTGGCTATAAAAAGTCTTATTAACTGTTTATTTGTGAGGCCATTCGCAAGGTCTTTAAGATCAACAACTAGCGCAGTTTCCAACAGGGAACTCAGAGCTTTTGTGGTTGTGCTGAGTCTTGCACGCAGATCAGTTTTGTGCTGATATTTGGCTATAAACTGATAATAAAATTAATTGTTCACAGACTTTGATTTCTTATTTATTCAATACTGGGCATGACGGTTGTATGCCCTTATGTTTAGCATTTCTACTTGCTGTTTAAATGCTTTTTAGTATTTTTTTTAATACTTTGCTAACTTGAGAATAAACAAATAAATTGAGGATACAATATGTGAATTCTTTCCCAGTTCATGCCATAAAAATAGAACTAGCAGTTGCTTCTCGCAGTGTAGAATATTTAATTGTTTTCACTCCAATTCTTTTCAAAAAGAAAATCAACGCAACGCATTTTAAAGCTAAATCAATATTTTGAAGGCAAACTTGCTACACTTTAATTTTTGTGGCACTTGGAAAATACGGAAAATATTGGCTGGCACTTTGTTTAAAGACGTGAGAGGGTGGAGAGAGCGGGGGAAGGCAGAGTGGGAGCGAAAGAGACGTGAATTCCCAACATCATTATGGCCATGCATACATGTACACTGTGAGAAAAATAATAAATTTTAAGATCAAAAAACCAGGAAAAAGTCAGTAAATTCAAACATAAAGTCTAAAAAGGATTGTGTATTCGCATTCTTAATTCTTTACATTATGAAATGCTCGCTCATTTCTTTCAGTGTAGACTTGCGAGTTGCGAGATTCTTGCTGCTTGCAATTGGAAACAGGAAAATGTGAAATGTGAAATGGAAAATGGAAAATGCCACCGTGCATACACACATTTCCATTTGCCTCATCAATCGTCGTGCGGCGTTGAGCATCGGGCGTGAGAGGGGTCGTGCGAGGGGGCGTGGCATACAGTCGCAGGTTAAAAGGCGAAAAGAAATAAATGCGACTGCTGATTTTGCATAATGTGTGAGAGGAGAAGACAGGGAGGGGGCTGGTAAGGGAAAAATCGGACAGGTCCCACAATAAATTCATCCAAAGACTGAAAACTGTAGAATTCGCGCGTCTCCGCGACGCGACGCAACGTGACAGAGGCAAGTGTTATATATTTTTATTTATAGTCAAAGTTTTGTGCGTTTGGCGAAAATAGCTTAATGACTATATTTAAACTACAGTCAGACGTATCATCTATATGCATATATCTGAGTAAAATTGCATGAAAATTCGAGATAAATGAAAATGGAAATGGAAATACGAATGCGAATGAAAATGGGTTAACGTGCGCATCAAGATGTTTTATTCATGAGTTTAACTTGGAAAACCAAACAGCGCAATGAATGAAATAAATCTTGCAACAAAGTAGAAGCAGAAAAGAGGGGGAGTGAGTAGGGGAGACAGGGAGAGCTGTAGCACTCGCTCAGGATAAAAAAAATACAAGAAATCCATAACAATTTAGCATACAGTTGAAAAAAAAAGTGTTTTTAAAGTTTTTTGAACTGAGAACGGACAGTTCTTAAATATAAGAATAAGAATAATAACTAAACGTCTGTTGAACTACATTTTTTAAATAAAAAACTCTTTCTTAAGCTTGTAAACTCCACTTAAAATATAACAACAATTTGTTACTAGTTTTTAACAGTGTAGCCAAAGTGTCTCGCAATAGCAAATTGCAACTGTCAAGACAATTTGTAAAACGGTTCCCGAAATTCCAAACTAAAGTGTGGTCAAAAGAGTAAGAGAGACAGAGACAGAGACAGCTGAAATGGTGCGTGTCTCGGCTAGACGTAATTAAAATTAACCGACAACAGCGCCAATTTAATAGGCATTTTAATAGTACAAGAGTGTTTTGAACACTAACTAACGAAGCCAATAGGTGAATTTTCAAACTGACCCAGAAGTTTCAGAAAATCAGACAAGAAGTTGACAGAAATGCAGCTTTATTTGTTAGTTTTGGCCTTTAGGAGCCAAAGAAAGTAAGCCAAAAACACAGTGACTAACTGAATAAACTAAGTAACAAAATGAAGAGTTGTACGTATGGAAAAACTGCCTAGTTTATTGGCTAAACAATTGGTCAATTGGCCATTTAGGGGCTGTGTGAAATCATCGTCTGCTCATTAGGCATTTTCTTCCCATACCGGAAACTATTTGGCCATTTTGCTACGCCTTGTTGGCCAATTAAGCCATTTCCATTTCCATTACCAATTTCCATTGGCATTGGCCACGGCAATCTGTCAGTCCTTTGATTGACACATTGATACAGTTTGTCAGCTTTTGTTTGCTTCTTTGCTGCTTTTCCTTTATCAGTTGGGTAACGAGTTGCCTGCAAAAGGCAAGTGGCATGTGGCATGCGGAATGTGGCATGGGGCATGAGGTATGTGGCATGCAGCGACAGGTTGTTCAGTTTCTTGTGTGTAGAGTGTCTACATTTGGTCGTAGCTTATTTGCGTTGTTTAGGCCATCATTTAAATGGCAGTCGTCTAAGCCAGGCTTAAACTCAACACAATTAGCTCTGCCATTGAATGCATTTCCAGTTGGAGTTTTCCGACTTTTCCGAGCGCTTCAAGTGCCGTCTGGCCAAGAGCCATGAAATTGCACTTAGGCATTAGGGGAATATCTGAAATGGATCCGCAAATGGAGTGGGCATAATTACCATAAGTATCTCAAGGGAAAATACTGAGAGAAAACATATAAAAAATACCACAAGTTAAATGCATTTAAGTATTTATAGCTATAGAAATTAACATAAAAAGTGTGTGAAAGGGGGTGGGAAAGGGAAATTCGAACTATAAAAGAAAGTCACGGAACAGTATTTAAGTATTTTTTATATACCAAACATAAATACATTTTTGTTTTTTAAGCCCTATAAAAGAATCTCCAAGATCTAATGTCACAATGTATTTATTGATTTATTTTTGAAGTTTTTTTTAGTATTTTTTACTTAAATAACATTTTGTAACTTAACAAAATTTGACTTTTACCTGAGGCTTAACTTAATTTTTAGCCGACTGATCAAATCTGCAATTAATTTGTTTAATAACAATTAAAATCATAACGATTACTAAAAAATACTTACGAAGAAAGTATTTAATTCATAAAAATATTTCTTTTGGTAATTAAAAAACGCTTTTAAATATTTTTTTTGGTGCTGCTAAATTTGTTTTTGTGTTGCGCAATTAACCTGAAACTACGTAGTAAATTTTTGTTTTCCGTACATCGAACAACGTAAAATCTTTCACACGCTTTTCGTCCAGAACTCATCCCCTATAAGTTGACTCCAAAAAAACTGAAACTGCCGAAACTACAAATGAAATTTTCCCACCACAAAACAATTTAAATTATTCACTCGAACTGAACTCTCTTTGAAATGCTCAAGTCTCTCATTCGTTGTCTTCTTCTTGTGCGTCTCTTTAAATGCGTTTTAATTTAAACGTTGTTAATTTAGTTGTTACGCTTGAAGCAGTCCTAACAAAAAAACGGATCAAAGCATGATAACAAATACTATAATAAAAAAAGAGAGTGAGGGAGAGAGAGAAAATAGCAAAATTTCCCAGTTACATGAGCACTAAATAATAATTTCACCAAAGAAATGAAATCAAAATGAAGACAAGCAAAGTAAAAGAGGGAGAGAGTGAGAGGGGGAATTGAAAAGCAGGGGGGAGTAGTCAGCAATCCTTTTGGTTTCTTCTTGAATGCTGACAACTCCAATTGTACAAACATACGTCATGCTAAGCAGCTACAACAACAACGAGAAACAGATAACTTTTAACAGGCATTGTTGTTGTTGTTGTTGCGGAGCTAGAATTTATTATTTCCGCCAACATGTTGCACGACAAAAAAAGCAACTCAAAAACAAAAAAAAAAGGAAAGAGAGAGAGAGAGGTGAAAAAGTTGACAGGCGTGATGCGCCGTTCCATTGAGTCATGTGAGCATGGGCAGCGCAGCAGCAGCGACGCAGCTTCAACAGAGCAACAAGTACGCATGCGCAACGTCGACGTCAGCGTCGACTTTGACGTCGCCGTCGTTGCTGTCGCTGTCGCTGAGGGTGGTTGCTGAAGGGGAACGCAGCAAACGCAGCGAAACGCGTTCACTGCGGGTTGCTTTACTTTATTTCGGTCTACCTTGTAGTTGTTTTTGTTACAGTTGTTGTTGTTGCTGTTGCTGTTGTTGCTGTTATCGGCACAATTCCGCCTTTTGAAATTTGCTGCTCCGTTGGGCTTTTTTCTAGTTTTTTTTTGTTGTTTGGTTGTTTTGTTTTGTTTTACACTTGATGAGCTTGGACGGGCAGCGAGAGAGTGTAAGAGCGGGATAGGATGACATTGTGTGCACTTGTTAA
Source organism: Drosophila parthenogenetica (assembly GCA_035047505.1). NCBI lineage: Eukaryota > Metazoa > Arthropoda > Insecta > Diptera > Drosophilidae > Drosophila > Drosophila parthenogenetica. The sequence goes on from JAWNPM010000070.1 coordinate 395,023, forward strand.
AGCTGCTGACTCATGTAGCACCAACAGAGACCTCAAGTATTTATCAATATGCATCGATTACTTAATGCCAATAAGAACTGTTTTATGCTCAATTTTTAGCGCTTTAAGGCTACAACTTTTATTATATTTTCATTCTGAAGTTTTTCTCTCAGTGTACCTGTACAATGGTACTTTGAGAGTCACGCCTTAATGGCTCCACACTCAGCTCCAAGCGAAGGTTTCGATATCATCTATTCAATTTTCAATTACACGGAAAAGTATCTTCAAGTCTCCAATTTGTTTGCTTAAACTCGCGTCTTAAACAAAAGACAATTGAAATCATTTTGCCTAGGTCAAAGCTATCATCTCAAGATATCTGCATAGCAAACATAATAATAATCATGCAATAAAAACTATGAAAACGTTAACAATTTGCCATTGCAGCTTTTTTTTATGGCAAATACTCGAAACTAATTTCATGGCTTTAGTGCAAAAATGCTGTAAAATCACAGCAACAAATTGAAATGCTCGTAATAAGGTCAAATGTGTAGCCTCATAAAGGTCACGGAAACGTGGGTGTTGCGCTAAGAGGGAAGGAGTGCTGCTAGGGAAAGGGGAGGGGTATTTGAATTTGAATGCACCGACGCTGTACCAAGGCGCCCCCGGGCGACCAAAAGCGACGAAACGAGAAGACCAAAAAAGAGCGGGACCTCGGCAAACGTCGTCGTCTCTCAGTCTCTCCGTCGTCACAGTCAGTCCTGTCCGCAAACGAAACAAACGAGAAGCTAACCAAAGTGACTGCAGGAATGTAATGAATGACGAGTAGACACCCTGTAGTCCTGCAAAATAAGTTATAAAACAGATTTAAATATTTTTATATATAAATGAAAAATAAATCATTTCTTTTAAAATGGAATACTCAGTTGGTAGATGTATTTCTGAAGAACTGTGTGCTTTGGACAGTATCTTAGAATATTAGCTACAAATTAATTCGTTTTTGAGTTGTAGCTTGAGTTTTTTTCATTTAGTACACATACATACATTACTGCCCATAGAAACGGCATTTATCCGGTTGGGCGTGACGCCCCTTTTAGCCTTTTGAATTACAGGGTACAAATAGCTGAAAACAAAACAATGCAACAGAAAAACGCTGAAATAATGACGGCCCCAGGAGTAGGGCTGGCTCTGGTCTTTTTTTATTGTATTTTGGGTGTGTGTGGGTTGACAGGGGTGGAGGTGCCAGGAGGGAGGAGGGAGAATATAGAGGGTCTCTGACAACTGTTGTGGCTGATGCTGAAACCAAAACACAGTCTCCAAACAATGCAACAGACAAAAAGTGCAATGCGCTGCAAAGACAATAGCGCAATGAGCGGGCTTAAAGTGGGTGGAGAGGGGGGGGGAATGGGGAGATAATGGAGGGGAGTGGCGAGCAGTTTTGCGCATTTAGCCAATTTTAAGCTAGATTCAGCTTTTGTTAGAGTTTGAAACTCAAAAAGGGAAAACACTCTACAAATAGACATATTAAAAGACAATTTAAGCCAATTTAAGGCCAGATTTAGCCATTTTATAACAACAAAAGCTGGAAAATGTATGGAGAATTCCGCTGGATAATGTGCAGAGTGGAATGCAACGCATTTCTCTATCTCTCTCTCTCTCTCTCTCTCTCTGTGGACCATTAATGAAAATGTCCAAGAGAGAAAAGGGGCCAAGAAGAGAGGAACGGGAGAAGAAGAGGAGGGAGAGCAATGGAGCTCTCTGGCCGCATTGTTTTGATTTCAGAAACTGCAACTTTTCGCATGCTTAATTATGGGCATTGACATGCAACGTGTTGCACGGACGTGGTCGTCGCATCTATGAGATACAAACTAATAAGCATTGTTTCTGCACCTACTACAAGGGGCGTGGAAGGGGCGTAGGGGACATGGGCTGGTAGAGCCCCGAGGGCCTATCAAATTAATCATGCGGCAGTTTCGCATTTCGCCAGCCTGAAGTCGACAACACGATTTGCAGTTACATTTATAGCTCAATACGAAGCTGCCACATGCCTCATGTGGCACAACAACGGCACACGCTCAGTGTGGAATTTATCTTTTTTTTAGACCCTGTGCTGAACAAGTGAACAAGGTCTATTAGGTACGTCTAAGGCAGAAAGAGGCGTGGCTGAGGCATAAACTATCTGCCTCAAATCGAGTACAGGGTCTTTCGAAGTCGTCTAGCTTTTCCCAGCACTTTTTTTGGTGTTTGTTTGTTGTCTCTGGGCTGCGACATAAATTACTCGCACACATTCGCAAAGTTTTTGCCTGGAGGAAACTTTTTAGAGTCAGAGTTGAGAGCTCTTTAAATGTACACCATATAGTGTAGCTACTAGCTACTGTATCTTGTATCTCGTATCTGTATCTGTATCCTCTTAGTGGCTCATAAATCAGGCAGTTTTATTTACAATTTGTTTACGGCTTTTGGCCATGTCCATATTTTAATTAAGTGCAGAAAACACTTTAATTTCTTTTCTCACTTACTGTGTGCAGCGTTTTGTAATTGCTTTATTCACGTTTAAGCCATTTAAGTTTATCTTTTTTAAGTTTAAATATTTTTTTGGCAGCGTCTAATAACTTCCGCGAAATTGAGACAGTATTGGAGGGAGAGATGGGGCTATAGAGGGGAAATAAAGGCCTTAGATCTGATTACCAACACTAGCTATCTAAATTTAAACGATCTAATCATTGTATTTAAAAGTTGAAATTATATATAATTTGTTTTTAGAGTAAAATTAAAGTTTTAGTTCCTTATTTTGGTGCAAGAGGTCTCTCAAGCAGTTTCTGGATCTGCTCTTCTGTTGACTGAATCATAAAGAAACGATCGCAGAGTCTCTGTTGTAAAATACCCTATAAATACCACCCTAATTGTATAGAAATATGTAAGTCATTAATTTAAAGTTTTTTTGGGTGACGCCAGAGCTCGCGTTTTAACTCGTTTTAGCCAAAAATTCCAATAGTTGGCTGTGTGTTGACTTTAATTGGCGTTGAATAAATGTGAGACAATTACTAAGCACACGTATTCAAAACTATATCCTGCTTTTGGCCAACTTTGTCAGTCTGTTATTGGCCAAAATGATTATTATGTGTGCGTCCATCTGTCTTTCTGTGTGTCTGTCTGCTCTTTGCGGTGTGTGGCCAACTTGGCTCTAATGAGCCGACTTGTAGACACATTAGACATATAGTTTAATTTAACAATTTGCAGTTTCCAGGCAGAGAAACACAAGTGTGTGTCTCTGTGTGTGTGTTAAAAGCCAATTAAACGCAATTAGCCAATTAGCATGGGTCATCAATTGGCCAAGAGTTGCAGCAACAACAACTTCCGTTAGAATCAAAAACACATATTTTTAGTATTTTGTTCTTTTTTCGGTTTTTGTCGAGTTTTGTTTTCATTTGTATTTCTATTTTCCTACTCAAAATCTGAGCGTGCAAATTGCTGTCCCAATTTTTCAAGCATAAAAACTGACGACCGCTAGAAATAGAAAGAGACGCACGCTGAGGGAGCGAGACAGCACTGAAGGCGCCAAAGAGCTCGTGAAGTTACTTAAAAATACCTAAAATAAAAAATAAAAATAAAAAAAGCAAAGCAACAAAGATAATAATAATAATAATAAAAATATCTTTTTATTTTGCAATCCATGAAAACGGCGAGCAGACACATAAAAAAGAATTATTATGCAATTTTTGAGTTGGCATGATTATGGTATTTTTTCTGGTATATTTGCGGATCTGTTCGGTAAACGCTTCGTTGGGTAACTAACAGAAAAGTGAAAGAAGAAGAAGAAAACTTGGAGTCAACAGAGATGATCTAACTGAGAGGCCAAAGAACTTGTTAAATATGCCAAAAACTCGGGATCAAAAGAGGTTTACGAACCGAAAGTTGTCTGTTTCCCCATTTGGGCAGTGGCTTAAGAGCAAATTTCTCAATTGGTTAATTTAGACCACTGACTCAAGGGGTATATAAGTAAAAGGCGAAAGGAGATCTGCCATACTCCATGAATTCATTTGTTTAAAATCTGATAACTTTTTTATATTTTTAGTAACAAATTAGTTAGATCGAAGTGTTTATATGGTATCGACTGCGTGGTATTTTATAGTCAGTTCGCTGCTCTGCAGCTTCTGGTACTAGTTTTGATCAAAATGTCCATATTTCGATCAAGTGATAAATTTTACGCTTCTTTGACTTGAATTTTTGATTTGGTGAGTTCGTTGAACTCTTGATTTTTGAGATTGCATGATTTATAAATAATGTAAGATCCCCAAAGGTCTGTTTCCCTCCTCTCGCCAGCACTCTCCTCTCTCTCTCTCTCTCTCTCTTCTCATCTCTTACGACGCGTTGAGCATTTTAAAAGCAATTTCCACAGCTATTTGAGTTTATGTCCAATTTTCGAAATTTATGCTAACGGGCACTAAATTTTTATGCTTCTAAGTGCTTCTGGCTACAGTGAGGACTGCTTATGGCTGAAAATCTAGAATGCCAAATTGAATTTTCCCCAAAAGCGATTAAATACTTTTATCCTTGAAAATAGTGGAAGAGTAAAAAGTCTTTTCTCGTTGCAAAATGAAATCAGCGAAGTGAACCAATTGAATAGCAGTTGCTGCAAAGGGAAGAGCAATTCACCTCCATGTTCACATTCGCATTCGCATTGGCTGTTGCTGTTGCTGTTGCAGTTGCAGCAGCGTCAGTTGCAAATTAATGTTACTTCACACGCTGAATTATGAGGTTGCCACAAGCGGCGCATAAATAAAATCAGTCTACCGAATAACGAATAGCGAATAGCGAATAACGAATTCAACATTCACGCCAAAGTCGACACGACCCAAAAGAATCAAAACACACGACGTGCAACGTGAAAAACGCACAAAAACTAAAAAAAAAGATTGAAGATAAAATTTTAAAAAGACTGAAGTATCGATTTGGACATACCCTAGCAAAATAACAAAGGGTAATTGATTGTCAAACATAAGAGTGTTTTTGTCAGTGTATATGAACTTATTTTGAATCAACTAATATTTCAGTTCAGGAGTTATACTTTAAATGAGAATTCTGGCATACCCTAACACTCCTAAGGCAATCAGAATCGTGCAGAACTTTTGCCCGTGTCGTCATCACCTTCGTAGCTGTTGTTTTTGCCGCTGCCGCTGCCACTGAAGCACTCTCGGTGAGCTCATCACGTATGCAGAGCGCGCATTATGTTTGGATTTTTCAACTCCCTTCCACACTTCCTCTCTGCTTCTCTTCTGCTGCCTGTTCCTTGCCAGCACAACACGCGCCCCAAAGCAGCGGTAAAATTTGCTGCACGAGTGTCGAACCTATTTGTAGTTATCAGAAAATTAAAAAGAACGTGCGCGCTGCGAAGGGATTGGAAGAGGCAGAAAGAGCTGTACGTGGAGAGGGAGGTAAATGATTGAGGGGCAATGCGGCGACGCGCAGTCGTGCGATTCTAACTGTGCTTCGCAGTAAGTGAATTAAATTTATGAGAAAAAAGCTAAATTGTTAAAGCCAATGAGCCAATAAGCAAACTAGCAGAATTAGCTCAAAAATAGCTAAAAGCTCCTACCACAGAGCTCAAGCTCTCTTTAAAGTATATTCACCACCAGTTCTCTCTCTTTTGCTCTCTGCCCCTCCCCGCCGTTGGCGTTCTGCTTTTATCCTCTGCCTTGGGTGCTTGTGCACTCACTAAAGCGCCGCTAGCTCTGCACGTCTTATGTATGTGTGTGTGTGTGCATGTGTCTGTTATGCTAGCATTAGAGCGCATAACTATTGATTTCAATTTGTATATAATGGCTTTATAAGCTGACAGCATGTGCTACATTCATATGCGTATAACATGCATACACTTGAGTGTGTGTGTGGGTGTGTGTGTGTGCGCAAACACCCATCAATAATAATAAAAGACACTTGGTTACTGTGCTTTAGTCGCTTAATATGCGCTTGAATAAATTCTCTTAATAAATGCACTGGCAAATTGGTGCAAGCTCTTCACCTTGAATACGCATCGACTGAACTTTATTTCTGCCTATCCCCGCTATCCCACCCATACATGTGAAACGGTACTCTCTTAGTCTCTTAGTGTGAGCGAACACACGCACACTCACCATGCTGTCCATGCTGGCTACGTATGCCCTGTGCTAAGTTTGTTTAGTTGTGTGTGCGCAACATGGACATCAGCTCAAGCTGCCGTTTGATTCATTTATTAAAGAGAGCCAAATTCGTCACCTTACTCTCTCAAGGAACAAACGCATACTCACCGCGCTGCTGCAGCGCTGCTTCTAGAACAATGTAAAGAGCTTGCTTTGTGTTAGAAGAGAGCTAACGTCGTTGCTGCTTAAAAGCTTACAAGTGTGTGAGTGAAAAAGGGACAGAGGGCGTGCGAGGCAACTAGGTAACGAAGCTCATTAAGTCGAAATCTGTTGCATGACACTTTACCATTGTGACATTCGTTGGAATGAGACAACTATATGTCATTTGTTGGCACATCAATAGTTGTACAATTTTCAAGTTCCGTTCAGCGCTTTGTTGTTTTCTTGTTGTTGTTGTTGTTGTTCTTTGTTGTGTTGCATTTCCGTTCTACGATTTACGTGCATGACAGACACTCCTTTACCCCCCTCTACTCCCCACACGAGTACAGCGTTTGGTTCCGCCATTTTGGCTGGTCATTGAAGGCCAATGGCTTTGGAAAACAGCGACAACAACAGGTATTCAACCCACCTGCAAAAAATAGAAGGCAAGAAGAATATTTTATTGATCGTTGATGCTGGCTTGGGAACTTTCGTGCTGGCCTGGCCAATTGATTGAAACTGATAATTGGCTGTGGCAAGTGAAAAGGTTAAGATCGGGGCAGAAATGGCTAAAGTGTTTTTTTCACAGTCACTAAAATTGAATTTAATGGCAAATTTCAATGCGGCTTTTGAAAGTCGCTAGAAAGCTAAGAATTCGCCTTGGCAGCTGCCAGCTAAAATTCATTTTACATTTTCTATAATTCAAGCGTAAAAAAGCTAAAAAGAAAGAAGAAGAAAAGGCTGAAGCCGAAAGAACTTCAAAGATTCAGCATCAAAGGCAATGACTTGGCACTTTTCTAGCCTTAACAATGTGGCTATTTTAGCTAATTTATTTAATTTATGGCAAGATTTGGTAATTCTGTAGCAGATGCTGCCTACTTCAAATTAATAATAAATTTTATATAAATAACTCAAAAGTAAACATAAATTCAACCTTATTAGAGGGTATCCTTTAGTCGTCTTGTTCGCTGTTCTGAATTCAATTAATTTCATAGAACGTTATTCTTTTTTGAAAGTACAACAAAACGAAACGAAATTAATCAATTTAAAGCGTAATCAACGCATTTTGCGTGATTCGCAAAAATTATGAGCAAATCACAAGCAAAACAAAAAGAAACCCAAAAATAAAAAACAAAACTACAAAATTTCTAAAGTGTTGCGAACCAAATTGAAGCTACTTGAAGCTTGTGAAATGCTGGCCACATTTTGCTGCAGGGCAATCAGATAAAAAAGGCTATAAAAAGCCAAAATTTCAATTGAACCAAACTCGAAATGAGCGTCAAAAGTTGTCAAAATGTAACACAAAATTAAGAAGCAGCAGAAACGTCAAAAATAATAAATAAAATTTGCTTAATCATAAAAATTATAAATATGAAGAGTTAAACCGTTAACAGGCAAAGTTGTTGAGTAACAGCCAAAGAAATAATTCATTTGTTCAACTTTTGGCCCCAAACGATTTGTGTTCACAGATTTTCTTGATGAAAATTTCAGTTAGTTTCAGTTAAATTGGCCAAGAAACAAATTGACAGCAACAATTGAAAACTGATTGTGCGTAACAACAAAAACAACAATGGAGGTCACACCCACGGCCCCCCTGCGCCTCCCTCGCTTGGGGGAGGAAGTTAAACAAAAGAGCGCGGCGAACAGTTGGCCGTTAAAGCTATTAGGGCCATTTGCCATTGGCCATTTAAAACTACATTTACCCCCTACCTAGGTGCTCTCCCGAAATGGTTAAACAATGCGAGGGTCGACTGTAGCTGTAGTTCACTGTCAATGCGAGTGTTTTTAGGTGTACGTGCAACCAGTGCTGTAATTTTAGCCTTTTTAAAGGCAGATCTGTTTAAGTCCCGAATAACAATTCCTTTTTTGTGATCTATATTCTTCCTTTTCAAACATTTGTTTGGCTCACTGTAGCTTTTCCAGTCATAGATTTTAGGCAACACTGCTTGCTACCACCCTCTTTTGAAGACTGAAGAGTTGACAGTGACTTTGATGTGGAAATTGTCGTGGAACTTAAAGTCTGATGTTGATGTTGATGAGTTGATGGTATGACGTCGTAAAGTTGCTTGGTTAATCAGCAAAGCGTTTCTTAATGAAGGTCAAATGTGGTGACAATAAAAGCGAAGCAACATTTCAGCTTCGCCTCCGGTTGAGACAGTTTTCAAACGCATTTTTCAATACCCTGTAACTCTCGCTTACTTTGATAAAGTATATAGATACTTAACAACGTATAAAGTCTAGTTTTTTGAAACTTTGGGAGTGCGTTTCACATAGATTAAAACGCTATTTCGATACTGTTTCTCAAATTGTTGTATTAAAGAAGGTTTGCAACTGGAATTTATAAGATTTCCAGGCAGTGTTCATATTTTTTTACAGTGCACGGCATTTACGGGATATCTTTTAGTTGTGCACTTACTGCCAGACGATACTCTGTTTAGTTAGTTGCTGTTTGGCGGATATTGAAATGCGTTCCACTTCGCAGCGTCTGCATTTCAGTTATGCGCTCTCCAGCATTTGTATCTGTATCCAGCAGATGCACACACACAATGGCTTACCCTCACACATAGACATGTGTCTGCTGGAGTCGCAAAGTGCTCCACTAATAGCGGCAATTTAATGAAACTGCGTCAGACGGACAACACGTCGTATGAGTAACCCAATTTCAATTATCATCCACACCAGAGACCTGCAACAAGTATAAAAATTTCGAGTATACTCGAACGCTTACTCGTGATCGTTTGACTCGAACATATTTTCATACTCGATCGTTTGTGTGCGTACCGCGGGCCTGCTTATACTCGTTTTACTCGAGTATATACTCGAGTATTTTGCCGTTATTCAACATGTTGCAAGCAAGACACACAGAAACTTTTAATAATTTGCTTGAAATATTTCCAGCGGTTGTACTATAGTAAATGTTTTGACGGCGTTGCAGAATTTTTTTAAAATAAATTAATATTTAATAATATGCGAAATTCTAGAGAATTAAAATGCGTCGCTTTGCAAACTACAATTATTAAAACCTTTTGCAACGCTTAACTGTTAAATGAATACGTGCTGACCTTTTGGAAATTCCTTTGGCTAGAATGTGACGTCACTGATATTTGTAAAGGGGGTTGTTTGTACAAGCAGGTAGTCTGACACTCTTCCGTTTGGGTTTTTCTATGTTTAAAAAAATATAAGCAAAATTCGTGGTATGCCAAACGTATCAATACTTGCTTGCCCAAATACACACAAAGACAAGTCTCGAGCTTGTTGCGCGTGTCATCTGTGATGCTCTCCAAATTGTTTCCCGCCAGATCTAGCTTTAACTTATTTGCGCATGGAAAATTAATGCACATATATTACGAATATTTCATTTTTTATATTATTCACAAGGGTTTTTAAAATTTTTAATAATAAAAGAATAAGAAAAATACACATTTCTTATTGTTTTTCATTGGAATTTAGCCTTTTTGCTTTTTTCCGCTAAAACAAGCATATTTTCCTCTAAATAAATGGCAGCACTCCGAACGTCACGCAACGCAAGCAAACCAACGAACTTGCTTGATACTCGAACGTTTTGTACTGAAAAAGGTTGCGTCGAACGAGTATTCAAACGAGTATTCGAACGATCAGCAAACAATCTATGGGGCTGATCGTTCTGATCGCAACCAAAATGTTTGACTTCAAACGATCAGGTTCGAATCATTCTCAAAACGGGCAACTGATCGTTTTGATTCGAACAGCTTACGGACAGCCCGTTGAATTACTCGTTACCCGATCGTTTGATGAGAAGTTCGAACATACTCGAGTATACTCGTTGCAGGTCTCTGATCCACACACAAACCACACACGATCCACAATTGAAAGCGAAGCACGTGCAGAAGATTTCCGTCTTGAAAAACTTGAAGATTTTGTCTTCAAAAATGAAACTGAAATTTCTAATGAAACAACAAATATTAAAAAAAATAAACACAATATTAACAACAAAAACAACAATTATGCACAATAATAAAGAAATAAACCCACAAACAATCGGAGTTTTGAGTAATCTGTAATCCGTAAACTGTCGATTGCGAAATGCCGGACAACAATTAAAGTTTAAAACTTTGTCATTTTGTTGCTATTTGTTTATGCTTTTGTTACTGTTGTTGTTATTGTTTTTGTTGCTGCGCACTCATGTGAGAAAGTTGTGCCAAATGCAGATTTTTTTTGCTTTTGCCCTAATGATAATGTAGCGATGATAAAGCAACAATTCGTTGTTGATTTATATACCCTGTAATGAGTGTAGTATATGATTATTTTTGCTTTTCTTAGTAAAGAGGAAGTCTCGCTTTGCCTACACAGGGTATATTAAAGCCAGGCTTGCTCGCCTGCCTTTTGCTTTACTGATTTGTTTACGTTTTCCAGCTTGAAACTTAAATTTGGCTTCACTTGTTCGTCGCTGTTCGTGGCTGTTGAGGGCGTTGCAAATGGCATTTAGTGGGAGTTTTTTCTTCGAGGGTATCGTACATAATTGTAATGACATCAATTTGTTGCGTTGTTGGTCAAGACAAAGCCAAAAACAATTTGTTTGTGGCGTTTAAAGTTTTTTCTTACCTTGAAATTGTTTAGAGAAGCTTCAACTTGGTTTTTACATTCAATTGAATTGCTCGTCTTTCTCCTTACCCCCCTTTATACCCTGTACTTTTGCTGTACTCGAAGCATAGCGAATCGATTCGGTTGGCAAAACTAATCCATAGTCTACAACAATAACAATTAGTTTTGCCTCAGTTTGTGTCGATTGTGCCATTAACAGATGTTGCATCATTTCAATTTTGATTGCTTTAAAAACTGTTTATCTGTATGGGTTTTAGCCAGTTAGCAGAAAGGGTTAACTGCTGCAAGTGCCATAGTTTTCTGTTAGTCCTTTAGTGTGGCTTTATCTGCAAGTTTTTCATATCTGTTGACAGTTTCATGAATTCCAACAGCTCTTAGCATTAAACTTGTCCATTAGCTCTACACCCTGCACTTTTTGGACTTTTTAATAGTGTATTTTAGTTCTAAACTCAGCCCTTTTGGCAAGTCTATGTATATATATTTCAGTGTGCTTATATTTCCTTTTTTGCAGCTATTTCTAGACGCCCCCTGACTGATGTTAGTATGTTTCTCTCTCCCTCGCTCTCTCAGTGTCTTACTCCCTTTATGTTGGCATCTCTTTCTGCCCCTATTATGCATAACATCTAGTCCAAAACAATTTAAATAACAAGCTGGTAATGGAGCTGCATCTGTGCCTCTGTTTTATTTTTTTTTTTTGTTTTTTTACTATATTTTTTATGGCCTGGGAAACTTCGCTTTTCCATGTGTGGAAAACCTTTTGCTGCACTTGTTGCTGCTCTTGTTCTCCTCGCTGTTGTTGTTGTTGCACTTAAATTAGTGGAGCATGCGATTGTTTATTGTTGTTGTTGTTGTTTCTGGCACTGATTTAAAATGCAGATTTGCTTTTGGCAAATGGAAAACTGGCTAACTTAGCCGAGAATTCGCTATTTAAAATAGATTCAATGAAGGGCTACACTGAACAAAACTGGGAGTCTGTAAGAAACAAGCCCAAAACTTTTGGCTTACATTTTGGTACGATTTTTCCTGTGTAGTATCTCAACAGAACCAAGTGCTGCTGTTGTTTCAGTTCTTGTTGTTGTTGCAATTGACATTTGCAAGAAATTAGCATGTTAAAGCCATTCTGCAATGAGGTCGACATCGCCATCGCCGTCTGTTTATGCGAATTGTAACGCGCATTTTAATTAGATTTTGATACAGAACATGGCAATTTAAAGGGGTAGAGTGGGAGGTGGGAGGAGGGGAAGGAAGTGCAGCATCATGTTGTAGTGGGGATTACAAGCTACAATAATAAACACAACAAAAACTTTGGGAAATGGATTATAAATCGTCACACGAGCTGAATTTGTAATGTGATACTTGAACGGGCAGAAGTTGGAGCAAAGTCATTAGCTTAATAATAATAATTATAATATAGTAACTAATTAGAATGTAGAAATTAAACATTTATTATGCATTACATATTGGACTAAGACACAAATTATTTAAGCACTTTATAGTTCAGTTTGTAATAAAAAAATGTAGAGAATTTTAATATATTTAAATTCAAAAATGGATTTATTTTTTGATTTAACTCTTCTCCTTTTAACTCTTTCTCTTATGTGATGACCAACAACTTTTTAATGCTGATTAATAATTTGTTAATGCACTTTAATGTAAACTTGATCAAAGCAAATAACCAATTTGATGAAACTGTTTGAAAAATCATTAATTAGCAAGCGTTAAAATTGAACTAAATTGGATTTGTTTTTGGCCTTGTCCACGTTTAATGCCAAATTTAAAAAAAGTGGGCGTGTCACTCGAATGGGTAACAGGGTGTTTATGGCAACTCAACATCTGCAATTAGTCGAAGTGCATTAAATGGTTATAGGCTGAGTTGGTTTCAGATAAATTCAAGCTCAAGCAATAAGTATAAAAAATACTAAAAGTATAAAAAGTATTTTTCTAGTATTTTTTATATACCACTATTTATTTATTTTTAAGTACTGATTTTAAATTGTTTTAATCACTTATAAAGATTTTATCACAGCTAAAAAATAAAAGTTCAATATTTAACTTGCAGTATTTTAAAAATACTCACTACGAGTTTCTTTTACAGTCTTAAAATTTAAGTATTAATCAGTTTTTTAAAATGCTCAACCTATAAATATAAAAAATACTAAAGGTATAAAAAGTATTTTTGTAGTATTTTTGATATACCACTATTTATTTATTTTTAAGTACTGATTTTAAATTGTTTTAATTACTAATGAAGATTTTATCACAGCTAAAAAGTAATAGTTCAATATTTAACTTGCAGTATTTTAAAAATACTCACTACGAGTTTCTTTTACAGTCTTAAAATTTAAGTATTAATCAATTTTTTTAAATGCCATGCATGTTAAGTTTAAACAAGTAATACTAAAATTAATACCACACTTCTATATAAATTGAAGTATTCTTTATATACCAAATTTAATCGGTGTATAACATTAAAACTATCAATTAAAAGTGAAAAACAATTAGTTAATTAATTATAGCTTTAGTTAGCACTAAATGCAGGTCAGTTAGACTCAGTGATTACCTTTCCTAAGGTTTAGTATTTTAGTATTTCGCTGCTTTTCTTTTCTATTTGTGGGTCAAAGTCTTTGAAAAAATGACGTTATAAAAGAAAAAGTAAACCATGGACATAAAAGCCAAAAAATGTTGTTATATGAAAAGCAAAGCAAACAAAACAAAACTTTTAGCCAACTAATATGGTCCATAACTGACAAACGGGTTCTCCCAGACACATAACAACAACAACAACAACGGTAATAAAAATATTAACAACAAGTAAAACTATAACATAAACTTAAAGTTATAAAAAAGCTGCGCTTGAATAAATGTTGAAAATTTTAAGTATACCAGAAATTTATTGCAAACATTTTTTAATGCAAGTGTGAAAAAAAAAAACAGAAAACTGAAAACTCAAAACTGAAAACCAAAAACTGCAAAGTGCATGAAGAAAAGCGACTTTGATTTGCCAGTGGAAATGGGAAAAACGTTGTAAAACAATTTCTCTAATTAATTGTACATTTGTTATTACGCAGAAACAGTTGGAGTAGTAGGGTAAGAGGGGGAAAAGTCTGTTTTAGTTTCGATTTAGTTAGCATTTGATTTATTTAGTGTTATTTTCCGCTTTTGGGCAGCCAGCAAACCGCAATCGAAAGCCGTGTGGCAATGTTGCAAGTGCCACCCAGATGCGGTGCTGTCTGCCGCTGCTGCTGTTGGTCAATTGGCAATTGGCAGCATTTTTGAGATGGCTAAAACTTTAGCTAATTTAACGCGCATTTTTCATTTTTTCTCATTTCATGTCTTTTCATGTGTTGACAACATTTGCAGGATGCCTCACCCAACAACAACGGCAACAACTACCACTTGCCACAGCATCAGACACAGCCACAGCCACCACAGCAACAAGTGGGAACACCGCAGCCAGCACATGAACAGTCGTTAAATGTCGAGGCTGTCATATTGCAAAATCAGGTGGACACATTGCAATGGCAATTGAAGCAGGTGAGTGATACAACAACAACAACCACAGCAAACATGTAGAACCACAGCAGCGATAACACACGTATAGCGAAAGACTCAAGACACGAACTTCTGACGGAACCAGGGATAAGCAAATGCAGTTTTGAGTTGACAAAAAATAACTAAAAGGTTTTTTTTTATTGATATAAATATAGAAATAATAAAATTTAACTCTTGTCTTTTAAAAAGTTGAATTTAATTTTGCTTACTTATTTTTAATTTATTAGATTACTTGTTCCAAATTAATTTTTAATGGTAAACTTTTAATCACTCCAATCCCTGGTGCAAACCAAAGACTTAAGACACAAACCCGACACAGTCTCCACACAGAAACGTGACTTGAAGCCTCTCACTTTAAGTGTTGTTAAGTATGCAAAGTCTGCCCCCTCCCCTAGTCTGCCCTTCTGCCCACCTGTGCTGTTAGTGGCTGCTCCAAATACCTTCAACTTCAACCTGTTCCCTTGACTTGTCTGTTACTATATCATATATTATTGTCTGCTCTCTGCAATTCTTGACTGACTGTGTTCTCACGCCAAATACACACACACACACAGTCGTAATTACCACTCAATGGCAAAGAGACGTTGTCATGTGTGGCTGTCTAAGCCCCTTCCCTTCCTGCCTCTCCTGCCCAACTCCTGCTTTCCTCTCGGGTTCCATCTCTTGGCTTTCAGCGCCATGCTAAGTGGCCTTTGTTTTGTCTTTTCTCTGTTGTTTTTGTTGTTGTTGTCTATAGTGTGGTAGCATTTCCTTGATTTGTTATTTTTCTCCTTCTCTTCTTGATTTTCATTCTTTCGTCTGCTCGTTTTTCTTTTGCTTTTCTTTTGTATTTTATTATGTTCTGTTTTGTTTAACATTTTCCGGCTACGTTTACGGACTGCTAGACAGACTTAAAGACAATCGCACAGTGGGCTGAGTAGTTTGTTTTCTGAATAAAATTACTTGATAATAAATTCATTTAATTGGTAACAGAATAATCAGCAAACTATAAGAG
Organism: Drosophila parthenogenetica; assembly: GCA_035047505.1. Classification (NCBI taxonomy): domain Eukaryota; kingdom Metazoa; phylum Arthropoda; class Insecta; order Diptera; family Drosophilidae; genus Drosophila; species Drosophila parthenogenetica. The sequence goes on from JAWNPM010000070.1 coordinate 410,443, forward strand.
CCAGCTCAACGTCTGGTCCACTTATTTGGCATCTACTACTTTGTTCGTCTTGCCCCACTGTGCTTGGTGTTGGCTTAGGGCCACTTCCAGCCAACCAGGTTTACAATTAGGCGGCACATTCTTTTTAACGCTTAATTATAGACCACGGTGGTCGTCAAGTTGCCAGCTCACCTCCATTTCATTTCATTCCGATTCATTCCTCCCAGTTCTTCTGGCCATCATTGCATTGTCTTTTGGCTCTGACCATTTCCTTTATGTCTTAAAAGTTTGCGCCATTAGTTTTATATTTCCTCATTGAATGCAGACACTGTAACTGGAAATACTTGAGATTACGAGCAAAGATTTCAGACTGGAAATTATTGAGCAAAGATTGGGAATCTATCGAAGATCATTATAAGATGCTATAATCCACTTATATCACCAAATAAATCAAATTCTAGAGAAAATATTATATGGAATTATGTGGGTTAACTTCTTGGCCAACAGCTGCTAACATGGTTTAAATCCAAGCGCGTCTTGTGCTCATTTTTCCTATTTTGTGTTCGATTTTCCATTGAACCGCGTTGACCTTCAGCTTTCCCACTGCTGTTTTCACACGTTGTCCAACACTTTCAATCAACACTTTGAGTTTTGATTCTACATTAATTCATGTGTGGAGCAGAAATGAGAAAAATTTACGCTTTCATTTCGATTTAATGCGCTTTTAAATGCAGCTCAATGAAGTTGTCTTGTTGGTCGGTGGAAAGCCATAGCCATCGCTCGAGCTGCAAAATTGCAATATAATCAGTGATAAATATTTTCCATTTCCATTTTACTTTGGTCCGTGTCTCGATAGACGTCTATGAGCTTGGAATGTTGGCGGAAAACTCAGCTAAAGGCTAAAAAAAAACAAACTGGGTTATAATACTGGCAAAGGCGGCCAACGGCAGAGACCGGCAACAAAAATAGCTCAAAATAAAAGTCTTACACACTCACAGACTTCATTAAACTGCAACAAATCACGGATAAAGCGTGGGCTGAGACAAGTCTAGAGGTTTAAGATTTAGTTAGTGGGAAAGCCGTGAGAACAGCAGACTGCAGAAGACTCTGTACTTGAACGGAAGTATTACGTAGCCAAACGATTCTTCCCATTTGTATACACCCTCTTTGTGAGTACAGGGTCTTTGAAACCAAACTCTTGCCCAATTCCATGTTCAAAGTCCCAAAGCCGATTTGATTGATGGATTGCAGGAAAGGAACTTAAACTACGGATGCTAAAGCAACTTTAAATGGGTTTTTAATCTGTTAAAATTTAAAATTGTTCAACAGTGTTGTGTATAAAGGGCAGGGAGTGACGTCAGAGGCAGCGGAAGCGCACAGGAAGCGCCCAGAGTTGCCAAAGTTTTCATAATCATGTGATTTGCTTGTCAATATGCAGCTCGAATGCGCATTCATGAATTAAACAAGGCATAACAATAAATGCCAATACGAATAAAAGCCAAAACTAGTGGGAATAACTACAGACAAGCTGCACAGACTGTGTCAGACCCTGTAGGGGGTTTATTTGTAAGTAAAGTGTGAAACAAAGCTCTGAAAAATACTCAATGATCAGACAAATTTGATGTTTGTTGCTCTTTTGGCGAACCCCGTGTACTCTTTGTGCTTTTGCAGCACAGGGTCTATTAAAAATTTCCACATAAATGCCACAAAACACAAATACCAGGCGAGAGTCCCTCGTAACTCCCGTAACTCCCATCTTCAAACCAATAAACACGCAGTAGGAAAACGTTGGGCTGAAACGGCAGCTGCTGCAAACTAAACGGAAAACGACAATAACAACAACAACAACAATTTGAAGCACCGCAGCAACCAACAACAACGACAGCTCTTACGTAATCAGCTGTTAGCCTGGCCAAAAACTAAAAAAATGCACATTGGATAAAATCGCTTGCTGCCAAATTGCAATTGCCAACTTTAGTTTTTTTCTTCGTCTCTGTTTGGCCGACTTGGGCGTCGTGTGAGAAACTCTTTTAGCCAAATTTGGTTGCAATGTGGGCGTGGTAAATTGGTCAGGTGGCATCTTAACACTTTGACGTTGCCAATTTGGCAACGTTTTCGTTGTTTAATTAGGCACTCGACTTGTGGCCAAAAACGCCAAATGGCCCAAAGAGTTAATAGGCTGGCCTAAAAGTCTGTTTAGAGCAAAAGAAATTTGTTTTTCGATATTTTAACTTAGAGAAAGTGGTTTAGGGAGAGTCACAGAGAAATAGAGAAAGAGGGGGAGCGGGGGAGGGAGAGAGTTCGCTGACTGCTCTAATAAAATCGTTGACTCGATTGATTAGAAAATTACGAAATTAGCATAATCTTTTTCAAATGATAATCGCAGATAGTTATCAAAAATTAAATTCATTAAAAGTTTATTGTGACACTTGCCACTTGGAACATGCAACATGCAACGACCTTGCAACCTGACGCGAAAGCGAGTGAAATGCGAAGAAGGGGGAAAGAAGAAAACGGAGATGAAGATGAAAGACACAACATAATCGAAGAATGCATTTATAATCGGACTCTGAGTTATTAGAGCAGCGAGAAAAGCCCGTTAAAAAAGAAAACAAACTCACTCAAAAAACAACAACAACAACAACAAAACAAGTTAAAATTAATCAAAACTAGCGTTTTTTAGACATTTCACATTCCAAACAAGTTACCAAGTTGGGAAATGCGCAAGAAAAGCCGGCATAAATTACACATTTCAAGAATTACGAATCTACACAAACGAAAAGATTGAAAGATTGGAATAAAAAAAGTCCAAGACTCAAAACTTCAATTTGCATGCAAAATTACCAAAAGACAATTTGCATAATTTGTTAAGTCGGCAAATGAATTTAAAATGCGAGCAAACGAAGCGTAAAATTATTTAAACAACCCAACTTAGAACAAAAGAACAGAGATTATCTTTTCTTTCTTTTATTTTTGCATAAATATAATCGAGAATTCAAGTAAGAAGTTCCCATAAAAAACAGTGTTATAAAACAAATATTTTAAGTGATGATTTAGTGCATTTAGTGAATTAGCTAAATACTGAATAATTATTATTATAATAGCTGTAGAAAACATCAGCAACTTAAAATAGTGTACTATAATTGACCTTGAGCCTGCAGATCGCAGCTTACACACTCACTTAAAAATACAACGCAACAGTGTCAGAGTTTTCTCTGAGCGCAGTTAACATGGTATGTGTGAGCATGCGTGGCCTGTTAGAGAGGCTGCTGGTCTAGAACTTTTCGATTGCAGCGGAGCAATAGAAAATAGAGAATTAACAGAGGCAGAACAAATAACATAGAGTCATCCAACTGCTGCTTGAACGCTCTGCAGGCGAATTTAACAGCGGCAGACTGTCCTCTAAGCGCAGTTAACATAGTGTGAATCGGCTGTTGTGTGTAAACTCTGCAATTACAGCGAACAAGCACACAAACAGTAAAACAACTGAGTAGAGAGAATTAACAGTAGCAGAGCTTCTTTAGAGCATAATTAACATTTTTTCTGTCAGCGCAATTAGCATGCGTGCGCATTACAGCGAACAAACACACAAACAGAAATAGAATTAACAGAAGCAGAGAGAGCAAATAACATAGTCTAATCCATCTGCTGCTTGCCCGCCCTGCAGGCGAATTAACAGCGGCACACAAACAATAAAACTAATGAAAAGAGAGATTTATTAGTGGGAGGGCTTGCTTAGAGCGGACTAAGCCTATATGAATTGATAGAATAATTGATCATGAGAGGCTTCTGCACCTGAAAATTTTGGCTGGTTGCTTTAGTGCATTGCGACCTGTTGACACTTCTGTTTGCCTGGAATACCAGCAAGATTGTATGCCGTTGGAGAGCTCTTGTCACGCAAAAATAATTTGAATTTAATTGTTTCCTTAAAATCTTAATAACAGCCACATTCTTCAGCTATCTGTTGTCTAACTAATTACTTTAAATACTTGCATTGCAGTCGGAAAAGAATTGTGAAATGTATCGCGCTGTCATGGAGGAAGTTGCTCGCTTCTTGGAGCGTTATCAGCAGCAGCAGCAACAACAACAGCAGCTACAACAACAGCAGCTACAACAACAGCAGCAACAACAGAGCCGCCAGCAACAGTTGCAAATGAATCGTTTAAGTCTTGGCGGAATCGGAGAAATCTCCCGTTCAAAGAGTCTGCACCATGTGCACGGAGTACAAGGGGATCCAAATGGTTACACGGAGAGTCCTACTGGGATGTCTGCCTCAAACTCTTGTTCTTCCTCGTATCTACGAGCGAGAAGCAGCACAAATTTAATGCTAAACAAATCCATGCTAACAATGAACGAGGATCACAACTATGAGACTATTGCTCCTGCAGGCAGCTACAATGCCTTCAAGGATTTTACTTGGTAAGTAGATGCGGAAGGCTCTAAGTTGATCCTCTTTTTACCACAATAACCCTTTCAGGCGTCGTTCTCCGAAGAAATTGGGCGGCTGCAAGGCACGCCTCTCCTCCCCGGAAGCAGCCGAGGAGAAGCTCAACCAGGAGGCATTTCGACTGTCCCGCACCATACGCAATCTGCTGCACACGTCACAGCAGCAACCAGATCTCACACAGCCGCGTCACTCGATGCCAAGCGGTGGAGCGTGTGCATCAGGCGGAGGAGGGGTGGGGTCAGGTGGTCTGCATCATCATCTGCATCGTCTGTGCATGCAAAAGACGAGCTCCGTGCTGACGCTGCACAACTCAAGCAGCCTAAATGCCACACTGGATGCTTCTTTTAATCCGCTAACGACAAGTGTCAAAACCAGTAACAACAGCAACAGTAGCACCACCGCAACGCCAACCAGCGCCACAACAACCACCGCTGAAATGCTCTTTCTGCGAGCCAATACAATGCGGGATTCCCGTCTCTCGCTTCGTAGCTCCACCGACAGCTCTGTGCATTCCACGATTTCCTCGACAGCCTCGTCCACGTCGTCGTCCAAATTGGAAACCGATGAGGAAATTACAGCAATTACAACAGGTGAGCAGAAGGAACTATTTAGATAATTTATTTCACTATACTTTCTGAATCCCACAGGTAATAGCAACAATAACAACAACAAGCAGAGCAAATCAGCTGTCAACAACAACAGCACTAACAACAACAACAACAATGGTTCTAGCACAGAGGATGAGAGTGGCTTCAGTTCCATCAGTTCCTTCCATGATGTGGGTTTGCCCATGAGCTCCACGCTCATAGCAGAAAACCAGAACAGCAACAACAACAGCAGTCGAAACTCGACGCTCAAGTCGGCGGTGAATGTAGTGGGCGTTCCACTGCCACAGCAACAACAGTTGTCGCCCAATCAATCGCTCAGCAGCCAATCGTCAACGCAATCGCCGTCGAAAACCTATCGAAATGCCAATCGATATCAGCGCTTTTCTACGCTTTCCACCGAAGATGCAGCCGCAGTGCTTTGGGTTTGATTCAAAATCATTTTTCACCACTGTACATTTAGTAGATTTGCCCACTTAAGTTACAGTGATTGCAGTAATTGTTTTGCCAAATAGTTTCGCTTGAAAAAAGCTACTTTTGTTAAACAATTTGCTTTTATTTAAACCGAAAGTATAAACATTTCTTTGTCGCAATATTTACTGCAGCTACTGTATTTTAGTTTGTACGTGTACTGTTTTTTTTTTGTCGCTAGTGACGAATTTCTTAATTTACCATATTTTCACTGCCTATTTTAAAGGTCGCATTTTTACATTTAAAGTTTTGTAAAGTTTTTTTAAGCCAAGTTCTTTACGCAGTATTTATGTGTAATGTTTGCAGCTCTTTTAAAATAAAAGTAAGCGAAAACTCTTAAAAATATACCAGATTTGTTACACTTAGTGTGATGACTTCTTGTCAATCACATTGCCTCTGTGGCATTTGTCAAAATATGTTATTTTTTTTAGCTTGATTGTCATTAGTTCTATGTTAGAATTTCTCGTTTCGGCACGTTACGTTTCGCTCAAAACTTTTCGGTATTTTCCGCAAAATATTCCGGCAACGCACTCAACGCTACATACTCATATCGTGGATTATTCAACAAAAGAGGTTTGAAAGTGCAAGAAAACAGTTTAATAAAAAAAAAAAAAGAAGTCTAGAAAACAACAACAAAACGGAGAAAATATATAAAGAAAGAAAATCTTAAAAATGGCCAGTGCTCAATTGGAAAACTTTGAGACGTCGGTTTTCGAGCCAAACAAATTTCTGCAAAGTCGTTTGGAGCTACAATTGCCATTGTCGACATTGCAATCTGCCCATGATCACGGCACGCAGGAGATGCAGAAGCAGCGTGATCGGGAACGGGACTCGGATAGGGATCATGAACGGGATAGGGAGCGGGAGCGGGAACATGAGAGGGATCGTGATCGGGAGAGGGAGAGGGAGAGAGAAGCTAGTGTGCCTGACGAACAGAACGAGCAAACATATAAAATTGAATATAAACATCCACTCGAGCATGTCTGGACCCTCTGGTATCTGGAGAATGATCGCTCCAAGCACTGGAAGGATATGCTCAATGAAATAACACAAATAGATAGTATCGAAACATTCTGGAGGTAAATAAAACCATTCGCTTAAATTACCACTAATAACTTGATTATTTTCAGCTTGTATTATACAATTAAAACACCTTCGGAGCTCAAGATTGGCAGCGATTACTACATGTTCAAACAGGGTATTCAGTAAGTTGAACAACTGCTCCAAGTAGACTTTCCCAATAGTTGTCTTTTTGTCTCCACTGTAGACCCATGTGGGAGGATGAGGCTAATATCAAGGGTGGTCGTTGGCTTTTCACTGTGGGCAAGAGTTCCAAGGACGCACTTGATCGCATTTGGCTGGAAATCCTGCTCATGATGGTGGGCGAGTCCTTTGAATACGCCAGTGAAATCTGCGGAGCTGTCGTCAATATACGCGCCAAGAGCAATAAAATTTGTAAGTTCCGCTATCTTTAATGAATTCTCTCTTAACTTGGCTATAAAACTTCCTCTTCTCATTTTCAGCTGTCTGGACAGCAAATGGGACAAACGAGCTGGCCGTTTTAGAGATTGGTTTTAAGCTGAAAACTTTGTTGCACCTACAATCTCACAATCTGCAATATCAACTTCATTCGGATGCCATGTCGAAAGTTAATTCGGGAGTTCGATCTGTATATAGTCTATAAAGAATCGTTTTTTTTTTATATTAGTTTTACAGATTAGTGTGTGCAGCAAATGAGATTGGCGTAATATGCTCATGTCGTATTTGAAAAATATGCATGTAGTATATGAAATTCATTTTAATATCGGAGCCCAAATTGTATATTGAAATTCCAGCAAATTCAGGCAGCCATATTTTAGGGTTCGAGAATTATACTAAAAATTATTTAAATTGTTTGCCGTAGACTGTAAGGGCATTAAAACTATCCTTTTTATACCCTGTAAAAATGTTGTTTTTAATATGGAACGGTTTCATGATTTGTCCTTTGACGCCTTGGCCATATTTTTTGGGGAGTAGGTAAGGAAACATATAAATCGATGAAGTACTTTATCAGGAGTATTTGGAGACATGTCCTACCAAAATGCGCCAGGATATGGCCGACATACGAACAATTTGCTTTAAAATAGCTCCGTTTTTCAGCTCTCATTCCTTGATGTCCTTGTAAATTTAAAAAGGACATATGTTTTTAGACTCACAGCTGGCAGGACTATCGAACTGCATTCAAGGATTTCAAAGATTCTTCCAAAAATTTTGCTGTAAAATTTTAAAGGGGGCAGTAAGGAAAATCGGTCAAAATGGACAAAATCAAGGCTAACTCGGCTATTTAAAGGACTATCGGGGTGTCCTTTGGAACGTAGATATTTATAGTCATGACTATTGCGAATATATACTCAGAAGGACGAAAATCCTTTCAGGAGCAAAATTATCCTGTAAATTTTGAAATATAATTTTAGCCAATATCTTGAAAGTCCTTTGAAGGATCCTCTTGAAAGTGGTGTCAATCGATAGGTTTTAAGCAGGACTATCGACTGTGGAAAGGACATTCAGATCGCCCTGCGTGTTTGGCTGCTACAAGGGATTTTGTGTTTTTAGCCCGTTTTTCTACGGTTTTTTCATTAAAAATTTTCGTTGTTATGATCCTTAAAAAACTCCAAAAACTTATAAACCCTATAGACAGAGAACCTCCCCAGGAGTACTTTAAGACATGTCCTGCCAAAATTGACCAGGATATGACCAAGATATGGACAAATTTCATTAAAAAATCCAGACTGTCCTTAAGACCACATAAGGAATAATTATGTAACGCTTACAGTTTTTATATAGTATCGTGGTTTGTATATTTAAGATTATCATACTCAGTTACAATAAATCTGTTTGGCTGTACGCCACAGCCAAATTCAAACGAATTCCTTGAGTATAACATTAATTGTTATATAATTTTTATAAAATTTACTCAGTAAACATTCACAGCTTTTGTGCAAAGTGGGCGACAAGCCGAAAAACATGAAATCGAACCGAACCGATTCAAATCGATCATTCTAACGAGCGATCGCTTGAACGTTTCCAGTACGTGAATGAGATTTCAAGTCACTAATACAATTAGTTACATTATACGATTATACATTGAACATATTGTTAAATATAGATATTATAGTAGATGTTGGTTTTTTTTTTTTTTTAGCATATAATAAAAAACTATTTACAATTAATAATAGACTTGATTTCGATTAAAAAGAAAACATAAATCAATTTGAAATCGAACGCAAACGCTTCAACATTTGCGAGCGCAATGAAAAGAACTTAAGAACTTCTAACTTAATAACTAGGAATCTGATTGGACGCGTGAATTGTTCTGAGATTACAAATTCGAGTTTGATTTTGAATAGTTAAAATTACAGTTATCGTTAAAGTTATTGGTATTGTTATGTTGAGAGCACATTTTAAGCGAGTTTTTGTGTGCGCGTCAAGGACGACACAAACAAAACGAAGACAATTCAAATGGAATACTCAAAGTGGAGCTAAGCTGTTCAGGTTCCTCCGCTAAATTCGACCCACAAGTGCCTTGTTCTTCCGCGTGGGTTGCACGGACAGCGGTGGCACCACCAACATCTCCGACTGCGTCGATGGCGAATTGCTTCTCATGCTGGAACAATCTTCATCAGCCACTTCCTGTAAATATATTTCTTAATTTAGACATAGATCTTCACGAGCAACGAGTTCAACTCACGTTAATGTTGGTGCAGCTGGCCAAGCGCATCTGGGCCAGCTGCGAGGCAGGAGTCAAGGAGTTTGTGCTGCCAAACGGCGATGTCATCATGGTGGAAACAGCCCGTTTCAGCTTATTGGGTGTTTTGTTAAAGGAAAATGCGCGTCCCACCTAGGAAAAACCAAAGGAAAATTCAATTAAAAAATTTTAAGTAATAGGTAATGAAACAGTCGAGTAAGACAGAAGAGAAACTTACCTTAAGACGGGTTTTGGCCGCCAGTTTAAAGGCTTTGCTCAACGTGCTGACATTCGTATCGCTGATGTCCACCTCCAGCTCCAGCGAGGTGCGACTCAGCAGCATTTTATCCTGCAGAAGAAAATATTACTTTAGTATAACTAAAATTCTGAATGGAATTGCTAACTCACCGCATCTGTGCGACAGGTGTGGGCTGCGATTTGCATGCAGAGCTTCTTCAGATAGACCAGCTTATCCGTCTCCTCGTCGATAATGCTGAAGGTGTAAAGCTTCTCCTTATCACCGCGTTGTAGAAGGCCAAACGCACGCGGACTGTCCGTGATATCAATGACAAAGCGTATCGTATTCAACGATATCAGCTTAATGTGTTTGTGCGTTTTGGCCGTGCTCGGTGATTTGGCCGTGTTGAAGCCACGTGAGCGCCTCTTACAAAGCTCAATGGAATCGGAGAACAAGTAGAGCAATAAACTATCGCCCCGACCACTTAATGAATCTGACAATTCGTTGACCTCGCACTTGGAAATGAAGCTACGATTGGAGCTCACCAAATGGGCTGGACAACCGTCGATATCGTTGAATATATCGAAGATGGCCATTCTCGACTCCGTCCGACGCTTGTCCTCATTGATATGCAGCGTGACCTGCTTGATGGCCTTCAATGCTTCCTCGAGACGAGCGTGGTCCACATTACTGCCGCCCGTGTGCTTCAGTATATCGTTCAGGAGCAGACTAATGCTGGGCAAACGCTGCACGGGTCGTATCATCAGGTCCTGCAGGCTCTGGCGTCCGCACTCGGGCTTTGTTTGGTTAATCTTAAGGAAGGCATGGAAGCGAGGATATTCACGATCACAGTACAGAAGTTGCTCTTTCATCTGCTCGTAGAAATTCACATAGGGCGGGTAGGCTTTGATCAGCTCATCCCTATGCTGGATTATAATGTCCCCGATGAGGCAATCTTCCCGCCAATTGGCATGCAGTTTTCTCAGGTGCTCCAGCATGCTCTGATGCACCTCGTGAATGGGCAGGAAGTTGCCAAAAATAGATTTAATCTCTGACTTATTCAATAGCGGATCGTTCGTCTCAGCCAGCTCTTCCAGTTTGTTCTTGAACAACTAAAAAAAAAAGGTCAGATTAGATAAGGATAGATATTAAGTTTAATTACTTACATTTAATATGGTATCCAGTATGCCCACATAGTTGGACTCTGTGGTGTAAAAGTCCATAAAGTGATTGAAACGCATGGATTTCTTGGTCGGAGTTGCTTCACTTATTTCTGTTTCCACGCCTGGAAGCAGTTTATCGTCCAGCTTATCAGGACTGGTAGTGCAATCAAAGAAGCTATTCGAAACGGACAAAAGACCGGCATCGGATACCGAGGAGCGCCTTTTGCCCGATCCCAAAGGAGTGCCCTCCAATTGAATGCGCTGAGAGAAACGCTTCCGTTTCCGCTTGTTGAAACTAATGGGCAGCGAGTCCCGACGATCTGTGCTAGGAGTATTCGTAATGCTATCCAAATACTGTAAGGAAATAAAGATTATTCATTGATTTTCTAAATATCTCATAATGTAATACTCACATCACCGAACAGATAATCCATCTCGTTGGCATAGCCATTCTGGATTGTGTACCAAAACCAATCCGATTTCAGAATATGCGTATTATGATTCTTTGGCTCCGGTTTCGAGACAGTCGTGTGCTCATCCACAACCTGATTTTAAATAAAATTCAAATGAAATTTCATTTAAACTTTTCGCAAATCAAACAGAAAACTATTTACAGAATGTGAATAAAAATGTTTTGTTTGATTTATGGATTATTAAGTCAAGCGTCTTACTAATTAAATCTATTGTACAGTTCACAAAACGCAGCAACAGCAGCAGTAGCAGTAGCAGCACAATAAATTATAAATATTGCAATTATCAAGTGTATAGAATCAGAATTCTACATTTGAAAAAAAAACAGAGAAAAGGTCAAACAAAACATTTTTAGTGCACATTTTTCTACTTTTCTTTTGGCTTGTGGCAAAACACTTTGAAACGGCAACAGAAAATAATAATAAGAATAAAGTGTGTGAATAAGTGAATAGGTAAATAACATAAAATAAAGTTAAAATTCCAGAATTCCTTTCCATCTCAATTCATTGTAGTGAAACATTTGTGCAAATATTTGTTAGTTATTAAAACAAAGCAGAAAGCTCAGTATCTTATAGATACTTTGTGTGTGTTGTTCAAATTCTTTCTTCTTCTTTTTTGATTTTTTCAATATTTATTGTGCTGCTTTTTGGCTTTTTGTTGTTGCATGTGATCGGAAAATAATTAAAATAGAGTTAAGAAAAAAAAAGAAAGAAAATAGACAATTACCGCACCCAAAATATGACTTAATCTACAACATAATCATAATCATAACCATAAACAATAAAACATGTAAATTTGGTTTTAATAGCGAGTTCGTTAATTTTTGTTTGTTTGGGTTTTTTTCTGAAAAATGTGCAAAATCCGCAAGCAGATGAAAAGTGGGGAAAATGCGCCGATTTGTGATTGAAAGCGCGATAAGTTCGAGTACAGTAGCTCAAGTAATTAGTTTAACAAGCCAAAATATTTAAATTAAACTTCTATAAAGAAAGTTCTGCCTTGTGAAAACAATTACTTGAGCCACTGTGTAAGCAGCACAAAATGTTTCAATGCAATGAACAGAGGAAGAGAGTGAGAGAAGCATATGAGAGATGAAACAAAAGATTTCCTAAGCGACAAGTTTGCTGAGCCGTTTCAAAGCATTCGTTCCACTGTAAATGTATCTTTGTATCTGTGGTGTTACTGTATGCGGATGTATCTGCATCCTTTCAAGTACCATTTGCATGGGAGGCAGCTCATCGGGTAGGCTCTCAGCTGTTTTGGCACCAGCGTTGTCAATGACTTCAGTTGAAGTGGATGAAGTTGATGATGATGATGAGGTTGTGGCTGTGATTAATGTGGTGACTTGAATGGGCAGCAAAGAAACCGAGCAAGCAATTGTAGATGAAGCATCAGTCGAGGAGAATGTTAGTGAGCAGCTGGCACCAGTTCCTGCTCCGGCTCCCGCTCCTCCTCCAGCTCCTTTGGCTGTTTCTACTACTACATTCGGTACTGCTGCTCCTGCACCTCCTCCCCCAGCCAGTGGTCCAAAGAGTCGCTTGGCCGTCTTCTTGGTGCCAGAGGCACTGCCAGTAGTTGCTCCATATCTTTGCAACGGTGCCTTGGGTGTCTTGAACCCACTGGCATCCAACTGGAGGCCGCACTCCGGAGTCGACTCCCTTTCTGCACGCCGACTGCTGCTGCTGCGTGTTATGCGTCCGCAAATGCTGCGCAGCTTCTCCTTTACAGGCTTGCGAATGGATTCATTAAGAGTGTTGCTGATGCTGGCCAGGGAGCATATGGAATCATCTGCTGCCTCCAGGGTCTCGCCCTCGCCCAGCTGAAAGGCAGATGTGTCAGCGACGGCAATGGAGCTTCGACGTGTGCGCAGTGTCTTGATGATGGGCGTGCGATCGGCTACAAAACTCATGGATCGCTTGAGCGTGCGGGTTATGGAGCCTGTGCGAATGAGTTTGGGTTTCTTGGTGCTCGCAGGCAGAGCAAACGAGTCCACCGACATCAGTGAGACACTATCGAAGCTATCGCGTTTCCGCTTCAAATCATTCTCAGTGGCCAGGAGATCCTCCGTTTCCATGTCACACTCATTGATGGTTTCTATGGCCAACAACTTGGATTTCAGAATGGGCGAAATACTTTCGGCCTGAGCCTGAAAGCCACGCGGGGATTGACTTCCACCGGGACTGGTGGGTGTGCCCGCTGTGATGGTTATACTGGGTTGTTCCAGGTACTTCATGCTCTTGGGAGTGCTCGACTGAACATCCTCCGCGTCCACTTCGGTCTCTGCCTCCTCTGCGTAGTCTGGCAATGGCAGTTCTTCCTCCCGCTGCTCATCCGCCTCCACAAAGAGACGATCGTCAAAGTGTATGTCCTCCGGATCCTCGACTTGATTCTCTTTCTCTAAAACAGGCTGCTTAAGCTCTGGACTTGTGCTGGAGGAGTGCTTGCTGTGATTGCTGCTGGTGCTGCTGCTGTTGTTGCTTAATTGAGGATTAGTGTTAGTGCTGGGGTTAGTATCAGTGCTAGTAGCTAGACTAGTGCCACAGGTGCTGGCAAAGACAGCGCCCGTATTGGGCATCACCTGTAAGATATGTACACGAGACAAGGAATCAGCCACAAGAAACAAATAAAAACAAACAAAACTTTCACTTTTAGACCAAAGAAGAAAGCGCATGCAACAATTTCAAGCTACTTATTAATTTAATTTAATTATGTTAACTGCCACCCTCTAAGCTGTGGAGTGAAAGGCACGGAAAGACAAAGAGGGAGATAGATCTTTTTACTCACGACATGCGAGCACTCGGGATCATCCAGTTCAGCACAGACGCCTCCATTCTCGAGCAGCACATCGACCATGTGTTGATGCTCCTCCGCGGGGAAACCAAAGAAACAGATCTTTTGGCCCTCGAAGGCCTTCAAGCGATGCGCCTTAGTGAAACTGTCCTGCGTCGCCTCCAACTCGGGCGAATCTCGTGCGGCCCAAGCTGCAAAGACCCAGGCGGGTCGCACCACCGTCAACCGAAAGGTTTTCGCGTATCTAATCAAAAGTAATTTAAATACTTTGTTAATAATTGAGTAGAGCAAAAAATGAACTCTTATTTTCAACATAGTATTAAATCCTTTTACACTTTCTAAGGACAAACTCCAATACTTACTGATACTTTTCGCCGCCACTGTGATTGCATATCAAATGCGTGGTCTTTGTGTTCAAATCTTTCTTGATGCAGCCGCCCATGGAGTGTATGAGATTCACCAGTTTTGTCTGCAAACGCAAATCAATTTTAGAACACTATTTAGATCGGAATCGGAAGGATCAGACACTCACCAGCTCATCCTTTTTGCGAATGCCCGTGAAGCAGGTAACGACGCCTCGCATGGCGTAGTTGTAAATGGGCCGAGTGTTTTGGCCAAGTGCCTGCTTCTTCTCGGCGGCATACTTCAAAGCGGGTGGGCCTAGAATGCTGCAAGAGAAAGAGAGAAGAAGAGAGTGAGTAAGAAGACTATTAAATATTTATGTGGCACACTTTTGAATTATGCAAGGTTGTAAAATGTTTGTGTCTAGCTTTTTTTGAGGCACTTTTTATGCCCCCAATTGACCTTGGCGATAATCCGGCCATATTTCACTCGACTTTTGATCGGTCGGTCGCTTTAAAGCGCTTTCCAATTGTAATCGAGCGCAGCAACCGTGCGATCAGGCCATCTACGACAGACTGCAACAAGATCAGTCAAGATCAAGCAAGTCGAGCGACACAAGCAGACAGAGACGGAGATATAGATACAGCTATATCTAAAGCTATAGATATACCTATATATATATATGGCATATGCATGTGCACACACGCGACACCTGGTGGCAATTGGTGGGCATGTAAACAACAATCAAAATGTGAACTTTGCCCCTCGCTCTTCACGCTCCAACAGTGCTGACGTTTTTAAAAAGCTAAAGAAATAAAGCAGCTTGAAATAAATATTTCATCCTTTCCACAAACAGAACTGTGAAAACGCGCTAACTGTCAGGAAAAAAGCTAAAGCGACAGCACTGCTCTCTACATTTAACCGTCTCTAGTCTCTACTAGGGAGAGTGAGAGAGAGAGAAAGTGATCAATTCTGTTTAAGGGTCTTTTGTTTATGACTGAGTGAGTGCTCCCAAAGGGAGCGTCCAACTGGTCCACGCGAAACCGGAAGTATTCATAAACAAATCAATCGAGCGGAAGTGGGCGGATTCTTCTGATTCTTCTCGTACTGCCTCTCTGCTTCTTCTACCCTCGGAGTGTGTTCGTATTTATGAAATATAAACATATATTTTTAAATGAGCCAAGCAACAGAATATTGCAAATTAATTTATGTACATTGCATTCATCATCACTCATTTATTCATTCATTCATTTATCCATTTTTACGTTAACTCATTCACTTATTTTTGTGGCTAGAATACTGCCTGAATCTGCCCATCACAAATACTTGGGAAACAAAAACAATGAGCAATCATCTTAAATACAGAAAACGGCAATAAACACTCGTTCGGGAATTCCAGGAAACGCTTTTGCGAATAAATGAATGAGGATTATCATTAAAGACTATCACGATTGACAGAACACATAAGGAATAGTTTGTAATTATTAAATAAATCAATTAACATTCTCTATATTATTGTATTTTCTGTTTGTAGCTTCAATTTAAGTCACTAAAATATTATTAGTTAATATTATATAAAATAAAATGTTTCCATTTAATTGCAGTTTATTTCACTGTGGATTTATTTTCAATTAAAATAGGAATTCTTTCAAGTACGACACTTTTCACACAATTGGTAAGAATTTTCCCACACACAACAAGATTTATTGCGCCCTTACCAAAGTTTAAAACTTTCCATGTGCAGCACAAATATTTAAACAAACTTTGAATTTTCTTTTCTGTTTTTCTCTAAACATCAACCAAATTATTATAATGGAAATTAGTTGTAGGAAACGCGCCTATTTTATTGTGGGAAACTCAAGAGATTTTCCGATTCTAACCGCGCGACTAAACAAACACAACTGTTTTTCTTTTAGCTTTTTGGGGATAGAAAATGCCGAAAATGCGAAGAACAAATTGTGACTGAACGCAATCCGAATGAAAACTTGTGGAAAATAGAAAATACAATTTGGATGGCACACACACACATACAAACATTCAAACGAGTGCCAAGTGTCGTACACACACAGAGGCCGAGAGAGGGGGACAGAGAAATAAAGAGAGAGAGAGAGACACACTCAAGTGCTTTCTGTAAGCTGCGCAAACATTTAAAAGAATTTTTAAAAGAAATGACAAAAGTGATTAATAAAGCGTACGACGACAGGTGAATTTATGCAAATATTTGGAAATTAATTGTATCTAAACTGTGTGTGGATAGATAAATAGCAAGTCCATGCATATAACTATATTTCTTGGGAATTTTCTTTGTTTTTCTTATTGTTGATCAAGGAAAACCCCAGATGATCATGGCTTACTCAAAGCACAAAAATGCGAAGAGTCAGCAAAGTTGAGTCCACACGACCGCTGTCTATCCTACGCGTTGCGTTTCCCGCTTCCCCACCCTCTGCAAAGGGTACACAAAGATCCCGATAATGAAGATCTGTCGGCTATAGATGATGAGCTGTTGATGACCTCCGAGTTGTGGGCAATCCGTGGTGGGAACAAGTTGCTTGTGTTTTGTAAAGTGCGCTGATCTTTTGCCCCCCACAAAAACAGCATAAAGAGACAGAGAAAGGGAGGGAGTGAAAACCAATCGAACTTTGCGAGGGTCAAAACTATAGAACAGTCAATGACAGCAGTCTTCTGCCAGCTACTTCTGCCCCCACAATTAATTAGCTGTACAGAAACTTATAAATTATAAACATATACATATATATCTGTATATATACACGCATATATCAAAAAATATAAGCCATAATAAAAATGTATATATAAATTTATTTATTTTGCGTTTTTTGTGCTGTGTGTGTGTGAATATCTTCAAGAATTTCCGACTCGTTGGCGACGTTTTCCACACTTTTCACGCTTTTCACACTTTCTACGCGTCTTTGACATCGTGTATTCCCCACATAAATATATATTCATACATATTTTATTAAGAATCTTGGCGCCTAACGATTGCAGCAATCTGACGCATACCCCGTCCCCACCGCCCCCTGGCAGGGAAGGGGAACACCACCTCTGCCCTGTATTCAACGACTCATTTCGATTTCATTAGAAATACGCAAAGATTTTCAGCTTAACGAATTCCTTTCCTTTGAAAATTCTACAAAATTTTCAATTTTCAACATTTATTGTTTTGAATGTCGCCAAATCGATGAATGAAAGCGCCCCAAAATAGGCAATGTCGTCGAGTGTTTCAATGATTCAGAGATCATCCGCTATATACTATGCACACAGGCAATGTGCAAAGGTTGGAACGGCGGAAAAAAGCTAAATACCAGGTAACAACAGCTGCAAAACAAGCTGGTATTCAGACATTTTTTAAAAGCTTTTTTAACCACAAATTTTATTGATTTTCATTTTAGGATAAGCAAATTTTAATTTTAAAAAACAAGCTAAATATTCAGCTTTCCACGACTTGGTGAGAAAAACTCCTACACGGCAGCACTGAGCTGAACACAGTATAAAACAATTCATCTTTTGCTATATATAAACATGTTGCCAAATAGCAATTAACAAGATCTTTTGTGGCATATTATTTGTATGCGTTTAAAGTGATCTTTAAAAGTATGTGCATACAAGCATGTGAATGCCATTCAGGGAATTTTCTGAATCCAATTTGTTCCAACCATTTCCCCTGCCCCTTCCACGCCCCTTTTGGGGTTTTCACAGGAAGTACTACACGCAAGTTCTCGGTAATTTATGCATTTATTTTTACAACTTTTCAGATCTTTCTCTAGACGCAAAGGTTATGTAAAGTGGTTCCAGACTCCGGCGAGCAATTCAGCCAAATTGAGGGCAATAAAAGCTTAAGGAGCCATTTATTAAAGCACAATGATTCCAGCACAATTATACTGAAGTTTCATTGAGAAAGTAATTTTTAAAAATCTAGACAAAAACAACGGGACTAACTTAATGATGTTTTCAAGGGGATTGTCTACTAAATATATAATGCATTTTAACATTGTTTGTTTAAAAGCTATTCAAGCTGAAATGCAGAACTCATTAAGATATGAAATAATGAGCAAAACAACTTTTCCAAATAAAAAACAAACTTAGTATTGAAAAAGTTATAAAAGTTAGGCGAAAACAACTTTAAATGTTGAAATTTTCTATGACGACTGTTTAAAAAAATTTATTTGTGTGGGTATGAAAAGCTTTGTAAAATTCAAAATATTTTCGAAAGCAACATTTAGCTAATTAGGGATTATTTTTAGTGATAAATGTATTTTGGGCAAAGTGTCATAAAATTATTGATCAACTTACTCTATTTATACCGATGTTATATGCAGGTATATATGTATAATAGGTATTTTTACCACTAACCGAAAACAATTTTATGTGCACAATAATAACAATAACAAAAAATAAAACGAAAACTAAGAAAATAGAAATACAAACATTCGAAACATGAATGAAATTTTGCCAAATAAATAATAATGCTAAAGAGGTGGGTATTCGGGGGGTGTACAAGGAGCATTTATCAGTTAGCTTCCGTTTTGCGAAGCTCTTCTATATCTTTTACATGTTTTGTGCGAAAAGACACAAAAAAATATGATGTTTAACATGAAAGCAAAGGCAAAAAAGCGAAAGAGAAACAACTTAAGCCGCAAGAAACGCATTTGGTGACCTTGAACACGATCGTAAATAAATGAAATTAAAAAAAAATAGTAGTAGAGACTGTGGGCGAACAAAGCGACTGCAAGAGACCCTGTATTTGTGTTGGAGTAACAATTTTGGAGTTTTATCAAATGAGCAATATCAACACAAAGCATTGACAGTTTGCTCTTAGAAAAGATTTTTGTTCAGTACATAGGGGAGAAAGTCACACACTGTTTAAAATCAAGAATTTCTTAAATTAAATTAAAATTCAATTTATTTTAAAATTAAGCATTTTTTTCTTGAAAATGTGGCCTCTTAGTGAGAGCTTAAGCTACAGGGTCTAAATATTATTGTTAATCACTAATGAGGCACATGAAGAATGTTTGCTTGTAGTTGCTGTTGTTGTTGGTGTTTTATTTGAATTGTTGCCATTACTGCGCAGCGGGTAAATTAATCAAGCGTGGCGAATTATGCCGCAAGTTCCAAATTTGACAACAATTTGTAGCAAATGTGCAAAAATACCGCTAGCAGGGGGCACAAGGGGAAGAGGAAGCAGCAAAGAAGGGTGCAGAAAAGACAGCAGCTTTTTCTGCTGTCAATCTCCCGCAAAAGTGTGTGACAGAGGCAGTAAAGGGGGAGTGTCTAAGGGGAAAGGCGAGGGAAGACCGTGCGTGTTCTCAATTTCAATTTTGAAATTTTGGCTGCTGTTTTAGCTCCACTCGTGTCACTTTTTTCTTTTAGCTTCTGTTGGCTTCTGTCGTGTTCAATTTGTTGACATTATTGTCGTGTATAAATAGATATATTTTAGTAGGTCCAAGACTCACCATTCCTTCTGCTTGTGTATGACATCAAAGATCTCGCTCTCAAAGTCCTGCAAGACGTAGAAAGTACGCCATTCCATGTCATTGATCAGCTCCAGACCCGTTTCCGAGTGTACTACGGGCATTCCAAAACTCTCTGCTGCCTGTACTGTGGCAGCATCTTCACCGGCCACGCCCACCAAACAGATGCGTGTGGGCAGTTTGGCCATAATGGACATTTCTGTGGCGGAAAACAAGAGGAAAATAGAAAAATTAGCAATGAGTACTCTCGTGTGTGGGTGTACGTGTGTGTGGGTGGGTTCTTGTGTCTATATTTAAATCAAGATTATAATGGCTAAGTGCAGGCAACGTCATAAGACACAGGGAATGGTTTCTGAGCGACTTCAGTATACCCTTCAGAACCACCACATAATTAATTAAAACGCATATTGCTTTGTACAAGTACTTATATGACACACTGTGTGCTACAAAACTTTCGCAATCTTTTAATAATAAGTTTTCAAATCACATAAGTTTTTTTAACCCAATTACGCACTAATTTTATAAATATATAGAAAATATAGTTTATTAGTTCGACGTCACCTTCAACCTATCGAGTATTGAGTATCTTTGAGATAAACAGACCAATAAATTTAAGTACTCTTTGTTTTCGAGTGCTAAGAGGCGCGAGAAGGCGTCTCATTAAAAGTTTGCTGCTATGATTTATGGCCATCACTTTTTTGTTTGTTTATGCAAAATTGCAGCAGAAACAAAATAAAAATGTGAACGATAAACAGAACTAAGAACAAGTAGACGAAGAGGACGTGCGGAGGAGATGTGTCTCTCTATCTCTACCTCTTTCTCTCTCGCTCTGAAGGGCAGATCGATCATTTAGCAGCATTTTGT
Source organism: Drosophila parthenogenetica (assembly GCA_035047505.1). Classification (NCBI taxonomy): domain Eukaryota; kingdom Metazoa; phylum Arthropoda; class Insecta; order Diptera; family Drosophilidae; genus Drosophila; species Drosophila parthenogenetica. The sequence continues at coordinate 431,020 of JAWNPM010000070.1, forward strand.
GAGCTGTTGACATCAATTTTAATTGTGATCGCCAAGTGATGATTGTTCGGGCTATTATCAGTGCTGCCACAGTAGCCTTTTTTCAAAGAGCTTTTTAAGTCATTTCTTTAAATTATATTTTTAATTTAGAACTTTTATAGCATTCAAAAATTAAGCGAATGTTTTGCAATTAAGTTTAAATTTTTGATTTTTAAGGTTTTGGTTTTTGTTTGACGAATTTCATTTTTATAATATGCTTGTCCCTTTAGCCTTTTTTTAATTAACTGCTGGCAACACTGGTCGTAATTATTATTATTATTGTAGTTGTAGTTCTGTCTACGTCGTAGCCCTGGGGTCCCCCGGCCGCGTGCCACCCCTGCCCCCTGTGACCTTCACATCATTGTCAGCTTCTTAGTTTTTGACAAGCAGAAAGCGATGCAAAAGGAACAGAAAAAAAAGAAACAAAAAGAAAATTCAGTCACGCCACCCACACGAGCTCAGTCTTTTTACACAGTAATGTTGCTCAAGTGCATTCAATTTTCCCGGCACTTTCCCTCCCCTTTTTCCTGCCCACTCTACTCAATCACCCCTGGCCACTATTTCATAGTTGGTGCATTAATTTTATCCAGAACTGTGCGGCTGTAACCGATGCCAAATTGCGCTTTTGTATCTCTGCCGCTTGAGACGCGTCGCACAATGGGCAAGAAAGCGATTATCTAGCATTTAAAACTTTCGTTTTAATTGAGGTGGAATTGCAAATTGATAGGAATAGAAATGTAAATGAATATGGAATATAACATTTACGCCCCTTTATTAAAATATTTAAATTAAAAACTAAAATTGGTTAGCTATAAAACAATTTGGACTAAACATTGAGCTGCTTTTCTAAGTTGCTTTTATTACAATTTGTCTTGACATAAGCTGTGTTTGGCCCACTGTGCCATCATCTGTGGCACTTGTGCAATTTGAGCAAAGTCCAGAGTTCCCCTTCCACAGCTCACCCAAAGAGATGAAAGAGAGCAACAGGAGTGCAAAGAAGAAGAAGGAGGAGCAGCAGCAGAAAAGAGATGAGGAACAGATGTAGATATGCACTCGATGCTGTTCTTGTTGTTGTTATTGTTGTTGCTGTCGCCATATGACGCATGGAATTTTTAGAATTATCTCTTTATAAACACGGTAAATTTGTACAATGGAATTTATTTGTTTTTTGAGCTAGCTGCATTATTTGAAATATATAATTTAATAGTGTTTACAAAGGTATTAAATGGTTGAGGAATGCATCGCATGACATGAACTGAACTGAACTCAGCTCCCCCTCTCTCTCTCTCTCTTCTTTCTCTTTCTCTAATGTTATTATTATTGTGAGTCAAGTTTTGAAAAACGACAATAATTGGCGTAATGATAATGATAGCAAATCACACTTGACAACTGAAAAAATCACACGACTAACTATTTACATTGAAAGTTATTATTATTGGCCAGGTTTATAGACGGTATAGCGGTTTTACCGCTGAAAAAGCCCAATTCAAAACTGAATCACTTGAAATATTGATTTCGCCCACTCAACAAATATATAAATAATAACAAAAGCACTGTATTCAGTTGTATTTAATTACATTCGTTTGAAATGAAAAAGTATTTTGCAAAACATTTCAAACTGTCTCAAAATCGAACAAGTATATCGTTACATACAGATGTTATATACATCGAATAAATCAAGTTAATACCTACAGAAACAATTCCCATATATTTTTATAAAAATTTTGATTATTTTCAAGATGCCATTAATTTGAGAAAGAATCCCAAAGAGCTTTGTATATTTTGTATATTTATTTTAAATAATTTGTGCAATACGCTTGATTTATTTTATAATGCAAATACTTTAATTTGGAAGAATTTATTTGCTTTAATAAAGCGTTTTTCTGCTTGCTTGGTTGCACACATTTTTCTCAATTTATTTTTTTAAATTCTGGAATCGAGCTAAATACATTTCAAAGGAAGTAGTAAGCCTCTGCATACCTGAACAAATCCCCGTGATCCTTTAGGCCTGAAATAAATACTCTTTCGTACCTGTAAAATCCTCATACACCTGACACAGTGCTGCCTGTTTGAGATTTCTCTGCTTGACTTCCTCCTGTGCCGCGTAGGTGAAATAGGTCCAAGCCTCACGACGAACCGTGACGAAATTTTGGTGCTTCTTCTTTTTCTGGTGGAACTGGGCAGAGGTTGCTAGTGGCAAGTGCAACATGTCGATGCGTCCGACGTTAAGGGATCAAACTCAGAATTGCAACTAACAAATTTTTGGCATGAAAACACAGCGCAGTCAGGCGAGAAAGCCACAGGTGTGTGTGTGTGTGCTGCCCCCTTTAGAGGTGGAAGGAGAGCAGCAAGCAGAAAACGTACACACATGCACACACATGTTAAATGCTAAGGGCGAAAGTGCGAAACAACCTCACAGGTGGTTACTGACCATGGGAATGGAAATAATTTGCATTTGGGAATATCCCTCCTGCTCTGCTTAAAGCATCCTCTCTTAAGGACAACCTCAAAAGTAAGAACTGACCATGGTAATGGGCCGAGACAGGGGCTTGGGAATAAGAGTGGGATAGGGCACTGGTCGACAGTTATTTGTTATTTGGGAATTTCCTTTTACCGTTCACTCTCTAAGTCTTCTGCTGCTCGCTGGCCCACTGCCAAAGAAGTGATGAAAAACTAATTGAATGGCATTTGCTGCTGCTTTTGGCTTTGCCTACACACGACGTTTTATTTTACTTTTTTTTTGTGAAATGGACTCATCAAAGTGGAATCTTGTAATAAAATTATGTTTGTCAAGCCTTGACGTAGTCTTTTTTTGCGCTGACCTGAGAAACAGAGACAGGGAGATAGACCTTCGCGGCGGCGTACATCTGTGCTCACACACATACACACATGCATACAGAGAAACATGCAAATGTATGCGTGTAAGAATGCCATTAACATTGAAACAACAGACAAGACGGACGCATTGGCATGTGTCCTCTGTTAATAAAATACCCGGAAAGAGGGAAGAAGCAAGGAAAGCAGGAATTGAAATCGTGGTAGGTAATAACAATAACAAAACAGAAAGCAAAAGGGAGAGCAAAAGTGAGAGAGTGCGCAACCAAATTAGTTTCCTGCTCCTACCTAAGCAAACAGCGCACACACATACACACACCCAAACACAGAAAAGCAGGATTGATGTTTAGGCGACTGCGCGTTGTTGTTGCTGTAAGCGCCTTTGGTTCATGTCGATGTTGTTCTTGCTTGGTACAGTGCCGATAGGTGAACAGGGGTGGTGGTACTGTGCGAGGGGTGCAAAATATTTAGCACACATTTCTATGCGCGTTCTGCTGCCATTGACAATATTTAAGAATAAATTCAGAAAGTAGCTTAAAATTCCCTGACGCGTTGTCGCTGTCTTTTTTTAGTACTACAACAAAAAAAAATATATATTTTATTTATCTGCTGTTAGTGACACTTTTTATGTGAATGCTTAACGCCTGCTGCGGACCGACATTGAAAATTAAACCCAAAAAAAAAATAAAAGACCAAAAAATATTTGGCGACGAACAGCAGCTGTTCTTCCCCATCCCTTTTCTTCTCTGCAAACGCTTGAGACTCACCTGTTTTTGATTGTTCCTCAATAGTTTCCATTTCGTTTGAATTGCATAAAATTTGGCCAGAGACGCCACTTACACTTACGCACTCACACGCACACACTATCGAATATGTGTTGTTTTATATTATTTGTTACTTTTGCTATTGAAGTTTCTTTGTTTAATTTTTTATTTTTGAATAATGGTTTGTTTGCTATGTTTTACTCATTTCTTAAAAAAGCACTTTGCCAGTTCCATTCCATCTTTGTTTTCTCAACAAGTAAATTGAACAAATGCTTTGGTCAATTAAAATGAGGCGCGCAAAAAACACAGTCACAGTTTACACACATGCACAGAGTCTACTAAAACACGCACACACATACGCCGCACACACTGGCATTGATCGACAAACTCCAGTCGGCGTCCCTTTTTTTTAGATCACTTTTCTCGTTCAAATTCTCAATTCTTTTTGGCGAATAACTAAAACCACACGCGATTAATTGCACAAATGTCTTTTGTAATTGCTATACAAATAGTTACACCGCGCCTAGTACGTGTTTAGGTTTACTTGGCTTTCTATGCAGCGCGTCGGAATAAAAAATCAAAAAATCAACGGCCAAACACGTCCGGTCGTACGGCTGTTCGTCTCGCTTTATTTTACATAAATGTTAACGCAGCTCCCGCTTCCACTCGAAAATGCTCGTTAAAACACTTATGTTAATGCAGTGTTATTAATAAAATTCTGTTAAACGAGGGATACAAAACTGTTATCGTTAAATATGTTTCTATCGATGGGAATTTTATCAAATTTCTTGCAACTTATTTTATATTTTTAAGACAAAACACAAGCAACTTTATTAGAAAAATCGTTAACATTTATTTTAAGGGTTTACGTTACATTAACTGTTGGCGCCAGAACTAAGCGAGTATCGATCACTCATGCAGTGTTGTCATACACATAAAAAATACAAATAATAAACAGCAGGCAACACTTGTTGCTGTGACGTCACACACACAAACGCACACACACAAGCGCAGTTACGTCAATGCAGCAATATGCCCAGCAATCTGTCAAACAACCCACCACCAACACAAGCTAAACTGACATTTCATCAATAGGTCCATACATAATTTTGTCATTTTTTCACTTGGTCGCAAATGCACAAGAAATTGACCGCAGCATAACTTGTGCCGCCGTTTGCAAACAGTAGGCAAAAAAAAAAACAAAACAAAACAAACAATACGAAAAAGTAACAAAAACAAAGATAAATAAATAAATGCTGCATCAAGCGCCGCCGCCTTCGTTGCCGCCGCACAGCAGCATGAAAATCATGTCGGGGGCAGAGGAGAATCGTCATTACTTACGTGCCTTCATCCAGACCTACCGCGAGATGCCCGTGCTCTGGGACACTTCTCTGCGGGATTACACGAATCGGGAGAAGCGGGCCGAGGCGTATCAGCGCCTGGTGCCTATTTATCACTATCTGAAGCGGGATGCGACTGTGGAGGATGTGAAGAAGAAGATCAACACGCTGCGTACCAACTATCGCAAGGAGCTCAAAGTGGTCGAGAGCGCAATGAGATCGGGTAATCTGCACACGCCTCGTTGCTGGACCTTCCAGGAGCTCGATTTTCTGCGCAATACTGAGAAGTTTCTGGCCGTTAATCCGACGTTCAAGAACGAACCGAACTTTTCGTTTAGTGAGAATTCCAGCTCGTTTCTGGAGCAGCACACCAGTGTTTATCCATATCGTAGTGTGCCCGGACAGACGCCGAATATCTCCGAGATGTTTCACAAATCCTTTGGTCATGTGCAGAAGGTAGATCCGCTGCCTCCCCCACCACCACCACCTGCCATCCTCTCACATCCACAACAAGGCGACTATGGAGCCACCAAGAGATTACGACAGACTCCACCTTGTAGCGGAGGCGGCGGCTCCAATAGCAACAACAACCACGCCTCCTCCTCCTCAACAACGGGGACATCTACAGTAAGCACGCACAACACGGACGAGCTGCTGAACATAGCCTGCGAGTATCTGGCGGGCACATATCCCGAAGAGGAGTCCATTGCCCGCACCTGGACACACAAGCTGAAGCGTCTGCCACGGGAGCAGCGTCTGCTGGCGGAGCGTTTCATCAACGAGATTCTGTTCGAAGCGGAGTCGAATAATCTGCATCGGGGCTCCGTTCAGATCAACAATAGCTTTGAGCCCTATGTGAGATTCGAAGAGACGCCGGCGTGTCACGAGGAGCAAGACAAATCCCAGAGTCCCAGCGTGCACACATCCTCCGAGTCGACGCCCAAACCAAATGCGGGCACGGGAGCAGGAGGAGGCGGCGGAAGCGCGGGCACAGTAACTGGAGGTGGTGGAGGAGGTGCTCTCAATGAGACAACAAACGGGGGAATTAGAGAGTTCTAAGGATTACTATTAATCAGTGTAGTATTATTAAGTGTTATTCAGTTTTTATGGACAAGGAGATTAGTATGAAGATGAACATGGACATGGACATTGACATTGACATGAACATAATGTTTTTGGTATAGTTGAGATTCCTGCCGAGCACTCAATCCAGACGATTGTAGTCCACAAGATTGCGCGTAAGCCAGACATAGGGAGACGCGCCCGCCAGGAACAAGCAAGCTCCGATCACAGGTCTATGGAGGATCCAAGCCACGGCCGCAATGGTTAGTGCCAGTGAGAAGGCGATGATGAAGTTCCCCGTCACCGGGAAATGCGAATCCGGCGCCAGTGCAATCAGTAACGGCACTCGAAGCACTGCATCCACATTTAACATTAAAGTAAAATGTTTACAAATAGAATCAATTGGTCTGATTGTTAGTTTTTTGGGAGGATGTGGTAAAGCTTTACTACTTACGTATGACTCGCAACAGCTTGGAGTTACAGGTGACACCAAAGAAGATCAGGAGCCAGCCAATAAATCGCCACCACCAAGTGTGCAGCACCTGGGCCCGGTACTCCAGACGGAACACTTCCGGAGCACTGATCTCGCCCGGGTAGACCAGAAGCACGGAAACTCCGCGTGTCGTTATATACGGCTCCACCTTGTTGCCTTGCAATCGGCCCACAATACTGTATATTTCACCCTCCATTCCAGCGTATGAGAAAAGTATGCGCAAGTCTCCAATTTGAGGATTGAATACATCATTGGTGTGGTAGTACAAGCCGAGATGGAGCTTGATGCTGCTATCGTCTGGACGTATATCAGATGTCAGCTCATGGTAGTCACTGAATTTGTTCTTCACCTGGGCGCCCAGCTCGTATTTTCCAATGTAGACGGCATCGGCGACCTGGACATTGCTCTCGATGGGGAACCGTGCAGGATTCGTGTGTCCACGGCGATGGTTGAAATTGCGTGAGTCTATGATCTTATCCCGCCAGTCGCGGGTATAGTAATAGCTGCGTGAATCCGCCTCCACATGCCCCACGCCCACATTCTCGCCAAAGTTGTGTTCCACCGACTCCTCGATCCACTGATACATTTGGACTCGTCGTTTCAGCTTCACGGCCATTAGCTGTATGTTGTAGTCCGGCTCCGTTAGTGGCTCACCGCAGATAATGGGACCCGTTAGATGCACAATTCGATTCTCGAAGCTTTGATCTTGCTCCTCTTCGTTGAACTGCATCGAGTATACATCGGCGTAGGCCTCGTCCAGAGCGAGCATTGTGTGCACCGCGCGTCCCTCATTCCAGTAGAGCACAATGCTGCCAGCTGCGAAGAGCAGCAGACCAAAGGTCGAGATCAACCAGTGAGAACGGTAGGTCTCGTATAGCGTGGCCATATTAAATATACATTTAAATTAAAATCAGACAGCAATTAATGCTGTATGCCTACAACTTTTTGCAATACGATTCTGCACAGTCACAGGCCGTCAATAATTCGAACGGCGTTGAAACAGTAAACAGCTGTGAGGATTGCACTTATCGATAGGCAGCCAACAGCTGTTTGACATTCAAGCCTCAAACTTTTTTAACACAGACACAGGAAAAAAATTTAAAAAAAAAAAAAAAGGAAAATGTTTAGCAATAATTTAGCCGATTATCAGTTTACAAAGGAGTTTAAGCATGGAAAATTTAGTTCGGTCTACAAGGCAAATTACACGGTCAACAATCGCGTCGTTGTTATCAAAAAGTTCTCGCTGGAAGAGGAAAATGACACAGAACTGAAGAAACTTTTTGCCGAAGTTTTATGCTGCCGTCAATTTAAGCACACGAATATCAACAGAATTTTGCACAGTTTTATATCGGACATGGATGTGTTCATCCTCTACCCATACATGTGCTTCGAGACGTGCCAAGTACTACTCGACAGCATTTTCACAAACGGTTTTCCCGAGACACTGATTGCACTGATCTTTCGGGACGTTCTCTCTGCTCTTTACTACATACACTCTAATGACTTTGTTCACGGGTCGGTAAGGGCCAGTCACATACTACTGGACAGCCAAAAGGCAGTATTATCGGATTTCCACGAGAGCCGCAGCTTTATTCAACACGGCAAGAAGAAGAACGTCCTCCATGGTGTATCGCAGAGGAAGAACCTAAATTGGGCTGCTCCTGAAGTTTTAGATCAAAATATCAAGGGATTCACCGAAAAGTGTGACATTTACTCTGTGGGTATAACGGCATGTGAACTGGCTAACGGTATTCAACCATATATCGAGACACAACCCACACTCATGTACACTGAAAAGATTCGGGGAAATGTTCCCTCATTACTGGACACATCAACATACTCCATGCTCTTGGATGATCAGGGAAAAATGCCATTCGAAAACCCAACAGCAAGACGATCCTATGAGATTTATAGGCAACGTGTACTAACCGATGATTTCCATCAGTTCGCGGAGATTTGTTTGAATGGAAATGCGGAAAATCGTTGGAGCGCCAAGAAACTAATGACTCACGCCTTTTTCAAGCAGTGCAGACACTCAACCATCTCGGATCACATCAAGAAATGTCGCTCGGAGCTGGAGAATAATGACGCAATGGAGGAGGAACCCATTGGTCCCCACGATAATCAGGAATCGCCGTTCAAGTCTGAGGAAGTCCAATGGAATTTTTAAATGTGTTCGATATGTAATAGTATAACAATAAGTAAATTAATAAAATATATACAGACAACATAAAAACTATTGGTTCTACTAAAGCCAGGGACCCAGGGGACTTCCTTAGGTAATAATAAATAAATTGAAGCTTTGTAAATAAGATACAAATTGCCTGCTCTTGCCTGATTTTCAGTTGAAATCATTAATTTATTTCACATAATTTACTATATTATAAATGTGGCTTTATTTACAGTATTTTATATATATGTATATGTTTTTGTTAAAGTTTTTATAAATATTTAAAGATACGCTTCGAAGCCAAAGCCAATAAATTGCATTTAAATATATATAGATTTGTATTTTTAATTGTGTCTCCCATAAATTTAAATGTGCTTGATAAAATAAAGTATCACTTGGCGCCTTTTAATAACAAATTAGGAATTAAGCGGAAACGGAAAAAAGGAATTTATTTTTGTTTCCTTTTCGGTTTGTTTTTTATTATTAAACAAATGAATAACAACTAAAATTAAAATTATTTAACAAATAACTATTTAGAAATTGCTTCTCGTTTCGTTTGTTAACTTACAAATTATAAAAATTCAACTAAATATTTTTGGACAAACATCACGCACAAAAATTATAGTATATATAAGTTTTAAGGTTTCTTGGGCATTTGTTAAGACTACGGTTATAAAACATAACTTGTTAAACTGTCAGCAGAGCGCATAAAATGTACAATTTGAAATCTTAATATATGTAAATATATATTTGTTATAGTTAGCGTTCTATCACTGACAAATAACGATTATTTCCAACTAGATATAAGATTTATTTTTGGGTTTTTTCTTTAAGTGTAGTTAGCTCATTTGCATACCGTATGTGAAGCATCATTAATTAATAGCACTAAATTTTGTTTTGTGTATGTTTCTCTTTAACTAAAGTGTTAGTTAGTCTGGTGTTTTAACTATGGTTAGCAACTAAATTAAGGTTTCGATTTTTGTTTAGGTCGGTTTCCATAACTTGTTTTAGTTTTACTATGTGAACTTAAAACTAAGATTAATATTAGTATTAATTAAATTTAACGTTGACTAACATGCCACACAATTAAATAACTCTTGTCGCCTCGATTCTCAATTGTCTGATTTGGTTCCAGTTGAATACTGTTCTCCATGTCATTGTCATCTGGAAAACATTTCCATAAAAATACCAAATTAGTAATTACTGAAGTAGATTAATTAATAAATAATATATGATTTGTGTTTGCAGCAGACACAACTACAAAGGATCAGAAATATACGTATTTATACATTTACATTAAAGTAAAGCAGAATTTCTTTTATTAGATTTGTTTAGTTTGCTGCACAACTTTTTAGTTTCAGTTGTTCGAAGAGTTTAGTTTGGTTTAGTATTATTTCCTTTTTGATTTTTTTGATAATTATTAGATAAGCCAAACTTTTTACATTTTTAATAGTTAAATAATATTTGCAACTAAATAATATTGTTAACTAAAAAGCATAAAGTGCATAAAACAAAAAAATACCATTAGAAGTTAGACACCGCGCTTAAAGTTTCTTAGTTGCTCCGGCTAAAAAGTTATTTGAAATATTAGATCGATTTAACATTCTTATTTACAAGAGCGGAGGTATTTTTTATATAATTGTTCCCTTATATGTGTATTTAGTTGAAAATTGAGGACATTTTACAAGGACACCACGTGTGGTCTGTAACATTGTGTGCAACTGTGACAAAGTGCAAGAATTATATACAGTCAAGTTTTCTTTGGACATAATCTTTTTCCTTGTCCGCTTGATTCTGTGATATACTGTATACAAAAGTGTGGTGGAAAGTGATAACGAAATAAACATTGAACATAAAGCTGGCATAAACCTTTGAGGATCTCTTTCGATCTTGAATCAGTTTAACTCTTGGAACTGCGAACTGGGCACAACTTAAATCTGCGGCAATCCTACTGAAAGTCATCCCCATGGAGCACTATAAATTGAAGGTTCTACACGTAAAAGAAAATGCGATTAAAACAACGAAAAACAAAACAATTTGACAACAACAAAAATTAAAGGACAGTGACGAGCGCAAATCAAAAGAAAAATAAAAACAAAAATTGAAAATTAAAATCAAAAACAAAAACCAAATCATAAAAATTATAAGGCTTACGTATCGACTTTCCAAACTATCAAATGCGCTGCATTATCACTAGCATCGAATTTATCATGTCCTGCAGATGAATATATATGTATATATATGGAACGATTACACAAAAATTGATCGCTCTATTAAGCTATAAAGCTTCGATGTTCGCTGACTGAGACTTACTTATGCGAAAATCTATATAGCCCTCGCCCCCGCACATAACCAACATGTCGGGACGCTTGTTGGTAAAGGTTAATCCTCCATTCGGCTGCTGGAGCATGGGCACGGAGACAAAGAACTTGACGGCATCGCGATGACCATGGAAGGACAGTTGAGCATTGGCCATGCAGCACAGTGGCATCTGGCCATGGGGATCAGCTAGGAATTCAACAAATTGTTACAGATTAAGCCCACTTAACAAAAAAAGTCACTCAAAACTTACATGATTTCTGCTGAGTTTCGGCAAGTGGTACAGAGATGATGACACCGTTGCTGGTGCCGATCCAAAGACGATTGCAGGAGACCATGAGAGCAGTGATACGCACAAAGCTGAAGCCCAGTTTGCCAGTGCCCAGCATTTTGGATACATAGGGTTCAATGTCCACGTCCTGTTTGTGCTCAAAGGTGTGCGTGTTGTACAGACGCAAAGTGGAATCCAAGCTAGAGAAGATATAAAGTTAAAATTAATTATTAAATGAGATGCGTACTGAAACTTACCGTATGGAAACCCAAACACCTGCGCCCGTGGCTGCCATCTGTCGCACCTGACTCTCCTTGCGGGGATGCGCGTCCAGCGAGTGCACAATGTTGAGAGAAATGGGATCTACAATGAAGATCTTGTTGCGATGCGCGGCCCAAATGCGTTCGCCGGCCACACAGAGGCAACGTATCGAATGATTGCGATCACCGAGCGTAACCAGGTGATAACTATTCAGATCCCATTGGCCATCTGTTTGGCGGCGGAACACCGCCAGCTGTGCATTGGCCAGCGCGACCACAACCCGCGACTCGACATGTACAATCGCCAGGACTGCATCCGGCAGGAGCACTTTGTGCAGACACTCGTGCCAACGGCCGACGCTGCTGTGGACATAGAGCCAGCCCTCCTGGTCGCCCAACCACATGGTGGGACCCACTGAGCTCATTGAGGGCTCCGCACGCTCCTTGGTGCCCAGTATGGGATTCAGCGATTTGATGCTAAACTGCACACTGTTGTTGTTGGTCTCTGAGTGCTGATTTGAGCTGGAACTGGAGCTGGAGAGACGCTTGGGAGCACCCGGTAGAGCCTGACGTATCTTGATAGCCTCCACATTGCCCAAGGGCTCGATAGGCTCAATGGGCAGTTGCTCATTAGACTTTTCGGTGGCCTCCTTGGCCTCTGTCACTGGTGGCACCTGTTCCTCCTCCTCCTCGGCCTGCTCAGCCTCTGTTTGCTGCTCTCCAGCTGCTTTGCTATTGCTGTTCTGATCCGCTTTGGAACTGACACGTATAAACTCTACTTTGCCAAGCAGTTCGGGACCTTCGCCAGGTCGCTGCAACATTTCACCCGCCTTGACCACCTCCGACTGCTCCAGCAACGCGTAGTCGCCCTCCATGGCTCCCTGCACGGAGGCGATGCACAGCAAATGGGATGCACAGATAGGGAATGCATCCAGCACCGTTGCCGATTGATTTGCATCCACGACACTCACTGTGCTTGCTGCATGTGTGCTCGTGCAGATCCACACATAGGAGCTGAGCTGCGTCTCCGGCTCTAGGGCCTCCAGGCTGGCCCGGGCCATCTGGCGGTCCAGCGCCTCGGCACTCTGCTCTGCCGTTGGACTCGTGATTTCGGCTATTTTGAGCGTAGAGCGTGGCGCATACGGAGAGTTTGCAGGTATCAGAGATTGACCATCTTTGGTGAAGCCGCCTTGAAGGTTTACACCCGCCGCACAGAACACCTTCATGTGGGGTGATGCTTCAGCGAGGGGATTACAGTAAACGGGCACGGGTACACCACCGGAATGCCGGCTGGGATTCGCATCTTGGTTGGTCTTGTTGATGGGTAAGCTCCAGCCATAGGCATGCAAACGTCCGTCCTCCTTCTGGACATGAGCACGCAGCTGGCGATATTGTTCCCGCCTTCTGGCGCTAATACGCTCTGAGCTGCCCTCCTCGCCATAGTCCTTGGCCATGATTAGGGCATTGGCCAGTCCGGCACTTGCCGGATGCGGCGGTGGATGTGCTCCAGCTAGGGTAAGACGATTGTCGCTTCCTCCACTTCGGCTGGGTGATCCATGGCTGTGGGCAGGGCTTCCTCCGCCGGTGTGACGAAACATCGGCCCCCCTCCAAGACCGTCCGCAACGCGTTCCGTGGGACGATTGGAGGGGCTGTCCACCCAAGTGGGATAACACATTAAAGGAGATTGAAAGGATCGTTGATAAGAACAACTCACGTGAAAAGATTACTAAAATATTTCCAAATGCTTTGCTTCGACTTCTTGTCCAAATTGTCGACGGTGCGTGAGGCACGCAGTATTTCTGTGAGACGCACTGCCTCTTGCAGCTCCATGAGACGCTCCTTGTACTGATTGCGCTCCATTAGCACCATGGCCATTTCGACGCGGGTGAACCTCTTGCGCTGCGCCAACGGTACATCATTCTCCTCCTGCTCGGTGTCTGCACAAGATTCGGAGGGAATTTGTTACAGAAAAAACTAATAGGTAATTTCTACTTTCACTTACTTTGTTGTTTCACCTGCTCCTTGACCTTCTTGAGGTCATCCTCGAGCTCACTGATGCGTTGTCTCAGCTTCGTCCTCGACTGCTGCATTGCATTCAGTTCCTCTCGCACAATTTCGATCTCACCCGTCAATTCGTCCACTTTGACTATTAAATCATCCTTGACAATGTTGAGTGCATTTCTGTTTGAATTGAAAACGGTTCATTGATTATGTGATTGATTGATGGACGGGTTTGTAGGGCTTTGTTACACTTACTTGGTTGCCAGCAGCTCGTTATTTTCCATGATGAGATTTTCCACCTCTTTGCCCATGCCTGCAAAAGTAATCGAAATGTCGTTAGTATAGCTTAGAAAGAAAGTTCAAAATTCATAAACAAACAAAATCCAATTAGGAATGACAAATGTGGAACGCAAGTGGATGTCATGTTATGAATGTGGAACGTAAGTAAATGAAAATGTTAATGATAAAAAGTTGATGAAATAATATTTTAAATTCATGCAAGTTTGAAAAATGATTTGGTATCCAAAATGTTGTGGAACCCAAGTGTATTGTAAGTATGTGAGAAATAAGAAATTACGCAAATCAAGATCCAAACCAAAAACAAACTGATCTTTTAAAATAATGAAAACCAAAACTGAAAACTATGATTTAAAATCCACCAGCTGACACCAAAACAAAGAATTTAATTGAAGTTCAAGATCAGCGAAGATTAGAGACACTACTTACATAGAAAGAGAAAAAGAGAGAGAGACTACATACTATATGGAAACTATAGCTATTGTACAAGTCGAATCGATCTGCAAAACTTACCAAAATAGTTGTCGTTTGCTTCAATTTTTTCATAACAAAATTTTTGTATTTGTTTCATTTTGTTTTGTGTGTGTTTTGTTTTTTTTTTACAGAAAAGTTTTTGGGAAAAGAGGGATTTTGGTTTTTAAAATAATTATAAACATTTCGGCGTAAAAAGAGAAGTTTAAAATATCATTAGAGATCGATTATGATAAATATATAAATATATGTCTTTTATTTAAGCTTTGCAACAGAGTATCTCAAATCAGATTAGATCAGATCAGATCGGATCACATAACATTCCAACACATATAACACTGAGAAGAGTCGAGAATTTCGCGAGTGGATCCGATGTCGTATATTTTTTTTTTGGAAAATCAGTCGATTATCGTATGATATTTGATGTATTTACAGGTTATATAGATGAATCCATATATGTAGGAATTATATGGTGTTGTTGGTCGAGTTTGTTCTTGTTCTTGGAGTAGTTCTTGGACTTGGTCTTGTATGTGGTACCTACCTGAGGATGCGTACTCTCCGGGGTGTACCCAACTGCCTGTGGTTGTGCGTGTGTGCATGTGTGTGTGTGTGTGTTTGGGGGTTTACCGGAAAGAGAAGAGAAATGAGTTGAATATTTGAGCATGCAGAGACTTGCATTAACGTGTCTCTTACCTGTTACAATCTCATTCTCTTCGCTCTCCTCGTTATCCTGAAAGGACAACTCTTGGTACAGATTGTTGTCCGATCTTTGCTCCTTCTTCGTGGTCGATCGACCAACTAATTATTGTTATAAGTTAGCATTTTAGTCGGGTTAACACACACAGAACGCAAGGAGAGAAGAAGTAGACAAGTTAGTAGAGTTGTTTGGCTTGAAGGATCAGTCGGGAGGTACCTCCTCCTTTACTTACCGTTAGCAGGAGCATTTGGCACTACAGGACTCATGTCTGGGCTCTGTGGAGTCGTTGCCTGATCACCGCTGGCCACACCACGCTCCGCATGGGCTCCCGCCAAGTTATCCAACTCGTTCTGCAGGGAAGGTGGTCCCGATTCATCCGACTGACTGCCGACACTGCAAATCGTCTCTGTATCCAGCATTACCGAGTTCTCTAGCGAGGCAAAGCCATAGGAGACAGGACCAGAGCTTCGAGCTACGGGATTCAGACGTTGACGGCTCACTTCCATGCGATCGGAGGCTGTGCTCATCTGTGAATGCGTCGAGCCCATCAACATCTTTGTGCGCTCCATGTAGTCCACATGGTTCTTAAACAGCTCCGTATACCGCTCGTGCAGTCGGGCGTACTCCTGCAAAGGAAATAATGTATTAGCAGGGTATGAGCAAAAAAAAAGCCTTAAGGCCGCCTCGATTTTTGTGTGAGGTGGAAGCTGTTCATCGTTTAGGTTAGACTAGACAATTGACAAAAAAACAAGAAAAAAAAAGAGATTAACCTTTTTGAGGTCCGTTTCTCGCTCCTCGAGGCGACTGGCGTGCTCGACGCTATTCTTGTGCTTCAGCTCGAGCATGCGGACAATGCTCTCCAGGGATTCGAGACGGCTGGCAAGCTCTTTGTTCTCCTGTTCGGCCAAATCCTCGGCCTCCAGCAGCTGCAAAGAAATTCGAATTAATACTGATTCTAGTTTATGGGACTTTCACACCTGTGTGTGTCTTTTGTTCGTTTACCTTTTGCTCCGACTGCTTGCGAGCACTTTTCTCCCGCTCATACTGTGTGACCAACTGTTCATTGTCCTCACGTAGCAGCTCCACCTCGACGTCCTGCTCCTGATTGATGCGATAGGAGGCATCCAGGCACTCCAGCACGTTCACCAGCAGTGGCATTAGGTTCTTAACCACATCCTCATCATAGCGATTGATCATTCGCTCGAACTCCTGATAAATGCTTCCAGCCAGTTGTTGCACCTGAGGAATTCAATTTGTGGATGGCATCAATTTCAGCACAATTGCAGAGTAGGCAATAACAACAAAACAAAAGATGAAAATTACGGTCGAGTTTAACCGACCTTTATATACCCAGTGCCAGTAGAATGCGCTAACCAAAATTGATATATATTGACATATATTAATGTCAATCAATCGACCTAAAGCAACAAATCAATAGTTTTATACTTTTGACAAAATCGTTTTTGCATTCATAATCGATCCAATATAATAAATAAACATTATTAGTTTAAATAATATATCTAGTATTAATAAGGGCTATGAAAATAACCCACATATACCAATCAGTAAAGCATATATAACTGTCCGTTAGATACCGAAAACAAACTGGTAATGCACCCGGCACAGGGTATGATAAAGAGCGACATAGAGAGATAGAGAACAAGAGAGTTAGAGCTACAGAGAGAGTTAGAGTAAGATGGGCGCACTTTTAATGGCTTAATTAAAAACCAAGAAGTATCAAATTCGCGGTTTATATTTTTTATGAATGAAAGCGCTGCAAATGGAAATGTGGCCCAATGAAATCGCAAGTCATGCGCGGCAACAACAACAGCAACAGCAACATAAAACAGTTAAGTAAAGTTAGTTAAGCACAGAGCAAGAAAAGTGGATGGGAAAGCTGAAAGGTCAAAGTAAAAAAGCTGCCCATGCCACTTAGTTAGTTTAGGTGAAAAAAAAGAAATAAAAAGTTAAAAACTCAAATGCAAAGCGTAACAAATTAAAATAGAGAATAAAGAAACAAACAAATTTAAATATCGTGCATTATTTAAAATTAAAACGCAAAAAGTGAGTGACAACAATAAATATAATAATAACAATAACAAATATAAAAGGAAGCAACAAAATTTTGA
Organism: Drosophila parthenogenetica; assembly: GCA_035047505.1. NCBI lineage: Eukaryota > Metazoa > Arthropoda > Insecta > Diptera > Drosophilidae > Drosophila > Drosophila parthenogenetica. The sequence continues at coordinate 448,148 of JAWNPM010000070.1, forward strand.
ACTCACGATGCTGACAACCTCTTCATTCTGAAAGAGAAAGAAAAGAGAAAAGTACACATAAAAACCAAAATTAAACAAAAAATTGACAATTACATTAAAAACAATTAAAAGAAAATTAATATAGCTTATACCCGTCAAGAAGTGCAGTGATTATGAGAAATGTATGTAAATTATAATAAAATTTAGTAAATAAAATAAAATTTGGTTTATAACAGATACGAATTGAATTAAAATGTCCCTCAATCGGTTAGTCATGATTTATGGGGTGTTATTCAACGCTTAAACATTGAAGGGGAATAATTTATTGATATATTTTAAGCTCTAGCTACTTTTAGAGGCTAAACGATCTGGCAACTCTGGTTTCAAGGCCTGGCTCCATATGTTTATAAGGCCAACAGACAAGTCAAATCAAGCATAGAAATCATTTCAACTATTTCTTCTCTCAAGTAGTTTATTTAATGTTTCAAAAACCAGTTTTATTACTCAGCTTGTAAATACAATATATGTATGCTTGGCTGAGTCGCGTTCGAGTTGTGGGCGGTAAGGTAGTGAGGGAGTGGCATGGTAACACAATTAACAGGTAGCCAATAAGGTAAGTGAAACATGTGCGGAATAAAGGGTTTCTGGGGTTCTGTATTTATGCGGTCGATGAGCTCATTTGCATTAAGCTGACGATTAAAGCCCTGAGAAGCTGATAAAGTGCAAAAATCAATGACGTTGCTTTGATTGCCAGAAAATGGCCAACGACAAAGAGGTGAAATGGGGAGGAGAAGGGGAAATGCACATAAAAATAAACTGCTCGTAGAAAATAAAAAGAGCAAAAGAGAATTGCGTGAGGCGACATTACATTAGAAGGCAACCGACTGACTCTTTACTCGTATTGATTTTTATATCTCTCTCTTTCTCGCTTATTCGCTTCCTATCACTGTACTCCTTTTTGGGCAGTATTTTGGCGTTTCTGAATGTGAATGTCAATGACTTGGGCTGTGGTCAGCTGATGCATGATAAACAAGCAGCGGGAGGGAGACACAGAGATTGCAGACTGTGCACTGCAGACATAGCTGTGAATTGTTGGCGATGCATAAATAAGCAAGTCATGGAGAGTAAGAGGGACACAGATTTGACTTCAGACATAGCTGTGATTGTTACATTTCCTGCTTATTATCTTGTCTTTGCTTATAATTACTACAAAGAGTAGCAACAAAAATAAAGATATGATTCGCTTTATCAGAAACTGTTACTATGCTACACAACGTGCCCGCATGAATCATATGGTAGCGTTGACGTAGTACATACCTTTTCGGACATGACCATATTGTTGTCCTCGGTGCCGTAGACCGTTTCAGCGCCCGACTGCGGTCCACAGTTATTGAGCATTGTGTCATCGTTGTCCATCATTTTGGATTTCGGTCTTACTCCTCTCTCTCTATCTATTGTGAGTCTCTTGTGGCTTCTGCTGAAGTCGATTTCCTAATTACACACTTGAGTGTGTGGGTGACACTCTAGAGTGTGTTTGTGGGTGTGAGTGTGACACACACGTCACGCGTTATGCAGCTTTCAACCCCAAACAACAACAACACAAAAAACACCAGCTACTGTGTGATGCACCCACACATCCGCACACTGATTTGCATACACTCGCGCTTGTATTCTGAACGGGGTAGTCTGAATGAATCTTTCTCTTTGTATATTATTAAGCTTATTTATTTTTAATACTATTGCATTCTCTGCTTATTCTGCGTGTCACTTATTTGCGTTTTTCGCTGTCGCTATGTTTGGCCATCATCCTCTTTCCCCCACTATTTACGACGTATTTTTGACTAGATTTCATTTTTTCGTTTACGGTTTTCACACATTCCCGTTGTTTGCTTTATTAATATTTTTATATCGACCGTATGCCCGCACTACTTAATCACAAGTTTTTGTACTATTTATAACGAAAACACTTTGTTTTCAGCACATTTTTGCTAAAAATATTGAGAAAATAGCAGGCGAGCAACCGATTTTCGTGATGAATGAGAAAGAATAACTACAGTGTTGGCAAACGAGAAAAGTATTTTAATACATTCATCGAACGCACGCAGCCAGCAGTTAATATATCGATAGCGACTGTGACACGCTGTCGTTTGACGTTTACGTTGTTGTTGTTCTTGCATTTCACTTTCGCAGCTGTGTTTCGTTTTTTGCATTTACCAAATTCGTTCAACATCATGGTTTTTGTTAAAAACTGGGAAGATTTCGAGATTGCCGCCGAGAATATGTACATGGCGAATCCAAAAAACTGCCGGTACACAATGAAATACGTGCACTCCAAGGGTCACATACTGCTCAAAATGACGGACAACGTGAAGGTGACGAAAAGAATTTTGTTCAATTGAAATGTATTTAAATGGGATTTTTGCTTGCAGTGCGTACAATACAAGGCGGAGAATATGCCCGATCTGAAGAAAATTGAGAAGATCACAAGCAATCTGGTCGGACACATGGCCTCCAAGGAATAAAGCTAACAGAACACACGAAAATTGGCCACGGCAGCAGTTTGGACAAGTTAAACCAAAAACAACAAATTCGCAGCACTTGTTGTTGTCTGGTCTGGTCGCCGTGGGTCTTTCACCTGCAATTGTTTAGTTTGTAAGCGCTCCACGGGCCAAAGGACGGCGTCTGAAAAGAGTGTGGTAACACGAGTAGTTAGTTAACTGTTTAAATAACATTTTATAAATGTTAGCTCTGTACACACAAGCCGTCCACAAAATGGCGCCAGTGGAGTTTTAAATTTTAATATACTTTTGTATTTAATTAATTAATGTGAATGGTTGCAGTCATGGGACTGCATTATTTGTGACATATTTGAAAGTATAGTGCACATTTCCATGAAATGCTTTAAACAAATTAAATGGGATGTTTATAAGAAAAAGTGTTGTATTATCTTTCAGCTGTAAGTGTTGGAAACAGTAGTCAGCGTATGTTACGAACAATAGATGGCGCTGCTCGAACGGCCGTTGAGATTTGAATGTTTGGCGGAACTTGTGGAAAAATGTTTCGAAACATTTAACACCTGTAAACTAAGCATCGTTATTGTGTTTTTGTTTTTGTAATTTTGTCGCTGGCACTTTGGTAGAAAAAAAAATGTTAATTGCCTAGCCATTAAAGCGATTAAACAGCCAAAAGCAAACAATTTGCAATGCACAGATGAATGACTTCAATGCTGCGAACGTGTGAGTGCGACAAAGGCAAAGAACTCTGCTCTCGCTCTCTCTCTTACGTTCGCTACAGCTTACTTTCGGTAGTCGCTGACCGCTGTTACTCACTTAATAAGCAGCGAAGTAAATATTTGTGTATTTGCATATTTGACGCACTCGAGTTTATTTGCCACAGGAGATTGACAGCAATGATGCCTGAGATGCCACAAGAGATACAGATAGAGAGAGTAAGAGAAAGAGAGAGCGACAGAGAAGAGCAGAGAGTGAGAGAGAACGATAGAGAGATCAGTAGCTGGCGAAGCGCAAAGTGTTGTTGACCAAATGCCACAAGAAGTGTTTGCACTCTTTGGCAGAATGTGTGGAATGAGTACACTGAGAGATATTAGTAGTATAGTAAGGAATCGAAAGAGAACGATAAAAAGATATAAGCTGAATGAATGGGCTCCGCCACTCCTAGTTTTGGCACACATTTTTCTCGCAGTGTATTATCTGCATTACCCGCTGCGCGACAACTCAGTAGCCACTTTGGGATTAAAGCCAAAAACGTTTGTTTGACCCAAAGAACACTGAGAAAAACTTCCCGCAGACCGGTCGCTTTTGATCAGAGCCCTACAGTTGCATCTCAAGCACCTTCGCACTTGGCATCGTCTCTTTGACTAGTGACTAAAGGAGCCGACACTTCTGCCGACCAACAATTTCCGGCCCCTTTTGCAGGTGGTGAGCGAGAAATGGAGGGACGTAGGTAGCGGGAAAGAGAGAGGACTTGAAAGACGAGACAAGCTCATTTGGCTTCTGTTTGTCAACTTGGTCAGATATCTCGCTGTCTTTCTCTTTTCCCCTCTCTCCTTACGTCTTTCTTTTGGACAACTTCTTCTCTTCTGCTTCTTCTTTATCGGATGTTTGTATTTGACGTTTTGTGCTTTTGAAAATGCTGTTTACCGTGCATTCATTGCAATCATCACAATCCCAATCTCAATCAGAAACACTTTAGGCGCTTAGCAGTCGAGTACACCTGACTGTAATACAGCCTGTACTGTATGGGGGTAGCAACGACGTTCAAAAGCTGACTGCTGTGACCTCTGATTGATTGCACAACTGTTAACAAGCCGATAACACTCCTTTTTGGGTAAGTGTAAACTACAGTAACCTCTTGCTGAGTGCACACTACAGGGTTCAAGTGTTCCTCTGTCCAAATGTCTCATAAATTTTGAGCGCACAATCGAAATATAAAAATCAAATATAGAAATCGAAGAAATAAATAAACATTCAATCTGAAATATATGACATGGGAGGTAGAAGAAGAGAGCGAGATAGAGAGAGAGAGAAAGGTGGATAGAGGCAGTAGGGGAGAGATAGGCTACTGGTATTTGAAGACCATAAACGCAATGCGATCGTTACAAGTCGATAAAGCAACCTACTACACTACCCCTCCTATCCCTGCCACGCCCCCAGTCCAAGAACAGCATTTAATTAGGCACATTGGCTGGCTATATAGAAGCCATATAGAAGCTATCACTGTGATAAACTTGACAAATAACATAAATGCTTTTTATTGCGGGTGGTGTCTCTGTCTGTGTTTCAGTCTGTGTGTGTGTGTGTGTAAGGGTGTGGGGAGCTTAGTCAAACATGGACATGGACTAGAAGTACTTACTACCAGTATTACGCCCCGATGCAGTTTATGACACCCACTGGCGTCAATTATAAAGATATTTAAGTACAGTTAGCATGCAATTATAGACACCAGACATATATATAGACATATATGCACTGCAAAAACATATTGTGCTACAAATTTTAAAACTTTTTTAAGAAACAAAAATAGTTTCCTATAAAATATAATAGTTTTCTTTCCTTTTGTGGAGAAATTTGTATTTGAAAAGTTCAGTTTTTAACTTGTAAACTGCTGATTGATCTTACTCCTTTTCTCTCAGTGTAGAGACATACTATATAGTGACAGGGATCTTAACTGCAGTCGCTTATAGCACACATGGCATGTCCCGGGGCCTAGAATATTACAAATCCCCGAGATTTCCCATATAAATTACAGCCATTGATAGTCGATTGCTTCGAATTCTTTGATTTCTTCGAGTCTTCGATCGGTCGGTCATATGACAATTAGTTATAAATTAAGTCCGTGTATTTGTACAATAGTGTTATGCAAGTAATAAATAAACTTAGTAATAGTCAATGTGCGCATGTGGAGGGCTTTAACCCAAGGTTAATTAGTAGAACCGAGAAGGAGAAGAAGAAGAGCTTTCAAACGAATCTAGACACTAGAAGAAAAAGCGTTGTTAAGTGAATCCTACATGGATTGCAATAATTTTCTATATAAAAGAAAGTTTCTTAAAGACATTATGTTGAAAATCCTCCAATCAAAACTTTCTACCTTGTTTCTTGGCTTATAACCCTTTATAGCCCTTTTAAAAATGGTGGCCCGAAGCGCTGAAAGGTTGAAAGGCGGCTTCTTTTGCACTTTGCAGTTGGCCACTTCAGTTTCAGTTAGGCAAATAAGCCAAGTTTAATTATGACCATTAGCCACTGTTGAGCGGCTACCGTTTAGAGTCAATACTTGTTTTGGCTTGGTTTTTTTGGCTTTTGGCTGTTGTCTTTTTGCTGTCGCTGCGTTTTAGCTTTTATTTTGATAGTCGTTGCGGCTTACGTTAAAGATTCGCTTTGTTGTGCAAATGCTGGTCATAATGGTTAGTGGTTAGTGGTCAGTGGTTAGTAACTGACCAATTGTCCAATTGTCCCAATGTCCAGTGGCGATAATGGCCATTAATGATCAGTTTATTGACGCAAACCATTGACCGAATTGTGATATGCCGAATTCGAGTGAGTCACAACTTTTGGGGAGGAGTGTCATAAGACTTATCTTTGTCTACACTGTGAGAAAGAGTGTGATATTTTTTACTAAGCCTTTAGAGGGTAACTTCACTAAGAGAATTAGTTTTATAATTTGTGATGGACTCATAAGACTTACTAAACCTTGTCTTTTCTTTTTAAATACACTTAGAGAAACAGTCAAAAATACCACTAAAACATATAGATCTTTCTATGAACACAATACATGCCATTTCTTTCAGTGTATCGACTTGAAAGTAGTGTCAGCCCAACAATAAGTAATGTAATACATCATTAAACACTCATATCTATTATTAAATAAAAATTGACCCTCGTATATTTTCAATTTTGAAATGAACCCAATCGGGAACTACGAGTACGGGTATTATGATTAAACCGGAAGAAAGAGCTATATATTTTGGACTTTGACGTCAAAGTACTTAGTAATAGCGTTATCAATGCTATTCATGAATTATCATTCATGATCAGTCAGTTGGTTCAGTTGGTTGGATCACTGGTGACACAATGTCTATAAGGAAATAAAACTGAACAAATGTTTTCATTACAATTGAATCACTCCAGTAAAATCAACTTAAGTGAGTATTACTTTCCAGAAACTTTCCAGATAGAATAGTGCCCACAACTAATTGAAAACTGAACTGAAATTTGAAACGGTAAACAGATTTGTCATTCCATCCAGTAATTAGAAGTAGTACTAGCTGTAGTCTATTGGGTTATCAAGCTATCAAGTTATCGCTCTACACAAATCGGAGAGCACAAATCAAACCAAAGAAACCGAGAACTGAAATTGTTTGCCTGCGATTTGAAAAGCCTTGATAAATTCAATTGTTGCTAATAATACAAATTATATACGACTCTCAGTTAGTTGTAGTCGTAATAGGTTATTTATAACTAGGTTGACTGGTAAATCAACGTCTCTGATTAGAGCTTAATACATCTTGATAGCCAGTTGCAGCAAATTGATAAATCATATAGTTTTATGCCCCAAATCGAGGGTATTACCACAAGTCATTAAACTATATGAAATATATATATATATAGGCATATATATTTGAATCAAATGGATAATGGGTCTTTTAGGTTTCCAAATATTATCAACAGTTTTTAATAATCTGTTTCGATTTTGTATTTAACCAACAAAACGCTAAGAAAACGCCGCCAAGCGCAAGATACTTAAATCGCTAGCAAAACGCCTCAATAATTACACGCCCTACGCGTTTTAAAACGCATAGAAAACGCTCCGAAACTTCTACTGAAATTTTGAGTGCGATTTTGTCGCCGACTTGGAGTTGGACTTGGAGTCGTAGCTTTGGATCTTCGCCGCATTCACGACTCATCTGTTTACCCATTAGCGTTTTGGGCTACTAAAATGTTTACGCTGTGGCGACGACGTTTTCAATGTGGGAAGTGAGAGGGGAAGGAAGGGGAATGGGAATGGGAGGCGAAACTGTAGGTAGGTAACTGAAATCATTTTCTCTAAGCATTTTTGGCATTTGTTTGCTTTCGAATTATTGCAAATGTACAAATGTACGCGTAAGTGCGGTAGCTACGACTACAGCCTCGGTTTGTGCTTGTGGCTGGGACTTTAAAGCAAATTTTGGGGCACACTCTGGCGCCACTTTGTGCACAGTCCCCCTCTTAATTCCCTCCCTCTACCACTTAGGTAAATTCACTGAAATTCCCTTTTAATGGAGATTAATGCACGTATTTTTCTCTATTTTATTGAAGAGGCGCCTGAGACGCTGTTGACATTGCTAAATGTTTTTTGGTTTTTTATTCAGACATATTTTTTTGCTAATTAAGAACGTGGGAAAGCGTTGAGCTCTCAGTCTCTCTCTCTCTGTCTGTCCTTCTACTTGTCTCCCTCTTGCCTGGCGGCCACACGGCGTATACGCAATGTCTTTAAATTCCAGTGATTGCCGAGTAAATCTGTCAATAACAAGTACTTAATAAATCCCATAATACTATGCTGCTTAAATTTACGATTTTCTCCTCTTTAAAAAGGGCAAAGCTTTAAAACTCCATTGAATTTTTATGTTTATTTAATGTGTCAGTGATTTCTAAACTTATTTTCGGTTTAAATGAATGATAATCCCATAAAGTACCTTAAAAAATTCTGTACTTAGGCATGTAGCAAGCAGTCAAGTACCTGTACTCTTATTTAATAATCATCATCAATTTAATTTCTATTAAAATAAATCTTTAAATTGCATTTAATATCTCCGCTTTAAATTAATTATATTGAGTAATACTCTAATTAAATTGACATAAATATATATAGACATATTTATTGCCTTTCCAGGTATCTAAATTTATTATAATTATCTTTTTGTCACTCACTCACAGGTAAATAAGATAAACTTTGTTAATTTCCTGTTAATATCTGAGTTGCCTTTAAGACCCAATTATTGGGGTCGATTGGGAAATTACGCACTTGAAAAGAAGAAGAAGGAGGAGGAGTTGGGGTGGCGACAAATCTATAACCCACATTATAAAATCCGACCAAATAAACCGATTAACAAACAATGGAGCTAAGAAATGCCAGCGACTATTTCACATTTTATGAGCAAATCAATCAAATTCAATGCAATTTCAATTAGAGTGCCACAAAGTGGACAGATAAGAAGGCCCTTTGGTTGGGGCTGGTATCGGGGAGGAGCTGGAAGTGGGAATGGGGGTGGGGGTGGAAATGGAACTTGGAACGGCCACAATATATAGAAATTATGGCCCAGATGAAATTTTAAGTGTTATCGCATTTGGGAATGTACGAGTATAATAAACAATTTTAATAATTTTTAGTAACCGTTCCTAAGTAGGAAAAGGGTCTTTAAGGTTTGTGGAGACTGAGCAGACGTATATATTCTTGATCAGCTTGCACTGTCGAGCTGATTTAGCTATTAACAAAGGACTGAAGAGTGAAGCACTTTAAGTTTGGATTGATAGTTCATATAAGTTAGTTTGAAGTCAACCAAAACTCCACTTGGTATATGTAGTAACACTAAGTATGCACTGACTAAATTTGGTAAGAAATAAGATTGAATACAGGGTCTTTTACAGTAGGCTCCCTTCGCAGGAACTCCTCCTACTAGTTTAATTATGAAAACAAGCTGATTATATAAATTAAATCGCAGACAAAGATTAGATTAGAGCTCGAGTGACACAACGACGCTTAAAGTGCAATTTAAATGGCTTTAAACTAATTTCTATAATTTGTATTTTTCAACTAAACCAACCTGACGTTATCTCCCAACTGAATAAACTCCCCAAAAAAATATTTGTTTTTTTTTTGTGCGAGTCTTTGAATTAATTGAAAATTGATTATTGGAAGAAGGAATTGAGGAGACGATAAGACGAGTGAGCCCGACTATTGGCCCGATAAGCAGCTGGCCAGGGTAGAAAATGAGAAACGACAAACTGTTTTAATAATTGAAAATTAATCCATCATAATAGACGTCAAAGTCGAGAATGTGGACGAGGTATGGCTCAAGAACTCTGTCGATAAGTGTGGTGGGGGAAGAAAGAGTGCTAGAAAAGTTGTAAGTTGAGTGAACCCGACTGTAAACTTACCTGTAATTATTTTTAGTCGATACATCTTTATTTTTATTCTCGCCTTTTGTTGCTTCGTAAACCGTTCTCACATAACTCGGGAGTGTATTGCTTGATTCTGCTGAAATTTAGAACGTATAAAGATATAAGCAAAGGACATAAATAGAAATAAATAGACACTACACACACCTTAAAGACCTCCTTAAACAACTCCACTACAGGGACTAAAATCAGTAGAGATAATAAATTATGAAGACATACAAACACTCAGTAAAAAGTAAGATAAACAAAGACCAACCGAAAATAAAATATTGATATCCAAACAGGGACAGAGACAAGGATATGGCATATATAAATACATATACACACGATATCAGCAGCAGTGGCAGCAGAAGCAGAAGCAGCGACGTCATCATTATCTGGCAATTGAATTTACAAAACAAATAATTACAAAATGCAGTCCAAACACAAATACGGAGTACAGAGCACGCCGTGTACGGTAAATGTGACTGGGTAAGTTTTGTCGTAACTCTCGTAACTGGGAAACTCGTAACTCGTAACGCTGATCAAATACGGAATACGAATACAAATCAAAATGCGATTTTCAAGCAGGCCCAAAAGGTGAGTCTTATCTCAAAACGCACGTTCAACTTAACGACTCTCGATTGTCGACTTCAAGTCCAACTCTGCTACACTCAACAAAATTGTGCATTAACTAGACTGCTTTAAAATATTTCAAACTTAAATAAAGCATGGAAAATGTTTTCAGAATTTAAAAATATATATTAAAACACAAAGTTGCAAACTTCATGCGTTTTAGCGTATTCCAGAGAGATTTTCTCAGTGTACTCGAGCTCGGGTTCAGTTAACGATTACGCCCCGGCGCTATAAGGAAGTACATGTCGCTCTCTCTCTCTCTCACTGTCTCTGTCGCTCGAAAAAAGGTTAAAAAACTTTGTCGCAACGGCGGCAGCAAATGTATCTGAGCAAACAACTGCCGTGTATTTGCTACACATTTTCTTCCACTATCCAGCTGTCTGTCTCGCTGTCTCTCCCTCTCTCTTTCTCTTTCTCTCTCTCACTCTTTCTGTCAATGGCAGTGAATTTGTTTACGCTGCGCCTAATGAGCCAACTTTATTTGTGCTTGTGCAGCAAGACGCGACCGCAGCTCCGAGTTACAGATACATATGTGTAGATACAGATACCAATGCAGATACTGTTGCAGATATAGTTATAGCTACAGATATTAAAAAAGTGCTGTAAAACACATATTGAATCCTTGAGCAATCTTTTAAAATATATTTTCAGTTAGAAATAGAAGGCTGAACTACAAAAACAGATTTATAGATACAAATTGTGTTTTGGATACCTCATGAGCATAAAAATTAAAGTTGGCTATTTTTTGATTAAGTTTCTGTACTTACATCAAGTATCACCGTACTTGAAATAGTCATGAAATAATTATGACCCAAAGTGCCCATTGTCTTCGTAAATTCTCTCACAGAAGCTGCAATGCTTGTGTCTGTGTGTGTCTGTGTACGTGCTCCCATCACCAGACCATGTAAATAACACAAAAAATTTTTCATATTTTCTTTCTTATCTTTATTCTCAGCCCAAGCGCTCGAGATCACAACAACAACTCAAACGTTTTTTTTGTTTTGCTGCACACTATGTCCTATGCAAGTTTGTTGTTGTCTTGTCTGCGAGTTTACACATGCAAAATTTATTCTTAGGCTGAGTTAACAGCGAAATGTTAAGCAAACGTTTATGTTAATCAACCTATTATTGCAGTGCATTAACAGATTGAAGTTAATAGAGCATAAGTGATGCTTTATTTTACGCAAAACACCAAAGAAGCTTCCTTTAATAAACAAGGAATGGAAGTAGTATATTAATGCTCCATTGTATTTATTTACGTGTAGTCTTAAGTTCGATTAAAATGTTTTAAAATCTAGTTTTTATTATCACTAGAAATCTAATCCTGATTGGAATAATTTGTAATCGCTTAGCAATCGCTTAACATTTGCCACTTAACGGAGCGATTTCCTCCTTAAATCCACTTTTACAACTCTGGGCGATTATGTATGCGCTTATCACTTATCTGTTAACTGTTATCAGTTATCAATTATCACGCGGGAATTATACGCACACCCCGAAATTCATTGGCATTAACGTCATTAAATATTTTATTCATAAGCGGGTCTAAATAAACATTTCAACACACACACCCACACACACATACTTTAATATGTGTGTACATATATAATAAATAAAAAATTCAATGAAACTCATTTATCAGTTTTTAATAAGTTTGCTCTGTTCGGGAACCCCAACAACAACAGCAGCAATAATAATAACGAAGCAAATCAATTCGCGCACTTAATGAAAAAAACACAACTCAATTATAAACTTTATCAAGCAGGGGAAAGGGGAGTGCTGCAAGGAAGAGTGTTGGCATACGTTAAAAGTATTTTTCAATGTTGCAAATGAATTAAAATTGTGTGTCAATAAATGAAATTTACTTTATTATCGCCATAATTTTCCGCACATTTGTGCGTATCAATTTATAGTATACAAATATATGTATCTGTATAGTATATATACTTAAATCTTCCTCATTGATAGACCCGATGTGTAACTAGTTGACACTTAATGAAACTTTAAAGAGTTTCTTAAAGAAATGACTCATTTGATAATTTAGTTGCTGGGGCGGAGTAATTTTAAAAGTATTTTTGATTTATAAATTATTGAGTCACTTTTTTACCCCAATAATGATATTGTTGTGCAGGGAATTCCCTTGTTGTCGACAGTTTTAAATAGGGAAGTTTATCTTGACTTGACAAATCATAATTTTAGTCTTTGTTTAATTTAATTTAAATATATATCTTAATAATTGTAATTTATTTAATATTAAGGACATTCCTTTTGCCTGTAAAATGCTGCAACTTTATGAAACCGAAACTCACCTCAATTTGCATTGTAAAATAAATAAATATACAAAACTGGAGTTGTAATTTAATCCATGATTAAACGAGTATGCAACTTGCTGAATGTAATTAGCCAATGCTGTAGCTGCAAACGGTCGTATCTGTTTCTGTATCTGTAAAAGTATCTGCACAGTAAGAAATAATTCTGGTTTTCGGTATAAAACACAATTCAAGGATAAAAGCGGATTTTCTGTAACCGATAAACGAATGTTTAGATAAAAATCTATCCTTCTAAAATCCATAAGTTTAGGCTTACGTTTTGGTACCAAACTTTTCTTTCAGTGCAGCTGTAACTGTTGCTGTTTAATCATGACTGTTTATATCAGCGCTCAGTTGTAAAAAATTATTTATTGATAACGCAATTTAATGCCAATTATTTGTACATAAATATTTGTTTAATTATCAATTGCATGTCGTGCTCAATTGGATGTTTGTGGGTGTGGCATTCGCAGGGCGCGTGATTAATGACATCGTTTACCTTTCTACTACTCTTTACCCTTTTTTCCTTTCCACTTCTTCTACTTCCCCCTTATTGTTTTAAAATGTTTGGCAAATCCTGTCAAATTTGTTGGCCAAACAAATCGTTAGGTCTTTTAAAGTCCAAAACACCCCTAAAAAGTATCCCCTTCAAAATTTGTATCCCTTTCACATCAGACACTTTTTGTTTACTCTCAAATTATGTCAAATTTAGAATTTTTATGGCATTATTGTGCACTTATCGGATGAATTAGCAGCCCAAGGGTTGTTTCTCCAGACACAGACTTCAGGGGTGGGTGGTAGGTGGGTGGCGTGGCACAGGAGGGTAGCTGCAGGCACGCCCCCTTCTGACCACAAGCTAAATTACAGCAACATATGCGACAATTTTCTATTTTTAATACTCACCCGTTAAACGACTGATTAGGGACGAGCTAATATCTGGAAAATTTTACTTAATTGATTGTGGGGGGGAGATGGTAGAGTAAAGAGGGGGATATACAGAAGATTTATGACCGAAGAAACGTAACTTACGTTTGAGTAATTAAACAATTAATTTATAAATATTTTAATCATTAGAAAGTTATGCTCTTCTTGACTAACTGATCAGCGTGATTGTTCTTACAATTTTATGGCTAAAATTAAAGCAGTTTTCACAATAATGTTAAAACTTAAATCCAGTAAATCAAATACAGTGATAATATATAATGTTTTAAACTATAACAACTGAATCTCATGCGATTTGATTGCCTGCATTGCATTTGTTTGTAGTATAATGTAAACTATTTGTCAGTAGAACACAAATCATTCTCTGTACAGACGTTGTTCCATTGTTCTGACCTGTTTGTGCCCCACTGTAAATGTTGGTTAAATGCACGTGGATGAGTAGATAAATATCATATAATGAAAATAAAATAGGAACGGGCTAACAACAACAATAACAACAAAAACAATAGCAATCAGTCGCAATCCTCGTTGCAGTCATCGCACTAATTTTCCAGCTAGTTTTGGGTTTCTATTTCCATTTCCATTTCGATTCCATTTCCGAGCTGAGTTTGAGTTTCAGTTTGAGTACGTGGCCAAAGAAAATACACTTTAGCACGTTTCTTGTTAGCGAACAGTTTTCCATTGCATGATATACTTACACACACCAGTGCTGTACAAAACTGACTACAAAAAGGCCAAAATTGGCTACCAAGAAGAAGGACAAGAAATAAGAACTAGAATTATAAGTAGGAAAAATATGAGACTTATAGGTAGAGTCTGTTCAAAAAGGCGTCGTAAATTGGTTCATAATTCTTTAAGTTCATATTATTTAAAAGCTATATTTAGAACTCGTATGTGGAACCCATTTTGATTAACCTAGCTATAAGACAGCTAAAGTGACAACACAGCTGCTGTCTGTCCAGCTAAAAGTCTAGAGTCTAGAACTTGGAGTTTGGAGTTCTTCTTCTTTGGTCCGTTGTTTATTTTGGCATAGGTGAATAGTTCAAATTAAGGCTCAGACACAAGATGAACAACAAAAGTTGAACTGCTGAAGAGTTGGGATCGGAAGTGGGGAAATGGGAACAGCAACTGAAGGAAAGAGACAACAGAGATAGAGAGGAAAGAGTAAAATGACCAGTTAAAAAGCTGAAACTTCCTCTAGATAAGCCAATAAGTAAATGTTTTTAGGTGAAAAATCTGCTATTATATAAAAATGTTTTAAATTAGTTGTATGAGGCAGTTTATCTATCATTTTCAACATTCACCAACTCAGCAAACACTCTTAATGTACCTTTCCAACACTATTGAATAGGTAATCTTCCCACTTTTACTTCTATTTGCTCAATCAATTCTCGTAACTGAATTTTCTATTGAGCAACTGCCGGAAAATGGCATCTAAAAGATCGTTTAGTAATCCATCAGGGCCACAATAAAAGTTAAACACACACACATTCATTTGATGGGCAACAGCATATGGGCCATAAAACGCTTACCAATAGCCAATTGCCAATTGGTAAATGGTAAATGAAACTGAGACCCAAAAGCTAAACTCGCACTCAATAAGTAATGAGTATATAAAAAACTAGCAGGAAAACCTACAGATGGAGACGACTTTAAAAGACCGAGCATTAAGAGTGTGATTTTGGTCGGGTTTTCTATACGAATCCCTGATTTTCTACCAATGGGAGCTATATAATATACAGTTATCTGAAAGACGAAGAATTTATATACTTTATGGCTTTGCCTGCCCAACTTTCTAACAAACCTTGTAGACCCTGTAACCTTATTGAGTACGAGGTCTAAAAGTGCATTATTTTAACATTAGCGGACAGTTTGTGCCTGAAAGTCGACGCTAGCAAGTTATAAAAAGTCATTGACAATGCCAATGACAATGATGATGAAAGGAAATCATTTATGTCATTTATATCGTTTATATCATTTATTGTGCGGTCACCGATTTGAGTGCTCATAACAATTGAATATCAATGAGGCCGAGCAATAAAAGAAAACGGAGCAAGGACACTATTGATTTTTTGACTTAAAGCCAAGCATTTGCCCCACACAGAAACAGAGGGACAAGTACAGACAGGATGAGAGAGAAGGAGATTGTCAGTCAAGTAACAAACTGCCTGCTTAATTGCTGCTCTAATGATGTGCCAGGCAAACTGTCAATCTGACAGACGGACACATACCACGTTGATTATGAAGTCCGTGCCCCAAAATCCGTCAGTCCGCCGTCTCCGACTGGCTCAACACTCCATAATGATGGCAATTATAGCTCGTTTTTCCAACAATTTATATGAAATTTTATTGCAGGCAGTTGGCAGTAGGCAGCAGGCAGCAGGCCACGCCCCCTTCGGCACACGACATTTTTTTTTTCGTGTGTTGTGTTGTGCTGTGTTTCGCCGCACGCTGTGAGCATCTGGCAACGCCCCGCCACTATTGCCAGCTTGCTTTAGTCAGCGTGAGTGCGAACGAGTCGGCATGCACTGAGCTGAGCGCCTCCATCTTGAAAGCGTGAGGCGTCTGCCAAAAGAGAGCAACCGACTGGGTTAGAGCGAGCGGGCGAGAGCGAGAACGCGAACGAAAGCAATTGGGAGAGTGAGCGCACACTCAGCGCAGAGCAGTGAGCAGTGCTCACAGCACAGCACAGAAGGTGCTAACGAGTTTTAGCTGGTGGTGTGCAATTATCAGCTTACTCTACGATGCACTGAGAGAAATAGGGCAAACATGTAAAGTGAAGTGATAAGAAGTATAAGAATTTATATTTATTTAGTTTGACTCGGGACTTAAAAATAATTTAAATAAATTTAAAATTAAAGAATGTACATAAAATGTATTCAAGGGAAATGCGTCTGTTTATGTTTCTATTAATTTTTTCAATTAAATTTCTCAAATTGGCTCACTCAATCAAATCATTTCGCTGAGTGTATACGTCTCCCGCAGCCACCCCAAAAAAAGCAGTCGCTCTCTGCTCACACACAAACACGCACACGGCAACGACGCACGCACACACACAGACACAGCTAAGACAGCCCAATCATCGCGATACGCGACGTCGCTGCTTCGTATATGACAAAGTCACAGGCCGGCAATGAACACAGTCGTTGATTAGCGCTCGTCGCGTCGAGTTCGCAGTCGCAGTCGCAGTTGAATTCGAAATCGAAAACGAAGTCGAAATAAAAAACTCTTGAACTCGCGCGCAAGAAAATCTTTTGTGAATTGTTAAAAACACAGAAACAAATTAAAAGAATTAAATATAAATAAATAAATAAAATAGTTAAAGCAAGTCGCGAGTGCAGACAAAGCATGTCCAGTGCACAAGTGTCACAGCCGCCGCCGACGCCAACTACGCAGCCGACGTCAACACCGACGCCGCACATTAGCCAGCTGCTAATCAGTCACATTGCCGCACAGAATCAGCAGCAGCTACAGCGCGTCTCAAACGCAGCAACGCCACCAAACTCCGTCGCCGTTGCAGTCGCCGTCGCTGACTACGATCAGTGCAGCAACAATTCGAGCAGTTCCAGTGGCAGCCAAAGTCCAGCGGGAGCAGCAGCAGCAGCAGCAGCAGCGGCAGCAGCTTCCAGTCCCACACATTCCGCGGCCACAACCGGCTCCCCGCACAGTGCCTACGCGCCCACGCTTAGTCCAGCAGCGGCAGCAGCAGCGGGACAGGAAGTGACGGGGGATTTACAGGTGCATCAATTGCCAACCGCAGCACAGGTGGCAACTCTAGCTGGAGGCATGCCACTGCTAGTGGCACCCATGCCTATGGGCATAGCGCCAACGCCAGCGGCCGCAGCAGCGGCGGCAGCACAGCATCATCCACACCGCCTCTATGTGGAGGGCAGCTTTCCAGCACATCACATACCACACCCCGCGCTAGTTAACGGTGCCTATACTATGCCACGTCTGCCACCGCCAACAGCAGCAGCAGCAGCAGCGATAACTGCTCCACCTCAACCCGTGTCCAGCTGCTCACCGCCGTCGACGACAGCAACGACAACGTTGCCAACGCAGGCTCTGCCAAAGAAATCCTTCTGCATCGACGCTCTACTGGCCAAGAGTCAGCCACAGATCGTAGACGATCATCGTCTGGCTGCCTTGCACTACGCCCGGGATCAAGCAGAGCTTAACCACGCCTTTGTCGCCGCCTCAAATGCTGCAGCCGCAGCCGCTGCCGCTGGCATCAGTGATCACGAAGCGCTGCAGCGAATACGTGAGTCGCGGGAATACGACTCACCCAGTCCCGACGGCATGTCCAGGTGGGTTTCTAATTTACACAAAATCATTCAAGAAATTTTACCCATAAAATAGTTACGTTCAGCCCATTGTTCCTTTTACACAGTTGCTCTTGAGAGCAAAAAGCACACATACAAGCAATTTGAGTGCTGCACTTGTGTGAGTGTAGCAACGCCATACATGTGACGACGGCTCTCAGCAGAACTGTGCATAGGCTGTAAAGATCACTGCAATAGAAGCAGCAAAACTTCTGTGTTCGTGTGTGTGTGTGTTCTGCCAGCATAGGACCATGCAATTTACACAAACAACTTTTCTTATTTCCTTTCTTATCTTTATTCTCTGCCCAAGTGTTCGAGATCACAACAACAATTTAAATGGTTTTTTTTTGCTGCACACTTTGTCTCATGTAACTTTGTTGTTCTTTTCTCTGTGACACTTGCAAAATTCTGTTTCAATTTCGAACTGCCAGCGAAATGTCAAAGAAATCAAAACGATATGTTAATCAACTTTTTCTGCAGTGCATAGTTTTTGTTTTAATTTCAATACTTTAAGAAAATCTACAAAATTAAATAAAATACAGTTTGGAATCCCATTTAATTCAAGTGTTTGTTTTTTAAACAAAACTTTAAACTGAAGTAGTAACCTGATAAGAGGTAGAATTTATGTGCGATTATAACCTATGTCATATATTAGTAAACTATTCCATAAATCTTTTAAGGTGATTAAAAATATCAGTTATCATTTAAATTTATAATCGAAATCAATGCAATTGATTTAAAAAAAAGCGACTAGAAAAAATATATAATAGAAAGATTATTAACTAAGTTTATTAAACAAATCCGTTAAAATTTAGTTTATACGAATCACCCAACAAGTATCTAACAGATGCCATTCTTAGTCAACTCATAGATTATTCTGGCCATTATTTTTGTCAACTGGCTAACACTTGAGCTTTAAATGCCGGGAAATCCAATAAAATGCCATTAAGAAAGCGTCAAGCGGGAATACCAACAATGTTGTTAGCCCCCCTGCTAACCAATGGGGCTTAAAATCAGCTTTGTTGGTACTCAACAACATGGCCGAAAAGCTTAATGGAGTAGCACCGATACCCGATCCCCGAACAACCAAAACTGGTCACGTTGCTTTTGCCTACGTACACGCAGAGGCCGACGGGCAATGGTGTGGGGAAAAAGCAAACAAATTAGTTTTGTTAGTCGAGGATTTTAATTGTAAAATACTTTAATCACGCGTGACTAATACAGGGTGTTTAAATTCGTATATTTTTAGATCTGAATCTCCCAGCTCGTCACATCGCTCAAGTCCGCCCATTAGCCCCGGCTGCGAAGATCTACAGCCGCTGCCTGCACATCATCCCCATCACATGGGCATGCGAATGTCGGATTTACCGGATGAGTTCAAGAAACCCGTGCCACCTCACAGTCCCATCAGACCACAGGACTTTCCCCTCTACGCCGGCGGACATCCATATCAGCTGCTGGCACAGGGCGGCTCAGCCTTCCACAGGCCACTCGATCCCTCTGGCAAACCCATACCGGTAAGTTCAAGGAAGGGTAAAGACAATATTGTCATGAAGAAAACTATAGTGAGCTTTTAAAGTAAAAACTTTAGAGTATTACTTAATTTTTGATCCCCTTTAGCCTTTTTTCAACATGTTCCCTCTTTAATTTAAACTACCCACTAAATAAATTCCTTTTTCTTGTTGTGCCCCTTGCAGATTCCAATGGGTCAACATTTTATGCCCTCCCAGCTGCAGTTCGAGTTTCTGGCCCGTGCTGGGATGCTGCATCATCGCATACCCGAACTGGCAGCATATCCACATCACGCGATTCTGGGCAAGACGCGAAGACCCCGCACTGCCTTCACCTCCCAGCAGCTGCTCGAGCTGGAGAAACAGTTCAAGCAGAATAAATATCTATCGAGGCCAAAAAGATTTGAGGTCGCCAGTGGGTTAATGCTCTCGGAGACGCAGGTGAAGATCTGGTTTCAGAATCGACGCATGAAGTGGAAACGATCCAAGAAGGCTCAACAGGAGGCCAAGGAGCGGGCCAAGGCACAGCAACAGCAACAACAACAGAGCAGCTCCAGTGCCACTTCAGCCAGTTAGTTTGGTCACCAGCGTTAACTTATTTCAAACACTTCTAGTCATGCTACACTCGCAGCATTTTTCAACACTTTCCTTAGGAAAATCGTCTGAATTTTTAGGAAAACTGCGAAAGACCCTGTAGTCAGTGCAAAGAAAGTCGATTTCCTAAAGCTTAGAGTTTGAAATTGTGTTGAGTGTAGTGCTTCGAACAACCGTCCAGCTAATGAGACACCCTGTTTGCGACACACCCACACCCACACCCCTGACACTCCTATTTCCCCTACCCATTACCTTTTCCCTCCCCACTCCCCTTTGAAATCATTTCATGAGATTGCGCAAAATTAGCTTCGCAATTAGTTGAAATATTTTGTTGTTGTTTTGATTTAATGTTGTTGTGGGAATCGACAGCAGCAACAACAACAACAGCAGCAGCAGCAGCAGACGCACTGTGTGATATATGTAAACAAGCAAGAAATATAAATTAAACAATGCTACACAAAAGTATTTTCCCAATGTACATAAATTCAACCAAACACAAAACACAAAAAAAAGAAAACAAAAAAAAAACATAAACATTCATTTGAATTACGTTAAATATATTTAAAAATTACAATAAATGAGATTAGTTTAGTTAAGTTTAGTTTGTAAAATTGTAACGAACCTTTTACTTATATAATTGTGTAAATAATATTATGTGTAATTATGTAATTTGTTTTTAACAAAAACAAAATGTCGCGTTAGTAAATTTTATTACATTTATTTGAAAATTCGAAATGACAATTAAAATGTGCTAAAAGAAAAAGTTTCGTGCTGAATTTCATTAAAGAAAAAAATTTTATATTTTATAGGAATTTCAACAGTTTTAAAAAATATAAATTTTTAACGATTTTAGATATTTTTCAACAGCTTTTGGAATTTTTACTATTTTTATTTCCATTAGTGGCCGAAAACAAACCAATTTATATTGGTAAATAACTCTTTAAAGCTCTTGAAAAATATATAAGTACGAGATTAGATACTTGGGGCTGAATTCGGAGCTGTCTTTGGGTGTCCATAGAACTATTAATGGTGTATTTATAAATGCCAATCAGGTAAAAATTTTTAATTTTATACGAGCTCCGTTCCGCTGCTGCTACTCCTACGGCTGATAGCGCTTATCAGGCCAAATAAATCAAAAGCAGCAAGCAGATAATCAATTTAATTGTTGAGACAATAATTATGTCTAAATTTATAGTGTCACTTAAAAATTATTTCGCTAATTAAAATGTTGCTCATATTAGTAGCAACAACAAAAACAACGACAACAACAAAAATAAAATCAACTTGTATAAATTCCAAAATCATGGTGAGCCGCCATTTCCGCAATCAATTGAAATCAAAAATAGCTAGTGGGGGAAGACTACAGCTAGGCGAGTAGGCTGTAAAAAACCCTGTACTTAAGCGGAAGAAAACAAATGTAATTAAAAGCCATAATTATGGGAGATCTAGAGAAACAACCACGTCTTTGTACTTCTTAAAGATATAGTTTACTGATTCTGGCTTTAACTCTCTTTCCGCTCGACTATGGATTTTTTATTAGATCGGAAATGTCAACATTCTCCTATAACCCTAACCCTTTGAACCCTACACCTTTTTTATCATAACAGGGCCTAAGAATCGAATTAAAAAAATAATGAAATAGAAAAAATCGAAAATGAAGATATTAAATATATAGTTTACTACTTTTTGACAAACCTAATAAACCCTACACCTTTTTTATCATAATTGAAAAAATAATGAAATAGAAAATGTCGAAAATGGAGATATTAAAAATATAGTTTACTGATTTTGGCTTTAGCTCTCATTCCGCTCTCTTTCCGCTCGACTATGGATTTTTTATAAGATCGGAAATGCCAACTTTTTCCTATAACCCTACTTTTTGACAAACCTTATAAACCCTACACCTATTTTTTCAAAACAGGGCCCAAATATCGAATTGAAAAAAATAATGAAATAGAAAAAATCGAAAATGAAATAAAACTAAACTTTTTTTAGGGTTTATCTCGAGAAGGAAATCGTTTAATTTGTGGTACGTGGCCTAATCGAAGCTAATGGCTAATCAAGGCGTGACAACATCGGAGAACTCAATAGACCTCTGTTGTGTTGTGTAGTACCAGCTATATAGAGTGCTGTATTACGAGTGCCCGCTGGATTGATTGTTCAATAATCAAAGTTAATTAGAGCAAAGTCCTCATAAACATTTTCTTATTTGTTTTCTCTATCTCCAATTGTTTGTGGAATAATACGCTCTTTTTGGAGAAACCAGTGAGACAATTAGCTATAGAGGATTATAATCCAAATGAGTGTTAAACGGGGATACTCAGTACTCTCTAATTGTCTAAAAGTGGAACGGAACGAGTCTGTCCACTTAATCACGTAGTGGAGTTCCTCGTGTATGAATCAGTGATGCCAAAACAGCTTTTTGTCCGTCAAAACTGGCTTCTTTTTTAGAGTTTTTCTTAAGTTAAAACTATTCTACAACGCTCAATTTTAGAGAAGAATTTCTATTTAAATTTCAGCTTTTTTTTTGACCAAAAATTGTCACCACTCAGCCCATAAACCTAGGGATAGTATTGGTTTTTGGTAGAAAAAAAGGCTTTTGTTATTGTTTGTTGTTGTTGTTGTTGTTATGCAGCAGTTCTTGTGTTGATTATGCGTCTGATGGGCTAATAAAAATTCATTTGTTACTTAGACACTCACGAACACACAACGCATTGCGTCAACAAAACTAGACAAGCAGAGAAACAGGGAAAAAACAGGAGAAAAGAGGGGTGAGGAGAGGGAAGCTGGAAAAAGTGTAGTAAAGATGATTCAATGAGTGATTGTTGCTTCATGTTTTATTTGGCTAGCATTATGTACAGTGGTGTAGATTTCAATATTCAGGAGGAGAATTGGGATAGGATAAAATTCCGTAGGATAATTTAATTTCTAAGTCAAACGCTATTTACTTCCATTTATTAGCAAAGACAATGCTAATATTATAAAACATATATAAATATATTACTGATCAGCATCGCAAGCGGAGTTGGAGTCGAAGATTTGTCCTAAGGGTCTATTTTCTCCCAAATTCGGTAGCTTTGAATGGAACCTCATTAAAGCTGTGATTACCACTGTGCACTCTGGTCTACGTCTGATGCTGAAGCTGCCTTGAAGTGGCACAGGACACACATACAAAAGAAACAGGAGCACAAAAGGAACTCAGTCCAGAATGCAATTCATGAGCTATTAGCGGGTAATTTGTAACAATTGCACACAACAATTTCAGTTTCTTTTTAACGCCGACTACAAGAAACCCTGTACATTTATTGGAGTAGTCAAAGAAAGAAACTTTCACCCATTAAACGACGAGCCTAAGACACCCTTTACGCTTTTTGAGTACGCGGTCTAACAAAGAAAGGGTGTCAGAGTTCAAACCGAAAACCCGAAGTGACAACTGGAATTGAGGTCGTCATCAAAGTCGGACCCTGAATCAGACTCGGAAACGGAATCGGAATCGGAGTTGGGGTTGGGGTAGGAAATGTTATTGGGATTCCTTAATTGTGCTGGATTTAGAAGCAGTCGCATCTGTTGCAAATTAAATTTGAGTTATAATTTTCAATAAACAGACAATGACAATACACGAGTGTGTGCCTGAGTGTGCCTAAGTGTGTGTGTGTGTGTGTGTGTGTGTGTGTGTGTACACACCCAGCAAATTGCCATTTGAATTGAGGGTCGCAGCCTCTTTGCTGACTTTCGTCACCAGTTGTTGTTTGCTGGTGTTACAATTTGGTTACCCTAAGGGTTGTAGCATTCCCCACCCCTTGCCACTTCCCCCTACCCCAGTTCGCTTGATCTTCATGTCAACACAGATGATCACATTTTATGCTTAATTTCTGTGTGTGTGTCCGTGTTTACTTTTGTGATTTTCAGCCGAATTTAGCTAATATTCGCTGTGAGTGTAGTTTTCCCCTGTGTTGCATTTTCCGCTTTTACCAATTTCCGCATTTTCCACATTTTCCAATTGATTTTATTGTCAAATATGTGCGATTATTTGTCATATGCTGCATTTTATTATTCGACAAATTTGCATTCGCCTCGCAAAACGTTACAAAATTGAAATATATCTCGTTAGTTCCCGTTTACTAATGGTTGTTTATTGACCTGGCCCAAACCTAAAGTGGGTGGGGCAATTCTGTAACTGATATGCCAATTTATTTGACAAATTTGTTTTAATTGCGCATTTTACAGCGTTTTGTTCGACATGAAATATGATTTGATTGGAGTAAATATTTGAAAGCTTTTAGCTATCAGTTGGTTATAGCTTTAAATCAGATAGGAAATTAGATTTCTCTTAAAATTGGGAATTAGAAGCTTTGTAGCTTATGCTCTGTCTAAATACAATGAGAATTATCAATTCCTTAACAGTTTGTTGAGTTTTTTCAGCTAAAAGTTTTTAACTGATTCGAAATAACTTCCGAGTTTTCCCTTAAGTTAAATATTTCAGTAAATCTCTCTAATAATTTCCCCTGATTATATGTAGTCCTCGGAAAATACTGAATAATATGCAGTTATCAATTAATGCCTCAACTTTCACTGACAGCAAAGTACAACGCATATTGCTGCTTAATGCCATAATTTCCATCTTGTTTACACAATCCATCTGGCTATATTTTCCACACACACACACTAACACACACTCGAATCGGGAGACACACATTGATATATAGTAGTACAATCAGCGGAGCCAAGTTGAAGTCGTTGTCATCAATCTATTGTAGGAAATCCGTGCGTGCTCGTTGAGTAAACAGCACGAAAAAATGCGCTACAGACAAAGAGCAGTACACTGAGAGAAAAAATAGCATACTATTTGAGTTCAAAGTACTGAAAACCAAAAGTTTAGAGCCAGGATCTCAGGTTTTGAACTGATTAAAGTTGGGTCTATAAAAGTTTGGATTAGCTTTCAGTTTGATTTAAATTTTAGCTTTTAAAACATAATAATTAAATAATTGAATAATTTATTATTAAATCTGCGTTTTAATATTCCTAAATTATTTCTGATTTTATGAGTTCCTAGATTTTTTGCTGTGTAGAAACAGCTCTGGAAATAGGAACAGTCGTAGAATCAGAGCAGTTCTCAGCAGACAGCACAATGGGACATTAGTGCACTAAACACACACTGACACACACACGTACACACACACAAATACACACACTCACACACTTACACTCGGCATTTGTGAAATGATTTCGATTTAATCGCCAGGAAATTTTGCCATCAAAATTCACGAATATCAACGGATAATTGTGAAATTCAGAGCGATTCTGCTCTGTTCCTGTTCTAGCCCTTAAGCGCATTAGATCCCTAGAGAGACAGAGACAGCAAGAATAAGAGAGGGTGAGGGAGACGGGTACAGATAGAGCAAATTGTCACCATATGCGTCAACACGCAATAATTCACCAGAAAAGTAATCCAAACAATTGACCAAAAAGGACGAAGCACTGACATCTAATGGACCAGCAAGAAGAGGGGCGGTGCAAGGGACGGGAAGGCGGCAAGGGGTGTGTCTGACTCTTAACTGCCTGCAGCAAGTGCGTCTCTCCGCTTTCCCCTTGCTTTCACAGCAGTGCTGCCGGTTCTTGAAGCGACAGCAGCCAGAAAAAGCCAAGTGACAAAGGAAAGTGGAATAATTAGTCGGAGCCTGTAGGTTCTTAAGCATAGATTTCAATTTAAAATAGACTAGAAAATGTTTAAAGTTCATTTGATTTATTTTTCGCCAATAATTGCGACTTTTAAAAACTTTAGTCGACTTTTTGGCACAACAAAAGCCAAGAAAAGGCTAAAACTGTCTGTAAAAGAGCCAAAACGTCAACACTTCTCTCCCAGCCCTTAACACCCCCTCCTCCAGCTCTGATTCTCTGGGTGTTTTGGTGCTAATTGAATTCATTGCCGTTGATCAAGTGCTGCCAAACAACAAATCATCCCCAGAGGCTAATGATACGGACGAACGAGCTAACTCACTGACTGACTGACTACAGAGCAGTGCAGTGCCAGGGCTGGGCAGGCGACCAGGGAGTAGACAGTGAGGGTGCACTCTAAACGGTGTAGGAGGAGTAGGGCGAGCAGGGGCACTAATGGCGGGTTCTTTGTTACTCGATGCGTTAAATGAAATTAGAAAACCTTATGTTGAGTTAATTAGCAAACTTAAGCACAGTGCGAATAGTTAAGGACTCTGAAAGGGGAGTGGGAGGAAGACAAAGTTGGAGTAGAACTGCGCCTTGCAACAGCAAAAACTAGCAGACTATATGAGACCCTGTACTGTTTTTGGAGCAATCATATACATATGTATTATTTCCTAAACTTTTAACTAAGTTTTTCTTATGATAGGAGCAAAGCCTAAGCCTTTCTTTTATGTGTTTACTTATTATACTTAAGCAATTCCCAAAATTGCGATTAATTTCAAGACATTTGAAGACATTTTCCTTGGAATTTTCTGCTCAATGGCAATTAATTCAGCTTAGTTACGAAACCATTGGCAATTAGCCCAGATGAAACCCTTTCGTCGTCACCTTTCTGCCCACGTTAATTGCAAACAATTAAACTACAAATGTTTTGCCACAAAAGTCGAAGCCGATGCTAATTAAGCCATGTGTTGTGTTTTCCTACCGGTTTTCCGAATTTTGCTCTAAAACTCTAAGCAAACAAGCGAATAACAACAACGACACAAGCGAGAACAACAAACAAAACAAAAATATTAAATTGTAATCCGCTTAAATGAGTAAAAAGGCATTAGAACACATTTGCATAATTGTTAAAAAAAAAAACAAGATCAGGCGCAGAGCAGGAGAAACAGGAAAACTTTTGGGCCGAGCGAGCAATCCAATCAAAAGTGAGGCTCAACCCTCGAGGGTCGCTTTCGCAGTCGGTAGGAACACGATGCACGTGAGGACAATATTTAAAAATGTTTAGCATAATTAATGCGGATCCCGAGAACGTTTAACGCTTGGGTTGCTTTCCTTAGCAAATAGCAGAAGCTGCACTGAGAGAAAAGTCGAGTGATTAGGAAAATGCTTAAGGAAAGTCAGGAAAGAAATAAATCAGTTTAAGCTATACAAAAATGCTAATTAAATCTAAATTCTAATCATTTTAGAAGAAAGTTTACTTGAAACTACTTAAAATATTAGAAAATTGATAAACATAAAAAAAAACATTTCTTTTTTTTTAAACTGGTTAGCTTAATTATCATTTTAAAATAGTTATAACTTTATGGAACCAAAAACTTCTTCACTATTTGCAAATACCGCCCTAAATACTCTCAGTGTAGCGTGGAATTTGGGGTTTCTGCTTCCAACAAGTGCACGAAAGTTAACAAAACAATATAAAAATATTTCGGCGTGCCTAATCAACCCCTAAAACGGCGTTAATTGGCGAGGTGCTACGGGAATGCCGCAGGGTCGCATTATTCACACATACGCTCAACTGAAGTCGGCTTTTGCTATACCTTCCATACCCTCTACCCTCGTCCGCTGACGACCCTCCTTCCATTTCGATTCCCACTTCCATTTCCCTAGGGTACAACAGCCAAAACTGGATTCAACCGCAGCGTGTGCGTAAAATTGAATTTATTTTATTGCCACTAATTGGCTGAAATACCTGAGGGCGCTACGGGTTTTTTGGTCTCCGAGTGGGTGTATTGCGGGTGCCGGAAAATTATACAAATTTAGCCAACAAGATAAGCACAAAGTTTGAATAGTTTTCCCTGTTTAGCGTACCCTCAAATGGGATAAATAATAAGTTGAATTCAAATAAGTTTTTACATGGATTATCTTAAAAGGATTTAATAGTTTTTTTGTTCAAGATAAGCAAATAAACGTTGAATAATAATTATGTTCAAAAGACTTCCTGAAGTTAATGCATTTTAAGTTACAAATACTTTTCAAAGTCAAAAATCAAAGGTTTCTTATATCCTTAACGGCCATTTTCTTGCTTCTAAAATTTTGGAAAAATCTTAAAATCACACACAAATCTCGAGTTTCCACCACACACATTACATAAGAGCCAAACATGAGCTGCAGTTCCATTTTTCTGTTTTTTTTTTGCACACAGATGATATGATAATGGCAATAAAAGATGATAATGTGCCGAAATCCTTTGGCCAGATTCGCAAAATCAGCACCAACAAACGGACAGAGACACAGGCGGGCCCTGACCCAAAATAATTTCAAAAAAACTTAAAAAACAAGTGGAAGCGTGGGGGAGCAAAGGGAAGTGAAGTGAAAGAAACAATGAAACAACTCACAAGATGGAGAATAAGAAAGTAGTGTCCAACCGACTGCTTTGTACCCTGTAGGTGTTCCCCAGACGACTGTTTAATATGTTTGCCTGTTACACACTCGTTACAAACCCAGTGTACCCTTTTCACTGGGCATAAAAATAGCAACAAACTACTACAAGCCAAAGAAGAAGCAGAAGACGAAGAGGAAGCAGAAGCGGAGCCCTAAAAGCTATTAACATATTAAAGCAATAAAAGAAATGGCATATAAAATGCTACAGACAAAAAGAGCAAACCACCGCTTACCACCCTGTACTTCCCCCCTGCCCCAGCCCCAACCACCGCAACGATTGGCAACACACCCAAATGTTTAGCAGCAAGTGGCATTTACCCTCGACGCACTCGACTCGACTTCCTTCTCCCTCTTCTCCCTCTCTCACTCCTCAATTCCCAACTCTCCACTTTCGACTCTTGATTCTCAATGCTGTTCCACTGTGTCTGCCATCATCAACATCAACATCGTCGCCATCAGTTTGCCATTCGCCACGAAGAGACACACTCAAAAAAAAAGTCACTCAAAAATTCTGGACTTAAAAAAGGACTTAAAGTTCAAAAATATATAAATAAATAACTCAATTATATCAGATTCGCATCTTATATAAAAACTTATCATAATTTCAGCACTTAATTTCTTTCAGTGCATTGAAAAGAGAAAGAGTATGATAATCATACTAAATGCTGCCATTTGCCATTTGTGAGGTTTTGCCACTTGCCCTGTAGTATACAAAGGGAGTGTGGGCGCAGGGGTAAAAGTGGGCGTGCTCAGGGTGGGTTGGCAAGCAAATTGTGAAAAGTTCGCCCGAAAGTACTTCTAAGCTTTGTGTAAACACCCACTAAAATCAATTTGCTGGATTTTCTACCACCAGAAAATGTGTATTTTACGGGTAACGATGAGCGAGAGCACTCAGATACCAAATAAAGATAGAGATACAGTTACAGTTAAGGATAAACTGGTAAACTGGGATGTCGGTTGATTGTGCTTTTCTCTATTTGGTATTTAGCTAGAAAAATGTAAGTAAATGGCTCTGGAATGGGCTTCTAATGCTCAAGAATGTAAATGATTAGTTGCGAGTATAGAAATTATATGTATAATGACAAAAGTAGCTCAAACGACTACAGTTCTGGCATCTTAAACTTCAAAACTCCATAACTTAATCAATAGACAACTGACTGTCTTGGAAAAGTTTCAGTTTAATCATTATTTCAGCTAAATATTTTCATATTGAAATCTATTGTCAGCTAAACCATCACACTCTCTTGAGCTCTATGTGTATATAATCCCGCATTATGTAGCTTCAATTTGTATTGAGTACAAAACTTTTATTACCATTCCCCCACGAAAGCGGACAAAAAAGAAGCATTGCTAAAGTTTTGGATTTTGCGTGTCCTGTTTTCAGCTGCTGCCCCTTTTTTCATTTGTTTCTACTTTTCCTGGGCTCCACTCTGTGTGCTCTGTGCTCTCTGCTCCCTTTATTTAATCTTATCTAATAAATGGCTTGTCTTGTCTCGTAAATCACTTAACAATTTGCAAAATTTGTACGAAACGTAAGTGAAAATCGTGCCAAGGTTTCCAGATACTCTCAATATATATTTACATGTGTACGCATAAGTGGCCCTAAATCGCATTCATATGACTGCCCCGCCCCACTTTAGCCCCCTTTTCTCCGCTCTCTCTCCTTTTCCTTATTTTTTTGAATTGAAAGGGAAGGGCAAGTTTTTTGTGTGACCTGCCATTTGATTTATTTATTGTTGGTTTATGCGTGATCTTGCCTCAAATTAGCATTTATCATTTTGGCCGCCATTTGCCATTTGCCGTTTGCCGTTTGCTCCACCCTAAAAAACGAGGCACACACACGTCTGTGTATAAAATACCGTTACTCCCCTTCATTCGTTACAAGTAACAACCCACAAAAAACGCATAAAAAACAAGTAGCAAAAGTAACAGACGAGTGAGCTTAGTGTTAAAGACCCTGTACTCAAGCTGGAGTAATCAAAAGACTAGCTTACTGATCTTTTACAAATTGAATGATGATTTTGTTGAAGAATAAATAAATTTTTTGCTATTCGGATCTGTTTTTTGCCACAAACCTAATAAACCCTCTACACTTCTTTTCTACCGGGTCTAAAAGGGGCAGCAAATTGTTTTTAACAAGTGCAATGAAATTTTTCAAATGTGTTTTCATCGCATTTTCTTTTTATTTGCCGTGATTGATTGCGATTATGGAAATTTCTATTTAAATTGATTGAAGTCGCTACTCAAATCGTAAGTGGAGCATTTGCGGCAATTTAGTGTCACCTACTAAATATAAAGCGGTACTTAAGCCTTTTGGCGTCACAATTAACGCACAATAAATTTCAAATAATTATGCAAACGACGCAATAGATACAGATACAAATACAGTTACAGTTATAGATACAGTTACATTTACAGCTGCGGATAATCCAAAACAGTAGCCCCCATTTTGTACCCCATTTCGGCCCCACTTTATGCCACCAACTTCTGCTTTGGGGAGCCGCCAATTTGTGTCACTAATTGCGTGCAAATGACGATGCCTTTTGCATTTTGGGCCATGCATATAAATAAGGCCCAAAGCAGTTGGCCAGTGGAGGCGGCAAGCTAATTAAAAGGGGGTGTGGTCAAGACAAAGACGGGCATGGGTTAGTGCTAGAAATGCTAGCTTATGTGAATGGGTTTGGGACAGCAGAAAGGCTGATTTTAAGTAAAAGCAAGTGCAGAAATTTGGATAAGGAAGGCTATAAAATACGCTGTATGTAAGTAGTTTGATTAGTTTAAATTTCATACAGTCAAGTACAGATTTGTTTCACCAAGGACTAACAGTTTTTTCAAAATATTTTCTATTTTTCCATATTTTACTCCGCTTTAAAAACTTGCCCCTTTTTAGGTTAGCAATAGTAAAAGTAAATATAGTTTTACTAAGGGTTATTCAATCTAATCTACAACTTATCCCTAGCCTAGTTTGGGCTCAATAAAAAGCCGAACCCTTTTAGCTAAAAACTCAGACAGAGCGACGCTACTGAATCTGCTACTGAAGTAGTTTACCCGCTTTTTATGAGTGTATCATAAACGAGCGATTTCATTAATTCATCCATGGATTTAGGCGAAACTTATTATTAAACTGGCCAATAATAATATTAATACTTTTAGTACAATAATTTCGTTTAATTTGTTTATTTATCCGAAGAGAGAGATAAAGATAGAAACAGGAGGGAGAAGGAGAGAGAGAGCGCGAGTCTCGCAGCATAATAAACAAATTTGTTTAGTTAATGAAGTCGATAAGACTACCGTGTCTGGTCTGAACCATCATAAAGATATAGATAAAGATATAGTATTACACACTGAGTCGGTAGCCTATGAAAACAAACCATTATTACCGCTAGACTCGACTCGGCAGGCGACAAGATTTACGACAGACGCTTCATATCGGAACGGCTTTAATTGAAAGCAAAGCGTATAATTTTCAATCAACGAATATTTGGAAGAGCGAGTAAGAGAGAGAGAGAGAAAAAACAAAGCTAAAGAGATAAGACTCTGGTCTGAAAAGTGGGTGGATTTGACGGTAGTCAATTGGCTGCTTGTTGGTTGTTGGTAACCATTGATTGCCATTTATTTGAATGTTTGCCAACAAAGGAGAGAAGAGCATAATGATGAGGATGCTGATGATGATCAGCAGTGTTGCCCGTATTTCTAGTTGCTTTATAACCAGTTTTGTTTAGCAAATCAAAGAAAACAGCTAAAAATATTCTCATAACTTGGCTATAAGCTAGCTTCACTGCCTCCCAATTGAATTCTTCTTTACTTTTAAGTAATGGCAACAAACAGAAGAGTTTTTTCTAGCTGGACATCAGCTAAATTAGATACACTGACTCGCTGTGTAGCTCTAAATCAGCTAAAACAGCAACACTGCCTACCAGATATATTTCTATTGATTTTAAAATTATGCGCACAAACAAAAGTATGCAATGTTGTCGAGCATTGTTGTTGTTGTACTTGTTGTTATTGCTACTGTTTGCTAAAAAGCCATCAAGAGAGAGAGAGTGGAAGGCTGAAAGGGAGACTGTAGTAGGGACGTGCTCGTCATTTTGACTTTCCATCAATGTTGACTCGCTGTTTAGATTTTCAATTAAATTTGTTGACACAAAAGCTCTCGGCGTTGTCCGTGTACAGACAGCTCAGACGGACACGAGGTCGTATACGTAATATAAATTGATTATTTCAATTTATTTAAGCGCAACGATAGCATTTAATTAAAAACTCATCTGTGCAAACAGCGTAGACAAAACGACACAAGACGAAAGACAGAGTACAGCAGACAGACAAAAACTGGCGACTACGACTACTATTCCGATTCCGATTCTGATTCCGACACGACTCATTACAGCTCAAGTACCAGAGAGACGACACACTGCGAAGACTGAAGACTCTGGGAGCACGAAGACTCGGCCAAGCTGATAAGCCATGGCAAGACAACTTGGTTACTTTATCAGCGTTTTACATCTGTTTCTAATTGAAAATGCAGCTACTGTCGAAGTCAGTCGTGAAAACTGACGCCAATCGTTGTTGGCAGTGTCAACAAAGCCGAGAAGAAGAAAGACAGAGTTATGAATGCCACTAGGAGACCCTGTAGCTAAGTAGTCTTAAAGCAGAGTTGTCTTATAGATCGAGTATATCTTTGATCCTATTTTAACCAAATACAATTTAATATGTTAATGTTATAGACAAAATCTCTAAGTTTAAGCATTCAAATTAGCCCAGCTTGTTTGCCTAAACACAATTACAGAGTCTTTTTGAGTCGTGGCTACTTTTGTTTGCCAGACTTTTGTGTAAACTCAACGTCCAGCTTCGAGTAAACAACTCGATAAAACTAAAGGCATTCCACTCTCTTCCCCATAGACCTCCCACCCCTTCTAGCCTTCTCCTACCCCTCCCTATCACCTCCTGAGCACCTCTAACTATTTCTTTTTTATAGTCAATAGTTAGACAATAAAATGCAGTGGAAACTCTTGAAAAGCTGTCTTCGAACTCTGCTTTGCCCCTTTTGTTGACTTTTTCATATTTCTTAATGATGACATTTTAATTATTAGTAAAGTGCTTTCAACCACTGATAAGATATCACGTTGGATATTTATGACAGTGTGTGTGTGCCTGTGTGTGTGTGTGTGTGGAGTGGAAAACAATTTGTGAGTCTCTATTGATTAATAATTCTGTTTATCGAACTAAAGTTCTGAGACTTCAGACTCGAAATAGACCTTTAGCCAAATGATTAAGCAATGATTAAAAAGTAAGCACAGTCTAGAGACAGCTGCATGCACTGAGAGAAAAGACAGTTTTCTAAAAATTATATTAAACGCCAATAAATATTCATATTAAATTACTTACTAAACGGAGTGCAGACCAAGCTTAAACAGTTAAATAGCTAAAAGCTAAAACTAGCCAAGAATTTTTCTTTTCACTGCCCCTCTTCAACTATATTCCACTATTCGTAACATAACATAACACCCTTTCGCACTTTAAATACCCAGTAGGGGTACTCCTGCTGACATATCTTTAGTGAGTGCTGAGTTATGTGCAGAGATTTGTATAATTTTGTCAGATCTGAAGATTTATGATGCCAGCACTTGTGCAAACACGAAAGAACATGCAAAAACAAATCTCCAAATGCTCCAGGGAGCACATGAGTCAGGTCCTGAAGGAGCAGCGAAGCCCTGAGGGGCGACAATACCGCAAAAGGCGTACAAAGTGCAAATAGACAAATGACACGCGTTGTCACATATACATACATATATATTTATTACCAAAAGACACTTGATGTCTTGACATCTTGAAGATTATGATTTGTTTTACTTGGCGCTTAACGAGCGCATGATACAATTCCCCAACCCTAGACCAGTCTCTTTCTCTCTCTTTCTGCTCCTGATAAGCATGCTAAACATGCGCGAAAGGAGAGTGAAATGACAGAAAGGGAAAGGGAACCATTTGCCCCACGACAGAGGACAAATTTTTACAGATTTGTCAGAATTTAGGCGAATATTTAAGTATGGCACATCTCGTAAAAACAAATGTATAAACACTCTAGATACACTAACAAAAATAACATTCTTTTGAATAAAGTTTTGTTTAAAAAAAATAATTTTAAGTCTGTAAAGAGCTTTCTGTTTATACAATTTAAAAATACAATTGGTTAGTGTCCTGTTTTAAGTGTATATTATTTTTTGTCAGTGTATTAAAGTGATGTACATATGTAAATAAGCGTTCCACTTAAAAACTCAAGTTGTTTATGCCAAAGTTGTGCAGGAAAAGTGCGGGAAAACCGGATGCTGACATCATATAAGCAAATGACATTGATTTGACATGACAGACCCCAACCCTGACCTCAACTTCTGACTTTACAGAACCCACTGAGCCTTCATCTTACAGCCTTCAAACAGCAAAAGAGTCGTACACTTAAAAAAATGAAACCAAAGGGATTAATACTTGAAAAAATACTTTAAACTGATTGCATCAGAAATTCCTATAGGTCACAACTTTCTCCCAGTGTAGTAGCCCTTTCAAGCCTAAGCCTGTGATATAACAAAATCTGTTTGTCTTGCCAACGTCTCAATCAACCCTTAAGATACATTTCTTAACCCTTTTTCGGTAAATTGATATGACAAATCCGTAAGATAAAAAAATGTTTAATGAAGTGAAAAATTGCAAAATAACCAAAAATTAAATGGGAACTTCTTGTTGTTCTCCATTTTAAATTAAGCCTAGGGTCGAACTGTTGTTGTTGTGCAACTCCTGTTGTTGTTGTTGTTGTTGTTAGTAGCTGCTATGCATGACAATTTTTCGGGTTTCGGCCACAAAACAATAAAATTGTGTAAACAATGAGCCAATTTTCAGTTGACTGGCTTTTGTGGCTGGACAGTTTCTTTGGCGCCTGCCTGCCTTCCCTTAAAAAAGGGGGTTTGGGGGCGTGGCCAGAGACAGTAGCAATTGCTACCAAAGCGAAGCACAATTTGTATTTATTTGTGGATTTTACGAAAATTGGGTGTGTCTTTTATTATTATGCGAAATGTATATAAATATTTGCCAAGAGAGTGAGGGAGGGAGACAGAAAGAGGGAGACAGAAGGAAGGGAGCCCCACTCGCCCCAAAAAGCAGGCAATACTTTTTGTACAGTCGCCATTTTGCCGCTCGTAAAACAAAAATCATACACAAATTTGTGGTTTTTCCTGCCCCTTCCACCCCGCTCTTACCCGCTTTTCTCCTTGGCGAAATTTGGCGCTTCGTTAAACAGATACGCAAATTCGCATATCGCAAAACATAACTTGAAGTTTGTTTATAGCGAAGTGTATCTGCAACTTAACGCACG
Organism: Drosophila parthenogenetica; assembly: GCA_035047505.1. Lineage (NCBI taxonomy): Eukaryota > Metazoa > Arthropoda > Insecta > Diptera > Drosophilidae > Drosophila > Drosophila parthenogenetica. The sequence continues at coordinate 483,773 of JAWNPM010000070.1, forward strand.
ACTTACAGTTTTCCATTTCCACAATTTTCCTCCACTTGCCATTTTCCACTGGGGATTTTGTTAGCCAATAACGAAATTGACTCCACTGACAGTAAGACAGACAGACAGACCGACAGGAAGCTGAACAAAGTAGCCGCTTTTCAGCCATTTTCCCCACATGCTACAGTTTTGCACAATTTTCACCATTTTCCTACACAAATCAAAGTTGCCTGCAGAGCTTAGAGCCTCAAATTGGAAGTAGCCAAAAGTGCAAACCAAGATCAGAGATATGTTCTCCAATAGTTTGAACAGTCAACAACACAGACAACTTGACTTTTCACACTTCCTACAGTTTCCCCATTTCCCCCCCTTTCCCTTTGCGCTCTTCTTCGTGCTTTTCTCACCGAAAATGCAACGTTTTGGCTTCTGGCAAATTTGCGTGCAGATAAATTGCAATTCTGGCCAAGTTTGCCAAGTAAAACAGTGTTGACATTATAGCTTTAAAGTAGCTAGATTTGTTTACTTTATGCTTTCAAAAGTGGAACATTTTTGGGGAATACTTTGAAGGGCTTTATTGAGTATGGCATAAAAGTGAAATGTTATTGGCAGCGTGTTTCACAGTGCTTAGCTTTTGTCCTTCTTTCCTTCAATTTTCCCACCATTGGCTGGTTTTAGTCAAAGCCCTGTTAACACTGCTGCAACTCTGTCGCATATCTCTTCACTTCCATCTCTTTCTGTGGCCCCTTGTGAGTCTGTCAGCGTCGTGGCAATTGTTGTCTTTTAATCACGAGCACAAGTTGGGGGCATGCCACAGATACTCGACTCCACAGACTTCACTTCATAATTTTAATTGCCCCGAAATTTTGGAGTTTGGGTTTTCCATGTTTGGTCAAGGCATTAGAAGGCAACGCACGTGATTGGCAAGTTGAGTGGGAAGAGCGATTCCCCTCGTCCTAGTAGCTAGGGGAGTACGGCGTAAGAAGTCCTCTTGTGATATGCCTCTGATAAGCAAACAATAAATTGCAACTGCAGGCTATTTTGCCTGCGTCAATAGAGGAAGCTGTTTAAGCACTTCATAAGTGACCTGTTGGGACTGCAGAGACTGACACTCCAAAGGAGTAAGCAGAGATGGAGCAGAACTCTGTAAATGAGCTGTAAATGTTTGCTGAGTAAGTGCCTAAAGTCAATAAGAAGTATTTGAGCTTAAATATCTGTTAATAAATTTCTATTAAATTTAAATACAGTAGAATTCGGTTATAACGACATTCAATGACGGTAGACGCTTTAACCTCACATAACCCCATGCAAAGTCAAAGCGCGCTTCAAGCGGAGTCGCTATAACCGGATTCTACTGTATTTATTTGAGTCATAAACCGATTAAAGGATGAATCTACTTCCCATATGCCTGATCTCTGCTTCTCCTTCTCACTTTCTTATCAGTGTTTTGCCCGACCTATTGCTGTACTCATAACTATCAATACACAAGTTAACTCTTTAAGCTTTAGTTGCTATTAAATTATACTCCGCTAACAAATCAGGATTTGCTCACGTTCTAGCGATACTATAATCTTTATAGTATATATTTCAGTGCACAAATATCTCATATTCTATTGTCTATAAGCATTATAGACTCCTCTCTCCCTCTCTCTCTGTCTATTTATATATCAAATATTTTATTTTGTTTTGCTTTTGGCGTTTTTTGCTTTTTGCTCGACACGCACCGCAAATTTGACTGTTTTGGTCGCGTTTATTGATGTGTAATAAACCAATTGCATTTGTTTTGAATATATAAATAGTCATAAAAAAAAGAAAACCCTACAAAAAACAACAACAACAACAACGACGTGGCCATTTTTTTGTTTTGCCGTTTCCGCTTTGTTGTTTTTTGCTTTTTTCTGTATATTTTTTGGGCGAAACGTGCGTGGCATACTAATTTGGTCTAAATGGTAACAAGTTTGGCTATGTATCCACAATCGAATATATAGCCAAATGGCTGTATGTGTTGTATATAACCACAGAAAGACACTGAGAGAAATGACTGACTAATCAGAAGTGAACTGAAAGACTTGTGAGCATTTTTTTACTTTTTTTAAGTGTTAGCTGATTGAGTTACTTGAAGAATTTCCTGAAAGACTCTAGCTTTTAATTAAAGAAAGCTTTCTTTTCTTGCAGTGCATGCTTATATAGTTACTCATACGTATCTTTTGCTTTAGCGTCTGATTAATCAAACGGAAATGTGTTGAAAATGTTATTTTTGCCAGCGCTGCAAATGTGGCGCGTTTACGATTTTTATTGTGCCACAAACACACACACACACACACACACACACTTACACCCACACACAGGGCGAGCGTATGTGTGTGTGGTCAGTCGATAGAGAAAGCCACAAATGACGCAGCGAATGGAGCTATAAACTTCTTGGCAAGACAAACATTTACAAATCATAAAAGTGGCAGACAGAAGGAAACATCGACAATTGTGCTTAAAGCCATGTCTGAGATTTTGGCCAACACCGATTTGAGTTCTGCTTTTGTTGCTCTCCCTGCTCAAATCAATCGGCCATAAAATGTCAACGATCTGACGATTACACTCAAAGAAAAGGCTAAAGTTACTATTAGTTATTCCAAGGATTCTTGATTTCCCTCTTCCCTCTTAACTTTAAAATTAAAATGCTCAGTTCTTAAACATTTTTTTTAAGTGTTTTACTTTTTGGCCTTTGAATTTGTCGCCTCGCAAAAGTGTCATAACAATTGCTCATTACAAGACCTTGAAGTACCTGTCTTCCTCTTTCTCTCTCCCTCTCAGTCTACTTGAGCTAATTAGTCAACAAATGACTCTGCCCCTTTCACTTCGCCCATCCCCTTGTGCTCCCTACAGCACAGGGAATGCAAATAGAAGCAGCTCTCGGAGCGGAAATGAAAATTGTCGTCGTTTAAGCAAAAAGGAAAATGGCCGAAAGGCAAAAAGCGGCTTCATTAACAGCAGACTAGTAGCAGAGGCTACAGACGAGTAAACCCGACTGCCAAAGACCCTGTACATAACACAGAAAGTACATTTATTGCTCTGAGTTTATAAAACGATTGTAATGGATTGTTTATGCTATAACTGAACAAAATTCGGAAAATAAAGCTCTTATAATTGTAAACTAAGACTCTGTGATGACAAAGGGTCAACTTCAATCCGATGGCTTATGTTGTTGAAGAGAAAATTCCTTTAGAGTCCTGCAAGCCACCATTGCCACTCTGTTTTTAAGTACAGGGTCTAAGGGAGCAGACAACGAAGAGTTTTCCGAGTACGTGCCACGTCGACAGGCAGTTTGTCATTTAACATTTGGCAAACGTATTAAAACACCCCATCATTGCCTTAATTAAGAGCCATAAAAGCACATTTACTTATTGTACAGGGTCCAAAGCGGTGGGTGGGGTATTGCTGGGTGGAGACTCTTCGTGGCACGTCTTTACGCTTATTTATATTTATACCCAATGGCTGACAAGGTTCGTTCTCCCAAGAACTCACACAACTTCGAGCTCAAACCATTTTATTGGGCTTAATTCATGGCTAAAGTTGGAATTAAGTGAATTTTACGTTCATTAACGTGCGAGGGTTGTGCTCTGTGTGTGTGTGTGTGTGTGTGTGGGGTAGGGGTGTGTGTACAGAGTGTGTGTGTCTTTCTGGGGGTGTGCTCGAAAAAGAGAATTTGGTTTTAGTGCCACTTTTGTGCTGTTTTGACGCTTTTCGCTGCTGCTTTTCGGCCATTTCCCATTTACCATTTTCTATTTTCCGAGTTACCAGTTAGCAGACAGTGTTGGTAATTAGAAAAGCGCTAATAACGTAAATTTGTGGCTACAATAGAAACAGCAGCAATTGAATATCAATGGAATTGCCATAGACACAATAAAACAAGTAACAGAGGCTACCAGTAGTGTGGGCCGACTTTAAAAGACCCTGTACTGATGCTAATCATGTTACTTAATCAAAATTATTAGCATTTTTCTTCACAACTTACAGCTTTAGGTATTTATAACGATACCTAAATGAACTTTCAGTGCAAACTTACAGTCTTTAGCTATTATAGTCTCTGTGTGGCTGATCAAATCAGAAGAAAAGTGAGTGTGACCACACAGTTTTACATTATTTACATAATCATAGTTTATTTTCTTCTAAATTTAATCCTGCTACCCCTTACCTTTTCCACTGTACGCTGGTCAGATATATAATTATTTTATTATGTCGATTATGTGCTTAGATTAATTATAAGTTCTGATTCATTTTAATAGTTTTGATAGTCGAAAGTTTATGTCGGAAAAACTTCCTTCAACTAATTGGACATAAAAAGTTTGCAAAGAGCCAAACTTTTTAGGTTTCTGTCTTTTGGGCCACTTTGCATGCCACTATCGACCAAAACACAACTAGTCCCAAAAATGCTGACCACTTAAAAACACTCGTACTAACTGGGCTCAAAACTAACTGCCAAGTTAGAGCAGGTAGAAGCCGCAATGCTACGAATATACCGTTAATTAGTCTCACTTAGAAAATAAACTGCAGTAATTAAGCGAAGGCAGACGGAAAATCCTGCCGTAAAAAAAAATGCAGAGCTACACCCGCTTTTCCCCAAAAAAGGAAAACTACTCGTTTTTTAAGGCGGGAGAAAAGGAAAGCGGAAACGGAAGTGGAGTGCAGGGAATTTAATTTCAACGCTAGAATTCTAATTAACAAACAAATCCGACAAAATACACAGAGAGCGGGAGAGTGAGAGCGAGCGAGTGAGATGGCTAACTGACAGCAAAAAAGTATGCTACAATAAACGTACATAAAAACCTTGGCAAATGGTCGCAGCGGGAGCTAAGTGGAAAAGCGGAAAAGCTGAAGAGCTGAAAAGAAGCAACGAACAGGGGAAAAAGGAAAACGAAGAAAACCCTGTGAGCCATGATCTCCCAATTTAATATTATAATTGCTACAATTATCATTCTCATGCCATTTACACAGCAATTGCACAAAAACAAAAACAACAACGACAACGACGACAACAGAAACGCCGACGTCGTCAAGACAGCAAAAAACAACAACAACAAGAACAAGAGCAAAAGGAAAAGGAAAAGGAAGAACAAAAAAAAAACGAGGGCAGCACGTCAACTGACTGGCTGCGAGGATGCGAGTATGTAACGGTAAATTGAGGCAATTACCGGTTCCGCCCACCCCTCTCAGTTTATGTGTATGTGCTCTACACACACACACACACTTAAAACACAAACTATGTTGACTCCACCCACATCATTTGCTCGCTCTCTCTCGCTCTCACACACTCACTTGTGTGCATGCTCTCGACGCATGCGTTGTGTGCAGCGCAGCAGCGACGCAGACGCTGACGTTGGCATCTTGGCGCATGAAGATGATGATGGCGACGCTGACAGAGGCAGCAGCATTTCGTTCAGTACAATGGCGTTCGTTATGCGACGCGACAGAGGCGCAAAGCTAAGGTTAACAGAGGCAGCGGCAGATGAACATGATGAAGTGAAGACAACAGAGGCAGAGAAACCACTGCTGGTAGAGGCATGAGCAGCAGATTGGTGTTGATTATTCAGCAGCGACGCAACTGAGACGCCAGCGTCGACTTATAATGGGCGCATTTTTAAATTAATGTCTCAACTTTTTTGTCTGCCTCAGCGATTTTTCGACTATTTGCGCAAAATAATGATAATTTTCTTAATGTCAGGGGAAAAACTACAAGTAAAATAGAAAAACAACAAAAATAAAAAAAAATATCACTTTAAAACTTTTTATCATACAAATCATCTATAATTTATTTCAACTGCTAATTTAAAAACATGCTTTAAAATTAATCTTTTACAGCCAAATTTGGCTAGTTTCAAGCTAAATATGTAAACACGTGGGAACAACAAAAACATAATTTTATTGCTAATAGTTTGAGTCAAAGCCCAAACTGATTACAAAATGTTTGCAGCTGTTATAATCAAATTAATTTGTCCTGTAAGAGGCGAGAAACAACTTTATCAACTGTAAAAGTCTCTGTATAGGCTGACACTAAATGAAGTCTGTGTTAGACTAACAAAACGAATAGTCCCTTTGTACTAAACATAAGTACAGGGTCTTAAAATGAATCTGAATATGAAATCAACCCCCAAATGGGATCAAAAAATCATGTAAATATACTTCAATTAGTTCGAAATCCAAAACAGACAAAAAAAAACACACAAAAACATGACAAAATAATCACAAATGTTACGATGATAAAGCAATCAGCTCTTGTCTGTGACAAGAGAGCTTTGATAAGACAATTTGAGCGCATGTAAATGAGTTTTATCTACTAAAGTGGACTAATTGAATACGATAAAATTGCTGACACTAAGTGTTAAAGTCGCCATTAAGTGCTGACAAATGTTTCACTTCGGGAGGCTTAATTTATCTATCTATATATACTGGGTGGTTTTGGGAGTTGGGCAAAGTACAGTTAAGCAATAATCAAACGGTTGTATTAATTTCAGTAGCTTGACAAAATTGTTTTGTGCATGTTCTGACTTGTCATTGCCGTGTTTGTGCCTGTTGTTTTTGTTGTTGGTTTGTTTTTTTCAACAGAAGTCGTTTGGTGTTTGGCTAAATGTCATGTTTGTATTTCATAGATAAAAATAGCGCAATTGTGCCAGCACAAAATGTGTGTAATTATCGTTGTTACTAATTAAAGTGTAGCTTCTGTCTAAAGGTTGCATCTTATCTTTTAACAAGCTGCTTGACTGGGATTTTTATTTTCATTTTCATTTCTTAGCAGACAAACTGTCGTAAATCCAACATGGCACACAATTACCCAAGCAATTGCTTTATACGTTTTTTATCAGATAAATATATATAGCTTTAACGTTAAAAATGCGTTACTCACCGAACACTTTCCAGTTTTGAATTCAAACTGCGCGCGTCAGTTGGTCTTATCGTATTTATCGATTTCCACTGTACCACCAAAACTATCGTGGTTCACGTTAAACAACACTTATTTGCCTTTAACAGTTTGCACTTCTTACAGCTGTTAGCCTGGCGCTGTTATTAACAGATCTGTACGAAAATCGCTAGTGTTGCGTAGCGCAGTACGGAAGAAAATAAAACAAAAACAAATAAAAAGTGGACATTTTAACAAAACAACTCAATCTTCGTACCACAAATCATTGCAGCAAGACCGAGTTTTACGCGCGTGTAGTGCGTATATTAAAAAAAAAAAAAACAGAAAAATAAAGGCTGCAGGTGCCGCAAACGAAAATGCGTCATACTTGAAATTTTGCTTACGCTTCGATAAAATTTAAATATCACACTCAACAAAATGCAGCAAAAGCAATTCTTAGTGCTTTTGGCGATTTCCATATACAACGTCGCTGGGACAAACGCAAATTCACTGAGGTAAGCAATAAGCACAATAAAAAAATAAGCAACAAAAAAGGGCATACGCGATTAGGAGCACCAAACGAAATTTCTGGTTTGTTTTCTTTGCTGCGTAGGCGGCACTAAGAAAAACAGAAATAACTGCGAAACGGGAGAGAGAGATAATTTTGCATATATTAGCAAGAAGCACCTGCAGCAACAACTAATGCAGCGACACTAATCGATACTTCGATAATCGCACTTGTTAAGGCATCAAGTTCAAGGTTAACCCTTCCACTCCTTCCACTCTTCCACTGTAAGTTGCCAAATGCACTCTTTGGTCGTTGGAAACACCAATAAAGTGCAAGGCACTAGATCGACCTTGAAAGACTCTGTAGCTATGTGTGTTGCCTGTAGCTGTGTGTTTACCTAACTTAGGAGTGAGTTTAGTCATCTACGCTCAGTATCTAGGCTATTTATTAAGTCTAGAATTTACCAACTCTCGTGCAGCACTTTTATTTGGCGTTTTGAAGTACAGGGCTCAAAGCGGGGCTGTTCACCATTTTTTTTGTAATTGCTCTTATTAAGAGAGCGCGAATTGCCTGCACTGCTTATAGTAGGAAGGACAGAGAGGACAACAATAGTTTTCTCATATTCCTTTTGTTATCTATTTTCTGCTAAGCCTCGCTGCTAATGTGTTGTTGTCTTGTCTGAGAGCTTACACTGCTGAAAACGCGCATAGGATTGAGTGGGAGAGGGGAAATGTTCAACAATTGTTTAGTGCAAGTCGGTCTGTTATTTGTTGCAGTGCAAAGTTTGTGTGTTCTGGAATTTGATTTGTTTTTGTTGATTAGCAGTTGGGGAAACCGCAAGTAATTAACAATTACTCACGATGTTTTTATGGTCACCCGCAGCTTTCGTGTGTCGGACGTGGGGGTGGCACTGACTAACTCCTCGGATGAATCGAGCGGGTCCATGGAACAGCCGCTGAAGCGTCCCACCGCAGCGGATTTTGATCACGATGAATCCAATGAAGATGAATACAATTACATGAATGAGCTGGATTCTGAGGCTGATGGCCATGACTGGGATATTTTGATTTTCACACAACAGTGGCCCGTGACCACCTGTTACCACTGGAGGGAGCAGAATCCTTCGCACGAGTGTGTGCTGCCCGAGAAGAAGGAGTTCTGGACCATACACGGCATTTGGCCAACAAAACTCGAACAATTTGGTCCAAATTTTTGCAACAAGTCAGCGGAATTTGAACCTGATCAGTTGCAGGCAATACTGGATCGTTTGAACACCTATTGGCCGGACTTGGAAGGTGCCTCGTCCCAGGATTGGCTGTGGAAACACGAGTGGCTCAAGCATGGCACCTGCGCTGCTCTGCTAGAGGAACTCGACGATGAGCTTAAGTATTTTGGACAGGGTCTCAAGTGGCGTGAGAAATTCATTATGTCACGTCTACTGGACGACGCTGGCATTCATCCTGATTCTAATAGCACCGTCATTGCCCTCAACAATGCCATTGTCCGTGGTCTGGGCAAGAATCCATCCATACACTGTCTGTACGATGCCAAACATGGCGTTAGTTACTTGTCCGAGATACGAATTTGTTTCAACAAATCTCTAGAACTGATTGATTGTGATGGCGTCAAACTGGGTAATCTGGTGTCCATCAAGTATCCCGGCGGCATGGTCAATACCAATTGCCACATCGGCAGCCCGGTCCACTATCCCAGCCTCGTGCCGCCAGTGCAACGTAAGGAGGAGTGGAAGTTTCCGCTGGTCAACTTTTATAAATTACTACAATTCCTCATGTGGTTCACATTGTAAGCGTCCAGTTTAAGAGGCCCCAAGCATCCCATTTCCTAGCCAGCTTTATCATCATAACGCCCCACTCCTTTCTCCATCGAAAATGTGTTGAAATTTCTCCCTTTTTTAAACTTTTTTTCCTATTACAAAATTTGTAAAAATGTTTCCCTTTCCCCCCTTATTTTAAACTTAAATTTTTCTCTTAAAATAAGTAAATTCATATACTTAATGTTGGAGGATTCAGGCTATAACTACGTAAAACATATAGATTTAAAAATAATTCATCGGGAGTATCTTGTAAACGTAGTATCCACAATTGTTTCTAGTATTTAAGTTTAATGATATTCAGCATTTGTTATGAAACACTTTAAATCGCTGATTGTCTCACAGTTTTTATTTTTTTTGAGGCTACACGTTGTATTACTCTAGACACATGTGATCCGATCCGGTCCACCATATCACAATCGATGCACTCTACTCACTGCGCTCTAACGCAGCTGAATTACTTGCATATTTTAACATTAAAATTTTAAATTAGAACAAATTTTTTTAATTATAATTATATGGTATCATCACAAATTGTGTCTTAGTCCATAAAAAACTGCGCTAAACATTTTCTCGTTTGTTTAAATAAAAGAAAGACACTCACACAAGGAAATAATTATTTTTTATTTAAAGTTCAGCATCACACTCCTTGTGGTTCGGGTTGTACGATGATCAATGAGTGCCGTAAACTGCTCGCTTAATCACAGAGACGAATTTATCACAAAAGCCTGTAAATAGTACAAATTTCAGCTTCCTACCCATTACTGTTTGGACTGCGCGCTGATCAGTAAGAACAAAGGCTACATTTTTGTAATAGCTTGTATTTTAATAATAATTTAAGGCTGCATATTTTGAAGCTGTGAATGTATAACAACTATCTCTATGGGGATATGGGGATTATAGGGATATAGTTCTTGTATAGGATAAATTTGACTATGCCCAATTATTGCTGCTGGGTTGAGTTGCCATTGTATGTGGCCTTGTCGTCGTCATCCTCCTTGTTAGTGTCCGCCAAGCGACGAATGTTTGACTCGCCGTAGCGCCGATAGACTCCGCCCGCACGCTGATTGGCCGCCTGCTGGGCAATGGAGGCCTCTGTGAATATCATCGGCTGAGGATCTGCGCTCTGTGAGGATGTGGCATCGTCGGACGTGGAGTCGGGTAAACTAGGAGCTTGACGGGAGTGGAGCACACCCCCAAACATTCCCATATTACGTCGCATGGAGCTGTTGGAAGAAGTAAGCGGAGTAGTTTTAGAAAACTCGACTCAAAAATACCCTGTAGCAACCTACGCATCGTGCGCTGAAGCGCCCTGTGTGTTGCGATCGCCATCCGAGCCAGGACCGGATTTAAAGAGACCCACATTGGAAACCATTTGCACGAATCGCTGTCGAATGCGCTGGAATCCTATTTTGTTGATATACTCAATGGCCATGGTCGCCGGCGTCAAAATGGCCCAGAGAACACTGGACAAGATGTTAAAGAGATTGCTGCTGGTGCGGACCACGCTGTTGACTTGTTCCCGCTTCAGAACCAGTAGCACCGCATTGGGCACCAAATTCAAATCAATTAGCGTCTTCAGCTCGTCCTCCGCTCGGAACTCGCGTCGTGGATAGCTCGTGGCTAGCGTGAAGTCACGTACATTGCTCCCGGCGAGCAGTTCATTGAGCACATAGACGCGCACCGTTGACAATGGTTCCTGGATGGGAAAGGCTTTGGTGCGGGTAATGCCTCCGGGCAAACGGATCTGCAGACGTGTTTCATCAGCCGATGAGCTGATAGAGGATTCCGCAGATGAAACTGTGACCGTCGCTGCTGTCGATGTCGATGTTGTAATATTGCTCTTCGCTTCCAAACGATTTGCCTGCTCGGCACGATCCGCAGCGATCTGGGCGAGAATCCTTTCACGTGCTTCCTGTTCCTGCTGGCGCTCACGGCGTATGCGTTCCTGAAAATAAAAGTTGATAATTAAAACATAAAATAGACTTTTCTTAAGACTCTGTCCTCTCCACTCCTACGACTTTTCCCGGTTGAAACTCACCTGCATATTTTTCAGCTCATGATCTCTGGCCTGAGCTTGATGGACTTGCGCATCGCGTCCCTCACGACGACGACGCAGTTCGTTCTCCTTGTCCAGGCGCTGCTGTTCCTCCTTTCGCTCCTGGCGCTTCTTCTCCAGCAGGTGCTGAATGTCTGCATCCGAAACGCTGGCTGGGGCTTCGGCACGAGCTGCGCCGCCTTCAGCTTGTGGAATTTGTGGCACAAGGGGCACACTCATTGGGATTAGCGAAGCCACAGCATTTGGTAGCCTGGACGAGCTGACGCTGGCTTCAGCAGCACGCCTGTCTGCGGCAGCAGCGGCTGAAGAAGCCGCCCCTGTAGTTGGTGCAGCCGTCGCCGAGGATTCATCGGATTTGGACATATCGGTTCCCTCGGGTGCATCGATTGCTTCGGGTGCATTGGCTTCCGAAGAGTTGTCATCGATGCCATCAGGAGGATTTGGTTCCGATGTGTTGCTCTGCTGAGAAAGACTGGCCACTCCGCTCTCAGTATGCAGCAGTGATGCCTCATTTTCCTCGGCACCTGCAATGCTGCGCTCGGCTGGTGCTGGGTTGCTGCTGCTGCTCGATACCGATAAATCGGCTACTGTTCGCTTGCCGGCCAGCAGCAAAACTTTATCGATCTTGGCCACAAGTTCATCGATGCTTTGTATTATGCCCGTGGTCACGTCCAGCGGTGTTCCAGACTTGCCAATAAAAAATATGGATGGCACTGGCACGACTTTGTCTGCGTTTTGCAATAAATATATGAATTCATTAGTTGCCTTTAGTCGAATGCACTTTGCACTTACAGAGTGATGAGAATTGCGTATACGCTTGACTTTCGCTCTGTACTTTAACGGCCACAAAATCGTCGGTCATCATTTTGGCGCTGACACGCCCATCGTCCAGAAATCTGCCCAGTTTGGCCGACATCTCATCCTGGCCTGCAATGGTCACAAAGTATGTAAATCATGACGTGGTGAAATTGTGCACTTTACGTGATTTTTTTTTTTTTTTGTTGGTCATTACCTTCAATGTAAACAACGAAAATGGCGTCCTTGGCTTTTGATTCCGCCACAGCCTCTGCAATGTTGCCCGCGTGCCAATTCATGTTTTAGATGTTTTTCTGTTTTTATTTCTAATTTCTGCCTGGAATGTTGTTTTTGCAGCGGAACAAAAATTACGAATAATTTTGGGTTGTTTTTTTGTGTCACATATGTGTATATATATATGTATATTTCTGGAGATGAAACTAAAATCACGAAGGCTCTATCGATAGCTCTGCGAGTTATCGATTTTTTTGTTATAAATATTTATTTTTTATTAAAAATTTTAAATGGTATAAATGTGGTGTATATTTTATGTATGTTTATTTTCGAGGCGTCTAACTTGAACGTTTCCTGGTCGTATTAAGTCTTCATAATGCTGTTGAGTGGGAGGCAGTAAAATCAACCGAGGTTTCTGTTTACAAATAAAATTGGTTAGTAAATCATGTAAATGGCTAAGAGCGTTTTATATACCATCATCAAAATCGGAGCAAACAATGGAACTGGCTGGCGTTACAGACATTTCGCTGCGCTCGTCGTTTGGCAATCGTGCGACGCGAACACAACAGCGTTTTGCCTTTGGTTTCTTCAGTGCAAAGTGGCAATTTCCAGACGACTGCAAGCCCTTGATGCGTTCTAAATTAACTCTACATTTACGCAGTTGTAGGCGCTCCGCGTAGTTCAATTCGTTCTGTTCTATGATAAATGGATGCCGTGGTATTTTAATTATCATCTTTTTGATTTTCTTTTGAGGTGACATTTTTTGTGATGTATTTGATAAAAAAAACTCTGGTCTAATGAAGCCAGCCTCGCAGTCTGCCACTGTTGCAAGCTGCAGCGATGCCTAGAACAGCTGTTTTGTCTATCGATATTATCGAGCATCGTTTTATAATATGCTCTTCATGTGATATGTAACAAATTCTTAAGTACTTATTTGAGTTTAATTTAATCTTTAAACATGTAAATTACATTATAACTATTGAAGAATCAAAATTGTATTCCTCTTACTGACCATGCACAATATGCGTGCGTTTTACAGCACTAGAAAATGTTGCATTGTTTTTGTATAATTGCCAGTTGAAACCGCAAATTGCAGTTACAGCTGATTTACCTATCGATATAAATATAAATTGTGCTACAGCCATACAGATTATATTTTAAGTATTGAATTCTTTCTGTTTATTTATTGTTAAGTTCATTCGATTTGCAGCTTACAGTAAATATATAATAATAATCGATAGGTTTAAATTTTATCGTTTTGATTGACCATTTACAGCTTGCGTACGTTGTAGAACACTAGCAAACGGGGCATTGTTTTTGTGTGTCATTATTGCAGAAAATTTGTTTAAGAAATTAATACAATCGTAAATTTTACGTTTCTCTTGAACTCAATAAAGAATTTAACGATAGGAAACAGACATGAGCGATGTACAGACACTAATGGACATGGGTTTTCCCAAGGATCGAGTGTGAGTAGAAACAAAGACGCCGGCTTTATACCCTGTAGGGTGGAGGGTATGCTAAGTGTGTGGTCAACTAACGATTCTTTGTAGTGAATATGCCTTAAAGGTAACTAGTCACAAAGGAGTCGAGATTGCCATGGAATGGCTACTGGCTCATGTGGATGACGAGATCCCTGCAGGCGGAGCAGCTGATACAGCTCCGCCAGAGGACAACGCGCCCAGCAGCAGCAGCGGCGGTGGTGGTGCCGGCGGCGGAGGTGGTGCAACGGGAGAGGGCGAGTCTGCTGTTGCCAAATCCCTGAAATGTGACGATTGTGGCAAAGTGCTCAAGGATCAGACCGAAGTGGAATACCATGCCGCTAAGACTGGACACAGCAATTTTTCAGAGTCCACCGAGGAGAAGAAAGCATTGACCGAGGAGGAAAAGAAGGCACAACTTGCTCTCATCGAAGAGAAGCTGAAACAGAAGCGCGTGGAACGCGAGGAGCGCGAAAAGGTCGATGCTTTGGAGCGTGAACGTAATCGCATCCGTTCTGGCAAGGATATGACTGAGGCACGTCGTCGCATGGAAGAGATCGAAATGAAGAAGATTGTCGATCAGCGCAAGCGTGAAAAAGAGGAGGAGAAAGCAGCCCGGGACCGTGTGCGAGCACAAATCGAGGCCGACAAAGCAGCACGAAAGGCCAGGTGAGACTAATTCTCTCAAGTGTGTAAACTGTATACAACTGGTTTTTAATGGTTGATTACAGGGAACTCAAGGCCAGTCCTGCTCAGCTGTCTGATGCCGTAGCCTCGGTTAGTTCCACAACCAGTGCAAGTTCTCCGACTGCGGTGAAGTCACCACCCAAGGAATACACGGAGACGCGCATTCAGGTGAGACTGCAGGATGGCTCAACACTTGCTTCCGAGTTCAATGTGAAGGAACCGCTTTCCGCCGTGCGTGTGTTCATTCAGGTGAAGACGGGTATCGAAACCCAATTTGCTCTGATGACTTCGTTTCCCCGCAAGATCTTTGGCGACGATGACTATGAGAAGCCGCTGGAGGTGCTGGGTCTGGTGCCCTCGGCTGTTCTCATTATGACAAAACCAGCGGCGTTAAGCCATTAAAAAACAACACAAACTAAAATTTAAAAAAACCATTTACAACTATAATATACATACATAAAAATATATTTAATAAATAGGGCGCGATATTTGCATGCGCCCACTGGCTAAGGCGATACACTTGCGTCTCTCAATATATCGCATTGAAATTCATATCCTTTTGCCTATCAATATCGATACTTAAAATTAATTCGAATGTTAAGCAGCCACTACATAAAGGGCTCCACGAAACTTTTGATTTTTTTGACGCTCCGCTCCGCTGGCCGCATGGTAAGATGTTGTCCGAAAATGGTGAACTCCATGTTGCCCACCTGCATCCCAAAGACGCATTCGCTCTTGGGTACCGTGCGAAGCAGATTATCTTCACCGAGCAGTTTCAATACATTCTTTGTGTCCATCACACAAATGCCGTTGAGGCCAACTAGAGTTTGGCACTTGGACTGCAGCACACGCAGTTTGGCTCCATGCAAATCCATTTTCACCAACTGTCTGCTGAACTCATCATATCGCTTCTCGTGCACCTGTGCCCATAATGATTCAAATTCAAATAAGTATCGATACTAGTTAGATGTTTCTGCTCATCACCAACCTGTGGAAGTTCCTCGCCGTCCTGCAGATCAAGATGTTCCCTGATGTAGCCACGCCACAGTTTGTGCAACGGCAGCATCTGTTCGTATCTCAGTTGCTTCCTTGGCAGCGTATTTAGGCCTAGCTCAGCAAATTGCTTCCTCGTCAGCGTGTTCGATTTGTGTGCACGACGTTTGCGACTCAATTGTTTCTTGCTTTTAGTGCCGTGCAGCATGGTAATGTGATCGGGTATGATGTTCACATTGCAACGTTTGTGCGGCACTACGAGATCGGTGAGATACTCTTTTACCGCTTCTACATCGCGACCAGCCATTTATTTATTTATTTATTCAGCAACCGCCACAAAAAGATCCAAACGAACAAATGAAAGAATGTTTAACAGTGGCAACAAATCTGTTGAGAGCTGCTTTGCTTAACATTTCACGACAATGTAAATTAACAGCGATAGTCTCACTGGCGTAGCATTGCTGCATAAAGGTAAGTATTTGTCTTGAGACTTAAAACCAGGTAATTTATACTTGGTTAATTTACTGAACTAAACTTAACAAAGAAGAAATTGAAAGTGGCTTGGTTTTAATTGATAAAAAAAAAGTAACGAATTCTTTACCAGGTTTTCCTTAACACAAAACGGTAACACTTTGTTTTCGTTTTAACAGAATGTTGCTGCAACATGTCTTTCAAACTGTCTTTCGCTTAGACTTAGCAGAAAACATATTAATGGTAATTAATAGTACAAAATTTGCAGTTGCTATATTTTGAGATAATATTATTGATTGTCACGCAACCTAAACGTCAATATTTGTTGGTTAAATGTTGTTCAGTTGTGGGCAACATGTTGCGAGGAGTCAGCTGCTCTAGGAAATACCAAATAAATGACGGCTGGTCACACTACAACCGTAAAGAATAGTTGGTCACATTAGTGAAAATTTTTGTTGTTTTCAGTCCTATCACGACTTTCGCATAAACGACACGCATATTATCGGGAAAAAGACGCCGCGTGTGTTTGATGCAAAAGGCAAAGGGAAAATTTAATCCATACATATGTATGTGTATATTGCAAAAGCATATTTCGCTGCAGGTAGATTGTGATAACAAGATAATGCATTGAAAATAGAGCCTCAAGAAAAAAAAGAAAAAAACGTGACAAATGCACAAATAAATCAAATATTATTCAATTGCTTGCCGTCGGTCGCGCTCTCTGTCTCTCTTTCCCCCTCTAAATCTCTCACTCTTCGTCTGTGTGTCCAAATGTAAATGTGTGTGCGTGCGCCTAATAAACCCCAAATAACAACAAATTCGTGAGATTTACTGCATTTTTTAGTCACTGTCGCTGTTCTCGTTGCCGTCGCTGCCCGCGTCGCGTTTTAAGTTTAGCTTTGAATTTTATTTGTACAATTTTATATTGTCGTCTGTCGTCGCCATTGCCGCCGCTGCCGCCGCCGCCGACACCGTCGCTGCTGCACACGTTCACACACACACACACAAACACATATAAGAAGGCACGCACGCACTCATACAAATGCGGAAGAGTCGCCGCAGTTGTCAAAATCAGCTTCCCCACCGTTGTCAACAATAAAAAAACCGCTACTACAGTCGCTGCCTCTGCTGCAGTCGTCGTCGTCGTTAACGCCGCTTTATAGTTGTGCATTTCTTAAGGTAAGCATATAACAACCACAACAATAAAAAAAAAAAAAAAAACAATGTGCAATTAGACTGGAAAAATTCCATGTGAAATTCAAAATGCTTCATTTCATTGCATTTCCCTTTATTACATGTTGTGTTTTGTGCATTGTTTTCTATGTTCATTGCCTTTGCCTTGCCGTCGACTGCTTAGACAACGTTGGCAGCAGCAGCACACCAAC
The DNA here is from genome assembly GCA_035047505.1 of Drosophila parthenogenetica. Classification (NCBI taxonomy): domain Eukaryota; kingdom Metazoa; phylum Arthropoda; class Insecta; order Diptera; family Drosophilidae; genus Drosophila; species Drosophila parthenogenetica. Next base: position 501,082 of record JAWNPM010000070.1, read on the forward strand.
AGCAGCAGCAGCAGCAGCAAAAAGTGTCAAGTGCGCGACGCTGGCGTTGCCGTTGGCGCTGCAGCTACACGCTCTCTCTCTCTGCTCTGCTCTCTTGGGCTGTTTTTGTTGCAAAACATGTGCACACAGATTAAATTATATATTTTCTTTGCGTTTTTTTTTTTTCTTTTTTGGTATTTTCAAGTTTATTAAACTGTAAACAACAACACTTGAAAACTTTATACTCCACTTTTATTTTTAATTTTTTTGTGTTTGTTCTCTCTCACGCTGCCTCTCTTTCGCTCTTCGTTGTGCGTGTGTTTTACTGACTCACGCATACATATACATGCGCACACTTACATTGCTTACACGGACGCGCCCCGGTCGCAGCTAACGGCACTTTTTTTTTGGGGTTCCTCTTTTCGCTCTCATTTAAGGCTGCCAAAAATGCGCCTAAAAATCTGAAATGTTTGTTGCTTTTCTCATTGAAATTCCTTCGTTTTTTTTTGCAGCAGCCGCTAACAACAACAAGAAGCAAGAAATTCTATAAAATAAAATGTGCAAAAATCTAAATTAAAAATTCCATAACAAATATTAAAAAAAAAAAAAAAAATTGTGTGTGCTAAAACAACAACAATAAGAACTGTAAACAAACAGAAAAAAGAAAAAATTCCAAAATTTCAAATGGGCAACTATTGAATGGCGGCCATTAGTGGCCCCAAGCGGCATTCATTGAGCAATCAACACCATTTCTCCCATCCAAACATCAGCACCACCAACAACAACCACACCGATACTACCCAAAAGCAAACAACCATCAACAACAACAGCAACAACACAACCAACACTGGGAAACAAAGGCTTTTTAGCTATAAACCGCCAAACAGTTGCTCTCAGCCCATCTCCAAGGAGAGCAGCTGCCCAAATTCTTCAGCTGCTGCGCCGCGTTGCTCAATGAGCGTATCGATGTCACTGGTGCAAGGTGGTGGTGCTGCCGGTGGTGCGCCACAAGGCGCTAGTGCTATTCTAGCCGCTGCTGCTCCCTATTATCAACCGCCAGCTGTGCCACAGGATGTCCAACCGGATCGTCCCATTGGCTATGGAGCCTTCGGAGTTGTATGGTAAGTACCCAATCTTTAAATGATTTTCATCATAAAGTGTTCACTTAGTTTTTATGTATTTCTCTTTATTTTTATGCTTTATATAATGAATTTTATCGGGGATCATAAATATTTAGTTTTCCTCTAGAAACCAGCAGAAATCTTTAATTTAAATACTTTTTTTATGAGTATTGTAATTATAACTCTGATCCTCTTTGTTGGCTTTAGTCTCTAGGCCTGTAATGACTGGGTTCAATGGCTTTCCCTGACTATTTTATGCCTAGGACTGACGTCCACTTCTGCTGCTTTTTGCTTTCTTTTGCTATTTTGTGTTTGTACCCCTTTATGTGCGGCGTTCCTGTCCTGTGCTGCCCTGTCGTCGCAACGTCAACATCATCGTCCTTCGTCCTTTCATCCGTCGGCCTTTGTGCTTTGTGCCTTATGCATTTCTGCAACAAATACTTTGCCAGCGACATGGTGGTTTGTGTTTTTTAAATACAACTGATTCATCCCATCCCTTGACATCCCTCTCGCGTCCATCCCCATCCCTGGTAGAGAATCAACTGTTTTTGTTCTTTTCTTTTTTGGCTTGCGGCAAATTTTTGCCTCCTTTATGATTTGCATTTGTTTCGTTACGTCTTTTTTTTTTTTTGGCTTTTACAATTTTACATTAATTGTTGCTAAACGAGTTCCATATAACGGTTAACCGTTGATTTTTGTGACTGCTAGTTATGGAAGTTTGGCAACGTTGTTGCCTGCCCACCGTCAGCTTGTTATTATTGAAGTTTGGCAACATTGCACTCATCATACACTCATATTACAATTTTCATTCACGTGTAAAACGGCATTTCCGGAGCACCCAGTGCCTAGTCAAGCAATAAGGAACCGACAGAGAGAGGGAGATAGAGATGAGGTGGAAATAGTAGGGTTTTAGTGTTGGGTAAACACTAAAAGAAGCCAGTGAAAAGTGGCACACGCTAAGTGACGCCAACTTAAAGGCGAAAAGCGGGAGGAAAACGAAGGAGTATAGTAGGCACAAGGAAGTTTGCAGCAAACACATATAAAGACGACTACGAAATGTGCCACAAGTGGAGGAGAGACAGAGAGAGGGAGGGCCCTAGAGCATGGGAGAAAGGCAAGGGAAGAACTGGCAAGAAAGCTGGTTAGAAAAGAAGCCGGCTTAAAGTAGAGCCCGCTGAATAGAGTCGTTGACGTTGGATTGGCTTTTGAAAGCAATCATCATGTTCCTCGCTCTCTGCTCTAGCTGGCCTGGGTCGCAGGTAGTGATGCCAAAAGTTAGACACATAAACTGGAGAAAATAATACATAAAAGGAGGAATAAAGAATGGAAATGTTGAAAAATATTACAACTATCTTTCAAAAACTATAAAGTTATAGATTTCCGATTAAAGTCAATGCAGTCTTGATGTATCCGCAAAAAAAGCCAAATTGGCAACACTGTTTAAAGTAGAAGTTGATAGTTGAGTCATTACTTTACAGAAATACTTAACAATATTAATATATACAGAGTTGTCTCGACCGTCGACACTCTGTAGTCTGCACCCTAGTAGGGTGACCGTACACTTTACACACTGCAGTAAATGCAATCAAGCGTTAAATTTAAGTGCCAAATGTCGAACTTGTTAGTGTTGGCCGTGTGGGCCAGATGCCAGTGCTAGTTTTGTTTATGATCATTCTTTCTCAGTCTCTCTCTATATCTGCTTCCCTTTCACTCTTGTTTTTTTATGCAGCTGCAGGTGAGATGGCAGGAAGTGTCATATTGTCTTTTGGGTCGTATAAGTTTGGTTTAAATGCTTTGAAGCTTTGGGTAGAAACTATGCAAGCATAGGAATTTGGCAACCTCGCTTGGGTCCCAGCTGAAGTTTGACAACATTGCCCAAATGTGCTACATAAATTGATTGGTAATTGCAGCTGCGGTTTAGAGCCAACTCAATTAAGGCCTGGCAATAAAAATGGAATGCTAAACGGTAGATTAATCAGTTTATGATTTATTTCGAAGAAATGGGAAACCATTTATACACTTAAACACACAACAAGATTAACCAATTAATCCTAGGCGAACTTCTACGAATTTTTCTCACTGCATTTGACCAAGACAAACATAAAAAACATACGTAGAAAGGTAGAGAAGGAGGGGAGCGAGGGGCAGGGGAGACTACGACAGAGTCTGTGCTGTCTTCAGACAGTGTAAGAAGAAGAAGGAGCAGAAGAGGCAGTAGCAGAAGAGGAAATGCCGAAAAGAGCCCGCAAAAGATGACCGAGAAGACATCTTTGGGCTTACTTTAAACTACCTGCAACTGGTTTTGGAAGCAGGCAGACGACAAGTCCCAAGAACGGACAGTTGGCCCAAATGGACAGAGACAGCAGAGGTATGTTGGGAGGGACATTGAGGAAGAGTGCGAGTGAGTGAGGTGTAGTGGTAAACCTTTTGCTTTTGCCTGCATATAAAACTCGCTTCCTGCACGAATTGTGGCCTGTCTTCTGTCATGCTCACTCACGCTCGCTGTCTCTGTCTTTTTGGCCTGGCCTGGACACTGTCTTGGCCTTATGTTTAGCCTGTGGCTTGCAAGGTGTCGTCGTTACCCAAGCTAGTCTTTACACAGAAAGAAACTATTGATTCGAAGGTTTAGCTTGGATTTCAGCACGAATTTAGCTAATATTTTTCACACAATAATAACTCAGCTATAAACTTGAATTTTTGGTATTAAGTTCAGATATTTTTTTTTATATTTCTTAAGTGAAGCATTCTAGGATCAGTTAATGATTGAAATAGATTTTATGAAAGAAAACCACATTTTTCTTACTGTGTTGTCGCAGTTCCTGTTAGTTTTTGCTGTCGTTCTCAGTGCTGCTCACATTTTAGTACAAAAAGGCTAAAGGTAGGAATAAAATATCTAATAATTATAAAAAATTTAAATTATAAATTACGAATGGTGGTTTAGGTAAGAATTTCTTAAGAACTTCTTAAAATAAAGGGCACAGTGTTTTGCCTAGAGGCTTTTATACAAGAAAAGTTCGTCTGTAAAGAACTGTGCCAGAGAAACAGCTAAACTGACAACACTGTTCGTTTGGTTGCTCTAGGCTGCTCAGTCATTGATCAGGCGCAAATCCTGTGCTAATCTCAATGTCCATTGGCCCTGCCCGGATCCCAGAGGCAGCCTCAGACCCAGACTTAGTTCCAGGTCTAGAAACTTAAGCCCAACCAAATCCACGAGCATGACCATGCCCGCATTGCTGACGATTCGATGCGATGCCCTGGCATTAATCGACGCGGTGCTCTCTTTGCCTCTACTCCTCTTACTCCCTCTCGTTCTCTCTCTCTCTAGCTGCCTCTACCTCTTGTTGCACCACCGAAAACTAAACAAAACAAAAGCAGTGCACCGGGACACGTATTTTATCATCCACTATTTGTGTTATGCCCTCACTAAGGGTACTTTCACCTAATCAAACAATTACCAGGGTAGTAGTGACGTAAGCAGATTCTATATAGGGTATTTCCTAGTCGTGTGTAGTTTAGTTTCTTAATTTCATGCAGACAGGGAACAGCTGGCTTCGATTGATGCTGAAATGAGGCCTGAATCCTGAGTTCTGAGTCTCAGACGACTTCTGGTGGTTGGCTGAACAACCTTCGACAGTTTTCAGATATTTTGTCTGCACACACATACACAAATGGGCACACAGACAGGGAATATGCAGACAGGACCGCTTACAGGATATACACTGGAAAAAAAAAGAAAAATCTTTAATTTTAGAGATCTTAAACTTTAATTCTCAAATGGTTTTAGTTCTGTTTAATTAACATTAATTTAAATAAGATATCTGAAAAAATTACTAAAATATCCCTTTTTGATGGAAATTATTTGTGTTTCATCCCTAAATTTATTTTAGATTGTTTTCAAATGTTTAAGTTATGAGATTTGTTTAATAACTTTATTTTAGTTTGGTGAACAAATGTTAATTTTATTTTGCACAGTGTGGTTATAGTGTATGCACCCGGTTTTGTGGTTCCCGCATATGTCTTTCATCTGCCACCACATTTTTCCAATCGTCCCGTTTCTCGTAAAACTTCCCTGAGCTGTATTACGTCCATCCCTTGGTATGCTGCAGTTTTCAGTGACAAAGTTTTTCCCAACACTCACACTCTCTAACACACACACTCACACACACAAATCCATTTGCCTGATTTTGAATTTTGAATACTTCTCATTCGGGTTTTTTCAACCAAATTTTCAGTCCGTGTGTGTTTTGACTTTGAAAGTGTTTGAATAATTATCCTGTTTTCAGTTTGTCCCTTACTCCCTTTCTCTATTTCCCCCTTTCGTTCACTGCATTTCAATTTCCTCTTCAATTTTAGTGTCTGCCTTAAATTTGATGCGTTTCCATGTTTATTGCAGACATTTTGATTGCATTACAAGAACGAGAAAATTGCTTTGCTGGGTAGCACAATTTTTAATAACTTTGGTCGCATTCAAATTCTGACAAATCCCTGCATAAATTATAAACTGTTTGGCTTATAGTTCAAATTAAAAACCTGAAAAGTTTTCTGTATCAACTTTTGGGGTTTTAATAAATGTAAATTGATGTAAGACAACACTGTAGAGTTTTTAGTTTGTTTTCAAATTTGGCAATTTAATGTCTAGTAAGTTTCTTATTTAATAAGATTTTCAGAAATTCACAGGTTTGTCTACTTTTCTTTGTCGCTGAAGTTTGACAACAGTGTTCGAACAAATGGGTCCTTATCTCTATTTTTTTTCTTTATAGATACATTATCTCAAGTGTTTGTTCTGTTCTGGGTTTAGGTAGTTAGTTTCTCTTTTTTTTCTATGCTTTGTCTTCTACTCCTGCTGTCGGTTTAGTCCTGGCCAAAAACTATTTTTGCTCAACGTTTCTGTTTTTTTGGCCCAAACATTTGCCGTACGTTTGCCAAGGAATTACGCACGCAATTTTGTCTACAGCTTCATTTCGCCCTCACACATCTCACACACACACACAAAGTAAGACACGTACACACACCAGTGATGGCAGCAAAACACAGCTGAAATTGTGGCTAACAATTAAAAAAATGCTTGTTTTCTTGTTTGTTTTTCGTTTTTAAGCTCAAAAAGTTGAGTTACTTATTATTCAGTTTCACTTAAAATCAAAAACTTTATAAGCAGCTCACTATACTACTGTTTCGTCCTCTATAAGACTTTGAAAAACCGCCAAATGTGGCGGAAATATAGCTGATTTGGCAGCACTAACACATACACATGTGACTCACTTGCTGCGGCTCCAGCTTAGTTCACTTGAATTGCGTTCTACGGTTCAAGTGAAGCGCAAATGTATCTTTGAGGTTTATATTTTCTATCTCTTCTCTCGCTTTCGCTCACTCTCCTTTTCTCTCTGTCTCTCTTACTCCTTGTCAGCTCCGGCTTTAGGTATCGCATAACAGCCACAGCAAACACTTTGAACCTACATAGTTTCGTTAGTATGTGTGTGCTGGTGTGCTGCGTGTTTGTGTGTGACACGAAATAATTATACCCTGTAGAAAGGTTCCCAAAAGAGTCTTGTCGTGTCTACTAGGGAAAATGTATATATTTTTATGAGAATCAAAGCTGGAGTTCGCTTACGATAACTTCTAGTCACACAAATATCAGTTTGACAGCTAAGAATATTGATTAGCTATGAAGACTCTTAGTTTAAGAACAAAGCATCGTATTTTAAAGTATCCCAAAGAATTTTTGTTCTGATAAATCTTTTTAGTCAATATAGACTGCTTACAGGGTGTCTTTATGCCTATGCTTGTTTGGCTGCATACAGGGTATGCCTTAGTCTAACACTGTCTACTGCTTCTCGCCTCCCAAGTTGCGTTCGCACTCAAAATGAGAAATAATAGTCAACAAAGTGCCACCAACGAAAAAGCTTTAGACCAGCGAGACCTCAGTAACGCCCCCCTCGCTACTCGCTCTTGCCATCCAACTGTCCCTACCTCGAAGCTAGCCCCCTGGAGCTTCTCTCAGTTCCCTAGAGTATTGCTAGTTGCTCCCTATACTCCTCTCTCTATGCTCTTTCCGCAGAAAACCTAATTCACCTACAGCACAAATGCATTTACACGCACACAGGTAGCCAATGCGTGTGTATGTGTGCCAAATAAATCATTGTCTGCGTGCGAGAGCGAGTTGGGTAGTATGTGTGTGTAGTAGAAGAAGAAAATAAAGAGGAGCACAGAACAAAACTCTTTGGCTCAAAAACAGATCGTAAACTACATTGGAAAACTGAAACTGAAATAGACAATTCGTTGCAGTTGCAGTTGCAGTCAGTGCTGCCAACAAGCAGCTAAAAAAGGCTAGAATAGAAAGGGTATGAACATAACTTAATGCATAAAGTATATATATACATGAATAACTAGAAAAATCACTGAACTAAAATTTTATATTCATAATTTAAACAAAAATTTACAAAGAAATTTATGTATTTTTTATGTTATAGTCAAAGAAAGTTCTTGTTTTTAGCCTTTAGCTATCGTAGCTCAATGAAATTTTTACAACTAATTGTTAAAATCTTTTTCGGATTGAACAATCGATTTTAAAACTTACATTTAATTTTCTTTTTATAAAATTAACAGTCTAAATTTAAAAGTTTATTAAAGATAAACTATTGATCTAATTGGAAAATGGCTAATAGGACAGCACTGCCTGCAGGTTGCCTGCTGTGGTTTGGGTTAGAAGGGGTGTAGTGAAGCGTGGAGGGATAGGGAGGGGAAGGTGGACAGTTGGACAGTTGGACAGTTGAGCTGGCAGCCAGCGGGCAACTTGAACCCAAACTTAATGAAGCCTCGACCAGAAGAGAAGGAAAAACCAAAAACTCGAAGTCTTTCCAATGAAGCAAAAAAGAAGATGCAGGAAGAGGCGGAGAGGGAGATGATAAGTGGGGTGCTTGCAGGGCAGGCGTTAAGCTTAGCCCCTCTCCTTTCAATAGCCTTGAAGGCGTACGAGAAAGAGTGAGAGAAAAGGAGAAAGAGAGAGAGAAACTAATTAAGTTTTGCGTCAAACTATTTTCTTGACACACACTGTAAAATGTTTGAGTAAATTTATGCATGTGTATAAGTCTATGTGTGTGTGTGTGTGTGTGTGGAAATACATTTCTCAAGATTTGATTTAAATTTATGTTTTGCTTGTCGCGTTCGCTCAAATGCCAAACATCATTTGCAGCCACTGTGTTGGCAGTAGTACACACATTTTTATGAGACACTGTGCAAATCGCCAGCAGCTTTAATATGAGAAACGTCAGCACAGGAACACCGCTACTATAATAAAATCCAATATAAATGGTCTAAGAGCAAACTGCAATTCTTTTGGTTGCTTTCGATTCTCAAACTATTCTGAGATTATATCTAATCTTACGGGATTTAAAAACAAGTCAAATGCCAAGGCTTAAAAGCTTTAAGCGAAATATAGAAAGTCATGACGATTTAATTGCCAATTTGAACAATTTCTGTGCTTTTTAGTCGATAAATTTTCCAGCTGATCAGTCAGTTGAGTCAGCTATTTCCGGTTTGTTTCTGGACTTTTTCACGCTGTTTTCCTAGTTCGAAGCTCTTAGCATGTTGTCTCCACGCTGATCAGTCAATTGAGATTAACATGCGCTTTGATTTCCCACTTCAGCTTAGAGTGTCTGGAAAAACCTGTGCATTGGCGCACACCTTTTTCTGTGGAGCTTTTCCCCTCCAAAGTGTTACACAGTTAGCGCTATAAATAGCTAAGAAAAATGAAAATAAAGGAAACTATGTTGGAGACGTGCTAATTAAGCGTCATTATCAACGTCTTGTGTCGTTTTTGTGCAGCTTTGGGATGCAGGATTCACTGCGGTTTTCAGCCTGAGTTTTCAGCTTCTGGTTGTAGTTGTATACATATATATATATAGATGTGTATATAAACATATATTTAGCACAATGCGCAAGTTTTTCTTTATTTGTTGTTGGCTTTAAGAGCCGCTGGCACGACGGCACAAGTCACTCAGCCGCAACGAGAAAATCGTGCGAGAGTTTAATACGAGTACAAGTCTGAGTCTGAGTTGAAGTTGCAACTCTGCAGCTGCATGCAACAGCAGCAGCAGAAGTAGCAGCAGCAGCAGCTATTGTCTGTGACTGCGGTACTCGACGCGAGACTTTATTCTACACTGAGCGAAAAAGCTGTTCTAAACGAGCTAAAGAATATGAATTTATTAAGCTGCTAACTTCGACTAAAAAACTATCTGAGGACACAAATAATTTCAGTTTTTAGTTTTAACTCACCTTTTTGTATCAGTGTACTCGTCTCAACTCTTGTGCCTTCTGTGTTTATGCTAAATGAGGGTTAAAAATGAGCCAAGCTGCTTTAGCCTAAAAGCTGCAACTGCAACTGCAACAGCAACTGTAAATGTCTGAGGCATACATCCATCTGCTTGCTGCTCCTGCCCCATAATAGATGGAGCATGCACACAAAGATGCCATAATGCCCTAACTCTGGTATCTTTTGTTGTACAACTTTTGACAACATTTGACACCCTCTCCCTCACTCTTAGGGCATCTCTTTCGGATCTCAGCTCAATTTGTAGCCACAATTTGTGCAGATTTAGTTGCCTTTGGCAGTGTTAATTAACAATTGTCAGTTGCAACTGCGCTCAGCTCCCTCTGAACGGCAACGTTAATCGAATTGGATTGACAGCAAACTTTGTGTCTTTGCACTTTGCATAATTTGCGGCAATTTTGTGGTAAAGTCAAGTTCGTATATTGCTTACAAAGTGCGTGTGTGTCTGTGGGTGTGTGTGTGGGCCTATGGATAGCTTGAGCAAATGGTATTGTCCGTTTACAGTTAGCTTTTAAGCCAAATAATTCAAGTTTGACAAAAGTGGAATATTTTAAATGCATTGAGAAGTTTGGCAACACTTGTGGAAATCATTTTGTGATGAAATTTTGCAGCAGTGTACACAACTGAGGTTTGGCAACGCTGTCTTTATCCCTTTCCCTGTTTTACAGACTCTGGGATTCATTGTGCGGACTCTTGAAACGGCTCTTAACATATTTTCTTAACCTCAATAATGCCACAATCAAATTCTGCCGCATTGCCGATTAAAATTCCAGTACCTGGCTGTAGGCCAGACTCAGGCTACCACTGCCGGGTTGCCACCTTGTCAGGCTTTGTGTCAGTCAGTTTTGCGGCAGTGGCAATGACTGTGGCGCTGCCTTTGTATGTGTGTGTGTGTGTTTGCAATGCTGCATCATTGTGCTTGCCACACACTAAACGCTTTTGACATTTCAATTAAAATTCTACAAAGTCTCGTCTATTGCAACGCGATAATTGCAGTCGCTTAGCGGCAGCAGCAGCAGCAACGACACTAACGACGACGACGACGACATCATTGTCAACTAGCAGGAAAAGCTTTAGTCTAACCGAGTCGACTGCAAAAGTCCTTGTAGCCAATCTGTAGCCATATCTTGCACCAAAAACTGATTCTGGAACTATTTGTGCTATGAGTTCTATATAATATAGTTGTACTGATTATATACTCCCTGGCGTAGCACCTCTATTCGCCTGACCTAATACACCGCTTTACTCTTTTTGCATACAGGGTCTAAGTATTTGCCAAATGTATTTTGAAAATGGTGCAGTAGTTGGTGGCGCCACAGAGCCACACTCAGCTATGCCATGAGTCAAGTTCTGTCTTCTGTCAACTAGATAATTAGAAAGAGAAGGGGAGATAGAGAATGAGAGGCAGAGAGTAAGAGAACTGCGTTAATTGTGGCACGTTCAAATGGTGTGCGGGGCAGCTTTGAGTCATCCCCAGCCACGCCTCAAATGCGGCATACAGAGTTGCATATAAATACTAAATATGATTGCTTGCTTATCTGCTAATGTCTTTTGACAAATGAGCAGACGCAACAGTGACTGCAACAGTGCTTGCCACATCCTCCTTCTCTGCTTCCTCCTCTCCACATGCCTCTGTCTATGCCTCACTCACTTTGGCTTTTAAGCCGCTGACATTTGTCTAGCCAACAGTCTGATCTGGATTTGGACACACCCAACTCAGTGCTGTCGTAATAGCCTTTTTCCAGACAGTTCAGTTAACAAATTTGATTTTTTATTAAACATATTTGTAGTTTATCTGTGTCCATCTAGCCTTATTTTTTTTGTAAACTATTGTTAGGCAGTGCTGTCTAGATTTATATGGCCAGAGAGTTGCGCCACCTGCAACGTGCCCCAGACATCTCTGAACACACTCTTGTTTGACATGGAATGACATGTTGCATTAAAAATAATTTTCAATTTCTGTTGCCATTTTTGCATTTTGATACGTTTTTTTTTTTGTTTTGTATTGTGAGTCAGCATCAGATTGTCATTGTCAACCGCCATTATTGATGCATGATCTTGATTTCCGTACAAAATATACGACGTGCATGACAAAGGCCTTCTCCTCCTGCAGCCACTGCCTCCTGCTCCATTCTTAGCAGAGGATTTGCAATGCGACTACCTTGAGGGGTATCTGAGCGGCAGTTGGAGCGAAGTACCGGCTGCTGTGGGGGTGCAAATGGAGGCTGACTTTGTCGCTTTGTTGCCACTTTTCAATAAGCTTCAACTGCGAATTGCTCGACAACAATTGTTTTGTAGTTGCCAAGATGACTTGCAGTGTTGCCGCTTATCGATACTGTTGTTTTTTCCTTCTGCTTCTTCTTTTTATTCATTTTTCTGTAAAACTTGCATACGTATTGTTACACAAAAGTTGAACATGAAAATGCCACACACATATATGGTTTATATGATGCCTCGAAATGCCAAATGAATTACGTTTCGCCATTGTGCAATGTGAAATGTGGCAACAATGCCTTTGAGCACGTTTACAAGAACTCTTATTGATATGCATTTCAATTTTATATTATGGCTTCTGCACGAGCTTTTAAATAGTTTTGTTTAAAGAAAAACCCATCACACATTAAATAAATCATTAAAATCATAATTAATTCGGATTAGAGCAATCAAATGAAGGAAATTAGGCAACAGCGCATGAGATTTGACGGACTTAACCAAGGACTAGTTGCCTTGTAAACAGTAAATAATACAAAACAATGATTGATTGAAATAATAAAATTACCTCTAAAAAGTTGAGTTTCTTGTCGATCGCAATCTACTGTAAAAAACACCCACGATTTCGAATTAGCCAAGGTCTGGCAATGAGAGACAAAGGCAATTTTGTTTTTGCTGAAAGCAGGTGCAAACTATTTGCCAGTTACTACAGGTAGACCTCGCTAGCAGATCCTCTGTTGTACTTGCCTTGGTTTCTCTTGCAACAAAAGCAGTTCTAAGGATTGCGCTCAAATTACAGGGTAGACACTTATTGTTTATTTTTAGGGGTTTGTTTCAGGCAACGAATTGAATGTTGATCCGCTCTACAAAAGAACTTAAGGGCTCAAGTACCTGTGTCCTTTTCTCAAGACAGGCAACAGGATCCTTAAACACTTGCAGCTGCAACAAAACGGTGTGTGGATCCTTTTCCGTAGTCAAGAAGAGAACGAGGGTATATCTGATTTGTCGAGCAGAAAAGTGTGATCAGCATCGCAAGCATCGAGTTGATATGACCAAATCTACAGGGTCTTTTACAGTCGTTTGACTCGACTGTAGACTTCTGCCTTTGCTTATTGATTTTTGTCTCGCATGTCACATATCGATGGGATTCTCTCCGCTGTCTCCGCTGCTGCTCTAGAGATTTGGGGAAACGGCAGATGTTCTCAGATAATAGCGACGACACAAGTGGGCCGTTGACCCTGCAGGGGTAGCAACAGCAACAACAACAACCTAAAGGATGAGCATGAATGTTAATATTGACGCAAGGTGGACCTTCTTCTTCTTCTTCTCATTCTTGTATCCAAAGTCTGAACACAGCGAACTCAGAACTGAAAACTGGGGACTTTGGGTAGCCAATTTATTAACGAATTTTTCAACGAACCGGGCAGAGTGGAAAGAGGAAGCAGGAGACTCACAGAGCAGCTTCAACATTGTTGTTGTTTTGCCGTTGTTTTTGTTGTTGTAGCTGGCACGCATGCGCAGCAGACGACGCAACGTTCATTGCACCCAAAAAAAAAAAAAAAAAAAAAAAAAAAAAAAGAAGAAGAAGAATGAAATTTTCGTTGGGTTCTCTTATTTTAATACGCTTTCAATGGGTTACTTAAATTTGAAAGCGAGGAAATGCCTCAAGAGTTACTCAAACTTGGAATTTCGTTTATGGTACTTCCTCCAACCGTTTCTATGCCTAATAACCCCTTAAATGTTAAGCATTGCTTTAAGAACACAATTTGACCAATATAAAGTATTATATTTGCTCAAGAAGCTATATAGCCAAATGTGGCTGTCTTTTGCTTGATTAATTCTTAATATTTGTATTAAATGAGCTTAATTGTTGAACATTTAATAACTATAATTATAAAATTGCAATGGGTAGAGTATTCAAGAACTCTTTATGCCTAAATTTAGCTTTCTTTCATTCTTTTTTTGTTTTGTTGTTGCTTCTTCTTTTATTGTTGTTGTGTTTTTTACGACTGAGAACCGGATGGTTAGCCAGCTGTAGGTGCAAGCGGAGGGGCAGTAGCGTGCAGGGGGCGGCACTGGTTAGCAGCAGCAGTTAGGGGTGCAGGGAGTGGCATGAGCGAGGGGCAGGGGCTGAGAGGGTCGTCAACACGCTGACCGATGCGGCAACTTATGGCCATTTGCGAGGCGTTCGTTGTGCATTTTACCAGCAACTTGTTGTTGTTGTAAAGGTTGTTGTTCTTCTTGTTGTTGTTGTTGCCTTGCGGGAGCTCTCCAACCTATCCCAAGTTGAGTTTTGACACGCATCGCACTCGGAGTTGTACTCGTTGTGCTGGGTGTACTGGGTGTACTCGGTGTGTGCTCATCTCATCCCCAAAGGCAGCGGCCAAAGCGCAGTTTAAATATTTTTAATTGAACTTTTGCCTCCAGACAACGTGCAACATGGACAAACAGACAAGCAGCCAGACGGACAAACTGACTCGGAGACAAAGCGACAGACGCACAACAAGTACAACTACACTGTGAAAAAATAACTAATTTTATACTAACTTATATTTAAATCGAGTATGGAAACTGATTTTTTAGGCCTACTCGATTAAATTTTTTAAATTTAGAATATTCTACATTATTTTAAGTCGCAATTTAATTATTTTGATCTGTGTGCATTAGGGTACCACCTTTTTTTTCCCGTGTACAAGCATTAACTTTGTTTCTACTATGTCGAAAACCGCAGAGAACAGCGCTGAAGGGCAGGGGAACAAAACTGGGGAGTGGTTCTTGTGGTTATTGATTAGATAGATATCAGGGAGAAAAACATGCATGAAGTAATGCTCCCTCTACCTACTCCCCGTCCCTTCCCCTACGCTTACCACTTCCCTTTGCCTAGAACACTTTGTGTCTCATAGTTATGATGTTGGCATTATAATTTGCTTTGTTAGACGAGTCTCAAGGGGTCGACTTAATTACTTAAATGAAGTAGTACATTGAGAGGAAGAAATAGACAGAGAAGAAAGAAGAGAGGCGTCTTTCAAAATATTCAAGTCATTGATTAATGGGAACTGCATTCATTGAACCATAATTCCAACGAGGTCGAGGTCGTTTCCTGCAGAGAATTCTTAAGGAAAAGATACTGCACAAGAGTTTCAAGAAAAGTAGTGAAAAGGCAAAGAAATTTGGAGGAATGAAACAAGAAACAGAAATAGAAATGCTATATTAGTTATAAATTCTTTAACGTTATATAAATTTTTATATTAATTTGAAAATTGAACATAAAACATAATAAATCTTGACAATCATTAATAACTTTTCTTCGTCTTTCTCTTTACAGGTAAGTCATCCATTTCATTGACTGTTCATTGATTGTTACGTAAGTAGAAGAATTCTATAAAGGAACAAAGGGAAATTCTTGTAATTGGTTTTTGTAGACTTCGTACAGAATTGTTGTTAATGATGTCTGACTAATTAATAAATAGAGTTGCTGTCTTGTTCTCTTTGCTACTCCGCCCTCTCTCTCTCTCTCACTCTTTTTAAAGTCCATTTTGGACCCGCATGCAGCAGAAACTTGAATAATGGTCGCGATGAGTCGTTCGATCAATGGACACGACAAAAGTCGCATCATAAAATGCAGCGAACAACAAAATGCATTAAATTTTCAATAAAAATGCATCATAAAATAAATGTAGAAAATTTCCTACAGAAATGTTCAAGAAATTTTATATATATGAAGAGGGAGAGAACGATGCAGAGATGGACCAAGAAGCAATGAAATTGTTAAAGAAAGAGATAGGGAGAAGAGGTTGTGTGGGCTGAATGAATTTCTTTTTATAGAGACTGGCAAAGTGTCGACAAAGTGCTTCATGTGAGTGGCAAATGAGGAGCGGAAGGGGACGGGGTTGGTTGCGGAGGAATTCGAATTGAGGTACAAAGTTCTGGGGTCAAAATGCAGCAAAACAATAGCAATAACATCACTAGCGACAACAGAACACGCATCAAATTAACACGCACCAAGAACCCTGTGCAGAAGTCCAGCGCGGAGTATCACAGACTTGAAAATACTCTGTAACTACAGTTAAGTGTCAGTGAATTAAAAAAAGTTCAAAATAGTTTCATAGATCCTAAAATCGGCTATATATTCATTAGCTTACGAAATAATACACTTTAATACCCACTTTAGTGGGATTACAAGGTGTGGCATATAGAGCATAGTGTCGTAGGATGATCTGGCGTGTCAGGGTTCTCGGGGTTGGTCAGGGTTGTCAGGCCTTAGAGGTAAGTGGATGCCAACATATATGTGCATGTATTGGGACGCGTCTAATAATGCGGCATATATGGGGGATATAAATGGATGGATAACGAGATGGGCATAAAGAGTAGGACGGAGAAGAGGCAGAGAAAGAAGAAGAAACGGAATGCATGTGGTAAAAGTTGCAGTAAAAATAGCAAACAATGCGAGTCATCGGCAAATCAATAAAGAAAGTAATTTGAAACGTGCTGCAGGACTGAGAACGAGTCTCTCTCTCTCTCTCTCTCTCTTCCTCAACCCCCTGTCCACTCTTGTTTCTTCCCCTTCACGCTGAGCTTCAGTGAGTGTCCATGTGCATGTCCAGGCAAAAAGGCAATTTATCTAATGGTAATATTGTATGGGCTATAAAACAATATTGGCCAAGGCGAGGCTAGAAGAGCAGAGAAAAGACGAAGCAGAAGAAGGTGAAAGAGGGAAGGAGGGGAGGGAGAAGAGGGTGGAGTGTTGTATTAACTATTTTTAGGCGAGGCTAAAGCACCGACAGCCTGGAATTTTAGTTGACCATAATGTAGGCTTTATGCTCGGCTTTTGTGCCACGTTACTCGTCTGCCATTCTAGCCGTAATTAAAAACTGCTGCAAGTGTGGCTTAAAAAGTGTTGCCACAAACACAACACAGTTGTGTGTGTGTGAAGTGTGTGAAATGAATTTTAGACCATGAGAAGAGCAATAATTTAACAATTTCAAATACATAACTTTAAGAAAAGCTAATAAACCAGAAAATAATAAAAAAAATATTATAGAAAAACTTCGTACAGGAAAAGGAGTAGCAATTAAACATTAATTTTATATACTAGTAGTTTGTAGTTGTTGTTGTTGTTGGTCGTTGGCATTTCTTGCTCCCTGTGCTAATATTTGCTAAATTTAAATGCCCCTTGGAGGAATTGATTTGTCAGCACCTTCATGTGGCACGATCCATAAGTTCAACACATTTGCCTGACTCATCGCTGGCATCATTATGAAACTTCATAATGAGCTGAATGGAACATGATTATCATGTCAAATGTTGTTGTCTGCGTTGACTTTTCTCATTTGGCTTTTCCGTCTTTGAGTTTCGTGTTTATCCAGCTGTTAATTGTGGAACCAACACATTTTCCTGTCTTCACTCCCCCTTCCCTCCACCGCTTTAGAGGGGGGGAAACAATTTAACTATTTTTATATAGAGACATACGTCCTCACATCTGTTCACTGCTTCTGCCTCGATCAAAGTTTGATGACCTTCAATTGGGAAAACTGGAAAACCAACGAGAAAAATATTGTGTGTAAACAAACAGTTTAAAGATTGAATTACTTATCTTATCTATAAATGTTTTATGGCCTTTTCTTTGCTAGATTTTTCTCTCTTCTCTTTCTCCCGCTTGCACAACAAGAGAAAATTTCTTTGTAAAATTGATCAATTGATTTTCAGCTTAAACAACTAGAAAATTTGTCATTAATTCTGTATAAGAAGAAAAGAAAATCAAGAAAAAAAACGACCACAAAGAGTTTTTCTCTGTTTCTCTTTCGATTTCCTTTCCACGCTTTTCTTTTTAGGTTTTCCCGCTGTGATTTTTACCTGCTGTGCGCTAAAATTCTCAAACAATTTTCAGAGTTTTTCATTTTTTTTTAAGTTATCTATAATTTTGGTACCGCCTCTACTGCTGTCTCTGGCAGTTTTTGCTTTTGGAAATCTGTAAATGTGGGTTATGGCTAGGGTATGAGGAAGGGGTTAACGGGGTTGTTTGTGTGGTTGTCTCTTTGCAGCCACAGAATGAGAATTTTCACCCAATTTGCAGTATGAGGCATGAGACAAGAGTCCGCAGCTCATTTCATTTTCAATTCCGCGCTCCGTTCTCACTTCATCGCCTGCAGAGACCCTGTAGCTGTAAACTGAAAGGGATCAACTAGGTGTAAGTATCAACAGCATTAAATTCGATTCAACATTAAAAGATCTTCATGGAGACGAATATTAGAAACTTTGCTTTAGATTGCTCACAAAGCTCACACTGTTACTTTTGTGAGTCTAATATAGACTGATATTTTAGATTAAATAGTTAATTATATACTGAATCGCCTTTAAAGCCATACAGAATTGTAGTACAGGGTCTCTTGGAGTTGCACTCTCAGCTGATTGTTGGCTTTTCAACTTGCTGCTGTGCCAGTTCTCGTTGTTGTTTTCCCACTTGGCTCTGCTCTCATTCTCATATCACCCGCTTACCTCCCCCTTCCACTATTCTCTGGAGAACTTTTGACTTGTAAAAGAAAGAAAAAGCAACAAAATAAAAAGCAGAACAAACTTTTGGCTGCCATTTCGCATTTCAATCAAAAGTATATATATTTTATATATACAATATATATATGCATGTATTTGTCTGACTTTGTCTAGAGAGAGAGATAGAGAGAGAGAGAGAGGGAAGCCCGCCTTGCTCGTTTGGCCTCGTTATCCCGGGCGTCTGGCCGTGTGGGCGTGGCACGTTCAGGCATTGTTTCTTGCTGTTGGCATGCACAGAAAACTCATCTTGAAAACTCATTAAACAAAGTACACACTTCAGCACCAAAACGCCAAAGTCACTGATGTGCAATCTTTTGCTCTATCTAAGTGTGTGTGCGACTGTGTGTGTGTAGTTTTTGTTGTGCTATACTTATTACTGTTATAATGCCAGAAAGTTTGCAGTGCTCGACTTTGGCTTTGGCTTTGTTTTATTTTATTTTCACACCTTTTTATATTTTTTTGCTCCAAATGAAATTTGCATGCCTTAAAAGTGCTTAACTGAGCAACACACACTCGCACACACACGTGTACACACATTTGAGCGGCTTTAATTGTGTGCAAATGTGAAAAACGCAACTAAAATTCTCTGTTTGCGCTGCTCGACTGTTTTGTGCCCATTTTTTAAAAAAATGTTGTGCTTTTTAGGCGTTTTTATCTAATTTGTTTATAAATCTTAATGCTTACGGGTAGAACTTTGTAAGAAAATGGATCTCTATGTATTATAACATGTTTTTAACTTAATGTAGTTCTTATAGCCTCTCAGGACACAAATTGCCTTCAAACCCAAAGGTTTTATTGTCTATTTGGAAACTGGGCTACAAAGTGTGCCCCAATTTCTATGCTAATCAAAGAATTAATACATTCTAAAGAGTCTGCCACACTTGCAGCATACCCTGTTGAGCTAACACTTGGTAACAAAAAGTGTAGCACACTTTTGAGAGCAAGAGAAAGTTGGTTAAAGTCAGTTTCATTGTTGTTAACGCTACACGTACGCAACACTACACAGCTTAACTGTGTTGCCTGCCATTAGTTACCCCTCGTCTGCCCTTTCCACCCACCATTCCCTCTTCATTTAAAATGATACCCTGTAGGTGGCGACTGCATTGAAAACTTTGGCTCATAATTCACATGAAAGTTCTCTGTTTCTCTGTGGGTAATTCTCCATTGAGCATAAGTTGCTTAGCTGCTCTACTGCACCTACCCTTCTCAGGCTTCCCGCCCCTACAGGTGCGCCACTTCAATTACCTTTAGCGAATTCCTAGAAATGCTTTTCAAGTCACAATTTTAAAGCAAATCTGCAAAGTTTTCATTTGTTTTGACTTCATTCTCGTTTGCTTTCCCTCTCGCTCGCCCTTTTAGCCCCTCCTCCTTTTTGCTTCCCTCTTGTGTATGTGTAATTGCCACGCCCACAGCTTAGTTAGATTCTATCGTCTGTCGCAAATATAAAAATTATGCACATAAATTCAAGCGCTGCTTTTCCAAGTCGTAAACTTTCTGCAACGTTCATTTGGCTTTAGAGCATTTTCCCTTACATTTCCTTGGCTTTTTTCCTACCCTCTGCTCTGCTCTGCTTTGTTGTTTGCGCCTTGTTTTTCAGTGTTTTCCTGCTGCTTTGCTTACTCATTGCTTGGCATTTGAAAACGCCTTTGTTGGATTTTCCACTGTCATTTTTTCTTCTATCCCCTCTCTCCTTTATTTTCTTGTCCTTTTTTGGGTTTGTTGCTATTTTTTACGTCTGAAATAAATTACTCGAACTGTACAAATTTTAAACATTTTGTAAGGGCGTTTGGTGGGCGTGGCTCGGCCCTTGTGCGATTTAATTTTGTAAAATAGAAAATAGCCAAAAATTGTGGGCAATAAATTCAACGCACTTGTCGGATGGGAAAAGTCGGTGAAAAATGCTAGGAAAACTATAACAAAATACATGGAAATTAGTGCAAAAATGTTTTTTTTTCTCGTTTTTTAGAAAATTTGTGGCTCTGATAACTTTGCCCATATGTGGGCCAAAGCGAATGTGGAAAACTGTGGAAAAGCCAAGGGAAACTTTAAGTTTTAATTGGTTTTCCTGCATTTTTGTATGCTTAACTTTTTTGGTTAATCAGTTGGTAGTTAAAATACATTTAGTTTATCTTTGCCAAATTAAAATACAATTTTATTTAAATGCAAAAATTTTAAAATAATTTAAGCTTAAATAATTCGTGGATTAAAGCGTGTTGTTTTGCTGGTAAATCTTTGTTTGTTGCTAGCTTATAAAACTTTAGAAAGCTGCAGAGAGTGCTTAACAATTTAGCCTACCAATCCAACCCTCCACACCCCTATTCCCCTGTCCACCCCTGGTCTGACTGCGCTGTTCCGTTAGCAACTTGATTAAGATCATAATCGTTAAAATTACTTGAGCGCAACTATTTTACGAGCAAATTACTATTTTTATTACTTATGCAGGCAGCTGGAAGGCGTGGAGGGCGAGTGGAGTTGAGGGGTAGTGGCCAGGGGGGTAGATGGGGAGTTGGTGAGAAGTCACTGGCAAAGTCGCCAAGTTCAGTGCCTTGTGCGAAATTATATATGCCATCTATCTGGTCAGGTCTTAACCCCACATAACTCCTCCCCTTACCATACCCCGCTCACATTCTCCCTCCTGCTCTCTCTTATTGGGCTGTAACTTTTATGGCTCCACATTGCAGTCGTTGTTTTTGTTGCTCTTGCTAAAATTTATGCCGCTCGAGTAGTTGCTAGATTACGCAGCTGACGACGGGGTAAGAAGTGAATAAGGAAGGGGAGTTCGAGCAGAGGAGGGGCGTGGCAAGGTGTTGTTTTTGGTAAGCAAAAGGCAGCTTCCGGTTGCCTGATTCTGTTGCTGACTTTAGCCGAGATTCACTCCGTGCTGCTGGCAACTTGTGTTTTGTTTAATTTTAAACGACGTTTTTCACCCTCTTTTTCATCACATAACCCTACACGATACCGCCAGCCTCCCGTTCCGACCATCCTACTCCCACTTTTTGGTCAATATGCGTAAGGGAGCAGGCAAAAGTTTTCCCAGCAGATTCCGGATATTATTTAACGTATTTCGTTTGGCTTTTTTTTTTGATTTGGCGTCCGACAGATAAAAAACTGTTTGGAAAAAGTAGACGAGACACTCGAAAATAAGCAAATATTTGCTTACTTTTTGTCTACATATATTAAAAAGATACTGCAAATAAATGTGCTAGTTTTCGGTCAGTATTTGATAAAAGTAAATTTATTTGGCAGCTCAGTAAAAAACAGAATTAAAAGTCAAGTTTAGCTTGAAAATTAATATCTGAACAGTATTTCAGAGCTTCATAAATAATTATTATTATACCTATATTAATTACAAAAGTATAGTCATAATAATCATTGTCTTATCCCAAACGAAAAATGGAGTTCATCATTTGAATAATTTGTATAGATATTTGTGCACTTTGGCGTTGTTGTGTGCCCCAAAAAGCGTTGTGCTATAAAGCGCTTAAAACTAGGCAACAGTATTATAGTTAGTTTCACAACGTTTCATTTTGTTTGGCCAACAAAAACAACAACAGCAGCAACAAATTTTTAGAGCACACACGGCACATGGGGCGTATGCGTAACGTGAAATTAGCTAACGCTTTTGTTCGAAAACGCACGTGGCAAGGGGGGTGACAGCGGGTGGGAGGCGTGGGGTCGCTCAAAGGACAAACGGCGACAGTGCTGTTCATTTTATCTACTAAATAGCCAAATTGAAGAACTTGTTTATAGTTTCTTTTATACTTTTAGCTATAAATCTAGCTAATTTCTGAAATGAGTATAAATGTGTATCATTAACATAATTTTTTTCAGCATTTACTTTTTATTTATAGCTAAAAGTGCTAAAAAGTTTTATTTTTAGCGCTTTTTCAGCCATTTCTAGCATTTTTCTACCAAATTAACTATTTTAAGCCATGAAATTTGACAACACTGCACAGCAGTTGAGCATAACAGGCTGGCAGCGGTAGTGGAAGGAGAATTGAGGTGGAATGACGGTGGGAAATTGGCGGTAACAACAAATGCCAAAGGGCAGAAAGGGATGCACGACGTCGAGACGAAGGTAGATAGTGACCTAGGGGAGAAGGAGAGGAAAAGGCAGATGGAATGGATAGGAAGTCAGGGCATGTTCGAAATTTAACCGCTTATAACACCCTCATCTCGTAGACACACACACACACACACACACACACAAATATATATAAAACGCGCGCGCAGAGAATTTTGCACCCTTCGCGAAGCAACAACAACATTTGAGTAGATTTTCATGTTTTTCTGTGTGTGTGTGTGTGGAAAAGTTGTAGCGGTGTGCGTGAGTGTGTATGTGTGTGTTTGTGCCCCTGGACACTGCAAAATTCCCGGGCACACACACACACAAGCAGCAGGAAAACCAAGACAGTCAGCGCAAAAGGAAAACTCATTTGATGCCCAGCGATTTTCTTCTTCGATTTTCCTTCACATATCTCGCTCTATCTTGTGAGCTGTCTCTTTTCCCGCTGTTTTGCCGATTTGTTATTGTATTACTTTCTTAGCTATTCTACGTGTTTTCGCTTTACTTTCTGTATCTTTGGCTCTTTATGTATGTGTATGTGTGTGATGAATTTTTCGCTGGCAGCAAACAAAATTTATTGGATTTTTAGTGGATTTGAGTTGACTGCCTTCGAGCGTAAAACTATAAAAATTAGTTTTCTTTAAATGAAATTTGACAATGAAAAAATAAACAATAAATTAGCTAGATGATGATAAAAAAAGGCTAAAAGAGCTGTCAAATAAATTTAAATGCCTAAAACCAAATCTGTAATTTTGTAAAATTGTATTACAAATTTAGTTTTTTTTTTAAGAAAAACTTAAACAAAAATTCTTTAAATTTATTTGCATTATTTGGTATAAAGTCTTTGATAAATTACTGTACATATTTTTATTTTTAATTCTTCGCTTGCTTTTGTGCATATAACAAATGTTTTAGCTGTTTTCCCGCTTACTTTTCAATTAGTCACTGACTCAAACACTTTCTATTTATTGAAATTAGTTGTGAATTTCATTTAATTACTGTTGAGTGATTAATTTCTTGTATTATTTTTGATGACAAGCGCTGTTAGTTGTGTAAACTTTCTCTGCACTGATTTCTATTTGGTTTTAAGTGGATTTAACTTTTAGCCATATTTTACCCTTGACAGTTGTTTGCTAAATTAGCCCACTTTGGACTAGTTACTTCCACTTCCCCTCCCCCATCTGTCTATCCTTTGTAATCCATCTTTTATTTGTTTTCCCAAAAGTCATAGTTTTGAGTTTCTGACATTTTTGAAAAACCGCAGCAAACTGAACGAACGAACTCAACTTTTTTTTTGCTCTGTTCAAATAAAAATCAGCAGTTTGCCAGTCACTACATCAGCCTGGCATTCCATCAGTCGGACAGTCAGTCCGTCAATCAGTCACTTTATCATTGTCCTTCAGCGATGATTTTAGACGTGCTCTTGCATGTATTTACTAAAAGGCTGCCACGCCTCCCACAACACTAGCGCACGCCCCTGTCCAGCCTCTGGGGACAAACACACTACTGAATTCTCAACTTCCTCCCTGTCCACCGCTTGTGTGCATAAATTGCAGTAGATTTTTCCGCTACTTTTGCACAGCATTTTCTGTGACTTCTCTCACAGGACTCCCTTTCGCAAGCTTCCCTCTTTCAGCTCCACTTTCCCCTGTTCCTCCCTCGCTCACTCATGTGCCCACACATTCTCTCGCATTTCTCTGCTGTTTATTGTTGCTTTTTAGTCGTCAGTTGACTTTTTGCTGCTCTGGGAAAATGCGTCGACGTCTATCATTTTTTTCTTTCTGTTTTTTTTTTTTTTTTTTGTAGTTTTTTTTTCTTTTGTTTTATTTTGGTTTGTATTGAATTTTTTGTGCTCACTTGAGACCGTTTTAAGTGTTTTGCTGAATTTGCTTTTGACATTTTTATTTCAACGTTTCCGAAACCAAAATAAAACAAAACCTGTGGGAAAAGCTATACCACTTTACAAGACCCTGTACTTAAACTCCAGAAATCATGTAGCCCAAACCATAACTTACCAAATTGAGGCATGTTTCCAGGTTAACAACCTTCTGTATTACCAACATGCTTAGCATACCTTGCTACTATTTTGTGGTACAGGGTCTATAAAACAAAAAAAGTGTAGCAGCGAAATATGCAGTCACTTGAGACTGAGGTTATTGTTATGAATTGCCATGGATTCTCTGCCTCACATGCCTGACGGGATTATGCAGATCAAGAGTCCGATAACTAACTCTATGGAGAGGCCTCGACTCGAAAATTTATAGGGGAAAGTTCTAGGGATTCAGCCCAGATTGCAATTGGGAACTTATAAAATACTTGAATCTCTAAGAAATTGAATAATACTAAATAAACTGAGCCTAGCAACAGTCAAGCAGCTCAAGTGTAGCGTCTGTACCTATTTTATAATTGCTGGAATTCTTAAGCTAATTACAGTAAATCCTCTAAAGGCTATACGTATTTATTAATGTTGTTTTCTTCTTCTTGTTCATTACAGGTAAGTCCACGAACTACAAAACACAATTAGAATAGCAGAAAAGTATGCGTCATGGATCGTTGAACTGTTTTGTGATCGAGTCTCCCCCGAAACCAAAACTATAAAAAAGAAAAGAGTTAAATAAAATAAAGATTGTAAGTTCAAGTTGAAGATAGTCGCCAGTAGTTAGATAGACATGCAGACACATGTCTGTGCGTGTTTGTCTCATTAAAATGTGCTCTTCTCTGTGGCGCTGTGTGGCTCTGTGTGGCATATAAATAAATGTATACTTAAGTACTTACTTTTTACACTGATGGGAAGTACTAGTACTTCAGCCATCCTCCTCTATAAACCGCAATAAAAATAAAAAAAAAAAAAGAAAAATTAATTTGAGCGCCACATTTCGCTGTCGTTGACTTTTACGCGCTGCTGAGCGACGCCACTGAACCACCACCGAGTGCTTAAAAAGACAGAGTCAGTCAGAGAGAGAGAGTGAGAGCGAGAGAGCTACAACAATAACTTTAACTTTAGCCTATACTCATTTACTAAGTTTATCTATGCAAAAAACTCGTTCGCATCCGTTAAATCCGCTGAAAATTTATATTGTAATTACAATGCAGAAATGTTAATGCTAGCCACGCCCCTAAAGTGCCCTTTTCTGCCAAGTCTTAACGCTCTAATGCCCCTTGGCTTTGATGCTGCAGTTTATCAGCTGTTTTTCAGTTCACGCGTTTAAAAACGCGCACAAAACGCGTGTGTTTTAATTTGAGATTTATTCTTGATTAATGTCAGAAATGTAGAAATAGTTTTATTAGAAGAAAAAGTAAAGTGTATAAAGAGTTGGAGGAACCCACTGTTTCCAAGTAACACGCCCACTATACGCCCCTACTGCCCTTAGTAACTTTAGGGTAATTTACACAAAAAGTTAACTTCAAACACGCGATTTAAAACGCTCCCAAAACGCGTGCGTCTTTTTTAAAGCAGTTTTTGGGGTCAAACACAAAAATGTGGAAAAACTTAAAGTAAAGCAAGAAGAAGAAAGCAAATATTATGCACAGTTAGCTGCGGCAACAGGTTCTAATTAACACGCCCCCTCCGCTGTCAGTGTCTTCCACATGTTATTAAAATTTTAATTGTCTAGGTGTGTTTTGGTCTGTAAATAATATCGCACAACTGTCGCCTAGCTGTTGACCCGCCACGCACCTCTGCTCCCCTACTTCTTTATTGTTATTATAATTATTATTGAAATGAGCAAATTTAATTAGTGAACTGGTCAGTTGAAGCTGAAATTGCAGTTCATTGAACCAACTCAGCTGGTTGTTGACTTGTAGTAGTATTCACAGTAGTTATTGGGCTGGGGTGTTCACTGTGCACTGTACAGTGTGGGGGTGGTAGACACATTGCAACGAAAGTCTTGTGCCACCCGGCGTATACTTAACATTGCAATTACTTTACTCATATGCAAAACAGTCAGCAGCTAAAGTTTAACAACTCAGCGAAACAAAATAACTTGCCACACGGAAGGCGAAGCAAGTGGGTGATGACACGCAGAGATACCCTGTAAAAAATGTAAAGAAAACTGGAAACGACAGAAATTCCGAGCTTCCCAGCACTCGAAGCCACCCACTCCCCACTTTTCCATGCAGGGTATTGCCTTGCAACTGCACAAAATATTGTGCAACATTTTTTTGAAAGCGAAAATGCTACGAAAAACGCAACGTGCAACTTGCAACTCGCTGCAGCTGTTGACAAAGCGTTGCATCGACTCCAAAATGAAACTCGCCTCGTGTAGCGGCAATAGAAAATTATGTTTATGTTTATGCTTTAGTTTATGGAAAAGAAACAACGCCAGTTGTGGCAAAGTACAGTTAGTGGGCAGAAGTGGTAGAGGGAGGGGTGCGCGGAGTGTCAGGGGCGGAGGGAGTCACAGTAGGCACCGTTGATGAATCAGAGCAGCGAACCAAACAATGAACACAATTTAATGCACTTTTTGTTTTCTTAAACTTTTTTCATTTGTTTGCTTATTTGCTTGTTTGCTACTGATAATGCCAAAGAGTTTTCAATGCGCCACGTGTCATTATCTTTAACTTTAAAGCGGATTGAAAGGGGCGGAGCAGCTGAAACACATAGAGAAAAGGAGTAGAAAAGGAGACAACTGAAAAAGAGCCTGTAGTAATTACATCATTAGAAATAGTTTCCCAATATAATGTTTATTCTAATCTTATTAAATCCTGTTCTTTTTTTAAGTAGTTGGTTTAAACCTGCCATGATCCGAAAGGTTTCTCGCAGTGTATTCGTGTATTCGGAGCACTTTGTGGCTGCTGTCAAAGATTTTGTGGTCAAAAGTGGATTTTTGGCGCTCTACGCCTTTTTGTGGTTTTCCATACAATTTTTTTTGGGTCACAACTGTCGACGGTTGGCAGGAGTATGTAAAGGGGTGGGGTGGAGCGGTAAGGAGCGGGGGGAGTGTCTTACAGCGGGAATGCTATAAATAAGCTTTCAATTGAGTTGTTTCTGCGTCTCTTCCTTGGCTCCCATTTCCCTCCTCCTTTGACAGCTGCCAAATGCGAGTCATTGAGCAAATGTTTAACTCCTTCTCTTTCACTCTTCCTCTCTCTTTCTCCCTTTGATTCTGTTTTTTGCTTGTGAAGCCCTTCAAATCAATCAACGCCTTTGGGCTTTAAGCCGCTAATTTGTTGTGGAAGCATTCGACACTCAATTCCGTGCCTCCCACTCTCTCTCCCTCCTTCGCTTCAAGCTCTTTCAGCGACTTGATTAATTGAATGCTTTTTAGCTTGCTTAGACCCTGTAGTAGTACAAACAACAAATGGTCTTTCCAAAAGCTTTCTTCATTCAGTCGTTATAAGCAAAAAAAATCTGATAAATCTGACTGGGTCTTTTGCAGTCGTGCTCACTCTTTTGCAGGCACTTACTACTAGATTTGCTTTATTTTCTGAGCGCAAAGAATTTTCGTAATAAAATGCAAAATAAAATTCGTGAAGTTTTGTTGCTTTGTCAACGGTACACGTTGTGCAGAGTGAAAGAGACAGCAAGCGAGGGAGAGTGGGAGCGCGCTGGGTAGAGGGGGGAGTGCGCCTGAGCTAGACAGAGACAGCAATGGAGTTGTCTTGAAGTGGGTTAGTGGCACAAACAGCGGCAACAGTTTCAGTTGCAGTTGCAGTCGCACTCAACGTGACTGCGACGTCAGCGACAGCGGCGCTGTCAACGTCGACGGCAGCGTCAATGCTGCTGCATTTGTTGCATGTAATTTATATAGTTGCATTGCTTTTGTTGCTGTTTTTAACATTTTTAACAGCAGCTGACTGAAAAATCCAACAGCAAATATTTTTGCTTTGACATTTTATGTATTTTTAGAGACCCTGTACTCAAACGAAATACAGGTGTTTATTAATGCTGGCATAAAATTAAAAGTACAAAGAATTTTGATTAGCTTCAATATTTGATAGCTATTATTTATATAAATGAAGTAATTTTTATGCAGCTTATTTCTTCAGCATGACTACAGGGTCTTCTAGTGTGTGTGCCCCTGGCTGTACCATGTTCTGCTAGTTTCTTTTATTTAGTTTTGTCTCTTTTGGCTGTTTCAATTGTTGTTTTGTTCAAGGCCGATAGTTTTTTTTTTTTTATTTTGTTACCAATTCGTTTTGGCCTTTTTGTTATAATTAGCCAATATTTATCGTCTTTGTCATGTTTTGAGTTTAGTTTCCATTTCCAATTCGATTTCCATTCGCCAGATTATTGTCAGATTCTTCAGGTGTCATATAAACAACAATAAACTATTATAATTGTTGTTGTTCCTTTTAAGGAGCGGCTTTTGGCTAGTTTCTTGGCTTTTTTTGGTAGAAAAAACATAACAGTTAATTAAGAAAAAAAACAGGAATTGCTGATTAATGCAATTAGTTTTTTTTTTTTTTTGTATTTAACTATTTGGGATATGCATCAGTTGGTCAAGTAATTTGCATTAAATTTCAGTAAACACCAAGCTGTAATTAAAATTTTTAATTTATTCTCTTGCAACAATTGTAAGTTGATTATTCAATAAAAAAGGGGAAAAAAACTACTTTGTTAATTTTATTGTTTCGAAAGTCTAATTTTATTTAACTTGTACTTAAAGATACATTTTGTGGGGACTTAATTAAAGGATGTTATCAATGGGAAAGACATGAAAGTAAAAACAAATAAGTATTTTTATTTACTAAGATTTTCTTTAAATTTATAATTAAGATTAGCCGCTGTATAATTTTCCATCGTAAAAAGACTTTTCATTTTGGCTACAACTTTGTGTTTTTTTGTTTGGTAGCTGCTTTTGTGGCTGTAGAGTTGCAATAAAAAAAGTTAACACAAACAAATAGTAAATAAAATGCACTAAACAAAATAATAAACAAACAGCACAAAAGAAGTCTGAAGGAAAGAAAGAAAAAAGAGATAGGAAGAAAGAGACAGAAGATAAGATGAGGCAAGAGGAGCATTCAAAGCTTTGAGTGTGCACTGACTACACAGAGCAGTGCTTGTGTGTGTGTGTGTGTGTGTGTATAAACATTCTGCCCACAGACTGCGCTGCTAAAACTGTTTAAAAGAAATGGCTAAAAAAAAAGCAGCTACATGTTTTGTTAATTGTTAAATATAGGCTTCAAAAAATGCTAAATAATTTCAAATATTTCTAGATAAAATAGTTAATTTTTTAAGTAAATATTTAAGAATTTCTGTCTTACAACTTTTAGCAGATTTTCTAGCCTTTGAACATATTAAACTGCAATTTCTAGCTCCAAATTGGCTAAACTGACAGCACTTTCTGCTGGTCGTTGTTGCAAAGTTGTTTCTGTTGTTGTTTTTGTTGTTGCACTGCTTCTGTTTTTCTTTTTCTTTTAAGCGTTGCCAGTTTTCTACACTTTTCTTTTTACTTTATAATTTTTCCAACTTTTGACCCAGTTTTTCTTTATGCGTCTTTGCCTCTGTTGTTGTTGTTGTTGTTGCTGTTGCTGTTGCTGTTGTTATTCCTGTTCTTGTTCTTGTTTGTGTTTGTTTTTGGCTCCAAATTTGTTATTCTTTTCACAATTAAAGAAACGCGTAGGAAATTTAATTTCTTCAATGAATTTTCGCTTCAAAATAATAAATTCTAATAAATTGGCAGGTGAAATACGTTAATAAAATAGCTTAAGTAATAAATGCAATAGTAAAACGAATGCGATGCATAAATAAAATCAACAGCAACAAAAATAAAATATTTTTTCTTTTGCGCACGTTTTTATGTCATGTGCATAAATTGCAAACTAAACTTATGACAGCAAGTTTTTCCTCCACTCACCCCTTCATTTTCCTCTTGGAAAAACCGAATACAAGTTGCCAGGGTAGAAGTAATCGAAGACAAAGCTGACGAAGAGGAGCAGACAAGAAAAGACGCAGCAGAAAGTGTTAAGTGCATTAAATGTGGATTAGTGCAGAGAGAGAAAAGCTAAATGAAAAAAATATATATATAAATTGGTTAGATTCTGTTATGAAAATAATAACTGTGCGTGTGGAAAAGCGAGTGTTATTAAAGCTAAAAGTTAACAGCATTTAATGGACATGAGCTTAGAGGAAAACTAGTGAAAGGCAACTGAAAAGTTGATGACAAATGTAAGATTTATTACTAGAAATTATAAGTATTTTATAGACACATCTAACCACTTAGACTCCACGATGATCAGTTAGTGAGAACAAAGATCACAAAAGCCAATTTCAACTTTAGTTTTGAGTTCGTAAAAAGTTTTGATTATTTTTGGCAGACAAATCTGTAAATTAGTCAAGGATTTCGTGCTGAAATAACTGTAAACTTATATATCAGACAATGGGCTTTGAAGCAGCTTCATTTTCTTCTTCCTTGTTGTTGTTGTTTTTGTTATCTGTTATCTAAGCTGACAAGCTGCAATGAAACTTTTGTGCCAACATATGCAAAACTACGTCAAAAACTATTCAACGCAAACAAAGCCAAGTTAAAAGCGAGTGAGGCAGAAAGAGACAGCAGAGCGACAGAGGAAGAGAGAGCGAGATAGGGAAAGAGAGAGACAGGGAGATAGCAGCATGCAGATTGTCAGCCAGAGCCAATAATGTAAAATCGCATAACACTTCAAAACTGTCAAAAGGACGAAGAGACAGACAGCGTATGCTATGTCTCTCTAGCACTCACGCTGTCTCTCTCTCTCTCTCTTTGCTCTATAAGCCACTCAAAAGTTGGCAATGAGAATGACATGGGAAGGAAGCCAAGAGAAGAAGGGAACAGTGGAAGCTGCTGTGGCCAAAAGGAAAATCACTTGATATAATGACACTTGTCGTCGTTGAGCTCGTCAGCGTTAGCGTCAATGGCGCATTGCATGCAAAGAGAGAGAGAGAGAGAGATAGAAGTGTGTGTCAGTGCTGCAATACTAGCTTTATTCTGCTTTAAAGCGTATTAGCCACAAAGTTTTATAAAAAGCGCTAAAAAAAATCTGTGCCTCTTATTTAAAAAAACTTTTAATGAATAATATATTAATATATTTTTGTATTAGTTCAAACTATATATTAGTTCACTTTCTGTACTTTCATTTAGTGTGTTCATCTAGCCTTTTTTTTTAATAGATAGGGTCAGCACTGCTGTGGACCTGTGTGTCTCTGAGTTTACACTGTTTACGCATTTAAAGTTCTGTCTCTTTGTCACCTGAAAAAGAAGCTTGCAAATTGACATTGTTAATTGGCTTTTTTGGTGCGCCACAAGCAGGTGACACCGTCTTCGAATCCCACTTAACTGCTAATTGAAAGTCAAAAAAAGCCACATAATAAATGTAAATATTTTTTATCAGAGACTCTGCTATCTATAATCTGATTTTGGAGTGCACTTTAAAGTTAACGAAGAAGCGAAAAGCATTTTCTATGACTGAAATGAGCCGCAAATTTTAGATACTTACACTGGGTATATTGAGTTCGTGTATACTCAACTCTCTTGTCTTTTTAAACTTCTTTTTAACCATTACTAACTTGACAAATTCTAGCCACTAACTATAAGATAATCTATCATCTATTTATGCCGAGCCCAGCGGTTAAATTCGTGGCTTTAATGAGCTCAAAGGACGCCTGCGGATAGATTCATAGATCTGGTTTAACTTGTCTCCCTGTCGCTCTCTGGGTGCCCGCAACTTGTAGATATTATTATTAATTGCTAATTGATTTTTTTATTTTTTGGTTTTTTGTTCTTGTTGGCCAAGTTAACAGCCTTGGCTGTTTCGGTCTGCTCATTTTGGATTTATAATTTGTCAAAAAGGTTTTCAATTTTTATTGTTTTGACTTTTGAACTTTTGTGGACTCTCGGCAAAGTTCTGACGCTTTTGATTTTGATTTTCGTCTCATGCCCTTAAAGGTCAGTCTTTGCAATAATGTTGTACTCTCAATTGTTGTTGTTCTTTGTCTTGCTCCTACTCCTCCTCTTCTTGGCTGTAATGCCATCATAACTTTTTTGAAGGGCCATCATAATTAGCGGCATATTTTTGTAATGAACCCGCCTCTGCTTCAGCTTCGCTCTCTCTCTGTCCTTTCTATTGTGTATTTAACAAAGCGGAACGCTGTGAGAGAGGGAGACGGCAGATATTACATCTAATAGCTGCGGGGATAATCCGGCTATTTCTTTCCGGACTTTTGGCTTTAAATTTTTTTTTAATTTATCAATAGTTTTTAAGCTCTTTTAACTAGTATTGTGGTAAACCAGACTTAATTTTAGTTAAAATTTGTTTGATTTTTCTCGCATTTCTAGCAGTTTGTCTTATGTATTTCTCTCAGTGCATCGAAGGTCTTTCGGTTTAACACAATTACCTGCAATCAGACCAGATTAACCCTTAGGTAGGCCCATAGTTAGGCTACACTATCAATCCATCTCTCGGCCTGTCTGTCTGTCTTTCCACTTTATTCTTTTTATCGTGCTCTTTGTTGTAGTTTCGTTTCTTTTTTGCTTTTTCGCTTTTTATTATTTTCGTTTTGGGGGCAATAACTAAGGCATTTGTGGCATTGCCTTATTTTGCCACTTGGCTGGTTTCAAGCCAGCTTGTGGCTCATTGAGTTGGCTTGCAAAGCTGCCACAGACGTTGTCAATTACCCTACAAACCTCAACTACTGCAACAACAACAGTTGCAGTTGTTGCTACAACAATGGAAGGAGGCACAGCTGATTGTCTTTCATAATCGTCGTTGTAGCTGCCACTTGGTGTCTGTGGAAGGTGTGGCTCAGGTTAAGACCTGGCTGACTCAATGTTTCCACTCCCTGCCCCGCTTCCCTTGGGGAACTTGCACTTAGGAGCTACAAAGGGTCATTTCAGTTTGTTCCAATTCGAAGTGAGATAAAATTAGCGCTAAGTTGCAGATGTTTAGCGTTATTTTAAGCTGTCAAATATTCTCTAGTTATACTGATCAAACTGGAATCTATTAAGCACAAGTTATGACTGCTTAAAGTCTTCAAACTAACTTTAAGTTATATTTTAAGTACAGGTCCTAATACAGTCTGGCTTGCTCTGCTGTTCTTGCTTATTGCTGCAGCTGCAGCAAAGTTCAAGTGTTGCACTTTTTACACTAGCTTTTTTTTTGTTTTGTTTTGTTTTTTACGCAATTTATATAGTAGTTTTCGCAGGTGTTGCAATGATTTGTTGTTGTTTTTTTGCGCTGCTTCCGTTCGCTTGCAGCAATTTCCTCTTGCCCCATGCTTGATGCACCATGCCACACAGTTCGCTGCAGTCTCTGCTTGTCATTATTATTTGCACTTCACATCATCAACAACAGCGACGACAATTTAACTTGAGTTTTTTATTCGCTGCCTTTGGGCCAAGTTTGTGGAGTAACTCTGGGCCTAAAGGCAGCCCTGTAACACATCCTCTCCCTTCCCCCCTCTCTCTTGTAATCATAATGATAATCAGCAATCAGCATGGTCATTATTGCTGCTTTTGCCCCTTTTGTCTTTGTGGTCAGCTCCTGTAAATTGCCACTAAAAGTGTTGAAAGTGCTGCACTTGGTTTGTCATTAGGCCAGAGAATCTGAGAATCAGAGAATCGGAGTATGAGAGGAGACTACCAACATTTTATGTAGTACTTACAATATTCATATTAAATTATATACGCTCCGGGGCTCTTATGTCTGCGGCTTACACGCCACTCAAATTACACAACATGTCTCCCTGGCTGTGTGTG
This sequence comes from Drosophila parthenogenetica, assembly GCA_035047505.1. NCBI lineage: Eukaryota > Metazoa > Arthropoda > Insecta > Diptera > Drosophilidae > Drosophila > Drosophila parthenogenetica. The sequence goes on from JAWNPM010000070.1 coordinate 535,006, forward strand.
TGTGTGTGTCCTCAGTGTGTACTCCTCGGGCTTCTTGGTTCTATGAAACATTATGCTTTAATCTTTTTTGCCCAGAGTTGTGTATTTATTTATAAAAAAATAAGTTTTTATTAAAGTTTATTGATTGCTTCCTGGCACATTTGTTTTTTAAGAGTTGGACAGGAAGAAAAGGATTAAATATCTGCAGTTTCATAAAGGAAACTTTAGTAAAACATGAGGCAGAAACATTTTATAAGGAGTAGTGAAACTAAAGAACATTTAAGATGTTTTCATGACGTTCATTACTCACATTAATACTCTAGTAGTAACAGTTTTATGTGTTGATCTGATAGACTATAAAACAAAGAAAATGATTATGTATTCCTGTGAATTCCTGCTCTAAAGTCCTAGACTCCACTCGTCTTCCAAGTCTCATTTTAATGGCCATTTAGCTATTTGCTTTTAGCCACAATTCGCCAAGTTCAAGATTCGCAAATGGCAAAGACTATAATTGAATAATGATTGTTGCGCCCCCTTTGAGCCATGGCCTAAACGTGTGTAATCAATAAGAAAAACTTGCAACTTGTCAGAGAAGTTGGCCTAAAGCCAGTTATGGCCAGCTAGCAATGCAACTTGGCCCTTTAGCTTAGCTTGTAATGACAAATCGCTTAATTAAAATGCGCAAACGCCCCAATAAATTTGCACCGAATGAAACAGAGATAGTCGAAGAGAAAGAGAGAGAGAGAAAGAGAGAGGGAGATGGGAAATAGAAGCGAGCGAGCGATAGCTCTCGATCACTGCTATTAATTGTCTATAATTTTAGTTAATTTATTGCAAATGCTTTCAGCAACAAATGCAGCGTGGCACACAGTGCTGCACTTTTAGCCATTTTAAAGATAGGTAAGCTAAGAATAAAGCTCCTTTCGAGTTATAGCTCTTTTTTTACTTTCTCTGTTGTGTTCTAGCTAATTTAGCTCCTGAAACTCTGGCATCACTTCTGGTCAAGTCGAAATCTCGCATGTTGCAACAACTTGTAGTTGTTGTTGTTGTTGTTGCTGTGACTATTGCAGTTGTCGTCATCGTTGTCGTTTTCTTCTACGCCGTGTGCGTGTAATCGAAACCGAGTCGATTCGATTCGAAGCGAATCATTGATTTCCTGTGCATTTCATGAGCTTCGAGAACTGAAGACAACACTGACAACGCATCGATTTCACGCCCCTTTCTACCGCCCAGCAGCCCCTTCTCCCCGCTTAACCCTAGCCATCTTCAGCCAGAAGTCGACTCTTTAGAGATCTGGCAAACTGCAAGCTCAGTTTGTCCATTTGCTGAACTGGTTCTCAGTTCAATGTTTAGTCTGGTTTTGTTTCACTTTTCTCAGTAGTTATTTCTATACCCTGTAGACAAGTGAAGGTGGTCAAGCAAGGGGTTGTATAGACAGCAGAGGCAGCTTACAATTTCTAAGATTAAAACTAAAATAAGAGTTATTTTCTATAGGATTAAAGTGGGGAATTCTTAAGAAATATATAAATCTAAACACAACTTTAAATTAGTTACAGTTTTATGTGTTTTTCTAGTTATAGGGTATGTGTCAGTTGAGCAAATGCGTCTTCTTTTGGCTTGTTTTTAGTTTGTTGTTGTTTTTCGCGTTCACATGTGCTCGTTTCTTTATTTTTTTTAGAACTCGCGACTGTGACTTTGTCTGCGTCTTGAGCAGTTCTCTCACTCACACTCTCTCTTTCTCTGCAGTATTACCCCGCCCTCTCTCTGTCTTCTCTGCTCTGTTATTCTCTTTCATTTTGAGACATGGAAGTAAAACTAAATTCATTGAACTTTCGCATGAAAATGCTCTCAAGGTTATCAACTTTGCGCCTTGTCCGGTTCGCAATCGTGAAACGACAACAACAACAACATGTGAGAAATAACGATGACGACGTTGAAACGACGTGTTCTCTATGGTTTAGAGACTTTTGTGGGGTTTATTCAACCTGACATTATGGCGATCACTTGTTTTGGTCACGCCCTGAGTCACAATTCTTCACCCTCCTGTTCTCTGCTCATCAAATGACTGCTCAACAGAGTTAGTGCATTGAAGAAGAAGTTTTAGACCCTATACAGCATATATATTCTCTAGTCTCTTAGTTTTGGAGTTGTCATTATAATACTTAGTACAGTGAAAACACAAATTTTGCATAAACTTAGTATAAAGCTGATTATAGTATAGAATGAATGAAATACTCTTCAGGGGCTTCCAATCATTGCTCAAGAAATCCCTTTCTGCTACTCGTTTCCTTTTGTCATTTTTTCCATATTTGTTTTGGGGTTATTACAATTGAAAGCACATTAAGTATACGCCATGTTGTGAATTCTTGCTATCAATAACTAATTTTATGTGCTCCCAAACACATTTTTTCTCCCCATTCATTCATTTTTCCCATGCCCTTTAAACACCCTTCCGCATGCGTGTTTCTGTGTGTACTCCTCTCACCCTTGACGCACATTTTGATTTGATTTAAGGCCGCACATTAAAATGAAATGGTTTTTCCCACACCCTCTGAAGTGTGTGTGTGTATGAGTGTGTGGCAGCTTGTTGAAATTTAGTGGGCACCCAAAAACAATTTTCGGCTGTTTGCCTCAACAGTCAACAGTTGTTGCGTTTGTATGCCCTTTAAAAAGGGTGTTATGAATTTGTTAAGAAGTGTGTTTTAAATTTAGCAAAATTATTTCTTATAAGAGCAAAGAGTATTTAAACTTCGACTTGAGCAAGATACTTTTTGGTGCTTGTTTTTTGGCAATCGTTTATCAAAATATTGGAACATTAATAACCGAATTCAAGGAGCACATGTGGAGCTGAGTTAAGGAGCAGAAAGACGGAGAGAGGTAGAGATATAAACCGAAGAGTGTGTAGCCTTTGACCTTAATATAAATATTATTTATTTAAAGTGCTCTAAAGGCGTTCTCTTCATGCCTTCCTCCCTCTCTGTGCTTTCCTACAGGGCCTCTGCATGTAATTACTCTTTTCGGGCTCTACAATTTCATATGCAAGACAAAAAGTGAATTCGAATACGAATGTTTGAGTGTTTTGTGCTAGTGTGTGCGTGTATGAGTGTGTGCACTCCTAGACGTACTTGTAAATGCAGTTAAGTGCCTAGCCATAATTACGTGGTATGTTGCTGGCTACCCCAACGTGTCTTATATTTGTTAACCGAAACTTCTCGCTGTTAAACAGCATAATTACATGCCGCACAAACAACTGCTTGCAACGTGCAACTGCAACAAGAGTTGCCAGACTCTGTACACCAAAACGTAGCCGAGGGTGTTTATAGTTTGTGTGAAAAGTTGATGGAATGAAAAGAAACTTCAGCGTCGCTCTACTAGAGCTGTAAGAAAAGTCTTAACTCTGTTTAGTCTCTAGTACAGAGTCTTTTCCTGTCAATCAGCTGCTTTCTTAGCCCTGTCTACTAGCTTGTCTAACTATTGCGTGTCAAGTCGAGGTCCCAAATCAGAAGTTGAAGTCTAGTCAGCAGTCTGTCTGTCCCTCTTCCCTCTCTTCTTCCACTTTCAGTTCTGCCTGACAGCCCTTTCAGAGCTGCTCAACGCCCTGTACTTATTTCTCTACTTTTGAATTTAGAATGCCAGACACGACAAAAACAAAAGCCAAAAATAATAAAAAAAAAACTATTTCGAAACACAGGTGTCTTTGGGTGTTTCTACCTTTCGTTCTTCCTGCTCACAAATGCAAATGTAATGTCGTTTAAACTGCTACTCCAACCCTCGTATTTTTCCCACTACTTTCCCAAATCAACAATCAAACGTTTTGTGAAGACCCTGTAAATAGCACAGAATACAAATCAATACTCAAATCATGTCGAATTTCTATTTATAAAACTCCGACAAAAGTGATGGAAATAGTTCTGTTTGGCTTAGAGTTGTTAGCCAAACTGCTACACAATAAAGTTATTGATTGATTGACAACGGTTAAAACTTGGGCTGTTGCAGGAAAATGCATTTCCTGTATGGAAAAATTTAAAGTATTTGGGAAACCAAGTGAAATTTAGGCTTAAAGTCGCAAGAAAGTGCTTCTTGCTCTGTTAATTGTTATTAATTATTAATTTCTAAATTATTAGCCATAGAACTAAGCATTGATGTGATGAAAATCGCTGAGCACTAAGACTAGTAGCTCATTGGGTGCTTGCAAGGGCCTTAAACAACACTTTCCGCATTTGTCAGATTAAGATACAAAAATATCCCTCGGTTTAGTTGCCTTTTGGAACAAATCCTTCATTTCCTGTTGCTTTTCGTGGCCCGAGGCTCAATTATGTTGCCTTTATCTATTCTAGTGTCTTTTTTCTCTTCTCTCTCGCTTGCTGCCATTTCTCCTGTCTAATTGTGGCTTGTAGTCGTGTTAAGTTAAGACCACGCCCTTATTTTTCTGTCCTTGCTTCGCGTCGTTATGCTCGTGTGGCATGTGGCAACTTCCGTTTCCGTTTGTTGCCTGCATTTACAATCCAAACTTAAATGCCAATTAAAATTCTGCTGCTGCTGCCACAAGCTAAATCTTTTACTTTAATTTGAGCGAGAAATTGTGAAATTGCTTAAATTCAAAGCAGTTTTTTTGCTCTTTCAGTTTCTGGAAATGCACAAATGCATAATTATAGATATTACGTATACGTAATGGTTTTTGAAGTTTGCTTTGACTGGAGGGCTCTGTGAACACGCACAACAAGAACAACTGAAACAACAACTAAGCTAGAACAGGAAAAGGCGTTGAAAGTTAACTTGGCTGACAGGCGACAAAACGCAATGAGAATGAAGCGTTTGAAGGGGGAGTAGAGAAAAGGGTGAGGTGGAGCATGTAGGGAGATGGTGTGGCAAGAAATCAGGGAATACACGAGGAGAAACCAGTAGAAAAGTTACACTTACAGGCATCCAAGTTACTGATTTGTACTCAAAACACACCTGATCTGAGTGCACACAGCCAGGCACTAAAGCTGAAGAGTTAGAATGTGAATATATTTAAATATCCAAGCATTTTTTTTGCCAGTGCATTACATTTGTTTACTTCTAGTAATCATGCTCTTGCTCTACGTATTTTCTTGCAGTGTAGAGAACTAGCAGTGGCTAAAATACCAGTTTTCTCATTTATTGCTTGGCCTGTTGTTGTTTCAGTTGTTGTTGTTGCTTTTGTTGTAACTGTTTATTTACTTAACTATTTATTTATTTTGCATTTGTCGTTTCCTGCTAACTGCCTCTCCCTCCCCTCCCCTCACCCTCTTTCTCTTCTCTCGCTCTGTCTCTGCCTTGACTGCAGTTAACTTGTTAAATTTAAAGGATTCTTATGGCTAACTGTTTTTGTTGTTTGTTTCTGTGTTTTGCCTTTTGCTTTTGGCCCGCTTTAATTTGGTAGTGTCTGCTCTAACGGCTTTGCTTTGCTCTGCTGCCTGAGATTTGCGAGATGCGAAGAGCTGCAATTGCAAACAGTTATAATTATACGACTGGCAGTGCCACAGGGGCGTAGAAGGGGAGGTGAGTGGGCAGGAGGTCAGAGAGTTAGTTATAGAGTGTCTAGTGCATAACCTCATCAAAACTAATCAGCAATCAGTGGTAACAAAAACAAACAAACAACAGCAAGATGAACAGGTAGACAGAGGTGTGTTTTGTGTGTTTAATGTGTGTGTTTGTTGAAATTTAATTCAAAACTCGTACTTAATTATATAGAAAGATATGGATGGAAGCATGGAAAGATATGGTAGTAGACTACAGAGTGAATCGACGGTAAAAGACCGTGTAGTATAAAATATTTTGAATATCAAGAAAGTTTATTCTTCAGACATTAGTTCCATATTTGGAGAGTCTGGGCTCTTTGATGAACAAATCGAAAAATATCGACTCGACTCGAAACTGTTAAAGAAACTTCATTTCATGGGACTGGCCACGCCTTCTTTTAATTAGGAGAAAGTACGACAATCATTTAGAATTATAGTCCTTTTTATTGCTTTATCATTAAGAAATCTTCCTTTTATGACGGGCTTTCTAGCTCTTATAGCTTATGACCTTACAGTCGAGACTTGAGACGTAGCATTTCTTCTAGCTCTTAACTCTTAGAGTGAACGATGCTCATTTTATTACCCTGAGAAACTATTGATGAATAATTAAACAGCTGATTTTTATTTCCTAATCACTTTTGGCAACTTTTTAGTTTATGTCTAATTCGTTTGGCATTGAAAATAGCTCTACCAACACTGCGGGCTCTTCAGATCAGACAATTATAATGTACATGATTAGTATTATTGGTAATTGCATTTTGGCCAAATAAGCGACTTGGGCCAACTGAACTCGCAGCTGCTTTTAGTTTGGCAATTAATCATTGAGAGCGCACTGAAAACTTCATTCATGCCGAGTACCAGATAGCTGTAACGCCCACAATGCGGATACAGCAAGAACAACAACAAGTACTACTTAAAACAAGAAAGAACAGAACAGTGGAGTTAGCCCAACCTTAGTATACTCTGTGTGACTGCTAGAACTACTTGAATTTCAACTCAAAATATTAGAAATAATTCGACTTAAAGCGATGCTTCTGCTGTCTGTTTCATACAGCTAACAAACTCAGTATACCCTCTTACAGGGCATACACATAACTACAGGGAAACAAGAACTGAAACAACTTTTATCGATTTGTGAGCGACGACAACACAGAGAAAAAATTGTTGATTTGTAAATGCATTTTATTTGTTTGCTGCCACTTTTGCCTCCAGCTTGTTTAATTAATCAGCTAAAGTATGTGATAGTCTGTCCCTCTTACTCACTGTCTCCCTCTCTCTTTTCTCACATTCCATGGCAAACATTTGCAGACTTTTTAAGCGACATTTTAGAGTGAAAAACATGTTGAATTATTTAAATATTTTATGCGATATTTGAACTCGTCTCTATAATCTCTGTGTTTTCTTCCCACTATCTCTCTCTCTCTCTCTCTCTCACAATCTCCCTATCTGCATATTAAAAAAAAGAAACAAACAATTTAGAAACATTGAAATATGTTTTCTGTGCTCATTTTTAAGTATTTCATAGTTACGGGTTTTCATTGCGCTTGGAAAAGCGAACAGGTTTTTCCGATTATTATTACCATTGAGAAAAACGTGACTTGAATAACGCAAAACATGAATTGTGACTACAATTTACAGTTTACACTACCAAAATTGGGTCTATGAGTTTGTGTGTTGGCCCAAAAGTGCCGACGATAACGTAACGATTTTCAATTTATCGATTTTACTGCTCCCCACCTATCCCCTGCAGCCTTTAGCGCTTTTCCGGCAGTCTGTTTAGGCGTTATTTATGCCACTTTAAGCCAAGACTTGTTAACTGATTTGAAATCTCTAGTTTTTAACGACTTTATTAACAATTTATTGACTGCAAGTAATTAAAATGTTTTTCTTTCTCTTTGCAGGTAAGCGAAAAATTTGAAATTGATTGAAATCCCGTTAATTACCCTCTAAAAGGAAGAAGAAGAGTGAGTTATAGTATTATTAAGGTCAGATTAGTGTTTATCGCATTGGGTTTATCTGAATAGGTTGGGGGGAATACGGAGCAGTTCTAGTTCCAAATTGCAAGATCATGAGCTCGGAACGTCATCATTATCACACTCATTATGAACACAGGGCACAAATTATCAGCTCGCGATGCGGTTGTTACCCAATTTTTTGGGGTCGTTGTTAGTTTTTTTTTATCTTATCCACGACTCTATGGGAGGGAGAGAGAGCGACAGTAATAGTTAGTCTGGAATGGGTGCGGGGTAGAAAGAGGGTGTATAAAGTTTGTTGGTTAAATATAGAAAAGTATTTCAAATAAAACTGTTGTCAATACTGGGTCTTTTGCAGTCGACTAGCCTGCCTGAGACTCTTCCTACACAGGTTCTCTTTAAGTCTGGTACACTTGACTGTAGCCATTTTCACACAAGTTACACTTTTATTTGTTCAACACAATTTGAAATGACTAATTTGGATTTTGATTATTTGTTTTTTACGTTTGCTGCTCTCTCTCTCTGTCTCCCTCTCACTCACACATACACTCTCTACCTCTATCTATTTAGTTAGCTATCTCACCTTTTAGTGCAATGAACTTTAACGTTTCGTTTGTTTTAGTTTTTGTTGTGGCTACGATTTTCTTATCTCCCAACAATCCAAATTCTAATCAAATGTTTTGAGCAGAACAAAGAGAGAGATAGGGAGAGAGAGACAGTGTGTTAGCGCTCTCTACACCCCGTTTGATTAGTTCTGGGCCTATAGATCCATTTCTAAGATTCCTAATTCGAATCTTGTTAATAACCTTGGCCCAAACATCAAGTGTTACAATGTAATCGACACAAAAAACTGCACAACTTGACAATGAATACAAAATTAGCCAGTTGAAAATAGCGAATCGAGGAATACACAGCTGATGAAGTAGAAGATACCCTGTAGTATGCCATAGGGTATAGAAAACTAGAGATTAACTGATTGGTAGTGCTATTGGTAAGAACTAAATCAGTTGAGTTGACTTAATACAAATTTAAAACATTTGAATGCAGCTTAAATATACCCTGTAATTTGCAGAGAGTTAAACAGTGCTTAAGCTCCTGAGTGGTGCAGTCCAGCATGCCACACTTCTAATTACAGGGTATGAAAAATAGCTGATAGTCAGTGACGCATAGAGAACTGCTGGGAAGATGTGCTGCGTGGTGGGTGGGGCTGCAGGGGGCGTGGAGTGGCGTTGGCATACAACTTGACGTGCACACACATGCAGCGACATGCACATACACGTGCAGACTTGCGCAAATTTGCAAATGAAAATGTAACCTTGACAAAGACAGCAACAAACACGCGCCAAATTACAACGTCAACTTTTTGTTGTTGTTGTTGTTGTAGTTTTTCTCGGTTGTCGCTGCATTCGAGTTTTTCTTTCTGCTTCTTTCTATGCATTTTGTTGTAATTGTCGTTGTCTTTGTCGCTTTGTTGCTTTGTTGTTGTCTCTCGCATTACTTTTGTGTGCATTTCTCGTTGTTGTCAACGCGTTGTCATCAACAGCAGCAACTGCAACAACAAAAACGGCAACAACACTGACAACATATCATAATCTTATGCCCAGCAGTGCTGCCAAAAGCTAGCCACAAAAATAGGCTAAGAAAAACAGCTAAATTATAAACAGACTTTTATATAAATATGTGTACAAGTATTTATTCATAATGTGCTTTCTTTCATTTGAGTGAAGCCCTGTAATGAAGTAATAAATCACAGGAGTGTAGTTGTTCATAAAGATGTCACCAGAATAGCATAATTATGTCATATAAAAAGCAATTAACGCTTTAAATACACTAATTGGCTTAGAAAACTTTTGATTATAATGAGTACAGGGTTCATTACTGCCGCTCCTTGCACTACCTTGTGCAGAGTCTCTAGCAGTCTTACTCATTTGCCACAGATTTGTCTCCTTTATTTCTGCAGCCAATTGGCAACAGTGCGCTCTTTTGGGGCATGCCACAAGCAGACGGCGATGACGACAATGCCCCAAACAGAATTACAGAAAACACAGAGAAAACAGAAAAATTGTGCATGAAAATGAAAAGCTGACAAGAAAATGAATTCGCCGAGTAAATGAATGGAATTGGGTACGAGGATTTTAGTTGCTGAATCGATTGGGAAATGCCCCAAATAATTTTAGAATTAGCGACTAGTTACTAGACTGTGCACTAGATTAAAAAATATACTAGATAATTTATACTAGTTAATAATCATCTTGAAGAATCTTAATCTAATTCTGATTTCACATAAAATTAGTCAACAGAACTATTTATATTAATTATATATCTGTAGTCACATAACTTTTAAGGTCAACTGTGCGTCACAAGCAAACGAATGTCCCGCACCCCCTATCCACTAAGACTCTCTCACACACACACACACTCACTCAGGGACATGCCGAAACATATGTCATTGACTTTGTGTGTTGTGCCATAAATTATAACACGACCATAAAACGAATAACAACAACCATAAAAAAGCATCGACAACAAGCGACTATTTTTATATATTTTCAAGTAAAATATAAAACATAAAATTTTATATACTCATCAAAAAAAAGCAGAGAAAAATTATGGCAAGTTTCGTTTGTTTTTCTGTGTCTCTGTCTCTGTCTCTGTTTTACCCGCTTTGATTTCCTATCAATTCCTCTATGGGAGAAGATTCCGCTGCATTTTATGGCATTTAACGACAATTTTGATTGTCAATTTTTACGAGCTTTTAATGCGCACACACACACGCACACCCATAGACAGCGTGGAATGAGAGCGAGTGATAGCGGAGGTGGGGGATAGAGAGGTTAGGGACGATGTCGACGCCGCCCACATGCACAGATTTCATCATTATCAACACATCGCACATGGGAACTTTTTATATTTTTCTCTTTTTTATTTTTGGGCGTCGTACACTTGACACAATTCTCAAAACACTTTATAAAATAGTTTAAAAATAAAAATTGACGGCGACGGCGACGGTGACAGCGCAGCCAATAAACTGATAGGGGCAAGGCAGCTTTTAAGAGAGTAAGAGAGTGAGGTACTGGGCAGGGGGCAGCGGGGCGTGTGAAGCGCGCATAAAATTAAATTTAGGCACGAACATCGACAGCAGCGTCGCTTTAGTCGACCACATGGCGCGACGCTGACGCTGGCGTCGAGCTTGGCAGGGGAGCAGCAAAGAGAGTGAGTGAGAGAGCGGCGCAACTTGGGCAAGGTCATTAAACCACACAAAAGCAAAGGCGCAACGTTAGCGGCGGCAGCGACGACAGCAGCGATTGCGGCAGAGCTGCTGCTGATGCCTGAGGTAGCGTCGCTGTCGACGTCGTCATCATTATCAGCATTTGACTTTGCTTGCTCAGCTGTTTGCAGCTTTTCGTTGTTGTTGTTGTTGCATTTGTTTTGCTTTTATTTCCGCTTACGTTGCATTTTTCAACACATTTGTGGGATACTGGAAATACATTTGAGAGCATTTAGTGCAGGTTGCTCTGGTATATAATTACACACACACACACACAGGCACGTCTACTTATGCAAAGTTCCACCAATACACACGCCCACATAATCCCAATTTACATTTGACTTTGCTAAGCTGCGCTTAATTTATGCATTTTTAAACATGTTTTAAATTGTTTTTTCTCTCATCGCATTTTGTTTTGGAAACGGTAGTGGAATTTCCAGTCTGTTGTGACACTTCCAAGAGAGAGCGAGAGTGGGCGCTGCGCTGCTCCGCTGTGGGAAACAAATATTATTTCACTGCCGTCGACTTTGGCCCTTGATTTAGTATGAATTGCAGATGAGCCCATGAATCAGACTTAGCAGCGCTGCTGCTACTGCTGCTAAGGCGCTGTCGTAAGCTAAAGCCGACAGCGCAGTTGCAGTTCTTCGCAGCTTTCTTAAGCGCTCTCTTCGCCTTCTTGTATTTTTCGCTCTTGTTTTGGCCTCAGGTGCCGCCTTTTACACAAAAATGTCAACAATTTCAACGCTCAAGTGAATTTGCTAATTAATTGGGCAAACTACGTAGGAGAGCGAGACTGAAAGAGAGGTCTTAAGTGTGTGATGAAACCAAAACCGCAAGCTCGTGGTTACAAAAGAATGAGAGTGTAAGTGAGAGTGAAAAGAGTTGGAGTGAAAGGGAAATAGGTAGACAGGGAGAGCATAATTTGACACTTGATGTTGGAAACCAAAAGATTGCAGCACTTGAGCAAAGTCAGCTGATGCCCCCACAAGAATGCGGCGAGCCCAAAAGCTCACCCAACTGTGGATGAGTACGTGTGTCTGTGTGGGGGCGAGACAATCTGCAGATAAGCGCCGTTATCTGTTTGAAGCTTTGCTGCTGCAGAAGAGTGACAGAGACAAAGCGTCGTTACAAGTCTGTTGTGGCATCTGTTAAGCAGAAACAAAAAACGTTACTTGATATGCTAATTCCGCAGTCAGCGTCGACATCGCCGTCGCTGCCCACAACTGAATTTACTGTATTACCCACGTTTTCTAGTTTCTTCTCTCTGAAAACTTAATTAAATATTTAAATGCGAGCAACTAACAAACTAAACAAACAACAAATGGGGGAAAAAAGTAAAGTTGTTACCAAATTGCTTGTGAGTCGAGCTGCTTATTAAGTTTTTGGCTTTTTCTTGGCCAACATTGAGTTGCCAAATTGCTGCCACAAACAACTGCTAACAAGCAGCAGCAGCTGTTAAGAAACCCTAAAGTTATGTATTAGCATAAAAACAAGCGATCATTTAAATTTAAATAGAGCATTTAAATAACCAACAGCAGCTGCTAATTTGGTCAGCACAAACTTACAAACACTCTTTATTCTGTGACTATATTTAATCAGATTCAATAGACATTACAAATTGCAAATACAAAAAAAGAACGGTAAAAGCAAATGGATAAACATCAGCGACAGAGTAAACAAACAAAAGCCACCAAAGGCTAATGAGTGAGAGTGAGAGGCAGTGAGTGTAGAGTGTAGAGTGGAGTTCAAACAGATCTGCCCACACCGTTGCACTCTTTGGGTGGCTCTCAGTTATTTATGTAATTACTCTCACCAAGAGAGCGCCATGCTATTGTTGCACCGCTTGCACTTACTTACAAGTACAAGTACCGTTTTGTCATATTTCGTTTCTTATCTCTCTTCTGCTAATTCTTAATGCAAGTTTGTTTTGTCTTGTCTGTGTGTTTACACTTGTGAAAATTTGTTTGAGCATCGAGTTATGGAATAACTTAAAGAGGTAATGAGGACTAGTATTTTTTGCAGTGCACTCTTGTTCGGAATTCTCTTTACATTCTGTGGGAAAGTAAAGAGTATACGTATTTTAAAGCGTATTTAATTTGCAAATTAATTATATGCCAAAAATAAATCTTAAAAAAACGGTGCTTAAAGTACGCAACCCTGAAGCTTTTATGAGCTCGTTGGACGCAGCAGGGGTGGGGGCAGCGACAAAGCCGAAACTGAAGCTGAAGCCTTGGTAAATGATTAAAAATAACTTTGGTTCAAACGCCCCTCGCTGAATGTGAAGCATTTAATCGTTTTTCAGTATTTTTTCTTGGTATTCGTGTATTTTATTGTTGAGTCACTTTTGAAATGAGCAGTTGAAATTTTAATAATACACTTCACAAAAATCTTCAAGCAATGGGAAGAGAATTTTACTGACTTGAAATAAATTAAAGCGCTAATTAGGTGTGTTTTAAAAGTTAAAGTCACTAAGGTTGTGAGGGAATTCAATAAAGTTTTTGATTTATTATAAAGCGGGCTAAAAATCAGAATGTTTCATTTTATACTTAACTTTTTACAGGGTATTAAAGCTTAACTTAAATGCGTGGGTATCTTAAATTATGCAAAGTAGTATAAGTTGAGTATAAAATTAAAATTTTCAGTAATAAGCGAATTGGATAATAATTTTTGCCGGCAAATTGTGAAGCGAGTAACAAAAATACTGAAATTATTTCATTTTCTTGCTGCCTTTGGCACGATCATTAAGCAGCTGTTGCTCATCAGTTTCTGCTGCTGCTGTTGTTGCTGTGGCTGCTGTTGTTGCCATGTTGCACATTCAACATTCAATCATCAATCAAAATTTTGTGCTGTGCGTGCAAAGGGGAAACTGTGTGTGTGTGTGTGCGATGCTTTAATGATGCAAAAACGATGTCGACATTGAGTTTTAAGCGGCGAGCAGGAGGTGTGGGGTGGGTTGGGTAGGGTAGTTGGGTAACGGGGGGAAAGCAATGCAACTGAGAGCGCGCCAACTTCGGACTCCCTCTCCCTCTATTTCCTCTCATGTGTGGCCTGCAGTTGTTCCTTTTGGGCCTGGAACTCCTCCCTTACTCAGTCGGTGGCTTTGGCTGCACTTTGACTAATCCATCAGCACATGAGGCAACTGCCGACGGGGCACACACACACATACAAACACGCATACAGTTGCAAAAATGCAATAAAAGCTTTGTTCGTACTGACCCTTCAATACAGACCGCTTACCGGCCTCTTTACCCCTCTCTATGACCACCCATCTCGCTCACTCTTGTCTTCTTAAGCTGCCTCTCTTCATTTGGCACTTTTTGCTGCATTTTTCAAGTGCGCTTTTCTCAACAGCAATGAAAGCTCATTTTATATATACGCATTTTTTTCTGTTTTCTGTTTTACCCTGTAGTTAAGCAGCACAACGAGTCGACCAACTTTATTAGAAATAAATCTCTTGTGTTAATAAACTCTTCTCTAAGTTTATACAGGGCCAAATGAAGTCGAGCATTCTCTAGTATTTTTAACAGGACTTTGTTGTTGACTGTGCTGCTCACTCAGCACTCGCTCTCAAAGTGGCCGCCGCGCTTTTCTATCTCTGATTTTCCTTCCCGTCCCCTAACCCCCTGAACCCCGCTTGCATTTCTATCTCCACTTCCCTTTTGCTGCGCATTGATGTGCAAAGTTTTTATGACGCATTCGTGATTTCTTCCTCTTCTATTTTTTTCCCATTTCTCCATTTTATTTTATTTTTTTTTTTGTGTTTAATGCTGCACTGCGTCCATTTTGATTTTAAGGCCTTTTGTCCTTGCTTCAAGTGTTGACGGCACACTGCAGAATTTTGTCCGCTTCAAAAAGTTGCCTTCCACTCGAGAATGCCACTGTAAATAATATTTAACTTTAAATTAGATGGTATAATTTAAACATTTGTAGGAAAATTTAAAAAGGGAATTTAAAAAAGTAAATTTCCAAGTTGGAGATGCGGGGCATCGATCCCCGTACCTCTCACATGCTAAGCGAGCGCTCTACCATCTGAGCTACATCCCCTTGTGGTTGATTGACCACAATAACTGCACAAGAAACTAATCAAAACTATAGCAGTGTGTGAGAGAGAGCGGCTAAGACATAAGACATACAAAACGATCGCTGGCATTGCTGTTATGCTGCTCCCACACGTCTTATGCGACGGCTATAAATAAAACACACTCAATAGCTGATTAGCTGCTTTGAGCTTTTTTCGTTGAACTTGACACTCTTCCGCGCGCTCTCTCTCACTCGCTTGCTCAGTAGATTGCGCTTTGTGTGTGTTAGTTATTGTAGTAATTTCTTGTAGGCAACAACAGCTGCTTATAATTTGCTTATTAATTGGTCATGTAATTTGCAAAATTACGTTTTATAAGAATGTGTATATGTAGATGTACATATGTGTGTGTTTGTGTGCGTATAATATAGCAACTTTTGTTGTGCTCAATTACAGCTAATTAGCAGCGCTGTTATTGTTGATTAAATATACACAGAGAGAGAGTGGGAGAGTTTATGATTGCGAGAGAGCGCGCTAGTAAGTGAGTAAGCGAGCCAGGCAGATTTTATGGTAGTCAAAGCTTGTCTTGCCTCCCTTTCTTGCATTATAATATCAGTTGTAAAATTAGGTCACAACGCGTTGTAGCTAATTAAGAGCAAGATGATGATGAGCAACGTGTCGAACGTGTTAGTGCTTGTTGTTGTAGTTATTCTTCACTCTCTCGTTGTTGTTGTCGCTCTGTGTCAGCTGCTGTTGCCATCAGAATTGCAGCAGCCGCTGCAGCAGCTGTTTCCCATTTACTTTCAATATGCGTGCTAGTTTCTTATATACTTACTGTGGGTATGATGAATTTGTCAGTGAATACAACTGACTAGAGGACAAACTAAGATAAAAATGTTAAAAAGAAATTCACAAAGAATTACTTTTTACTAGAGATTTATTTGATAAAAATTTATGTTTCTGTGTAAAGAGCATTAAATAGTCGGTGTGCTAGAGTGCAGTTCTCTTTTGCTTAATATCTTTACGTTTGCCTCTAAATGGGCATCGATTTGGGTCACAATTCTCATCAGCCTGTGGCTTCCTGTGACGTCAGCGTTTCATCTTGTTAACAGGAATTGTATGTTTGGTTATCAAATGGCCTAAAAACAGCAGGCAGTTGGTAATTTAAAGAGCTCCTTGAGAAACTGAAATTGGCAGCAGCTTAGTAGCCAGCTTGTGTTTTGTGGTCAAAAGCAGCAGCAAAAAACCACAGCAGCTGTTTGATTTATATGCAACGTTTTTTTTTCTGTTTTTTTTATCAGAGGCGCCAATCATTGCGCAAAATTACTGCAACAGCTGCGCACAAAACTGAACTAAGCGTCTCAAAATCAGCGAGAAAGGGAAAGAGAGCGAGTAAGGGAAACACCGATAGGGAGAGAGAGAGTCTGGACAGCTGTATTAGCCAAAATACCTTGGCCGAAACTTGTGCTTCATTAGCAGCTTTTGTGCAGCATTTTGTGGGATGCCACAAAACAGTTTTGTGGCACGTCTAATTTATAGCGCAACTTACATAACAGAAAAGAGGGTGTGCACTACTTCATGAGACCCAGTATGTACATAGGAATTGGATGTTGGAAGAGCTTTCCATTTATTTACAACATACCTAGATAATTTTGCCTACAAATTTCTGTTTTTCGACTAACTGCGCTTACCCCATGTGCAATTTCAGCACAGGTTTGAAGAAAAACATTTTGGCCTACATACTTGGCGTATGCGTAATGTCATTAAATAATGCCACATGCTCAAACACACATAGACACACACACACAACTCACGTGATTAATCGCATTACTAATCAATACAAATGTCACTCAAGCGCTGACATTTGAGATTTGTGGCCAGTTTGTCTCGCATTACGCATACGCACAGTAGTCCCTCGTCCCTCTTCCAGCACCACCAAGCGTCCTCCATTGTCAATTAACTGGCGTGTAAACTGACTTAACCTGCAAACAGAAAGACAACAACAACAGCAGCAAAAAAAGGAATTGGGATAAAAACAAATCCAAAATCCAAATTCAGAAATGTGGAAAACATTGCCACACAGATTTTCACAGAGCGTTGACATTTTCCCAGCACACACACACACACACACGCCAAGGCACATACACATTGTTCACATTGTTAGCCCACAGAAATCGCTTTGAATATTGGTTTTCATTTCCCATTTTCTATTTTTTAGTTTCGCGTTTATCGCTTGTCACTTTTTTGTTTTTAATTTGGAATTCGCTGTTGTCTTTTTGTCAGCTGTTTTGGTGTTTGTTGTGCATTTCATTATCAGCAGCGTTTTTAGCTTATATCCGGGTGGGCAGTGGGCTATGGGCTGTGGGCGTGGTCGTACGCCTTAACACTAATTAATGTCGCGTGTTTTGTGTTTTACTTTATTGAGTTTAATGCGATGCAAGAAATTCACTAAATACATCAAAATGTCACAAAGAAATAAGGTCAACTAGGGGTTAACACGGTCAGAACACCCCTGTGTGTAGGTGTCTAAAAGAGAGAAGATGGAGAGGGGTTTGTGGAAGGAAGGGGAAACCGGAAACGCGTTGCCATTTCCGTTTTTCCGATTACAGGTTATGAGGTCGAGATATTCTTGGACTCTGGCGGGAAATTGTTTACAGGCGTGAAAAGTAGCTGCAAATAAATTGTAGGCGAAGTGGGCGTGGCACAAGCAAACATTGTCACGTAGCCAAAAGGTAAATAGGGAAACGTCCTTTAGGCCAAAAGCCTATTATAAAACATTTTCTTGCCAATTATTGTGCCTTATTCAGCAGAATTCTCTGCTTGTCCTCAGTTCTCTCTTCTCTACTTTTCTCTCAGCTTCCCTCTGTTTGTTATCACTTGCAAATCTGCGTAATTGGCTCTAAAAACACGCTAAATAAATCTTAAACACATTACACAATCTGAAAAGTAAATTTTGCTTTTCTATTTGATTTTAGAACTAGTACGGCAGGCGGTAAAGGCAGTGAAACACCGTGTACTTGCACTAGACAAACTTTTAGATATGAAACTAACTAAATTAATTTTTAGCATCGCTTTATAGCCTCTTCCAACCCACTCTTATTTCCCTAGCTACAGGGTCTTAAAAGTGTGTATTGCTCATTTTATTTCGCAGCTGTTTGCTAATTTCTAACAACACGACACCAACAACCCAAAAAACAACAACTACAAATATTTCAAAATCTATTTTATCACATCGCGTTGATCTATTTAGCCAAGCGTACTTTATGTACTATGTATATATGTCTATATATAAGTATATATACTCTTTATATACAATATTTCGGTGGCAACAATTGTGTTTTCTACTTTTTAGCACAGGTTTTAGCGCTCATTTCAAGCAAACTGTGTAGTTAAAAAAATGTTTATCTGCCCAGGGGTGTAAAAGAGGTAGAAACAAAGGGTTATAGACCCATAGATGCTCTACAAATAATCCTTTGCCTTTAATGATTTAATTTTGATTAGTTTTTAGATAAGATTAAGTCAAAGATTAACTTAATTATGTTAATGTGAAAACTGGGCACTAAGCAGTCGAGCAGCTTATCTACAGCTTTTCCACTTGTTTATTTTGATACATTTACAGTGATTACTCGAAGCGTAGAAAATGTTGTTTGAATTTGGAGCTGTAGACGGATTTGCCGACCATGCGATTATGACATTAGTTGGAGTATTAAAAAAAGCTGCAGCGATTTACATTTTGATTGCATTTTATAGCCAGAAATAGCCAAACGTAGTGCGGCGAGTTTGATTATCTCAGACATTTCCATAAACGAGAAAAGAGCCCGGAGTTTGCACCCGAGGCGAAGAGAAATGGGAATTATGCATATTTGAATGGACATAGCGCCAGAGGAAGTGGAATATTAACGCGAATTTATAGCTAGAAGTGGGGTATATTAGTTCAGAAGTGACCAAGCTTGATTGGTAGCAAGATACACAGTGTAGAGGTCTGAAAAGTGCGCTCTTGGGCTCTGTACAGAGTATACTATAGTCGGAATACCCTCACACTCCACGCTTGATTATCATTCGAGTCTCTGGCTTTTAATATCATCGTGTCCATCATGACATGTGTGCGTGTTGAATTTACAAATAACAAAAGAAGAAGAAAAAAAACAAGTCATAAAATTATTTGACATAACCCCTGACCTCTGTTACCCCCTGCCCCTTATTAGACATTCCATTGTCCTTGGCGTCCTTCTGTCCAAGCTGCTAATGTGAAAACTATGACGACAACTGGACATTGACAAATTGCCAGTTGACATTTTGGTCTGCATAATAAACAGCATTGAAAATGATGACAAAAAAAATAATAGAAGAAAAAAACTGAAATCGGATTTTTAATGTGCGATTTTAATGTTCAAATGAGGCGATGATGTTGGTATTGAAACGACGACTATAATCAGTATTTAATGAATATTAAATCGAGCAAATGAGCCGCTAAATTTTGTCGCTTTTGCTCATTTACAAGCGAACTTTGACCTTCAGCCAAGCGAATCACCGAGCACATAAATTATTAATAAACAACAATTCCGCTGAAAATGCATAAAAAGCGACAATAATTTTAGTCAAATCAACAAAGTTTTCTCACGCTCAAAACATGAAAAAACATTTAAAAAACTGTTAGCAGTACCTGCTGAGGAGTACCCCTAACAAAACTGGTGCTACTCACTCTAAGACAAGTCAAAGCAACTCTAAACGCTGTGTTTAAATTGTGATCAAGATTTTGCTGCGCAGTTATCAAGTGAATAAATCAATGAATACATTTCAAATGCTTTTGTTGCCAATCGAATGAAAATTCGCTGAGTTTGGTGCGTCACGAGTGCTGGTGACATAAATAAGATTGAAAAGTGGCAGCAACTCTGGCAGGGAGAAAGGAGCCAGGACCATATAAATGATTGAGGGCAGCCGAAAGGATTGTGCTTACGTAGGTCTAGTGCTTGGTCCTAAGGCATTGGTCCTTTCTGCTGCTTCTTAACGTGTCTTATCAGCAGCTGATGTCCTGCACAGTTTTCATTGTTACGAGTCACGAGTAGTTTGGACGTCATAACTAAACATACGACAATCCTGACTTTATTCAAATCTTTTGCGCCCATTGTTTGGCGCACACAAATTGCATAGAAACCTATTGAACCTCTACGGTAGAGTGGGTGGAATAGGAGAGGGGCCTGGGGCAGCCGGAGCGGCCTGACAACCTTCAGTTGTCCTCCATTGTTCGCAAAGTCGAGTGGAGAGTGCTTAAAAAATATGAAAGAAATCTTTAAAATTAAGTTTGTACCAACTGCACATTCCTCGGCTTTCGAAAATGCCAATCAGTAAACCACACACACCCACACCCACACGTACTCATACACATACACGCACACCCACTTGGCTGGGCCATAAATTTGCTTTGGGGCCGAAAAAAATGTAGCACGGATTTAGGCGCTGCTCGTACTTTGCCGTAAAATCCTATTTTATTTTCAATTTGTCAGCGCAGTGAGTGTGTGCTTATGAACTTGTTCGTGTGTGTGTGTGTGTTGCAGAGCTGGCAGAGTTTCTAAAAAAGCTAGAATAGTATATAAAGGGGCAGCTAAAAAGAGCTAAATAACTGCTTTAGTGTCAGTATCTTAAGTAAGCTCGTAATTATTGCTATAGAAACTTACAATTTTAGTGCTTTCGGTATTAAAGTATATTTTAAAGCAGTTTAAGTTCTCTTTCTTTAAATAGCTAATTACATAACACAGCTATGAACTAGCTAAAATGGCAGCACTATTCTGAAAAGCGTTAAGCTGACAGCGTGTGTAGAAAGAGAGGGAGAGAGTGAGAAGCAACAAATAATATTTATGTATATAAATTTTCTTTGCTGGGTTTTTCGACCAAGCGAAGCTATTAACTTATTAGTACAACGTGGCGTATGTGCAACTTGGTAACTTGTGGTTTCCTTTTCCTTTCGTTTGTGTCGAACTTGAAGTTTGTGTTGTGGAAAAAGTAGGGAAAATGAAACAATGACAGCTTGTCATGTTCATGGAACACACACACAAGCACACACACACACACACAAGTACACGTTGGTTGCAAGAAGAAGAGGCAAAAGTCTACAATTTTCCTTTAAGAAAAGACGCGCGTTTCGCTTTGTCTGAGAATTTCTGATGCTTTGCAACAGCCTTGAATTGTGCACACCCTTCGCACACACACACACACACAACACACTACACACTCCTCACACACACTTTCCTAGAGTTGCGAATTTTTGCCTTTTGTGATTGTCACTGGCATATGAGAAATGTGTTGGTTTTTACATTTATACCCGAGTATTATTTCGTTTCGCTTGTGAGCTCTATCTCTGACACTTCCTCCCTCCCCCTTTCTCGCTCCTCCGAGACAGAACTGAGTTTATTTCATCAGATTGTTGACGGTTTCCTCGCGCGTTTCTCAACTGACTTGAATTTTAACAAATTATTTGCAGACGCCACACGAATTTTGTTTTCTTTACTTGACGCATTTTTAATGAGCGCACACCTTGAACTGTTGTCACAATTCCCCGAGGGGCGCAGGGGGAGGTAAGCGGAGCAAGGGGAATTGGTGAAAAGCTTAGCCAGGTGTATAAAATATATAAATTGCCCAAAAATGACAATAGAAGTTGCCGTTATGTGACTGGCATTGACAAAAGCAGCTTCTTCCATTGAATCGGATGCTGAGGCGATAAGCGTGGTGAAAGATAGGGGGTGATAAAAGAGAGAAGGCGTAGCAAGAGCCATACTGTATTGTTTGAGAGCTGTACTATTTGGCCTGTGTGATGATCAGACTGAAGGGTTCAGAATTTCAGCTTCACAGCTTCTTCTATAGAAACTACAACGTCATACTTCTCTTCATTGCTGCTGCACGATAGTAAGTCAAGCCAAAGAAGCCAAAACCGCACAGTCATTAGAGGACACAACAAAGTTTCTTGGCTAATAATTAGATAATTAACACATAATTAATTCAAAAGTAACCCAGCTCAGCGATCCAAGGCCAAGTGTGGCCCTGTGTCGTAGCCTCGAGGTTATGGCATTCACTCAATTGTGGCTACAGCACTCGTTCAACGTCGTATCCTTTTTGTGGCCACTCTCTTTTTTTGGGCTTATTCAGCTGATGATGGCCAGGCTAAATTAAGCATGCCAAACACAGCAAGAAATCGCTCGGGCATGCAAAATGAGTGGGTGGGGAAGAGGGGCGGAGAAACGGGGGGGCCATAGGTACCGTCGGCAGGGAATTCGTTGAGAAATGCTGATGATGCTCTTAAAGGAGCATGGCAAGTTGTGGGCGTGGCTATTATTGGACAACTGCTGCGTAGCTCACATTGGGCGCCACATCACAGTTGCGACTCACGTTGGGCGCCAGAAGAGCACATCACATTACATTCAGTGGGCGCCCACAAAAACAAAAATTAGTTTGCCGCAAAACGATGAAAACGAACGCCCACATGCAAGAAGAAGAGGAAGAGATAGTGGAGGGGGGTAGAAGAAGAAGAGACTCCATTTGGCACTTTCCACTTGTATCTGCAAATCTCCAAAATGCCTCCGCATTTCTCAAGGCCATCATCATTTATATCTCGGGCAAAAGTTTTTCATGTGTCAAATGCATGACCAGAGATTTCTCCCCGTGTCTGTCTCACGCTCCTTCTCTCTCTCTCTTTCTGCATCTTTCTTGCTTTTTGCTTTTTTAAGCTACAGTTTTTTTTTTTGCTTTCTGCGTTTTGCAAAATTGCCCTTGGCTCGTTGAGCGAAAACTGCGTGTGTCCTGTGCCTGGTAATTTTCCACTGAATATGAAAGAAAAACAACTTTTTTCGACCCTGTACTGAAGAAGTGAAAAGGTCTGTTGGGTTTTGGTAGACAAATAACCTCGAAAAGAGACTTTGTGAGCCCGTTCAACAAATTTGGCATAAAGGCACGCCTACGCGTCTCTCTTATCAAGCATGCCTTCAAATTCGAACATTGTGAACAGTAAACTAGTTGAAATACACAAATAAAATAAGTACAGGGTCTTTTCAAGTCGGTTTACCCACTGGCAGCCCTTACTTCTAGTTTAATTTTGTATATGTTGCATTTGCGTCACAACCGCGTTGAGAGTGTGTCATAATCAATCAGTTTGGCTGTCTCTCCGGCCCTGCGTCCTACCTCCGTCCGTCCGTCTGTCCTGTTAGCCCAGAAAAACACATACGCCAATTTTGGAGCAATTCTAATTTGGTTTGGCGTCACGTTGCGTCGCGCATGAAAAGTTGTTTATGCTGAAAAATGGAGGAGTTTAAGATTTTTGTTATTGTCTTTCACCTTGTCGCGACCTTTTGACTAACCCTTTTTTCTACCACTCTTTTCTTTTTAGGTAAGCGTTTTGGATTATATAAAACTCCGGCAATAAAACACAGACTTAAAACGGAGAGCGCAGAGCGAAGAGACTGTGATAAAGAACTAAGTGATTTATGGGCTAAGTACACTCGAGCAAAAATCTGATTTAAACTTTATTCAATTAAACTTATGTCTAGAATTTGTCAGGGGTTTAAGGCCGCATTGTTTAAGCTTTCATACATTTAATTTCTCGCAGTGTAGCAAATAAAAATAAATATTTGCATTGCCTACTTTTGTGCTGAAAATGAAGAGAGAGCGAAGCAGAAACTTGGCAATTAGGTCGTGAATGCCCTCATTAATTATGGCCCAAACATGGTTTTTTTCTTTCTGCTTTTGGCCCACTCAAATACAATGGAAAGCCCGCTTTTCCCGGCCATTCCGGCCGTTTGGCCATTGGTCATTGTGCGACTGCCAAATGATGCATAAATTTATGTCAATTTCTTTTAAACAATTTTAAATCGGCGCAGAAGAATGTCTTTTCTTTCCATCAAGGAGGCTAAATGAAAAGCAGAGTTGCCCCATTCTTTTCTGACTGCTCCTCACAGCTGCTGTCGCTGCTCCCTCCGCTTGAATATTTCATGTAATGCCTTTGCAATTTGGCGCTGTTGTCATTTTTCACTCTGCGTTTTACTTGGTCTACTTTTGAGCGCTGAATGAGAGGCAGAATGGGAGAAATTAAAGTGAAATATTGTGGCACAAAATGCTCTAGAGACAACGTCTTTATCGTCATGGTTGTCAGCTTTGCTTTTTCCCGCTAAATGGTCAGCTTTCCACTTGTTTTGATTCTTAATGTTTATGATTAAAGCCTCGTGCTCGTAGGCTTTCAGCTGCTGCTCGTTTTGCCGCTAAAACAAATAATTTTCGTAGATAAATTACATAAATATCAGCGATAAATATTCAATATAGGAGCACATATTTCATAAGCCCATGAATTTTATGCCTACCGAGCACTGAAAAGGGAATGTAGCTAATTGAAATTTATGTTAATCTTATGATTTTTTGCCTGTCTTCTTTAGCAGTGGCTTATAAACTTTTTTAGATAACACAGGTCTCTAAAGGTGCCGTAGAATTCGAGCGCGATGTCTTATTTCACGTTAAAGACGTCAAGTCTGTCAACAAACTCTGCTTTCTTGAGTGAACAACATTTCCAATGTCTGTCAGTTTTGGGGGTGTGAGAGTGTGGAAAGGTGTGTATAGTCCCGTTTTGTCCTCTATATAGTGCTGTGCCTAGGCAGGCGCACATAATGTGCCTAGAACGCCCAGAAGTATGCAATCAAAATGGTTTTAATTGATTTTAGTCGACGTCGCGTCGCGTCGCTTCTCGTTGCCTCTAAAAGTCAATGGACTGCCTAAGCTCACACACACACACACACACACACATATGCTTGACACACACACATACATAGTCACAGGCTCAACTTGGCAAATTCTAAATTGCATAAATTTATTTCTTGCCTCGTTTCGTTCAGCTCTCGCCTGTTTCATTGGATTGAGTTGAATTGAGTTGGACTGGGGTGGGCTGGGCTGGGCTGTCGCCTACTTGCCACGCCCACCTGCCTGCAGGCCATTTGTAAAATTGATTACGCGCATAAATTGAAGCAGACGAGCGACGATATCAAAATGTTGCCACAAGGGTTGCAACAGCACAGGGAGAGGGAGAGTGATTTAAGGGAGTAGAGGTGTTGAGTCCTACTGCTCGTTCTCTTTTTTTCTGCTAGTTTCAAATTGAATTTCACTCACTTTTGCGTTCATAAAACATATATAAAATTTATGTTATCAAATTCAATTTGCTTTAATTGTGTTAGTAGTTGTAGGAGACCTGATCTACCCTCTCTCTCCCTCACACACTAGCACGTTTCCTGCTCTCTCAGCCTCAATGTTATTTGTCAATTAACAACAGCGAAATGTTGCAATTAATGTTGCGTACTGTTGCACACACACAGGCAAGCACACGCACACATTTATATAAGGCTTAGGGTTACATAGGAATGTCCCACAGGCATTGTCGTGCATTGGTAATTGGAATCGTCAGGAATGCCCGAAACATGCGAATTACGCACCATTTGGAGGGAAGGCTTTACGCAACAGGCGACAAATGTGTCGAAAAGCAAAGGCGTTATCTATATATAGAAGGCATAGTTTACTAAGAGTAACTAGAGTCTCTCTCTAAGAAAAACTGTCTCCAAACTTCAACAATTTCCGCTAAGCCTTCAGCTACTAAACAAGTTTTAGTTTTGCTTCTAATTGACAATGACAATTTTATCGCCTTGGTGTGTGAACGTAATTTCAATGGGGTCAACATCGTGACTGACAGACAGGTACACAGGTAGATGGACAGTAAGACAGTCTGATGGATGGACAGACAAGAGACAAGAGACGCGGAGAGGTAATCAAAATGACGCCACATAACATGGAGCACTGCGAACAATACAAATTAGTAATTTACACGAGAGTGCAATGTGATTGTTCGCCTTACCCCTTAGCCCTTCCTTCTGCCATATTTGCAGGGTATTAGCTATCGGCGTAAGTATAGTCACAGGATATGGCATACGTAATGAGCAGTGATTATAGCGAAACAGCAATTAGTAATTGAACAGTTTAAACATTATGTTGAATCGTCAATTGTTGAGCGTTTGACTAGCGTTTAAAAACGCATTCAAAACGCCTTGAAATCGCGACTGAAATTTTGATTGAACGATATATGCGGGAAAAGTTGACGAGAAAGTTCAATGAACGCAGAACGGAGATTGGAATTGGATTCGGGATTGGGATCGGAATTGAGTTAGAAGCTTTTGGCGTGCCAGAATCAAGTTTTAAAGCGCCTCAGGCAAAAAAGGACTTTTTGCTGGAAATAAAATGATGAAACAGTTTCGAAATTGAATTCTACAGCGATGAGGTGATGATGGGAGAGTGTCAGAAAAAGAAAATGACAGTAGTTAGTGTTGCTAAACAAGAAAAGGCATTTCTACTCAAACTGTTAGTTGAGTGGACACCGCAGGCGTTTGGAACTGTTTACCGAATCCTCACTGTACCGCTCAAATATTGTGAAGCCAAAAAACTGTAAAACTGAAAAGTTGAGAAACTTTTTTGCCAATGCCAAATGGCAATTTGAACTTTTCGTATCGATTGCAATTGCGATGGTTGGCTTTTTAGACCCTGTACCCAGCAGAGTAGAGGCAGAAGCATGCCCTAAAGTATATGTATGCCTGATCTGCATTAAAAGGCGACTCGATATACATCAACTAGGTGTCTGAACCTACGGGGACCTTAAGAGTCGGGCCACTCGATTGTAGCCTCTTCTGGCAGTTTCTGCTCTTATCACGTGCCAAGCGGACATTGGTGTCTGATTTGATTTTTGCAGCTGGCACGCCTCCTCTACACCTTCGACCCGCCCCGCCCAGCTTGAGTTGGTAGTCAATACTTGAGCACGAAATGCACCTGAAAGCCAAAAACAAAATATCAAGTTCGGAATTTAGACCGAAAAGTAATTTCCAATTGTGCAACAAAAGCGTTGATGGTTATTATACCCTGTAAAAAAGGGGGATTTTAAATCCGGGTAACTGTCTCTGTCTCTGCTTCTTCCATAGGGTATCCGTGAGTCCATCACTTTACCTAACCGATTTTATACTCAAATCAATCAAAAGAAAAAAACTGGCAGTGATTTGCTACAGTTTTCACATTGCGTGCACAAATTGACCAACTCAAATTGGTGGACCTTACAAAAGGGCCCAAAGGGGATCAGAGGAGAAGAGTGAAGAAAAGACAAAGAAGGGGCTATAAGCAGATGAAAACGAGAATGATCTTTTGAGTTGGGATTTCATCATTTTGTTGTCTGCTCTCGGGTAATTATCATTTAGTTATGGCACATTTTTTTCTCTTCTTTTTCTTGATTTTCTGTTCTTCTTTTCGACACGCACATGATAAATGAATTTCCATTAAGTGCCCGTGGAAAACTAAAGGGAAAACAGGACAAAGCCAAACATATAAACGATGTGCACATGCTGTGAGTGTATCTGTGTGTGTGTGTGTGTGTGCAATCCATCATCAACTATAGTTCTCTGCTTCTTCTTCTCCGTTCCCTTCTTTATCGGTCTATCCACATCAGCAACAGAATTCCGAATTATTTGTCTAGTTTTTCACATTCTTTTGAATGACTTTAAGCAATAGATTTGTTTAACCCAATTTCAAATGAAAACCATATCTTCAAATTGAAGTTGAAGTTGATTTGCCCTCCCTTTTTAGTTTCCTATCTCCCTCTGGCGCTCCCACCCTCTCTGCTGCCCTCGACCGACAAAGAAAATCTTGAAAAAGGCAAAGCATTGACCATTGAAAGGAACCCGAAAGAAACGAACAAAGTTTGATTTTTTCCTCTGATTTGATAGATGACCATAAAATATTAATGTGCGTTGTATGTGTGTGAATACCAGTGTGTGTGCGTGTATTTGAACTCTCCTTTTGAATTGACTTTGACTTCAAGGTCTTTAAACCACTTTTGATATACAAAATTACATGCTTAAGACAGAAATAAGACAAAAATTCAACTAGAGTGAAAGATTAAGTAGAGTTTTATGGATTTACATGTTAGATTTTAGATTAAAAGTAATTTAATTAAAAGATTTAAAAGGCTAATACGAGTAAAACAGTTATTTATATTTGTCAACTGTAAGAGCTCTTTCATCTGTGTATTTTACTACATTTTCATTTCATGGCTGTTCCATAAGACGCACTTCTTAACTCAACACCGGCTACTAAAAGCAATTTCCTACATCCTTTCTTAAACTCCCATCAAAACTACTATCTAACTATTAAGTCTGATAATTGTTCACTGCTGTAATAAATCCCAAGCCAAAACAACAAAAGGTTTTTTCTGCCAAGTGATTGCTTTATTATGCTGCTCATAACACTTTCCCGAAAACCCAAAAGAAAGCAAAATAAATCAGACTTTTTTATGGGGAGCACAGAGTGAAGACTGAAGACACTTTGTATAATCAACTCATTATCATTAACAGGCTGTCAGAGGCGCTTCGGCTGTCATTAGACATTAAACATTAGACATGCAAATTGCCGATGCCAGTGCCAGTGTCAGTGCCTAAAAGTAGACTACAACAGTAAATACACACAAACACAGAGTATATAAATGTAGTCAAAGGGAAAGGGGAAATGATGAGTCATCTGCACGCAAAGCGATTCAATCCAATTCGTTGAGTAATTTGCCATAATTTCAACGCTTCGAAGATTTACGGCGAACAACATTTCATAGATAAAAACCCAGATGAAAATGAAAATGTAGAAAAGCTAGAATTTCTTGAAAGGGAGTGGAAAAGTCTGAGTCAAAATGAAGTAGAAAAAACAAGTTAGCAAAGCTTTATTTGGCAGGCCGAGGAATCGATACCCTAGCAGCTCTCTTGGAGTCTGATTTGCTTATTTGATTGCATTACTGAATGCCCCACAAAATTATAGTACCCTCTGCAAGGGTATAAAAACAAGATGCTGCGTAATTTTTATTTTCTTATTTTTTTTTATTTTGCCGAAAAGCATAACAAAAATATTTTTCGGCTGCAACTTTCAGAGCAGACAAAGAGAGCAAGAGGGGTGATAAATAGTGGGAACCGAGAGTGTGAGAGAGATGTAGAGTGAGTGAGACAGACTGAGGAGTGAGTCAGACAGACGGCGACAAAGACGTCGTCGCCCTGTTTTTGCTTTTGCGGCCCAGACACATTCGCACTTTTTGGCCATGGCCAATGGCATCATAAAACTCTATCTAGCTGCTAAAAGCCAATGTTTTCCAAGTTCTTCTTCTTCATCTTCATCTCGTTGTTGTTGTTGTCTCAAAGTGACGCCTGCGAGACGACAACGTTGTCGTTGTTTGCGTTGTTTGTGTTGTGTTTGCAGCTCAGCACGCACTTACCGCAGAAATGTGAAGAGAACGTGTAAGAAACTCAAATTGAACTCTCTCTCTCTCACTCTGCCGCTGTCTCGTCAGTTGTTTGACCTTTTTACGTTACTAATTTACAGCGTTTACCAATTTGAACAGGGGAAAGGGGAGAGCGGAGAGACTGTACGGATGGGAGCTAAAGTAATTGAACGACTACTGCATACTTGTAGGCGTTGTTGCAGGCCTCTTAAGCGACGACAGCAGTGTTGGCAGAGTACTTGAAGCATAAATAGTTAGATCGATTGGAAAAGTAGCAGCAATAGCTAAAAATTAACTTTAAGCAGTTAAGAACTGTATAACCAACATTAATTGGAGTTCCGAGACCTTAAATATTCCCAATTAAAGTTTTAAAATGCTGAGAAATTTGTTATTTTCCCAACAGCCTTGAAACTTCTGGCAAAACACTGCTCCCGACTGTTAACCAGGTTCATTGAACCAACTTTGGTTCAGCTCGAGAGACAAGAAGACAATAAACATTTGTTTGCTCAGTTCGCAGTGTTTTGTTCACGTTTTCTTTTGTTTCAGTAAATTTCCATTTGCATTTTCCCTAAGCTAAAAAAGAGTTCTCTGCTCTTTGCTTAGTGCCGACTTATCTATTAATTCTACTCGTTTTTCTTTGCTTTCTACAGGGCTGTGACAGATCCGCGGGATGGAAGACGCGTCGCACTCAAAAAGCTGCCAAATGTGTTCCAATCTTTGGTCTCATCGAAGCGTGTTTTCCGGGAACTCAAAATGCTCTGCTTTTTCAAGCATGAAAATGTAAGTTTTCACCTGATTTTCCTTTTATTTATCTACACTTTACATGGCTCGCGAAACTGCTGTTCATTTAATTATGCATCGCATTTATGACAATCAATTTAATTTAAAATAAAATTCAATTCGATTATTTTACTTTTCACTGGAACGCTGAGAAAATATTTTCACAGCTTTTTGAACAAATATTACGCATACGCAGGGTGTGCTTTTTACAGCGAAACTGTTGTTTTCATACCCTGTAATGACAGCTGCGTAAGCCTTGCCTTTACGTGGTATCTTGTGGTCTTTCAGCTAACTTTTGTTCCTTTCTTATGTCCCTTTAATAACAATTAAATTTCCACTTTTTTGTAATAATAATTACAACTCAAACGTTGCCATGGCTCAGCTACCTGAGTTCAACTTCTGTATCTGTATCTGTAACTATATTTGTTGTATTTGTATCTGTATCTTTTGCTGTTTCTGTGACAGACTCACGCTCCGCAAATAACTCGCATTTATTGCCTTTTTTAAACTCAACTATAACTCGACTGGTTGTTGTTGTTGTTGTCCTTGTCGAGTGTATCGTTTATGAGCCATATAATTATAGCCATTAATTAAACGCAGCACGTTTAATGAAATACTTAAAATCTCTTAAGGCAACTCATTAACTTTGAATTTGGCATTGCGTTGCAGTTTGCCATCTACTTTGACTGACAATCAGCGCACAGCAGAAACTGCAAGACTTACAAACTTGCGTTTATTTCATCATAATTTTATGAAGAAGTTTTTTAATTGGAAAGCTAAGTGATAACTTAGAAAAAGCTGTCAAGATTCGTTTGGGATTTCCTTGCAGTGAGCCAAATTTCTAACTGAAACTAAGTTACTAAAAGTTACGTTTAAAAGGTAAAATTTTGGCATACTTTTTTGAAATATTAAATTTTTATACGCTTGTTTTATTGAGTAATAATTCACGTACAATGCCGGCTTGCACCTCCATAATTTAGCTTTAAATACCTGCCGGCTTTGAAACTAATCGTGCAAATAAAATAAATCAAACTGAGTCACACTTTTGTGAGAGAATTCAATATCAGCGGAAACAGAAAACTATACAGTATTTCTGTCTATAGGTCTACTGTGTGTGTGTGTAATTTGTTGTGTGTGACAGTTGCGATTCAATCATTCAGAGCACTAATTAACTCATTCATATTCATTGCAGCACAGATTTTAGAAAATAGCAACAAAAAAAGGCTAAATCTGGCTAGACCTGCCAAATATGGGGCACGCCCCCAACTCACCGTCAGTTGTGAGTTGCCAGAGTTGCCACACACACAAAAGGCAGTCATGCAAAATTTATGACAAACAAATTTTATGCACATAAAACTTAACAACAAAAACTAAGACTCAAAAATTGGCCAACATTTTGTTGCATGCAAATTTGTTAACACGGGCAGACAGACTGAGAGACGGACAAAGAGACTGACTGACAGATAGTTGGACATATGGACAGACGGACAGACAGGCCACAAAAAGCCAAATGGCAAATGTAAAAGATAT
The DNA here is from genome assembly GCA_035047505.1 of Drosophila parthenogenetica. Taxonomy (NCBI): domain Eukaryota; kingdom Metazoa; phylum Arthropoda; class Insecta; order Diptera; family Drosophilidae; genus Drosophila; species Drosophila parthenogenetica. Next base: position 566,408 of record JAWNPM010000070.1, read on the forward strand.
ATTGTTATTCATATAACATTTAGAATTATTAATAAAAAGCAACAAAAGTATTACACACTGACAGATTATGGCCCCCTTCGCTCTCACCGCTTTCAAGAGCGGTGAACAGGGGCAGTCGACAGCTGCATTGTGTTCGCTTTGTGCTCATTTTATGACCAGTTTTTATGCGACTTTCTGGCGATTTGGCTTAATTTATTTATCTGTGTATTTGTCCCTCTTAGTCTCTGTGTCTGTCTCTGAAGCACGTGCTCAGCGAGATCGCTTAGAACCTTTATAGACCCTGTGTTTTCATAGCACACAGGGTTTGTTTGGTTTTTTAGTTAGGTAGGAGAAGCATAAAACTGCTCTTTCTATTTATTATACAGTACAGTATACTAGTACAGGGACTACTAAGTCAGCTACTCCCTCGTCTTTGTCTTTTCTACTAGTTTCAACAGTTTGTGACATTTTGTGACGAGGACAAAATGTCAGCCAAAGTTAATAGTGACAAAAAGTGATGGGAACCTTTATACACACATGTTGCAAGCTAAAAGTTGCCCCAAAGTGATGACACACACACACAGGCAGACACAAAATGTCACACACACTTCGCTTTTCCATTTTTTGCTGGGATGGGAGGGCGGTACGGAGTGTAAACTTCATTATGCAATTTACCTATATGAAGACTCTACCAATGTTGTCAGAATTGTTCCTCCGCGCTTAGAAAGGTATAAAGCGTTCTCAGATACGCCAAATTGAATCGCTATAAAACAGCTAAAATGGCAGCACTGCTCTTCCCACACTGGCAACACGTTGAAAATTATCAACACCTTGCCCAATATGAAAATTTCTATTAATATGCAAAATGTTTTATGGAATACAACAAAAAAGAGGCGCGACATTTGTTGTTGTTGTTGTTGTTGTTGTTGCGTGTCTGTTGTTGATTTCCTGTTTCAATTCAAATTCATTTCCTACATGCTTTTGTCGCTGCCAACTCGGACAAGTGCACTCAACTCCAAAGCGAAAAAAAAGGTGTGACCAGAGCTGAGTTATGCAAGAAATGCTATGAACGTGTGCGGAATATCAGCAGCAGAATGTAAGTCTGTTCCCCAGACTGTCTGACTGTAGCAATTTATTTCTGCTAAATCGAACTTAAATTAAGGCCGAAAATGCTGTATTTTAGCTTGTAACAAAAGCTAACTCTATACTTTTTAAACTTTACCCGATCTCAGTGCAGTCATAAGGCTCTTGTTAGTCTCAACCCGTTGTGGCCTTAGAGCTGCCTTCCTTTTTTCGGCGTTTTGCTTTGAGCTTCTTTGCAGCTACTCTGTGTGTTATGCTGTCATTGTCTGCAACTTTTTGCCAGTTTTCCAACAATTCTCAAACGTTTTGAGTGACACACAGAAGAGAAGAAAGCAGAGAGCAGCAAAGAGGAGAGAGGAGAGTGAGAAAGCGACCGGCAATCGTCTCAATTGCTTGCATATTATATTGGCCTGCAATACAGACATTGAATGCAAGTGTGTGTGTGTGTGTGTGTGTGTGCGAGTGTGTAAGTGTGCAATATATGTACTGTTTAACAAATCGCTGCAAAACATGTTGCTCCATTATGTGATGCTGTTGTTATTGCTGTTGTTACTTATTTCAATTGCGAATTTCAATAAAAAGATTTTGCAATGTACGTGGCGCACATATCAAAAGCATTTCTCACATGCAGCCGCCGTTTGTCGGCTTTGATTTGCCTTTCTTGTCAGCCCAAAAAGCACACACTCAGGCACACACACAGTCAGCCCTCAGCCAAATGTAAAGCAAAGTAAATGATTGAGTTTCGAGTTTGATGCCTGGCATCAATTGCATGCAAATTTTGTTATTATTTGCTTTTGGGCGCCTTTTTGCCAGCAAATTGCAATTGAAATGTCAATTTCATTTCTTGCCATCTCAACTGATGGATGTGCGATGTCAATTTTTGACTTTGAATCGATTCAACGTATTCTTTCCAACCAAAATGTTGACTGAGCATCGATTGAAGGGTCGATAAACTGATCGTATTGAGATCTGGTCTAAATAGACTAATAAACTGACTGACTTGAATCGTTTACTGACTGATAAAGCAGCTAATTAGCTTATTGATTGACCACAGAATGGCAGACTCAGTCAATGATTGACTTCGTCGTTGTATAACTGACTGACTGAGTGACTGATTGAAAAACTAGCTCACAGATTCGTTAACTGACTGACTGACTGATAAACATGATTCCTTACTGACTCAGAAGCTAGCATATTGACTGACTGACCGATGTGATTGATGGAATTTCGGATTGACTGACTTACTGATGACTCAATAACTAACTTACTTCTTTAGTTGTCATACTAACTAACTGATTGAAGGCTAAATGAGTAAACAACTTAACTGAAAACTGACTGATTGGTTCATGAATTGACCAAAACATGTGCTCTGACTGATAAAAGCAGACTTGCTGGTCTAAAGACCTCTAAACATGTCTAATTGATTGATTGATCAATTGATTGGCTGACTGATTAGCTAGTTACTGTTTTGATAATATGACCCATCCAGCAACTAATCTTTTGTGCAAAGAATTCACTGATTGATTGACCAAATGAACCTTCGAGTTAACTTGCTGATTGACCAAATTCAAGCCACAGTCAAATCTAAATCCCACGTTGCTATTGACAACACCTGGCTTAGAGTGTTTTTTAGCTGGAAAACCTTACAAGATTTGGAATAGATTTGAAAAGATTTCTAAGCAGTAGTAGCCAAGAAATACCGACTCAAGGCCAACACTTTTGTCCAACTACAACAATGGCCATAACAATTTGAACAAATTTGTTGTCGTTTACACGAAGCAGCTGACAAAATGTTTTACAAAACTCTGTGGCGCTTTAATTAGTCAGCAAACAACTAGAAGAAGAAGACGACTAAGTAGAGAAGGAAGAGTAAGAAGAGGAGAAACAACAACAGCGACATCTAGTGAACAACGCTAAGAAATGTTGTCAGCAGCTGGCTGCAATTTTTAGCTAGAATTTTCAAGCTTGTAGAAGAAAAATAAAGCTAAAGAACAACACTTTTGCTTTTGTTGGAAAAACACTTTGATGAGACTTGAAATTCACTTGAAAACGTTTAAGACAGGGAGCAAGTAGGTAGCAGGGGGTTGGGGGTTGAGCTTTGGGGTGTGATTATGTTATGCTGCCCCAGCTGTTGCAGGTTGCAAGTTTTCTAGTCGCACCTCTGCGAAAAGTAGCAAACGTACACAGAAAGAAAATTCTTTTACTTAAATATCAGTTCTTAAAGCAAGTAGAAAGAGTGATTGCGATTAAACGACTTCTGACTTTGCTTGGCATTTGAAATTAGCTCAGAATACTATAGTTTTTCCCAGTGTATGTAGTGTTTTCTACAAGCTATCGTTGTTCTTGTGGCATTATCATACGCCTAGTTACACTTGAGTTTTCAGTTTCGACTTGGTTTTTTTTGGTGGCACCTCAGGAAAAACCTCTGAAGACTCTGGCAAGGCCAGTAGCCGAAAAGCTTTCGATGTGAGCGCATAAATTTGCGATTTTGATTGCGTTGCGAGAGCCAAAGAAAAACCAAAGCGAAATGTTAATTAGCTTGCAACAAAGGTGCACGTGTGAGGCCAACAGAGCAGAGCAGAGCAGCGGCAGAGCGGCATAGGAGCAGCAGAGACCCCATGCTTGCAACTGGCAACTGGCAACCCGCAACTCGCAACTTGCAACAAATTATGTACGTAGTAGTAAAACAAGCAAGCAGTGAGCAACTTAAGCCACTTACTAACTTGAAGGTTTTACAATACGCTGCAAAACTCAGCTGGGGTAGCTTAGCTAAGGCACAAGGAATGCCTGAAAGAATTCGAGTAATAGAGTCCATAGGTTGACACAGGAACATAGTGTACTTCTTGCGTCGTCATATAATTATTTCCTGGGTTTCTACATTGTTTTTAAGCTTGTGAAACCACAAGCGCAACAAATGCAGTCGCTAAATTGCGGCAGCGTCATTGAGAATATTAACAGAACTGCAGCAAAAACAATAACAACAAAGGCAACAATGCAGCAACAACTAAAACTACAACAACAACTAGTACAATAACAATAAAGCCAAAGACGCGATTCGTTCGAACCGTCGAAAGAAACCTAAATAAAATACAAAAAATAAAACTTTTGCCACTTAAGACGAAACCACGGCAAAGTCGACGACGGCTTAGCACTCTTTATGCTCCCCTCTTACTCGCACACATTCCCCTCTCTCTCTCTCACTCACTGTGGCAATCTGTGAAAAGTGCGCAGAAATTGTTGTGCTGCTTTTTGTGGCCTTTTGTGCTGCCGACAGACAAAACGCAGAAGTCGCCGAAGACAAGCCAAATATTGCGAATTGTGCAACATTTTTTGAGACCCTGTACTTACAGAAGTACGAGGGGTTTTTCACTTTACTTAGCTTATAAAAGATTGGTTTCCCTGTGCAACAGTTTCCACAGCTTAGTGCAAGACTGACTGAAGTCAGTCTTTCCTGTTTGTAGCTGTTTTTCCGCTAGTTTTCGGCTGCTACCATTGTTGCCACAGTTGTTGTGGCTGCCACACGCATTCCCAATTTCCCATACCCAAAAAGCTGCAACTTTGGCAATTTTCATAGGGAATTGCTGTGGTTGAAGTGGCAGAAGAGACAGCAGAGGATGCAAGTGCGTATTTTGGATTTTGAGTTGTTAAACGTTATTGAAAATTGATTTTAAAACTTGCAACTGCAACTGCCACACGTGTCACCTTTTCCTCTGTCCCTGTTCCTGTCCCTGTCTGTCTTTGTTAGATTGCTGCTGTGATTGTGTGCTGTAAAAAAGGGAAGCTTGCGGTTGAAAGGAAGTTCCTTCATCATTTTTGACCGCAAGCAAAATAAATCAGCGCTTGTCTGCAGCTCAGGCTTTAGCCTTTGTATCTGTATCTGTGTTTTTGTATCTGTATCTGAGTGTGTGTGTGTGTGTGTGTCTGACTCTGCTTTTTACTTTGGCTCTAACTGTGCCTCTGACTTTGATTCTGACTCTGGTTCAGGTTCTGGCTCTGGCTCCGAGTGAAGAGCAAAAAAGGTTCCTCCTGTAGAGGGAGGGTGAAGTTGGTGGAAAAGGGGAACTTGTGACTCTGTCGTCGCTTGTCTCAGTGTTGTCTGTAGTTCATTCCCTGTTGCTTCTTCTTCTTCTTCATGTTGTTCTTGTTCTGCTGTCCATCAACTTCATGGCAGCTTCGTCCCGTTTTTTATTTATTTATTTTGTCTTGCTTATACCCTTTACCCAAGCCTAAAAAGGGGTATGTAGTACAACCTACAGAGGGAAAATTATTTATATTTTTAATCTCTACCACTTGATTAGCTAATATTCTAGACTACGATGCAGTACTAAATTCTAGTATTTGTAGCTGTTTAAAGTTTGATTCAAGTAATCCCAAGTCCTATAACTTTCATAGTTTTAAAGTGCTAAACTTCTTTTAGGTTTAGGGAAAACCCTTAATCACGTTACATTTTCCTGCTCAAAAGCTGATTACTATATCAAAAGTTATAGCTTTTCTTAGTTTTTCAGCGGTGTCTTATAGTTCATAACTTCCCTCTGGGTTGCTCTTTTATAGAGCCGTTGTCTGCTGTTCGGACAGAAGGACAGAGAGGGCGAGTTGGTCTCTCTCTCTCTGTTTATGTCTCTCTTTCCCTCCAAAGCTAAGCTCAGACAGTGGCGTGTTTTGTATCTGCCGCTAAACATCATCAACGGGTCAACGTTGTTCTTGTTGCTGTTGTTGTCTTCGGTTGTTGCATGCTGCTGAATGCTGAACTTTGTGGCATTTTAGTGCCTGGCAGCGACACTTAACATGCAACTAAATGGCGCATTTGATGCGCGTCCAAGTTTCGAGCTTCGAGCTTCGAGCTTGATTTTTATTTATATTTTATTGGAGTGCATAATTTATGATCTTGCTAAAGATGAGGTTGTTGCTGCTGCTGCTGCTGCTGTTGATGCTGCTGCCTGCCACTTGAAATGCTCAACTTGTTGTAGGAGTAGAGCTGCATTGTCTAAAGATTTATGCACCTAATGCCACATCCAATAAACGACACTCTACATTGTCTTACGCCCTATCTCCCTCTATTACCCTCTTGCTATCTCTTTTTTCATCTCTCTTACTCTTGAGTGTTTGAAATTTATTAACAAACTTTATTATCTTGCTTCTTCATTGCAGGTGCTGTCAGCTTTGGACATTTTACAGCCACCACATTTGGACTTCTTTCAGGAAATGTATCCTTTTTACAACAACAACAAAAGCCGAGAAAATTCAATAAGAAAAGTACAGAGAAAAGCGGTCTTAAAGGGGGAAAATGAAATCAACTTTAAAGTGGTTTCTGCATTTATTGAAACATGACTTGAATTTAGACATGGCTTATACTTTATAAAAGCCAAAACTAGCCAGCTTAAATTAAAAATCTAATAGTTAAGGATTTATATAATTTAGCTGAGAAAAAAACGTTTTAATAATCACATTTACTTACTCCCAATTAAACAGTTAGACTGCTTTAAGCCTACCAAGCAGCTTAACACTAGCAAATTGAAGCTAACCAAAAGGTGTAAGAGAATTTCTAGTTATTAGGGGAAAACCGGAAGCATTTATCGTCACAGCTGCAGAATATGTTGCCTGCTTTTAGGCGCCAGAGCCAAAAATCTATTTCCATCACTAAAAGTTGGCCCAAAAAGGCCAAAACCAAAGCCGTAGAAACAACTTAATTGAAAAAGTTTAAAGCAAACAAACAAACAAAAAAGTTTAGCTTAGCAAAGAATAAAATGAGAATAAATTGGAAAGGAATAGAGCAGAGTTTGAGCTTAAATTGGGACAGAAAATGAAGTACTCCTCGATTGGGAGACTGGGTTAGAATGGATATTAAAAATAAAGAACTCCTCGATTTGGTTGTGCATCCTTAACTCTTTTTTGAATTTAGCTATGTGATAACTGAGCTGCTACAATCGGATCTGCACAAGATTATCGTATCGCCACAGCATTTATCCGCCGATCACATTAAGGTATTCCTCTATCAGATCCTTCGCGGCCTCAAATACCTACACTCGGCAAGGATTCTGCATCGGGACATTAAGCCCGGTAATTTGCTGGTTAACTCGAATTGTGTGCTCAAAATATGCGATTTTGGACTGGCTCGCGTCGAGGAGCCCGATCAGGCCAAGCACATGACCCAGGAGGTGGTCACACAGTACTATCGTGCCCCGGAGATTCTAATGGGCGCACGCCATTACTCTTCCGCCGTGGATGTCTGGTCAGTGGGCTGCATCTTTGGCGAACTGCTGGGCAGACGTATTCTGTTCCAGGCGCAGAATCCCGTGCAGCAATTGGAGCTGATAACCGAACTACTGGGCACGCCCACCATGGAGGACATGCGTCACGCCTGTGAAGGTGCACGCACCCACATGCTGAGGAGGGCTCCCAAGCCACCCTCCTTCTCGGTGCTCTACACTCTCAGCTCACATGCGACACACGAGGCGGTGCACTTGCTCTGCCAGATGCTGGTCTTTGATCCGGTAAGGCAACGTATTACTAGTTAATTGTCTAGTCTGTAACATGAGTCCAAGCGGTCACCTCCAAGCCTTTAGTAGAGGTTGGTCTACAGTAATCCTGTTCCCAATTTGATTACAGACTAGACAATTACCGACTGCTCTTTAAACTTAACGTTTTTACTAAAGTTTTTCTCATTTCTACTTTCCAATCATCCTTCATCCGTTCGCTTTGCTCTACTCGTTTCCTGCTCAGGATAAGCGCATTTCGGTGACGGATGCCTTGGCGCATCCGTATCTGGATGAGGGCCGTCTGCGGTACCATTCGTGTATGTGCAAATGCTGTTTCACTACCTCGGCTGGCATGCGTCAGTATACGGCGGACTTTGAGCCATCGGCCGGACAACCCTTTGATGATTTATGGGAACGCAAACTCACCTCCGTGCAGCAGGTCAAGGGTGAGTAGTGCTCAATTTATGCACAATTTATGCTTAGTAAAGGAGACTACATATATATTCCTGATTCCGAGCTATAAAATCAGAGTATGTCTGTATTTTCCAGTGGATAAACTTGCCAAGAAGTTCATATATATGTAACTATATGGAATCTAATTTCTACTGCTTTGCAAGTGTATCAAAACTTCGTCTTTTCCAGTGTTTTTTTTATTCGCTTTTTATATTTTTACTGCGAACTTATGAATTCTTTAATGAACTTTTGCAGAGGAAATGCACAAATTCATTGCCGAGCAGCTGCAAACGGGCCGTGTCCCACTTTGCATCAATCCGCAGAGTGCGGCATTCAAGAGCTTTGCCAGGTGAGTCGTCCTTTCCAAGTACAACAAGTTGCACGTAGTCTACCCCCGCTCCCTCTTTCTCTCCTAACTCTACCCACCTATCTATCTCTATCTCAGTCACTCTTTATCTATCTGTCGCTATATTTTAAATGTTGTTGTTCCAAATTCGTAATTTGCTTTTCAGTTGAGAAGAAAGCTCTTTTTCTATCTATCCTATATCTGAATATATATTTGAATTTCTTTTTGATTTCTCCTAATTTGTTTTGTCATTTGCTTCGAGTCCAAAACTGTCCAGCTCTCTCTCTCTCTCGATCTCTCACTAACTGTCTCTCTCTCTCTTTCTATCCTATTTGTTGTTTATTTTACTTATAATAATATAATATATACTATATAAACGATTTTTAATTTTTGTTTTCTTTTTTTTCTATCGTTTTTTGTGTGTGTGTTTTTTGATATACGAACATCGATCGATCGATATATCTACATATATATCGATAACTTATATTGATAACTCTACCATTAAATTTAATTATTATATTTGCGTTGTTAAGCCAATGAGAATGAGAATATCTACTACTACTCGTACTACCAAAACCACTACTACTACCACTACTACTACTACCACAACTTGCACTGCTGCTCCTGTCGCTGCTGCTGCTACCGCCGCTGCCACTGCGCTGCCACTGTCGCTGCCGACGTCGACAAGAAAAATACCAGAAATATACCACAAATATACAAAAAATACTAGGCGCGAGATATAGCAAATATATATAAACATAAATATATATCGAAAGTCGGGAATGAAACCAGATTCACAAAATAAAAAACTGCCGCCTGAAGCAGAGCAGAAAGAAAGCAAATGTAAAATACCAATATATCGAAAACGATAACGATAACGATAACGATTACGTGCGTTCCAAAACAATCGTGGGGGAATCGTGGGCAGCAGCAAAACTTCTCCTTGAACTTTAGGTCTGTTGATAAAGCGACTCTCTCTCTCTCTACTCTCTACTCTCTCTCTAAATACATATATTGCTACATTTGCTAAACTATCATTTAATATTGTTTATATTTTTTATTCAATATTATTATTTAATATATGATTTAACAATCTGTTCTCTTACTTATTATTATTATTCTTTATTATTATTATCCAAATGCAAATGCAAATGCAAATGTGTGTATAAAACTTTAGTTCTAAACATAAACTTAACTCATTACTTAACTTATTGTTTAGTTGAACTTTAGTTTCATATTTTGTTTAAATGGGTTTATTGTGTAACTATTTGTGTACATAAATGTTTAAAAAACATAAACAAAAACAAAAAAACAAGACAACACAAATTGTTTATAAATGTCGAAGCAACAAAATTGGTCAACGAAAGAAAACCGTTAAGAAACCCAAATTGGCAAATTAAAAACGATTTAAAAGACATTTCTAGCCAAGAATAAATATAAATAAATAAATAATAATAATAATAAGAAACCATTTAGCGCCTAATTACTCTACAAACACATAATCGTATTCATTTCATCATAATCAATTTATGTTTTGTGTTTTTTTGCAACTCTTTTAAACATAAATAAAACTTTATATACATATATATATACTTATATATTTATCATATATTTTCATATTGTGTACAGCATTAATAATATCAATTTTTATTCATTGAACCCATTAAACCCATTTACACCTCGTACACTTTCTTGTAATTAAAGTACATAGCAAATGTGCACATACACTGCCACAAAATACACAGCTACTTCTAGCTACTCTTTCCAACTGATAAAAAATGAAATATAAAATATTTATAGACGTGTTTGAAAGAGCATCTGGCACTTCGGCTTGCCGAAAGTCCCTAGTTTTTAATATTCTTTACATCGTCAAAATTTTATCTCATTTGTAACTCATTTGATTATTAAACAATTCAAAAAAAAAAAACAAAAAAGAACAGAAAAACACTGCAAAATAAATCCATGTTTATGTATGATAAAAATAAAATTAATAATTAAATAATTAAATCAGTGCAGTTGAGCAGCAGTGACAATGGTCAAAAGTAGTCTTTTTCCAAACAAAAATGATGAGACAAAAACGCTTGAACAACTTGAAATTAAACAGAAATTACAAATAAAATAAAACTTAATTTTAATTATATATTTTCTTATACATTTTTTGTTTTTGTTTATTTTCAAAATTTATTGTAGAACTTGTTTGATTTTCACTTATACTCTGCTTTATTTTTTATGCATTTTGTTGATTCTGTGGGCTCAACTCAACTCAAGTTTTGTTTGTTTTTTATTTATGTTTTTTACTTGTTTTGGTTGTGCTTAATGCTTCTGTCTATCGTATGATTAAGTAACTGTTTTATGTTGTAAATACAATAGTTTTCTTGGTAGATTGCATGTTCTTCTTCTTTCTCAATGTTTTACTAATAAAATTGTAACTGGAATTTAACTAATTTGTGCCACTGTTCTCGTCTGTTTAGCTCCACTGTGGCACATCCCTCGGAACTGCCGCCATCGCCACATCAATGGGAATGACGGCAAAATGAGGCGATTGCTGCCTAAAATATGAAAAGCAACACAACAACAACAACAACAATAACTTGAACAATTTGACAACGCAGCTGGAAAAACACAGCAGGAAAATGCAACAGGAAAAACTCTACGCCAAACAACCAAAACTCAATTCAAGAAAAATACAACATTTAGACATTTAAGCGACGCATTCGGAAAAGTGCAATGATTTTCACTTTTCTAGAAGAAGAACAGAAGGGGAAGGAGAAACTGAAACAGAAAGGAAAAACAACGATTAAACTGAAAGTTGGAAAACACTTTCGAGTTAATAGTTAAAGCATTCCACCACCGAAATGAAAATGAAATAAACTAAACTTAAACAAAAAACAACTTAAAAACTAAAAACATAAAACACAACACACAAAATGTAACGTAACTCAACTGAAACTAGTCTAAAAAAAACAAAACAACAACAACAACAGTAGTAACTGGGAAATTCGCTAAATTTATTAATTACTAACTGAGGAAAAACAAGAAGAAAAACTTAAAAACTAATGAAATACGCACACAAATGAAAAGCGTAGAATTGAAAAGAATTTGGCAACAAAGCTCAAATTTGTTGCGCTTAACAGAATTGGTAGGAAACCGAGAAAAAGCGAAAAATGTTTAAGAAGAAAAAACTAAAACTAAACAATGAAATTTTTTGGGTCTAATATGAAAATTACAAAATGTTTTATGTTAAGCGCTTATAAATCTATGTAAATTAATTAGCAACTAGACTAAACAGCCCCTCCCCCAGCGTCCCTAACCACTCAACACACCCCCTCAGCTCCCCTGACGTCATAATCGTATTGACTGTTGTGCCCAACAAATGCGAATATTGTAATAAACAAAACAAAACTAAAACTAAACTACAACTAAACAAAAACTATAAATTATAATTATAATAACAAACACACACATATATACACATACAAATACAGAAATTTTCATTTTAAAAAAAAGAAAACAAAAGGAAAACTGTAGAAAAGAAAACTCTCAATGTGTAGCTGCTTTAAAATTAGCAATTAAACAAGGCAAAAGCTAAATTAAATTTATTTCAAACATATATACCTATATATATATGTATATATATAGTACATATACATATATAAATTTCTGTATTTAAATTTGCGCTTCAATTTTGAAACTGGTTTCTAAACTATATAAAATTTTGGTATGAGATAGAAGTGGAAGAATCTAGAATATATCGAGTATTTAAAAACTATATGAATAAACCAAAATATATATATATATATGTAAACTATAACTAGTATGTGTACATGTATGTGTGTGTGTCTTTGTCTCACTCTGTATGTAAAAACTTTGAAATTAGTGAAAAGTTGTGGGAAACAGAGAAAACAAAAACAGAAAATAAAAAACATTTTAACTGTGGACTGATTATAAAGCATAAAACAAATGAATTATGCAATTAACCAATTTTATTTGTACTAATTAATATGCTTATGCTTATTTTAATGCTTAGTTAATGACAATTAATGAATATTATGCTAATTATAATTACAAGCAATTATTTTTAAAGAAATCTTTAGTTTGTAGCAAACACATTTCAAACTCTCCATAAACTTTTATGCAGTACTTTATAGTAATTATTATAAACAAAACAAAAGAAAACCAACAAGTGGACGACACACTGCCCCCCAGTGAATGTGCACAGGCGGTCAAAAAAGTACAGCACCACAGTGCAGCACAGCGACAAACTGCAGCATCTACGGCACCACAGCAATCTCAACTAAAATTCCACTGCCTTTACTGTGCAATGTGCGTGTCTGTGCGTGTTGGTGCATGTTTGTGCGTGTTCGAACGTGTGTCTTTCAGCTGGCTTGAACGCCTTGCTATTTCAAATTAGTTTGTACTTCTCTGCATTAGTTTAAAATGTAATATAGTTTAATTTTTCACCCCTTCACTCCCTACGCCCCTCTACACCACTCCTTTCCCTACCTTCTTTGATTTTTATTGTGTTTAAGTAGCAGCAAATGCAAATGCCAACTAAAAGCCATGGACAAATCGGACAACTAACCCGATTGTCCTTGGACTCAAGCTATATTTATATATATGTATGTGTATATTTAAGACTGAGCTGTCTCAAGCGCGTCTATATGCAAGATATATAATTCGTTGAATTGGAAAAACTCAAACTCAAAATCGAAGTGAAAATTTAAATTTAAATAAAATGCTTGATAAATGTGACAAATATATATGTATATATACGTATGCTTGTGAAAAATGCAAGAAATTAGATGTGTGTATTTGTATTCAATGTGCAAGTTTAGAAAAAGATCAAAGAAAAACAAAAGTTCTCGAAATTTGTGGAATTGTGCTCAATTGAAGCCAATGACTTTCACCCCCTGAAATTCTTCAACCCTTAAAAACTGTGCTGCTTTCTTATGTATGTAGTTTTAAATGATATAAATATATACATTAACTAACTAAGCGTACGCTTAAACGATGATAATGTTAATGATAATGATGATGATGATGAGAGAAGCAAAACAAAATAAATATGAATTCAAACTTTCACGGAGATCTCAAAAAAAACGAAAAACATGATGAAAATGTAAAAGGAAATCAATTAGTTGCAGCTACAACAACACAAAGGAAAACTGTGCAAATGCAGAAAATTCCAAAATGGCTGCCAAGCCATTAGCCGTTAGCCGTTAACCGTTAGCTGCGATTTCTTTACAATTTTTAGCATAACCGCTACTTTTGTTTATAAATAACATAATTTTTTTCTTATATACAAAACTTTGTCACACAAACACAAACACAAACACACACACACACACACTGGTACACACCTACACTGACACAACATACATAAATTTAGTTCTTAAACGAAATAAAGCAAGAAAATCAATGCAAATTTATCATCTACATTAGCAACTAAGAGCATTTTACACAAAAACAAATCATAATTAATGTAATTAAAGTAATTAAGTAATAATTACTTTGTTTACTTTGAACTTATATGTATGTAGGCACCATGTACATAACATTAACACCCCACCAATACTTATATACTTGTAATCCAACACAATTAGCCCCTAAGTCCTAAGCCACTAGTTTTTCTATTAGTTTAAACAATTCAACAAAGGACATTAATCGCACTATAATGAAGGGAAATACCCTACAATTATACGCTATAAACATTACTTAATACTTAATTATACTTAACGTAATTTTGACTTTGATTTTTGTCTATTTTAAATTTGAAACTGATCAAATTCATCGCTTATGTTTCAATAAGTTTAACTGTTAGTTAAGTACAAACTGCATTAGTATTTTCACCCAAACCTAAACCAATTGTGGAGCAGTAATAAATAAATATATATATATATATATATACATGATGAATATATCTGCTAATTATATAGTAGAACCCACTACATATATAAACGAGTTACGTGATGGGTGAGAAAAGCAAATAAAATTGTGTAAAACTGTTTGTATAAAAAAGCAACAAAAATTATTGTTTTATTCTTTAATTAATCACGACTTTTGTACAACTCTTAAGGGCACATTTGACCCCTCTCTTGAGGTAGGGTTAACCTTTGTTTGAGCCGTCTAGTAAACCACAAAAATCCAATGCATTTGCAATTAGAATTTATAGCTATAAAAAATAACAAAAACCAAATAAAAACGTGTATGCATTTTTTTCTTCAAGAACTAACAGCCCATACTGTATAATATATACATAAATATATGTCTGAAATATATATTTATATGTGTATGTATGTCTGGACAATATTTGCAAGTCTTAAACAAATGAAAAACACTTAATAAATTATGCAAGTACAGGTAAATCACAATTATTTGAGAGTCAAAGGGCAGACACTCCCAAAGGTAGGAAATATCTGTCAGTAAAAGTATTAACTATAAAACTAAATAAAAATATATTCAGAAATTTGTGCCAGAAAAACAAAAACAAATAAACCAAAATGAGACAAAACCTTTTTGGCATTAACAAATAATTTAAACGTTTTCTTAACAGAGAAACATAAATTGCGCTCAGGTTATAAAAAAAATGAAAAACAAAAACAGAAACAGAAACAGAAAATTATGTAAAATAATGAATACAAATATTATAACAAAATGTAAACAAATTAATTCGAAATATTGCAAACAAGATACATAAATTAATGTACGTTTACCATGTTTAACAAAAGGCTGTTTGTAGAAATTGTGACACAGTTTTTTAATCCCTAACTATAACGAGAAGAAGAAGAACAACACATGCATATATATTACCCAAATAAAAACATTAACACTTTGCATGTACTAAATGTGAGTAGAATTCTACACGCTAAAAGCTTTGCAAAAAAGAAAACGGGAATAGATTGAATTTCAAATAATGATTAATGGTACTCCTCGTAGTTGCTTGAATTGTTTGAAAAGAAAACCTAGAGATACCCTGTAGCGGGTCGCTTTGTGTAAATACAATACAATAATACCGTATATCGTGTATCGTATATATATACTATATAGAAAAACTTTGTGATTGCTTCTCATTGATGATGTTGATTGAAATGTCAAATGTAAGCCAATGTGTGTATTCTTCTTATATGTGTAATCCCATATACCTATATATATATTGAGTATTGAGTAGTTAACAGTACCATTTACAATTTACAGAAGGCAATTCTTCAGCTTATCCCTCATAATAGCTATATATATAGACACATATATGGGAACTTCGATAAATGTTGTATAAAGAGCAAAAAAATTAATGTATTTGTAACGCAACACACTCTATAAATGTATATGTGAAAATATAGTAGCACACTTTGAAGAGATCAAGAATATATATTAAAAAATCCTTTCAAGTAGTAGCTCTTACTAAAATTGCACGCGATTGGAAAGATTGGGACAGTTTCCTTTAGTCCAGGTACGAAATGAAAGTATATTAAACAATGTATTTGTTTAACTGTATATATGTAATTATATAAACTACAGTATGTCCTCGTATGACGTACTCACATACAACATAACATTACATTTAACCCCATTAATATATATACTAACTCAATTGATCTATGTAGTTATGCGAAAGCAGATTGTACATTATTTATATAGCATGAGCGAATCCTCAGAATTTTCAAGAATTACATAACAATTAACATAATACCACGATATATACACAAACACACACACACACTAACCCCCATTGTATTAACTAAACAAAACTATTACAAAGCATTAGACTTACTAATATTATTATAACGTAATACTAAAAAATAATAAAAAAAAAAAAACTAATTCAAATGAAAATGAAAAACAGTAAAAATGCTTTCAAACTAAATAAAGTTCTTTGGAATTACAATGCAAAACAAAAGATAAGAAAACAAAAGAAAATTTTCTTTTTTGTGTTTGGCGGTTTCTTTATAAAAATACGCACTGCTTCAACTGCTTGTCATACTCTGCAGTGAAGCAGTGTAGGCACATTTGAACTGCACAGCTTGTCAAGCAGTAAAGCAGTACAAATTTACACTAAACTACAACAGATGGCGCCACAATCGCAATGCTGGTAGGTAGACGGTGAGTATTGCAAATTAAATTCCTTGCAGATCGTCCGTATCCTGACGGATTTTGGCAGAACGTGTCTTAATATATTCCTATAGATGTCCACTATCAGTTGGCATCCTAAAATTATGGGGTCATCTAAGGATCAGCAACTTGCAAATTTTCACTGAAAAACCGCAAGGAAACAGGCCAAAAACACAAAATCCTTCATAACTACGAAACGCGTAGGACGATCTTAATGTCCTTTGGTCAAAAGATAGTCGTGTTTAATACCTGCAATTTGACACCACTTTTAAAAGGATCCTGCAAAGGACTTATAAGATATTAGCAAAAGTCCTTTTTTAAAACTTGCAGATTATTTTCGCTCCTGTAAGGACTTTCGTCCTTTTTATTCTAAATTCATATAAGGCATGACAAGCCACATTTGTGTGCCAAAGGACATCCTTGTAGTCCTTGAAATAGCGGAGTTAGCCCGGGATTTATGATTTTTGGGCCATTTTCCTATGCAACCCCCTGTAAAATTTTTGGACAATTTTTTTTTTAAAAAACTTGGGTATCTGGAATGCAGCTCGATAGTCCGGTTGCTAGTGAATAGAAAACAACAACTCTTTTCAAAGCAGCTGGGATATTAAAGAGTTATAGGCCTATAAACTGAAAAGGATACTGGGATTACCACCAAAAATAAACGCTTTACTCAACATTTCAGTTCTTGGGCTTAAAAGCTCTATATATATTCTATGTTCTTTAGATTTCATTGCTTTATGGCTACAAATACGTTACAAAAGTATATCGCCGTCTCTTTCTGGTCGGGCTCCTTAGCCTAAGTGTATAAATTTGTAGTACCTTAGGTATCTAGGGCTCTTTGCACCTGCGCAAATATGTGTGTTTATATATGTGTGTGTGTGTGTTTCAGTCTTAGATAACGAAATTGTTAAATTTTAAACTTAAGCTCCAAAGGAGTCACTAAGGACTAAACTATAATGATAAGTGAACTCTGTTGTTTGTGTGTGTGTGTGTGTGTGTGTGTGGGTGTCTGCAGGGGCTAATCCTTCTTGCCATAATGGCTGTAGCTCTCCTCCACAAAGATCTGTATTGATCGCTTCACGTGTTGCTTGTGCGGCTCCGGTAGCTGCTCCAGTTTCGGTAGAATCTTCATAAGAAACCGAAAATCAGGTGAAAGATTAATGTTCGTCTCGGTTTCCACTTCCGTTTCCGACTCGGGCTGAGGCGGCGGGGGCGGTGGCTGCTTGATGGGCTCCACGGGCATAATGGACACACTCGGGGGCAGGGAGACGCCAGCTGAATGCTCCAGTTTGACAAAGTTTGTGGGATTCTTCTTGGGCGGCAGAGTTATGTGTGGTTTGTGTGCGATTGGAGTTGGAGTTGACACTGGTTTTAGTTCCCGTTCCAGTTCACGTTCCATCTCACGATCCCGTTCCTGTTTTATGACCTGCTTGACTGCCTTGGCCTGGGCCTGCTCTTTGTCCTGAATGCAGCTGAGAATCTCGGGCAGAAACTTCTCCAGGTGCTGGGTAAGATTGGCCTTTGATTTGTCGGTGACAATCATGAGTTTCTTGGCCGCCGTATCCTTCTCCTGTTCCACAACGACAAACATCTTTCGCTTTTGGACATTTGCTGCACTGTTGCCACACTTCTCGTCCGACTTCTCGGTTATCAGATACAGCTTCCGCTTCTTGGCCAAGCCATTAGTGGACTTGGCTACACCGTTTTGACCTTGAGCTGCTACCAGAGCCGAGAGTGGCATGCTGGCCTCGTAGTCGGAGTTAATCGATTGTACATCGCTGGACACGGAGGACGAGGAGCAAATGGAGTGTGAACGTTGTGGAACTGGAACAGGAACCTTAACTGGAACTGGAGTTATAGTTGTCACCGATTTCTCCTGCTTTGTTTGTGCACGCAGTGGCTTCGGGGATTCCCCACTAGAACTCTACATAGAGAAAAGATTTATCGTTATCGATTCGATTTCGATATGTTCGATTTTTCTACTCACGTCGACCAGTTCAATGGTTGTGCTATCGGCCATCGGTTTACCAGATGTTGTTGCTACTGCTGTTATTTTTCCTGTTGTTGTTGTTGCTGTGCAGTGCTTGGCTCCACGCAGCGGCGTCGTCTTAATGCGCGTCTTGGCCATTGCCGCTTTACGGGGCTGAGTGAAATGCCTGAAGCAAATGCGCAGCTTTTTCACTCCACCAAGTTCCTTCACCAGTTGTTCGCTCACTCTGAAATGACGCAGCCAATAGTTGCAGCTGCAGGAATAACAATTGTTCATTATTAACTCAGTATGTTTGTATACGTATATGTGTGTGTGTGGACAAGTTACATGCGCATGCATGTATAACAATAAGAGTACGTATAAGTGTGTTTTAGAGAGCAGGAGAGCATAAGCGTAAGAGTGCAACGTGTTTCTCTGGCACACCAAAATGCAAGCTCAGCTTAGTAAAACAATAGTTTAAGGTTCTTAACAAAGCTTTCGAATTAGCCATTGCACTTGTTTAAAATAATATAAACTAAACTCTTCACTAAACTACAAACTTTATTTTATTGGAATTATACCCGTAAAATTCTTCAGACCAGCGCGCATGAAAACGTTGCGATCGCTTCGGAAGTTCTTTGTTTACTGTGAAGAACTGCATTGAAGTTTTATTCTTTTGGTCGTGCTTTTCCTCTGCAGCTTTACAATTAGATCCCATCTCACTCTCTCGCACGCACAAGACAAGCTAATGAAAAGTTCTACCATGGCCGCCAAAAGTTGTCGCTGAAGAAAAAAAAAGCGCTTTTGGTGCTCACTGCACTGCTTCTCTGTCAGTCTGTCGGTGCTTGTTACACTTTACATGTGTGTGTGTGTGTTGCTTTCGCCGCTCTTGCTGCGTGACTCTCACTCTCTGGCTTTTACTTGCTCTCAGAGAGCGGAAGTTTGCTGCGCGTCTAGTGCCGGTGTTCAACGGCTGCTGTTGCTGCTGTTGCTTTTGCTTCTGCTTCCACTTCCCCTTCCACACAGGAATAACAAGAGTTGTTTTCAGTTTATTTGCGTTGTGCATAGCACAGAGTCATAACAAAGGCAATTAGAGTAGACCAAATACTATTCAATTAACCAAACTAAAGTTGACTTTAATAATTCAATAAACTAACTTTACGATAATTAATTTATACTTGCACATAAATGCATTAAATTACACAGATAGTATTCATGCTTGTATGTGTTTATGTGTCCACTCTAAACTGCATGCAGAGATGCCAGCAACTTTACTGCACAGAACTTTTTTGCAACAAAAACTTCACGGCCAACAGAGCGCACCTTCCACGCACATGGCAAGAGAGCGGGTGAGAGCGAGAGCGAAAGAGAGTTATAAATAAACACATGGAGGGGATATCTGCCTCTCTATGCTTGCCTGTGTGTGTGTGTGTGCGTGTGTGAGACGCAGCTTCTTATGCTGCTCTCGCTCTGTTTCCCTCACACCCACAATGCGCATAATTGCAATACAAATGCATGCAATGTGCTCGTTGTTGTTCTTGTTGTTGTTATTGTTTTTGCCATGGCATTGAAATTTTCTATGAAGTTGATGCGGGCGCAAAAAGTTCAACAACCTTTGACTCGAGGGAACAGCGATGCCAAAGCTAAAGCTCTATGTTTGTCTGGAATACAATTTGTACACAAACACACATACACACACACTCACATACTATTTATGTATGTATGTATGTTTTTATGCAAAGAGGAATTTGAGATGCGCAAGAAGCTTGAATGTGCAAGGCTTAGCCGTAAGCCCCATAAACAGGTTTTTAGTGTAGATCGGCAAATGGCAATAAATAATGTGACATTTGGTATAAAATTGGGCGTAGTCCACTTACCGTTGAATATCGTGTACTGGAAAGCGTCGCAGTTCCGACGCACTCGCCTCGCAACCCATCAGACAAATCCTGGAAGTGCCAGCCGTATTCAGTTCCACATGACTTCCAGCTATATTTGCACTCGGATGCAGCGACATGGCCTTGCAAATGCGTAGATTGCTCATTTTGTCGCTCTGTGGAGTTATCTAGAATATATACGTATAGTTTGCATATTTAATAAAAAGCTCAAATTAAACTGGAAGGGGAAGTGCTTATGCTTAAGCTATTAATTAACACATGCCCGATGTCTGTACTACTTTTCTATTTAACGAGAGCATAAGTCGAAATGAGAGCAAACTCAAGACCGAAAGATAGAAAGAGAGAGAGAAGGAGAGAGTGCACAACGTAAAAAATAAAGTTAAAAGCTTTACGCTGCTACTGCTGCTGTTGTTGCTCACTGACTCTCTTGCTCACTCTCTCTGCCGCTTGTGCAGCTTTCGGCAGTAATGTGCCGTTGCAGTTTCATCTTGTTGGGAAAAAAATGAGCAAAGCTTTCGTGGCCCAGTGCACAGCCAGACACCAATACATTGAAATGTCGCTGAAAGCTCAGATAGAACACCGCTTACGTCCCGTCCCCGCTGCCGAAACGTTTCAACTGTTGCTGATGTTGCAAAAGCCGTTGGAGAACTCGAGTTTTTAATTAAATATTAAACTAAAACTTATTACAGTTATCATTCACATATCATTTGCTCTTGATACAGTTTTCGTTGTAGTTGCGCTTGTCTCAAGTTGAATAACCTTCCACAACACGTTGTCTGAGAGTGCCATAGTGTGCGTGTGTGTGTGTAGCGTGCTTTTTGCCTGGCGCAATTATCAACGCTCTTTGTGCGTCTTTTATTTCATGAATTCTTCAAGAGCTTTCACGACAGGCGTTTAATTTAATTGTTTGCTTACTCGCAGTCGCTTGCAGCTTTAAAGTTGGTTTTATTTGTATTTTCACTTTGTCTCACAATCACTTTGCGCGTGGACGACTCTGCTTACGTTCTGTCCAAGCTACGTCATGGTATCTCAAAGACTGCCAAAAGTTTCGCCTGCGTCATTTCAAGTATAATGTAAAACGTACTGAAAGCTCAAAGCAGTTCAACGCTTTTGCTGCTCTTTGAAAGCTCTCGCCTCGTTGTTTGTTTGTAAGCTTGGTTTCTGAGCGCGTATGCGCTTGCTTGCTCTCACTGAGCAGAAAGCTTTGTCGCTCTACACTGAGAATAGTGTTATATCGTGAGGGTGGTCTACAGCCGAAAAGCTTAGTGTGTGGAACGAGATCATAATTTGTTACGTTATAAAAGCTCAGTCAGCTCTGTGAATAAGGCGTTCTGAGCTTTTCAAAAGCTGCCCAAACTAAGCGAAATTCGAGATGAAATACGAATAAACATACGTAAACAGAATTTTGATAGTAAAAATTCCATAAATGCCCATTTAAATAATAATTTTTCTTATCTTAATTGCCGGCCATAAATTGCGGCGTTCATTCGGAATGCTCAATTGACAGTATTTTCCATTCAAAAATTAATTAAAAGTGTTAAAAGCTTTTCATAAACTTCAAGCAGGTGTCGTACACACTACTCAGGTGTCAGAGGAGCGTGGAACGGGAGAGGGCATTGAGCATTAATAATAATTTGCTGGAAGCACGTTTTATTTGCTATTTAAAAGCCAATCAATTGAAAACTTGTGAATGCCATAAATTTCAGCAGTTGCTCACATGAAAATTCTCTTTGAAATAAAAATTATTTTATAAAAAAAACTGCAGATAAGACGCTTGACTTGTCACATCACTCACATTATTCATCTTTATTTTATTTTTTCCTTTTTGCAGCTTAAATTGTGTAAACAACTTTTGTAGGCAACCGCAATTGTGGCTATTAAAATATCTTAATAGTTGACACTTTTTTTATGGGCTTCTTTATAATAAACGTTGTAAATTTTATCGTTAAGTTGGGAATGTCGATGTCTTGATGCGGTTGATTGGCTTTAATGTTTCGGGCATAATTACAAATGGGGCAAAAAGCTGGCTTTTATGATCATGCTAACTCAAATTATGCCCAAGAACAAATTGGACCATCAACTTGTTTGTTGCTCGAGTTTGATTGAGTGATTGAATGATTGGGAAAACGTCTCGGCGATGCCAGATGCCAGACTCAGATAAAAAGCCATCAACTTGTTGTGTGAGTGGAGTGTGTCTGTGTGTGTGGTCCAAGTGCTTGAAGGCTTTGCACGCTTGCTGCCTGCCTCAGATTATGTGATTAGAATATTGACAATTAAGCGCACATAAAATTGATTTACTTGTAATTTTTAATGGCGCCCCAATGGCAGCATATCTAATTGAAGCAACTGTAGTGGCGATTAAGTGATTCAAATTTGATTGTTCAAACACTAAAAAAAAGAAAAAACAAAAAAAAAGTCTTGTCAGAAGTGGGATTCGAACCCACGCCTACAGAGTAGACTGCGACCTGAACGCAGCGCCTTAGACCACTCGGCCATCCTGACTCTTCGACAATCAGAGTGAAATTACCAAAGGCATTCAGCGTGTTGGGTCTTTGCCTCTCCCACGCTCTCTCTCCTGCTTTACCGCTCTCTTTCTGTTATGTGGTTATTTTTATGACAGCGGCGAATCGTTAAGTATACGACATATATTACACAATCGTACTTAACTCTTTGAACTTGGTTAAAACCTACGCAAAAAGCAGAATGAAAATAAAATAAAAAAAAAATTAACCGTGAATGGGAATCGAAATGAAAACGAAAATGAAATATTGCATGTGGCGCCCGCAGGCAAAGACAAATTGCACTCGTCGCGTCATGTAAAAGGTGTGTGTGCTGACAATAAACAACAAGCAACAACAACAACAACAACTACTACTACCACTGCTACAGCTACAACAAGGCTTAAATGTTGTACAATTATGCTTTGTGTGCTGCATGATAAATGCAGCGATGCAGCTGATGATAATAACAACAATAATAATAAAAGTTAATCGAAATGAGGTCAAAATCATACATCAAAGCCAAACTAAGTCCGCACGGAGATTGGCAAGTGTCACATTTAATACTGACTTCGATTTGTTATGCAAGCGAGCAGCAAATTAACTGACAACACCCACTGTAAGTAGCTGAGGGATGCAGTATGCAAAAAAACCATAATTAAATCAGTTAGGAGTTGTGGCCAACAAATGTTAAATGGCCAATAGCCGCAAGTGAACTGACCAAAGGGGGAAAATCTTGTTGACATTTCACACGCACCGCAGCTGCAAACTGGAGTTGTTGTTGTTACTGTTGTCACTAGTGTTGTTTTTGCCACTTGTTGCTCTGGTCACACACGCACTTTCAATGCATTTCAATTAGTTTTGACTGCTGCTCCACTTTGACTTTGAGCAGTTGCCTCGCTACTCGGTACTCAGTATTCAGTTTTTTTCAAGTGATATTTTCATTTTTTATAGCTTGATTGTAGACATTTGATAGGCATTTATATATGTTAATCAGTTGGCTGACCTGACAGCTAAAGTTAATTAAACTTTACGCTCAAAGCGTACATAAATTCTGTGTACACTTAATATCGAGTGTCTACTTTACAGTAAGCACTAGTTTACTTGTTATTTATCCATTAATTCCAATGTTTAGTCTGCAGACAAACTAAACGCGATATTGTATACCTCAAATGTTCAGCATAAATTCATTATGATTAATGGTACATAAAGTTTCAAGTGCTAGAAGAGCCGACTTGACCCATTTTCCTACGGAGCGTAATCGTTCTCGTTCCCGCACTCGTACTCGTACTCGTAAAATTAGCAAATTGGCCCGAATGTCAATCAAAAGTGATCAATCAAAATTTGTGCCACTGTCACTTTGACACAAAATGTATAAATATGAATCAAGCAGACAATAAATATGGAACAGCGGCAAAGGGGGCGTGCCAGACAAACAGTGGCACTGACAACTGCAATTTCCACCGCAACTGCAACTGCAGCACAAATTGTTGTGGGTGCAGCCAACTCTTGTAAATTAGCATAACAATGGCCAGCCAAGTGGGTCAACGGCAGACACTACCACTCAGATGGTTAACTGGATAGCTGGAGTACGTGTAGTACTCCCAAGTAAGCCATCTTTTAGACGGCTTTTCAGACGGCCAAAGTCAATGGACTCTTTCAAGTTCAGACTCGCAGACAATTGGAAGAGCATTAATCAATATTTTTGCATTATTTTTTTGTTCTTCTTGTTGGTGTCGCGAAATAAATTTGTTGCCAAATTTGTACAAAATTAATTAACAGGTTTCAGTGTTTTTATTGTTTTTCTTTTAAAGACGCAACAACATTCTAGATGTCTGCTCTTTTATTTTATAACCGCAAACACTCGCACACACACACACACACACACACACACACACACACACCTATTTAAACACGCTATACTGTGTATAATCCTATGTGCATATGGTTTATGGGGGCGTATACGTAATGTCTAAGCGTCCCAAAGAGCAAAGAAAGCGGGCTAAAAATTCAAATTTGAAAACATGTTTTGTTTTGCTTCGATTTGTTTTTTGTTTTTTTGCCGCTTGCCTAATAGAAATTTAATTAGCCATGCAATTTTGTATTATTTTTATTTATTTTTTGTTATTTTTGCTTTTTGTTTTGTGCTTTGTTTTTCTCTTGACATTTCTAGCTGTTGTTTTGTTTATGGTTTTCTGCTTTGAGACTGCTTTAACACTGCACGTGCAGCCAAAGCTTCGAGAGCGCGCTCTTTGCGTATATGTGTGTGAGTGCTACCCACGCAGCCAGCGTATGTGTGTGTGTGTGTGTGAGTGAAGTGAAGAAGCCAAGACAAATAAAAAGACACGAAATAAAAACAAAACTTGATGGCGCACACCACCGCACAGCGAGCAAACGAAACGAAATGAAACGACACGACGCGACGCTCTTGCTCTCTCCCTCTGCCTCTTTTACGTTCTGCGCTCTCACGCTCACTTGGCGCTCTCTTGTGCTTTGAAGATCTTAGCAGGCTTGTGTGTTGGTGAAGGTTACGCAGTGTGCGGCGTGTGACGTCACATTTATTTAACTTGTTGGTTTACTCCAAGCGCTGCGCTGCTCTGACGTCACTTAACAGCGCTCTGCTCGCTCGCTGTGAAATCTTCTTTGGTTGCGATCTTACTTTTGACTGCTGCTGCTGCTCGACCACTGTCAGCGTCGACGCGTCGACGTCGCTGCAGTCAACAGCACAAAGCGCAACGCGTCGGTTCAAATAAATTGTCTTAACGGAAAGTTACAACAGAACGCGAGGTGCGTTCGGTTAGTTACGTATGTGCGCGTGCGTCCGGGTCTCTCTTATCGCAAATATTATTATCAAAAAATAGTGCAAGTGAAAGCAAAATCGTTGCATCGATCAAAGCAAGCAAGTGTCAGTGTTACCGCATAAAATCACACACCTACACACGCACGCACACGACTTCTTGGCCAAAACGCATTTCCCTATTCTGTTTATTTGGCTTGCAATTACGAAATCTTATGTTAGAATTCTGTGTGTGCTCCATGTGTCTATAAATAAAACAAAATTATATGACCGAACTGAACGGAATAGTCGGTCGATCGTTCGGTCGCCTGGTCAAAAAAAAACAACAACAACAAAACCATTAAGAAGAAGAAAATTACTGTAAACTGACGGGTTGATTGACTCGCAGGAATTTGAGACACCAACAAAAAATCAGACGTCAGAGATCCACATCCCCATCCACAGAACATCATCTCCAGTCGCAGTAAAGCAAAAAACAAAAAAAAGGGAAAACACAAAGTAAAAAAAAAAAGAGGAAAAGCCACAGCTTCCGTTGCTTATCTGCCCCGCACGAGATGCTGTCGGCGAGAGTCTAAAACTCTGAGATTCTGTAACTTGTCGGCGATTATGAGAAGCGCATGATTTGCGTGTTTTTCAGTAAGTTGCACATTGAAATTACACAAAACTAATTTCATGCAGTAGTACAAAGGAAACAAAGTAAATGGTATATAGTATATACTATATAAACATACATACACAAGCAGAGTACTCTGTCTGGCTTTTGTTTAAATGCACGTCAGTTGAATGCGCATAAAAATCAAAAACATTCAACTCAAATAGGGCGCAGATAAATAAAGTTGTCTAATTAAATTGTTCAACAACAAACAGTCGGTTATCAATTAAGTTATTGAAAGTTTTTCTTTTCCTCAATGCGATTAGCGTATAACAGCAACCAAGGCGTGAGCTTCCAGCTAAAAGACGGCTGTTTTCCATCAGCTCAGCGAATGACACCCACACAATTTAATCAAACAAAACATATGCCAGCAATTAGTTGCTTTTTGTTTTTAAAAAAAGCAAGCGAAACATTTCACATGTAAAAGATTTTATTAAAAGTAAAAAAAAAAATGTAAACAAAACAAAAAAAAATTCTTGTCAGAAGTGGGATTCGAACCCACGCCTACAGAGTAGACTGCGACCTGAACGCAGCGCCTTAGACCACTCGGCCATCCTGACTGTTAGCGCTTGTTGAGCCAAAGCGACTTTTGTGCTGTGCAGACAGACGCTGTTAATGCTCGCTATGTTAACTATACAGCGTGCTATAAATAAATTTATGGCAACTAGTTGGCTTGTGGAAAATTTAAGGTTTTTCCACTTGCTGAAATTGTAGCTTGTTAACAAGTAGACAGTTAGGTAAGCAGTCACATTAAATTAACAGTTTTAATGCAATTTAATGGCTCAATAATAATTATGATGGCTAATTAAACTGATTTGATTTGCTATTTTCCGATAAATTCACTGCCACTAGATTAATAAATATTATCTACATGACAAAAGAGCTAGCTTAGTTACGTGAAAAAAAAAAGATTTTGTTTACTAAGCCTTCGCTTCCCATCTAGTCTTGACCATGGCCTAAAAGAGCTTCGGTCACTTTTGGAAATGAGGTCAACTCGCATTCTTGTACCCAGAGAAACCCAAATTAGGGCGTCTGTCTTATGGGCGTGTCAGTCGCACAATCCTCTCTCATTAGGCGGCTGTCTTTTGTTGTTGCTTTTCGCTTACGTTTATTATTATTATTATTATTTATGATCTATAGCTACACAGATAAGCCAGCGACTCTGTGTGAGATTTTGTTGCCAAAGCAATTTTAATGAGTTTTCCGACACTTGGCGACATTTTCACTTGATTTATGAGACGAAACAAGTTCATTATGCTTTGTACTTCTTGTCACAATTTGCATAAATTTTAAATTTCAAATTGAAATATTTTCAATTTTCCTTTTCCATCTGCATTTTCATCTCAATTTCCATTCAACCAGACGTACAATGAATGCAGTTGTAATTGAAACTGAAGAATAACATCGCTTTGTCTGATTTGAAAGAGATGCGCCGACAGCTATATCTATTTTATGGCTATTTATAGCCAAAAAAAAAGTATTTTCCGCTGTTATTTACGCAGTACAAACTAATTTAATTGTTTGTTTACTTGAGGATAAAAACCAAAAAGCAAAAAACCAAATGGCCTGAAATGTTTTGACATGCCGCAAAAATGTTGCCCGCAGTTTGCCATTTGCCATTGAACTTTTGCTCCAATCCGAAACGCAGAATAAACAGAGAAATTACTTAATGCTATCTATATCTAGCGATTAATTTAGAATCGCTTAAAATGGGCCAAAGAAACTTAAATGCATTTTATGAGCTTGAAATATCAGAAATCATTTTAGGAATGGAAACTTTAGAAATGGACGAAATTAAATATCGAAACTGACACTAAAATTATTGCAATAATTGAAGTCTTTACGTTCAATTATTTATAAATAAAAAGAGTTGACACAGTTGAGCGCTTGCATTTTTTTTGAGGGCACGAGCTCAATGCCATTTTTTTTTATAAACAATTTTGTTTTTATTTTTTGGTGGGGTCAGTTCTGCGTCGACAGTTTTTGTAGAATTGGAGACGAAATCAAAACATTTGTCGTACAAGGTCTACGCTGATAATTGTATCAGCAAAGGTTTAATATTTCCAAATTTAAATCGGTTTAAATCATTTATTTTTAGTCAATTTGGGAGCAAATTTCGATAAGAATTCTTTCGTATTATTTGAAACGTGTAAAGTTAGTGAGTCAACTGATAAATCACTTATGGAAATTAAGTGATAAAACCTTAGAAGCACGTTTAATGCATTTTAATACCACGATTTGTCTCTTGACGTTTAAAGATAAAATTTACGTGGCTTTTATTGGCGGCATTTAAGTGCCTAGATTTTTAATGTGCGCGTTGCAGGTTAAGCGACTCTAAGTCGTATATAAAATAGGCATAAAACAAAGGTAATAAAAAAAGCAAACTTAAAAATTAATAAAATTTAAAAACGTAAAAAAAAAGTTTTGTCAGAAGTGGGATTCGAACCCACGCCTACAGAGTAGACTGCGACCTGAACGCAGCGCCTTAGACCACTCGGCCATCCTGACTGTTGGCCATCGAGTGTCAAAGTCGCCATACAAGCGAACGGCAAACAAAATCAAAGCGATGTTAATTCAATTTATTTATCACGTTTGTTTACTTCTTTTGGCTGCGTGAAATTATTGAAATTATTGAACTTAGCAAATACGTATGAATTTTAATTGGCAGACAATGGTGTTAGTGTGTCTGCCTGCCGTTAGAAGCCATAAATGTGGACCAGAGCTCTGATTAATTCAAACAGAAAGAGACGCGAGAATGAATTTTCCTTATAGTACTTGAGGTGAGTGCGTATAATGCGCTCAAAGGTATCCATGCGCTCCATAGTGCAAAGTCGTAGATTTATTTGAAATCTAGTGTCGAGCAAATCCCTAGACACACAAAAGAAATGCTCGACAAATTGCTTCAAAACGGAATTTCCCTTTTGCCGGGCCACAATTCGATATTTGTTGAAGATTTCCCGGACTGTGGTCTGCTCGATGTTTCCCTGCATAATCTCAACCCAAGCTGCCTGGGAATATGGATCATTAATTTGCTCGACCTTCAACTCATGTGGTTCGGTGATAAAGGGGAAAGTATTGAAGAATCTCGCAGTCTTTGTGGATTCGGCGAACAGTTTGAGAACTCGCTTATTAATCGAACTATTGCGGCATAGAATGAATTTCAATACATAACCCTTTAGTTTGGGTACCTCCGATATGATCATGTTGGCCAATAGATCGCACAGAAACTGGTCGGGACTCTCCAATTTGCTCTCCTCCACTACACTCATGTAGAGCACGTGGAAAAAGTGATGAGTTACACCGCACACAGCAAAAATAATAGCGCAATATTTAGTATTCAACGGATAAATGTCAAAGGCGAGAAAACACTCGTTGTCCAGTGGATCCTCCCGGGTTCTTTGTAGGATGACATCGCTGTGCTTGAAGTATTTGTTCAGTCGGTGCTTGTCCTCGAGTGGCTCCCTGAGAAAGTCCTCCTGGCAGCTCAGTTTATCCGACTCCGTTAGCTCCTGATACGATCTGAGTGACTTGATCTCAAAATTGGTTACATTCATGGCTGGGAAAGTGTCGAAAACCGAAATTCTGTGCGGACGCAGGAACAAAAGTTTGCTGGGTTTAATTTGGAAATTTATTTGAATTACAAATAAATTATTAGCCATAAACTAGCAAAAGTAATAGCAGAAGAAAACAGTGGAGGAAACTCGTAACTCACTGTAATTCCCAAGTCTTTACTGCAAGCGACTGTAAACTCTTGAAAAAAATCCATTTTAATGAAATTTATTTTCATTTCCTCTGCCATTCGAATTTTATTTTTAAAACAATTTCATTTTGCAAAATTCAAACTATTTTGCCTTATAAACAAAAGCAAATTAAACTGCAATTTATGGGCTAGAAAAAAGAATTCTCTTTGAACTTTTATCAGCAATTTTTACTTGATAAACTTAAGCTGAAAATCGACTTCTTTTTACACCCTTAAAACCCCAATACTTAGTTTTGAGTGCAGCATAAGCCCCCCTTTTTTTGCAGTGTAAGTTTCCTGGCTGAACTTGACCCAAAACAAGCAAAAACTGAACTAATCAAATGCCAAATCGAATCAAATTAAAACGAATCCAATTGAATTGAATTTGCTTAATCATTTATCAACTGCCCAAAATGGCCACGCCCCCTATTTTATAAGCATAATTGCCAAGTAATCGCCGTGATTAATGTTTGGCATTTTCAAAAGATTTTAAATTTCAGGTTCTCTCGCGAGATTTCTCCAAGTTTCTCGCGTTTCTCGCCGTTCTCCGCTCACCGCTCGCCTCATTTGCATAATTGCAATTTATTGTAAATCCGTGTGCGAAAAAATGCCAGAAATTTGTAGCTAAAACTCTGTTAAGGCAAAAGCCATTTAGCCTTTAGCCGTTTTGCCGCCAAAGGCCGACGGCTTTTCATAGTCAGTTTTTCGCATTTTTAAAGCTATGCAAATCCGTTCCAAGAATTGCAACTCATTAAAATCTTGTGTCACTTTTCTATGTTCAGTTTTGATTTCGAGTTTTCCACAATTGAAGCTGACACTTTTCATCAACTGTTTGACATTCAATCACACACATCTGCTAATTAGTTGTCAATTTCAATCGATCGATTGAAAGCGTATTCAATTCGATTTCTTCTTGGCCAAGACTCAAAAAATGTTGCACTGAAAATGAATCAAGTTTTATACAATCTGACAACTCTGCTAATTAGTTGTTCACTCGATTGAAACGATAGATTGACAAGCAAGATTATGGGATCTAGAATAAATTGAGGAAAATACATAAAAACTTTAGTTAGAGTTGGCTAAAGAGTTAATCAATCAGTTGCACTAATTGAAATTGAATTGAAATGCAAATTCAATTGATCACTTGCTGTATTTTAAATCACTTTTTCACTTTTAATTGAATGCGAATTTAATTGCTCAATTGTGGACTAATTGTATTCAAAAAGTAATTGATTCAAACTACAAATTAACTGCAATATTCAATTCGAAATTGCTTAAAAAGATTTATAAAATATAGAACGGAATTGAAACTAAGCATCAAACTTCTTTTAGAGCGTATTTTACAGTCGATGTCCTCTACTCAGCCCTTTCAAAAATATCCCTTTACAAGCAAACAACTAATGATTAACATACAGGGTCTTTTACATACCACCAGTTATTTCCCTTAAGAATCTATTCACTCCGACCTTAAAGCAACCTTTTTCAACCGAGTTCAAGGTTAACTAAACTAGTTCTTTCGTTTTCGATTACAGGGTCTTTTACAGCCGATTCGTTCTACACTAACTTTTCCTACCACCAACAAAATCCCTTAAGAATCAACCCACTCTGACCTTAAGGCAACCCTTTTCAACCGAGTTCAAGGTGAACTGAACTAGTTCTTTCGATTTCGATTCCGATTTCGGTTTCTTTTCAACCGACGCACAAATTAAATTTCGTTTACGGCTTCCAAGTATTCGACGTGTGCAATTTTAGCTAAAATGTATAAATTTTGTACATTTGTGGTCGTTTTTCACTATAATTCAGTGTACATATATGTACTATATGTATGTATATAGAGAAGAATTACAGATTAAACACGCCATTAAATGGCATATGGACTATTATGGCAACTCCCACGCAAGTCACGAAAATTGACCAAAGCGACGCGATTTCTCAGTCAAAGTCTACGTGTCTCTGTCTCTCTCTCTCTACCTGTCTCCGTGCCCCACTGTCTCTGTCTCTTTGCCCAAATTAAAGCCGACCACGTAAAGCTCAAGTTCAAACAGAACCACGACAGTCGAATAAAAACAATAAAAAAAAAAAATACACAGAAATAAACGAGACTAAAAAGAACAAAAATAAATAAATAAAAAAGTAACAATAATAAATTAAGCGTGCCTAAAAAAAAAATAAAATAAAATAATATATATTACTCAAAAGGTGTTGGCTGCATTTCGTTGTCGCCTTGTAAAGTGGGTCAGACATGGCCAAAGACACTGCACAAAAGGCAGAGGGAGGGGCAGTAGTGAGTGGGAAGGGGGAGCGAGACAGCGACACGTTCGAAGGTGCATCTTTGAGAAATTGCGAGAAACTTCTGTAAATTTCTAGTCAAGTCTACATGAATTTTAAGACTCCTTACCTTTGGCCATTTGAGCTGTGCGCTGATCAGTGTGTGACGCGAGCAAATTCATTTTGTCCAGCAGAAAAGAGTATTTAAAATCTTTTTAATACTGAATTTAAATGTAAGGGTTTTGAAATAAAAGACATCACTACTGTAAGCAGTAACTGTTAAGCGACTGCTAATAAACAATTGACAACGGTTGCCTTAAGCCTGTATTACGAATAAGTTACCAACAATTTAGCAGATTAATAATAATTCTATTCTTAAATTATTAGTTTTTGTTTAATTTTATAATTAGCTTTAATAAAAGTTCAAGATTTAAAAAAAAGCTTGAGTAAAAGCTTCAAGAAAACTGCCTACACTTGTTGTTATCTTCCCTCTTCCTTTCTTTTCTTTCTCTATTTGTTTATATAGCTGAGCAACAATAACAAAAAACAATAACAAAACTAAAGCACAAATTCATTGATAAACTCAAAGCAACACAAATTGTGCGCTCTCTTACGCTCTGGCGTGACCGCTCTCTTGGTCTCTCTTACGCTCAATCGAAACGATCGCAACACAAAATGAACTCACCACAACTTGTCAACACGGCAGCGCAAGCTCACCACAGCGGCGGTGCTAACGTCAGCGCCAACGCCAACGCCAACGCCAACAGCGGCAGTGGCAGCGCTGCGACTACAAACAAATTTGCGCCTGCGCGTAGACTGGCAGCGCGGCAAACGCTGCGCTTGGCGATACCAAA
The DNA here is from genome assembly GCA_035047505.1 of Drosophila parthenogenetica. Lineage (NCBI taxonomy): Eukaryota > Metazoa > Arthropoda > Insecta > Diptera > Drosophilidae > Drosophila > Drosophila parthenogenetica. The sequence goes on from JAWNPM010000070.1 coordinate 599,523, forward strand.
GCAGCAGAGCGATTCAATGCTGCTGCCACACACACACACACAGGATAACTCACACACACATGCTCACACACAGAGCGGCAACTTTTACAGGCAATCGCCGTCACAGCTGCCGCCGGCGCCACTTTTAAAGCGCCACACAACGGCGGGTGGCAACAACAGTTTTATACCCTGTAAATCGGCTTCGCCCTTGGAATCGCACAAACTACCCAATGCCACGCCCAGTGGTAACTCTACGCCCCTGCTGTACAATGGCAGCGGCTGTGGCAGCGCTGGCAGCAGCAGCAACTGTTCATCGGCCTCATCCAATTTTCTGGGTGTACGAAAACCTAGTCTCACGCTCAACTCATCGGACATACGCAACAACAACGATTTGTTTGCCTTTGCCAAGGACATGTCACCTGCCCTGGAGCTAAAAGGTTAGTTTTACACAGTGCCGTGACACCCCTGATCCCTATATTAACCATGATTTTTCTCGCCTTGCAGATCATTCTCATTCGCCTTTGTTTACGGATATCAGTGCTGCCATTTCACCAGCTAACGGTAATGCGTCACCCACGCATCACCATCAGTTGGGCAGACTCTTCAGCCTGAGTCCAAACAGCATGAGAAGCTATGGAAATGTAAGTACCGTTATCTAGTCTGTTTATGCTCTAGATCTCTTAATTTATACTAAAGTATAATTTTACTACACTTCGAACAAGTTCCAATAGTTCCACTGCGAGCGTGCCGTCCCTTGAACCAGCTCACATTGTTGCAGCTCTAATGAGTAAAGCACACAATGCCTAATAGTTATTTATAGACAATGCCCAAGGGTCAGCTGGTCCAACAATCAAACTCTTAATTCCTGCGCTCTTTGGCTGCCAACACTTTTCTCTTTGCTTAAGGTGCCACACTCACTCACTTTCTCTCTTTGCTTTGCGCTCTTATCTGTGATTTTGCATACTGTGTTGACCCACAGACGCAAAAGCTTTGCAAACACAAACAATAGGCACACATACGCAGACACACATGAACACTCACATACATGCAAAGCACACAACTCACGCGATTCACTAAAAGGGTGCGAAGCAATAAGAGAGGGTGGGGCTGGTAAGAAGAAGGAGTGGGAAGAGGAGAGAGCGACACTCCCAGAGAGCGCGACTGATGCCATATTGCAGTAAATAGGTAGAAAATAGCGTCAACTTAATTAATAAATAATATTTAGCACGATTTGCATAAAGGGAAGGCGAAGAGAGCAAAGAGTCAAAGCAGAAACAACAAATGGCAAAATGGCTAACGATGTGCCAGGTAAATTCGTTACCGGCCAAGTTATAAGCGTATAATAATGTACACTGGTAAAAATAGGTAGACATTTCTTAGTTGAATTTTAAATTTGGTTCTTTTAGATTAAATTTTATTAAATTCTAACTCGGATCCTAAATAAAAGACGCTAAATCTTAAGCTGCACGCTCTTTAGCTTAGAACCCTATCGTTTTTAACAGTGTATCCACATACTTATGGATATATTGATGTTATGGGCAGATGAATAATCGGCATTCGGTTTGACTTGTGTTTTGATTATTTTTTTCTTAATACTCGTGGCTCGTGCGTCGTCATAAAACTCAACTTTTGAGTACCCTTCTATTTGGGAAATTAAAGGTAGATCAGTTCTTGTCTGAACTTTGGGGTTTAGGGTAACATAACAGCGCATTACAACTGATTAATCAGTGTCAGTGTAAAGATTTCGAAATGCCAGAGACCTAAAAACATTTCAATTAAAACTAAAATATGCCTAGTCATGGGAAATACTGATAACTGATAAGCAGTAATTTAGTAAAGTATTTCCAGTTTCGTATCAAAGATCACTGAGGTTTTAACACTAAAACGTAGCGCATACGATTAGCATTTAAACGCATACTAAACACCTTTTGTTTAGTTGTTTATACCCTGTTACTAGAGTACATAAAAGGGTATATAGTTTTGATTCTAATAAGTCTTACAAATCTTATAATAATCAACAAATCAAACCTCCACCAAATCAGCTTTGACAGAGATTCAAAATAGATAGAACTTTAATGAATATTATAATGCTAATCCGTATCAAAATCGTTTGGTTTTTAAATGTAAAATCAATAAATAGTTTAATAACTTTTATAGTTGCCAATTTCCACGAAAATGCCTCGAGTTTTGACAGAGTTATGGCCACTTGAAAACAGGCAAACTTTCAGTGGGTATTTCCGAGTCTCGACACTTGACTGACGATTAAGCTGCTTAGTTTTGAAAACTATTTGACAAGCTCTTCAATCGCAGAAAACGTGAGCGTAAGAGCTTCTTGTTTGTGTTCTCGGAGATTATACTACCGGTCGGTCGGTGGCACGCAGGCGAGCTGAGGGGAAGCGGAGTGAATCGGGTGTAGCGGGTGCCAAGCTAACATTATAGTGAGTATGTATAGTCGGGTCTGGGTCTGAGCATATTAATGAACTTCGGAGAGCCGAGAAAAACATGAAAACAAGAAATAGAAGTATGGTAGAGACCACACGACTGTAAAATACGCTGCAGATAAAACAAGTTCGTCTCGTACTAACAAGAGACTGACTTTAGACACCTTCATACATTTAACAAACCTAGCATACCCTACCACAGGGTATCAAAAATCGATTAGTACGCTCACAAATGTTGGGGCCCAAAAGGAAGTTAGCGCTTGGAATACTCTTGAAATACAAACAACGTTCTCCGATGACGCCGAGTTTTTTATATTTCGAGCACACTAAAAAAAGTATATAAACACTAACACACACACACGCATACACAGTTAGAGATACAGCTACACACACACAGGCAGACACAGAGAAATGAGAACTGACAACAGTTTTTGGTGTGTTTTTGTGGTTTTTGAAAAGAATTCCATTCTCCATTCTCAGTATTTGGCGAATTGAGATGCGCGCCGGTTCTCCGTCTCCGTCTCCGTCTACGTTCAGCGACTTTCTTTTAAAATCAATTTACATTTATATAGCATTCTATATTGCTATAAACTGTGTGTGTTTGGTGTCTAAATAATTTCTAAAAAATCAGTTAATGTTAACACAATAAAAGGGCTAAAAGTGCGTGTCAAATTGTGTAGTATGGGCAACCGTTTGAGTGGTTTGTGGTGTAAAAAGACAACAACAAACGACACGAGACAACAAAAAGCACTACAACAACAACAACAATCAGTAACAGAATCAAACAACGACAATAATAAAACACAGAAAAGAAAATCAGGTGCACCAGGTGGTTCAGGTGGTTCAGGTGCTTCAGGTGCTTCAGGTGGTTCTTCAGGTGCTTTCGGTGGCACCTTTCGCTTTGGCAGCACACGTCGTTTATCTTTAACGAGCTGTGTCTCCAGAGATAACAAGAAATCACTGAATAAATCAACCAATTCCGTTATACCAACTATTGAGCAGCAATACGACGAATTTGTCAGAGATTCTAAAAGAGTTTCCAGCTCAAAACCAAAACAATTCGAATCACAGACGCTTCCAAAGTCAGCCAAGTTAACCATGAAGGTTAATGCTCAATTGCCCGCCACTGTCAAGGTGAGTCCATCATCCACACACAGCTCACACACAGTCCATACACAGTCCATACACAGTCCATACAATTTACACGATCCGCAGTTCCAGTGGTCCAACAAGGTCACGCCCCTGTGCCCCTCCCTTACCCGCTTTTGTGGGCGGATTTTGTGCATTTTCAATTCGTCTCGCTCAAAATAATTATTTTCGGTATTTACAGCATTCATTAAATGTGCCAAAAACAAGAAAAATAATAACAAAACAGTAGCAAAAAGACAACAAAATAAAACAATCACAAATAATAAAGCGAAGGGGGGTTTCTGGGATTTCTGTGGCTTACTTAAATAAACTAACGAATGCTGAATACTCTTAAAATTCGTATAAACAGAAATTAACTAACATTTATTTGATTAATCTTTCAAGTCCCTTCCTATAGTCACACTACCCCCAACGAGTGTAGTGTAGTGTAACAGCAATTATGAGTTTTGCTTCTGGTTTTTTTTTTCAGGGAGTTCTGTCATTATCTTAATGCTAAAACAATAATCTTGTCGCAGCTTTCAGCTCTCAGCTCTCAGCCTTTGTTGGCCATAAAATACTTGAGTTGTGACGTAGTTGAGGTGAAGGTCGTTTGGTTTCAGGAAAATCTGTTAGTTTTCTGTGAAAACCAGAGTCAGACAAATGTTGATCACAAGTCGGCAAAGAGATAATACCAGCTTAGTCATTTACATGCTAAAATTAATAATTAATCAACAGCTGATGACATGTAATAAATTCAAGTCTTGGACAAAAGATAGAGATACAATTAATCCATATTACAAAAGATACAAACAACAGCTTTAAGGGGTGTCATCACCGTCGAATACTTTTCAGCTTTAGTGTGTCAAATGTTTTGGTTTGTTAAACAATCTACAGAAATACAATAATAACAATTGAATGTCAGTTTATCAGTCGTATTGAGAGTTGAGAGGCGCATTCCCTTTCCCTTTTAAAATTAAATTAAATTGTCCGTGTAGAATCTAATCTATAATTGCTCAAGTATTTCTCGTACAAAGTCGAATGACCCAATTCCAGTTCAAGTTAAAGTTAAACAAATAAATCAGAAAAATGTGTTCCTGCTTAACGCGCTTCGCATTTAAATCTCAAAGTGCCTAAAAATCAATTACGCGTGAAAATCGAAATGAAACGCAACCGAAATTCCTAAAAAAAAAGCAGAAAAAACTGATAATAACGACAAGAAACGACGCATGCGCAACGGACACCAAGAAATGTAATCGGAATTTCTCTCACGGCTTTTGAGTAATGGGAATGTTGAAGGGAAAAGCCCACAAGGTGGCACTAAGAGATGGCATATCTAAACGATGTGAGCGCTCAAAGATTTGGTCACATAGTTGAGCACCTATGTAACTATCCTAAGTTTATAGTTGTCTTTAAACAAATAATAACTGTTTCTAGTTTTTAAAACATGCAACTGTCTAAAAGTATGCAATAGTTTGAAGCCCCTGATTTACTAGAATTGATTGAGCGGTGCTTTTAAACTACCAAACATTTTCTAGATTCAAATTACATGTTAAAATCTGAACGATCACATAGTAAAGATAATCAAGTTATAACTGTTTTAAGAGTTTAAAGTCTCTGAAACGCCTAAAGGTATGCAGCAGCTTTTAAGCAGTTTTCGTTGAAAGTGTTTAGATACAAAATAAGTTAATACAGGGTATGTTTTGGCACATAACTTAAGTAGAGCTAACTTACAGACTTATCTACTTTAATCTAAACAATATTTTTCGATATATATACCGATAGTTCTTTAAAGACACCCATCCCTAGCTGAGGCTTCCACTGGGGAAACCGACGCCAGTGTGACTGGTTCTGACTGCGGTTCTGACTGCTATTAGATACTCGCACCTCGTAGACACACACATACAGATACGGATACAATGAAAGCTCAGAAACAATGAGTCAGCTCTGAAGAAAACCTTTCGTTACGTTTTAAGATGCACATGGTGCTGTGATTGGGCCAACTTGATGCGATGACTCACAATGAGTTAGGCGAAAGTCATGCCATTCCACACACACACACACACACACACACACACACACACACACACACACTCACACTGGAAAAGATACAAGATACAAAACGTACTTACCAACTTGAGGCGCGTAATTGAAGACAGATTTCTGCACATTTTTTGACCCAGAGTTCGCTTCTCCTTCACTCCAGATGAATCAGCAGTGGGAACCAGTTCATTTTAGTGATCAATTTGGCTTCGAATTCTTCAATTTTGTAGGCTTTAATTCGAGCCATTTATTAATGCTAATCGGTTGTAGAAATTGCCAAAGAGTTGCTGACACATTTGTGACTAATTCTGCCAAGCGGATGCTGCCAAAGTATCTGTATCTGAAAGATACAAAAGTGACGTATGTAGCGCAAAGCACACAAAGTATCTATACATTGATGATAAATTAGCACGTTTCTCTCAGAGACTACATAATGCTCAATCTGTTGCCAAATTGCATAACAAATTGTTTAATTTATTTTTGATTGTTTGTTAATAATATTATTAATTATAATTAGCTTAGAGTGCGATATGTTTCGAATAAAACGCATTTGTTACGCTACCAATTGACCTTCTTGGTTCAATAACATTTCTGTATCTGACAGATACATCTGTGTGAGAGTGTGTGTAGGTGGCGCCACCAGCTGCGGTTCATGGTTGTAATCAAAACCAAAAAACTAAAAACAAAACGCATAAACAAATGTTCAATTTAAATTTTTGAAAACTATTTGCACAAATACAAGTGCAGCTAACTAAAATTGCAGATACACACACACACACACACACACACCCTTAAGTTGTTTTGCACACACTTTAGTATTTCCAGGAAACATTAAAGATTTCAACTCGTTCTGCACATTGAAATGTTTAATAAACAAAAGCCAAATTAACCAAAAATTTAACACAAACATAAAAAGAAAAGAAAACATGAAAAACAATTGAAATTCACGTGTCGATTTCCATTCAATTGTTTTCAATCATTGAACGCCAACCTGAGTCAATCAGCGAATTAAAGACGATTGTTTATTTCTTTAGCGTAGCAAAAAAAACAATAACTAAAACAGAATTTGTTTATACTAATGTCTCATTTCTGCGCGTTTTACAAGTCGAAAGTCGACAAAAAACAAAGAAAGAATTAAACACATTAAGACGCATGTAAAACCAAAAACAACAACAAGCTCAAGAAATTCTCTCACATTAACTGACAAATCAAATTGCAATGAGCATAAAAGAGCAACGAAAAAACTAGTAAAGCAGCGGCATAACGAGAGTCAGCGAGAGCAGGCACTAGCAAGTGTGCAAAAGAGCGTAAGCCGATCTGCTGCTCACATGTGCCAATGCTGAGGGTGAGAGCGAGCTGGCACGACTGGAAAAGAGCGTAAGCTAGTCGACTGCAGGCATGCGCCTCTGCCGATAGAGAGTAAGCAGGTGGGGGCAGAGCTTAAGTAGCATGCAGTGCGCATCTGTCTGCAGTGAGAGTAGCGCGCCAAGTGCGTAAAGAGCGTAAGCCGATCGTCAGCATGCAAATGCCTCTGCCTTTCGCTTGCTTGTAGCGTGTGCCTCTCCGAACGTGGCGCTCTCCAGAAGAGCTGAGAGTGCAAATCAGCTATGAGCGTCGTTTTGCTTTTCAGTCACTTCAGTCTTGTGTCGACCACGCAACGTAAAGGTTTAGAGCGCAATCGAAGACAACGACGCGATAAATAATCGTTAAACGAGTTAAAAATAAATGGAAATGTATGAAAGAAAATAACAACAAATGATAAAAGCTTTAAATAATATTGTGAAATAAATATAAATCAAGCACAAACTAAAAATGTTGTAAAGTGCGTAAAACTAAGCAAATATTTCAATGAAACTGTGCCTCATAAATTATACGACAAATTTAATTTAAATACCACTTAAATAATCCCCAGTGACATATATTTCTTTTTGTTTAAAACCAATTTTATGTAAATTCTCAGCAACACAGCTAATCCAAACTTTGTGGTCGATTTCTTAGCGAATTAAGTGCGATAAAAAAATGTGCATAAATTTACATAGTTTCAGTTAATGGTTTCTTAGCCAGTTTCGATTGGAAAAATATTCAATAAAATCGGAAAAGCGCGTAGGTTGAGCAGAAAAGACGCCCAAACAGAGTTTTGAGTTGGACTAACCCAAAGACACAGAAAGCAGGCAAGAAGAAGAAGAGTGGAGAGGGGTAGGGGGTTCAAAACGGTTAACGCCTGTTGGCCACAACGGAAATTCATTAGCCAAGTTGAACATGAAAGAGGCAAAAACAAGTCAAATTCAAAATGCAAACGGAAGTGAGAATTCCACGTGGGAGTAGCAAGTGTGTGTTAGAGTGGTGTGTGTGCTCTGATGATGAACTTGTACAAGGCTTCAAATTGCTAGATATCATAATCAGCTACTTTATGGCATTTGTATCTGTGAGATACATTTGTCAACGCACTGAAAGCAAGCCAAACCAGTTTCCTGCTTCTTCTTCTCTGGCTTTTTTATGTAAGCCTTTCTCATTGTTCGCATGCTCCACGCACCCTGTAGTCACTGTTAGTGGGGGTAGCATGGGTTTGTTTAGGTTTTGCTTTGATTGCATAAACAAAGTTTCTAGTTGCAGGGTATCTTTCCGTTGAGCCTAGTTAGTAGCATAATTTTAGTTTAGTACTATACTATTTTTTTCAGTGTAGCTTTATTCAGTTTATGCTTTGAATTCTTCTGCTAATTCTTTCCATATTTTCGGTTAACCGTTGCCGATTGTTCTCTTCTTCTTTCTGTTCTGAGTAGCCGGTTCTTTCTTTCTTCTCTCCTCTTCTCGCTTCTTTTTGTTTCTTTCTTATCGTATTTGTTTTCTTTTTTCGACTTAAAGAAACCAGATGTTCGCTGTGTGGTAATTGTTTATAACAATAAGTTTTGCATGTATAAAGAATCTGTAAATATTTTTGGCTCTGGTCTAAAAGGAAAAAGAAAAAGTTATGGGTATTATCGTTTTATTATCGATTTCGTAGAAAATACACTCAAAAAAATTAATAGAATTTGGCAAAAATGCGAAAGTGAATGAAACAAAAGCAGAAAATAGAAAACAAATTACAAAAAGGCGTAAAAAGTGTTTAAAACAATTCAAGTGTTGCACAAGTGCTACTGTAGTGTGTGGCCAGTGTTGTAAAACATGGTCGTGACCACAACACGCAGCCCGTCGACGGCAGCTAACGGTAATCACACGGCCGCACTGCGATCCCGTTTGATATTTCCCCGACAACAACATTATCAGGTAAAGTTCGATTTGATAGTTCCCCCTTCCCCTTACCCTCCTCCACTAGCGCTACCCCACCCCTCAAATATATTCATAACACGCTAAGGGGGTTCATTAACCCTAAAAGACCCGACGACGACGCTCCCTAATGCTTCTTCCCACTCCACTTCAGTCTGAGTCTGCTCCAGTGTTGTCGGCTGCTGTAGAGCTAAAAAAGCTAGAGCAGTAGTAAATCAAGAGGCGTTAAAAGGCTAAAAAGGTCTTGAGTTTAAGTAAGAATGCATAGAAATAAAAAATAAATATAAAATATATTATAAAAATAAAAAATATTATAAAAATAATTAATTATTGCTCATATTCTAATCGTTTTTCAAATGTTTGAGCGTAATTTCTAGTGAAATCATTACTATATTAAAAAAGCCAGAACGTCAGCACTGGTCCACGCTGCTAGTCTGCAAAAGACAGCGAGTGTAAGAGAGGGAAAGACATAAGAAATGCCCATTTATGACTTTTATTATTATCAAGTCTAATTGTTTGTGTGTGTGTGTGTGTGTGTGAGTGCGACGCCGCGGCGTCTTGACCCACGACCAGACACCATAACAAAGCCAAACAAATGAAAGAGTTTTAAGAAATCAGACGACAACACGTAATGCCCAGCCCATTATGCGTTTTTATTACTTTACAGGGTATTTGTGGCCTTGCGTCTAGCTGATCCCAAAGCCAGTGATTGCTGCCGATAAAATGACTTACCATAAAACAAGAAAATATAGAAAAGTCATCAACATTTCGTAAGGCAGTAATTATAGAGTGGATTGTTATACAAAAAGTACAGTGAAAGCTCCCTTGGCCGGACAGCCACGTTTCGCGTATTTTTGTCCGCCCAAGGGGATGTCCGCCTATGGGAATGGATTTTGTAGAAAAATCATGCTCTTGAGACTGTAAAACTTGTCCGTCTAAGGGAGATGTCCGCCTGAAGAAGCTGTGCGCGAGTAGAGATTTCACTGTAAATGGAATTTATCTCCACCCAGCACTACCAAAAATTACATTTATATTTTCTTCAAACTTATCTGAACTTTAAAATGATCTCCTTAGCTAATTTTAAACAACTTTTATTTAAATAGTTTCTAAAAATAAAGCTGCTTTCGTTTAAGTAGCTTATTTAACTGCTTTTGCACATAAAAATATGTGACATTTTAATTATGCAGAATTTAAAACGATTACTTAACTTTTAAACGACTGAAACATAAATTAGAAAATTCTTGTTTCAAGTTACTCGATACTTTTGGAGCCTAATTTACTTTAAAACTTGAATAAAATTTGCATTTTATAGACATGACTTTTTTTTCGTTGTTTTGGGAATTGAAATTTTTAGAATTTTGGAATAGAAATCTATTAATATGATGCGGGCCACATAAATTGGCAAATGTTATTTGTTTATAATTAATTTGATGCGGTTTTTTGTTTATTGCTCGATTTTCGAGCTAAATGCGTCAACTGCAGCCATCTTAGCCGCTTTTAGCCGTAAGTAGTTCCCCAATATTCAAATATTGAACAGTTTCCAATTCTGATTAAACCATCTGCTAATTTGCACTCTCGACCTGGCCCAAAGACAGACGGAATTTCCTCTTTCATCCACTTAACCATATGCGTCGCTGTTTTAAGACCCTGTACTTTGACAGTAAAAGGTATTTTAGGTTTATTTTGCTCCACTTTGCATTTCCCTTATGTAGTCTGCACAGGGTCTCCTGGCAGTCGGGTTCATTCTCTGCAGTTTCCTTTGCTTTTCGCGATCGCTCAATTTTCTTTTGCCCATTCTCCAAAATGAGGCGCGACTGTTTTTAGTTTTGTTTTATTTCTGTGTTCTGCTGCTGCTTCTTCTTCTATGCGTCGCCTTTGTCTATATTAACCACACACACACACACACATACACTCGTACATCTCTGCTCTTACACACATTCATGCATACGATTCCAGAACGTGCCTCGGCCTGCCTCACTCTTTCGCTTACTGACGCCGCCGTTGACGTCAATGGGCGAACAGCGACGTTGACGTCTCTGTCGCCGTCGACGTTGCCGCCTGTCTGTGCGTACGGGAATTTGTTTTATTTTTCTGAATTGGCTGCGTTGCTGAATACTAAGATTTGGGGGAGAGAAACAATTTCAAAAATTGCTGCAATGTCAGCCTTGGATGCTAAATTTAAGATAAACAGAATATAGACTCGATATCTGTACAGTTTAAGCTCATAACTCTAAATTGTGACCAAAGTGAAACGCTGTCTATTTGGGCATAATTTATGTCTCAAATCAATTAAGATAAATTCCAAATAGCGATTGGAGAACTGGACAGAAAAACCGGCTTTTCTACACATGCTTATTATTACCACAGTGCCTCATTCCATTATCGTTTGACAGCTCTGTTTAATTAAAAGCGTCATTCAAAATGCAACGGCAAAAACCAAAAACAAAACAACAGCAACAACAACAAAGTGAGAGCAAGTGCGAAGCTGCAACTTCAATTGAAGGCGCCCTCTGTGAACTGCAGACTGAAATTAACGTGAGAGCGGCAGAGAGAGCGAACGCACTGCTTAACAATAACAGAGAGAGCAACAAGTTCACCCAAAAAAGCTTTGACTGCTGGCAACGCCAGTGGCAGTGTTGCACAGCGCTGCACAGTAAAAGCGCTAAAATACCACCACACACAGTAGTTTCGTATTGTTATTATTGCGGCTGCGGCTGCTGCTGTTGCTGCTGCCAAACAAGTTTAATCGCCCATTCGCTCTCTTTACCGCTCTCCCGCTCTGCTGAAAGTTGCGCTCTCTCACATGTGCTGTGTCCACTGTGCGATATTTGTGCTTTTCATTCAGTGTTTTACATTTCAGTTGTGTTCGTTGCTTCCGCGCGTGCAAAAGCTGAAAACGCAAACAAAACGCGCGTGCAGCGTAAAAAGTGAAAGAAAGAAAAAATCGCACGCGTTTCTAGCGCGTCTTTGAACGCGCCGCGATCTGCTTTGATGCAAATAAAAAACAACAAAGTGAAAATGTGTGTAAAAAAGTGATTTTCTTTTGGTTTTGGCTTTTGTTAATACACAATGTGCACAAAACAATAAAAATTTAAATATATATACAGTAAGAAAAGGTAAATAAAATGGCAAATAGAAGAGGAAGAAAACTTCTAGAAAAAAAGGCAATAAAATTGCTTACTTATTGTTGTTTTTGTTTATAGTAAAGCGTTGGCGTTTGTTGTTGTTGTTAAAATTGCTGTTGTTGTTATTAGATTGATCGCACTCTGTTGTGTCTGATTAGCGGGGTTTTTCAGTGTATGTAGGAAATGCTCGACAAATGGCAAAAACACAAATGTATCTCGCAGATAGTTTTGTATCTGTTTGTGTGTTTTACGCTCGATTGCTTCGATTATGCTTTGATTGCACAAAGATACAAAGACAGCGGACAGACAGACAGACAGACAGTCAGTCGAAGGCATTAAATTTATACACTATTTGGCACTTTTACCTTTTGTACTCTCTGACGTAGAATTTTCGATTGTTTAACCGGTTTTATTGTCGTTTTTCTGCTTCTTCTTTTCTGAAAACTTAACCCACACGCATACGCATACGCATAGCAACTGTTTGTTGTTTGCCGTGGGATTTTAGTTTCAGTTTTAGTTTTAGTTTCTGTTTTATTTGCCCACTATTTATTTATGGCTTATCTTTTGGCAGCTGTTATCAGCAACACACTCCACTCGCCACGCCCCAACCCACCCCCTTTTCGATAGTGCAGTCTCTGGTTGCAACCTGAAACGTTTGGCGCCAAAAGCCAAAAGCAGAAAGCAATAAACAAACTCGTGTCAAGGCCTAACTGCGTCATAACTTAAGGGTTGCTCAGAACTAACCCCTCTCAAGCAAAGTACAGTTGACACTGGCTAAAAAGGTTACTTTCAATTATGGCGAAATATATATACCTAGCTAAACTATTTATTTTTAAATTATGAAATTAATTACATGAATTTTTAGCTAACTTAAATAATTTTTATTTAAATTTAGCTGTTTTTTTGTGGTTCTTGGCACAACCCACACAGGTCTGCTTAATGTAACGACAAATTGCGAGTGCAATCAAAATTAATCTGTGGCTAATGAGACACAATTCGATGGCAACATTTGGTGGCAGCTAATTGGCAACAAGCAGCAAGCAAAAGCCAAGAAAAAAGAACAACAATTGAGATTTGCAGCTGTTTTTACCTCAAATCCGAGGGTGAGACAATGACATTGACCTTGAACCTCAGCGAATTTGCTTTGCCATTGGCCACGGAGCGAATGATCAATGCGAAAAGCGGGGAAAAATAGCAAACAGCGAACAGCGAACGGCCAACGGCAAACTGCAAATCGCTAGAAAAAACAATTGTGAATTATTCAATTTAGTATTTGAATAGTGAATTACCGATTTGATTACATTTAACTGCTAGTTTCTATACTCTTATAGTTCACTTTAAAACTAAAGTCGAAAGCAGGAAATGCTTTTGAGAGCGATGTCATCGTTTGAAATGGCTAAAATGCAGGCTAAATTCAATTACAGCCGTTACATGGCGTTCACTGTCTACAGCAGCTACTCAAAAAGATGCAGCTTTTCCAGCTACACAAAGCAGGAATTTAATTTGATTAGTTACACTACATGCAACTAAAATAGTTGGCGCTAGGAACCTTAAGAAAGCTGTCTGAATGGCGAGCTACAGATACTTAGTTACTAAACAAGTTAAAGAACCTTCTTAAATATCAAAAACAGATTCAAGTTTTGACAGCTATGCTTATGACTTACTTTAAGCCACAAACAGGGATTGTTTACCTGAAGGAATCATTCACTAAGACTTTAAACTAAAGTTTACAAGTTTTGCTTTATAAAATTAGCCTTTTTATCTAGCTTTAACTTGGCTAAACTGACAATTTCACCACTTGGCGTATCTATGAATATTCATTTCGCTATGTTCGCAATAATTCCTTATAAGTAACTTGACATTTTCACTTGTTTATTTCACAACTTGGTGCTATTGTTGACAACTTTTGGCAGACACTGTCTTGTCATACACACACCCACACACAGTCAGTTGGCAATTCCCGTCAAAGTGCAATAATGTTATGGATATTACTAAATACAGATGTTATAGTTGTCTCAGCTGAAACCCACGCTTATTAGGAAAAGAGGCGTTAAGAACAATAGACTTGGCTCAAAGCTGAGCTTAGGAATGCAAACAAAGTTCGATCATTCATTAGACAGCGTTTTTAAGTGGAGTACAGAGTCTATTGTAGTTGTCGGGTAACTAAAGCCTATATTGATAATGTAATTTCAGTACAGGGACTTTTACAGCCATAGCACTCGTTTGTAGCCTTTTCTACTAGTTCTTTTTTTTTGTGGGAGTCTGTGTGGACTTACTAATTAAACAATCATAAAACATTTTATGGTTTATGTTCGCTTAGTTCTTTATCTGCAAACAACAAACAGTAAAAAGGCTACAGCAGAGCTGCTCGACTGACAGCAGCCCAGCAGCCAAAAGTGTTGATATTTTTAAGAAAATATGACCAAAAATCTTTAGAACAAAAGCTTAATCTCCTAACCAGCACCACTTCAAAGTGCTCTTACCAAAATTGGTAAGCTCCTGCCTGACTTTTGGCAGCTGGGCTAAAAACATACACAAATTATTGTCACGAATACATTAAAAATCACTCAAGCGTTGTCTCGTGTGCCATTTTGTTGTCATTTCTGTTGTGGTTGTTTTTGTTGTTGCTAAATTTATTACACAACAGAAATGTGCAAAAATTCAACCCCGCCCCCTTTTGTTCCGCCCCCCTGAACCCGCTCTACCCCCTTTGCCTGCTAAATTCATTTAATTCGCATAAAAACCACATTAAAATCTTTATCAGCTAAGAGAGCCAGTTCTGGCCTTTTTTTTTAGCTTTCTGGCATTTTTTTTAGTATTCCCATTTTATGTTAATTTGTTAAATTTTTAATATTTTTTAATGAAATTCTAAACGCAAATTGAATCAAATTGGGAAGCCTTGAATTGGATTCCATTCGGAATGCTCAGGAATCCCCTTAATGTTAAAATCTGCTGTTAATGTTGCCATTAAACAAATCTTTTTGTTTCATTAATTTTAGTATACACATTTTTTTTTTTTTGCGCCCCAAGTTAATAATAATAAAGACTTTAGTTTAATTAATTTATGCAAATTCCTTTGACTCAAAGCGACAGCGGAATTTAGTCACCTTTTTAGCTTTTTAGCTGTTTTTTTGTAGCAGCTGATTTGTCAAATGATCGGTAAATGTATGTATAGCATAATGGATGATAATACCGGTAGCCAGGTGACCCTCGGGAGTGACGGGAAGGGGTAGGTGGCATTATCTTGGGTATTATGGCTCCGTGTAGTTTTCGATATTAATAACTTTAAAAAGCTGTAAACTGTCAACGGAGCTGAGCATGCAAATTAGTCAAATAGAAACTGAAGAACACTGAAAACTACTAAGGCTACAATCGAACAGAGCCGACTGTAAAAGACCCTGCACTCGTTTTTGAGCACATATTTTTATGCAAATCGAAGGAGTTATGGCAACTAGTGACACGAATTGGTTTATTTAAAGACTTTTACTTTTGCACTAACCGCTCATACCCTCCACACGACAGCAACGATGACAAAGTTAAAGACAAACATTTAAATGCTATTAAAAATTCATTTTTTATATTTTGTTTTCTTGGAAATACGCAAGGAATTCGTGTATATTAAAAGCGATTCAAGCCGCTTAATTGAGACGGTTCACTGTGGTGGCGGGGTCACTGTGGTGTCAGTGGTTGCGCTGGTTTGCGGTTGGCCGTGCTGCTGCCAGCTGTTTGTGGACCCTGTGGTGTCTGTGGTGTTGGAAGGCAGTCAAAACAAACAATTAAATGCGCATAAAAATACCAAAGAAAACTAAAAGAAAGTCTCTTAAATCAACCCTTCCCCTAGAACTGCCCCTCTGCCACAAACCCCATTCACGTTAAGCATACGTCGTGTGTGTCACGTGTGTGAGTGAGGTCAAAAGTTCAAGAAACTTTGCATGAGCTTGACATGCAAATAGAAATATAAAAAACAAACACAAAAGAAACAAAAACAAAGAATAAAATAAACATACAGAGACTCAAATTGAGAATGAGACAAAAGTTGCTTAATTAGATTCTAGCCAGGGATGTCAGCTGGGTTAAAACCAGGGATGTGCTTACATGAGCTACTCTCATTATAGGGGTCGTGTCATTAGCTGTTAAGCAAAGTTTGCAGTCCTTACTAAAGTTGGACCTTTCAATTTTGTATTTACTTTGATCTTTTAAAGTACAGGGTCTACTGTTGTGTGTGTTTCAAAGCACCTACTTTAGAGATTACATGGATTCTTGTATAGAATTTACATACATATTATTAAGATGTTTACTGGGCTGATTAGTTCCTATTTTAAAGAATACTTCTCCCTCTTCAGACCTCTAATAACTGATTTGATTTGGCTGATTCATTTTGTAGAAACCTTGATGGCTGTAATCAATCAACTTTTTGAATTTCGGAATATTTTCTTCAAATAGCTTTTTGAAAACGCCGAAATTTATAGCTCTAGTCCCTGGTTTAAGCAGAACTTACAAGGACTAGGAGCGGGACAGGCTGAAGGACGCAGATAACGTCCAGAAGGCGCCAGAACAATGGATATGAGCAAATCGCGTGTCGCAGTTAAAGCAAAATGCCACACCTAGTTCTGCTCTGTGGGTGTGTGGGGAAAATGGGACACGCGTGGCAAGCCAGCAACACAAAAAACCAGTGGCGCAGTCACACACACGTGACAAGCGCGTAGTCTATAAAAGACCCTGTATTTATTTTAAAATAGTCAGCTTAAGGACTTTTCAGACATTTTAGTTACCAAGTAAGTTTTGTTATAGATACTTTTTAAACTCAGACACGCCTCCTGTTGATCACAAGCACCAAACACTCCTTTTTACTTCTTGCATACAGGGTCTAAAGAGTTTGTTTTAAGGCAACAAAATGACGAACGACCTCCCGTTGTCGTTGTTGTTGTCAGTGCGCGTGGTAGCGCAAAATCCGGCTAAAATCAATAAAAAGCGCAAACACTTTAAGCCATGCTCAGACAGGCAACAACCACAACAAAAGTGAATCACAGCAGTGACTTTAAAGTGTCTCCATCTGAGCCTCTTTCTGCCAGAGATTTCTTTGGAGAATCTTGGCGCTTCCAGGAACCAATTCGACTCCAAACTAGGCAGCCAATGTGGGTGCAAATCACTTGAAACGATTTCTTTAAGCCAAATAAACACAAACACAAATGAGTCAATGTTGGCTAACAATGCGCTTAATTTGAGTAGCCACAAAAGGGAAGGAAGAAGCACAAACAACACTTGATAAAGCGGTTAATAAGAGACAGACGGCGCACAAAACTGGACTCTCAAACTGTGAGGGGTTTGATAGGCATTGGCTGAACGAAAGTGAACTTAAAAGTGGCACAACATTTTATTTCAACCTTTTCTTAGAGATGGTATTTATAAAAACTTAAATAAAGTAGTTAACACTTAAGTTCTCACTGCTTTCCATACAGTACAACACCCCCAAGTGCCCTCCAAACTGCACACAGTTTGCAATGCACTGTCCCCCACTCACTTTCCTTGTATAAAAACAATTTAAATTTTCAAAGCAATTACTTGTAATTTATTACATTGATTGTGAACTTCTGTTGCTCTATATGTACACAATACAATAAAATATAGTTGTAAAACGAAAATCAAATAAAATAAACATAAAATGTTGTTTATTGCACAGCTGAAGATTGGCGTAAATAATACTATAAATAATAAAAAAAGCTTAGTAAAATAACCCAAAGGTTGTGCATACATATCACATAACAGTAAAAAAGGAACATACACACACACACACGCACGCACACACATACACGTAATAGGAAACAAATACAAAGATATTTTCAGAGAGAGGCACAAGTACAAAAGATCCAAGTACAATATATATAGCTTTAGTTTTAGACGATTTTCGATGGAAATACAAATACAAATACAAATATATATGTATAAAGATATCACATACACTCACACCCACTCTCTCTCTCTCTCTCTCTCTCTCTCTCTCTCTCTGTTTCTCTCTTGCTCTCTCACACACACAGAGTTATACAGTTAGTTGTGTTTTGTTTTGTTTTGTTTAGGCCTTAATCTTGCGTCCCAATTTGGTAACAGCATATTTGTTGGCATCACGTCCAGTGCTGCTGCCACTGCCGTGAGAGCTGCTGTGGTGACCTTTGTGCTTGCCAATCCCATTGCTCTTTGACCTCGTCTCGAAGAGCACATCCGAATCCGTCTCCGATTCCGTCAGCGATGTGTTCCGTGAATCTAAAGGATATGGGAATTCATACAGTTTGATCAGCAATTTTATCTAGATTATTAGTATCCGCTAGTCCAGTCTCTTTCCATTCTCTCTACTTGGAGACTTTTGGTTTTACTTACAATTGGCTGCCTCCTCGTCCTGAGCCCCAATCAGTGCATATTTCTGCACCTTTTGTCGCATTCTCGGCTTCTTGTTCTGCCGACAGGCGCAAGCAATGCCCCAGAAGACGCCCGAGAGCAGCAGACAGCTGGCAATCACGCCCACAAACACGTATAGGATGGACCAGTCTGAAAAACATTGAGTGAACCAAGAATCCATATAGTTTCTGGTGTCGCCGTTGGTTTCACAGTTTCTAATTACCGCAATTGGCCTCATCGTTGTCCAGAAAGTAACCCACCGAGGGCATCCAGAATGCCTCGCACTCGCAAGCTCTCGTCGATGGATTGCACCTGCCGTGTCCGGAGCAATTGTTCTGGCATATTGTCGTGCGAATGTCCACGTAGAGAGCACCCAAAATGGAGGCATCCTTTTGAAGTTTAGCACGCAGCAAACGCTCCACGTGGAGTCCATCCAGTGGCTTTGCTGACTTTCCATTCGGCTGGACGTAGAAGACGAGCACAGCTGCCTGTGTGTGCAGATCGTGTTTCAGTTCACGTATCTGAATCTTGTTGTCATCGCCAAGGAGCAGCTGCAGTTTCTGCACAGTCGAATCGAGCTCCGCTTTGGTAATCACCGAAATGCCCATGGGCAGAGTCATTTCCACGAGATACATCAACATGGGATCAGCGTGCACATTTATGCTAACGGTATCGGTGCCTGTTAAGCCCTGATCATCGCTCACCGTCAGCCTAAAGACATAGCGTCCCTGCATCACATTCGTGAGCTGCAAAACAAAGCGAATTTAATGGGAATCCGTTGGTAAATTTCTCCGTTCTTTGTCCTACAATCATTACGGACTGTTTGTCTGTCTCTCCGACAATGACGCCCGCTGCCAAGCTGTTATCCTCACGTGTCCAGAGGTATTTGACCACAGCCAGATCATCCGAGGATTGTGAGCCATTCAAGTAGATCGCTGTTACAGGCAGCGTTATGGTGCGATCTCCGCCAGCATTTGCAATGGGCGCCGCATTGCGTTCTAAAAGGAGATTTCCATTTGTGTTAGGACTTTTACTCTTTCTCCATAGTAGTCTTTTCCAACTCACCCTGCACAATCTTCACCCAGGTCGTGTCCTTAGCCGTATTGTTGTTCTCATCCGACACACTCAACTCGAACTGATAAAGTCCGAGCGTTAAGCTTGTGGCATTGGCAATCTAATCCATTATAGTTTAAGCATTACTTTAGCTATGTTTGGGGCGTTTCTTCCAGTACAACTCACCGACTGATTTGCCTTCAGTATCACCGCATTGTTAGGTCCACTCAGCTGCTTCCACTGATAGCTCTTGATGGCTATGTCATCCTTGGACTCCGAGCCGTTTAAGAGCACCCAATTCACTGGCAAATTGCTGGTCTAAAATAACAGTTGATTTGTTAAATTCTAACTACTCCTACAGCTCTAAACTGTTTCCTCAACTCACCACATTGACTCCCGCTTTGACCACGGGCGGAGAATTCGTTGGTGGCTTTACAAAGACGTGAACTTTGGCTGTGCTCGACTGACCGCTGCCATCGGTGACCTTTAGGACAAACGTGTACATTCCCTCCTCGAGATTGGAGAGCTGTACGTAAGGTGTTCGAGTGTTTTGCATGTCCACCGCTTTGGCCTCATCGCTGGCATCTTTGGTCCACTCCCAGGCAACGATTTCATGATCATCGGAGCTGGCGGTGCCATTCAAGGTCACATTATTGTTGGGCAGGTATAAAATGACGGCGTCTCCGGCATTTGCCACTGGAGCATAGTCCGTCTCCTTGAGCACAGCAATTGTGGCCGTTGTGGAATTGGTGACATTGTTTGAATCCGTTACGGTTAATTTAAACGTATAGTTTCCGGGTGAAACCAGATCCAATTGCAGCGTGTTCACCTCGGGTAACTGGGGCTGATACCCAATAGGACCCGAAATAACCTCCCAATGCCAATTGATGATCTTGTCATCGTCGGTGCTCGGACTGCCATCGAGTACGGCATTCGATGTGGGCTGTCTGATGACTTGTTCCCGTGGTGAAATGATCACCTGAGGTGCCTGATTTATACGCTTCTCGGGCAGTACGGTCACATTGGCCGCTGCCTCGCCAAAGGTACCATTATCGCCTGTTACGGTCACCTTAAAGGTGTACAAACCCTCGGAGAGGTTAGAGAGCTTCACTTTTGATTTACTTTGGTCCGAAATGGTGCCATTCATGGGTCCCTTGGGCTGGGAGATCAGTGTCCAGAGGTACTTGTACTTTGTGCCACTTGTCTGCTCATCGGGCACTGTAAAGGCCGCCAAGGTCACCTCCTGTTCGGGTAACTGTACATCTTTGGACATCACCGAGACCACAATCGCTTTGTTGGCCTGTTCAGACTTTCCAGCCGATGGCACTGCCACAACTTCGGGTATATTCTCACTCCCAGCAGCTTCCTGTGTGTCCTCGGCTATAGCCTCACTACTGGGCAAATACGCGCTGTAAGGCACCGCAGGCATTATACACTTAAGTTGTTTATTTCGCATGAATCCTGGTTTACAACGGCAGAGACCAGTCACCGCATTCGCCTGAAGCGGAACACACTGCTCCTGCAGCGGACACGGCGTGTCTATGTCGCAGCTCAGGAATTTGGCACTATTCGCCAGCTCAGAGGCACCGTAATAACTGAGATCCTCATCGTTATCCTCGGGCTGTTGCATCAGCAGCTGCTTCATGCGCTTCTCCGCAATGGGAAATTCATCGTCGTCGTAGGCATTGCTGTCCTGTTAGAAAAAGGAAGCTTTAGAAAGCAAAACAAGACATTTTTATACCCCTGCAGAGCAAGATTTAAGCAAGATTTTTCTGAACTGTTGTATGACAGCTATGTGATATAGTAGTCCGATATAAATCACACTCGTTAAGAATAGAAACAAATGACAGAATTGTGCCAAAACATCCATTTCCGATATCTATTCTGGCTACCCAAAACAAACACTCCCTCTGCAGCGGAATATCATACACTCCCGGCAACTCACTTGGAACGATAGACGTCTTGGCTGCTTCCAGAAGTTGAGCGATTGCTCCGAGTTGTAGGGCAAAACCTCCGCCTGCTTCGCTGACTTGAGCAGTTGCGTCCAGGTCTCTGTGGAATCTCCTACTGGGTTAACCAACACCATTTGCACCTTTTCGTTCTCCCGTTCACGGGGTAGTGCCTTGGGCAGACACGCCTCGTTGCTGGCACAATGAATGTGGTAACATTTTCGCTTGAAAACGAGCACAACATTACACGAGTTCACCTGGCTTTGATTCAGGGACAGAGATGGCAACTGTGACTGCGACTTTTCACAGCATGCTTCCAGACAGTTCCATAAGTAGGTTTCCTCGTCCAGTACTTGGCCAACTTCCGGTTTGTATTCCACAAAGATTCCAGCCAGCTGTTCATCTCTTGGCGTTGCATTCTCAAAGACATGTCTCAACATGCGCGAGCACACGGGCAATTGTTTGTTATTCTCCGTCTGTTTACCTGAGGACAACAAAGCGTGCTGCGTTGTTGTTGTACCTGGCCCTGCGGAGGCCACTCCCCCTCCACCGCCCACTTCAGAGCCAGCAGTCATGACGTCGGCTGACGCGTATGCTGCTGACGCCATCCACATTGTCCAGCAGAAAAGCAGCCATTTTTCTTTTCGCCGACAAGTCGCAAACATTTTCTTATTCAACACAAACACACAAACACTTTTAATTCACTTTGAAAAACACTTAAATGCACTGCGCGTTCTTGAATCGTGCATAAATTAAAACATTTTTAATCACTTTGGTGAAGGGCTTCAAGCGCAGCAGCAGCAGAGCGACCAGTGTGTACACAATTGCGTAAAAAAATACCATCAAATCAGCTGTTTAACTCCCAAGCAACTCTGCGCAGAACAAAGCAGTTTACAGTGCTTCGTTCTGTTAGCTAACAGTGCTGTAAGTTACCTTTGGGGACAACTTAACTCCGCGCAGACTAAAGCAGTTAACAGTACACAACGCTGTTGGTAGCTAATAGTGCCATAAGCTACCAGCGTACGGCTCTGTTAACTGACAGCGCTGTAAGTTCGTTACATTTTGAAACCTCGTCACTTATTTTATTGCGTGTTTTATTATGAGAGAAAACAGAATAAAGTAATAATAATTTGTATTTGCATAAATTACACGCCGAGTATTTATTTAAGAATCGCAAATCGCAAAAACTGGTCGCGTGCGCCCACACACACACTCAAACACACGCTAGCAAGCAAAAACAATACAGCCAACACACATCTGTTGTTGGCTAAGAAACGGGCTCGAATCGGCAAAAAGGCAACAAAAAGAGGCAGCAGCGTGACGCCCACGCGTAAATGGAATTTTAATCAGAAGCGATTTCAATACAATATTAATTATGTACATTCATTTGATTTGCCTTTTGCAACAAATCCAGCGCAAAACTCTTAACAAAACAAAGAAAATAAAACCAAATTGATTAACATAACAAAACGAAATAAACATAAATCAATTGTTGAACTTTAAAATTGTTGTTTGCATTGTTCTTGTTGCTATTTCTGTTGTTTAGTTAGTTAGTTATGGGTTCTGTTTTATCTAAAGCTCAGTATTAGCGAGCAAAGCAGCAAGGCGCCCATTCAAAAGTTGGGGAGCCATTAGACCACAGTTTGAATAACATTTTCCCTATACTTTATAAACAGAGAAATAAATTTATTATTAATAAACTACACTCGAATTTGTTAAGCTTCTTTAGAAACATTTTAATTCATAAAAATCTGCGAGTGGAGTGAGCAATTAACACGTAAACATTCCAAGTGATAAGTTTAGTTAAATATTTATTTGGCTCAAGATTAAATAACAGTCTGCTGAGTCAAGGGAAAAGAACATAGAAGAAGACTATAAAGACTAGTTAAAACGAATCTAAATACTGTATATAAACTAACAAATAAATTGTCTATCGTTTTACAGATGACAGACTTCTCGGATAGTTCACAGAGCAACATGCTGAGTCCAGCGACAACGCTGATCGAGAGTTTCAACAAGAAGAGCGGCTCTACAGCGACCACGCCCCTGCAGCTCAGTTCGACGCCCACACTAAATGGCAGCGTCAATGGTGTGGGGGGAGCAGGAGCAGGTGGAGGAGTAGGAACTCCCCTCACTGCTGGTTGTACAACAGTTGCTACCAATTTGGGAGGCAGACAAATCAATACGAGCGCTAGTTCATGCAGTAGTCTTAAGGAAACCTCACATCAGTCCACATCCACATCGCAGCAGGTAAGAATGACATTAAAAGACCCTGTACTTGTTTATTGCCTAAAAAGTCAAAGCTGTGACTAATTTTAGCTTTTCCAAACATGTCCAGTCAAAATTTACTACCAATCAAGCTAGAAAAGTCTTTAATTTGTCACTTTGTTACACAATTGACTGAACATAATTTATGAGACAATTTGGAAGTTTTGTGTATTAAACTCTGACGCTTTGCTATTTTTAAACAATTACTTAAGCCAGAAAAAAACCTTCGACCAAGTGTGTTTCGAGTGATAAGCGAAGGCAGTAAACTTGGTCAATACGTTACTCGGTTAACAAGTTAAAGGTTAACGAAACGATTTCTGATTTGATAACAGAATCGAAACAATTGCTATTGATAAGATTAGTGGCATTCCTGCCACAACTGGCGTCACAGCGGCTGCTGTTAACTCAAAGTCAATTATTCTGTGTATTTTGAGTTGATTTTGGCCTAATCATTTGGTATTCATTTGGCTATTCACACTGTGCGTTTATTGATTGAGCCAAAAGCTATAAAATTAATTGCTCTTGGCCAAGTTTGCATACAAAATAACATTGGTTCATTATTTGTAGCTGTGAATAGTCTGTTTATTTGTGGATTCCCTTCAGATAAGATTACTTTAGCGGCATTTGCATTGTGCTCTTATCAAACCATTTGACAACTCGTATTGAATCATTTGGCTTCAAAATAGTCGCTTACACGCCTCAGTTTCTATTGACTTGGTCAAGTATTTTTTTTTTTAAATATTACGCGTGTCATTAGCGCTGACAAATGCCGTAAGCTTTTAAAATGCAATTAACAATTTTATTTAATAGAAAAGCTAATAATTTAATAGGCAGTTTACCACTTTTCATTCGCCGGTTTTCAAAGCCAACTCGGGAGATGGAGTGAGGGAGAAGAGAGACAGGAAAGAGAGTGAGCTTTTAAGCAGTTGTTTTCAATCAGAGCTTAAGCTGAGCTGTACAGCGAGACAGTGTTGCCAAAACTCGCAGCTAGATTAATAAAGAAAGCCAAGGAAAATTAGTTTAACACCATTTTGGTAACAAGATCACACACATCGTATGAAAGAGTGTAGAATGCATATCTTAATATGACAATTAACCAATAAACCAATGGAAAATAAACGTAAATATTGGATTATAGTTCGATTTCTTTTTGCTGGTCTCCATAAAACAAACTAAAAGCGTTGAAATGTAAATGAATTTTATTATAATTGTGTTTAAGTTACTAGAATTACCCTTGACATCGTTTAGAATTCTAGCACAGACTCCCCTAGCGTATATATTTAATTGTTTGGCTCTTACCGCATTTTAAAATGGCCCTTAAAATGGCTTGACTAACTGTATTAACGCAAAAATACTGTATAGATATGTCAATGTTAGCCAAGTGCCTTTCTACGAAAATTAGCTGTCCGAATCGGTTGACATGCGAATTTCTAGCTAAAAAGCTTTTATTTTAAGATCAGGCCAAGAACCGATACGAATGCGATTCGTGGAAATTCATAGAATTTCTAGAAATTATAGTGAATGTAATGCTCAAAACAGACTTGCCAGATAAAACAGGCATTAAAGCATTCAATAAATATAGCGTGGGAGTGAGACGAACAAAACTTAACAAATAAAGCAAAACACTATAAATCAAAAGCTTAAATTCATATAATTTATACAATACTCAAATATAATTGACAAACATGGCATTACTAAATAGAAGCTAATGGACTTTATTTATGGCCAATAAATAATAAATGTTTTATATGTTTATTATTTTATTAGTCACGTTTTGAAAGGATTGAGAGAGCAGAAAGAAATTTCAAATTTGCTAAACATTTAAATAGTTGCTTAAACTATCGATTATGTAAATTAATTGTTAATAAATTGTGCATAAATTAGCAGCTTATTAGATAGTGTACAGCATGCACAACAGTTTTTATCAACAAAAGCACAATAATTATAAACATAAACACAACAAATGCTAAATAAAAACAATTCGCTTTCCTCTCAGTTTTTTTTTTTTGTTGTTGTGTTTTTTACGATCTTTGGTGTTAATGCAAAAGAGCGACACTAATCAAGTGAGTAAACATCTCACAGATTAAAACGGCAAACGAGATACAAGCAGCAACACACACACAGATACACTCACACACATACAGAGAGCGGGTTTGGCTTTAAAGCTTAGCACTGAACGCGTTAATTAGAAAATAGCTGGGACTAAAACGTGAGGCTCTATCACAACTAAAAGAGTTATGGAAATGCAAACTACAAAAAACACTGCATAAATTAAATAAAAGATAAAAATAGTAAATTGTTGTTGTAGCTGCTGTGTTTGTTGTTGTTTACATTTTGATTTCCTAGAACTCTCGGCGCTGAGCTCACGTCAATGGGGTGTTCCCACTAGCCGTCCCGCTCGCACCCACATTGATCGAGCGGTGCCACTTTAAAATTGTGACAGGCCAGTCGACTGAGAAGTCGCTGTCGCTGTCGACGTCGACGTCACCGTCAGACAGTGCTGTCAAATTAGCCTTTTAGTAGCACACTTATAGATTTTAAAATAAAGTAGTAAGAAAATAAATAAAATATTTTGCATAAAACCTTAAAAATATAACTTGAGTACAAACAGTAATGTACAATATAATAAAATAATATAAATTTAGTCTATTGGTAACAATTTAAAATATAAGTCTAAGCTATTGCTACTTATTCCTCACCTAGCTCTTTTTTAATCGCTTGTTAGCACTGTTGTCGCTGTCACTCGCGTCGCTGCCGGCGTCAAAAGCTCTCAAAGCTCCAACTGGCGAGCAACAGCGTCTGCCAGCAGTTCGCTCATTTTACTTTAGTCAACGAAACGAACGAGAAGCGAGCGTCGCGCGCAAATAAAAATAAATTACATAGAAACGTCGAAAAACGTCGCAAAAACGTCGCCAAATATTCAATATTTGTATAGAATTTGTTTGTTTGCCAAAAACGTGCTGTGTTATACTTTTTTTTAAGCCGTGTGACGACTGAGCCTCCTTCAAAAAACATAAAATAACAACGAATTTTTAAACGAAAAGCGCAAAAGTTAAAACGAAACTTTTTGCCAATTAACGAGTAATTAAAACGAACCCAATTTTTTGTTATCAGTATTTTCTACATACACAAAAAAAAATCGAACAACGAACAACAATCATAATAAAAAGTAAAAAAGAGGAAACCTCGAAAGATTATTTTTTGGGCGAAAAGCGTGAAAAATATTAAAGTTCAAATCAGTCTGCAAAAACGTCTTGTCAGCGTGTGAACCAGGAAAAAATAAAACATCACCACAAGTACGGCATAATAATAGATTATTTATGAAAAAATCAAGTAAATATATTATAAATAGTTGCAAGTTTATAAATCTTTAAAGCGTTGAAAGTGCGCGTGCAAAACAAAAAAAGAATCTAAAGATAAACAGACACAGATACTTTTGTCTGACATAGTGTGTGTGTTTTCTGCTGATAAGCACATCCAGGCGTTAAGTTAGTTTCCAAAATAAACGCCAACTTATGCCAGTGACAAGTTATTACGTATACGTAATATTCTCTTTTAAATTGTTTGTGGAAAAAAGGAATTTCCAGAAAACTTTCGACTCCAAGTTAGTACATATTATTAATGCTTTAGCTTTAGCGAACAACAAAACACACACATAATATTGATAAATTAGTAAATGACGCAGTCTTAAGTCTTGAGACCGCTAAAGGTTTCCATATTCCTATCTAATCTATTGACTGACTTCGTGTCCAAGTAACTGATCGCTAGGCCCACTTGCCCCGCCCCCCTAAAACTGTTAAAATATTTACTAATACAATGCCAGCGGCAAAAAAGAGCAGAAGAATAGGCTACAATGGTGCTAAGCGACTTTTAAAGACCTTGTAGTGAAATAAGATACTCAATTTAAAAGTATCTTTGAAATATGTCAATAAAAGATACTTGATATTTTGATTTTAAAGCGATTACAGCTATATTATATGATTATTTTGAGTTTAATACGGCTTTAGAGCGCAGAGTTGTCTTCTATATGAATTCTTAGCCGACCGCTTGTGCCTTTCCTCAAGTACAGGGCCTATGAAAAAGAAACAAAAAGAGAACGTCGATCACTTGGCAGTCGGGGAATTTTTCCCTAGGCAATTGCGATAAGTACGCTTCATATATTGTGCCATAGCCAAAGAGCGCGAGAGAGTGCGAGAATAAGAGAGAGGGGGGGAGTGAGAGGGAGAAAGAGAAGAAGTGCTCATAGTCTACCGTTCATTGATTAAGTATTACGAATCCAAAGACCCAACACAATGTGCAACTTGATTATGTCCAAATGCGAACAATTATTATTTAATGATCGTAATATTCAGATTTATATGTTTTATTAGTCATTTGTCTTGGCGCTTTCTAGCGACTTTTGAAGAGACTACACCCACATATATCTCAACGACAACGACACGTTTCCTTCATTTTTGGCGCTTCTGCTTTGTCGACTCTGTCGACTTTTCGAGACACAAAAAGCAAAAATTGAAATGGTTCCAAAATTAGAATTGATTCGTAATTTCGCAGCATTTGTCAAAACGCAAGAAGAAGAAGATTTTGCCCCCTTTGAGTTGTTTCTTCCGTCAACTTTTTGTTAATATACAAAAGTATTGTTAGCCAAACAAATAGAAAATAAATACTATATAAAATATCTATTAGGACGCAACAATAACTAATAATTTGAGTTGTTGAAATGATTGGCTATGGCATTTTTAGCTGAGAAATTGGTTGGCAAAGCAATGATTGTAAAAAGATTTAATTATTTAAATAAATAAAAATTTTAAAATAAGTTTCCCTCAAACAACGATTTGAAAGGAATGTGTTAATTAAAGTGAGAAGTCATATAAAAACTATAAAGCTTTTAATATAAAGCTGTAATATACAAATAAGATATGTATATTTGTTCCTGTCTCTGGCCTGTCTCTTGTAAACTAAAGTCCCAATAAAAAACTTAAATTAGTTTAGTTAATTTTAAAAAATAAACCCATGACTAATGCTGCATCACATACAGTATGAGACTAACAAACACTTGTATGATAACTTATGGAAAAATATAATAGAAAACTTGGACAATCAGCACTTGAATTAGCTGATGAATCTCGCAGTAGATAGACAGCAAAGTTCTCTCATTCTCGCTCTTTTGATTTGTGTCTGTGAGCAATAAAAATCATACAACATTTGATATTTGTTTATCAGAAGAAGAACAAAAGACAAGAGCCATCTATCAGCCAAAAAAGCTGATTTATAGAGGCGACAAAAGTGTGCGCATACACAGATAACAGACTGTAGCAAAAGAGATTCTAGATATAGACACATTCTTATACTCGTGTACATTTGTTTAGTGAGAGCGTAATATTTGCTGCACAACTGTCTGCATATTTTGCATATTAGTCAACCGAATCATTGCCAAAGAAAACAAAGATTTCTATGCCTTTCTTACAATAATTTTCATCTTTTTTACAGGTTGTAAACAGCAGCAGCAGCAGCACAACGACGCGAGTTGAAAAGAAATCACAGCGTTTGCATCACATCACATCCTCGTTATCATCATCGACAACACAAGCATCTTCTTCATCATCATCGTCGTCGTCTTCCTCATCAACGTCTTCGGAAATGAAGGCCGCAGCCGTAAAGCGCGATCTCAATGATATCAAAATGTCCATGTCGGAACTGGAGCGTCTCACAGCGGCTCCAACGCAGGCGAGACATCATCCATCGATCGATGACCTCAGAGGTCTCAACAATGAAGACAAAATAACGCAGCTAAAAAAGAAGTGAGTACAGACGAGTAGTTAACTTTGAGAAGAAAGAAGTTGGGTAGATCAGACATCAATGTTTTAATCTGAATTATTAATCTAAAACTTTATCACATAGTTGCAGAATAAGACAATTCAGAATTATAATTCATATCAAAATTTATATTCTTGCAGAATGCGTGCCTCATTTGAGAATCTGGTTGATGGGGATGATGATAACAGTTGCCATGGCATAGTCACGACTCCAGATGGCGATGATGATTGCACACACAAACATTTTGGCAGTGGTTTGGATCTAACACATCCGACAGCTGCTCAACTGAGTGCCAGCAGCGGTTTGACTGGCTCGAATAAAACCATCGATACTATTAAATTCGAGGAGAAGCGTTCCAAATCGATGGCAACCACAAAAGTTGTTGCCGATGGATTTAGCTCAGAGCAGGCGACCAGTAATTCAGCGGAAATGAAACGATTACAGGCCGGAGACATTGATTACAAAGAGGCTAAGGCTGCGTCAGCGATGCGAAATCGATTGGAGGTGGACGGCGTCAAGACCGAGGAGAAGGCAGCCGTCATGCAGGTGAGCAATCGATCGGTCAAACGATCAATCAATTAATGAGTATTTAGCTAATTACATGCAGCACTTGGGCTTATGACTATAACATACCCTATAATTAGAGTAAAGTGTGTAAAATTCACTGCATACTTTTAGGAGCTCAAGTTGCATGAAAAAGTTTGAATGACTTAAAACAGTAATTACTTCTGCCGCCTCGCTTACTCCAAAGTTTCAAACATTCCAGACTTAATATAGTTCTTTAACCTTCTTATTACTATACAAAAATAAACTGTCTTTTCTCTTTGTGGCAAATTGTTGCTGACTTCTAACTCGCCTATGCTCAAGCACAATAAACACTCCACGTCTCACAGAGTTATGCCGCTTTTTGCCCTTTTGCAAATACCAAACACTATTCTACGATAAGATTTCTTCGTTGTCATTGAACTCTGTTATTTAATCAGAGCTTTCAAAGCTCAGTACTCAGTATTTCCCCCGTTGGCGATGACCCGCAGTTAAAGCTCTCGCTGAACCCAGTCAACTGTTGTGCTCTTGCCCTGACGGGACACTCCTTTCAGTATAACTCCGTCGCGTGCATGCTAGGGTCGCATTTTGTGGCACACACGAGCCGTTAATGACGGCGCCGCCTTGTTTTATTCGTTATATTTATGAAAGTGAAAAGTGTCGCTGTGGAAATAACTGAAAAATTCCCAAGTTTCCCGAAAACTCTAGACGAAACGAAGGTAATCGATTTTCTCATGTTTGCGCCTCTGTGGCGCCCAAAAGTGGGCAACAGTTTGTGTTGAAATAGCAGTGCGTATACGTAATATGTTCTTCTACAAGTGCCAGCAGCTCCAAAGGAGCCCAAAATTACTGCGACATTTCTGCAAACAAGAAACACCTGCGAAAAGATCAATGCTAAGAAAAATTCAGGTACAAATTTAACGAATTTCTCAACAAGGGTTTCCCAGGGCAACCTTTTTGTTTGTGAGTTTATCTAATCAATGTATGACTGTGTGTGTGTATGGAAGGGGTGATTGAAGAGCTGACGAATGCGTATTACAAATTAGCATAAATTGTTTTATGATGGGTCGTCATAAACATTGCCAGCAACGCAATTCGAATACAGATGATGCAATGTTACTCTGCCTATTGCATGTAAATAATTCCAAGAAACAGATCAAAAGTTAAATTCAGTATGATTTTAATTGACAAAATTCAATTGTGTAAGTTGCGAAGAAGGGCGTTAATTTGTGACATTTTCAGTTAAGTATAGAGTAAAGAAATTTTGACTTTTAAAGACACCGTAAAACCAAATACAAAATGTTCTTGAAAAACTTTTGCAGCACAGTAGTAAAAAACCTAGAAATCTTCAACAACTTAATATAAGAAACACTGTTTCTTCACTTGCAATCCATCAAAAGTAAACTAACTAAATCCCAACCAAAATGTCTGGCACTTGCCCAATTCAACAGATACGCTCCCAGAAAACTTAAATCTGCCCAGAGATAAAATTGATCAATCAAATCGAATAGTTTTAAAAGTTTTTGAAAGCCTGCCAACAACAAAATTTCAGTTAAAAACTTCAATGTGCTCAAAATGTAAATAGTTTTTAGTTTTCAGTTTTCGTCGCTTTTTGATTTATTTCGCTATTATTTGTACGCTCACAATTCTATAGAATTTGCTACTTAATTTGTTCTCCGACTTTTTGTTCTCGTTGGGGAGCAAAAAAACAAAAACAAAAAATAGAAAAAACTTTTATTTTATTTTCGAGCATTTTTGCTTTAAATAAAATGGCACTGAGCGTTTTACGCTCCTCAGTATCAGATCAGCAATCGACGCGAGCGTTACGCTATATAGTCTGACAAGTCAGAAATATATAAACGTATATATAAAGCGAAATTTATAAATATACAAAATAACTGAACACTGCAGTAATTAGACAATTGGCACTAGAATAAAAACGTCAATTAGCCAACGAGGAAATCACAAATGAAACAAACCATCGGATTGATAAAACCAAAAACAAGTGTCACAGAATTAGAACTTGACCTTCCGATCGTGGATTATTTCGATTATATTCGATTTTAAAAATAAACACGACGCAGCAACAAGTGGTGAAATTCTCAAAGAATTCTATAGAAATGTGCGAAAACTAAACTAAAAAGAAAATTTGGAAATTTCGGAAAATTTTAAACTAAATTTGTGAGAACTTACTTCGAATTCCAGTTAAAAACAGTTTAAATGGGTTATCGCTTTCGTCAATATGTGAGATATTTAACAATTATTTGTTAAGTTTTGTTTTTACATGTGTTTTTGTTAGCATAACTGTGCTACGGAGCCAAGTGTTATACAAATTATTACAAGCTCAATTTGTCGGTCAATGTCAACGATGCTCTGCGAGTGAGATGCGCCCTTATTATCTCTCTGTCTCTCTCACTCACTTTCATAAACACTCACTACACATACATATACACCCACACACACGTGTGTCAGGCAATTTGTGCGCTATTTTTATGTGAATCAAAATAAATAACAACAAATAAACGATCGAGTATAACACTCTGAAAACATTTCACGCCGCGTCTTTTCACAAGAAAGAAAATTGAATCGTTCAGCAAATAATTAAATAATTAAATCAACTGAAAAATCGGAAAATTCTTTCTCCCGCTGAGAAAATCATGTCGAATCAAGCGCCTTGGCCCGTGCGTAAGGGGATCTTTCGCTCGACGGGACAATCGGATTTTGTACCCACTCGTTCTCCCAGTCCCATTGTTGAGATGCCACTCTCGCCGCCGCCCGTTGCCACGCCTCTTAGCCGTTTTGCGCAGAGCTCACCGTTGTCACCGCCGCCGCAGCCCATACAAGTATTGCCTCTCACAACCACAGCGAATTTATCCACTGCATCGGCTGCCAGAATGTCTGGAGCATCTTGCAGCTCCTCTTCGTCTTCCTCCTCGTCCGGTTCCTCCTCTTCCTCTTCTGCCTCGTCGTCTTCCTCTTCTAGTTCAAGTTCTAGTTCACACACCAGAGTACGTAAAAGTTCTAATCCACCTTTGCAGCCCGTTGCCGCCAATTGCCCCCTATCGCCATCACCACCGCCCGCAGTCTCCGCTGCCCCAACAACACAAACACAAACCCCGCCCAACAACAACAGCCACAATCAGAACCACTCACCAGCTATAGTCACCACAACAAATCATAATCAAAATATGAAATCGAATGTACGCGAAATACCCATTGAGGTAGAACAAAGCAAGGTATAACAGCGGCTAAAGTCAACAACACTAATTTTGAATGCCTTTTAACACTGTATATATCCTCTTTTTATAGCTTAACAATTAGTATAACATTTAAAAAACTGTTATACGCTATAATTGAGCACTGTTTTCAACAAAAATTCATTTCACTTGGCAGAGCATGTAGTGCACAGGTTTAAAACGTGTGTATAACAGTTTATGAAAACTGTTATACTAGCATATTTTAAAGCTACGATTGTAGTATGTATAAATAAACAAGTGTAATTGGTTGCATTAATAGTTTAGCGTTGTATAACAGTTGGAAAACTAGTTTACTGCAGAAGAAAAGCCCATGCAGCATGTAATTAGCTTTGTAAACAACATTTGAAACTGTTTAAAAACATTTATTAACAAATTCAATGCTTTAAATCACCTTCTAGGAAGCCCTCTCGCTGCGTACAGGCGATATTACACAGCAGGCGAGCAACAAGGTTGCCGCTGCAGCGATCAAAGTTCAAAGCGACAATTTCTCGGCTGACAAGAAGGCCATATCGCAATCGCAGCAATCACAGACAATGACCTCGAATGGCATAATCAGCCAGGAGAAGCATGTGTCATCGGCATCACAAGCAAATTACTCCATGACACACAAAGGCGTATCCAGTACGGGCAGTAGCATGATCTCTTCCAGCTCGCAAATGTCTGCAACAAATGGTCAAATGATCAAGCTCAAAGATCTCAAGCTCGATGATCTAAAGTCATTGACGGCCGGTAGTGGTCAGCAGGAAATCGAGCAGGCCATCAACAAGTATTCAAATGTATTGACCTCCTTTGTGAGCACTCTGCAGGACGATGACAATAGCAGCGTGGTCTCGGGAGGAAGTGGAGGCGGAGGAGCTGGCGAAAAGAAATCAGCAATGCTGCAAAAGATCAACGAGGTGATCAGACGTGCCTGGGCTGTGCCCACACATGGTCACGAGCTGGGCTACTCGTTGTGCAATTCCCTCCGTCTCAGCGGCGGACTCGATCTCCTCATGAAGAACTGCGTACAGCACAACATTGACTTGCAGTTCTCATCGGCTCAGTTGCTGGAGCAGTGTCTGACCACCGAGAATCGTTCGCATGTCGTGGACAATGGCCTGGACCGTGTGGTGAACGTGGCCTGCGTTTGCACCAAGGAATCAAATATGGAGCACTCACGTGTGGGCACTGGTATCTTGGAGCATCTCTTCAAGCATTCCGAGGGCACCTGCTCCGATGTGATACGTTTGGGTGGCCTAGATGCGCTGCTCTTCAAGTGCCGAACCAGCGATGTGGAGACACTACGTCACTGTGCCAGCGCCTTGGTTAATCTTTCGCTGTATGGTGGAGCCGAGAATCAGGAGGAGATGATCGTACGCAAGGTGCCCATGTGGCTATTCCCCTTGGCCTTTCACAACGACGACAACATCAAGTACTACGCCTGCTTAGCCATTGCCGTGCTCGTGGCCAACAAGGAGATCGAAGCCGAGGTATTGAAATCGGGTTGTCTGGATCTGGTGGAACCCTTTGTGACCACTCATGATCCCTATGAATTTGCCAAATCCAATTTGGCTCACGCACATGGCCAGAGCAAGCATTGGCTCGAGAGATTGGTGCCCGTTCTCAGCTCCAATCGCGAAGAGGCACGAAATCTGGCCGCCTTTCACTTCTGCATGGAGGCGGGAATTAAGAGAAAACAGGGCAACACCGACATCTTCCATGAGATTGGTGCCATTGAGGCACTCAAAACAGTCGCCAGTTGCCCGAATGCGATTGCATCCAAGTTTGCGGCACAGGCACTGCGTCTGATTGGTGAAACGGTGCCACACAAGTTGTCCCAACAGGTGCCACTGTGGTCTGTTGAGGACGTACAGGAGTGGGTCAAACAGATCGGCTTCAATAGCTACCTGCGCCAGTTTGAGGAATCCCAGGTGGATGGTGATTTGCTGCTCAAATTGAATCAGGAGAATCTTCGGGATGATATTGGCATTGCCAATGGAATTCTTCTTAAGCGTTTCGAACGTGAGCTACAAAATCTCAAACGTATGGCAGACTATTCCTCCAAGGATACAGCGAAGATGCATCATTTTCTGGCCGAGATCGGCACTGATTATTGCACCTACACATATGCAATGCTCAATGCGGGCATTGATAAGTGCACTCTGCCACACGTCAATGAGGATATGCTGATGACCGAGTGTGGCATCAAGAATGCCATTCACCGTCTGCGTATTCTGAATTCGGTGAAGAATCTGGAGAACTCGATGCCCAGTTCATCCGAGGAGAATATGGCCAAGACACTCGATGTTTTTGTCAGCTACAGACGCTCCAATGGCTCACAGTTGGCCAGTTTGCTAAAGGTGGGCAGTCAAACCAAACCAAATCCCTTAGAATCTCAGACTAATCTTTCGTTTTCCTACCCTTTTTTTAGGTGCATCTTCAGCTGCGTGGCTTCTCGGTGTTCATCGATGTGGAACGCCTGGAGGCGGGTAAATTTGATAATGGCCTTCTCAACAGTATTCGTCAGGCAAAGAATTTTGTCTTAGTATTAACCCCGGATGCACTGCATCGCTGCATCAACGATGAGGAGTGCAAGGATTGGGTGCATCGTGTAAGTATTAAAGTTGATTTCAAGACTGGTTCCGTTAGGATTTGCTAAAATTCCATCTATGGTTTTGATACTTTTGTAGGAAATCGTTGCTGCTCTAAACTCCAACTGCAATATCATACCCATTATGGATCAGCATTTCAATTGGCCCGAGAATCTGCCCGAGGACATGTGCAGCGTGGCGCACTTCAACGGAGTCAACTGGATACACGATTACCAGGACGCGTGCATCGATAAGCTCGAAAGGTATATAAACGGCGCATTTCGGACTAAATGGATGAAGGCCAAATAGAATTAGAATTTAAGAAAGAATCCAAACGAAATATCTCAAAAACTTCAAAACTTTCCCAACCCTTTTCCAATATTTTTTTTTTGTCTTCCCTTCCACCCGTTCTTCTTCTTCTTCTGGTTTCCATCGGAATAGATTTTTGCGCGGCGAAAAGAATATCGATCGCATTGCAGCGATGGCACCTGGTACTCCGGTCGTCGCATCGTACCAAAGAATGCACAGCAACGATTCCGATTATCAGCAGAGCGGT
Source organism: Drosophila parthenogenetica (assembly GCA_035047505.1). Classification (NCBI taxonomy): domain Eukaryota; kingdom Metazoa; phylum Arthropoda; class Insecta; order Diptera; family Drosophilidae; genus Drosophila; species Drosophila parthenogenetica. The sequence continues at coordinate 635,900 of JAWNPM010000070.1, forward strand.
GCTGGAGGAGCAGGCGGTGGATCTTCAGGCGGCGGAGGAGGCGGTGTTAATGGTGGTGGTGTTGGCGGCAGCGGCGCAGGCAGCGTGGACAATGGCAATGGACAAGGTGGGCCAACGAGTACGAGTACAACAAGTACTTCAAATCAAAATTCGAATACGAATTCGAATCCAAATCCGAATTTAAATTCAAATTCGAATCCAAATCAGCGTAGATTAGGCCATCGAGACCATTAAGGCTAGCCTCGAATATTTAGCCAAGAAAAAATTAAGTGTTTAAGCCAAACAACTACACAAAAAGAAATAATAGAAACAAGAAACACTCGACCTCACAAATAATCCTCAAAGAAATATCAAAACTAAGGAAAAATAGTCAAAAAAGCAGCAGACAACTTAAGTGTCTAGCTCTGTCTTTCTCTCTCTCTCTCTTTTACCCTCCTTATCTCTCTTAGTCACTCTCTTAAGACCAAAACACACACACACACACACGTTTACGCAAGGCTGCAAAACTTGTAATCAAACCGAAAGAAAGCTTGAGTTTTCCTGAGTTTCCTACAGATTTTAATGCAATTAGTTGACTATTTTTGTTTAAATTAAATATTATATATTATTTAGTCAATTCCACCATATAAATTTTAGGTATTAAGCAAGGAAATGCCTTAAATATTACTGAAACCTTTTTGCAGCCCTGTACGTAGCTTTCTCGCTCACTCACTCACCCACACACATAACTCTCTCCCTTTCTCTCACTCACTTTTTCTCTTTCTTTAAAAAGTAATGTAAATTAATAATGAATTTGATTAATTTTGATTGCAAACAAACAAACAAAAATCCACTCGAAACTCGATCAGCTAATCACCAGGCAAATAGATACCGGCAATCCCCCTCGCCCGCCCGCCAGCGCGGCAGTACCTCCCTGCTGAGCTATGGACGCGTTCCCGCGAAGCGTTCCAATATCCTGCAACCCTATCGCACCCAGCAGGCAGCACTCCTTCACAAATCAGGAGCAGGTTCGTCCTCCATGCAAAACATGATGCCGCTGGCGTGTTTGCCACCCCGACGCAGCTCCGCTGCGGGATTGGGACACAATACGAGCGTGGCGAACGGTTATCGTTCGCACAGCGTGGACGGGCTCTTGGACCAGGCGGCGTCTGCGAGTAGTCAGGACAGTTTGAGCACGCCGGAGCAAAGGATTGCGGCGGCGGCAGCTGTTGTGGCAGCGGGCAGCACAGCGCTCACAAATGCTAGCTCCACGTGTACACTACAGCCGGAGGAGGAGGAGGAAGCAGATGAGGTGGATACGGAGGCGAGGAATACCGAGGCGGAGGCTACGGCGGAAGCGCAGGATGTGTGCCATGTAAGAAGACGGGACAAGGAGCATTTGACACCAACGAATGTGCAGCAGCATCGCAAATCCCGCAGCTTGGATCACATACTGTCCAAGCAAACGCTATCGGAGCTATTGCCACCCAGTGAACCCACCGATGAGACGCAATCGATGCAGAATCTGGCATTGCCCATGACACCGCAGCCGCACCGACGTGAGGTCAGTCCGTCCTCATCCAAATCTCCGACACCAGAGCGTCCACAGAGAGTCGCTGGCTACAGTCGGCAAAGTCCAGACGGAGTCAGCTCAACGGAGAGTGAGCGAGAGGATTCGCAGTCGTTGTCGATGACGTCATCATCACAGGCAGCGTCGTTACATGGCAATCAGCAGCGGGCGTCGGCGCATGTGCATCGCGGTGGGGGATTGAATAGCAATAAGACGTCCAATTCGTCACTGGGATCAAACAATAGTGGTGGCAACAATAAGACGATATTTAATCGTACGATGAAGAAAGTGCGATCGCTGATCAAAAAGTAAGCCAGAAAATATGCGATCGGAACGATCTCAAACAAACTATATAATTTATGTAATTCGCTACTTCTGCTACTACCACAAAACAGTTACTCGCTTTATTCCCATACTCGTTATCGTTACAGTTACCGTTACTCGTTACTATTCTAATATCGCACTGACTCATTTCTAAAACTTAACTTTTCATTTACTAAAAATTCAGACTTTTGTTACTTACTCGTCACTCGTCACTCGCCACTCGTTACATTTGTGCCATTTACAAACGAATCTCATGCATCCATTATTAATCATTCCCCTGGTTACAGTTACACACACAGACACACACACACCCACACCCAACTACACACACTCTGTCCCCCCTGTTCGCTCTCGCTTTCTATCTCTCTCGGTCTCTTTGTGGTTATGGTACTTTGCTCTCTTTCTATCTCTCTCTCGTATCTCGTAGTCTCGAACTCGTTAGCTTTTAGCATCCACTAAAACTTGCCTGCGTTGCCCAACAACAACAACTACAACAACTTCTTGAACGCCCCTCCTCTCTCAGTCCAAAGTCAAGATCTATTTGCCTTGTGATTAGTTACAAAAAAAAGAAATATTTTTTAATTAAAAGCGAATTTAAATTGCAAACTAATTTATAAACTATTATTAACGACTGCATACAAACAGAATATATACAAATAATTATAATTTATAAAACTAATTTAAAAAACAACAGAAGAAACACAAAATACACAAAAAAAAACTCTATTTTAACTATATGATAAAATGAATATTTATTGTCGAAAAATTGTAAATTTAATTCTCTCTTTTTGTCTAATAACCGTCCGGAAAATTGAAAAGAAAAGGAAAACAAATGGAATTTTCACAAAATGTGGCTTAAAAAAAAAAACTATTTAAGTGATATTTAAATGAATATATATATATTAACAAACTACAAATCTATGCTGTAAAATATAATTATAATGTTAGCAAAGGAGACTTAAGGCATATTTTTAATTAATTTTTGCAATATATATTTATATAATATATATACGATTAAATAGTGCCTAAATTTGGACTAGTTACAAAATAAAATGTGAATTATGATTAAATTTAATTTGTGTATTATTGCAGAACTACTATAGACCCCCGGCCACTCCCCTTAACCTTTTCCCCTGCTTTATCAAACATTCAAGTTTCCATCATTCGCATGTTCATTAAAAATGTTTTGTTTGTTTATTTGTTGTTTAACAATTTGTGTTTGTTTAATGTTTGTGTGAAATGCCAACTGCTGCTAACTACAGCTAATTTTCTTAATTTTTTGTATAATTTTCCATAATTTTCTTCCTACTTTTTGTTAATTTTTACTCTTCTCTCTCTTTCTCTTTTTTTGAAATTTTATTTGTAGACCATAAAAAATGCGCATTGTCTACTGCAATTTGTTGTAATTGTTTTAATTGTTGTGCCTCCACCTGCTATCCCAAGAATCGAATCCCATTACCCATTACAAGGTGATCACCAGGTGATGTCCCAGCTGTTTCAACCAAGCAACAAAACACTCATTGTTATTTATTACAAAAACAAAAAAACAACTAAATCCAAAACAACAAAAAATAAAAAAAAACAAAGCGAATAAAACAATTAATAAATGGAGTAATCAATTCTTATTATTTTGTATCTCTCTCTCTTTTTGCCATGCCCATTTCAAATCCAAAACAAAATCCCGCACTTTCTATATAACTTGTGTTCCAAAGCAACGAATTGGAGGATGAGGAACTATCGGATATAATCCTTTCAAAGGCAACGTCCCCAAATGCAGGACGCATGATATTTTGGTAGAAAAAACTAAATACAAAATTTCCACTTACCCGAATTTTCCAAAAACGAACCTGTAAATACGAAAGCAAACGAATTAAATACTCTGCGAACAACGAAAATTCATAGTTTGATTATTTAAACAATTATAGAATACATAAACATTTTATTCCCTTGTACTAAAAAATTGTAATCAATGTTTTTAGGTGTTCTACATCATTAAAACCTTTAGGCTTTTAAAAGTTCTCAAATCTTTGTGATCTAAGTAGTCTTTGGAATATTCAACTGTAGCATAGATATTTCAGTTCTATACCCATTTTAGTTGGAGTGCCTACCTTCTTTTATTAATGTTCATTTTTGTTAAGAAAAATAACTAAATAAATCGGTGACATATTTCAAGATATTTTTACAAAAGATTTTCAAAAGTCATTTAAGTTATTTTTTAAAAGTTCAAAATGGGCAAATCAAATGAAATTGGAATGCTCATCGTCGATCCTCCGGAAGAGTTGGTGCTGGAAGGACCTTTCAATCAGGCTGCTTGCAAGAAGATTATGGTCTCGAATCCCAGCAAGACTTCGCGTGTTGCCTTCAAATTGAAGACAACCACGCCTCGTCTATTCTTTGTACGCCCCAATGTGGGCGTGGTTATGCCTGAGGAGACCGTTACCATAGATATATTCGTGCATCCAATATGCCCGGATCAGAACGTGCAGCGTCACAAGTTCCTAATGCAGGCCGCCGAGGCCGATGGAGACATAGGAGATTTGCACGAATTCTGGAAGAATGTGCCGCCACCAGCTATTTGGGATACCAAAATCAAGGTTAAATTGATTGATGCCAAGAAAGCGGCTTGCATGGAAGCTGCTCTCAAGTCCCCGTTGGTGCTAACTGATGGGGAGAACATGGAGGGTCACCAGACCAAGGATACCAATGATCCCTTGGCCAAGTTGTTGCAGCAAATCAACGAGTTGGAGGAGGAGCGTCAGCAGTTCATGCAGAAGGTGGAATTGCTCGAAAAGGAAAAGGACGCACTGACTTCATTATCTTTGCAGCAAAAGAGCAAATGGGGACGCGGTACCTGGTGCCTAGTGGTCTGTGCCATGACCGTTGCCGTTGTCGTCGGCTTCTTTTACACCGAAAATTTAAAGTAACATGTTTGTAAAATTTGCGACACCGACAGACACACACATACACGCACTCCCTCCCTCCCTTTTACACGCAGAACACAATTCAAGAAACAGCTTATTAAAGACTAAGCAAGTTTTAATAAAGATTTAAATGATGCAGTGCAGAAGGCGCGTATTTTGTACCGTTTAGAGCTGCCGTACCTGTTGTGTTCAGCGTTGCCATATCCATTATTTAAGATAAATGTCTGGCACTGCCACACCTTCAGCACGCTAAAATAAGAAAAAATACACTTACCACACGGTTGGCGGCTTTAGGAACATCAGCCAATTCCTCTTATTGCCATCGTCAGCGGTTGATTTAGCACTTTTGCACTGTAATCACTACACAAACACAAAACTCATTACTGTAGATGCTATATTTATTTAAAATAACACATTTCGAAATTCTTATAAGAATTTTTGCTAAGTGGATCTGCCACTGTTGTTTTGGCTGTCGCGTTGCCAACTCAATAAACGCTTAGTTCTCTCCGTTGCCGCTACAATAATAGCGCTACAATATGAACAGTTCCGTTAGTTAAATTTTTACAGTTATTTGATAAAGCGAAAAAAAAATACACAAGAGATTTAGAAATTAGATTTATTACATTTTATGCAAACAAACACAATAAAAAAAATACATCACTAAGAAAAAAAACACATTTTATTATATTGGCGTTGCGCGCACTGTTGATTTAGAGTCTGAATTTCAGATTCATGTATCACGCACTTTCAAAGCACTCACAGATGATACACTACGCCAACACTTTGATTACGATATACGCACACACTTTTCACTATTTTTTATGCTTAAATAATTGCGATTTACTAAAACTAAAACAAGAATATTTAATTTATTTCGCGTGCCTTGAAATTTGTGCATTTAGTTTTCACTGAATTGCCGACTTACCGCACTTGTTGTTGCGTAGAGTTGCCACTTCTACAAAATGTATTTCTTGGCTTGCGTTGCCAAGCCACTAAATTTAAATGTGGCGGCACTGCTCATTGACACAGCGTTGCCACGACCACAATTTGTTCTGTTTTTTCTGTCCGGCAGCACTCGTGTTTACATGCAGTCATAGCAACAACAAAAAATCGAGCGCTTGTTTCGCTTGCGCATTTAAATTCGTTAGTGAATTAACTATGTGCGCAGATTTAAAGATGTTTAAGTAATGAGTGATACCGATACGGACGATACCGATCTATTGCTGCTGATACCACCCAATTACTATACAGAGACCGCAGAGCGTCTAATGCGTGAGGCTAAAATGAATGCAGCTGCGACAGCTGCAGCGGCAGATGCACTGGCCATGCCCCCGCCTCCGCTACCTGCGCCCACAACAGCTGCCTATCAGTTTCTGATGCCCAGCAAGAAGACTGAATTGAATCACATTAATGCAAGGCTGCAGAATATAGAAATAGACGAGCATCGCTTTGATGCTCCTTCGGATATATCGACAATTTCATCAAGTACAGTGCGCACTGCCTTGGGTGGCAGCAAACAACAGCGCGAGCTGCATGGTGTGGTGCATTCTACGCCCAAGGGCGGTTCTGTGGAACCTCCAAGAATGCGTCGCATGGAAGATAACATATTGCTGGAAATCGATCATTATTTAGACGATCAACATGCTTGGCCACATCATCGGCAGCAGCATCATCATCAGCATCACAGCGATGATCACTTGCAAATGCGTGGATACGCGGGACAGAGCCAAGACTCTCAGTGCCAACAGGCGGCCACTTCCTTGCCAAGCTTACGACTGGGAGCATCGGTGTCGTCGGTCGGTGAGAACCAGCTTATCAGTCTAAGTGATCTGTGGGGCAAGAGCAGCAATCTGGCGGGCACTGTGGTGCAAAACAATGTGCTCTCACTGCACGGCAGTCCCTCCCTCAAGGAGGAGCAACTGAGGCGCCAGCATCTGGAGAAAATGGTACAAACTCTTCAATCTCAGTTGCTGGAGTATCAGCAGCGCATTTCAGTGGCCATAGAAGTGGATCGCTCCAAGGATGCTGCACTGCAGCAAGCGGAGCAACAGTCCAAGACGCTCAACTTTGAGGTGCAACATCTTCGAGACACGTTGCACAAAGTGGAAGTGGAGCGCAATGATGGCAATGCCAGGGCTGAGGCACTACAGCATGAGCTCTCGCAGGCGGTGTCCTTGGCAACCAAATTCCAGGAGAAGACCGAGCAACTAGAGGGGGAACTGGAGCGTCAAAAGCGGCAGGCAAGTGAGTTGACTCAGCGAAAGGAGGAACTGGAATTACAGCTGCAGAGCAGCAAAAGAGTCGAGGAATTGTCCCATGCTGAGCTCAACAAGCTGCGCGACAAGTTTGCCAAAATGGATTATCAACAGGAGAAGGTAGGAAATAAGAATTCCAAATGGCAGGAATCGTTTTAATAGTGGCAATTCTTTATAGCTCAAGGCGCGCATTGAGGAGTTGGAAAAGGACAACTCCACGTTGCATCAGCAGAAGGAAATGCTGCAGGATTATCACCAGAAGCAAAAGACACGCGCTGATCAGTTGGAGAATCAACGCAAATCTATGCAGGCAGCACTGGCCAATCTCACAGAGATTGAGGTAACTTTGTGCCTGTTAATTCGTTGAACAGCTCGTTTTAATTGCATCATTTTCAGACGACTCTGAAGCGTAAGCTGGAAATACAACAGAAGTCGTTGAAGCAACATTACCAGCAGCAAATGGAGAATGTTGTGGCCAAAAAGCTGCAGGAATTCCAAATCCAGCTGGACAAACTGGAGGAGCAGCTAAAAGCCGAGGCTCGGGAGCGTGAGCGACTGATCGCCGAGCGTGCTGTAAAGCAGTTAGAGATGATCAACGAGAAGAACAATCAGGAACTAAATCTCGTGCAGGAGAAGCACAACGAGGAGGTGGAATTATATCGTCTGCAGCTGGCAAATGCCTCCAAAAAGATTGACGAACTCGATCTCAAGCTGGGCTGCTACAAGACCAAGCGGTAGATTGAAGAATATTTATGATTAAAGTACTTCCTGTTAATTGTTGTCCTACGCTTTCAGTGCGGATATTGCGGAGAAGTTACACGGCGTCATGGAGGCCCAGTGGCAACAGGCTTTGGCCATTCTCACCTCTCCCAATCACACGTTACAAATCTCTGGGGCTGAGACCGATGGCGATTCCCCGGATCTGAATAACGCACGTCATTATCCCGATACACCCAAATCAAGCAGAACCCAACGTAGCAGCAACACCGAGAAGAACAATCTGGACGTGGTAGGCAAGAAGGATCCATCATCGCCCATGGACAAGCTACAGGCATACATTGAACTGCTCTTGAGCAAATCTCCCAGTGATTTTGATAAGCTGGATCAGATACTTGCGCTCAGTAAGAAGCAAGCTGCCAACCCACAAAAACGCAACGCCCCAAAACCACCGCCCTGGAAGGCCTAAATCTTCTACTCCCAAAAAATACCCTATGAAATTGTAATTATTTAGTTAAAATCTAAGCCTAAGTGTAGCCTGAATTGTGGCTACTATTTTTGTACTTATAACTCTGAAAGTAAACTGTTTTATTTTTATAAAGAAGGTCAATCTTTGGCTGTAGTCTGTTTCTATTCCTGATTTAAGCCTATGTGCTGTAGCCATTTGGTCGGCACGACGAACAGTCACCCAGTGCAAACACATGTACAGATTTATCTGGTGAAAAAAGGTGTATTTTATACAGCTCTGTGAACCTAAGGCTATAAAACATATTGCGTTTAGTTATAGTACTTGTGTATGTTTATGATTCGCTTGAAGGATTTGATGGATCTGAAGTTCTTTTGATGAATTTGTCATTGATATGCTTTCGATGTTGAAGGAGCTTTCAGCTTCACTTGTAAACGATTTGGGGAAATTTGGGCGCATTGCCATAGAGACCCTCGGATTCCCAGACCTGGATGTGGGACTCTCGTGTCAGCACCACCAAATGCTGATGGGTGGAGTAGCAGATGCTGTGAGACCGAAAAGAGAACACAATGTCAGTAGAATTACCTTTGAAATAAGGTGTAAAACTCACCTGCGAATGGGTGCTGTGCCTGTGGTTATTTCGCTAACCAATTTCAGATCCCAGCTGGACCAAAATCGCACAAATCCACCCTCCATGGCGGTGGCAATGACATTGACTCCCACACCCTCCTTGATATACGAGTAGCAGACAGCCTGAATGCGATCCTCATGCACCAGATGCTGCACATACCGAGCATTCACCGAGTGCAAGCGTAGTATGGACTTGCCGTTTGGATTGATGTTGACATTCACAAAATCATCCAGACTCTCTTCGGTCACTTCGAAGCATTCATCCGCAGTACTTGGCTTGGCCTGAGCTGCCTGCTCTTGGACACCCTGTAGATCTGAGGGCTGTGGCAGCATGTGTACGCTGACAATGTCGCCCAGCGTGGGACTGATGGCCACGTGACTGATGGGTGACTGATGAATCTCTGCAGGTCGTGCTATGGTGCGCACATAGCTCCAGCTGAAAAATAGATTATAAACAGAGGTCTTCTCATATGGAAAGAATTTATACTTACTCATTGAGATCCCAAATGACGGCAATGCCATCGCGTCCAGCCGAGACCGCGATTTTAAATTCCACGGAGAGGGCAATGCAGGTGATTTCATCGGTGTGCCGCACCAGCAATGTGGGTCCCAACCAGCTCAGATCAGCGCCATCACGGTGCAGTGGATCACTGCCCGCAGAGCCCCCAGAAGAAGCCACCGAAGCTGACGAGTGAGTGGCATGCAGATTTCCAGCTTCATCACTAGTATCTGAGGCAGCACCAATTCCGGTGCTCTTCGTAGTCATCTTTCGGAACGCCGAGTTATAAGAGAGTCTTAGGCCTCGCACATAGCTCTGCCGACTCTTGGAGCCGGTACGCTGCTGGGAATCCGGGCTGCTGGTGCACTTGTAGACACTAATGCGTCCGGATTTGTGGCCAAACCAGAGCTGATTGCTGTTAACATCGCAGCCACAGGCGCTGATGTCATCGAAGCTGCCATTGTGCAACAGATTCTTCGGTTTGGCTTGGGGTTTGTTCAACGGCTGAATGCGCACAATGCGATCATCGTAACCCCAGGAGATCACGTTGTATGTATCCGGTTCGGCGCCCTGCATTACAGCAGCCCTGGCGGGAAGAGCATAGATGACATTGGTGTTGCTGAAACTCACGAGATGCTCGGTGCCAGGTATTTTGTGTATGTTGGCCCACGTGGGTGCCTTCAGCTGCGGCGAACCCACATAGACGCCCCAACGCAAACCCTTCACATTGCCCACAATTGGCGTATCCACTAGAGAGTAATCTAGAGTCTTTGTCGCTGGATGCGATGCCTTGAAGAGCTGCCGTGGCATCTGTCCGTACGTCTTGACCATTGTCTTCATGGCCTCCCGTTCAATGGGATCGCTGATCTCCGAGTCCAAGAACACTGCGTAAGTCTGCAAAGGATTGGGACTTGAAAAGTTTATTCTGTAAAGGATTTAGTAGAGCTTACTGCCGGATGGAATACATTGATGGCCTCCACGGCACTCTCGCCCGTCTGCTTGTAGCCGAAGATCAAATCAATCCAGTGATGCAGTTCATTGCGCACGAGCTCTGACTCCAGCGCCTGTCGATGTATGAGCACAAAGAGACGCGGATCCCGTTGACACCAAGCCGGCAGCGCCACATCCTCCACTCGCTCGCCATTCTGACGACAACCAAAATTGAATCGCTCGAAATTCTCAAACATTTCGGGCAGACAAAAGAACTCTGGAATCAGTTCCTTGACATCTGTTGGACTGTCCCGACTGGCGAGGCAGTAGGTCGTGTTTAGGGCATGGAATGTGCGATCCGGCAGATCAAAGTTGTTGTCTGTGGAAAGAAGTAGTAAAGGATTTGATCACTTTGAGCAATAGTCACACAAATTAAAAAGTCCTACCTTGATATCGTAGAAAATAGCTGGTAAAAGGCGGCACACGCACCAGAAAGTGCAGCACCGTGCCAGAGTTTGAGTAATGAGAGCTATAGTGATATGGTTTGAGTATCAAGGAGCCCATATTAGTGTTGGTGCTGTCGATGTACTGTATAGAGAACTTCATTAGAATCACATCAAATCAAAGTAAACCTATCACTCACTGTGTAATTGCTGATGTAGTGCTGCTCATTCTCCTCCAGCTGCACGGCAATGGGTCGCGGTAGCTTGCGAAAGTTCTGCGCTTGCCGCAGATCCAAAGACTCCGACTTGTAGTTGGCTAGAATCCAGGGAAAGACCGGATATTGCATGAGATCGTTGTAGGTACGTCCAGCAATCTGATTGAGTGTCATCAGATATTCCCAATTGGTTAGTAGACCCTCGCGCCATTGTTGAGTTATGGCCAAGATTTTGGCGTTGTCCGGCATTGTTACAATTTTATCACAGAATACCTCGCGCATGATTTTCCAATCGTCTGAGTTTTGTAGCGAAAAGAAAAGCGATTTGTTCGTATCGAGTAGAATTTCGAATGCCTTCTCCTGATGCTGATAGCGTTTAAGCCAAATTTCCGTAATGCTCGATATATCACAGTTAACATTAAAGTATTTACAACGATATGTGGCTAGAAAATATAGTTTCAAATCGGTTATAATAATCTCGCCATCGATTTCTCCATCCACAGGCAAGAATTTTGCTGCAAAATTATAGAGTATCTGCGAGTTGAGCGATATGTTCAATTGCTGATCGTAGCTGGCTATCAAATAGTCCAGTGGACGCACATATTGCTCCACCTCCTGTTCCTGTCCCTGATTCCCAAAATAGTCGTTCATAAAGAATCGGCGATCAATATCCAAATGACAGCGACGCATACGCGTGTGAACGCGTGAAGGTCCCTCCGTGTCGTCCAGTTCCCAGGAGCTGCAGTAAGAAAATGTTTTAGGCATTTATTTTACTTAATTCTTAAACTATTTACCACTCGGCACGTTCGCTGCAGTGCCAAGGAGCACCTTCGTGTGTCATTCTGCGTATAATCTCCAGCCATTTGGTGTAGGTGTAGGTATCATCATAGTCCTTCATGTGACACATGAGCAGCTTGCGCTCTGCATTCTAAAAAGAATTTCTTTTACTAAAACTTCTCCAATCAATACTATGCTCTGCTAACTCACCTGCAGCTCTGCTACTCGCCTGGTGGTGACCATGGAGGTGTCTATGCAGTGCTGCACGAGCGGCTCGAACTTGTAGAGCGTCTTCTCGAGCAGCTGCTTCTGTTTGCCAGCTACATTGCTGCGATTGAGCTCAAGACGTTCCAGTTCATGCTCCAGATTCCAAGTGGAATCATTCTCCTTGATGCCCAGCGCTTGGCAAAGGCGTGCGAGGTTATCAATCGGTGGCTTGATGTCCTCCATTAAGCTGAGCCAAAGCAGAGCCTTGATCATCTTGCCATCACAGATTATGGCGCTCTGGAACTCATCCTGACAAGTGCGCCACAAGGCATCCACAATATAGGCACGCAGATCACGTGGACGCGATGGCTGCAAACCCCAGGCAATGAAATTATTGCATCTCTGATTGTTGGCAATGCCATAAGACACAAGCAGCTCGAACAGAGCCAACTCCGGACTGCTGGCCACATAGCTGCTGCTGCCACTAACATTTCCACTGGCAATACATCCGCCAGCCGTAAAGAACTGAGTGCTGCGATCAATGAGCAGCTCCATTCGAGTTCTACACTCGCTGGTACTCAGCGAACAGTCGGCCAAGCTGTTCCTCAGTCTGAAGCTGTTATTGCCTCCCGATCCCTCACACGCCTCAAAGAACATCTTGAGCCACTGCAGCTGCAGCAGGGCCTGAGCAGAGCGAAAGCTGCGCACAATTAACGCAGGCTGCTTGTCCTGGTAGAACGCCAGCATGTTGAGTATGTCCCAGACGAGCTAAGCAAATGGAATGTAAAGAGATTACTGAAAGAACACTTTGGAATAGAATAAAGCCTCACATTGATTTGTCCCACTGATTTGAGCGCACGCTCTCCAATGCCGCCGAGCAGCTCCACAATAGACTGATCCATATTAGGTTGGCCCAAGCGCAGTGAGTAGAGCTGGTAGAGAGCCTTGACGGAGCACTGCAGCAGCCCAGCCTCCACCAAGGTCAGCTGCTCATCGGTGTTCTAAAGGGGAAGACAGGGATTAGCAAAGAATTGGAAGAGAATTTGGACTTGACTCACCTGTAGATAAAGCCTGAGCAGTGCCTTGAAAACACGCTGTGGCTGTGTGTTCCAGCTGCTGTGGCCCAAAGCCATCGAGATGGCCAAAAGGGATTGCAAACCAAAGCGCTGGCGTATGGCCAAAACAGTGTCTTCCTCCAGTCTGCCATGGCTATCAGTAACCCAGGCGAGACACGCCTCAAACATGGCCACATCGCTGCCATGTATGGTCAGCTGATTAGCCAAGTGCAGTGGATACAGTTGCTTCGAGGCAATCACCAAATCTGAAGCTGGCAATCGTTTGGTCAGCACCGCCAAGAGCTGAACAATTGCGGTGCGTACGGCACAGCTGCGCTGATTTGCCAGTACCAACAGAAACTCCAGTTTGACATAGTGACGCAGTACTTCATCCACCGCTGAATCGGGCAGCAGGCAAAGGAAATCCTTGAGGAGCATAAGTAATCTCTGCTGCAGTGTAACAATGCCCATCTGATCATAGAAATCAGTCTTCCGATTGGGCAGCGTTACCAACTGATTGGAGCTGGGTGTGCTGTGTCCCGTGGGCTGCCAGATGTAACGACTGGGATGAGAGTGAGCACGTTTCCTGGCCAGCTTGAGCGGACTACGTTTGGGGCTTGGGCTAAAACCCACAAAACGACGCTTGAACTTGTGACGCCAACGCGAAGCTTCGACAGGACTCAGCAGACGCAGTGCAGCCTTGTTAAGATTAGTGCAGTCGGCCATGTGATCCAGCTGATCCTCCATTTCATTGAGCGCACGCTTGTAACCCGAACTGGAATTGTGCAGCCGCCGTAATCTTTTAATGCGTTCAGCACGTTCCGCGTCTAGTTCCTGCACCGGTTGTTGAGTTTGTCTTCTAAACGAGGTGGTAACCCGACTCAGATTGGCGGCCACCAGTGAGCGCTCCTTAACCGGCAGCTGTGGTGTGAGCAGAAAGTAGAAATTGCTACGATCGTGGGTGACATAACACTCGCTGGGTTTGTGCAGCAACAGGAGTAGTTTCATCATCTCGTCCAGCAAAGACGGTGATGGCGGAGAACCCGCAAATACGGCGAGTATCTGCACAAAGCACTCGGCGGCATAGGGCGAAATGTGCACTGGACTTGGTGATTCGATGACGTAGACCTTGCAGAGATTGAGAAGAGCACGCAGTAATCCCGAACTCTGCAGCTGCTCCATATTGAAATCTCGTTGTGGATGCTTGTCCCGACTCAGTGCGAGTATTGCACGGAACAGCATGTCCAGCACCTCGGAGTGCTTGGCTCCCGATCGATGCCAGTCCGAGTAACGCTGCAGTACCGCCAATAACAGTCTGGGGTAGATTATGCAGGCCGTGGTATTGTCGTTCACATGGTGTCCATCGCCGCGTCGACTGATCAGCGGCTGCGAGCAGGCATTGTTCACTATGCTACGCAGCAGCTGCACATCTTTGGCACAGCGTTCCGATTTGATTACGTAGCCAATCAGCGAGAGGTAATCCTGACGTAGAAACTCCGTGTAGAGCTGGGCATCCGAGTGGGCCACTTGGAGCAGCAGGTCCAGTGCCAGCGCTTGCGTGTTCGCTGTGCCCGAGAGCTCTACAACCTGAAATGGAAGTGCAGGATTAGACCATTAGAAGTAGTTGAATAAGCTAGCTATGCCTACTTACTCTAGCAAACAGGTAGAGCATGGTGGACAATCCTCCGTTAAGGAGCACCGCCGTTTGCAGGGTTTGTGGATGCTGCTGCAGCAGCTCGCCGTAGAGCATGTGTCCCTGGGGCTGCCCATAGCAGGCCATGTCTAGCTCCTGACTGGCATCATAGCACATGGCGAGCTCCGGCTGCTGAGCCGAATAGACCAGAACACGCGACTGACGCAGCTGCTTCATGCAATCCACGTGGTTGCCAAATGCAGAGGACGTGAGCTTGTGCAGCTGCACGTAGCCGTAGTTGGGCTTCCAGTTGGCCACTTGGCACTGGGTGAACTCGGTGAAATCAGGTCCCATGGCCGTCAGATTGAGCATTAGATGGCGCTCAGCGAGACGACGCTTGAAGAGCACGACATTGGCCAGCGCATAGCGTGGAGCACAGCCATCCAAGGTGGAGCGGGAGGAGCTGCTGTTGCTGTTACCGTTCTTGGCGGGCACTGCCTCACCCAATGCCAGCATTTGAAAGCTGTGGGCACGCGTGGCCATTCGAAGATTGAGGAACGGCAAGTTTAGTGTGTGCTGCTCGAGGCCATCCTGGTGGATGGTCACCAGTAAGCTATCTGCTTGCTGCTGCAGTCCAAACACCAAGTGCATCCACTTGTTACGTGGCAGACGCAGTTGCTGCAGCTGCACGCTGACGCCTTCGAAGTAGCCGCCGTGCCCTTCGTGCGTCTGGTGTCCATTGAGCAAGTGCATCTGACCAAAGCTGTTTAGCAATGCCATCTTTGTCTGCTTCAGTGCATGGCGAAAACTGGAATTGGTGTTGGCCTGTGCTGCTGTCTCACTGCTGCCCTCCACGTGCTCCTCAATGCGTGCTGGCAGCTGCTCGCTGGGCTTAACCAGCTCGAAGATCAGTTGCAAATTGCTGCTCAGGTAAATGCTCAGCATGACAGCACTGCTGCCCAGCGACACCACATGGGATTTCTACAAAGAAGATGAAAGAGATTTGGATATTTTTAAGAATTAGCAACGGTTTTGGACCGATATGTGGAATGATATAGTTGACCCAACCCAGTCGACCCACTTCACTCACTGTTAAATCCTCGCCAGAGTACCGTGTGTCCTCGTCATTCAGCTGGGTAAAGCTACGATGCATTTGAGGCCCCTTAACCTCCATCCACATGGATAAGCTGAGTCCATCTGGCTGCCAAAGACGCGTCTGGGTCACCGGCACAATGCAGGCACCGCGTGTGAACAAAGTGGTCGCCTGACTCTGCTGATGTTGCAGACGCACTCGCTCAATCTGTTCGCTAATGAAAGGATCAGCTGTGATGACAATTTTGCCATCGATTGTGATGGGAAACTCTAGTTCCATGCAGGGCTGTGCCTTGCGCAAACTAAAAGCACAAATGTGATGCATGTGACGCATGAGGAGCTCCACCGGAGGCTGTTTGCTGGCCAGGATGGAAAAGTAACAGTTGAGCACATCAGGCGTGTTGAGCTGATTAATCAGTTCCAGTATCGATTGCTGTAGTTCTGTGGATGGAAGTTTAATTAGTTAGTGACTAAAAGGAAGGAAACTTCTATAGGAGTAACTGGTTTCCTAAGGAACATTCTCATACCTCTCAGCTTGGCATCACTGCTACTTAGAACGGGTGCGAATCCCTGAAGCAGACACAGAGGTCCACCCAGATAGTCCCTAATGACAAACAACCGATTTGCGAGCTGCGTAAGACTCTCTGTCCAACCGCTGGGCTGTCGCATGCAGAGCAACGATAGCTCCACTAGCATTTGAACCACCAGCTGACTCAATCCCTCGTGCATGATGTGACTGCGATAACGCGATGAAGGCTGAAAAGGTGTCCATGATTCGTTGACTGCGTTGGCTGTCACGCCTCCTCCACCGCCGTTGATCTCACACTCGGATTCACTGAGCTCAGCGATTTCCCCATCGGCTTCGTAGCCCTCGTCGGCAGTTAGATAAAACTCCTGATCGTTCTCGCTCATCTCGAGTTCACTGTCGGCAGCGCAGCTGAGCGAGGCACGCGTGGAGAAGTAATCGGCATCGCCAATGGCGGCATCACTGGAATTGGGACGACGTCTAGGTGTAGGGGGCGTGGCCAAGGCGTTCTTAGCCGGTAACTTGACCACAGTTTGTGGCTGTTGTTGGCGTGGCATTTCAACGCTGGTGCTGGTAAAGGAGCGCGCACGTGATCGCTCCTCGCCTGTGGGCGTACGGACCACGCCCGCTGGCTCATTGTGTGTGCTCGACAGTTCGGCGATTTTCAGCAGGGTCTGTAGCGTCTGTATTACCGCATTATCCCGCGCATGCTGTTCTCCGTGCTCGGTCCAATTGCTGGAGGCATTGCTCAAAATGATCGCCTTTAGTTTGCGCAGATGTTTCTGCATCTTCTCAACTGCAAGAACCAAATGAATATGGAAATGAGTAACCAGTTTTCAAGAAAAGAGCGTGGGTGTTATGTCGAAGAGAGATAAAACCTCAGATAAGAAGAAAAATATTGGACAGATCTGTAAGACGCTTATCTTCCTCAAACATCAACATCAACAGAGACCGCCACGGAGACTGAGATTTAGATTGCAACTTTGTTGTCAGCATTCGACGAGTGCCAAAGCAAAAGTGTCGTTGCTGTTGGAGCGTGTGGAATGCCATTTGTTTAGCGTAAAGGTACACAGCAGTGCTGTCGACTTAGCCATTTTATAGCTACATTTTAAAGACACACTTGCTCACAGCTTATTTCGTGCATTTAGCAAGAAGGAGGCTAAATGGGTTTGTATTATAAATTACTCGTCAAAAATCGAATTCAAATCAGGGTAAACTTTTAGCTTGATTTTTATGCCTTTTTTCTTAGAATATTCAGCCTTTTTTGAGTATTTTCTGACTATTTTCCTTCAAGAAGTCACTTATAGTTCTGACAACACTGTGTAACTATACACACGCACACCTAACACACACACCTTAGTCTAGCAGTAATTCAATCTCATCCGCTGCGTTGTAAGCTCTCGTATTATAGCTAGAAGAGAGCAACTAAATAAGTAATGCTGTGTCGAACTGACTGTATGACTAACTGACTGGACTTATAATTAACTCTTAGGCAACCACAACGCACCGTTATTATGACTAAAAACAAACTAGAACAACAACAACCACAGCAACAGTTATAACAACAATTGTTGCCCTCTCATCTATGAGAGTTGAGTGTGTAGGCTTTGTTCTCGGTGCTCAGGGAGCACTACAAGGGCTTCTCTAGCCTCAGTCGATTGCATTGGAAACGCATTAGCCGCGGAATGTCATAGAAGGCAGCAGTCGGTAAACCAGAGCTGCCAGCAGAAAGGGGTATACGCAGACCAGATACTCTAGAAGGAGCTCAAAACAAGCTAACTTCATTTAAAGTTGAATTCGTAGTTATTTCGAAACAGTAAAAGAGTTACTTGATCATGATAGAAGACTCGCTTAAGAGATTACTGCGTAGTGGGATTAGGAAGAGAACTAAATTAAAATCATTTAAAAAATCCCATAGGTCAAGCTAAACTATAACATAATGTTATTATGGGCTAGTTAGCCAATAACCAAGGCACAAGCTTAACATTCCCTAAAACTGTTAGGGATGCCAAGCTACTGAATAACTTGTATAGCCTTAAAGTTCACCAAGACTGTGAGTTTAACAGCAGTACATTAACAGAATGTAAACGCTCACTGTAGTGAAGATTAACAGCGTCACTGTTAGCCTTTCAAGCTTAACAGTAACAGTAACAGAATATGAAACTATTCACTATAAAAGTAGAGCACGAAAACACAGCGCACACTTCAAATGCAAATCAATTTACCCCTTACACACTGCTATTACAGAGTATAGTGCAGGCACTTAAGCGTACAATCGATGACACGCCCACTCTGTGTGTGATTTTAGACACAACCACGCCCCCTCTGCTGCCCCTACTACCGCTTCACACCTAAGAGAGTTAAACTCACCTTCTTCGTTCTGAAAGCCCTTGATGCAAATGGCCATGGTCGCCTCGAAGAGCTTCAACAAGAGTTTCTTACATTCCCCATTCGATTCGTAAAGACAATATAAATCAGCATCGATGTTGAATTCCAGATTTGATTCCGATTTACTGTCAGCTTGTTCCTGTTCTGGTGAAGTACTGCCAAAGAGTGAGCCCACAATGTTGAATAATTTGCCAAACAATCCTGAGCTGTCCACCTGCGGAGTAACCACTGTGTTTACAGCGCTGGGGAGGATCAGGTGCTGATTGCTGTTGCCTCGTATATCGAATAAAACGATGCTTTCATCGGGTTCGATCGATTGCAAGTGCTGCAGGAAAGAAGGTTCCGTTTGCTCCACGTAGTTGTTTATGATTGAGGCGTAATCCAGAGAGCAATCCGCGTAGTCTGAGCTGCTTGTGGTGGTCGTTGTGGAGACTGCCAAAGCACTGAACGGCGACACGAGTGTTTCCAATGAACTTGAGCCACGATTGAGTAGCGTTGGCGAAGCCGATGACGACGGCGATGTTGTCGTTGCTGTGGTTGTTGCGGTGTTTGTGGTTGCGGCTTTGGGCAGCATGAGGAAACAGCTAAGCGCATTGTAGTTTAGTTTGAGTATGTCAATGATGGTCTTATCGCCATGTCGTAATTCCTCTCGTTCCCGCTCCAACTCCTCCTTTTCCTCCTCCTCCTCCTCATCGACAGTCATTTCCACGGGTATCGAGTAGATTTTGGCAAACTCATTATAAAACAATTGACTGGTCTTCAACAGCTCATAGTTAAGTGTCCATTGAAGCGCCGTTATGTACAGTATATCCACCGGTTTGTGTCCCTCGAGTAGTGCCATATTCGCTGTCTCATCCAACCAAAATTTAACCTGCGATCGCTTCGCGCACTTCTGCAGCAGCGCCTGAAATAGCTTTGAGGCACGATCACTGCTACTCAATTGTAGTTGTATTAAACGACGACTTAGTGCAATTTGTTCATGTCCATTATCACCCAGAAAAGCGATATTATCGATGCCCACCTTGATGAGATCACAGACACCGCGCTGAAGCACGGGTATGGCCAACAGATCCTGCATGTAACCAATGTTCTCCTCGTTGTAGAAGGCCTTAACCAGTCTTATGTCACTCAAGTACATCACAAATATGCTCAAACATTCATGCAACACACGATAATTATCAAGTTTTCCAGGCAGCTGTAGGCGTGGCAACTTGTTTGCCGTACTTTCCGCAGTCTTGCAGTCGCTTAGTTGTTTGTACTGTCGAAAGATTGGTAGCACTACCTCGGCTAAGATGCCAGCAGACAGATCGTAGGACAGCAAATAGGCAATGTGCTTCAGATGCTTGAGAAACAACAGCATGGAGCTGTTATTCAGCAACGGACGATAGTTATCCTTGTAGATGCTCAAAAGCTGTGAATGAAATGTCGGTGACTTGAACTTCTCCTCACACACACCGCAATGCTGTGTCGAACGCTTCACAAAGATCGTGTGCAGCACATTGTAGTGCAGAAATTTATAGGCGCATTTCTGATAGCCACCTGAGAGTTGGGTGGCCAGTCGTAGACACGTCGCATAGTTGCTGGCATTGTAGTGGCAGCAGCAACTGCCGGTACGCATTAGCGAGCGCACACTGTGCTCTTGCAGCTCGGCTGGGAGGTTTGGTAGCAGCTGGTATAGTTTGCCCTGTAAAAATTGATGGGAATATTAATAATTTCACAGGACTTCATTAAAATACTCTTTCTTTGTACCCTGTACCTGAAAATAACAGCTAAGAGATCGCTCCGTGCAGTGTAGTTGACTGTTCCGTTGTCGCTTGTGTCGTGGCGGTTGCTTGGCCAAAGCGCTGGAGGTGCTGCTCTCCATGAAACACTGCTGCTGTTGCTCCACTCGCGACAGGTGATCGGTGAGCCGCAGCAACAGCTTGTAGATGTGCAGAAACAGCAGAGAGCTGCATGTTGTCGATGTGGCCGTCTCGTGAAGCACATCAAAGCAGCTGTCAAAGTTCTTCAACTCGAGTTGTCCCAACTGCTGGGCACCGTGCTCCACCAGATTGTGCAGAGTGCCAAACATTAGATAGAGTATGCCATGTGAGAGCAGAGAACTGTCACGATTTGCAGCCAGAGCATACAGGAGTTGACTGAAGTTGCTATTGAAGTCCAAAGCATTCGGTTGCTGTTCGTTCACATCAAAGTTGTTGACACAGTGCGCAATCAGTTGCAGCAACTCGAATTTAATAATCTCATCGTTTTGATTATCTGCATCGTCCACACCAGCGCTGCAGAGATGTCCCAGTGCAAAGTTGTGGACGGTAACACTCAGTTGTGGTTCCGCATCAATGCAACGTGTCAGCAGTTGAATGAGTAGCAAAGCTAATTCATCACTTGTTTTACTCGCACTCTTAAACTGATCAAAGTTGTGCTCAATCTCCAGTTGGGAATTGACTTGTTGCTCCTTTTGTAGCTGCTGCTGTTGTTGCTGCTGTTTACGCGTCTTATTGCGCTGTGAGTTCAGGTGAAAGCTGCCTATAAACTGAGCAATGCTGGTTAAGGATTGTAGCTCCGCATTTTCACTGCTCCATTTGCAGTTGGGAAACAGATTTATGCACAACTGACACAGACTCTTCTGTGAAGCTATATGCTGTTAAAGAAAGAAAAAGTTTTGTTAAACAATATCTGTTTATATGTTAAATTCAAGCACTTACCTTGATCTGCACACGCAGCAGAAAGGCTAGCAAATGTTGACCTAGTCCATTTGTAAGGAAAGTTCGTAGCGCCAGAATTTTGTTACAATCACTGGGAGTGCTGAGTATGAGCTGTAATTCAATCAAGTCAGAGTTAATATAAATAAATAATGAAATTTTGTGTCTATCAGCATAAATAATTAGAATTTCTCTAGAGGCTTTTAATTTACATACTTTAAATAAAAACTTTTATCGATTGTGGAGTTATTTACTAACGAATGTGAATGATTGAACACTGATGAATCATGACATTGGCAATCGAACCTCGTCTCAGTAATCTTCAAGGGTTTCTTTGAAATGCGTTTAATAAAGCCTTTTAAAAACTATTTTTTAATCTAATCTGTTGGCGTCATGTATGTCTAGTGTACCTAATAAATCACTTAATTGATCCCTGTGATTAAACCAAAAGTTAAAAAAGTTTACTGGATTAGAACTGTGTTTAAAGGAACTTTCATGCCGAAGATCACAAGACTTTTTTGTGGTTATTCGAACGCAGCCCCTTTGGGAATTTTGTACTATACTTGTAGTTCTCACCTGTGCTAGATTATGCTTCTTTCGTAGCTGCTTAATGCATTTCTCCTGTGGCTCCGTTTCCAATTCTTGAGAGCGCTTGGCAGCGCTGATAATCTGATAAACCTGAGCGAGGAGATAAGAGCACAGCTCCTCAGGCAGGTGATTAAAATTGTTAAAGAGATAAAGACAGAAAGGCAGAGACGGATTACAGAATATCGAGAGCTTACTGCTCTGTGCATCTTGTAGCGTTTGATCGTCCAAGTATTGAAAATAGTAGAGAAACAACCAGAGCCAGTTCTCCTGCAAAGCGATGAAGGAGAAAGTGATAAGAAGTGAGAACAGAAATCACTTTTCTTAAATGATATGCAAACCTTGACACTCGCTGCCTGGCTATCAACAGTCGACGACTCAGATTCTTGAGCGAACATAAAAAGTCTGTTCAGTGTGAGGAGCAAAAGTCGTCGTTGCTCCTCCTTTGTTCCACTCTCCGTGTCCAGCCCCGTCCGCGCTTTGGCCATCTCCTGCTCCAACTCCAAATCCAATTGATTGCTCGCCATTCTTCTTCTTGCTGCTCGCGACTGCTGCAACTCCTGCGATTGCGGCTGCTCCAACTATTCCCGTTGTCTCCTCAAGCATCGGAGAACGTTGTAGCCGCAATAAGCGTTGCAAGAGAACTGATCTGGGTGTGTTTGTCAGCTGTAATTAAACACAGTCGAAGTAAGTGGCAGTCCACACGTATCTCAAAGGGAGTAGTGCGTAGAGGGGCGTGGTAGGGGGAGGGTCAGGGTATGGGTATTTGCAATGTGTGATTATTCGCAGCAACAGAAAAGACAGAGGCCGGCAAAGCTGATTATTTGGAGGAGCCATAATGGAAACTTTGATTGTAGTTTTAATACGCCGAGTACCCATTGATAACAGCCATAAGAGGGTAGGTTAATTTCAGGGAAATTACTAAATTACAGGGAATAAAAGATAGCCTTTTTTTTTTAGCTTTCTTTACAATAGTTCAATAGATTTACATGAACTTTGAGGGACAACACAGCTAGATTGATTATAGAGATGCTTGTTTTAAAAATATGTAAGCCTTTCTGTATCTAGAGTTCTGAAAAGAGAATCTAAAAGATAAAAAAGTTTAAAAGCACTCATTTTCCAACGGACAATAAGTAAGTATTGGTCAAATAAATTCCTCGTACGATATTACCATTTTATAAACTATAGATTTCACACAATAAAATAGCTAGATTTCTAGCTTAAATCATCCTTCACACTAATTTATCAAATCTAGCTATAAAAAAGCTAAAGCGACAACACTGGACAGGGGGCGTCTCAATTATGCTAAGCTTTAACGAACACACACACACATACATACACATATATGTAACTAACTAGGGTATCTCTTAGTCTTGCACTCTCCGTTAGATTGTTCTCATTTGTATGTAGTTGTTGTTTTTGTTTTTGTTATTGCTGGAAAGCTATTTATTTGCTATTTATAGACATGCTCCAATGGCGTCGGTGCACTCTGTTGTCAAGCGCACCCAAAGCCGGCATTTGAAGAGGGGCAACAAATGCCAGCGGGGGGTTGGGGTGGTGGTTATACGCAGCGCAGCCTCCACTTACGGAGTAAACAGCTGGCAATGATGCGCATCTGTAACGGTTAATGCACGCAGTGGAGCGCCGATAACCGATAAGCAGCGACAAACTATGAAAATGCACTTGCACGCAAACCAATAGAAAGTACATAATTAATTAACTGTCTAATCATTAACTCACAAAAGAAGCCTTATCGGACAATGACAAAAGCAGCAGCAACAACAATAACAATATCAAAATTAACATTAACACAGATTGCAATGTAAACAAAACAAGAAATTTGCATTGAATTTCATCCGAATTTTCAACTGCGTAAATACTGACGTTTACGCTGACTCTGCTCAACAAATAATATTACACACACATGTTCGTTTATATACTAATGCCACAAAAAATCACCCAGACTTACCAACAAAACATAAAGAACAACGGAAAAATAATTAAGCACCGAAAAGTACTAAAAAACAACAACACTTTAATACGCCATTTTGATTTTGAGTGTGTAGACTGTCCACTTAGATATAATTAATACAGCACAATAAACACTTTTTTCACATTACACAGTTTTAGTTTTGATGCGCGTTTGGTTGTGTGTGTGCGTGCGTTAGATTATTGTTATAAACAAAAAGTGCTCAAGAACAACTGCTTTGTTATTGCAGAAATCAGCTGTGAGTGATTGTTCGATAGGTCTTCACAGCGATGGCTACAGCAATCGATAGTTACATTTTCTGTTAGTGGTAACAGAGCTAACAGCTGTTCTGCGCTCCAATTGGCAATGTTATTTTTATGCACAACAGTGCTCAGTCTTATGGCAGACAGCTGCGAACACAGCTGCCAAATTAGCTATATCCAATTCGCGTAAAGTCGAACCCCTAAATTTTATTAAGTTAAAAATTTATACGGAAGTGTTATAGTTTTGATTAAACATAATGCTGTACAAATTTATTGGAAGCAGAAGCTTGGGCGCTAAGAACACAGCGTTCAAGGTGAGCTGCTAGCTGACAATAGAAATTTTTCCATATAAGTTTATTTGTGTATCAACAAGTGAAATGTCTGTGATTTCACATAAAATATAAGAACAATTATGCATTCTCACAGGTGTTTGATGGCCGCATGTTGAAACATAAGAAATGCTTATGTACACACTGGTGTCGTTAACATATGTGTTTGTGTGTGTGTAGCATTCTAATGGGAAGATAGCTTAAGTCTTATTAGATTTTGATTGGAAGGCTCCTCCCACTGATAAGCGCTATTTTGATCGTGATCGCCACCGCACGCGAATTAGCTCCCCTGCGCCCCTTGCCCCCTGTCACGCCACTAAACACACGCAAAACATATTTACAGTGTGTCTAATAATTCTTGTAACAGTGCGAAAATTTGTAACTCAAAAATATATTATAAATTGTTAAAAAAAACTACAGTCAAATGAGAAAATGTATTTATTGAAATTGAATGCTATGTTTTTGTAGCTTTTGGTACACACAATTACTCGACTCAGTGTATTTCATAAATAGGCGCTGTTACGCAAGTTTTTATATTGCTAGAAGATAAACACGGCAAACTTGTATGCAAATTGTCAACTAGAAATCTAATTAAATTCCAACACCTGATTTTCTAGCTTATTGTTGCCTGTTACTCGACATCGGGTAAACAGCGCCAGGGTAAAGTCTACGAGTGCGCCAAAGATGCTGTGGCCGATGTTAAGGATGGCTCCAAAATTCTCTTTGGAGGCTTCGGCGTGTGCGGTATTCCCGAGAAGATGATTGATGCGCTGAAGCAGAAGGGCGTTAAGAATATCACAGCAGTTTCCAATAATGGAGGTAAGCACATAAATAGAATGAAAGCAAATTGGCTAATTGGGAGCGTGCTTAAACTAGTTCTGCGGCCGAACTTGTTTACATTTTTATGCCAGTGCTGTTCTATCTGTTGGTGCGAGAACTGCTTACTTCGCGAACTTGTTTACATTTGTAACACAAGTGTTGTCCTATTTATATGGCTGCTGCAAGAGTGTTTCTCTCAGAGAGAGAAAACTGCTTCCTTCTTTAGAGTGTAAACTGCTTCCTTTGGGAGCTTGTTTACAATATTCATTACCAGTGTTGCTCTACGCCAGTGCTGCTCTGTTTTCCAAACAAAAACTATTAAAAGTAAAGCAAGCTATGTAAATGTCTTATCTAATTTTTAGGTGTCGACGATTGCGGCCTGGGCGTGCTGATCAAGGGCAAGCAGGTGGATAAGGTAATTGGCTCCTATGTGGGTGAGAATACCGAGTTGGTGCGTCAGTATCTGCAGGGAGAGCTAGCCATTGAGCTGACACCTCAGGGCACTTTGGCCGAAAAGATTCGCGCAGGAGGCGCTGGCATTCCCGCTTTCTACACGCCCACTGGCTATGCCACGTTGGTGCAGGAGGGTGGTGCACCCATTAAGTACACCAAAGATGGCAAAATAGCCATTGAAAGCGAGAAGAAACCAGTGAAATCCTTCAATGGACGCAACTATGTGATGGAGGAATCCATTTTCGCTGACTTTGCCTTCGTGAAGGCCCAAAAGGCCGATACTCTGGGGAATCTGGTGTTCAACAAATCCGCTCGTAACTTCAATGCACCCATGTGCAGGGCAGCCAAGATCACCGTGGCAGAAGTGGAAGAAATAGTGCCAGTTGGTGCTCTGCAACCTGATGAGATCCATGTGCCCGGCATCTATGTGAAGCGCATCTTTAAGGGCACCAACTACAACAAGCGCGTGGAGCGTCTGCGTATTACAGAGCCACAACCGGCGGAGGGTGCACCCGCTGCCAAGGCGAATCCCGCCCAGCTGCTCAGGGAACGCATTGCACGTCGCGTCGCACTGGAGTTCAGCGATGGCATGTACGCCAATCTGGGCATTGGTATTCCCGTTCTTGCCTCCAACTACATTCCCAAGGGCATGACTGTTATGTTGCAGTCGGAGAACGGCATACTGGGACTGGGTCCCTTCCCCACTAAGGATAAGGTCGATCCGGATCTGATTAATGCCGGCAAGGAGAGCGTTACTGTTATTCCCGGTGCCGCCTATTTCGGTTCAGATGAGAGTTTTGCCATGATTCGCGGCGGACACGTCGATTTGACCATTCTGGGCGCCATGGAGGTCTCAGCCACGGGAGATTTGGCCAACTGGATGATTCCGGTGAGTGTAGAAGGAGTCTTGGATTCTTATGGGAGGGATTAGTTGGAAAATGGGGATTTTGTTGAAGTTGTAAAGGAACAGCTTCAGATATTAGTATAAATCGTTGGATCTGGCTCTTCTTATGACTCCTTTAAAGTATTTCAAGTAATTTCCTCCTCTTTCATTACAGGGTAAGCTTGTCAAGGGCATGGGTGGCGCTATGGATTTGGTGGCTGCTCCCGGCACAAAGGTTGTCATCACCATGGAGCACAATGCACGCGATGGCACTCCCAAGATACTGGAAAGCTGCTCGCTGCCGTTGACCGGCAAGGAAGTGATTGATTTGATCATCTCCGAGAAGGCTGTGTTCCAGGTGGAAAAGGGCGTGGGATTAACACTGGTCGAGGTTGCCGAGGGATACACAGTGGATGATATTATTGCCTGCACCGGCGCCAAATTTACAGTGTCACCAAATGTATCCACCATGAGGCAGATACCCATTTGAGTGCCTGAGTAGGATCCAAATCCGGGAGTTTGGCGGTGCAATCAGAAGGCTAATCAAATAATGTTGTTCAGGTACTCGAAGTGATAGATTTGTGCATTTATTGTTATTATATTGAACGTGAAAACAATAATCGATTTTTGTAATTTTTACCATTAAAATTGTAAAGTTTGTTAAAAATAACTCGTTGATGTTGTTGGGTAATCCTCAAGCGATCGCCTTGGCCATATTCTTCAGTGCCTCGGACCGATGTGCCATCCTCATCTGTCTATTCAGCATATCAAAGGTTCGATTATATTTACTATCCGTCTCATAGCGGCAAATGGCGCAGAAGTGTGAGGACAAGACGTGGAGGGGACTACGGAAATAGAGACCCTTTTGCATCGTCAGCGAGTTCTTGTGATGCGACATCATGTGCAGCATTATCTCCAGTATGGAGAGTATACTCCAGACCACGAAGCTCCAGCAGAAGAGCGTCGGTATGAGGAAGAGCAAGTAGGAATTGCTGCGCTCATAGCCCAGAATGATGTTCTGTCAAAGGAAGATAGGAAGATAAGTCAAGAATTTCTCTAGTCACTATATAAGTCTAAGTACAGGGTCTAAAATACATTTGGTTGACAACTTACGCTACTAACGCCATCCATTTTGATATAGTCCTCCCGTTCATAGCCAGGAGTTTGTTTCTTCAGCTTTGATTTTGTTTCCCGGGCATCATCTCCCACCAAATGCTTGGCCGTTATGTCCAAATCCTCCTGATATTTGTTGGCTAGGACATTATCGACCTCGTCACAGATAGTGCCACGCAGAAAGTGCCGCGGCACATGAAAGTTGCCGTGTTTGCGATATCGGACTTTCATCTGATCATTGACCGGTTCACCGGTCTCCTCATCGTATTTAGGTTGCTTGACGCGTGCGGAATCCGTATAAAAATACTCAATCTCACCCGTTTCGGTGTTCTGCAAAGATACCGCAGTCAAAACAAAGTTTAGTTAGTTGTTTTAAGTAGTATTTCAGAGTAGTAGAAATTCCCGCTCTTTTGTCTCTCTTTCTCTCTCTGCCCTTTCCCTCTCTCTATTGTTGATAGTGCCAGCAATTAAATTGTTTGTGCCTTATTTTGTACGAAAATAGACGAGACAAGCTCTTTTTTTTTGTGTTTCATGTGTTTTTTTGTGTATGCTGATAAGACATTGCTCGCCAAGGGGGAATCTTAAGCCGATATAGTCTGCAGGAATCGCATGTGATTCATTAGACGATACCTAACGCGTAATAATTTCTGTGCCCAACGAAATACGTTACACTTCTTACCAGCACCATGTTTAGCCTGATACTAAACTCATAAAGTGCCGCTTAGTGGATTTTTTATTGGGCTTGCCCGACAAACAAAAGTTCGAAGCAGCTGCTCGACGGGTATAAGCCCAGTTTATATAGTGGCAGAGGTATAAATTGTTAATTTAATCGAAATCTGTCGAAACTTCTGTTTTGATTAGAGGTTAGTTATGAAATGCTCTAAATTTAGTCAAAAGGGATTAGTTGTTGTCACTAGTTACAGTATTTCTTAAAAACTCTGCTTCGGCATGGCCACAACAACATAATCTCCAATTAGCTTTTCCGATACTGGGCTAAAAATTCAAATAACAAGAACACCTTATCGTTATCAGCGAGTCTTGAGATATGGCGCCTGTTAGCTTATGGAATATACTATATATTAAGTTTGCTGGCTTATCATTTACATTCTCCATAAAAATTATGGCATTTTTTGGGACAGACAAACCAGAAATTAAATGTTTTGGCAACTAATACATTACAGATATAGTCTAGATTCCAGTTACCAAGTATTTCTTGATTTCAAGTACTAGAACTGACTTTGCGTGCGAATTTCGATAACAGGAAAACTTTTTAACTGAATGCTATTGACATGACATAATAATCGGATAGTTTCAATTGTAATTATAGTTATTAGCAATGATTATATTGTTCATATCCGACAACGACTTGAACTTATACCGTGTTGTGCAGTGTTACGTACGTTACTCGGATGTTTAACTAACCTAATGCACCCATGAATATATACACTCAATTGAGTCTATAGTTGAGACGAATGCCAAGTTCTATTAAATATACTATGTACCACTTATAGAAATACTTTCTTTGACGTACTGACTTTTAAACCAGAGACCAAAGGGTTTGTCTCAGATCCCAAATGGGCACTGCCTTTTGATCAGCCTTAAGTGGACTAAAACTTTATTTTTAAAACATACAGTATTTTATATACCATTTTCCACACAAATATAATCCCATACTACACTTTGCCAGCTGGGCTACCAAAGTTATTGCGTAGGCTTAAAAGGTTTTGTAAATTTGTACGCTACGCTATCTACTATAGGCTAGAGGACCCTGTAATATCAGGAAGTTAAAAGGGTACTTGAAAAAGTAATACCTGTGGTAAGACTAATTTGATGACAACTCTACGATAAAGTAGGTCCATGTAATAAAATCGGTATTGTCGCTGTTTGTTTTTACACTTGATAGTGATAAGGGCGCTGTTAAACCAATCAATAGTTTAGCATTGTGGCGATTATCAGAGCGACAGGCGTACGTCACACTCGGACAGGGAGTGCAAACGAGAAAGAGAGCAGCAGAAAGAGTAGGGTAGACAGAGAGCAAGAGATAGAGAGAGGCAATGAGTGTGTCATTAACATGTCTGGCATTTAGTAAAATAAATCACAACAAAGTTTAGTCTATGTTGGACTTAAAAACACCGACGATTTTAATTGATACGATATATCTATCTCTCTTCCACCGGCGCTCTGTCCCGCTCTTAGCTAGCAACTAGGTAAAAGTTAAAAACTCGTTTTAGCCAGACACCTCACTTAAAACTAAAAATGGAGCCTAATTTGGCCAGACGAATTTGGGGAAACATAGCAAAGAGCTGATGATTTGGCCAATCTTTTAGCCCAGTTACCAAGCGGGTACAGAGAGTTTATGTGTTTGTGGTGTAAGTACTTTAACTGGGCACCCAACAGTCGAGCAGCTCTAGTCTCTCCTCGGTTTTCTGCAGTTTGCTCACCTTTATGGAGTATACCATCGTCCGTCAAGCTCAGTATTTAATTATTGTTGTATGTATATTTATTTAGTTGATATCGCTTTTCTGGGAGTTTTGTTTGTTTATATATTTATAACTTTCGCACCATTTAAAACACACACAATTAATTTATATAAACAGCATATAAGTAATGGTGTTTTCAAAAGGCTTTTCCATCCGTCGCACGTCCCGTCGACTGATCTATAATTATTTTTGGTATTATTGTATTAGAATATTTGTTGTTAATTAAATCTGTCTCTCTCATTCGCTCACACTCTCGCACTCACTCGCTCTCGCACTCTCGAACCGGTTGTTGGCTAATTGAATTTAATTACACTCAGTCGTAAGTAATTTTGTGCTTCTCTTGGCTTTTTTGGTGAATAATTTTACATTAGATTGCGTAGGAAGCGAGTCCCTATATAAACTATATATAATTTGTAATATATATAAGTATTAACCTTTTCTATCGACTTGTTTTTCACGCGCACTGCAAGAATCAGCGAGACGCGGCGATTGTACACGTCCGTTGTGCACAGCTTTTCGTTGGAGAATGAGCGGCAAAGCAACAAATAAAAACAAAAAACAAAACATGATAATGAATGAATTCCACTACTCAGTTTGGCACTGTTATAGCAAGACAGAGAGAGAGAGAGAGGCAGAGCGAGTGAGGCGCCTAGCGATGAAAGCTCTCCTAAATTAGTTGACTGATAGAGATCTGTGGCAAGCTTTTGTGGGCAGAGCTTTTGGCAAACGTTCTTTGCTGTCTCGACTAAAGTTTGAAGCTTTTTCTCTGTAAAAAGCGTTCATTCAAATAATCAAAGCTAGTTTTGAAGTCTGTGCGTATTACGCACACGCCGGGTGCGCCATGGCTTAGCTTATGCTTTCTAATAAATCCGTTATGGGTTGAAATTTTACTAATGAAATCAAGTCAAGTATAAAGTATGAAATTAACCTCTTTTTAAATGTCTTTTAAACATTTTTATACAAATAGATTTAACTGGAGTAAACAAGTTGAAACACGTTCTTTAAAGTCAGGCTTAATAATTTAATTAAGTTTAGTTATTAAAATTTAACAAGTTTTACTAATAAACTTCACATTTATTACATATTATTTCGCCTAAATTATTGTATTTATTTTTTACTGCTAAATTTTCCATAGCTTTTATTGCACCTATAAAATCAGATCTTTTTTACGCTCCTTGAACATTTGTTCATGTTTTATCATGCTTTATCTTACCAAATTGTAGTTGTTTTTGTAATTTTGGTAAGTGATTTAGAAAATCAGCGTTTATTACGTTTATTACGCATACGCCAGTTGAGCCAAAGTTCGGAGCTGTTGATGATGGCTTTTATTATTGTTCCCGCTGGATTGTGTTATCTTAAAAAAGATTAAAAATTTCCCTGTTTTTGTCACATTGGCATTTAGTTAGTTTAAGTTGCATTTTTTAATTTAGTAGCTGCGCGTAGAGCTTCTCGTTTGGTTGTGCTTCCAGTTAAATAGATTCCACTAAAAGATATTACACTTCAGTCAAAGTGTCTTTCGTTTTATCTTAACAATCGTCGGTGTAATAAACGATTTATGTTTAGTCGAGTAGCTGACAATGCAGTGAGTAAATTAAGCAAGTCAACAACTAAATAACTCTTAGCTAACTGATGACTAGCTGACACAAATGAAAGGCGGAATAAAAATATCTTATACTAATATTTTTGGTAGAAGAGTTACCGTGCTAAAAGACTTTAAAAGATATTAGCGCATTTATTATTTAACTGATTACTTTGTGGCCTATAAACATTTTGGTTTTACAATTGTTTTTGTTCCTTGGGGCCATTTATCAGCTCATAAACTCTGACACAACATGGGTCGATTAACGACTCGTTGAGCGCTGTAAAAATCCTAACTAACTATTAATTAACTATTCGCTTATCATAGTAACGATATCAAGAATGAATCTATTGCTTGCAAAGCAAAGTTTTCCTCAAACGATGACTACGATCCCCATTTGCATCGCAATGTCAAGAATCCCACCACGTGAGTAATCTACAAATCTACTTAGAAATCGGATAAATTTATCTGTTACTGCTCTTTTTTATTTTCTACTTAGCAACTGGCAAACCTTTGCCCATTTCATCAAGGCTTCCATTGGCACTGGCGTCTTGGCCATGCCCAGCGCCTTTGCGCATGCGGGCTATGTGAATGGCATTCTCTTGACCCTGATCATTGGCTTTCTGGCTCTTTATTGTCTACACATTTTGGTAAGTTAAAGTTTCACTTAAAGTCTTTATTTTACTTATGTTTTTTACTGTTTTCAGATCAACTGCATGTATCAGATCTGCAAGAGTCAGCGAGTGCCCTATGTCAGCTTCTCGGAGGCTATGAAACTGGGTCTTCAACAGGGTCCACCCTTTCTGCGCTGTCTGGTGCCCATTGCCACGTAAGTTGGCTGTCTAAATGTTAACTGAATGTCTTTTAAAATGTTTATGCTTTCAAACCTCAGACCCTTTGTGGACGGTTTCCTGGCCTTCTATCACTTTGGCATCTGCTGTGTCTACGTGGTCTTCATAGCGGAGAGCATTAAGCAATTGGTCGATGAACATCTAGTTGAACTGGACGTTCGTTTGCACATGTGTTTCATTATACTGCCTCTGCTACTTATCTACAGCATACGAAATCTAAAACTCCTGGCTCCTTTTTCCAGTGTTGCCAATGTGATGCTGTTTGTAGGTGAGTTTTAGTAGGAAAAGAGTTATAATTTCCACTACATTAACTTTTAATGACTTTTTCAGGCTTTGGCATTATTCTGTACTATATTTGCACCGATTTGCCGCCTCTGAGTGAACGCAATGCCTTTGAGCATTTCACTAAGTTGCCCACTTTCTTTGGCACTGTACTCTTTGCCCTGGAGGCGGTGGGCGTGGTAAGTAATTGTGGCTTTAGCTAGTTAAAAGTTGATTTTTTTATCACTCATACTGCTGCTTCTAGATCTTGGCTATTGAGGAGAATATGGCCACACCCCGCGCCTATGTGCAGCCCTGCGGCATCATGAATTGGGGCATGTGCATCGTTCTGTCCCTCTATGTATTTCTAGGCTTCTTTGGCTACTGGCAGTATGGCGACGACGCCTTGGGCAGCGTTACTCTGAACATACCACAGTCGCAGATGTAAGTAATATTACGCATACGCAATGGTATCTGGCTAACTCAATATATTTAAATCTTAAATTAAAATTTTCTTTCTCTTTCTCCTGCAGCCCTGCTCAAGTGGTGAAAATCTTCTTTGCCATCACCACTTACATTTCCTATGCACTACAGGGCTACGTCACTGCGCACATTCTGTGGAGTAAATACCTGAGCAAACGCATCAAGGACGTTTCCAAGCACACGCTCTACGAGCTCATCTTTCGAGCCATCATTGTGCTACTCACCTGTGAGTTGTAACAGCTTTTCTTCAAGACTTTATGCAACTAACTGCCACCTTTCTTACTTACAGTTTGCTGTGCTGTAGCCATACCCGATCTCTCGCTGTTTCTCTCCTTGGTTGGCTCCTTTTGTCTATCGATTTTGGGTCTCATCTTTCCGGCTTTGCTGCAAATCTGCGTACAGTATGAACATGGATATGGGCCCTATAATTATCGGCTTATCATCAATTTGCTGCTGCTGATCTTTGGTCTCTTTGGTGGCGTTGTGGGCACTTATGTCAGCATTGTGGACATTGTCGAGGCCCTTTCGAAATAGCTTTGGCTTCCAAGCTTAATGTTTTGCCATTAAATACTAATACACATAATTGAGTTGCAGTTGGGAATATGTGTGGGTGTGTGTTTGGGTGTTTGGGTTTGTGCAACGCGGCGTTGCGTAATCTAGCGTGGCCTCTGCGTGTGGCTTATGCAAATCATGTTGCGGCCTCTCCATGTGTCATTTGGGGACCTGTTTACTCTGTTTGGCCTGCTAATTATAGCAGCCTATGCGGACTCAAGCTATGAAGTTAGCTTAGTGGAGTACACACGGCCTGCAAATACCATGTAGGCGTAAATATAATTATTTGATGTAGTCCAAGTTGTCTTCAGTTGCTTTGTTGCTCAGTTAACACAAACTTATTCTTCTCCCCCACAGGCTATAACAAGTAACGTTGGCAGGAGTTTACATAAAATCTTAACATTTGTATATTATTTACTTTGAGTAACATTTAAAAATTCAAATTTATTGACACATTTCTCTATTGTTTTTTATTTTATTATAAAGTCAAAACTTTTTTTCCACACTTTTTCTTTGTTTATTTATATGTAATTAAAATCTAATAGGAACTCAGCTGAAAAGTCGAAATACTTTAATTAAAAGCCAAGTTTTGCGGCCACTGTGGCTAGGCGCTGGAGTCTGTGTGTTGCCCATTGGCTTGCTCTCTCTACCACTCTACCACGCCCCCTTAACCCCCTTTACATGCTCTTTTTGATAGCCTGGCTGACAGACATGGTCACGTGGTGCTGCAAATGCAACGAACTGTAATTAAATGCAACCGCAATTAACACAAAAGCGCCCGCAGCTCACAATATCAGACAGACACTGTGTCTGTGTGTGTCAGTGTGTCATTCCTTGCCAGGGATGCTAACCGTGTTTTTTTTAGAAGAAAGTTTGTTCTATTTTTAGCTTTCTTTAATTTTTGAAAGCTAGGAGACATCGAAAAAACATTCAGAAATATTGAAATATAGCAACATTTCGGAAAAATTGTGGTTTCCTAAAAATTGTCTTAGATTTTCGTATAAAGGACTCTATATATTACGACCCATTGAAATTTTAAAAGAATGTACAAAGCTAAACGGAAAAAGCTAAATTGACAGCTCTGTTACTTACCCACACTCACAGTGACTCTCTGCCTCTCTCTCTCTTTCACTTTTTATACTCTCTGCAAGAGTATATTGGGTTTGTGCAAATGTATGTAACAGGCAGAAGGAGGCGTGGCAGACCCCATAAAGTATATATATTCTTGATCAGAATCACAAGCCGAGTCGATATAGCCATGTCCGTCTGTCCGTCTGTCCGTCTGACCGTCTGTCCGTCTGACCGTCTGACCGTCTGTCCGTCTGTCCGTCCGTATGAACACACAGATTTCAGAGATGGTAAGAGCTACAAGTTCGAATTTGGTCTCTATCGACTCGATATTTAGTCAGTCAATACAAGAATCTTTTTTTTTTTCGATGCCACGCCCCATTCGCCCACAATGAGCAAAAAACTAGACATACCTCGGAAAAAATAGATGTTTTCGGTTAATATCTCAGTAACTATGGCACTTAGGAATACCAATTTTGGTACACGTGTTCCTAAAGGCCGCATAAATCCAATGACATCAAAAGTTTTGGGCTGCCACGCCCCCTTTTTCCGCAAGAAATAAAAGTAAATTTCAAACTTGCATGCCGTTTTTAAAGCATTTATTCTTATCGTACAGTGTTGTTATTTATGATTCGTTTGAAGACGTATCATGTCAAACTCTCCAGAAAGTTTCATAAGAATCCGACCATAAACAAGAAAGCAATGCAGCAACAAAGATTTTATTCTAAAGCAATGAGCGCGAGAGAGACAGCGCTAGTCGTGCCGACCAATAGTATTCATACACACATATGTATGTGCATACATTTAACGTCAAACGAATTTGTATGTACATACAGACAAACACATGTATGCTTGATTATGCTTATCTTTTTTTTGTTTTAACGTATTCTAATACAAGAACTATCTATTGTAATGTCTGAATACCGATTTAAGTATTATAATTGGGAATAAACGCAGAGAGTATTATACGGTCGGGCGTGTTCGACTGTACTTTTCTTTCTTGTTTTCACTTCAGCTCTCACCAGACTCGACGCTACTTCTGCAATTTTATTTACAATGTTTTTTGAACACAGGTTCCTGTCGACATGTTTGCTGCTCTTTCCCCTAATGCCTTCTCCCTTACTGCCTCTTCATCCTCACCTTCTCCCCTCCTCCTAACCACTTCTCCTCTTCCTTCGCCTCCCTATCCCCCATAAGACACCAATACACACATAGACAGCCACGAGCTTTGCACTTGAACTAAACTTTCTGCACTCTTGCTGCACTTTATTGCTGAAACTCTTTGAGCTGCCCTCGTTGTACTTTGGCCGCTTGCTTTGTACGTTTAATTACTCTTTTGACGGAAATAACACAACATTCGTTTTAAAAATGGCAACAAAATAGGAATTCTACAATTGCAGACAGCTCTTTGGCTCAGTTTCCTCTATCTTTTTTTCCCTCTTACTACTTGCCAGTACGACTTCTCTCAAACAGGCTGCATCACAATACTCTCCTTGTACCCTGTGCTGTGGGTTTAACAAGTTTGTTGAAAGTGTTTTAAAGGTAGAAGTGAATATACCTATGAATTGGTATGAATTGGGAGCTCTTAAATTTGTCTTCAGACTTCCTATGATGTGTAAGAATAGGATAGGAAGACACCAAGAGAGCGAGCTTTATAACAATTGTTGTGACGCGATCTAGACATGTTCAGTTCGTTTGCTTCGCATTCCAAGCCAGACGTGTTTTTACACTCCGCTTGAAATCAATTAAAATCGTGTAATTTTCTTGCCTAAAAGTTGGTGATTTGTGCTGTGTGAAACAAAAAGTTGAAAGCTTCAATTTAATTGCATTTAATTAAACTATACTTGGCTACAAAATCAAATAACAGAGTAAGTTGACTTGCATATGCATGAACGATGCAAATTTACATACATATATACACATAAGTCAGCACATAATTAGTTGTAGCTTTGCATTTCTTCTTATCGCGTTTTTCATCTACTTCTTACTTTACTTTTGAAGAAAAAAATGTTCCGTTAGTTTGTTCTATTCCAGTTGAACTGAACAAGGCGCGATCTGTCTCGCTCCCACACACAGAACAGAGAGAACGACTCTGTGTTGTTCGTTTTGGCTGTCGCTTTCCTGTGCATTCGCACTCTCTCTCTCTCTGGTTGATCTGTGTTGCTCTCTTCACAGCGCTCTCTCTGTGTTGTTGGTGTTGTTCGTTTTGTGTGCGTTGCGACTCTACGTTTGACGTCGCGCAGGCGTTGTGTCTCTGCTTGCGTATAAATTTGTTGTTGGTTGAGTACAAAGCAGCGCATTGATTAACCCTTGTGGGATTAACGTCACTATTACAATACTTTTGATTTGCTTAACCCTTAAAAGACTTTGACAATTGAATATTTTACGCTTATTATTTGTATTTATCAAGTTAAGCAATTTTATCTCATCTGTTTAATATAAAATATGTTTACCTAACTTATGATGGTATTTTCCAATCAGTTGTGCTTCATTCCATTGTTTTTGCGGCTCTAATGCTTTAATATCTGCTGACAATTTAAATAGATGCGAGTCAAAAAAGACTTTGAGTCCGAAGAACTATTTCTGGGCCTGTTCTAAAGCTTTTGACGGGCATACAATGATTGTGTTTTAAACGCTCTCAGGCAAATTAAATGACAAGTTTACTTGTTGGCCGTATTCAAGCTGTTTTTGTTCCTTTCGCTGTTTTTTTTTTTGTGATTCTGATTGTGATTGCGTTCTTGGCATTTGAGCCATTTGGCCGTTTGAGCATTTTAATTATATTTGTGCAGAGCAGCGAGTCACAAAACTCATTGGCTGGGAGTTTTAGTGCTTCCGGGCAGTTGGTTCCCTCCAACATTAACGATGTTGTTGTTGGTAGGGGAAATTGAATTACGCACAATGCTAGGTAAACACATAGTCACTGCATTTGATGAGAGTCTGAAAAGATTTCGCACACTGAGAGAAAAAAATAATACGAAAATGAATTGAGGAAAGGAATAAAGTTTAAATATTCGTTAGCTTTTCTACCTCTATACTATTAAAGTTCAGCTTAAAGTTTTTTACTTTAGTTTATTAATTTTCCCCTACTAAGTGTAGGCCAATTTCTTTCAGTGTTTGTGCGTAAAGTTAATTAGAAAATGGACTGAATACTCGCTCATTTCGCCCCCTGCCAGCGTAAAATTTCATTTCATTAAATTGTGCTGGCCACTATATATTCAGCGAGTATTCATAATTCGCATATTATTTAGCTCGAGACTTGTTTGATCTAAAACTCATTCACTGACAGGCACAAAGCACATACACCCACACAAACACACACACACACATGTATATAATATTCATCAATTTATTCCCACTTATACTACATCAGTTTTAGCATTTTCGCTTAACAGTTTTTCGCGCTTTATCTGCGTATACGTAATATGAGCATGCGTTTATTATATACATATATTTGCCAACGTGTCTAGTCAAACAATGGTGCACATTTTACTGGCAGTTTTCATAAATTTTCCGGGTTTTTGTTTACATTTTACAAAATGTGTAGCATACTTTTCGGCGCTACCAACTGAGATTATTATTAAAATTGATTTTAAAACCAGCAAACAATTTATATATTTATGAATTTTAGTATCAGTTTACAAAGAATGAAACACTAGAATTACTGTTAATTTTGCAAAAATTGTTAAGTGAAAATAAAATGGGTTTTGGGGTGGGGAAAGCAGCTTCAAAGTAATTAATTTTAATCTTTTTAATAAGGTAGTTAAATTTTTACTATTTTCAAGCCTTAATTGTTAAACCCTTATTTTTACTAAATGAAATACAATTTTCTTTGGTTTTTAATTCATTTCCCAATCAACCCATTTTTCTTCTTTCTAAAACACCTCGCTAATCTACCGAGAAGTTCAAACAAATCGTTATAATTATTATTAAAGGCCTCCTTTGGTTTTGCTAGCCTAATTTGCCCAAATTCCCGCTGTTTATGAGTATATTTTGTCTACTGTTTTGCAGAATCTCTTAATAAGCAGAATAAGCAATGGCAATTTGGCTCTGGAGCAAGTACTGAGTACAATTGTCAAATGGGTCTATTCATTTGGGAGTCATTTGAGGCTCAACTAAACCCAGAGCTTATCTCTCACTCAGTCACACTCTCCTCCTGCTACTCACCCTCTTGCTCTTTAATAGCTTGTGATTCCACCTCTGAACGTCGTTTTTTGGACTTTATGTGTGAAATGTGTTTGCATATTTGCTCATTTAGTCTAGCAAGTGCTTAATTTTCTGCATACGCCGCTTGTAAATGATTCATTTTTATTCATTTAACCAATTTCTAAAAAG
The DNA here is from genome assembly GCA_035047505.1 of Drosophila parthenogenetica. Lineage (NCBI taxonomy): Eukaryota > Metazoa > Arthropoda > Insecta > Diptera > Drosophilidae > Drosophila > Drosophila parthenogenetica. The sequence continues at coordinate 675,246 of JAWNPM010000070.1, forward strand.
ACAGTGCAGGGGGGAAGATGTGGAGTGTGAAAGGGGGAGTGGCCAGAGGGGTGCTTGATGGCAAATGAGTGCAGAGAACAAAGCGCAGCCTCTTGGCAATTTGTTTGTCTGCTTGTAACAGCCGCTATCTGTGTTTGTGTGTGTTTATAGGTGTGTGTGTGTAGGTGTGCGCCGCAACAAAATGATTTATTTTACGCAACGCTAAGCACACACACGTCCCAAGCACAACAAGAGCATCAACAACCATGCACAGTGGGTCAAATTTAACAAATAAAAGGTGTTTACCACTAAGACATTTATTTACTTTGTTTGTTTCAGAACGAATGAATAATAAACTATCCATTTACATGAAAAATATAATAATTTTAATTTATTTTTACACTTTTCTTTATAAATAAAGTTAAGTCTTTTTGCTGTCTCGCTTTGTGTTCTTGTTCCACTGTGCCGTGTGTAGAAAATCAGCATGAAATCAGAAACAATGACGACAAGCGTCGCATCGCATCGCATCCTAACGCATCACAACGCGTCGCATCGCATTGTTTTGTGGCAGCGGCTTTTGGTTTGTTTCATTGAGGTTTTACTGTATTTATTTTTGCCAGGCATTTCAGCTACAATTCATGCAACAGACGCGGCTGCCAACTAATGCCATTAGCACCTACTGACAAGAGAGAAAGAGGGAGAGAGAGAGGAAGAGGCAGATGGAAAGACAGACAAACAGAGAGACAGAGTCGCGAGAGTTTGCTATGAATAAATAACGAACACACTGGCTGTGCAGCAGGTAAAGGGTAGAGAAAAGGTTTGGTAGGGGGTATAGGAGTAGGGCAAGGCAGCAGAGAGGAAGAAGGAAGCTGCTTGCTATGCTGCATGTGATTTATGCAGAGAATACATGAAACTAAAATAGTTCCTGGCCTGCTAAGCATTGATTGTTGCTAATGTCAGTGCTGGCAGTTTGGCTAATTTAAAGCATTACTCTAAACTAGATATATAGCTATTTTAACATACATAAATAAAAAATTAAACCGCAATATGCTCTCCAAGAATATAATATATTTAAGAATTCTGAAGAGAAAGCCAAGTAATGATTATTTTGGACTTTTAATAAATGCTTTTGTGTATGAGTTGAGTTTGTTTTATTCTCTAGCGCTATCTAGCTTCCCATCTAGCTATTTTAGAACAGCAAGTTCAAACAACGCTGCCTAAAGAAGGGCACACTTACTGCCTCTCTCTCTCGCTCTTCTACTTCTGCCTTGCTCCCATTTTCTAACTCCCTACCTCCCAAAATTTAACAAATTCCCTTGTGACTGGCGCAATTGTGGTCGTCACTTTAACTTACGCTTGATAACAGACATGTGTGCGAGAGAAGCAGCTAAAAAAGGTCGAGCAGCTGGCACACGGCTGCCAGTTCCACTTCCATTTTGGCTTTGGCTTTGGCTTTGGCACGCTCGGTCGCTGCAGGTGCGTTAAACATTTATGAGCGCCAAAACGCAGATTTTTATTGAGGCAGTTCGCTGAACGCACCGCAAACATACAAAAAAAAGCATAACAGAAAAATACAGAGCACAAAAAATTGTTGTTATAAACGCCCATGCATAATTCATAAAGTTAAAGTGACCCCGTTGCGTATACGCAATAATCATACGCCATGTTGCACAGCCTCTACCGACGGCACTCGAACCATGACCCACGACCCACAATCTACAATCCACGACTCTCGATGCTTGTATGCCCTTCGTGAGCTATTTAACGAATTGCCACCATGGGAGGTTTATTAGATCTACAGTTAGCACTAAGTACACGCACACGCCTCTCCAGCCACGCCTCTCTTTCTAACCCCACTGCTCTTTTAACCACTCGCTTAGCTAAATGGCAAACGAAAGTGATTGGAATTTATTGTACAACTAAGCTGCCAGCTAAATCTATCTAAATCCATTGCAATTCATAAATATTTAACAACTTTATAGAAGTTATTAAAAAACGCTGCGTATACTTAACATTTAAGGGGAAAATTGAAAACAAAATGGGTAAAGGAGATGTAAAGAAAATAGATTTTTTGAATTTAGTTTAGTATTTATATATTGAAATTAATTTTAAAAATAATTTCTAAACAATCTAATTAATTTCAGTTACTTTTGCTGCTCTTAAATACAATTTTTATGGACATTTGCACAGCATCAAATGAAATAAATACCAAGAAAAATTGATCAAATAATTAACAAAGTTAAGCAACCTAAAAAAGTGAGTATTATACATATATAAATATATATATCTTCTTATCAATTTGCTGATGAAAGAAATTCTTTGGATTAAGAAATTTCAACTTTAAGTCTAACAAAGTTAAGCTGCGAGCAAAGCTATTGAATTTCGAATAAAATTATTTAATAAATAAAGAAAAAAGAAGGCCAGAAATTCACAAACTGCAAAGGCAAAGTCAAAGCTAGAAAATAAACTTTTCATTGCAGTTAAATTAACAAAGTTAAGCTCTAGAAAATATATTTAAATTCAATTGCAATTTCAAACAGGCAAGAGATGTGTGTGTGTGTGTGTGTGTGTGATGCATGTGTATTTAATGTCTTTGGAAAATGGTAAAATGGTAATGGTTTAAGCCATGTGATATGATATGACCACAAATAACAGCACGTTCGCCCATAAACTCTGCTAACGGCTTCGTTTTGCTGGTATTTTTGCCTAATTGCGGCCAAAGCGTTTAGCCAAAAATGGTTTTTGGATAATTGCCAAAAAAAAGATGAGGACAGAGCTGTGTGTGTTGTGTGTGTGTTGTGTGTGTGTGTGTTTGATAGTGTGGTAATAATATTATAGTCAGAGCAAGCTAGTGAAATGCTTCAACTGACAAGCAATGAAAGTAAACGTCATCAGCGAACAAAAACATCATTATCTTCATAATGATCATAATCATCGACTGGGCGACACGGACGTGCACGATGAGCGACTGTCATGTCCTGGAAATGAAACTGTGAGCTGGGAAACTGTAGCTGGGAAACTCACTAGGCACTCGGTACTCACCACTCACCACTCGGCACTTGGCATGTCAACGCTTCCTTCGGCGCTCAATCGTTTTAGGTTGAGTTTTCGGTGTCAAGCACTTTGCCTAAACCCATAATTTATGCCGCATGTTTGCCATAACTCAATGGCAGCGACGAATTTCCTGATGAGGTTAGCAAAGAGTGGGAGCGAGGGATGAAGAAGGGGAGAGAGGGGGAGATTGAGCAGAGGCAGCATAGAGCTGCTAAGCAGCGCAGCGCAGTCTTAAACGCTCTGTCTAGAGCTGACAGTCACGACACGACGCGAGCCATGAAATAGGCTAGAAAGCTACACTAGAGCTGCTCGATTGTTTTGAGCCCAGTTAAAAGAATTAACAGAGGGATTTATAAAATTAATTCAATTTGATTTCTTATAGTAATTGAATCGATTAAAACTTAAACTGCCACTTAAATATAATCTCTTCTAGACCTTTTGTCAGCTGGGTTACTCAGGCACGACCCTTGCTCATCTCTAGCTATCCCTTCCTCCCTTCGTCTCCGTTTCTTATTTGATGTGTAGCAATCGATAAATACGAATGCGAGTACAATGCTCACATACGCGACAATATCCTGCGTCCTTTGATTCTTCCTCTTTCCTCGCTCTTCGTTCTTCGACCTTCATTCTTTGGCTTTTCATGGCTGTGTATATATGTATGTGTGTTTTTTGTTGCTTTTTCGGTTTGGTTTGTCGCCGATTGAGCGAACAATTGTTAGATGGCGCCCAAGATGAATGTCCTGCAATTGTGCACATCGCTTGCCATTTGTTTGTCAGCTTCAAACAGATTTACACCATCATCCCAGAGCTGAGCTGATAACAGAGTCATGGATAGCAGCGCAAAGCCTTCAGCAGTGTGCGACAAATCGTTGAGGGGATTCCTGCCTTAAAGCATGATTTAAGCAAACGAGCCAAAGCTTGAATTACTTTGAGTTAACTAAACTTATTTCAATTTCAATTTATGCATTAAAATTTATTTTGTTTAAGGTTTTTTCCGGCATAGATAACAGCTCTTTTCCCACTCATAATTTGCTATGACTTTAGCCTGTTTCCGCTGTGTGTTTCCTTTAAAAAATAGGAGGCGGAGGGAGGTAAAGGGCGTGTACTTACAATGAGATGCAATGAATGCACTTTGCATTATAAAGGCACATTAATAATTATGGTTATGGGATTTGAGAGCAATGTTAATGGCCATTTGGTGCGTTGTTCAAATCGATTTTCATTTGATATTTCACATTTGGCCTTCTCTGATTGCATTACCATAATACACACACAAACACACACACACTTTTGTCATATTTATGTGTGTGTGTTTGTTGCACAACCGCAGCCACTAATTAGCCCACGACAAACACATGGCACAACACACACACACACACATATGTCACTTGTGTGTACATATGTCGCTGCTATCTAACACAGACAGAATGTCGAATATTTAACCCAAACTTAACCCGATTCCAACCAGAACAGACTACAAAATTATGTTCAAATAACAGATGAGCTTTTAAATACTTCGATATGCGTGTTATATAAACATATATATAGAAATATATATATTTAGTGGTACTTTAGAAGGCTCATTATCTAACTGAAAGCTCGTTAAAGTTTGATTGATATGTTGAGTAAGCGCACAGCACTAACTGACAGATTACAAGCTCACAGTCAATTTAGTGGGCTAAGAAGTAGAAGACGGCTGTAAATGGGTCTATAAAACTGAGTTTTAAATAAAAAACTTAAGTAACTTTTTATGTTTATACTGTAAACAATTCTAAAAACACTTTACCTAATTTTTAATACAGATTGAGTTACTTAGTTACTACACTAAAAGTATCTTAAGCTTCAAACTTCTTATTAAAAACACCTATTTGTGTGTGACTAGTTTAACTATCATTTTGGAAATACTAAGCTGCTTAAACTATAATAATATTTAAATTTAAATAATTAACTTTTCACGCTGCTACATTTACAATAATTAAATTCTAAATTAAATTAAAACAAAACTTGTTTCACTTTTCAAACAAAAATGCTTTTAAAACTATGCAAATAACGCACAATTCTATGCTAGATAATTTAAAAAGGCCAATTAATTATTTAGTAGCACACACACACACACTCACACACAGACAGACTCATACACATTTAAGCGAAAATTACAAATTATAAGCCATATTTAATTACCAATGGCAAAAACAGGTGTCTGTCGTATTTATTATTTGCTCCAGTTAAACGCATATTTAGCAACTGTAATTATTTTGGTTGTAGCACAAAACACAAACCCAACCACACACACACACACACACACACACACACACCCCTACATACAGGGTATTGTATTATTTGTTTACTCCCTTACACTAATTGAATAATGCGCCATTGTTTTTACATTTTGTGGTCGTTGCCGACAACAGATCGTTCTCTGTAATTCCAATATAATGCCAGTGGGGTGACCCCACAAGGGGGGTATTCAATATTCAAATGTTAAATGCATTTTAATGAGAGTTCTCTTCGTTGGGGAGCAGACTAAACCTAATGAAGTGTGCCAAAATGTGTGTGTTTTTGTGTGGTAAATTGCTCACATTCTTTGCTCAGTTTACTGCAGGTCATCTCCGGACATGTACTGTCTGCCCAAAGGGATACAGGGCTATAAGGATGTAGGAATATAAGCAAAATGACATTGCGACTCTTAACAAATAAGCAGCGAATATCCGTGCCAGGCTTGTGTTTGGCATAAAGCCAAAGATAAATGCCAACTAACAAATGCTAGCTAAAATATAAGTAAGCAAAGGGATGGTCAAGGGGTTGGGGGGACTAGAGGCACTGAAATATTTAGACTCTGTAATTGAAGAGAGTAAAGAAGTAAGCTCAAACTGTGAGACTATAAGAGCAAGAAATTTAATGACTTGTTTGGATAATGTGCTCTATCACGACTACAGGGTCTTTTTCTGCCGGCATGCTCATTTTCATGCCCCTCGACTAGTTGTGTTGGCCAAGTAGAAAAGTTTTACAAATCTTGTGCCAGTTATTTGCAGTTTCAGGGCGAATTTATGGCTGCGCATGTCGCTGCACACACAAAAAGTTAAACAGTGCGCGACGGAAGTGCGACAACAAACGACAACTAGGAGGAAGTAGTGCCACGCCTCAGCTGCCCTTTAAAGGGGGTGTGTAGAGACGACTGGCAGGACAATAGGACAACAGGAAACACAGGCCGTGCAATGCAATTCGCAGACGCTTCGTTGACAAACTGCGAAATCAGTGCATCAAATTGAAATACACACAAACAAAACACAAGCACACACACTAATACACTTGTATATGCAATTACATACGCTCTCATTATAATGAATCACTAACTAAATATAGCTGCAAGTGTATGCTTGAGTTGCAGATGTGTTGCACGACTGGTAAATACCCTAAAAGTGCAGTTAAAAGGATTTTATTGATTGGTATTAATATGAAGCATATGCAGTATGACTACTTTAACTTTTTTCAATTCTACTTACACTCATTTATGCGCTTCGCTAACTAAATATAGTTAAAACTGTTTATTTTGGTGACAGTACTTGTAAATACCCTGTAAAGTATAAACAGAGCTCTTTAAAGCCATTTCAAGCAAACGACGCATGTCTGCGCTATAGAAACTATAACACAAAAAAAGCTATGAGTGCATAGGAGAGTCAACTAAACTTGTAAATACCCTGTAAAAGCTGTTTTATTTAACTTAGGCAGCATATCTACCTACGTTCTCCATTTTCCTTTTTTCACACCCATTCCGTCTGCCTAGTCGTGCATACCCTACAGCACTACCAGCCCTGCTGCATGTGTGTCAACTAGTTTTATCTGGCCTAGAGCAGAGTCGCTGTTTTTGGCTAACAACATTAACTAGCAGTGCCAACGGGGCGTATGTGTAATGCGCTCCAAGTGAGCGCCTTTAACTGCATGCATTTGTTTCTGAGTGTGTTACTGTGTGTGTGAGTGTTTTTTATTGCTGGAGCCAACTTCCGTCGCTTGTTGACATATTTCCACTTCATTGGAACGAACAGAGCAGCGAGGCAAATGAAGATACAGCCGCGACAGCCTCGGGCGCCTGCCAGACTTGCCTCCGCGACCCATTCAGGTGTGTCCTCACTAAAAAAAAAGGAAATGCAAAAAATGGGGTATAGCTGTTGGAACGAATGCCAGACTAGAGTGTACCCTGTAGGCAGCTAAGAGTTGATTTTAGGAGCCTAACACTTGGATTTAAATACTCGTTTACACTTTTAGGCCGATCTTTGATCACTTTTAAATAAAAAGTGCATCTTTATAGAGTGTGGTGGGCTGAAATATACCCTATTAGAAAGAAGACTGCTTTGAAACGAGATAAAATGAAGTGTTTTAGACCTTGTAGCTGGTGAAAAAGTAGCCGAAAGTCTATAGAACTCTAAGAGTAAGCTCCTTTAAAGCCAGCATGCTGTCTACATGGCTTGTATTTCTGCTTTAAGCCGACATTACTGAGTATCTTCAGCAAGACAAAACGAAATGGAGTAGCTGGCGGAAGTCAGCGGATACTCGGGCAGGCAGCTAACGACAAATATTTGACACATGGCAGGAGGCGGCGCTAAAATATGCGAGACATGTGCCAGGACGCACAGTGGTGTACAGTGGGGCATAGAGGGCACATCCTGTGCCAAGGATTCGTGCGTTCCAGTGTTGCAAGTGACAGACATTTGCAGTGTTGTTTTGTCTGCTTCTCCCTGGCTTTCCTTGCTTTTCTTTGCTTTTCCTCTGCACATTTTAATTTGTGTCAAATTGTTGCTAAAATGCAAAACGCATTGTTTACACGTAGGTGTAGAGGGAGTGTGCTGTGGAGGGGGCGTGGCCCCCGCAAACCCTTTTCACATTGTTGTGCTTATTCTTGTTCATCTTTCAGTTGTTTTTTTGTTGTTTTTGCTTCTGTTTTGTAATTGTTGTTGCTGCAGCTCTTCTTCTTGCACTTCTTGCCCTTCTACTTGCTCTGCTTCTTACCCTTCTTTCTCTTCTTCTTCTCTTATGTCGTTGTTAACACAGTTTTGTGCTTTTGTTGTTGCGGGCGCTGTTTTGTTTTTATTGTGCCATAAGAAAAACATTGCCAACAGCTGGGATAGGGCATGAGCATGGAGACACTGTCTGCTACCCTTTCCTTCTCTTTCTTTCTCTGCTCTTCTTCCCTCACATCTCCTCCTTCTCTTCCTTCTGCTGCAAAAGCACAACAATAAAATGTTCTTACAAATTCATTACCGAAGGCGTTAAATTTGACACAGTTTTGCATGCGGAGTGCACTGAGTAAACGAGACAGCAATAGAGTGTTAGTGGGAAGGAGAGCGGGAGAGGTAGATTGTATGGGGAAAAGAGAAGATCGAGCACGACTGCGAAAGGAAAAGCAAAAGGAAACAGAGCGAAACATGCAACAATACTCAGCAGCAGCATGGCTTAATATATGGACTACTTGTTAGTGGCATGGAAGCTGTCCAACGAGGGTAGTTTCATTGTTATAGGGATTTTATAAGTTTTAATAGCTAGCTGGTATTAATTTTTTTATTTGTCTCTGTGATTTTTTGGTGTTGCAAAACTTCCACATACTTTTCAAGCCACCCTCGTACAGCTTAGGAGCTAAAAAATTGTCGTTGCATAACATTAGGCGCAGCGTTGTTGCCATTTGGCCATTTCCGTCATTTCCAGCGCCTCTATTGCGAGCTCTACTTGCCTGTTCTTCTTTTTCTCTCACCCTCTCACTCCTCTCCTCCCCACGCTTCCTTTTTGCTCTTCCGCTTTTCTGTTTACGTAATCTATATAATTTTTGTTGCCTATTTTTCTATTTTTTGTGTTTTTTATTAACATTTGCATTATTTACATTATTTTATCGAGAGATTTCCAGACATTTTCACACACATATCTTGAAGGTATGGGCGTGGCTATCTTTGAATTTGTGGGGGCAGGCGTTCCGAGAGGTGTGGGCGCGTAAACAAAAAGGATTATTATCTTTTTGACATTTTGCTAACACAATTCGTTTGCCACTTTGCATCTAAATCGAAATTACAAGCACAACACGCATGTACGCACATAGCTACACCCACACACACCCACTCATAGCCACTCACACACACATAGAGTTGTAAGTACCCATCGAGTCATAAAACATGAACAAGGCATCAACTTCCGCTTTTCCTCCTGCGCTTTTCACCCACGCAACGCAAACGCTTCATTCGCGCTTCGATTGTAATCAGATTTTTGTTGTTGTTGTTGTTACTGCTGTTGTCGTGGCATTAACCTTAGGGTTTAATTTGTAGCAACTTCCGCTTCAAGTTGGGGGCAATATGCAAAATTACTTAAATTGCGATTTCCGATCGTTTCCGTTTGATTTGTGCCCCCCCAAAACGCGTTTCTTAATTGAAGTTGCTTCTTGTCTGGAGTCTCTCTTACTTTCACTGTCTTTGTCTCTTTCTTTCACTCTATATCTGCTTCTCGGTTCCTCTTTTATCAGCTGTTGCTTGTTTCAACTCTTTAAAACTTTCACCCAAAAGTTGTGCTTCGCTTTGTGTTTCAATTGTTGCATTTCTTCAATTTCTCCAATTGTCCAGTTTCCCACTTTTCCCTTGTACCATTTTTCTACCAATTCGCATTCGCATATTCAGAGGCGTCTTTTGTTTGTTCAGCTGTGAAAATTACTTGTGGCCAAAAGTCAAAAACTTGAAAATTAAGCGAAAAAAAAAGAAAAGCGCATGAAAATCTTACAGCAGAGCATGCTCGACTAGCTGATACCCATTAATGAAAAGTGTTCTGAGGCAGAAGCCACTGATAAATGCCCCAACATTTATATATTTCGTCACTAGCGTGAACTGTTGCATACACTATGTCGTACAGGGTATAAAAACAAGCTGCTCTGCGTATACTGTGTGTGGGTGTGTCTGTGTGTGTGTGTGGTCGTTAGTGTGTGAATTCTAATCCACATTTAACCTTTGGCAGCCATTATGAACGTCGAATGTCGGGATTGCAGCCAGCTGCAATGGACAATATCGATTGACCCCGTTTCCATTTTCGATTGCAATTCAGTTTCGGTTTCATGCTCTTACCACAGCCCACTGTCCACAGCCCTCAAACCTGCAAGACCCCTTAACCCTAAGCTGCCAGCACAAGTCCGAACAGAATCAGAATCTGAACCAGAACTGGAACCAGAACTACAGCGGCAACAGCAGCTGCAGAGAACAGCAAAGAAAACATAATTTACTTTCGCCTGAGCGCATTGACTTTTGAAATTCATTTAACGCCGTGGCTCATTGCAGCTACAGTAGGTCAAGTAATTGTTTTGACAAGTCGAATATTTATGAAACATTTAGAAAATATAAATTATACTAAATTTAAGCCTAGAAAAATGTTAAATTCCATCAAAGTCTTTAAAAACTATTTTAGATCAAACTAAAGCTTAGTTGAGAAATTTTCTATTCTTTGCTGAAGCATGTAATTTTTTTTTGCCTTGTCAAAACAATTACTTGACCTACTGTAGTCGCTGCCTTGGCTCCAAGAGCTAGCGATGCTGACGCTGCTTAAATGTGGCTCATTTATCAATTGCTACTTAGCATTGTCCATTCCAACTATCCACTAGTTGCTGTTACTCTACCATCACTCAGCTGGGAGTCCTACTGGGGTCTGAGCAGGGTCTAGGGGGAAGGGGGTCTTATTCAACCAGTTGGAATAAGGTCAACTGCGTTTTCTTCTGCCGTTTCCGATTTCCGTTTGCTGCACTTCAAAAATTGACTTTTACAAGAAAACAATTGCAGTGCTGATAAGTGGTTGCTCCAAGGGGAATGAAAGAGAGCAGAAAGGAGAGAGAGAGTGGGAGAGGGAGAAAGAAATGGACAGGGCACGTCCTCGACCACGTCCACTTTAACATTCACGTCGCCAGTTGTCGCAGCTGGAAAAATGAAGGCAAAACAATGTTGCACACGGTAACTGAATGTGTTCGTGAGCGAATGCTGAATACCCTAACGGAAGAACAGAAGTTTCATGCTCCTTTTAATAGGGTATATAGGGTTATAGTGCCGCTACTCTCACTGTAGTAAATTACAGATATATTTAGTTCCCATACAACACTTCCTTGAAGAGTTAGGATAAATCTTGTTCGTGAGCGAATGCTGAATACCCTATCGGAAGAACAGAAGTTTCATGCTCCTTTTAATAGGGTATATAGGGTTATAGTGCCGCTACTCTCACTGTAGTAAATTACAGATATATTTAGTTCCCATACAACACTCCCTTGAAGAGTTAGGATACCTTTCTCGTCGGCTTTCTCCTTATTCCTGCATTGACTTTAACCGGTCCCTGCTACCTGCTTAAGCTGAACTACTTGATAAAATGTGGACTTCGATTTTTCACTCCACTCGACAAGTCCAAGTATTACCTTATAGAGCGAGTGTCTATTAAGCAAATTGAATTGCGAATCAGCTGAGGAAAAATACTTATCGAGGCTGTGGAAGTCAACATATGCTTATTGAATTCAGTTAACAATTGAAATTGAGTTGAGTACGAGACGACTACGACTAGAAGTACTTGCTACATTTGAATTGAACTAGGCATAACGAGTGTAACGAGTATGCACGAATTTTGATATTCCAAATGCTTGCAATTGTGGGCTCTTCTATGTTTAATGACTTAGTTATTATGCCCTGCTGCCAGTGTACGTTGGGTTGAATGGCATTTGCAGTGAATTCGCAACGTTTTTTGTGGTTAGGTGGCACTTGCTGTTTGTTTTTGGCATACCCGTTATAAAGATGGTAGAGCCGGAAGTTTACCTGTAATTATTATTACTGAAAATAGCCTAACGTAAGAATATTTTATACTTAATGTCATTATGAGCGCCTAAAAGAATGCAACAGCTTTCACCCAAGTGTAGTTTAGCTAAAATCAGGCTAATATAACAAAAGTTATGGCCGCTAAGACAATTAAAACAGTTTAAACGCAGTTTTTTATTTAAGCTCCATTTAGCGCTCCTAAGGAGCACTTAACTATGTATCTGCTGACTAACGGGTATTCCACAGTCGTTACCTCCTCCATTTCATTTTTTGTCGCTCGTTTTCGGTATCTGAGCAGGTTGTAATACTTTGGTGAAAGTAATGCTGGTTCAGCTCTAGTGCAATTTCTTTTAGCCATTTGTTTTATGATTGCTTTCGTTATGGCTTCGACTGAACCTCAGTCCCTGTGTTGACCCAGCGCTGTGACAAGCAACGTGGTCGAGACACAGTTATTGCAATTGTGATTCCAATATTCGAATTGTATTTGCTTTAGTTACAGAGATAGACTCAATATCTCCCTCCTGTGCATAACTTAATTATGAGTAACGAATAGGAAAATGCATTTTTCATTGACTACTAATTGAGCCATTTGAGCTGTCTACGCATTTCGAAGCACCTGCTGCTCTTTGTCTATTTGTCCGCCTGTCCGTTTGTCTGCCTGTTGTTGCAACTGCAATTTGCATGCAAATTTCAATTGCCAGAGAATTTGTTATTGAAACAAATCTAATGAATTTATACAAATGTGCAGAACAAGCAGGAATCTATGCAATGTGTGCTCAGCTCTTGTTTGGATAATAGCCTTCAATATTTAATGCCAATTTATGTTGCATTGTGTCTTACAAACAAGAACAAAAGCCCTTAGTTGCCTTCCACCCCCCGCTCGGCAGCTGCTGCATCAATTAAAGGTAATTCATTCAGGTGAATATTGCATGACATGGCCAGGACAGCAGCAGCGCTTCAAAAGGATAACTTTCTGTTTTGTAATATGATATGCAAATATCATTATACGTGTAGACTCTGCACTCTGCACTCTACACTCGAAGAAATTATGTTATGTATGCAAATTGTCTGCTGATTTCTCGCTGTGTACTCTGCCACGGTGAAATGTCATTAAATGTCTCCAAAGACATTTCGCACCTGCCATTTACCTTACCTCATCTCTAATGATAATTGTCCCATCCAAATTGCATTTTCTGACTAGATAATTGTGAGCAGAACAACAGACAGTCGAAACTAGAGAAATTTGAACTACAGCTGCTTCTGCAGTTTGGATTAGAACAATACCTAATTGTTCTTCCATGTGATATATGGCAAATTTGACTTAAGTTTGAGTCTTACAGTCAGTTAACTTTGTGTTTAGCTGACTAAACTTGGCTACAATGCAGACATATTTCTAAGTAATTTTGTAGCTTTAAATTTGTAGAGTTTAGAGTGCTTAAATGACTCAAATTGTCAGTTTTTAGACCGCGTACTCTTTAAAAAAGACTAGTGGGGTCTATTAAGTTTGTCAGAAGCGAAATGTGCGTAACAGGCAGAAGGAGGCGTGGCCGACCCCATAAAGTATATATATGCTTGATCAGCATCAACAGACAAGACGATATAGCAATGTCCGTCTGTCCGTCTGTCTGTGTGAACACCTGGATCTTTTAAACTACAAAAGCTAGAGCCACAAAATTTGGAAAAAAAGTCGGTCTGTACGTCAGGCAGGTTACATTTATTTTAAATTTTTGCCACGGCCCCTAATGCCCCCGCAAACTGTAAAAAATTAATTTCATAGCACTACAAATTTCAAGCTATCGGAGCTATCGTGACCAAATTTACACAGTACGTGTAGGGTACCATTATAACTATTCACAACAAGTTTGGTCCAGATCGGACACCTATAGCCTATAGCTCCCATAGGACAAAACGGTCGAAAATGGGACATTTGTATGGTGACATAGAGTATTAGTTGAGATATCGTGACGAAATTTACACAATCTGTGTATGGAACCATTGTAACTATCTCCACCAAGTTTGATCTGGATCGGACAACTATAGCCTATAGCCCCCATAGGACAAATCGGTCGAAAACGGAACATTAGTATGAAAAAAAGTTCTAAAATCAATAAATTAGTAAAAAAGTTAAGACAGTTGGAATAACTTGGCCATTTTGGCATGCCTTAGACTCACAAGTGTGCTTACAACTGTACCCAATTTAAGACTCTTTAAAGTTCAACACGTCTTTAGTCAGCTATACTTTGGAATACCATAATGTTTTTTGGTTCAAAAGTCGAAAACAAATACTCCGATTAAGCTCAGAGTAAGTAGTATAGACACTAATAGCTTGTTTTTATTGGCTTTAAACTGCTATAACTTGTGGTAGTTGCGCTTGTGTGCTTTAAGTTTGGGAGTCAACCAAACGGAATATAATTCAGCTTGTTCAGTTGAGACATGATATTTGTGTATTGAGAGAACAGCTGTCGTTTGAGGGCAAAAGTGTAGGCCAAGTCGTATTACCACACTGACAATTGCTAATAAAATCAAAAGTTTGTGCAACGCCTCCGCAGCGCATCGCATCACATCGCACATTGTCTAGCTTGTTTTTGCCTCATTCAATAGCCGTGACGACCCCAGCTGTGACCCTCACACACACACACACACACCCCCTAACACACCATCCACTTGGCTGAATAAATAAAAGTCTGTGGATTCTTACTGTGCAAAGTTTGCTTCACCTGGGCGATAGAAGTATAAATTTTTGCAAAATATTTGCATGCTAAACTTTAGTCATAATTCCAAAGGAGGCAGTGTCACGCCCCCTCTCCCGCCCCCTTTCTATGCCCCTCTATAAGTTGTGGGATTGCCAGGCACTTGAACATTTCCATTTCTTGTTTTCTTAGACTTTGCCTGCGGCATCGACATCGAATCGACTTTGGGATCGACATCAGGTTTTTCCTTTGCTTCTTCATGATTTTCTTACACATTTCCACTGCCTACTTTTTTGGGCGCTGTCTATTGATTTTTTGGCACTGCACGAACAGTTGGTTTTATTTGCTTGTTGGCCAGTGTCAAGGGTATACTAAGTTTGTTAAAAGTGGCGCACAAAAGGTATGGTAAAAGTTTCATAGCAGTCAGCTAGTCAGTGACAGACAGCTATATATTATTCGCATGCCTACATATGCAGGGTATAGTGGCAGTCGTGCTGACTCCACTCTTCTGCTCTTTCCCCTTTCTTGACACGTGGCATCGAGTTCAGATAGCGAGAGAAGCATTCAAATGGCAACAAAACTATGTGCACAAATACAAATTTCAATGCCTGCCAAAAACTAGCTAAAATAAACTTGAAAGCAATAGAAAAGTTCAACTGAACGCAGAAAAGATACCCTGTAAATGTTGGAAATCAATTTTAACACCTCATTTGCATGACTTTGAAGAGTTTTATAACTTACTGTCTGATAAGAAGAGTTATTTTTACCCTTAATCTGCATCTTTTACTGATTATCGCACAGCCACATTGTTAATAGCTACGATTCTGTAGGTTTTAAACAGCACTGCTCTCAAAAGTGTTAGTTTTTCAGTGTTTTAAAGAGTTTCAACATATGAATTGATTGATTTATATTATAATTTGACTAAAAGATACCCTAGAAGTAGCTGTAGGGTAAGTGAAATGCCTACAAATTTTATTTCCCAGTCTTTTGCCTGCTCAAGTGGCTTCTTTGATTGTTTATACCCTTTTAGGCAAACAGATTTTTGCATAGTATGTTTTTTAGGCATCATTGGAGTGTAAAAAATGATTTTTTAAACACATAGCCCTACACACACACACACTTGAAAAAAAAGAACGCTTTTGGCAAACATGAAAGCCGGCATTTGCCTGGCAATAAATGTTTGCGGTTTCAATGTTCGAATGTGCACATTTACACTCCAGCACTCCCACACACACACACACACACACCTCTACTCTCACACACCCACACAGTTTCAGCTAAAACCATTTTGACCACAAGAGCCGTAATTTTTCGGTTACTTTCTATGGTCGAGGCCTTAAAAGCACTTGAAAACGGGAATTTAGACTACTACTAGTTAAAGAGGCTGTAACAGAGAGTGTTATCTGCTATTATAGACCCTGTACTATGTAAGTTAACTGAGTAAACTCTTAGCAACTGTAAGTCATTCAAAAAACTAAATCAAATGATTTTGAAGCTTAAAAACCGAATAAAGTGCTTCTATACCAACAAGTCTAGCACACCCTCTAAAGTGTTCATACTACAGGTGCTGCACAATTTAAATACCCAGCACTTATAGCATCTTTAGTGTGGAGTGTTCAGTTTATAGTGCTCAGTGCTCATTTTTGAGTTCTCAGTTGGCAATCACGCAAAACTACAGTGCCTGCAAATTGTGAATGCCTCCGCTGACCTTGTGTCCAGAAAACTGCAAAACAGGTGAGACCTAAAAGAGCGAAGGATAGAGAGAAGGAGGGAGAGGTAGAGAGGAAGGAAAAACGTTGTTAGTTTGGCATTTTGGGAAAATGCATTCAAATGTTGGGGTTTTCCCCTTTAACCTCCACTTTCAGTCACTTTACACTTTCCAACCGCCCTGCTTCAACTTTGGCAGTCAAGTAGCTTAAGTGGGCGTGGCTTGGCAGGCGTGTCTCTAAGCCAAACTAAACGAAGCGTGAGCCTCTTGAGCGAACAAAACTCATGCATGAATATATATTTTTTTTTTGCTAGGCACGCACTTTGGCAAAGGAGGGGAGAGGGGCAGGGGTAGGGGTAGCTGTAGGGGTTGAGGTGTGCTTTGTGGTCAGGTAAATCGCTTGGGACTTTTGTTTTGAAGTCGCTTTTGGCCACGTTCGCGTTTGACATGCATTGACTATGCAGAACAGAAAGCGACCCAAAAACGTATAAGGAGAAAGGAAGAGGAGTAGAAAGGTGAGAAGAGGGCGAAAAGGCGTCACTCTGACGGCGTCTCAGTTGCAAATCCGCGTTGCAATCTGCCTGATCTTGGTTTGGAATGGCGCCAACTAGAGTTGTGTGCTTCAGTTCACAAAAAGTTCAAATGAACGAATGAATAAAGTGAACAGATGAATGTGTACAGTAAGGACTTGAACAATATTTTACTGTAAGAGGCTCCGTACTCCTTTTAGTAACCGTTTAAGATCGATTTGAGCTATAGGGGCTATAGGATATAGTTGTTTTAATCGCACCAGACTTGGCAAGAATATTGCTAATGCTACCAATTTGGTGCCTATAGCTTGAGTAGCCTTCGAGCTGTGGACATGAACATGTACAGTAAAGACTTGAACAACATTTTACTGTAAAAGGCCCCGTACTCCTCCTAATAACCGTTTAAGAACGATTCGAGCTATAGGAGTTATAGGATATAGTTGTCTTAATCGCACCAGACTTGACAAGTATATTGCTAATGCTACCAATTGAGTCCCTATAGCTTGAGTAGCCCTCGAGCTGTGGTGCCTAATGTTTTTTTCCTACGGCTATACTAATCTAAACGACTAAACGTTTGAACTAAGAATCTCAACTCCATCACCAAATAGCGGCCAATTTCCTAGCAACTTACTCTCTTTCCTGCTGCCACCCCCTGACAAAAATGCAAACAGAAATGAAGTAAGCCTCAAGTGCTCACAAATGCTTGAATGACTGTACCAAAGGGCGTCTCTCGTCTTGGACTTTGTGCATGTCATAGAAACCGACATGAAATAATGAATATTAACTACTGAAAAACAGCAAAAGGAAAACTGAAAACAGCAAATGGAAAATGGAAAATGGAAAAGTAGAAAAGCGGAAAATGCAAAATGGAAAAAGAAAAGCATCATGCAAATAGTTTTTACTTGAGCAGACTTTTATTACAGTTGCTAAAATGCTGAAATATTCATAGGCAACAAAAGTTTATTAGTTTGGTCAGCAGCAAGTGGGCGCTTCACACTAGAGGTGCTCGACAGCAGTAAGCCCAGTTTTGAGTATCTTTGAGGCGTATTACAAATTATCTGTGTTTTCTAAGCGCTTTTTGGAAGAGTTTTCAGTTGGAATACTTGAAAATCAAGTGTCACTGGGCTAGTTGTTGATTTTCTTACAGTCTTATAGTCTCTCAGTTAAAGCTTTTTACTGCAGAAACATAAGCTTCTCTTCCACTCTGCCCACTGAGCTATAAACTTGGCTTAAATATCAATGACAAATAGTCAATAAAACTTGTGTAAAACATACATTTAGTACTAAAAGCTTTAACTTAAAATTAAAATAATTTTTAAACAGTTTTCATAGATTTTACTTGTTTGAATATCTTTGTACTTGTCTTTTAGGCCCATAAGTCAATGAATTAGTAACTCACTAAATCACGTAATACCAAAAAAATACTAATACAGGTAGTTGGCTAAAAGAAATGCCCATTTAGAGATTTATTTAAAGATTTATAGCTTGGGCTGGTATCGAAAAACGCTGTTAGCTGATTTTGAGCATTGAGCCAAGTTCTGCTCTTATGCATTATTTCAGCTCATAAAATTTCAGATGCCGACATTTATTTCAGTTAGCCGAAACTACTCACAAAACTTCCCTGTCCATAGTTTTTTTTTTTTCCTTCAGCTGTTTTCCTCCCCCGCTAGAATTTCTACCCTTTTTTGGCCAGTTTTTTGTTTGCCCATTTGAGTGTTTGCAGTGCTGACAATGGCAGGAACCAACCGAGTTTTATCTCTGGCTGTGCGTGTGTACACGAGTGTGTGTATGAGTGTTTGTGTGTGTGTGTGTGTGTGTGTTAGTGCTTTTTGCGTGGTTGGTTAAACTCGCATTTTGAATTCATGCGAAAAGTTGCCATGTTTTTTTTGTGTTTCTAGGAAAATTCTATGCTCATTTTTTTTGGTTTCTTGTTTTCCAAACGTATTTTCACTTTTATTGAGTGCGTGCATGACTTTGAATGAATGTGATTGAGAAGAAGAAGAAGCAGAAGAAGAAGAACAGAGTGAAACGAATAATCATAATCATAAAATTGATTTAACTAATCAAACGGGCATAAACATGTGACCAGATTTAAGTCTAGAAAAGAACAAAAAAAAAAAAAGAAAATAGAAATAAAAATAAAAATAAAAAAAATTAACACATATTCAAAGCAAATTGCTGATCAGCTTATGGTGGGTGGAGCAGCAGGCGGTGCGTGTAGAAAAATCAGTGTTCGATTCATGAAAATTGCTGGCAATGCAAAGGAAAACATTGTTGAAGCGTGTCAAAGGCAAAAAGCTGGCAAAACTTTTTGCCAAATTGCCAAATTGAATGTCAACACGCGTAAAAATAAGCAGACAAGCTACAAACAGACAGAGAGACAGACAGAGACGGCATGCATGTGTTAGACAGAGATAGCGGCAATCGATGTCCTTTGAATTTGTTTATGACTATTGACACGCTCGAAGGTTGCCACAATCAAATACAAATTACGCATACGCCGCGTGTGCGCACGTGCCAAACGAACTTCTAGCACTCTAACTGCATACACTGGAAGGAAAACACAAGCAGTTAGTGGGTAAAGTGTGGAGTGATTTTTAAATACATTTTAGGTAACTAAAGTTTAGAATTTACTTGTTGACTTTGATTTATTTAAATTTATTTCCTAGTCTCTCTTTTTTCTTAGTGTAGCAGCCATACATTCCGCCTTACGATTTGATTTAGTTAGCTATAGTTGAAGTTTAAATATATCTCACACAACGTGTCTTCAGTTTGATTGTTTAAAGCGTCTTCGTTTAGTTAGACCCTAATCAGTGACTAAGCATATGATTAACCGTTGTAGTAGAGACAGGAAAACGGGAAGAAATGGAATGAATATGCAATAAGTTTATTTGTGTTTTGTTTTTTGAGGTTATAACTAAATTTAGCATAGTGTGCTCTGCAGTTAGGGTAGCATAGGTTTTTTGAAAGTATGTTGTGCTTAGATGAAGACCGTTGTAAGCCTCAAAAAGTATATATACACATGATTTGACACAATAGCGGATTCAAATCTAGTAAAACAGGGTATTTTGTAGTTGGGTATGCTCTATTGTACTTGTATTGCCTGTGTATTATACCGCGTAGTTAAACTTGTTGCTGTTAGAGGCACTAAAGTGCCAAAGTACTGTCCATTACAGGGTATACAGCTGCCGAGTAAACTCGCTTTCACTTTATTACACTTTCTTTCGAGTGAGTACAGACGAAACTTTTCGCTAACTCAGGCAGAAGTTTACAAGGTCTCAAAGTTCTAGTACGGGGTAAATTAAAGTCAGGTTAACTCGACTCCAGAGAGTAAACTATGCAAGGTCTGACTACCAAGTCGTTGCTGCTTCAATGTTTATAATGATTGGTTTGGGGCTTTCACTTTTCCCGCTAGTTTTCTTTGCCTGCTTGATTCCTGCTAGGAAAACTGCTAGCTGCCTGCCTCAATGTTTGAAGGACAGTGTAAGAACTATATAAATGTCTTTTATTGCAGTTTTTAAACGGTTTGCTGATTTTGCTTACGAAACATCAAATGTTGTGCAATGGAGAAGAGTTTCTCTATCTTTCTCTATCCCTTTTGTCTGCTTCTCTCACACATCCTTTGTAAGCCTCTCCGTGTGGTAAGTGTAGAAAAGTTTGTCAGGTCTCACAGGTGAATTAAGTTTTCCGCTCGACTCGCTGTTGCCCCATGTTGCATGCAACTTGCTGCAAGGCAACGTAACGCAACGCAACGCTACGCAAAACTTTGCCAGCAAAGTCAAAATGCATTTTACGCAAAACTTTCACAGCTCTGTGCATTGACAACCGCAGTGAGAAAGGCGGTAGTAGGCGTGGCATATAGCATAGATGCCAGCTGCCAGCTGCCAGCTGTCTTACACTCGACTTGCTGCTGCTTCTACCGCTGCCAAGGCCAAGTAAGTAAGGCGAAGGGCGGGAGGGGTGTGTCAGGAGCAGCAGCAACAAAAGCGTGAAGCATATTTAAATTTTTCTTTAATGTGCTTCATTTATTTGCTTTTACTTAGTAGACCAATCGACATTGTGCTACCCTGCACTTGTATGAACAGCGGGTATACTAACTAAATTGCTAGATACAGCTTGAATCAGGCCATAAAGCCGACGCTGCTCTTAAAATATGTGCTACAAATTTGAATTCATTTCATTTCTGATTGTGGCAGACAATTCGACAGCCGGAAGTGGCCATCAAACCGACTATCCCAATTTCCCCACTTGCCTCTATTCCCCCGTTCCACCAACTCCCTCGCTTTGTTTATTTTCACTTAAGTGTTGACTGTTTCAGCGTCTGTTGCTGCTGCTGAGCTGCTGGTACGGCAAATAAACCATTAAAGAGCATAAAAAATGTTTCAATTGTCACAGCTGTACACTGCAAGAAATCACTATGCATGTTTGCTTGTACGGCCAGGCAATCAAAATATTTACACTGCTCAACAAGAGACCGACCTCGTGAAGGACAGCAAACTGTGGTAGTGAGAAAGAGACAGACAGACAGACAGACGCACACTGACTCGCCACAGAGCGAAATGTTCAGCCCGACTGCAGCTGTTAACTGTTGGTCATAAAAACAAAAACAATACACAGCACACAAATCGAAAACAACAAGCAACAACAACATGATAACGGAAAGAATAACAACAACAAGTACATCAAGCTACAAATATAAAATTCACAAGCGACGGCTATAAAAAATTAAATCAGTTTGCGCAAAATGCTCGCATATATATTTCTCTTAACTTTCTGTCCAGTCTCGTCTCCTCTTCACATCACACCGCACGTCATACCCACTCTCTTAACTTTCCTCTCATCGCTTTCCTTCCCTTGCCTACTCTTCCCTCTTCAAGCTTGACCATGATGATAATTTCAATGAAACGCACGCGCGCCATTTTGTTTGAGTGATTTTGTCTTGCAGAACGCGTAATTGCAGCGAAAGTTGAAACTCAGCGAAGTAAAAGGAAAACGTAAAAATGGAAAAGTGGAAACTGCTGCTATCCCAGATGCCCACAGTGCAGCAAGTCTATGGCCATGTAAGGGAAACAGATTTGGGTTCCTTTACAGGAGCGGTTTAGTAGCAGTTTCTTCAAGACTTTTTGTATAGAAAAAGAAACAGCTTACATTTTATTTTAAACATATATATAAATTATGTAAAATAATTAAGTAGTTACTTTAAAATAATTATATACATGAATACTTATGCTCCTTTACTTAGCAAATTTAATATTGTGTTACTGTCTCCCACAGCAGCAAAAGAGACAGACGATGCAAGAGAAGCTTAGAGCAAGAACAGAAGCTAATGAGTGCAGCAAACGTTTCCCCTCCCTGTCATTTCCCCTTCTAAGATCAGAGCTCTCTCTTAAAGCAGATCTCTCACCAATACATATTTAACGATTCAAAGCAGAGCTACACAACACACACACATATAAGCAGAAGTAAATGAGAAAAGTAACGGGAGTTCAGAAACTACTTTAAATATGCACACACATTCATAACATGTACGCAGCAGTCGAACTTCAGCAGTCAAAGCGGGATTTCAGAAACTACAAAACGCACACTAACACACATACATGCAAGAAATGAGAAGAGAGTGGAAACAAAGCAGTTTAGAAACCGCTCATTTAGTTGCAATTTTCGCTTGGAGATGAACGCATGTTTTGATCACACAGTTGTCAAATGGTAAAAGTTCAGACCACGCGGTCATTGTGTTTTTTGCTTCTTGTGGCTTTATGCGCCTAATTATCGGTGTTAAAGTTAAAATGATGCAACGATAAATACTTTACACACAACTTTAGTGTATGTTTTTGGGGTCTCACTTGCGATTGGAAAGATTTGAAACAATCGTTAAGTTGTGATCGACTTCCGCATGTCGCTTAATCTTGCATATCGACTTAATATTGGATTTAAAGTTAAATTTAGCAACTATAATCGTGTTTTTATGCTTATAGCTCCTCCGCTTGTGTATTAAATAACTCTGGAAAGATCTGAATCAACCGTTATGTCGACACTTGGTTTCGTTTGCAGCTTGTTGCTGTTTAAAGGTATGTACCGAAAAAGCTCTTTCTATTTTAAAGCGGGACTAAAAGCTCCCCACGTTTCGTTACTTCCAGTTCATACAAACGATCACATGCACAGCGCGTCATTTCCAATGGAAGTAGTTCTCTCACCAATGCTTACAAATGTGACTTCGTTATGAGGATTTAAAGCGAAACTACAAAACACTCATGAGCACAATACAAGAACAAAGTGGGAGCACTGCAGTCAAAGCTGCAACTTAGCAGTTGACAAACGGTAAGAGCTAAAGCCACGTGAACCTTTGACATTTTTTATATGCTAGCAATTTTCTTTTACTACTTCTTATTATGTTTTCAGATTCTCTTTTGTGTATCAAGTGCGCCTGTAAAGATATGAAACAGCCGTTATATCGTCACCAAATTGTGCTTATCGCTTGTCGCCGTCTAACGGTATGTACCCAAAAATCTCTTTCTACAATTGCGCAGTTTAATTTAACACAGTCACAAACAACAAAGCGATTTACAAGAAACTGAAAATTCATACAAGTAGTAGACTATCTCTCTCACTCTAAGCAGATCTCTTTGCAATACATACATATATGCATTCCTTTTTGAGGAAACAAAGCAACACTTACAAAAAACAAATACACAAACGGATAAGCTAATATGAGAGTAGCAGCCAAAGCTGGAGTTTAGAATCTACCAAACACACACACACGTGCATTACATGTGAAC
Organism: Drosophila parthenogenetica; assembly: GCA_035047505.1. Classification (NCBI taxonomy): domain Eukaryota; kingdom Metazoa; phylum Arthropoda; class Insecta; order Diptera; family Drosophilidae; genus Drosophila; species Drosophila parthenogenetica. Next base: position 698,787 of record JAWNPM010000070.1, read on the forward strand.
AGCAAGAAATGTGAAGAGAGTGAAAGCGCAGCAGTTCAGAAATTGCCGCTTTAGTCGTCAACTACATTCGCTTGTCGCGACCACGCCACCAAACATTTTTTTTCAACGCCAGCTACAAACTACAAACAGCAGACGTCCCCTCCCCATTCCATTCTCGCATAAACGAACACAAGCTGGCTGCGCGCGTCTCTTTGCATCGAATTATAACACTTACAGCAGAGCGCACACCAATACAAGTAAATGAGCATTTGCTTGAGGATTCATAGCCCAGCAACAAAATACATGCAATTGTTGTTGTCGCTCTTTAAGTAGTTTGCGCAGAAGAGAGTTAAAAAATGAGGCTGCAAATTCTCTTTTGCGCTACCTTTTGCTGCAGAAGCAATTACAATAACAAAAGAATAAAGAGTGTAAGCACGGCAGACAAAGTAAGAGAATAGAGTCAGTACTTTTAATTGCAATTTAAATTCGGAAGGGTACGCGTTTAAGAGATCGCCTTGCAGTTTAAAGGTGACAATTTAAACTAAGCGGCGGTTGTGTGTTTTAAAAATTACTTTCTAATTTTAGTTACAGTTAACTTTAACCTTTCAAATTCGTTCTAATTTGTTGTACACGCTACTGCAAAAATCTGAAGCAACAGTTATGTCGCCAGCTACTTCTGCGTAACACTCAAAGGCAGTCACGCCACAAAACGGTATCTACCGTTAGCCTTTCGACACATGTGCATTGAGTGTTATTCGCAGTTGAGTTGTTTTTTTTTTTCGAATATGTGTTTACTTGCGTTCTTTGAATTGTTTTGAGTGTTTTTTCTAGTGTTGCGTTAGAGTCGTTTAGAGTTACTCACATTGAGCGAAAATTAAAACGAATTGGAATAAAAGTTTCAATTCTCTAAGAAGTAACGAATATTAACTGACGACTTTACTTATATTCAGTTTTGTTTATTCTTTTTCAGCGCCCCAAGCAGTCGGAGACCACAAATTGATGAAAAATTAATGCCTTAGCGCCCGCGTTAGCGCAAAAGTGAAATAAAAGCCAAATCCGATCGTGGAAAAGTGTGGGAAAGGTGTTATACCAAATACCTTCGCGCCCGCGTTAGCGCAAAAGTGAAATAAAAGCCAAATCCGCTCCTGAAAATAAGTGAAAAGTGTTATACCAAATGCCTTAGCGCCCGCGTTAGCGCAAAAGTGAAATAAAAGCCAAATCCGATCGTGGAAAAGTGTGTAAAAAGTGTTATACCAAATGCCTTAGCGCCCGCGTTAGCGCAAAAGTGAAATAAATGCCAAATCCACTCCTGAAAATAAGTGAAAAGTGTTATACCAAATGCCTTAGCGCCCGCGTTAGCGCAAAAGTGAAATAAAAGCCAAATCCGCTCCTGGAAAAGTGTTATACCAAATGCCTTAGCGCCCGCATCAGCGCAAAAGTGAAATAAAAGTCAAATCCGCTCCTGAAAATAAGTGAAAAGTGTTATACCAAATGCCTTAGCGCCCGCGTTAGCGCAAAAGTGAAATAAAAGCCAAATCCGCTCGTGGATAAGTGTGTGAAAAGTGTTATACCAAATGCCTTAGCGCCCGCGTTAGCGCAAAAGTGAAATAAAAGCCAAATCCGCTCCTGAAAATAAGTGAAAAGTGTTATATCAAATGCCTTAGCGCCCGCGTCAGCGCAAAAGTGAAATAAATGCCAAATCCGCTCCTGAAAATAAGTGAAAAGTGTTATACCAAATGCCTTAGCGCCCGCGTTAGCGCAAAAGTGAAATAAGAGCCAAATCCGCTCGTGGAAAAGTGTGTGAAAAGTGTTATACCCAATGCCTTAGCGCCCGCGTCAGCGCAAAAGTGAAATAAAAGCCAAATCCGCTCCTGAAAATAAGTGAAGTGTAAAGTGTTATACATGAAGCTCCCAAATATGTAATTTGCTCAATCCGATGCCACAGCGCCCAAAGATCATGGCGCCAAAGTAGTGTTTGTGGCTGATCCGCTACTGCATTGTCAGTGGCGATTTATTTTTGTTTTTTATTTTTAAACTTTTTTTTTTATTTTTTCTGAGCTGTGTGAGTGTGTGCGTGGTTGCAGTGCACTGGCGGAACGCCTGCGAAAAGTTGTGAAAAGTGTTTTGCCTTTTGCGTGCCGTACCGCATAAAAGTTTCAAGCAGCATCATTTGTCAGTGGATAAATAGTTTTTGCCAGCAGCTGAAAGTAGCTAAAAGTTATGCTTTTTGATTATCTGGCCATCACTGATAATTTCTCACTGCCAACGAGAAACGAGAAAAACTTTAAATGTTTTCCACTCTCCACTCGTGCAAATCGGAGAAGAAGGAGGAAGAGACACCAAATCTGAGGCATATGCGAAAAGCGTATCTGTGCGGTAAGTAAACGCAATAAATTCAAATTCTGATGGGGGAGGCTCAATTTTGGGCAAATCTCTCTCTCTGTTGGTTAATGTGTGTAAGCCGCAAACATAATAAATAAGCTTAAGTTTGGTCAATTTGACAAAATTGTTTGAGCTTGCCAAAGTGCGTTCAAATAAATCAACTGCCATTTAAGCTGGGCAGCGTTTGCTATAAGCGAATTTATTACACACTCGCCGATTACGTGAAGGAAGGAGAAACATTTGTAGGCGGGAGTTGCCATAGGTGGAGAAGGAGGGGGAGGGGGTGGAAGTGGGGTAAATATTGATGAGCTGAGATTTTGGCTCAGTTTGCTTTGGGTCTCCAGTTGCCTATGGAGTATTGCAATCGCCACTAATCAAATTTAACATAAATGATTGAATAGAATTTTAAGCATTAAATCAGCAAAAGTGGGAGAAATAGAGTGCAAACAACAGCAAAATACCCAGTAAACAACAGTATACTTTAGTTACTTGTTGAACTACAGGAGCAATCGTTCATAAATTGCATTTAATGCCTTCTTACAACGGGGTTTTGAAAAAAAGTAATGTAAAATCATTCAGACTATATTTAAAAGTAGTTTACTTACCAAATTTTAAGTGCTTACCCTGTAAAGTACTTCAATTTTTCCCACTTGCATAAACTTTGCTTACCCTCTAGCACTGGGCCATAATAAAAGACAAAAGACAAAATTGTCAGTGATTGAGTGTTGGTTTTTTTTTCTTTCGTATTTTTTTTTTTTTTGTTCTTTTCACAATCTTTCCCTTACCACAATCTTGACATTGCGTATACGCAACGTGTGGCAAAAGTTTTGGCGCCTGATTGATGGCAACTCAAAGTTCGTTTGCCTTTTTTTTGTGTGTGTGTGTTTCGCTCGATCTGGTTTCGATCTGTCTTTAAAGCAAAACTGAGCAAATATGCAGCTGAGAAACAAATGGAAAATGTAATGAAAAACTGCAACTTTTCGCCATGCATTTTGAAACCACTTGACAATAAAATGTGAAATTGCAACGAACTGGCAAAGTGTCCTGCGTCCTGCATCTCGTGTCGCTTGTTTCGCGTCCTCTGGCTCGTGTCCCTGGCTTCTGCATCCCTTATCGCAAACACCTCCCTCTCTCTCTCTCTCTCTCTACGCTTTTCTACGTGTCACTGTGTGGGTTTCTCTCTGTGTAAATGTAGCCGTAGAAGTTGAGTTCGTGCCATTGTCAGTGGCATTGTCCGTGGCATGGGATTTAACAGTGTCAACGGTGCAAAGGTAATAAAAGCAGCGCATCGCATCGCAACCCGAAATGAAATATTAAATGCACCCTCGAATCGCTCGAATAACTCGAATCCCTTGAATCTCGGCACTCAGAGAAATAGATATCCGTTACAAGCTAAAATGAAATAGAAGCGCTAGAGTCGAGCTGCTCGACTGTCATCAGCTCAATTCCTAAAATTTAAATGGCAATCAAAATTAAACTAAAATATCGTTTATTTGCTAGTTAGAACATAGAACATAAGAACATTGTATCTAGTCGTTTATTTGACAACTCTTAGCTAACTGGGCTAAAATTCGATAATTCTAAACTGTTTTTGAGTGTTCAAACGACTGCACTTAGGGAGTTGAGTGGATTTTCCATTGAGTCAAACAAAGCGTTTACTGGAATTGTCAATTTTATGAGCTGAATTGTGACTTGTTTTGCATTTCTCAGCACGATAAGGTCAACGGTTAATGGGTTAGAGGTGATTTGCTGCCAACAAGAAGTAGCTTCAAATGACTACAAAGTAAGCACAAATTTCGCTTTGTAAACTAATTTCAATGCAGTCTAGACTTTGTTTGCTTGACAGCAAAAATGTCGTTTTGATTGATTGATTGATTTGACGGTTTTCCTTGCCCCTACCATTATTGCTATTTTCCCATTTTCTCTTAATTTGCATAGTCTATTTTTGTGCCCATTTCCGTCTGTTGAATTAGCAATTTGTGGCGGCATTTAGGTTATCAGCCATATCAACGTTTAAGCACCATAAAATATGCCCATTATATTTAAATAAAATTGCACATAAAATGAAGAAAAAGCAGAGAAAGAGAGTTGGAGAGAGAGAGAGAGAGAGAAAGAATACCTCAAATGCTTTTCATTGGCTTTTCGGCCTTGCGACAAAACTCGGCAAAAATGTAGCTCGGGAAAATTCTTAGCACGTCGCAAGTTGCGTTATTAACACGTAGTCCCCACCCCCAACTCACACACACACACACACATACTCACACCCTTCCCTTCTCCCTCCTTGACTTTTCCGAGTTTTCCGCCTTCGCTTGACTTTAATTTCGATCTAAAGAATTCAAGAATTTGAGAGCACAGACAAAGATTCTTTTTGAATGTTTGAATGCGTTTGTGACAACATCGGGATGAACTTGTTAAACTTTAGTGCGTCTCAAAATGTCATAAAATTTAATGCGAATTTACTTTGAGACGGACCAGAGCAGAGCAGAACAATATTCGCAGCATAAGCGAGGCCACTCAAGACGTCAAGGGCTCGGCATCTGGGCAATCTGACCATGGTCATTTTGTACAATAAAACGAACGACAAAGAAAACGACAGGACTAGTCATGTAGCAACGTGTCCAGTCGTGTCTTGCGCCTTGTTAGCGTGCTTCCGTTTATGCGTTGGCTTAGTGTTGCTCTGATTTGCATGGCCAAAAATAGCTAGATTGTTAAAAGACAGTAAAACCAAATGGTTGAAGGATACTATGCCAATTTTTAAGGACTAAAATAGCTAGATTAATTAGAGAGTACAGCCTGAAAAAGATAGACAGTAAAAAGTTCAGAACTGTTAGCTACAATTGAAAAATATCTTATTAATTATTAAAGATTTTTACTCTAAAGGTAACGAACTCAAAGTTAAATCAAGAATTTTATAGACTTGCATCAGAATGTTCGTTGTTTTCTCTCAAGTTTTCTCTTTCATAGCATTTCCCTAAGCTATCTAGCTTTTGCAGTCACAAAATAGCTAAAGCTAGCTACAAAATAGCCAAAATAGCCTTTCTGGCCTTTCCTGCTGTTGATGATAGATTTTCATTTTGAGCCTGTTTTTATGCTACATCATAAAAGCGACACACATTACAATCCTCACACCTCACACCTCAGACACCAGCACACACGCGTACCTCAAACACTCACACACACACACACACATAGAGAAACATATGCACGCCTCTGTCTATGCCAGAAAAAACGAGCACACACTCACAGAGACACAATGGTTTTCCCTATTCGAGATTCTCGTTAGTCGCGAAGCCTGTTGTGAAAAATGTTGTAGGAAGGCAGCCAATGAATGGTGGGCGGGGGATTGGCCGGGGGAGTAACTGCCGCAATCTGATTGATTAATACATCAATTTGTTATAGAGCCATCAGTTGTCTGATACACTTGACACAGTTTGCAGCTCATTAAATCGACACAATGCGCCATAAAAGCTAATTGTGCAACTTTTCTCACTTGAAAAAAATCGAAAAACAAAAAAAAAACAGAAGAAAACCTTTGGCGACAGCTCACATATGATTAAAACTTGGCTAATGACCAACAACAAAAAATTGAGAGGGACAGAAATTTCCACCTCTACGAGTCCAATAAGCCCAATTGGGAATAGATACAAGCCAAAAAAAACAATGGATACAACAGAATACGACGTTGAACTGTCAGTTTAGTTTGACAAATGTCAAGTTTTTGTTTTTATCAGTAGGCAGACGTCATTAGCAATTGGAAAAATCTATAAATAAGTCAGGAGTCTATGCAGTGGAAAAGTCGGTATTGCAGACAAAGTGGACTCTCCCAACCTGCACTTGATTCAATTGTGTAGCCTAAATAATTCCTATATCATCTCTACATCAGACATAACTATATCCTTAGCTAATCCTGAAGATAATTCCAACAGTTTCATAGCTTTGTCAATTTCTGTTGTTAGTTTCTTGCTTTCTTTATCCACAAAAAATTGATTTGTGCATGTCACTCTAAAGACACACCCTGCGGTTAGCTGTGTGTGTGCTACTCTGCATCTGTGTGTTGAAAACTTAATTGGTTTTTGTACATCAAAGTTTAGACAATGTACAACTTGAGTTGCTCACATAACGAATACGCCGCATTGACCCACAGAATTCATATGAAAAGAAATATTAAAGAGAGGGAGTGGGAGTGGGGAAAACAGGAAATTTGCATAGTTTAAGCCATTGTCTAAGAGATAGGCTCATAAATTATGCACTTTTAAGAGACGAGACTAAAGATGGAGAAGAACAAGACTCAAGACTTTGTATGACAGATTTAAATATGCATAGCTAAGCGAATTTGGTTTGATTGATTGACTGACTTGATTGAAGCGAGCTTGCATGTCGACTTGGCTTGCAACACCCCCCTCTCCCTCTGTCCCTTTGCGTGTCCAGCTGCAATTAAAAGCGAATGAAGAAGTTGCTTTTAATTGTTTGTACTCGCTGCTTTGATTGGCGCCTTAAATGCTAAAGCACACATCAATTTTTAATGGCTCGACACCCACGCGATATCACGTATACGCCGCATACAGCCGCCTCATTAGCCTTGCAGGCACTTAGAGGGGCTATAAGAGGGCGTGGCGGCAGCCAGCAGCTTAAGCCCCTTTTTGTTAATCATTTTATGCCTCTTTCTTTCTGCTTTTTACATATTTTCATGTGTTTTATTTTGATTTTCATACAAATTTTCTGCCACAGCCACAGCCCGAGAAATTTACGGAAAAATTTAAGCATCACTTCCTTTATGGGCAAAACACAGCCGTAGCAGCACGCCTTCTTCTTCGACACCCCGCCCTTCAATCCCCCTTTAGTCTATCCGCAGTCTCCGCAGGCAGCTCCTCTTAATGTTGTTTTTTCGTGTGAATTTGTAATAACTTGCATAAATTAAAGGCGCTTGCATTGAAGGCAGCCAGAAGATGTCGAGAGAGAAACTCAACTTCACCACAGTGGGGAAAATGGGGGAAAAACTCTACCACAATTTCCGTCACAAAGGGGAAACTGAACGAAACTTTCAACTGTTTAGGTCGAATTGTTGGTGAGTTTGAAATGTTTTCCCCTTCAAAGTTTTCTTTTTCCCTTTTTTTTGTTTGCTCGGCTTTTTGTCGTAATTCACGGAATTTTCGTACGTTTTTGGGGTTTTATAAATCTCGCATAATGCTCATAAATGGTCATGGAATTGGGTAAACTCCATTTGGAATAGGCAATTCCGTTATGATTAGTTGGCCAACACATGTTGCAGGCCAGAGCAACATTTATTTGAGGTTTACAACTTTGGGTCAACTAACCCAGTTTTGTATAGACCAACCGGGTATCGCTTTCCCTCTCTCCCCTCTCTGTCACTATCTCTATCTCTGTTTCCTTTGCTTTTTCTTTATCTTCCATCTGACATTGAGCAGTTTTTTGTGTGTCGCTTTAAGTTTTGTTAACTTTAAATTTGCATTTGATATTTTCATTCTTAAATTATGCATCAAAATAGTCCACATACACACACACGCACACACGGGAAAAAGGACAGACAGGGTGTGCGTATGTGACAGGCTGTGGGCGTGGCCTGCATGTTGGCAAGTCAATTTTTGTGATAAAATTTTTGGGTGCACATAAATTTTGTTTTAATGCGCTTAGTTCGCATTTTGGCTCGAGGCATGTGCAAGTTGTTTGTAAACGGCTAAGAGGCGGCAGAGGGAAAGGCTGTGGGACAGGGGCGTGGCAGAACAATCAACTGCCTGTCAGAGAGACAACAGAAAAATGGAATTTCAGTCTCGGACCGCAGTAACATAAATTGAGCACAAAATTTTGATAATGATACGCAGCCGGCGGCAATTTTCTTATTGTTTTTCTTCTAGTTTTTCCTTTTGTTTATTTTTTTCTTGCTCGATTTCCTGCTGTTGTTGTTGTTGTTGTTGTTGTTGCTGTTGCTGCGGTCCGCTTCCTAATTGTTTAATTAATTAGGAGGCAACATTTTAATTAGGCTTAAGTGCTGTGGCAGTCAAATCATTTAATGGCGAGCAGCTTTAAATGCCAATATAAATATATTTATAAGCGAGGGGCGTTCAAGTAGTTTGGCCACTCTGGGATGAGGTATAGTTATTAATTTAAGTAATTTAGTGGGCAAAATAATGAAATGATAATGTTGCAGTTAATTAAAGCTTACAAAATGACATAACTCAAGACAGTTGACGCGAGGGTGTCACTAATAGTTTATTAAGGTAATTGGAAAACATATACAGTAGAATCCGGTTATTACGACACTCAAGGGACCGACGATTTTACGTCGTTATACCCGGTAGACGCATTAACCATACACAACCCCATACAAACTTGTATGAAAGGGCCAATCGGGTCATGGAATTTTTGTCGCAATGAGCGGACAAACGCTTTAAGCGGAGTCGTTATAACCGGATTCTACTGTATTTGGGCAAGAAGAAACTGACAGACATTTAAAAAAACCAAGAGAAAAATTATTAATAGAAAGTTTTAGCTGAAGATTTAAGAAATCTTTATTTTTAGCATTAATTTAAGCGGTTTTGTGAAAAACTTACAGAGTTACCTCGTTTGGAGCAATCAAACTGACCCACTAACATGCAAACAAAGTCAGGTACTGAGAGTCAAGACAATGCTAACCTATATTTGAGTGTATGTGTGTGTATAGGGGGTGTGTGTGTGTGTCTGTGTGTGCATCTTGAGCAAACAAACCAAACAATGTAGACAATTGCTTTTAGAGCGTTGACTGATGACAATCGCAATCACTTGGCCACCCACTCAACCTAGATTCCATTTTTGGCAAGAGCGGCTCACAAAAGCAAACAAACGGCAAGAGTTGTCCTACCTTTTTTCCACCCTTTTACCCTTCCCCTACCCTCTCGTGGTGCTGCTGTGGAGCACGTTCTCAGGTAGCATTTGCGGCGCTCAATTTGTAGTTGGCTTTCAAAACACAACACAACTCAAACCGTATACAGCCAGAGATACAGCTACTACGGAGATTACACATACGCCGCGTTGTGCGCACAGCCGCTTGTCAGCTTATAATTCAATTCGGCAGCTGTGCGATGTGCGGAGCAGAGAGAGGGCAAGAGGGAAATGGCGTGACTGTATTCATCTGTCAGAAGGTGTGTCTTGCGAATTGCATTAGCTGTCATTTTGTGGCATACTCAACTCGATTCCAGCTGCGCTCGGTTTCTTGTCTACTGTAATTTATACACGAGTTTTCCATTTCCTCTTCCTTTGGCTTTGGCTTGACCTGCGAACTCTGATTGTGAGTGTGATTTTTGCTCTGATCTTCGCTGCTTGGAAAACTCATGCATGACAACAATGGGTTCAAGTTGCTGTCAAGATTTAACACTTGCCATGTTTATTGAGAAACAGCTGCCATCATAATTCAATATTTTACACTTGAATGTACACGAAACATAACTTGACAGTCCCCGACAACAACAGCAGGGACAACAAAAAAGACAACGACAGCGACAGCAAATGAAAATGAAAATGTTTACACGCTGCTGAGCACTTCGCCTGCCACAGCAACCACTTCAGTGCGAGAGAGTAAGAGCTAGAGAGGAAGGGGAAAAGGGAAATGGAAAACTGACTGTAACCCTTGCCACAAGTTGCCAGAGTTTGGCGCCAGCACGTCTTCAAAGCGTCTCGGGTGACCAGCGGCTGCTACACTCAACGAAATTTAACTCTTAAGCTACAAATGGCAAAATTCGTTTAGCTTTTAAAAGTTTTCATTAATAACTGCAACAACAACTCTGTTTCAAATCTTATAAAAATTTTTAAATGATGGCAAAATTGATTTTTTTTCAGTGTAGCCTAGTTTTTGAGACGTCTCGGGTGACCAGTGGCAGCGGCAGCAGCTGCAGCTGCGCTTAACAATTTCTAGTTGCCATAATTTTTGAAACTTTTTTCCATTAACTTATAAAAAGTTTTTTTTTACAATTTGCCAACAATTTTTCTTAAATAAAATGAAATTTTTATAAGTGTAGACTCTGCTCTGTTTTGTTCCTTATGATATAGGCCAAAAAGCAACAGGCAACTGGCAAACTGACAGTCGAAACTTAACCTGGCCAATACGGCTGGTTTGAGCCACTTTCAGGCACTTTCGACCACTTTCACAGTCTTTAGTTTGTTGTGCATTATAATTAACTGAAATGTGGTGCAGTTAATTAGTCAACCAACTCCACTTTGTGTTACTTACAGACTCTGATAATTAATTAACCCGTTTAGTTTCGCTGGTGTATTCAGGACGTATACGTAATGCTGGAAATTGGAAATTCAATCAACAGTGTTGGACAACGACTGCAGCAAATATGGTTGGCCACAAAGCCAGCACTGAGTATAGTAGCTGCTTTGGTTGGATTACAATTGGACTTTGGACTCGGGATCTTATAACGGGGTCAAAACAAAGCCAGGCAACAAGAAGAAGAGCAAAGGGAGTGGAAGAGAGACGGGTTAGAGGACAGGAAGACTCACTGCGGGCCAGCCAAGCCACAAGGCAAACGACAATCTGGCTATGTTGGCTGCAATGCTACCTTTTTGGGCAAAGCAAGGTCTTTACTCGACTAGCAAATACTCTGTATAAATATACTGGAAAGTGGGAAAAATAAACCCAATTGGTAGAGTTTCTATTAATTAATTTCACCCTGTAAAGCATGGTTTTTGTATACCCTAAGAAAAACGCTAAGCTTAAGGGGAAGTTTAAGCGGTAACGCATGCAGAACATATTTTGCTTCTTTTCTCAACACATTTTGACTAGTTCCAGTTTAGCACGAAGTAACCCCTTTCCAGTTTTAGCAAAGGGTACTCCGTATCAGGAAAATGATTAGGTTATGGGCTGTGCTCGTCTTTGAGTCCCTTGTTCAGTGCAACCAACATTCATTACTCAGCAGAGCTGCAGTTTTTGGCGTAAATTATCTGCTGCTTAAGGATATTTCGAGGCTGAATTTTGGGTCTTTCATTTCCTATTGTTGCATGCAATGTTAAAGGTACTCGCTAAGTCTCTATCGATGCTGCTCAGCCATAAAGTGAGCTTATATGTCTGCGTGTAAGACCTTTGGGCAGAGCCTGAAATTGCTTTTGTCTGGCGCTTTTTTAAACAGGCGCTGAGCGCACACATGTCGTATGCGCAATAATTCCCATACAATATCACGCAAATGCCGCGTTTAACCTTTCGCACAGTCGAAATACAAATTGTGTGCGCTCGAAAAGCGCTTTAAAGTATAAAACAACAACAACAACAACAGCAATAATAATATCGCACTTGACACACTCCAGAAAGCGGCAAAGAAAAGTTTTCACGGCTCGATAAGAGTTTTTTAATTTGTCTAAAAAGGTAAACGGCATAGTGAGAGGGAAACCAGTGAGAGAGAGGGGAGTGCGGTGGAAGGAAAGCGTTGGAGATTTTCATGTGTAGCTGAGAAACTTTTTAGGCGCGTAATTTATGCGCAATGAAAGCGTTGGGATTACGACAAAGCCAAGGGCGTGGCAGTAGCAGCAGCTCACTGAGTAAAAAACCAAAAATACACACACACAAACACACACACACACATCAAAATAATGGTCGACAGGCGGCAGAGGGTGTAGGGGCGGGGCTGTGGGGGGCAGACAGGTGTAGCAGTCAAACCGGAAAATTAGCGGAAAGCGTCAAAAGCGTTCCCCAAACGACCATGTCGCGACAAGGCGCACTCCCTGTGCTCCCTGTCTCTCTTTCTCCCCTCTTCACTACCTTTTTCTGCCTGCTTCACTTTCTGTGTCTCCTCCTCCCTACCTCTCCCCACTTCCTCCTCAGTTTCCTCTGACTAACTGCGGCTTGACTTTTTGCATAACCGCAACATCAACTAAACTGGCGAAAATGTGCGCATAGTTTGAGCCTCACTGTGGCCGTTTTTACGTGTTGTCACTGTCCTTGTTGTTGTGGTTGTTGTTGTAGTTTTTGTTGTCCTGTTGACAAATACGCCGCAGGACATTTTCGAGTTTTGTTCAGTTGACTGCCGTCCAAGGCGTAATTACCTGGACTTTTGACTACTACTGCTTTTGGCCATGCTCTTTTGGCCACTTTACAGTGCCCCATAAAAGGCGACAAGCACAACAATCTAAACTAATCTACCTACAAAAGTTACTTAACTATGTGCTGCAGTTTGTTAGCTAATCTAAAAGCAGTTTTGCCAATAAGTAAAAATTAAGAGGAGAGCTTTAAATACCTTTAAATTTTGTGTTGATTTTCTTTACTGTCAAGACAGGGAAATTGCAGGACATTTATTTAAATGAACTTATTTTGTTTTAAATATAAATATTTAAATGCAACATAATTTAATTTCCTTTATTTATTTATCTTACTGCCCAAAGATGAAAGAAAGTCCGAGTTGATTTGTTTTAGTTATCAGCTGAAAAATCTTAATATTTGTGATTCCATTTACTAAATTGCTTTCTGACTCATGAGTCTCGAGTGCATTTCAACTTCGTTTCATTTTTTTCCAGAGGCTTTTCTGTTGATTTTTTCTAAACGTTTAATTTTCATGAATATTTTTTTTGGTCTTTGGGTTTTTCCCACTCTCTCAGACATGTCAAACATTGTCCCTCCCCTTTTATACGCCCCTCGCCAGTTCCGCCTTCTTTATACCGCTTAAGTAGCCATTGTTTTTAGTGTTGTTATTGTTGTTGTTGTTTTTAGCCTGCGGCTTTTGAGGCGGCTTAAAATTGGATTTGCGTTTCTGCTTTGACATTTTTGCTGGTTGTTGTTGTTGTTTCTGCTGTTGTTTTTGCTGTTGTTTGTCTCATGTGCGTACTTATAAACTTGTCACTTTAATAACTTTCGGCTTTTGCTTTCCATGTCTTTTGTTTGCTCTTGTTTTTTATTCTTGTGTTTTTTAGGTCTGCACTTCAAAGACACGTTTTAATTGCTGTCCTAACAGCTGGCAAAATATTTATTTTTTAAGCCATATCTTCACCGTTATTCTTTGCATTCATTTTATTTATAGACGTGAGGAAAATCTCGTATCTGAAATCTGAAAATTGCCCACAGCATTTGGTTTTTATGACTGGCGAGAAAAACATGAAAGACAAACCATTTTCACTAACAATGTGTGAAAATTCGCACGTTCGTCATAAATAGCAATAAAGCACACACACGAATGGAAAATTGTATATGGAAAATGGAAAACAATTTCCGAATTTACGCATTTGGCAAAATGTTATTTATAATTTGCAATTTGTTTTGCGTAAATGGCAAACGATGTGGCATCAGAACTGCCGGTCTATTGTCTGCCATACGCAGTGAAAATTTTGGAAAGCTTGGTGAGGGGGTGAAGTAGGTTTTCCCACGACTTTTCTTAAGCTGCTTAACAACTGCAGCAAAAGTTTGGCACGCACATAAAAAGTTATGACTGCAATACAATTATTCAGTATCATTTGCAGGCTTATAATCCTTACTTATTCGCTCTCTTTTTGCTTCTACTTCTTCTCCTTTTTTGCTCCTACTCCTACTTTGTACTCTTGTTTCGTTCTTTTTTATCAATTTCACGCCAAATGTAACAAGCGAAAGCAACAAACATTTTGTAATTATTTGCACAAATGCCTAATTGTTTGCATTTTCCAACAAATTTGGCAGCGGAGAAACTCACAAATATTGACACATTGTGGGCGCAACGGAAACGTGGGCGCTGTGGGGGAAAAGCGGTGGAAAATATGGGGAAAAGTGGGGAGAACACTGGAAAGGATAGGTGGCTGGGTCTGGGAAATTGTCTGAGCTGCTGGTGGAAATTATCACGTAAAGCGCATTGTCCCGTTATAGTCTACTGCACTCTCTCTCTCTCTCTCTCTCTGTCTCTCTTCTCTACACACTTTTCTTTGTTCTCTTTGCTCCGCCTTGCCGCTGCGCGTTTCAATTAAATAAATAGACTTATTTTTTTATGGGGCGCCAAGGAAATTTAAATAACCAACATAAAAAATATCGTACATGAAAATGGGCTCTTCTCACTCTTAAATTGTCAAAGGAGACAGCAGGAAAAGTGAAAGGGAGTGGGATAAAGAGAGAGAGAGAGAGAGAGAGAGAGAGAGAGAGAGAGAGAGAAAGAGCTGACTGCAGCTTTTAGTCAAGTCTCTGGTTGTACATAAAAAAAGTCAACAGACCAACAAACAACATGTAAATTATGAAAAATGTACTAACAAAGCAACGTAAGCGCACACACACGTACATAAACACACAAGGCACATACACACGCGACACACTAATACACAAAGAACTCTTTCCATACAATGCTGTGCAACTGTTTAGGCCACTAAGGCGCTTATAAATTAAACGGAAAGCAAGGAAAGCTGAGCATAAATTAAAAATAAATAATTAAGTACAATTTAATGCACATTTTAATTAATAAAAAGCGTTCTAAAAGCACTTCTTTTTTATACCATTTACTTATTTTAAATAAGTAAATTTTAAAGACCCGCTTAAAGTTGTTACTGCGATTGTTATTCCCTTATATTTAAGTCCTAAACATTAAACCAAATTTATGATTTACAATTTCAAAAGCATCGATTCGTGGTAAGACAATACTTGAGACAAATGTTTGGCAACGCCAACGACTTTTCAATAATTGGCTAACTTGAAATTGCTAAATAAATCCATACCGAATAAAAATGCGTCTTCTCATTTTCCTTTTCCTTTGACTTAGCATCTTCCTTTCTTCTTTTCCATTTTCTTTCCTTCGTCCTTTTTGTGTTGGCTTTATTCATTTGCATTTTGATGGACAATTTCGCGTTGGTTTTCAACTTCTGCCGAGTCGGTATCAAATCCATTATTGCGTCTAGCGATTTCGCGTTTCTCATCATCGGTCAATGGACCATTGCCATAGACGGGAACATTGTGATAGAGTTTGGACATTTGGCTTAGATTCTGCAATTCGTTTTGAAAGAATGACAAACGTGGTCCAAATGGCCGATTCGATGGCAAAAATTGCTCGTTTCCCTGCTCATCATCATCTCCACTGCCATTCGACATCAGATTGAGAGTTGGCATCCAGTTTGCATACGATTCAGCCATGAGACTAATAAAATTAAATCTGTATTTGGAAGATTTTGATGATGTGTTTTGTTGTTTCTTAAAATGTTAAAATTCAGTTTGATTTCTACGAGATGTGTTTTGCCTTGAATTTCGAAATATGAAATTGAGTTGTTGTTGTAAAGCGTTTGATTAGAGTCGTTGGCATGTAATTGACAGGTGACTAGGTGTGAGTTAAGGCAAGCGAGCAGTCTTAAATACCCTGTACCTATGTGAAGTATAAAAGAGATTTCTTCCTTAAAAAACTACAACTAGTTATATTCAGTTGACCCGGAGTGTGCGGAATATGCCGCAGACATGTGCTGAATTACAGTGACTTGCTGCTCTTGTTGTTTTTGGCTTTTTCACGGACACTTCAGGCACAGACATGTAGGCCGACAACATCCGCAGTGTGCCAGCTGCCTGCCTTGAGAGGGCGGTGTTCACTCACCGAGGGAGTGGGGCGTGGTCTGAATAATGCTCACCTGTATTGTTTATTTTGACTGCGTTGCTGATGCATTTCTGGCTGCCCATTGTTGCTGCTCTTGCTTATGTTCCTTTCTTTGTTGTTGTAGTCGCGTCGCGAATTTAAAGCAGTGCCCATAAAAGTAGGCAACAGTTTTCGTTTTTGGGTTAAATTTCTTGATGTTTTTAAAGTTTTCCCTTTGAATGAACAGTAAACAGCAAAACAGCACAGCAAATGAACTAATTACAAAGTGTATCCGCAGGCGATTCAATGATTTTAAAATTCCAAAGACCGAAAGCTAACTTTACTCACTTTTCTCTGAACTTTGGGGTGTACTTTTGTTTTGGGGGCAACTGCAAGCGAAGTTGGCAACGGCTACGCTTAATTAAATGGCCAACAAGCAGCAAATTAAATAAATACGCACAATAAGAAGTTCGAAGAGGTGAATCATGAAGCCTTTGTTTCGGTATTGACAATGCAGCTCTGAGCTAATCAGTTGAGAAAATGCTGCTGCTGCCAACAAATAACAAAAGGGCCCAAAGACACAGAGAGAGAGAGAGAGAGAGAGAGAGAGAGAGAGAGAGAGAGAGAGTGCTAGAGATCGACCCTTTGGGCCATTAATTAGCACAGCACAAAACCAAACAAAAGAAAACTTGGCCAAGCATTAAGCGCAATGTGGGAAGCCACTACAATGTGAGCAGCTCAAAAATGCCAATACAATATATTCTTATTAATACTAGCATAAATGTATAAAATTTATAAATAAAGAAGTCAGCAAAAAGCGCTTAATTATGAGTATTACTTGGCTGAAACTCTGCCCTTTTCCACTCGCATCATTCATGCAAATGACTCCTCATTTAATCGCTTTTGTATTGAGACTGATTGAGTTTCCTTATACAACTTCCTTTATTTCCTTTATGCTTGGCAAAGCACTTAAAATTATTCCATGGAAAACGCTGAAATTCGCAATTGAGCTGAGTATTAATAAAGATATTGAAGTCATTAAACAATTGATGGCAGCAAATTAAAATGATTGATAAACAGAAATCATGACGTCATAATTTCAAGGAAAGCAAGAAATATTTTTAACGCTTTAAAGATTCCGAAAGAAACTTCATTTTATTGCCTCTCAAGTGCTTTGACCGCAAACAGTTTATGAATCCAAAATAGAGACTTAATATTAACCTATTTATTATCGGATTAAGTAGCACACAAACTCAGCCCAAAATGTATTACACATGGACAAGAAAAGGGAGAGTTTATATTAGAAATCTGAAACAAATTGTACAAGGTTAAGGTAACGCCATTTGGTAAGAGTTGTTTTAGGATTGCGAGAATGCTTTTAAGCCCAAAGTCTGTTCGGGAATTTGGTTCGGTTCAGTCATGTGTGGCCGCATTTAGAGTTATTGTAGTTTGTGGCAACAGTTGTAACCTTGCAATTTAACTAAAAGCCTCAATAAAAATTGAAAGGTGTTTTTGGCAGAGGCCGGAGAAAAAAACTATGTAGTAAGAGCAGCAGGCGGGTAAAACAGACTCTAAAGGTCACTGTAGTTGGCGTTTGAAAAAGAAAATAGTGTGTACAAAATGTTTTTTTTTTTTTTGGGCTTAAACTTCCCATGAGTTTTTTATTAGTTGGTAATGAAATTTTTAGCACTGATTTTTCTATGAAAGTTTGTGTTTTATAGACTTGGACCTAGAGGTTGTACGCTTGCATGGACTAGAGGAAGTTTTAGGCCAACTTTGGCGTCACTGTCTTTTATGATGTCTGTAAAAACCTTTGAAACTTTGAGCTACAGGGTCTTGTAAGGCGGAAAAAAACGAAGCGCGTAAATACATGTGTACTTGTAGCTCTCGATAAAGTGCTTACATTTAATGTTGGCAAAGAGTGTGATTGAAATAGAAAGAGAGGGAGAGTTAGAGTTAGAGAGAGACGGAGTGAGAGAGAAAGGGAGAGCAGGAAAAAAAGAAGAGTGAGTAATAATCATGTGATAGCCGTGGCATAAACATTTATGTTGCTACTCTTTGCCAACAAATTCTGTGTATGTGTGTGTGTGTGTGTGTGCGAGTGTGCAACGCGTAAAGCTGCCAGCAACGCAAATCCAATTGAAATCGGTTTCATGGTGTGAGGCAAATCCATTTAATAACCAACATAAATACTCTAAAGAAGCTTTACGACTTGAGTGCGCCACAGGAAACTAGTTTGCACCAAGGCAGTAGACAGTAGACAGCTGACAAAGAGTGACAGAGACAGCAGTATTCAAAAAAGACAGGGAGAGAGAGAGAGAGAATTGAAACTGAAAGTTGAAGCAAAGATCTCGAGACATTCAACTTGGTATATGCGAGTCGTGTATTTGCATGACAGTTTATTCATACACAAGCTTTGCTATCTGTGTGGGTTTAACATGCAAATAACTATGAGAATGTGTCTGTGTGTGTGTGTGTGTGTGTATTTGTGGGCGTGATTCCCGCAGCGACACTTTATGAGCAGAGACTTTGAATTCTATCTGTCCCGCTGTTGCTTATTTTTATGCTGATTAACCTAACAACTCGATTTGCTACGCACACACAGGCAGACACACATACTAACACACACACACGCATACATACGTAATTGAATAAGAATATGACTCGTTACAATATTTTATACACAAACACAAAATTGCCCACAATCAGAGACAAACACAGTGCCAACTATATCTGTATTTGTGACTGTCTGACTGTGTTTGTGACTGTGTATGTGTGAGTGTGTGTGTGTGTGTGGCCGGCATAAAAACTAATAAACTTACCATAAATATCGAGCCCAGTAAACTGGCGCCATCTTATTGTTATACCCCATAAAGTAGACCCAACAGGATATATACATTTCCTGCTCGATTCTTTGGCTTGCATTAATCATACGCCATGGTAGCCCTTGTAGTGTTCATATGTCAATTGACAAGCTGACAGCCAATAGCCATAAATCTAAGTGCCAGCAATTTATAGGGTATTTTCCGATACGCCAAACTTGGTGTAATTTTCATTTCATTGTGTTTCCTGCCAAAGAAACCCCAAGTGAAATGGAAAAGTCTGTCAAGTCTACACCCAATAGCATCTGATTTATAAATCCTTTTTTATTTGAACTTATATTTCATTTGTTTAAATAGCAGTCATATTTTTCTAGGGTATTTTACTGCGCATCAACAAAGCGCTCTCGATTTTTACTGGTTTCCATTTGGTTCTTGTGAGACCAGTAAAGAAATATGTTCGATTTGAGCTGTTGCTTATTTTCTTGGCTTCCTCTCGTTTTGGCCTATTGAGGCGTGCTGAAAATGATGTGTAATTGCGTTTTATTGCCATAAATAAAAGTTAGTTCCTTTTTGGCCAAAAGCGTTTAAGTGTCAGCGCGTGTTTTGGCTTTTTTGCCTTAATTAGAAAGTCGTTGCAAGTTGCAACAATCAGTTGTTTCAGTTGTAGCAGCTGCACTTGAAATATTTCAGCAATTCCACAAGATTTCTTAATTAAAAACTTGCATCTCTCCAGTCTCTCTGCATTCCCCTCTCTGTCTCTTTCTCTCTCTGTTCACATCTTAGTGCTCTGTTGAGGTGTCAGCAACAATGAAAATATTTTCTGCTTACTGTTTAAGTGTTTGGCTACTTGAAAAATACCCTATAAAGCACAGCGAGCACTGAGAGAGTTTAATAAAAGTAGCGGAAACTGAATTTTAAAGTAGATATATGTTTTTGACTGCTTCGAGTGTAGTTTTCTAAAATTTATTCTACTTCCTGCTAGATTTCCTTTCCCTAAAACTAAAATTCAACGACTTTAGAATATCTTTTGGCTAGTCATTCGTTTCTTCTGATTTCTTAGCTGCTTTCTTTTTGCCAATTTGCTTTTGCACATTATTCTTCATTTACTTTTGCAACAAAATCTACGAAATTTCATTTGCAGTTATGTTGCTATTTTCGCTGGCTACAATTTTGCCTTTTGTAACCAAAAATGGCTCTGTTCCGGACTTAACTTGACTTAGACTCTGGCCACTGACTGCGAGTGAAAATATTTGCCAAACGCTTCAGTTTGGACACAGAGTCTCGAGCTGGTCAAGAAAACGGAAAATATGTGAATATTCTTGGATGACGTGTTTTCTACGCTTCAGAGTTATTAGTAGGAACTTGGCCGGGCTAAAAGCAAACTATCAACAGTGGAGTGTAGTCCATGTACCATTGTGTATGTGTGTGTGTGTGTGTGTGTGATTCTGTGTAAATGTATGTGCTTAATGTTGACGTTAACATTTTGCTGGAAAAGTCTGTTGAAGAATTTTTAGCAAGCTTCGCTCGTTTTGTTAAAACTTGCTAGAAAACTCTCACAAAAAAAATGTATTGCATACATTTAGGCAAACGACCAAGTTTTTGGCTACAGCACAAAACACTTCTGCTTTCAACACGATGCATCAAAAGCAGTCAACAAAAAATATAAAGACACATGACTGAAGAGACAGAAGTTTTTTCCCCTAAAAATTCAACCTCAAGTATTCATTCTGTTTTTACTTTGCTAATAGGCAAATGCTGTCCATTTTAAGCAGTTTTGAATAGCAAATTGTCTGTTAATTCCAAATAATTTCGGAGTTTTCTGCTTTTGTTATTAAATAGGCTCCAGGTCAGCGCATTTTCCACAAACTTTTCTGCACTTCCTCTGTAATTGTTTTGTTGCAGATTTTCTGTAGTTGTTGCCCAAAACTTTCCACAGAGGTGTGTTCCATGAACTTTTGAAGATTTTGCTATAAGTTGTTTGAAATAAATAAATGAATTTAAATTTAGAAATTTCTTTCCTTGTATGAGGAATTTAAGAGTTATATAGTTTCTTCGCATATAAAATAAATCATTTTTTAACTGCTTAAAATATTTTTAATTTGATTTTGTTTAATAATAACTTAACAATTTCAGTCTTATTCCTCTTTAAATTTTTTCTGCACGCTGATCAGTAAGAGCACAAAGCTGAACATTTATAGAGGCTTGTGTCGCGTTTAGTTTGTGCGGGGTTGTTAAAATATGACAAATAAATATTGTAATTGCATTTTGAAAGCCTCACACACTCATACACACAAGCAGTTGCTGTGTGCATGTGTGTCAACAAGGCAGTCACATACACATACACAATGCGGCCACAAATTTGTTAAATTAATTCAATATTAAGCAATCAATAATGTAATATGTATTTATAAGATGAGCAGAGAATGGGCTAAAATGGATTTGGAATATATTAAGATGATTCGTGTTGAGTTGATTTAAGTTGAGGTTGCTCATTTGTATGACTGAGTATTCGTATTCGTATTCGTATTGCGAATAAATTGAATGCAATCGCTGGCAGTAATCAATGAGCTCCAGGGCACAATATGCTGTCGTCTTCTTTTGATTTTAATAGACCCTGTAACGGACTTTATTAAAACTGGAGTTTTCATACATGTTACAAAGGTAATGTTAGGGAATTAGCAGTGTACTTTAATTAGGATTTTACTAAAACGTTAACAGAGTCTTTTTGTGTCGTGTTCATTCGATCTGGATCTTTTTCATTATTTTTTTTCGGCTGTATTCTATGTTTGGCATAATACCTCGCACTCTTCGTGTCCTGTCTTGATTGGCTTGGCGTTTTTATTAATTTCGTTTGCAGCTGACGTCGTCGAGTGTTGAATTTTTCTTTTATTTTTTGCGCTTTTTTGCATGTACAAAGGGTACAAAGGCGGCGACAAAAGAATTTAATTAAACTGAAAGTGCATTGTCTGGGCTGCAGGCTGATTCTGCTGCTGCTTGTGCTTTTGCTGCTGCTGCTTCATGTCAGCGAAGGGATTAAGACGCTGACTCGACACACTTGACTGTCCTGCAAAGTCCTTTATCTGATGCCTACACCTTCTCTTACTTCGTCTCTCTTTCTCTCTCACCGTTAGCTGACTGTAATTGAAGCTTCGTGTCAGCTAGCATTTTGCACCTTTTTTGTGTCGTTTCTTTGCTTGGCATAATTTCAGTTGATTACACGACGTTGTGCAAACATAATTTGAAGTCTGGTTATAATTTGAAACAATTAAGATTTGCATAAGAGAGCTCAGTTATTGTTACAGTTGTCAAATGAGTGTGTGTTTGTGTGTGTGTATCTACCCCTGCATTCTAAAAGTTTTTTAATTACACACACACACACACACACACACACACACACACACACACATGTAAAGCGAGACAGGTTTACATTTGTTTGCTTTGCGCTGAAAAGTAGGCAATGTTTTTAAACACAGCGCACGTTTGTGGCAGCAAAGGGAGTTTCTGGGAAAAGAGAGTGGAAATGAAGGAAAAATAATGTCTGTGAACATTTGTCAAGTATTGTGGGTGTGCGTACTGCGTCTGTCATTGCGTATGTCAGTCTCTTTTGGGTTTTCTTGTAGGCAGTAACTGTCATACGCCATGTTGTACACACCCACACACACTGTGTTGTCTTTTGATGTGCATTTAATTGCAACAGAATATTACAAGTTTGGTTTTTATCCTGACAGCGAGTCACTCAAAATTATTCTTCACATTCAAAAATAATTTTTAAATAAGAAAACATATTTATTTATATTAAAGCTAACAAGTTTCTTAAACATTTAAGTCGAAAAAACAATTCGTACACAGCAAGAAGACAGAAGTTTTGATTGTCTTTGGATTTTGCTGGCACAAAAGTTGATGAACTTTCAAATCCCTCAAGATATTATGGTCAACAACAAGAAGGAACATTAAATATTTAAATGAAGCAAATGAAACGTCAACTGGAGTTTTTCACCTACAGTTGGCAGTAGTTTGCATTTCAATCAAATTGAGTCAATTTATAGATATTTTCTATTTACATTCACTTTATTGAACAAGCATAAACTGCCGCAAAGGATTTACTTTTGTTCAAATTGTCTGAGTTAAGTAACTTGTTCGGTCTTAAGTCAATTTAACTATTTTAATTAAATCAAATTCATTTGTTTTAATTCCTGTTTCTCTTAAAGTTACATTTCTCAAGTAAATAACATACGGAAATGGCATAAATAATAAAATAAGAGCCAGAAAATGTTATACAAAGTCAACAAAATGCAAAGAGCGTCGATTTGGAAGAGAAACTTGCAACTGGACTGAGTTTAATGTAATGAAACTGAACTTGTATGTCTTTTGCATCCTGTTGTTGTTATTTTTATTGCTGTTGTTGTTGCTATTATTGCTGCTGCAATGGTCTATTATGTTGTGTAGTGTAGTTTTTCCCTTGCCCATCCGCTGTCAGTTAAACGCGCGTCGGAATCGGAACTTGTGTCATTTCCGCAAAAAGTTTAGCATGCTTTTAGGCTTGGCCATTTAACACAGCTGGATTGAGTGAGGGGCGAGAGTTTGACTGACTGAGTAGCCTGGGCGGTGCAAGGGGCGGTGCCTAGTTTCAGCAAACGTTAGAAAAATATATCTACCATATGTAAATGTTTCAGAAACTGAAATCGCCTCAAATTGGAGTTTTTAGCTGAGCTACAAAAGAAAAGTAGCTGCTCATATTTCAGTGTCATTTGTGATGAGAGATTTTGAGGCGATAAAGTTTACTAGAACACAGCTATCCTTGTAGTCGGTAGCTTGTTTATGCCGCTCTGCTGCCTCTGAAAGTTGTTTAATAAATGTACTCACACATGCTTACAAGAACGACCATCGAATGAGCCAATGTTGGCCTTCACCATCTTTTAGCTGCCGTTGTTGTTGTTATGATAATAACCTTGAAGCCTATGCGTATCTCATAACTACTACTCGGCCAATATGAAAGTTTTTTAATATCATAGGCTTTTGCTATGACCTTAGGCTGTAATTGCGATTAGCGTGCAATTTGTATCTGTGTATCTTTAATGTTTGCACAACTTTTGCTGAAATACTGACCTATATACTGTACTTGAGTTGCCATCTGATTTATGAGAATTGTCTGCTAATTACGCACATTTCATTTTGTATGCTCTCTCGCCCCTACGAGTCTCCAGTCACGAGTCACGAGTCTTTAGTCTTTTAATGAGCAGCAGTTAAATAGCGTAACGAGCTTAATTGTGAACTCAACTGACTGTGCAACTCTCATTAATAATTTTGTGCCAGTGTGCAGAATTTAATGAAGTTTGCATTGCGTTCAAGGTGCCAATGTCAACAGAAACGGCGAACGCATCATCGGCATCTCTTCTCAGTCAAAGTGGCGTATGCGTAATGTCACAAACAGCTGCCAATTCTGATTATTTGTGCCAGTTTCTTTTTTACGACCGCAGGTCAACAAGCAAAAAAACTCAAAGCCCAGCATTATACCTGATAAATGCGCAAAAAATACAAAAATACAATAAAAATTATTTTGCATGAGTTGGAAATTTTTGTATTTTTCCGAAAAACGTTACATACATTTCAATTTTACATTTTTTATGAGCACACACGCACATATAGTCGCCGAGGGAGTTGATTTAATCTTCAACTCGGCAACAGTATGCGCAATTTATAGAATTTAATTTAAAATATCGTATCAAAAATATATATTTACTTTTGGTTTGTCGTTGGTTCAACTCAATTGCCACAAATTGAGGCGAGTTTCGAGAATTTTAACCCATCCGGTCGGTCAGCTGGCGCAAAACCCACACAAAATGCAGTAAATTGTTCAACACATCCACTTTTAAGACCCAGTACGTTGACAAATTGAAAGGACTTTAAGTACAGAAAATAACAAAATTTGGGTAGTTAAACTAATGAAGGGAATTCTAGCTAAACTCACAACTAATGGGGTTAGTTGATATACCAGGAATTTATTTAAGTTCGTATTCAAACTATGTAGTTGGTCTTTTAAAGTCTGGCTCACTCAACTGCAGCGGCTTTTCACTAGTTTTTGTTGCGGTTGCTGTAGAGCGAAACAATTTTATTATTGATACGCAGATATGCTCTCATGAATCAGCGCTTTTTGTGAACATTTTTTCTCTCTTTTTATTTCATACTCGTCTCCTCTTAGTTATCAAGGATTTGTGCGCTTTAAAGCATTCTTTTGTGTGATATAATTATTGAAATTAATGCGAATTGTGTTAAGTGCTTAACAACAATAAGAGCAACAACAATTGACGCAGTCGAAATGTTAATTTGCGTTCATTAATTGCCTCTTTGAGGTTTCTTTGCTGTGGAGAAAGTTGAGAGAAAATCGCTAATTCTTGGGACCAAAAACCCAGCGACCTTTACACTTAATATATGGCATATATACATATATATACATATACATTTTTATATGTGTGTATTGCTGTCTAGACGTGATTTTGCTGCAGGGTCGAGAAGCAAATAAATCTGCGTTGGGTTTCTTTGGATTTCGCTTATCCCCAAATGCAGAACCTAAAAACAGCCCCAAACTTGGATTTCTGGTCAAAACTGGCTAACCAAATAAATGTTCTTTGGGTCAATGTGTGTTGCGTGGGCGAAAATGTGTGTGTGTGTGTGTGTGTGTGTGTGTGTGTGAGCGTTTTGTTGTTAAGTAAACACGTGTAAACAGAAAAGCTGAACAAACGAAAGGACAAAAGTTGTATACTGTATGTGAAATGAGCTTAGAAGCTGTTTGATTTGTGTTAACACTAAGATATTTAATGCCAAGTTTCACATAATGGCTTAAATCTAACAGCCAACACCAACAGAAATACACACACACACACATACGCATACCCAGTGTTGAGCAGCGACCGACAGAAATAAGCGGCAGCTATAAATTTTGCTGGCATCAACAGCAACAATCGATGATAGCAAAGAGCAAAGGGGCGGTGAGGACAGGAGTGAGGGCGGGACGGGAAAGGATATGTGATGAGGTGGTGACTGAGTGTATGGAGTGCAGAATTTGCATGTGCAACAAGTGGCTGTGCTTGCCACATTCCCCGAGGCTGATAGCGAAGCTGATGCCAATTGCATTAAAGGTGTTAATTTCATGCAACGCTGCAAAGCTCATTTGGCAGTTCAGAGAGAAATGGCAAAGAGAGAAAGAGCGATAAAGAGACAAAGAGATAGACATATTAGCCCAAAAGTTTTTGGCCTTTTTTTAGGGATACAAAGTTTTGCATTCGTGATGTTAACACTTTGATTGGCAGAAACTTTTAGAATAGAGTTTCACATAGAAATGGAATTTCCTTTCACTGACAAATATTTAAAAATAAAAATTCCAAAAAAATAATATTGAAGGGTCAAAACAATTTTAAACAAATTTGGCAGCCAAAAGCATAACTGAAAGTTTTATATTTATTGATTGAAGAGCCATTTTAGACAAGCAAGCAGATAGACTCAAGTATACACTTACCTATCTGCGAGTTGAGTGCAATTTTCACTATTTTTTTTTTCACTTTTCTTGAACACTTTGGGAGTGGCACTTGATTGTTGCACTGTTAAGATCATTGCGTGGCTGCAGCGCATTAAACAGTCGAGTACACCCAATTATCTGGCAGACAAAGCCATGGAATGGTTCTTATTGGTCTGTTTAAAGCTTCAAGTGCGCTGTTATCGATACAAGCAGAGAACTCTGGCTGTAGTAAAGCATACTCAAGCAGCCAACAACTGTAAAAGTGCAGCAGGTAAGCGGACAGAGAGTGAAACAGGCGGACAGAGGGACAGACAGACAGTTGGGCTGTACCATAAATAAATAAGATTAAGAATACTTGAGTGTATGTGAGTGTTGGTGTGAAATGAGTGCAACATTTTGAGGCAGCTGCAAGGAAAGCAGCAAAACTTGAACCGGTTGAACAAGCAGTCGAGCAGTCGAGCAGCCGAGCAGTTGAGCATCCTGAGAAGCAAACGACGTGCTCGGACTCGAAACATGAAATAAACATTTTTACTTCTTCATTTTACTCCACCCGCAACAACAACGAAAAGAACAACAGCAGCAACAACAAAAGTAAAAGAAGAAAAACACATTTCCGTGTTGCACGAGCAACGTTGCAAGTGGAATCAGAATCAGCAACAAAATCAGCTTCTCAGTTGACTTTGGCAACTGTTCCGCTCATAATTCAGGAAGTCTCTCTGTCTGCCTGTCTGTCTGCCCGTCCGTCTGTCTCTGCAGAAGGACGCTTTTTGTCAGGCAACTGCAGCAGCTTTCTGCCACATTGTGGCAATTCGTGTCCTCCACGTTGTAGCTTAATAAATATTTAAAAAATATTAAAATAGAACAAGTTTCATTGGGACACACAAAGTCAACATCATTAAATCATTTATTTAAAATTGTTGTGCATAATTTAAAAATATTTGCGTTGCTAATGAGCTTGTAAATAATTAAATTTATTAAAATTTCACAAATACTCGATGCGCTTCGTTAATTAATGTATGTGAAAATCAGTTTTCTAACTGTCTGCTTTCATTGTTGTTTAATTTATCAGACGTATTAGCTGCGGTCCAATTGACTGGGATTAATTAAAATTTTCTCAATGTTTTTTCTTCTTTAAAAAAAATAGAGATTTGACCACAAAATGTGTCAGAAGCAGTGGACAGCAGAGAAAACAATTTAATGATGCATTGATTAAAATTTATAATTAATTACATCTGACTTGAAAATCAGTTAACAAAAGGAGACAGCCAGAAAATCAGTTTGTTAGTCAGAAAATTACGCTTTACAAATCTTAATTGTTTTTGTCACTATGTGAATAATTTAATTTAATTCATTTAAAGTAAGTCCCAGTTAATAGAAGAGGGTCTTCTCTTGTTTTAAGGGCTGAATCCAATTTTAACAAATGACTAAAGGATACAAAAAACTTAATTATACTAAATTGTACTTAATTAATTATTAAATCAATCACAAACTGATTTCTCTATTCATATTTTCGCTGCACAGTTGACAAAACTCACTTTTTTTAAATTTTTTATGCTTGAATAACTTTATTTAAATAGAGAACACTACAAAAAAATGGCATCATTAATTATAAATATTATTATTATGATTATTGTTAATTTTATTGTTTGTTTTGCTGCTGTCGCGTGCGAAACATTAAACAATTGCCGATAAATGAAGCCCGACAAACAGTTGCAATTAGCGAACGCACAAATTGCACTTAATTATATAATAAATTCAATTGACAGCTGCGCCTGTTTTTCCCTCCACTTTTCAGGCATTTCCCACTTTTCCACTCTTGCACTTATCCATTTCGAAATCACCATTAAATATCTACGTTTATTTTATATGCATAATTTGCTTGGCTTTATTTATGGGCCTTACTTTATCTTTCTCTTTATTTAAGTACTTGTTTGCCTTTAAATTTCCATTTAAATATTTCAATATAATTAAGGTTTCTGCTTCAACAAGTATGGGTGTCTGGTTAATTGGCTTTTTGCGGTTTATCTGATGGTAAAATTGCATTAAAATTTGACAGCTGTTCGATGTTAATTGTAAAGTATTCACAGCTTGATTGTCCTTAAGCTCATTTCGAATTCCAAATACAAATACAAACACAAATTCAAAGCTTTTGGCTCGATAAAATCAAAGAAATCCACTGCTTACTTCAATTTGTCTCACTGAAAGTCTTTCGGAAGCATAATAAAACAACTCAAAGAACAAAACAAAGAACAAGACAAGAAAAGTAACAAATTTAATCAAAAGTATATACGAAATGTTATGCTAAGAATTTCATCAAGTATGCCCTTTTTTCAGCAAATATTACAAATAGATTTCAATATCTGCATGAGTTGATCAACAAAAAGTAAGAAAAAAAGAATACAGAATACAGAAAACAGAACGGAAACCCAAAAAAACACAAAACAGAAACAGAAAAGAAGTTTCTTTTTGGCCAAGAAATATATTCATTTTTGGGCCTTTTGGAGCAAAAAAGTTTTTAGCCCAAAAAGTTCATTGTTATGCGTAGATTTTATTTGGATTTCTGTTAAAATCGAAACATATTCTGCTGCCAAGACCGGGGAAAACAGTAGAGAAAACGAGAAAAATCACTAGAGATAAACAAAGGGAAGCGACGGGCGCAATGTAAATACCAAAGTGAGCCAACAATGGCAGGTAAAAGTCCACAAACATTTACATAGATGCTTCGATTTGATTTTTTGCATATATTTTTCTATACTGCTGCCGACGCTTGACAATGGGATCCATTGAATCCATTGAATTTTCAAATTTGCATGCAAATTTGTTTTTATGCAGGTAACACGCCGATAGCTCATATCAATGTATTTATTTTGATACGATATCTACTCGGACTGTCAGCGGGCATTAATGACTTTAGGCGTTACACATACGACCAGTTGACCACACAGTTAAATGACGTCAGAGCGGAGCTGTTGACGCATATTTTACGCTGTATTTAGCAGCTTACCAAGGCATATTAATTAACTTTTATGAAAGCCATAGTCACACACAAAAAACTCTTACTCCCACACACAAGTCGAGAATGACACTCGGAAGTAAACACACATAAAGACGCACACTATTCGCATATGCGGCGTATGAGTAATATTTCATTTAGGGTCTTGGCAACAGCCTACACACTTGTCCTCACACTCGCCCTTGCCCTCGCTCTTTCTAGCAGCAGCTCTTTTATCTGCGCTCCTTTGGGTCCAAGAGATTTATTGCCTGCTTCAAAGATAAAGTCATTATTATGGCATTATAAAAGATGGCAGCGCCCTGCGGCGCTTAAGGATATGAATCTTTGATGCATGTAATTGCCGTCGACCCTTATATGGTCTCATCATTGATTCTTACGGCAGCTTTAGCTGCTCTCAGTCTCTTGCAATTATGCTAATTTTATGCACCCTGTAGTAGAGCATAGAATCGTAGGCACATGACATGCAGATCAAGGTGGGAATGGTTTTTGGTCAGAAAAACTATAAAAAGAACTGACAAAAATCTGTGTGGTTAGACAAACTTTGTTATGAGAACGTCGTGTCGGTTAGACGTTAAATTAATATTTTTGGAAATCTTTTTCTACTTTAAGAGTTACAGTTACAGGGTGGTTAGACAAACTGTGTTATGAGAACGTCGCGTTTTTAGAAATCTTTTTCTACTTAAAGAGTTACAGGGTCTTTTTCTATCAGTTTGCGTGACCGCAGTCTATTCCTCTAGTTTTTGTTGTAATTTTATCGCTTGTCTCGCACTAATTAAAATTTCATTAGCCACAAAACACGACGAGTTTCGCATTTCGACAGAAGATGGATGAATTTCAGCTCCAACCCACATAAACACATAAAGATATGTGTATGTGTGTGTGTGGAGTGCAGCTACAACTACTATAAATGTACATTAATTATGCATGCCAAGACGACAGAACAACAAAACTGACAGCTGTCCCAGCCAAAAACCAAAACCAAGACTGTAAGCCAAGTCAGTCCAGTTAAAGTCATGTCAAGTCAGGAGGCAGCCACCAAAAGCCAAACAGTAAATGAACCTTAACATAATCGATAACCCATTGCTACCAGCAAGAGGGACGGAGGGATAGGGGCGGCGTGGCTAGCACGTGTAAAACGATAGCGAAATTTGATCCGAAATGCTTTAGCCCTTTTTGGCTGCCTGTGAATTTGGCAGACATTCAACGCAAAAAAAAAAAAAGGCATGCAAGCCATAACAAGTCAGGGCTGCTGCATGGCGCCTACACAACGTCAACGGGACGGCAACGGCGACAAGATGGCCAGCAAAATGGCCGACAAAATGGCGGCGACGTAGCACTTGAAGCTTTAAACCAAGATCATATCGCAGAAAACAGACTGCAAAGGAACTGAAATACATTTAAGAGCTTTAAAACGAAAGTCGCGTATATTGGCTATTTAGCGAGGTATATTATGGAATGGAATGTTTGCTTTCCACATTTATTTTAATTAACAATAGTAGAATAATTTCTCTACCTACAGTAGAAGTGCACGAATTCTTCATTTCGTGTGTGAGGAAAACTCATTGAGTTTCCCGCTACCTGCCTGCCTGCCTGCCTGCCTTTTGTGTGTATGAGTGTGTGTTTGTGTCGACTTGTGATTCAATTTCCACGACTGCAATGTTGCATATGTTGCCAGTTCGTGGCATCAAGTTTATTGAAATCGATCGACTTTTACACATGTGCAGTTGATATTTGCATACGTTTGCGAGCAATGAAATTTTTCACCAAACGAATGCCCGAGATTTATGTTAATTTATTGAATTTCATTTCGATATATCGTAGTCGTAGTCTCAGTGCTGAAATCTTACGAATGCGCAGCAAATTCAATCGAGTTTATGCATAAATTACACACACACACAGAGCAGAAGTTGTGAAAGGAAGAGAGGAAAGAGGAGGAGTAGAGAAGAAAATTGGGTAAAGGTAAAGTTAAAGGGACGGAAGGTAAAGTTAAGGCCGTTTCATAATAACAACAAGTTGCCACCGTTTCGTCTGCCACTTTATCTTTATAATGGCCAAAGTTTTTCAAGTTTTCCCAGCTCAAAGTTGGCCCCTTTTTATGATGCTTCTTCTTCTTCTTCTTTGACGGGAATTATGGTCCTCGGTCACCGCAGGGTTCGTTGAGCTTTTGCCGTTAAAATGGTCACCTCAAAGGTCGCTCGGCTTGTTATTCATTAAGTAATTGAGGTGTGTGTGTGTCAGTGTGTCTGTATGTTTCTGTGTGTCTGTGTTTGTCGAGGCTAAAAGAGGAAACACGCAGCTTCTTGTGGCTGTCACTTAAATTATGTATATGCTAATTTAATTATTCTTCAATTTGCACAGTTTTTATTGTAACCTGACTGTATTTTAAATGAGTCTTAGTCAGAGTCAACAATGTGGTCCGATTGTTGTTGTTGTTGCTGTTGTTGTATGTAGTATACAACGGTATAGCTGACAACCAAATGTAGCAGCAGCTTGAAGCTTCTGGCAATGCCAACGAGCTTAATTGTAGAATGTTGAGAGTTCATGTCACAGGACAAGAAGTTCAGTGAACCGGGACGGAAATCAACTGGCAGGATTTTGCTGCTGAGCTGAAAAGGTAGAAAATATGTTAATCAACTTATTAACTTCAGTTGGATACGCTGTATACAAATGTGTACAGGTATTTTTTAGCAACTTTTGATTGAATCATAAATTTAGTACTAGGTCTTAGCTTTGAAACTACTTTAGAATGCTCACCAGCAAGCTGAGACAATCCTTGCTTGTACTTTGTCCATTTTCGCTGTTCCAGATGCTTTTGAATAGTTTATGCTGCTCCCTTTGCTGCACATGTGCGGCACAAAGTAGCAGCCACATCAGCGCAGCTTGCCACGCGAGGAACAAGGATTCAGTTCTGAGCAACTCGCCACGTGTGGGGGGCATCGGTGGCATCCCTGTGACATTAAAAGCATCCATTTCGACTTCATGGCGCTGCTGTGGCGCAAATCTGCGTTCGTCATAACTAAACGCGCTGACAAACATGCCACAACGGAGGCACAACAGGGCGTAGAAGCAACAGAAGGCGGGGCCAAAGTAACTGGCAGCACAATGTTGCAACTTGTGCAACAAAGGTTGCACGTTCAGCAATTTATGCAACAACTTCAGATTCGCTGGCTGTTGCAACACAAGATTGATTGATTGCAAAAAGGTGGCATGCAACAAATGATAGAACAATTGCAGCGACAAAACCAAAACAAACAGTAAACGCACTCCACTCATAATATAATCAAAAATTCCAAACAAATCCATCAGCGGAAAATCCCACCAAAATAATTTTAGGCAGCTCAAAATGAGCAAAAGAAATTGCGAAATTCCCAAAAGAAACAGATGCGTAGAGCAACGCAAATCAATGCGTTTTTTCAGCTGAGACCTCAACTCCTTGTAGCACAGCTGAGCCTGATCAACGGTCGAATAGAACTGATTTCTGTTGACCAAACAGATGATTAGCAGCAACACATAGAACGCATCGTGAGTCAGTTCACTCAGTAAGTCCAGGATATCAAATTCAGGCAACGCATCCATATCCATTTCCCTGATCTCATTATACATATACTCCATTTCCAAGATCAGATAAAAGTGCACACAGGTGATCAGGAAAATGACCACACCAGGCATAAAGTCTCTGCAGAAACTTGGCGCTTGCTGATCAAATCGCTGCTTGGTTCTATCGAAACTCAGACGTAAAAATCCCACGGCATGAAAAACAAAACGTAACAGTTTCAGAAAAGCGTAAAACAACTTGACACTCCACATGCTCACAATCAACTGGAGAAGCAATTAGGAAAAGGGTTGGAATAGTAGGATATGAGTGTAACGACTATTAAATACCCTTTAGCTATTAGGGAAACTAAAAGTCAAAATCAATGAGGATAAATAAAGACTATTAGAAATGATAATTATAAAATTAGTCTGCTATCACTTAATTTCTGGCTCAAAAGTGAGCTTAGCAGCCTTGTGACTATATTAACGACTTCTTTTATTGTGTTACAAGCTTCGATACCAACTAATATACCCCAAATAAGCACAGTTAACGTTATTAATAACCACATTTAGTTTAATTTCTGAAGTAAGTAGCATTTAATTCATTCAATTTCATCGTAGCTAAACCAACG
Organism: Drosophila parthenogenetica; assembly: GCA_035047505.1. Classification (NCBI taxonomy): domain Eukaryota; kingdom Metazoa; phylum Arthropoda; class Insecta; order Diptera; family Drosophilidae; genus Drosophila; species Drosophila parthenogenetica. The sequence continues at coordinate 732,146 of JAWNPM010000070.1, forward strand.
ATAGACTTGGCTAATAGCTGTGGTCACATTTTCCCCAAAATAACTCGGACTGAGGCAGGTGTAGAAGTTGATTTGGAGGTGTGTGTGCATTAAGAGGGGTGCTAACAACATGCAACCGAGTTGAATGAGAAAACTGAGCATTTGGGGCAACGACACATGAACTTGATAAGTTCCCACACCCAAACTCAGCAAAGGCAGAACATTTTGGCGTAGTTCGGGGGCAGGCAAATTGCTGGAGAACTATGGGAAAACCAAGGGAAATAAAGAAAACAGAGAAACATTTAATTAGACTTTTTATTGCCACAACTCTCTCACTTACCAACATGGTGATTATATCACACTTGCGTTGTGATTTCTTTGCGGGTCGCAGCAGTGGCAAACCAAAGGGCTTTCTCAGGGCTTGACTCTTCAAAAGGCACCATGACTTCAATTGAAAATACTCCAAACGATCCTCCAGATACAGATAATTCTGATGAAACTTCCGTCGCTGCAGCTGCAATTCATGCGCAGTGATGAGCAGTGTAATCAGCAGCGCAAGTAGTAGCCAAATATGCACAAACTGCAAACGATCAATGAAGAGTTCATCATGTCGGATTTTATTCAAAAACAAACGACACAAATGCATCACAATCAGTGCCACAAAACTGAGTAGATGCAGTCCAAAATAATTAATAATTTTGCCATGAATGCGCCACATGTTTTGCTCCAGTCGCACAATTGTTTTCAGTGTACCAATTCTGGAGCTGCTCATGTGCAGGCGAAGAAACTCATTGAGTGCCCTGTAGATGCTGCCCAGCCAGATGAAAAAGTTGCCCAGGAAAACCAGTTGCATGTGATAGATGAAGGCGATGCCGGCGATGAATCCAAATTGATAACTGTAGTATTTGTGGTATTGCCAAATGAGTAAAAGCAGCAACTCCAGTGGCAACAAAAGGGTCAACACCGATCCCTTTCGCAGCGAGACACACAGCCAGGAGCCCAGTGCATGTTGCAGTGTTTGGTGTATGACTACACACTCGTTGAGCAGACGTGTCAGGTGTTGTCGCAGTTGAATGAAGTACACGTAGAGTGGCACATACAGAAGCAGTATAAACTGATCATAGAACCATCGTGGACTTAGCCAACAATAGACCACAGCTAGTATGAGGTTAGCCACAGTGATTAGTTGTACAAAGAGCTGTTCATCGAGGACAAACTTTGCTTTTGCTCCCACATAACTGGCGTTGAAATAGCCCAGATAGAAGCAGAGTTTTCCTGCCACCTGCCACACGCACAACAAGTGGCACAAACAGAAGCCTTTTGTGGTGCGTAAATGTGCACGCATCGATGACATTGTAGCGACTGAAATTGTCTCAAAAAGTAGCTACACTTTGCCAAACAAACAAGTAAAAACTCTGCACTTCAGTTGCTCGACTGTCATGTGCCCAGTATGTAAATAAATCGATTAATATTGCCACGAAAACATAAGCTACAATTCGCCCTTTTTGGCAGCTGAGCTAATTAGCTTAACAGTGCGATAAGTGCGTGGTGGCTGTGTGCAGTGGGCGTGGCTGGCGAGGGTCACTTGATAACTAACGACAAACAATATTTCATGCTCTGTTTGTTTTGTGGAGTTGAGCGCGGACCTTTAATAGTTAATAGCCTGATATGGCGCTATCAAATTGAGAGAGCACTTAAAGTGGCATAAAGTCATAACGTGAACGGACTAACGGGATAGGCGACTACAAGATGCTCTGTAAATTAGTTAATAGAGATGGTTACAAAGAACGCTGGCGTGCCAAGTTATTACAGGGTATTACACAATGCACGCCCCACTAAACACATTCCGTTCACATCTTGAACATCAAACACAATCTCTTCCTCAGCTTGCTTCAGTTCTCTCATCCTTTCTCTCTTTCTCTCTGGCTCTGTGTGTTTGGCAAATGGTTTTATACGCACGTAAGCAACTATATGCGTTATGGGGCATGCAACAATCAGGAGGTGTAGTAAGGGGCGAAAGGAGTGACTAGCAGGCATGGGACATGTGCTCGTATCTCAGTATGAGTGTGCGATAAAAGCCGCATATAACAATGACAAAAAACTGCATGTTTTTATTACAAATTGCAATTGTAAAAATTTTATACATGGCCGCATGGCCACATTGCCGTCCTCCATGGTGTGTCTCTTCATCGTTGTCGCATCGTGTCACATTCCAGGAACAGGACCTGCAAAAAAACACACAAAAAACGCAAAAAAACAATAGAAAAATGTGGAAAATATTGTAGGCAGGTACTACTGTGATAGTGTCGCACAAATAAACTTCCGCACAAAAATTGGGCTGCATTTCCGGTGGCAACCGAAACTTTTGCACTTTTTTTCGCCTCTTCTCTCTCTTTTTCTGGCTTGTGTCTCTGCCTTTGGCCAGTTTTTGCATGATGCGCATAAAGCAAATGAATTTATTTTTTGTGCTCACTTTCAAATTTATATATATGTATACATAAAAAATGTATTTTTTGTTTTTCAATTTAAATAGTCTGCCGACAAAAGCAGGCTGGAAAAGCTTTTTTCCAAACACTTTTCTTTTACATTTCTTGCTGTTTTTGGTTTTTTGTTCCCTTCCTCGATTTCTGATGCTATAAATTTTTGCATGTTTTCATTAGTTGTCAGCGCTGCTTTTGATGATTTATGCATGTTTTTGATGCCATCCACTTTTCACACACACACAATGGCACAGCAGTGAAATTCAGTGGCCAGTAAAAAACAACAAACTTATTAAAAATTTAGTTGTGAAGGCAAAGTTTTTAAGCTAATGAAACTGTGCTGCAGCTGCCAGAATGTTGGCCCCAGGTTAACTACCGAGAGAACAAAAAACATGCCATAAAAAATGCTTTTCATTTTGAAAAAATCGAGTGTGTACGACACACATATTTTCCGACACTTTACCATCGCTGATTCCTTGAAATTTAATCAAGTCATTCACATTTCAATTATTTGCTGGAAATAACAAAGACACTTCTTGATACTTTGAGTACTTGGCTTTTATGAAGGTTGTTAAATAGTTTTCATTTTCATTTTTTAAATTGGTTTCATATTTCAGATAGCTCGTAGTATATTTTTTAATAGTCTATAACATTTTCAGCTAGCTCAAGAAAGTCTTTTCCTGCACTCTTAACTAAATTGATTCGAATTTCTTTTGCCTTTTCTTTTCTTGGCTGTGGGCTGTGAATGAAGGAGATTCCAATTAATTTCTTAACCACAGCGCAGCTGTGAAAGTCACGGGAACATTGTCATTTCAAAATTTCTGTTTATTATTATGATCCGGCTTGATTCTACACCGAGTGCTGCTTGTCTAACGTTGCATGCCACATTCTAACACGTGCTGGCATCACAAGCACACAGAAAAATAAAGCTGTAGAAATTCGCGTTCCAAAGACAGCACCCACATGATTTTCCCGTTTTTCCCTTCGACCGAGTCGTCACTTTTAGTGATTACTGCTTACGTATCAAGGGTTCCGACAGTTTTGCCGAGCTGCTAACGATGTGGCTGATGGTAATGGTGATATGTACAGCCGTTTGAGGGCTGTTTCTTGTTGCTCCTGTTCCATCTACTGGTCCTACTTCTGTTGCTGTTAACGCTGATGGCTCTAATGATTGTTTGTCAAACATGCTGAGGGGTAAGCTGGCTTCCTGTCAGAACGTAGGGAGAAGCAGCAGGTTTACTGTCCCTTGGCTACTCACTCGCTCTCTCTCTCTCTTTCAGTCTTTCCCTCTCTTTCTCGGCTAAGTATGTCCTGTGCTACGTCCTGTGCTTATTGAATTCCAGCGGCGACATTGGGTCTTGTCCTTTTTGTGTGGCGCACATGAACAGGATTTTAAAATGCCACATGAAAGTGGCACAAAGTGCTGCGACATGAATGCAAAGTTCTGAAATGACAAAGCAAACGGCGAGAAAGCGTCACAAAGGAGAGAGAAAGGAAGAGAGCAAAAAAGAGAACGGATAAAGAAGAGGGAGGATAGAAAAGAAAGCAGAAAATGAAGATGTGGAGCAAGTGAGATGCTTAAGTTTGACAGTTTTGGGTTATGCTGCGATGAACCCAATGAACAGGTCAAAAGGAGAGCACTGGAAAAGACTAAAGAAAGGAAAGAGCTCGACTCTAATAGACCTAAAACAAAGGCTTAGCAAACAAGTAAAGAAAGTAACATTTCTAAACTATAAGATCTGCACAAATAAAACCAGGGATTGCAACGTACATAGAAACATGTTCAGAAATATCCATTTTTCTTCTGTGTGGGTTTGACAAATGCAGCTCGACTAATTTCTGTTATACCCTCTGATTTTTTTATGTACAGGGTTTAAATGTGAACACTCACGTTCGCGGCACATGCAAATCCTTGGACCAATCGACAGCCTTAGAACAAATTAATCGTCAATCGGCAGTCGCCAATCGCCAATCGCAAAACGCCATTTTAGTCATTTTGACCTGACCAAAAGCAAACTCCAAGTTGACCTGAAAATTCCCAGTTCGAAAATAAATTAGTTTGCTGCGTGGGCGACGCAAATCTGAAGTGGGTTTGACAGCGGTTCCCACAGCGAAAAAGTGGCATTAAAACCAGTAGAAGGAGCGACTAGATGGCAAAAAGGGCGTGGTTACAGAATTTTACTCGCCGCAGCAATAGAAATTTTAAATATTTAAGCAACGAACTTATCGATTTGGTGGTTTGCCGGTGGTTTTGCTGCCTTAGCTGCTGGTGGCTCATGTTCAAATGCTGCTAATTGAAGTGGTTGCCTCCTCCTTCATGTGTGTGCTGCCATCAATTACCCGCTTTTCCACACACTTTTCCCTGTGTTTTCCTGCACTTTCCCAGCGTTTTTCCTTTTCACTAAAAGCATTTACACAGTTAGGGATCACATTAGCGCCAAAGTAGCCAGAAATTGTTATTGTTTTTATGTGCCACAAAAAAAAAGGTACTACGAATCCATCAAACCGTTGCAGAATAATCAACTCTGTTGAGTGCCAGAAACAGGATCCAGTTGTCTACTTTCAGCTGTCTTTCTGTTGGCCAAATCTAATTAGCTCAGTTTAAAAGCAGTTTAAAGAAATTTCAATTTGTTTGTAAACTTTAAGATTAAAAGACTTGATAACTGCTTTGGAAAGTTGAAAAAATGTGTTTGCTGAGCGAAAACCTGTTAACTAAAACATAAATTGTGTTAATTTATTTTTAAAACTAATAATAAATAACAGTTAATATTTACAAATTTTTTTCTTATTTACTGATTGATATGCTGTAAAGTGTGCACTTAAAAATACTCATGATTCCCACGCATGTGATTTATTGAATATATTTATTTATATATGTGGGACAGTTGATGTGGCAAGTGCTTATCTGCAGCTGCTGCTGTTATATGACAGTTGCTTCATTCGCCCCTGTACTCAACTCTCTTTCGCCCTCGCTCTCTCACTCTTTAGCTCAATCTCTTGCTATCTCTTGTGGCCATAAATCACATGCTAACTGCAACCTTGAGTGGGCGAACAATGTTGCAAGAAACGCTTACTATGACACATGATGCTTTTATCAGTAGCATTTGAAACTTTTGCTGATGTTGCACAAAGTTGTCTCAACTGGATCTGCAATGTTCTCTTGTGATCAGCACTTTTCCGCAATTGATTCAGCAGATCTTTAAGCCTTGGCTAAAAGCACTCAGTTGGTATTAGCCAAATGTCTTTATATTCTTTTGGGGAACTTGATTGAATGGACTTTAAAGTGTATTAGTAAGGGACTAAGATAAATGTATGGTTTGAATAGAATTGTGTGTGTGTATGAGGGTGTGCGTGTGTAAATAAATAACTGATTTTAAGTTTGCCTATGCTAAGCACGTTTTTTAGCCTTTTTTCCCTACTAATCCAAAAAAAAAGGAGCCAATAAATCAAATGAGAAGCACTAAAAACCCAACTAACTCAAAATGCGTCGCAAAGTGTCAGGCTAGAAAATGTATTAAATAACTTGAGTGGAATAGAAAGAGATGACAGAAGAGAGAGAGAGAGAGAGGAAACGTGATAGAGCTGGCAATCTAATTAGCTTAGCATAACTATTCCGTACGTCCAATTCATATACGTGCAACGTGGCGTATGATTAACACGACTAATGAAAGACTTCATCGCTGAGCTGTAAATGATTGAATTAAAAACTCAATTCTCGCAATTTCTGGCGAGTCTCGGCCTCGACTAGGCATAATCAGTTCAATTATAATTGCTTGACACGCCCCTTTTGACACCTACCGCCTCCTGAAGTTAAACGTGCAGTTGACAGCGCATGCAAAACTATTTGCCCATTTCTCATTTTCATTTTAATATCAATGTGCAGTTCATTGGAAACTATTTTCAATTAATTGCATTAAGGGATGTCTAATTGACACGCCCTACTTGATAAATGGTAGGGGGAGTAAGAGCAAGGGAGTGGCAGTATCATAACTGAGGAGTGGGTAACTCAGAGATATCAGGCCCAAAGGGTTGCGACTGCAATAAGCAGGGGATAATGTTCCAATTTGTATACTATAATCAAAAATTGGAATAAATATTGGTGAGATTGTTGCATATTTAATACAACGAATAAAAGATACCCTAGCCTAAATATTTTATATAAACTTTAGCTGGATACAAGTACAAGACGTTAGATTTCATGCTCAATAGCAGCTATGTGATAAATACCAATGATACGGCGTACTTAAATTACCAAACTATAAGTAGTTAAATACATTTAAGCTTAATGAAAAGAAGCCATTAAACGTGAGCTTTTATGCCTCAACACAATACAAGAGAGGCAAAGGGTAGATAAAAGGAAGAAAAGAGGATATCTGGCCATGAATAGACTTTTAAACGGACTACAAATTGAGTGCAGAGTCCCGAATCCCGTATTCAGTATATCGAGTCCCGTCTAACGATTCCTGAATCCAGAATGCCGACAATGGTTGAGTGTGAAGTGAGCAGAGAGTTTACGTATTGCAATTTGTGCAAAATGCAAATTTCCTCACTGATGACAGCCGCAATTTTGTGAGCCATTGTTGCTGTTGTTGTTGTTGTAGCTCTGGTGTTGTCCTTGTTGTTGTTATTGTTATCGTTGGCTTGTTGTTTGTATAAAACCATTGTTTGGACTTAGCATGTGTGCACACAAGTGCTCTACAATGCTGTTCACTTGCATAGAAATCAAAGTAAATGAAAGTCATTCGATTAGTATTCGTTTTAAAAGTGTTTCTATCCATATGAACAGTGGTGTAGAGCGTCAAGCACGTAACAATAAACATAGCTGAAAAAATAGCAGAGAGACCGAAGCCAAAGCAAAAGCAAAAGCTGAAACCGAACGAAGCAACACAAAATTTGCTTCCTCAGTGGCAAATGTCTGACAATCGTTGACCAAGGTTAGACCCAGTTTACTCCCAAAATCCCCACCATGCTGCCACTCCCCCTCATCCTTTCACAGCTTACCCCGTACCCCTTCTCTCATCAGTTGCTCTGCATGTGTCTCTTTCCCTTTGATTAACAATGATGTGCATTATTTTTGCAAATAAACTTGAACACACGAGAGCTGTAGTCGGCACGAAGCGGAACAGGGGCGTGATTCTCAGATAAATTTCTCGTGTTTGTGCACAACGTTGACATTTTCCATTTTCCATGATGGGGAATTTGGCTCAAGTTGCATTTATTGATTTATGACAATGACAGCATTCAGTTTCTATCACGAGCTTGAGTTCCCCGAATTACACAGAACAAAATCAGCGAGGGTAACGCGAATGATTTACGTAAGATGCACAGTCTTTACTACTGACCTTATTATTTACGTTAAAATTGATCAAAAAATGCTTTTATACTCAAACTGTATATAAACTTCAGACAGTTAAAGTAATTTGAATGAAACTCTTTGAACCACCCTCGCATATATGCAGCATGATTGTCATAATTGCGCATTTGGGTGCAAGACCTTGACTATGAGTAGTGGCATTTACACACAAACACTCTCACACACACATACACACACTAGCAAACTGAGGCGTACACGTAAATGGCGAACGGAAGCTTTTAAACAAACAGGATATGCTGTGAGCAGCTTTTGGGCCAACACGGGATTTCAAATGTGGCAGCAGAGTAAGAACAATACTTGCAAGTCCAGCCAAAAGAAGGACACCAGTTGAAGGAAACAGGAAGGAGAAAGGGCTAGAAAAAGAGGCAGAGGAATAGGAAGCGAAAGAGTCTAAAGACGAAGTGAAAACAAAACATTTGTTATGCAAAGCCTTTGATGTCTGTCCTTGGGGCCACACTGAGTGCAGGATGCAGTCAAAACGACTTGTCAATGACAAAATCATTTTCTGCTAAACAGGCTAAGGAAAAGTGTTTTTTCCATCCACTTCTTCTTCTACTTATTCTTGATCATAACAGAAGCTAAGTTTAGCTTGAGTCCTTGCCAAATGGGTCAGCAGTTTCAGAATCGAAACTTTTGCTTAGGCTACACAAAACACACACAGAGAATTAAAAAAGGAGCACAGACACTGACACAGACACACTGAAATAATTAAGGTCCTTGAAACTTATTGACTTATTTTGTCCAAGCCAAAAAAAGTTTGTTTTTCAAAATTCAGCGCGTAGGGAGATAATAATTAGGCTGGGTAAGAGCAGGAATTGGAGTAAGAGTGGGAGTAAAAAGGACAAAGTCCAGGAAGTGGCTAGCTCAAAAAATAAAGGCATAAAAGAAGTAAAAAGTGTAGGGACGCTCGATAAATAAATAAAGTATGCTGCAAGGATAACAGTGGGTCCTTTTAATGCCAACAACATTGCTGCACTTAGCAGGCAATTGCGGGATAATTTAATTACGTGGCGATGGCAGCAGCTCCTAGACTGTGTGTAACAGGATAATGATAACGAAATAAGCAAGCCAAAAGGCTTACTCGAGTCCCAACAACAAGAACAATAACAAAAGGTACACACACACACCCACAACACGCAAACTCTTCTATAAAATGTGCGGTGAAATTAAATGAAAAATGGCTTCGTCCTGAGGCTCATTATAAAGCGTGTAACTGGCCGATAACAACAATATCGGCCAGGCTTATATAAATTGCAGGCCAACTTAATTGAGTTGCCCAGCAGCGATACAAAAAATCCACTCAACTTTCGCTACGTGTCTCTATCAGTCGAGAGACAAAGATAGGAAGATAGAGAGAGAGAGAGAGAGAGAGTGTGTCAGACTGTTGGTGTGTAAAATGGCAAAAACGGAAGTGCAAAACTTGTCGCCGGATGTGTACAGGTACAGGTAACAGCTGCCTTCAGGCATCTGGCCCTAAAAACCAACTCGAATTGAGCATAATTAGCGCACAAATTATTCAAGTCACAATTAAATCAACCGAGAAGTATAATGGATAATTCAAATTTATCTGCTAATTAATTGTAACTGCTTTGGAAAATTAAACCGAATTCACTTCGAAATATCAAACTGGCTGTAAGAAATGTCATTTAATGAAGCTAATTTGTGGCCAGAAGTAAAGTTTAAAGAAGAAGTATTAAATAATGCCTGTTTTATCTTCAATAAACAGAAAATTGAGTTCTGTTCTTAAAAAGTTTTTTCGGCTTTAATATTTTGGTCTTGAACTTTCTTATAAACTCCTTATTTAAATCAATTTAATTAACAGTTTTATTGTTTCTAAACTTTAATTTATTGGTTATTATTGATAACATTTTTTCTGCGTAGAGGATAAAACCATTATGGACAGTTCAGCGCCTTTGGCCACCCACTTTTCAATCATTTTTATGTTGCGTGGTTTGCATAGCTTTGTGGCAAGTGCAGTTTAGTTGGCGTTGCAGTTAAAGACCTTCAGGCCTTGTTTGGGCCATCGACAAGCTGCAGCCGCAGTCAATGGGCAACTTGGCTTGCAACATTACGGTTAAGCATGCATGTCAAGCACACTGAAGCACAGCCACACTGAAAAGTTTGTTGCCCCAAGTTTCAGTTGCACTTGCAGTTGCACAGTTGCACTTGCCGTTGCAGTTGCAGTTATATTCCTTGCTGTCAGTGGCATGTGTGTGCTGCCTCAGGCTAGCGCCTTGGTGGCCTCATTTTAAGTTTCTTGTGTAATAATTAAGTGAGTGGCAAGTAGAGTGAAGCGTGAAGCGCAATGTGGCGACGTTCTCATTTTACAATTTTCCTCATTTGCTGACGTTTTTCGCTCTCTCTCTCTCTCTCACACACTCTTTCGTCTTGTCGTTGTTGTTTTTCGTGCTGGCAAATTCATGCGTAACGTCGATGAGTGGCTCAAGACTGTAATTATATATGAGTGTGGGTTAATGTGGGTGAGAATGTGCGAGAGTGACTGGAGGAGTGTGTCACGGTGTGTGTGTATGATTTCGGGGCAAGGCAAATGAAACGGCTGTGTAAACGTCGCACGCATGAGAAATCAAAAGCTGCTGCTGCTGCCACAAGTGGCCAAGGAAAATGGAAAATTGTAAGAAAATTTTTGCAAATTACAATAACTGTTAAGCATGCAACAAGGCAACAAGACGTTCAACAAGGCTGCGGGCAACAAAAAGAGACACTGAAAGAGGGAAATGCTGAAAAGTATGCTACAATTTCATTGCTTGCTGCCATAGAGGAAGACGCTGAAAAGTATGCTTCAATTTCATTGCTGCTGCCATGTCGATAATTTGCTATACAAGTGTGTGTAAATGGGTGCGTGGGTGGCAGTGTTTGGGTGTGTAACCGAAAATCGATATGCAAGCAATTTGTGCTCTATATATATTTAAATGGCAGCTCGACAAATGGCTAAATCAAGCATGCACACTATATAAGTTTATATGTATAACATCCACCAACTTTAATATAGTTTGAGACGATGAGTTTCTTTTTTTTTTGCATTTCAGTTGCCCATTTCCCAAGCAACCCGTAGTTTTCCCAAGTGGCACACGTAAACAGCCACAACACGCATTCACTTATATTGCCATCAAAATGCGAGCACTTCAAATCAAATTTAAACATCTATCCTACGCATACAGGAGAGTGAGTGTGATTGCATGTGTGTGTGTGTGAGTGTGAATACACTCATGTTGCTATCTGAGTACTATTTCTTCTGCACTGACATGGCAAGTGTCTGTCTTTCACTTTTTCTTCCACTCTTCCACTCTCTTCTTTCCTCTTCTCTCTCTCTTGACACGTACTTCCGCTCATAAGCCAAAGGCAACCTCGGCAAGGGCGCAAAAATATTTTTAACATTGTAACGAGATAATATTTTTGCAACATACTCGCAGTCGCCGTTGACGTCGCAGTAACTGCGTTCGTTCCTTTTTTGCGCTTCTGCTAAATGATATTACCTGTAGCAACATCAACATGACAGGCAGCATGAGTTCCACTAGCCAGAACGACGTGCACAACTAACGGAAACAGGATGTGCTGGCTTGGCAGTTGTGAAGTGATGTTTAGGCCAGGCCAACGACTACAAACAGTGGTGTTTTTGGCTGTAATGGATAGTACAATTGAATATAAATTTGTTGGGTTTTTCTTTAAATTTATAAATGGGCGGAAAATGTGGAAAAATCCACAGGAAGCAAATAATGACATATAAAAAACCATAAACTAAATTTTTTTATTGTTTTGTTTAATTTGAAAAATTAAAAAAAAAAAAGCTTATAACTTATGAAAATTGATCAATATTCAATATTTATTCAATATTAACCACTTAAAGTAGTTAAATCCACTAAATCATAATTACAAATTCTTTCATCTTTATCAGAAAACTCTTACAATTGCCTCACTGTGCTTCGTAGTCGAATGTGCGAAACTTGCCCATAGGCATCATCGAGTGCCACGTTTTATGTCTTGCCAATGGCAGCTTTGGTCTGTTGCTGTCTCCTCACAAGTCACTATCCCTACGTAAGACTCATGTGTGTAGTTGTTATGGGCCCACAGGCGGCACTCATGCTGCATGCACTCAAGGAGCAGGGAACATTACGTAACTAAACCACGCATTCTCAATCTAGAAATCTTCGCATACTTCTTCAAGTCTTAAGACCCTTGGGCAGCTGCTTTAACTTGTGACAGAATAAATCGCTGCGTTTGCTTCAATTTGAGTGTGTCTGTCTGTGTATTTGAGTATTTGCAGAACAATAAAGCCATATTGGCAATTTAATGTGCTGCAAAACAACATTAGAGCGGCTTTTAAACGGCATCACGCATACGACACGTAGTACAGTGCAGTGCATCCTAAGCAGCTTTGCTCTACTTAACATCTGCAGCAAGAGCTCTATAATTTTCAAATCGAATGCCCGATAAGCACGTAAACAGCCTGAACAGCTCCCACAACTATCTCTCTCTCTCTCTCTCTCTCTCTCTCTTTCACCTTTTCAATCTCCCTCTCTCTCTCTCTCACTTCATAAAGTTTTCTTTTAGTTCATTTCGCACACATGTTTGGAGCAGCTACAAACAGCAAATTCAACTGAAGGCAGCTTAGTTTGCTTCTTGTATTTGTCGATACACACTTTCACACTTGTACCCACCCACACACGCACACACACACAAATATATACGTTATCTCACACTCACACCATGATAAGCATTTAGAGTCATAACGAGCAACTTCATTTTCAACAGCATTTACAGTTTAGCAAAGTCAAGCTCTCTTTCCTAAATTTACACATACAATTCTGGCTTTATACCCCGTGAGTATAGCAAATGGGTATATATATATATATATAAATTAGTGTATTTGAGAGCAGACTGTACAGTAAAAAATGTAGGAAATAAATAAGTCTGTGGTTTGAAGCTAAAGTCAAACTAATTTATTTTGTATTGACCAAGTTAAATGGAGCAATGTATTCTCTTAATACCCTGTATACAAACGCAATGGCTGTCTACGAAACTCAGTCAATTAAATTCGGGGAGAAATTGGCATTTAGACTATGAAATCTAAAAGCGTATCCAGTATTTAATCAAAATTATTTAAATTCCTCCACTTCCTTTTTTTTCTTTTAAAACCTTATTTAAACCTTAAGCTAGGGTATATTTTTGTCGAGTTATTTTATCGTTTGCTCTTTAAACTTCATGACAATGCTGTGTTGGCTTTAAGGTAACTTATAGTCAAAAACTTTTCCCTTTTTATTCATTTCTGCTCTCATTTTTTCCCTACTAGTGAAGCTATTTAATTTTTTCGCTTTTTCTGGTTTCTGAATTGAATCGAGGGTCGCTTTCTGGTTTTACCAGAAACTGAAATTGTTGCGAATGAGCTGGGGCAGCTCCAGTGTTGCGTATTTGCATATTTGCGTTGCAATTTTCGCTTGAGCTTGTAAATTCGGCTTTATATGCAAGGTGCAAATCTGTTTAGCGTCCCCAACGCGAAAATGTGCACATTAAAATGCATTTATGCACAGGCCAATGGAAACCTTGCTAGGAATAAAGTCAACGGCATGTGAAGTAGCTACAAGTTGTCAGATTTTGACAGATAGCCAAGCAAAATGCACAGCGCTCTTTCACTGGACTGACTTCCTGACAGAAAAAATGCTTCAATTTATATACTAACAAGCCATAATGTGAAATCTTTGAGAAAAATACAATCATCACTTAGTTCAATCACTTGCAAAGCTGTAGAGATTTGCATAATACATTATCTTGATGGTTAGTTTTTATGGATTACGCCTCGAATCTATGAGAGATTATGTGCTGCCAGAAATATGCTCGTAAATGTCGAGCAGCTTTATAATGAGACCTAATCACCGACAGTCTAAATCAAAGTGTGTTTAAGTGTATTCAAAAAAGCCAAATGGCTTTATTGGTTCTTTTATGAGAGCTCAGGATCCATAAAATCGACATCCACAGAGGCAGACACCTAGTTCGTGTCGACTTTTTGGGCTGTAAAACTTGCCAGAAATTTCAGTTCATTATGCTAGCTTTTTTGGTTTGTTTGTGGTTGTTGATTTTGTTGTTTTTGGCATTCGAAATTGGCAAACAATAAACCATAAAGTTGCCAACGGAAAAAGCAAATGAAATGAATTAATTTATGACTGACAACACGGCGTATACGCAATGCCGAGCCAGCTGAGTAGTAAATAAATAATGTGAGCATTTGTGAAAGACGTGCTAATAACTGACTGAAAAGACAGAGAGGGAGTGGAAGTGAGAGGAAGAAAGACGGTGAACGAAAATGTGGCTAATGCTGTTGACACGCCTGAATGACATTACGAATACGCCACGTAAAGCGCATTTTGGTAAAATGCCAATTGACTTTAATTGCTCTGACTCTAAAAGTCATGCATGTTGCTTCAAGCTGACGACCTGACAGCACCAAGGCATACGAAATAGAGGAAGTTTCATTAGTTTTTTGGTAGTAGCATGAAAGCCACTAAAAGTCAGTCGCTCTCACACTGCATTGAAATGACTGCCTAACAGAAAACAAGTGCCACTTTCTCTTCCTTCTTATGGCGTTGGCAAACAGTTTTTGAAATTTAATTTTCAGCACACTTGATTTTTAAATGGCTTTGAGAGCAGAGGGCCAAAGGACGGGGGAGTTTGTGAGGGTGCAAAATTTGCTGTTAATTTGCACGCAAAAATGTCTCTATTAAATTGTAAAATAAATTTTCTGACTACGACAACTACTTGAATGTTATGAATTGCATCGAAATGTGTGTAAAACGCTGCTTGTAACGGATGTTGTCCTTGCTGCAGTCAAAAGCAAAGGATAAGCCTGAATGGTCACTGTGTATACATATCAGCAGAACAGCTCCAACAGCTGCAGCAGCAGGACAGCAACCAGCTCGAAAGGATGCTGAATGCGTGTGCAATCTGGCAATAAATATTTTATATTTACAATATGCTCTGTCATCAGACCAAAGAGTACATTGATTCAATTGGGAAAAACGTTCAACTATACATAACACTTGGCCCAAAATTCGTAGAAGAGCATGGAGTATTCGTTGTGCTTGTAAATACTGAAATTATATTCTTAAATGTTTACTTAAGACCCACAGATGTTTACATAAGTCGGCCAATACTTGGTCTTGTCCTACCCCTCCCTCTTCCTCTTCCATTCGCTCTTGCTTTTGCTTTTTATGGGCGCTGCATTTCGTAATTAATGGGCATGGTCCATGGCTGGTCCAATCCCTGAACTGTACGTTGCTTCTGTTCAACGGGCAATTATGCATACAATTCGCTCTGGCTTCTTGTATTTTGGTGGCTATTTGGGGACCTTGTTGCTCCTGGTCGTATCATGCCTTGGGCTATGGCCATAAATGACTCTGGATGGCTTTTATAAGGCAGTCGTTAATCTCTCTCACTCTCCCTCACACTCTCTTACCCGAATTCTTCTTTCTGTGCAATAAACATGAAATGAATTTAACCTTTTATGTTCACTTCTTTCTGTACTTTTTTCTCTGCCAATTACAGGTTTTCTTTTTCGAGTATTTCTATCCTCATTTCATTTAGTTAGTTTACTCGTTTGTATTTTATCTCTGGTATGTAAAGTAGAAGAATTTATTACTAGAACTTCTCCAAAAGGAAATACATTTTCTTAAGCACTTTAAGTGTATTTTCTTTAAAAATTGATTGCCAATCAGTCAGTCATACATTTTTGTCCTCTTCGTTTACATAAAAGAGTTTTGTGCTCAGATTAGCGTTGCAGGAAACTTTATTCAAATTTCAGAATTCATTTAATGTCAACTCAAAGCATCGAATGCTTATTTTTGTGGCTTACTTACAAGTTGGTAATTCAATTTGTTGTACAACTGGAGAGAGTGAGAGTGTGAGGACAACACGTAATGTTGTTTTTCCTCCTTGGAGTGTGTAGCATTTTCCTTTCTATTACCGTTTATTATTTTGGCAACTAATTAAGCAAACTTTTTTGCTTTTGCTATCTTTGTTTGGTTTTCGTTTTCGTTTTTGTTTTCATTTTTTGTTTTTGTTTTTGGGCTTTGGGTTTTTGGTTTTGGCCAAGATATCACGTTTGACGAGCCGTGTCAGGCTATAGTGGGGACAAAGGGGGCTTAGGGGAATGGAAGTGCTGCCTCAATTTACTACGTGCACACCATAAAGTTTATTATGTAATTTTGTGTGTGTGTGTGTGTGTGTCTTTTATAAGCAATGCTCAGAAACTTGCCCGAATGCCATTACAAGTTTACAATTGTGTTAGGCCGACTTTTTCACCAGAGTTCTGGAAACACATTAATAAACCATAACTAATGGCCATACAAGCCTGTGCGACAGACACAAAGGACAAACAGACAGACACAGAGAAAAAGGAAGATAGAGAGAAACAAATATGGAAACCAACAAATCGACAAAGAATACTTATGTTTAGCAAATCTGCTTTAAGTTTAAATTTCCATAGAATTTTAAAATTTCTGTTTAAACGTGTTGAAGGCCAGAAAAACAGCTAAGCTGCCAGCTTGAAATTCACACAATAAACTGGCAACAAAACAAGACGAAAAATCGAATGAAGCGCATAAAAAGCAAACAACTAAATGAAATTTCCGCTCGTGTACCGAGCCAGGCCAAGTCAGACCTTGGTGAAAAGCACAGGTCCCATTCTGCCGAATACACTGCTCCAAAAAATATGTAGAAAACTAAGATATATCTAGACCAAGAAGATCTCTTATTAACTATTAAAGAATAGTTGGATCCATTATAAGTACAGGGTCTTTTAGAATCTGTTCCCATGTCCCTAGTCAACTAAATGTGCTCTAAATAAATATTTGGCATCCCTAGACCATTTCCCTTTAAAAGTGATACTTTTCGCTCAGTGTATTGACAGAGCAAATATGCCCACTGTCTAACAGTATCAATAGCTGAATGATGGCTTCTTGTGTATTGTTTGTGTCCAATTTAAAAGTGCCGGAAATATGTTTAGCTTTATGAGCTCGTTTTCAAATTGTATTTTACTGCTGGTCACGCCCACATTGATGTCGACTTCCATGCCCCAGCCCCTCTGTTGCCGAGTGGGAGCTTAGTGTAAATTAGAGTTCTGGCCATTGGTGGCAGTGGGACTAAAAAGTTATTTGCCAGCCAGCCAAGAAGTAACTACAACATATAACATTTTAGATAATATCTTTTGATTAGTGGCAACCGCAAAAACTTTAATTAAATTCGCACACAATTCTCGGCGGAAACTTTATGCAGCATTTGGCCATGCTGTCACCAGATAAGTTCAACGACGCGTAAACTGTAGGACTGCCTCTCTAAGCTCCCTCTTCAAGCCACGCCTCCTTTGCCTCCATTGCCTCCATGTCTCTATTTTCAACTGCTGGACACGCATGTGTTGTTTGGCTTTGCAGTCTTTAAGTTTATAAGAATAGAAAAACTTAATAGAAAACTTTTTGCAACGTGCAAAGTTGTGTTAACTTGCAACTCCATGGAGTCCCGGAGAGTTTTGTGTCCTTTTCTCTACTTCTTGTGCCACACCTCCTCTCTCCCTGCCCCCTTTGTTCCCTACAAACTGAACTAATGAATTAATTAGTTGATTTTTCGTGCTCAGTTGGGTAAAAGTTGTGCTGAAACCGCTTTTAATTTATGCTACGTTCAAAAATTCATTTAAATTTTATTTTATTCATTATTTTTTATTTTTTATTCTTTGTTTAGTTTTGTTTTTCCCTTAAAGACGTTTGGGTATTGCACAATATATAATATAGTTATGTAACCCTCTCTGTTTTGTCACAAATTCAGCTTACAGCGAGCACACGGCAAAGGCAAAAGCAGTCAGTCATGACAACAGCAGCACCAGCAACAACCATACTCCCATTCGCACACACAACCAACCAACACACACTAACTCCACACACAGTTGCACCAAACACAACATACTCGTAACTCATATCGAATTGCACCATTTGTTGTTTGTCTCCCTAGAGGATATTGAGTCCGCTCTGTTGTGTTATTGTGGCAGAGTTGTTGTTGTTGTTGTTGTTGCTGTTCCAAGTGCTTGGCGTTGTTGTTGCTGCTGCTGCTGTTGTTGTCCACTGGTTGCATTTGCCCGTTGCACATTGCGTCGTTCCACTGAATTCATGGCATTTTATCGTTTGACGCTTTCGAATTTGATAAATTTATCACAGCTTACAAAAATAAAGCATAGAAAAATCATAAGAATTTATGCAAATCATAAGCAACAGAAAAATAAAATCTTTTTTACTTTCAAATAGATGATGTAATGGACGTCAGAGTTAAACAGCCACGTCCACGTCTCCCCAAAAAAATCATCAAGTTTGTCTTCGCTCGCACTCTTTGATTTTGGGGACAAAACGTGGACATCGTTGCCCCTGAACTCGGTTTTTTTTTTCATTCAAAAAACATTACAAAATCTTTACATGTTTGTGGGTTCACAGTACAAAGTACAGTACAAATAGAAAAAGCTACAAAATCAAGAATTATTTAAATACAATTGAAATATGCTTAAGCCTAATCCTAAGTTTCATTCGTTTTTTGCACTTGCTACGTTTATATGGTATATGGTATATATATGTTTATTCTCTTGTCTCTGTCTATTTAGAGCTCTTCTTCTTCTTGGGTATCTGTGCCCACAAGCGGAAGAAGTACTCGTCGCGTTGAAGCAATCTGCCTCGAGCATAGGAGTGAATATCAGCATCCATGTTGTGATCTCTCAACCAGGATGATGTGTTGCAGGAACTCATCTCCGTGCGCGGTTCCTCGGGCAGTAGGGCGTGACCTAGAAGAGATGGGAGAAGGAGAAAAAGAGCGAGAGTTATGATCATTAGAACTTTGTGTTATTGTAATAATAAGAGCCATTTATGTTATAGAAAACTTTTCCTTGAAGCTTTCATAGTTTATCTCGAGTATCTATTGTAGTCCTACCTGCTGTCATCACTTTGTATGGCTCCTCAGACTCCAATGGTTCGCTCAAACCAATCTCGTTCTTGGCCAATATGCGTATCATATACTCGTGATTCTCTTGCAGATCTCGAATCTGGAATTTCTGCACACCAGCTGGCACACGTCCAACCTCAATCCACATGGATTTCTTCATGTCACGTATGGCAATGTGATAGCCGAGCAGTGGCGCACCACCATCTGACTCGGGTATACCCCATTCAAAGACGTGTGCATTGGCAGCGATGACTCGCGCCTCCAGTGGAGCAGTTGGTGGCGATGGTACAGCTAAATTAAACATTAAAACGCGTTAGAATAGGTAATCAAAAAATGTCATGCCAAAGAAGTTTTGGCAGTTTTTGTTTTTTTATCAAAGGACTTTTTTCTAAATTTTTTAATAGCCTCCAAACTTACTTGCATGTGTCTTTAGCGAGATGGCTTCGGTGACGGCTGGTGCACCTAAACCAGCCTCATTCTCCGCTGAGACACGGAACCAGTACTCGCACTTCTCCTTCAGGTTGTCAATGGTGTAGTGCAGTTGATGTGCATCCAGGGTAATAACCTTGGTCCAGCTAGTCGATGTCGATGATTTCTTTTCAACACAGTAGCCTTAAAATAAATTATGTTAATATGCATATATTTCTCCTTCTTCTTTTCAGTTACTGCAGTTACCTGTTATTTCTGAACCTCCGTTTCGTGCCGGTACTTCCCAGTCGAGGGTGACACTGCGTCCAGTCACATCCGGCGCCCTCAGATTCTGTGGCGGTGATGGCGGCGCTACAAAAAGATATCAAATGTGGTAAGTTCAAGTTTTTGTTACGGTTTTTGGGTTGCTTTTAACACATACCCTTGTCATTTAATTCATTTGCTGGCGCATGGCAAAAAATAAAAGCATTAGTGGCGTTAAGTGAAAGCGTTTTGGCAAAGCAATAAAAGCAATAATCATATATGTATATAATCAAATTAATGAATCACAATAATCACTTACTTATCTTGCGACCCACAACAATCTTTTCTGTGGTTTCGTATGCCTCGCTGGTGCCGACCTCATTACGAGCGTAGATTCTGAACAGATAGCCCTTATTTCTCACAACTTTCTCGACGTGAATGTTTGTTATAGTGCCCGATGTCGTAGTGCCCACAGAGCGATAAACGGTCTCAGTCTCTTCACGGATTTCCACAATGTACTCGACTATCTTGGAGCCTCCATCGCTCTCCGATGGCTCCCAGGATAGTGTGAATGATGTGTCATTCATGCCAGACACAGCGGTAGGTCCACGTGGTGGTGTTGGTTTTTCTATGAGAAAGAAAAGAATTTAGTCTTAAGTCCTACCAATATCTTATAAACTTGTTTAAAAGTTTAGAACTTTAAAAGTATAATATCTTCTTCTATATAAATCGGTTATAGTTATACATACCAAACTTCTTGGTTATTGTGACAGTCTCACTCTCAGTTGGCTCGGATTCTCCGATGGGATTGATGGCCACAACGCGGAACATGTATTGGGCATTCATGGAAAGCTTTTGAATGGCATAGGAGTTGATCTCCTTGTCGAAGTCGGATACCTTCATCCAGACATGGTTCTGAACATCGCATTTCTCCAACGTGTATTTGCTAATGTCCATGCCACCATCATCAATTGGTGGCGTCCATTCTAGAGTAATCGAATCCTTCTTAATGTCCTTAACCTCCAGGGATTGTGGTCTACTTGGCTTGTCGATCACTTGAACAGTGCACTCGACATGCGTAGAGCCCGATTCATTGGTGGCCGTTACCTTGTAACGTCCAGAGTGTTCACGTGTTATCTTCTTAAGTGTATAGGTGGAACTTGTCTCAGTTGTTTCAATGGTAATCTCCTTCGTGGACTTTTGTTCGACGGTTTCCTTGTGCCAGGTAACAGTTGGCTGTGGATATCCACGAACGGTTGCTGGAATGGTGAGAGTACCGCCCGTACGAAGCTTTTGAGATAGATACTTGTCCTCGATCTCAATGGTTGGCTTCTGCTGCAATTTCAGTCTACACGATGTCTCAACGGAGCCCTTCTCATTGGTTGCCACACACGTGTAGGTGGCCTCAGTCTCAATGGTTGTCTTTTCAATAATATATTTGGCTACACGATTCTCATAGCGAATGCTAGTCGATTCAATGATTTGGCCATTCCTCTTCCATACAACAGTAGGCTCTGGAATGCCGCCAAACACACAGGACAGAGTCACTTCCTTATTCAGTTCACTGACAATGTCCTGCAGAGGTTCCCGTACACTGGGCGCTTCGGTTTCGACCTTGGGTACCAGTCGAATGGGCGGTGAAATAGGCGACGGAGGTGAGGGACCAACTTCATTCACAGCTATGGATCGGAACACGTATTCCGTGTCGATCTTTAGCTTGCTGATGGTATATGTTGTGTCCTTAATCTTGCGTATCTCGGTCCATCTATCAAATGAAAATTATGTTGAGCTCTTTAACCAATAAATTTATGTTACTTACTTTTCTGTCTTCACATCATGATATTCCAGAATATATTCAATAATCTCCGAGTTGCCATCGTCTTCAGGCGCCTTCCAGTACAACGTTATCGAGTCGTGCATTACCTCAAGAGGTTGTGGAGTTCCAGGTGCCGTGGGTTTACCTAAAGTAGTGGCACAGGTTGAAGTTTTTATATTGTTTAAATCATTAACAAATGGTTGGAAAAGCTACAGGAGACAATGACGACTGTAAAAGACCACGTTTTCCTCGTTTTCACAGTTTTTTCTACAAATCTAGCAGACCCTGGACACTTTTTAAGTGCCGGGTCTATAAATCTGACATCTAATTAATTATACTTACGCATAATGACCAAATGTAAGCTGGCCTCTGCCTCGCCCACGGGATTGACAAGTCTGAGCGTGTACTCGCCCTCGTCATCGTCGACAACCTTCTTGATAGTCAGAGCAGCCGACTCTTCGTCGATTGTGGGAATTGTTCGCTTTGACTTGGGAATGACAACCTTGCGCGTTGTCCATTCAGCATCTGGGGTCGGTGCACCAGTGTATTTGACAGTGAAGGTAACATCATCGTTCTCCTTCACTTTGATGGTTTGATCCTTGTCAGAGGTAATTACGGGTGGCAACTTAAGCTCCTCGACACACAGTTTAGTGCTGCTTGTGACATTTTCAGCAACACAGCTGATCTCACCCGCATCATCATCATCGGCATCATGGATGACCAATCGTCTGACAGTGCCCTCAACAAATACCTCGTGTTTCTTGTTGGGCTTAATAGGTTTGCTCTTTTTGCACCAAGTAACCTCAACATCTGGTTGAGAGAGTTCAACGGTAAACTCGGCATCAGTTGTCTTCGTAGCCAGCGTGACATCGGGTAGACGCACTATGAAGTCTACCAACGGTTCTTCCACGGACAGTTTAGCCTTTGAGGTTTGTTCACCGACCTGAATAGAATATTCGCCGACATCTTCGGGTTTGGCCTTGACTATACGCAGTGATTGCTTCTTGCCATCGATTGCCAGTTGAATACGTTCATTGAATTTAATTTCCTTGCCATTCTTGAACCATTTAACCAGGGCATCACCCTTGCTCAGTTCAATCTCAAACATGGCGTTCTCGCCCTTAGTCACGGAGACATCCTCCAAGGGTTTGACAATCTCAGGTGGCAATTCAATGACTGTCAACTCTGCACTGCATTCTTGACCCTCAATCTTACAGGTATACTCGCCCTCATCGTGTATGGTTGTATCGCGAATAACGAGACGTCTTGATTTGCCATCCTTAATGAATTCACAGTTCTTGTTTTCGGGTGTGATCTTCTCACCATCCTTGTACCAGGTCACTTCCGTTGCTTCAGTTGTCAGCTCAACATCCAGAATGGCTGTATCCTTTTCAGTTACCTCATAATCCTCCAGAACCTTAATAAAGTCTGGCTTACGCTGCAGAACCTCCACAGTGGATTGAGTTTCCTGTTTCTTTACCTTGCACACATAGGTGCCAGAATCGCGTAGATTTGTATTTCTGATGACCAGCTTGTGAGTCTTGCCATCCTCAACAACAACACGATGATCCATGCCACTGAGTTCCTTGCCATTGAAGAACCATTTGGTGCTCACCACATGCGATGTTTCGCATTCCAATGTCAACGATTGCACCTCTTCAATGGTTATCGTCTTTTTCAGCTTCTTGGTAAAGGTCACCTCATCGACTTCGACAATCACACGAGCACCGTGCGATGTCTTGCCAACCGGGTTACTGGCAATACATTTGTAATCACCCGAATCGGTTTCTGGATTGGCATTTTGTATGATTAGCTCAATGTTTTCACCATCATAGACTTGTTGCACACGTTCGCTAGGGAACAGTGGGCTATTGTTGAAGAGCCATTGAACCTCAGGCACCGGATTGCCCGAAACCTTGGCTGGCAGACGAATTTCGCCCTTTTGTGGCACCGATTGCTCTTCGAAGCGTTCCACAAACAGTGGAGGCTCCGCATTGCCGCTGGTCGGTTCTACATGTGGAAAATAATTGTGTTATTTTAAGGAAAATTTGTTTAAAATGCTACAGTCGAGCAAACCGACTGTGAAAGACCTCATACTCTTTTCAAAGCAATCACAACTATAGTAGATATGTGAGTAGTCTACTTTGAAGGAGTACAGGGTCTTACAAAATTGTTGGACATTGAACATGAACACCCACCTTCGATTGTTAGATTAGCAGTGGTCTCCACACTACCCAAAGGATTGACGGCCTTGACCGTGTACTCTCCCTTCTCCGATTTCTTGGGTGTGATCAGGGTAAGTGTGTGAATATCCTTATCGGATTTGGCATTCTTAATGGGTTTACCATCCTTGTACCATGTGACCTTTGGCGGCGGGTTGCCCACAATTTGTGTGGACAGCATAACACTTTCGCCCTCACGAATTACCATATTTCTTAAAGGTTCCAGAATTTGTGGAGCTTCCTTGTCGGCAGTGCGCACCTTAAGAGTGATGGGCAAACGAGCTTCACCCTCACGATTTGTGGCAATCACTTCGTAAGTGCCCTCCTGTGATTTCTTAACCTTGGTTATGTGCACAACACTGCAATACATGTGCATATCCGACTCTGTTACGATGCGAATGTTTTTGATTTCCTCCTCGTCTATGTCTTCGCCGTTAAAGGTCCAAACAATGTCAGGCTCTGGCACCGCCACAAGTCGGCATTCCAGAATCACATTACTGCCCTCATCGACATATTGAGCCTTGGGTTTGCGTGAAAACGTTGGCGGTATTCCCTCTAGAATATCGGCCAACGAGGATTCTCTGGACATGCTGCGGCGTGACAAGGCCGTGGCATCTGAGCCATGATCAGACAATGGACTCTCCACAATCAATTGTGTTGTGGTTGAAGTGAAACCAGCTGCATTCTTGGCCACACAGGTGAATTTACCCGCATCTTCGGGGAAAACTTCACGAATTATCAAAGTGGCAACATTGTCATCATCGTAGAACATTTGGAAGTCCTGCGAGGGCTTTATGATCGCTGTTTCGCGGAACCAAGCAATTTGTGGTCTTGGATTTCCTTCAACCTTGCACTCAAATTGCACAGTATAGCCGTCAAGTGAATGAATCGGTTGCAGCTTTTCAATGAAACGTGGGGCAATTGGTTTATCCTCAGGTCCGGGTCCTTAATTTGCACAATCACAAAACAATATTACAAAATTCAGTGTTAATAACCAGACGGGACAATAACATAGTATTTGTTAGACAATAACATTAAGATCATTTTATTAGACTTACTTTCAAAGACTGGCAGCTTATCGATCTTTTCGTGCAATTTATTCTGCACATATTGGGCATATTCCTCGGGCTCCATCAGGTATTGTGCCGGTACCCAGCCTTCTTCTTCCGTAATGCTCTTCTTTACATACCACCACTCGGAACTGTGGCGTCCAATCACCATAACCTTCTCACCCTCAACTAGGTTTATAGCCTCATCATTGTCAGCAATGTAATTGCAAATCGAGTACATGACATTCTCGGTATTGGATTCTAAAATGAGTTTAATTGATAGACATTAGTATAAAATCTTTAATAGTTATAAGTTAGCTTACCTTCCACATCCATTTCTCTGGTAATGTTAAGAGAAGCTCCATCTGTTTTAAGACAAAGTAAAATTTCGTTAACTCTGCGAGTTTTATATTTAAGTAAAAGTACATGATATTAGAAAGTATAACATGAAGTGGTGTGAAATCCATTGATAGTTATGCGTTAGCAACAAACAATTATTTTTACTTTGGGGGCTTTTACCTTATCGATTCAAAGCTATTGCCATATAAGCAGATAATTTAAATAAAACCGATTGAGAATTTATTGCAAATTTCAAAAGTATATTTAGTTGTTTAGTTGAGGACTACGTACCTTCATTGAAGAGTTGTTGAACAACTTTACGTTTCTTCTTGAATGTCAGGGAATCCTCATCGTATGTGACCGAGTCACGTTTCGGTTGACGAATGCCAATCAGGAATTGTTCTTCCTCCTCATCCTGAACGGAATATGATGGTTTAGGCTGCTTCTTCGGTTTTAGTTTGAAGTCAACCTCATCTGGAGGTAATTCTTCGACCATGTACTCCTCTGGTTCCTCAACTTCATCAATGGTATCTTCGTCGTCACGTATTTCCTCAATAATTGGACCCTGACCATCGTCGTAGTCCTGTATGATTTTAATCTTAGCCTCCTCAGTGGCTTCCGAGTAAGTCTTTTTAATCGGTTTCTTCAGCTTCACATTGCCAGACATGGATACTTCCTCTTCAGCATAATCATCCAAAGCAATATTGAACTCCTGATCGACATCCTCTTTGGTCTTTGTACTCTTTGCGCGGAAAGTGACGTTTTCAACATCAGAGAATTCGGGAATGTCGACCTTCTTGCGACGTTTTAGTTTCTTGAGCGTATATTCTTGATCGTCCTCTTCTGTGATTTGCAAGGGTTTCGGTTTCTTTCGTTGGCTCACCAGGAATTCTTCAACATCGTCGCCTTCTTCGTATTCTTCCTCAAGACGTTTGATAGATAATTCGGCTGCAGCCTCATCGTGTGTTGTTGGCTTCACTGGACGTTTCTTGAGAACTGTGGCTGCTTCTTCGACACCTTCGTTAATGGTATGTGGTTTCTTGAAGGAAAGGCTGAATTCGGTATCTTCTAGATCCTCCACTGTTGGCTCGAAAGGCTTTTTGGGCTTTCTGCGTATTACAACTGCCTCCTCAATAATTTCTTCCTCTTCGATCTCAACGGGTCTCTCTTCAACTACAGTTTGTTGAAGTTGTAACTCATCAGCAGCTTCTTCCACTGGTTTTTGTGGCTTCTTCTTCTTCTTAAGCTGAACAGTTTGATCGGATGTTTCTTCAGAAACCTTCTTTTCCTTTGGTAGTTTGACATCTACGGAGAATTCTTCATCCTGAACTTCCTTGGGTGCCTTTGGTTTCAATGTAACCTCAGCGGCTACATCCTCTTCTTCCGGTACTTCTGGTTTCTTCAATTTGAACGTAGCAGCGTCAGTTTCTTCCTCATCAGGTTGTTTCTTTGTTGACTTTTTAATTTCAACAACTTCTTCGACAACTTCTTCGACAACTTCTTCCTCCACAACTATTGGCTCCGGAATAATTTCTTCTTCAACCTTGACAGTCATTTCTTCTGCAGCTTCTTCGACAACTGGCTTCTTTGGTTTTTTCTTCACAATTTTAGCTTCTTCCTGGACTTCCTCAACCTTTGGTTTGGGTTTCAATGTTACTTCAGCTTCAGGCTCCTCAGTTACTTCGACAGGTTTTGGCGTTTTCTTCGGTAGAGTGACTTCCTGTTCTTCCGGTGCTTCTGGAGCTTCTGGTTGGCTTTCACTCATCTTGAACTTGTATTCAGCAGGCTTCTCTTCGGGTTGCTCTACGGGTTTCTCCATTACTATTTCCTCAACTTCCTCCACAACTTCTACCACATCTGGTACTGGCGCTGCTTCTTCGGTAATAGTGACTTGGAGTTCGGCAGCTGCTTCTTCTTCCTTTACAGGTTTCTTTGACTTTTTCTTGATCTTAGCTTCTTCAGTAACTTCTTCAACTGTTGGTTTAGGTTTGATCTCAAATACTGCCTCTGGTTCATCCACAATCTGTTGCTCTGGAACCTTCTTCTTCTTCTTAATAGTAAATTGTTCTTCTGGCAACTCTTCGATTGTTTCCTTGGCTGACTCAGTTTCTTTGATCTTAAACTTGAAGTCTTCGGGCTTCTCTTCTTCTTCGACAAAGTCAATTTCTTCAATCTCATGGACAAGTTCCTGTGGCTGAGAGACTTCATCAATTACCGTTATCTCGAGCTCGGCAGCCTCTTCTTCGGTAGGAACTTCTGGAACAATGGCAATACTTTCTTCTGCTTCAACCTCATCAACAGGTTTAGGCTTAGTAAAGCTGACTTCAGCTTCAGGTTCTTCCGTAACTTGTGGCTTGGGTTTCTTTTTACGAATGACCTTAACTTCCTCCTCCAGAACTTCCTCTACCACTTCGCGTGGTGTTTCTTCAATAACTTTCACCTTGAGTTCTTCATAGGTTTCGGGCTTTGGCTCTTCAACTATGGTTTCCTCAACCTTTGGCTCTTCCACAGGTGCAACGGGCTTCTCAGGCATGGTTTCCTTTATTCCAATTTTGTATGAATCATATTCAACAGGAGCATCCTCCTTTGTTTCAGTCACAATTTCCTCAATTTCTTGAACAAGTGGGACTTCCTCAGGAATTTCTTCGGTTATTTGAATCTTCAGCTCCTCTGCCTCGACATCCTTTACCTTCTTCTTGGGTTTCTTAGTCTTAATTTCGGCCATTTCGGTAACTTCTTCGACAGGCATGCTTTCTTTCAGCACAAATTCAGCTTCTGGCTCTTCAGTAGCAATCTGTGTTGGCTTTTCCTTTTTGACAGTAAACTGGGCGACGGATGGTTCATCCGGTTGTGTAGCTTCTGTTTCTGATACCTTAATGGTGAATTCATCTGGTGTTTCTTCAATGGGAACAGTTTCCTTTTCGATTACCTTAGCTTTCGGGGCTTCAACTGTCACTTCCTCGGGCACAGAAGTCTCCTCAACCACCTTAATATCGTGACTTACAGCCTCTTCGGTTTTCTTGGGCTTCTTCGTCTTCTTTGGTTTGATTTCAGCTTCGACCTCAGCAATTTCTTCCGGTTTTGGTTCTGTCATTACAAACTCTGCTTCAAATGTCTCAGGTTCTTTGGGTCTTGGGGCAATTACAAATTCCTCAGGTGTTTCCTCTTCAGGCTGTGCTTCCTCTTCGATAACCTTTTGTGCCTCAGTTTCAGTAATAGAAAATTCATAGGAGTCTGGCTTTTCAACAGGTTTTGGTGCTGGTTTCTTCACCTTTTCTACAGGTTTTTCTTCAACAACTTCCTCTGGTTTCTTTTGAGGTGCCTCTGTTTCCTTCATTTGGAATTCAAATGTTTTCGGTTTTTCCTCTTCCTTCACTTCTTCTTCTTGCTGAACAATAACCTGTTCTTCCTTAACTTCTGGTTGAACTTCCTCTTCTTTCACCACTTCCTGTTCCACATCCTTGACCTCTTCCGTAGGCTTCTTCTTAGACTTCTTCTTTACTACGACTTCTTGCTCTTGAGGCTGGGGCTCAGTAAGTTTCAATTCAACTTCATACTGTTCTGTTTCTATTTTGGGTTGTTCAGCTGGAATTACAACCTCTGCAGTGATCTCTTCTGGTTCGGGTTGAATTTCCTTTGGTTCTTGCAGAGTGACTTGGAATTCTTCAGGTTGCTCTGGCTTGGGCTTCTTCTTTCTGGTTACAATCTTTTCTTCAACAACTTCCTCGGTAGTTACTTCTCTTTCATCGAAATCAACGACCTTTACACGATGTTCCTTTGGAGCTTCTTCGGGTTCCAAAACAGTTGTTGTAATTTTGTACTCTACAGGAATGTCCTCGGGTATTTCTGGCTGTGGAGATTCCTCGACAACTTCAACTTCGGCTGCAGGAACCTTTTTGGGTTTCTTCTCTTTAACTTTAACCTCCTTGGGCTTTTCCTCTTCGACAGCTTCAGTAGTTGTCACTTCTTCGTCCTTCACTGAGATCTCAAATTCTGTTGGCTTCTCTTCGACAACTTCTTCCTCCTTTTGTTGAACAGGCTTAGATTTCGTTTTCTTGGGTTTCTTAACTTCCTCTTCAACCTCTATAGTCTTTTCTTCCGGCTGAGTTTCTTCAACTGCTGGCTTCGCCACGACTTCTTCTTCTTCCTTTTCTATCTTTGGCTTTTTAACAGGCTTCAATTTAATTTGGGAATCTGTTTCCTCCGGAGCTTCACTTTCAGGTTTGCGGAACTTAATTTCTTCTTCTGGAATCTCATCTTGTTCCTTCGGTTTTCCAGGAACTATTTCTGTTATAATAGTTTCAGGTTCTGGCTTGGACTTGTCCTTAGGTTTGTACTTTGATTTCTCCTTCTTCTTTGGCTTCTCAGGCTTCTCTGGATGCTCAATTTGTTCCAATTCTTCTGGTTCATAATCGGGCCGCTCGTAATCCGTTGGTTCGAAAGGTTCGACTTGAATATCCTGCTCCTTAGGCTGCTTTGGTTGCTCCTCAACAACTATCACATCCTTTTCTTTCGGTTTCATTTCAACCGCCTCTTCGCTTTCGATAGGTTTCTGTGGTATCTTCTTGAGGGTAACATTTTCTGGTGCTTCCTCATCCTGGGGCTTCTTTTTACCCTTGCCAATCTTAAGTTTAACATCTTCGGGGCTTTCCTCAGACTTTGGTACCTTTTCGGGTTTCTGATATGGTTTCTTTTCTTCAGCTTCCTCTTCGCTGCTCACATATTTCTCATACTTCTCAAGCTCAACCTTTTCTAAATCATCCTTTATTTTCTTGATTTTCTTTGTCTTGCGGGGCTTAAACTTGAGCAGCTCTTCGGCCTCTTCAATATTACGTGAGAGCTCACCATTTTCCTTAATAGCACCGATGTCTGTCAGTTTTGGCATTAATAGTTCTGGCGGATATTCAACCATCGTCATGCGTGTCTTCAGTCTGAATTTGGGCAACTGTGTAGCTTGTTCTTCAGCCGGCTTCTCCTTTCGCTTGCCTGGCTTCAATTTCACAGTCTTGGGCACTTCTGAAGCATCAACGATTGTGACCTTCGTGGGCTTGTGTTCGGTTCTCTCGATTTTCATTGGTTCAACGTTTGCGAATTCTGGTTTGAGTTTTTTTGGCGTATCAAACTCCATTCTCTCATATTTTTCCAATTCTGTTTTCTCAATCTCTTGTTCAAGCAACTTTTGAATGATGTCATCATGCTCATTGGTCTTCTTTTTGACAAGCTTCTTCTTCTTGGCCTTTGGCTTAGTGACACCATCTGGAGTTTCCTCTGTTGGCTGTTCGTCCTCTTCCTCGATCTCTTCGACGATGGGCTGAGATTCATCGACTTCGGCAATTTCATCGATGACCCTCACTTCCATAATCCTATCGGGCTGCTCTTCTTTCTCAACGGGCTCCTCAACAATTACGCTTATGTGATAATCCTTATGAGTCTCTGGTGCTTCACCTGTTGTAAAAATGCATAGGTTGTTAGTAATTTTCAATTCTTTTAGCGATAGGATGAATCATCCGTGCATTGCTTTCGCAGAAGACAGCAAGCAAATCGTAGAGCTTGAAAAATATTAAAATATTTACAACAGTTTTTATTTTTTTTTGGTTTATTGTTTTATCATCAAAAATTGTAGAGCACTTGTCCAATATAAAGGATACATCCTAAATATTTAAAAAGTTTTTATATATATAGGTAAGTACACTGAAACAGTTAGTCATTTTACAAAATACTTTGTTAACTTAAATGTGGAATATATATTTGAAGTGTGCAAACAATTAACATTAGTACAAGTTTAATGGCATGCATGTAATTTTTGGGATCTGGGTTTGTTATTGTGTTTATAAGGGTATGGAAATAAATCGGCCAAATATTTTAACTAAAACAAAGCTCAAAAATGAGCTAAAAGTCAGGACAGAGAAAACACAGAGAAAGAGGATAAAAGAGAGACAGAAAGAGATAGAATGAAAGAGAAATAGGAAGGTAAAGGCGCAAGAAATGGAATTCAACGTAGACTTCAACAGGACATAAACAAAGGCAAAAGACACAGACAAAGGAGCAGGTGCTGCGAGTGCGGTGGGAAGTTTTTATAAAAAGGCTCCAAAAACTCTCATCTAATAACTTACTTGTTTCAACGCTTTTTACTGTGTCTGGTTTTGCTTTCTTATGCTTAACTGTTTTCTGATTTGTATCTTTAGTGTCATCTTGAGTAGATTTTTCATCTTGTGCGCTTGGTGTTATTTGTGCTGTGGCTGTGTCCTCAGGGTGTGCAATTTGTTTTGGTGTATCTTCAATAATGTCTTCGGTTTCTACAATTGTCTCAGTTGGTTCGTCTGGTCTTTGTTCGTCTTTGTCAACTGGTTTTGGCCTAACTGATTTGGTCTTTTTAGGTTTAACAGGTTCAAGATTTTCGATAGGTTGCTCGGTTTCAATAGGTTGAACATCTTCGGGTACGATTTCTGTTGAAACCTCTTTCTGTTGTTTTGGTTTTTCTGGCATTTCTACCTTTTCGTACTTTTCCATTTCGGTCTTTGGTATTTCTTCCTCAATGAGTTTCTTAATATAATCATCCAAATCATCCTTTTTAATTTTCTTAACAGTTTTCTTTGGTTTTGGCTTAGGTGATTTAGCCACGGTTTCCTCTGGTACGCTTTCAGTTATTTCAACTGGCGCTGTTTCAGGTTCCTCATCAACGATGACAGTGACTGAGTCATTATCTTCACTTTCAACTGTTGTGATCTTGAAAGTAGTGTCTACTTGAGGTCCCTTCTTTTTCAAAACTCTCTTGACAGTCTTCTCCTTTAGAGGAAGGCCCTCATCAGTAATTGTTTCCTTGATTTCAACTTCTTCTGGTTGTACTTCAATAACTTCCACAACCACTGGTTTTTCAGGTGCTTCTTCTTCAATGACCTTTACGTCAACGAATGTTTCTGAAACTGATTGTTCCGGTTTTGGCGAATCCTTGGACTTCGACTTTTTATCCTTCTTTGGTTTATCAGAAAGTATTTCGTCTGATACAGTAATATCTACAGCTTCAGTTGGTTTGTCCTTTGGCAGCGGCTCAAATTCAATTTTCTCATATTTCTCGAGTTCAGTTTTAGGTGTTTCCATGTCTATTAGCTTCTGTATATAGTCGTGAATGTCATCCTTCTTAATTTTCTTGGTCTTCTTCTTTGGTTCTTTGGGTTTTTCATCCTTCTTTTCTGGCTGTTCTGGCTCGTATTCAACAATTGTTACCACTGCGTCTGGTTGATCATCAGTAACGACTTCAATAATTTCGATTATTTCATCAGTCTCACCCTTTGGGCGCTTTATCTTCCTCTTTGTTGTGACTACCGTATGAACTTCACCAGTATCATCAGTAGTTTCCTCCGCTTTTGTTTCACTTTCGATAATTTCCACATTAAACGGCAATTCCTCTTCGGGCTCCGTGACACTTTCTTTAATGGACACTTCGTATTTTGTTTCTTCGGGTTCAACTGGAGTTTCTTTCACTTTCTTAGGAGCCTTCTTAGGTTTTTCCTGAGGCTTCGTTGCTTCTTCAGTAAAAGTAACGCTGTACTCTGTGTCAACTGGCTTTTCAATGTCACACTCTGTTTCTACAACATCCAAAGGCTTGTCAGATGTCTCTTTCTGCGGTTGCTCCTCAACAAGCTTAACCTTATCCTTGGAAGGCTTCTTCTTTTGACGAGGAGCTTTAACGTCGTCCGGTGCTGTCTCTTCAGTTGGCTTTTCTTCATCGGGAACATTGTCCTCTATTTTAACGACATCTTCCTCGATTAGCTCTTCCTTTGGAGCACTTTCATCGACCTGAACAATGTCGTCAACTGGTGTGGTATCCTCTTTCTTTGGTTCCGATTCCTTCTTCTTGATTTTCTTCGGTTTAGTGGTCGGTTGCTTAGGAGTTTCATCTTTAGTTACGTCGACAACGTCCTCCTCAATCTGTTTCGGAGCATCTTCTTCAATAACTGTTTTAATGAAGTCATCGACATCGTCCTTCTTAATCTTTTTCACTCGCTTCTCTTTCTTAACGGGTTTCTCCACATCCACGATTTCTGTTGGACTGGAAGTTACTATAGTAACCTCAGACTCGTCTGTATCTTTGTCTGTAACCTCTGTAATTACATGAACAACTTCCTCCGGTCCCTTCTTTTGTTTTATTTTTTTGGTTTTTACTTCTTTAATTTTAATTTCACCGTTCTCATCGGGCATTGGCCTATTTTCAACAAATTCTTCGAGAACTGTAATCTCGAATGATGTTTCCTTTGGTTTTTCAGGTTCGAATTCTTTGACAGTGATCTTCAAGTGGGACTCTTCTAGAGGACTCTCTGATTGCTGTGTAACCTCTTTGGGTGCCTCAGCTATTGGTGTTTCAGTAGTGTCTTCTGGTTGCTCCTCGGTGACTTTAACCTTTTTGACTGGTTTCTTTTTCATTTTAACCAGTTCATCGAAATCTATTTTTTCGTATTTCTCCAGCTCAGATTTTGGAATATCCTGTTCAATTAGTTTTTGTATGTAATCATGCAAATCGTCTTTTTGAACTTTTTTAGTCTTCTTAACCTTCTTTGGTTTTTCTTCGGGGACGATTTCATCCATTTTCTCTTCAGGTTCCTCGGAAATTACTGTCACCTCGAATTCTGGTAATCCATCCTTAACAGTTTCCACAATCTCAATTATTTCTTCCTTAGGACCGATTTGTTTTTTGATCTTTCGCTTGGTAACCATCTTTTGAACAGTTTCACCATTATCGTCCTTTTCTTCAGTCACATCGCTCTTGGATTCAATTTCTTCAACATGGAATACTGGCTCCTCAGATGGCTGTTCCTCTTCAGGGTGTGAGACGATAGATTCGCGATCTGGTGACTCAATTCTGTCAATTTTCTCAGTAGATGATACCTTAACAAGATAGCTTTCATGATCAGGCTGTTCGGATTCTGAGACTGTTTTTTGCTTTGGTTGTTTCTTAGTCTTTTTCGTTTTCTTTTCATCGGGAGTAATCTCATCTGTAACTTTAATAGAGAAATCAGGAAGATCCTCAGGACTTTCGACAGTGGATTCTTCCAACGTATCAGGTACATCCTCTTCACTTTCTGGTACAACTTGCTTTGTTTCCTCATGTTCCTGTATTTTATATTGCTTGGGAGATTTTTTCGGCCTCTTCAGTGCAACTTCCTTGATATCCACAATTTCATCCTCGAGTGTCTCAATTGGTGATTCTTGCACAAACTCATCAATTACATTAATTATGTATTGCTCTATTTCAGCCTTTTTGAGTTTCTTTGGTTTCTTTATTGATTTTTGTTCAACAATTGGCTGTTCTTCAGATCCAAGAGTTTTCTCTTCTGTCAACTCGACGACTGTAACTTCAGCTAAAGGTTGGTCCTCGCTTGTAGTTTCGATTATTTCAAAGACGAATTGTTGCGAACCCTGCCTATGTTTAACCTTACGTTTCTTCACTGTAACGTCCTTCACTGCACCATCTTCAGTCGGCTGTTGAACAACTTCAGTAGTTGCGTCCACCTCATCTAACACTATAGGAGTCTTTTCAACTGGTTTCTTTTTAGGTTTCTTTTCTTTCTTAGCTAGTTTAGTTGGTGAATCTT
The DNA here is from genome assembly GCA_035047505.1 of Drosophila parthenogenetica. NCBI lineage: Eukaryota > Metazoa > Arthropoda > Insecta > Diptera > Drosophilidae > Drosophila > Drosophila parthenogenetica. The sequence continues at coordinate 766,647 of JAWNPM010000070.1, forward strand.
CTGTTTCATCAATGTATTGTGTAGGTTCTACAATCTCGTCAAATACGTTTACTAAATACTTGCTAGGCTTTTCAGTTACTGAAGGCAAAGTTTCAGTTTCTTCTACTTTAGGCTGCGATTCTTCCTCTTCTAACTCAGGCTGTACTTCAACGACATCAAATTCATGTACAGTTACAGGAAGTCCATCAATAATTTCCACAGTCTTTTTGTGCTGATGTTTGACCTTCTTTTTAGGCTGTTTAGGCTTAGAATCCATTTCAGTAGGCTCGTACTGTTCCAAATCAGTTTTGGTAATTTCCTGTTCAATAAGCTGTTGGATGTATTTATCGAGATCGTCCTTAACCGCCTTCTTCTTCTTCACCTTTTGAACTACCTTGACGGGCTGTTGAGCTTCCTCTGTTGGAGTATCGTCCGAGGGTAATTCAATGGTAGTGAACTCAATCACAGCCTCAGGTTTGTTTTCTTGATAAGTTTCAGTTATTTCAATTAGATATTCCTTAGGACCTTCCTTCTTCTTAAGTTTTTTAGTAGTTTTGACCTGTTTGACCTGTTCTCCGTCCTCATTGACAATGTCTTCGATTGTAGTTTCGGGAGCGAGTTCTTCAATTCGAATAGTTTGATCAATTTGCTCCTCGACAGGCTTTTTAGGCTTAACTGTTTTAGTTTTCTTCGGAGCTTTAATGCTTACCTCTTCGTCAATTACTTCGACAGGTCTCTCTTCCAATAAAGGTTCTGTGAACTCTTCTACAACACCGATCACATAGCTCTCAACTTCCTCGGGCTTAAGCTTCTTTGGCTTTTTGACTTTTTGTTTCACCTGCTGAGGTATATCAACTGTCTCAGGTTGTTCCTCCTTTTCGGTGATTTCAACGATTGTTACTTCAGCCAAAGGCTCTTCGCTGCTAGTAACTTCTGTTACCTCAAATACTTGCTCCTTAGGCCCTTGCTTTTTCACAATCTTACGTTTTTTAACTTGAACCTCCTTCGTTGTGCCATCTTCTGCAATTTCCTCCGTGACCTTAACAGATTCCTCGATATCTTTAATAGTAACTGGTTCCTCTTCAACGACGTCAGGTTTTTCTTGGACTAAAGGTTCTGTGAACTCTTCTACAACACTGATTACATAGCTCTCAACTTCCTCGGGCTTAAGTTTCTTTGGCTTTTTGGTTTTTTGTTTTACCTGCTGAGGAACATCAACTGTCTCAGGTTGTTCGTCCTTTTCGGTGATTTCAACGATTGTTACTTCAGCCAAAGGCTCTTCGCTGCTAGTAACTTCTGTTACCTCAAATACTTGCTCCTTAGGCCCTTGCTTTTTCACAATCTTACGTTTTTTAACTTGAACCTCCCTTGTTGTGCCATCTTCTGCCATTTCCTCCGTGACTTTTACAGATTCCTCGATGTCTTTAATAGTAAGTGGTTCCTCTTCAACGACGTCAGCGGTAAATTTCTTTGCTTTCTTGGGCTTTGGCTTAGATTTTGGCTTTTCTTCTTTGATTGCCATTTCAAAATCTTTTTCTGTTTCTTTAATTTCCTCTTCCGTAATTTCTACAACGTCGTCAGGAACTGAAGTCTCCTCTTCAGGTTCGAATTCCTGTATGGTGAATTCGTGTACAATTTTCGGTACACCATCAACGATCTCAGTGGTTTTTTTATGATGTTTCTTTACCTTTTTCGGTTTATCTGGGACAGGAGTTGAGTCTTCTGTAGTAATTTCATAACTCTCAAGTTCTTCTTTCGGAATATCTTCCTCAATTAACTTTTGAATATAGTTATCCAAACTTTCCTTTTTAGGCTTTTTCTGTTTGACAACTTTGATTTTATGATCTTTAGGTGTCTCAGATTCTGGCTTTGTTGAAATTTCTGTAGTCTTGATAACTAATTCCGAATCTGGCTGATTCTGTTCATAAGTTTCAATGACTTCAATTAAGTATTCCTTTGGCCCAACCTTCTTCTTTAGTTTGCGCTTGGATACAACCTTTTCTACTTCTTCTCCCTCTTCATTAACCACTTGTTCGGTAGTTATTTCTGGGGCGAATTCCTCAACCTGAATTACTTGCTCATAAATAGGAGCAGTCTCAGGTTTTTTGGGCAGTTTTTTCACTAACTTTTTCTTAGTCTTAGCTTCACTTTCAGAAACTTCAACCGAGTAAACGTCATGAGTTACAGAAGTGGGTGTTTCACTTTGCTCGGTGGGATATTCCTCCTGCGTAGTTTCCTGATCGATTTCCAATGGTTGCTCTTCAGTAATTCTAACTTTCTTGGCCTTCGGCGATTTCTTCTTCTTTACCTCTGGCAAACTATCTGGAGACTCAACCATTTCGTCCTCTGGCTTGACATCGGTATCAGAAACATCATCAACAACTGTCGTCCTGAAACTTGTTAAATCATCAACAGCTAATGGTTTTTCTTCAGTCATATCAGTTATTTCTTCAGAGAGTTTTACAAGAAGTTCAGTTGGTGCCTCGTCAACCACGCTCACAATGTATTCTTTAAGTTTATCTTTCTTTACTTTTCTTACGGTTTTTTTGGGAGCTTGTGGTTTTTCCACATCAGGAATATTGGAAGTATCCTCGATAATTTCACTTGTTATAACTAAAACCTTTCCTTCATCATCATCATTGTCAGATCTTTCAGTTTCTACAATTTCAATTTCATACTGTTTGGGTCCCTTTCTAGTCTTCATTTTGCGCTTCTTAGTTATTTTAGTTTCAGTTTCTTCAACCATTTCAACTACTTCAGGGAGATTTTCAGTATATTCTTCCAATATAACAATGGGAAGTGTTTCGTTTATGTCCATAATTATATCATCTACATCCATTGGAACTTGCTCATCTTCCTCAACCGAAATTTCCTTTGGTTGAGCTTTCGAGTCAATAGTGCTAATTTGGTACTCATCGTATTCCGGCGCCAGTTCCGGTTCAACTTTGTGTTCTTCTTCCAATTGAGGCTTATGCTTAGTTTTCTTTACCTTAGGTTTCTTAATTGGTTCTTGCTGACTGATGTCAATTTCAAAAGATTGACCTTCCTCGTAAGTTGCCTCAACTGGCTGGGGCTTCTTCTTTTTCGGTTTCTTTGGTTTGGCATCAATATCAGTTTTCTCGTATTTTTCAAGCTCGGTAATCGGAATTTCTGCATTAATTAGCTGCTGTATATAAGCATCCAAATCGTCTTTCTTCATTTTCTTTGTTCTTGTCTTAGGTTTCTCAGTTATCTTGTCAGTTTCTTTGATACTTTCTGGTTCTATGGATTTTACAGTTACTTCAAACATTGGCTCCTCTCCGGGAACATTGGGAACAGTCTCGACAATTTCCAGAATTTCCTCGTCGTCACCTCTCTTATGAAGAATTCTACGTTTTTTCGGTTTTTCATGAGGTTTATCAGTGGGAACCTCTTCAGCTTGCAACTCAGTTAGTTTAACCTCGTAGAAATCGGTTGTTACGGTTTCATAGACATTTTGTTCGGGTTCTTCTTTGAGTTCGGCCACAAATTCATCGAGTTCCTCCTTATTCATGCGTTTAATTTTCTTTTTGAGTATTTTCTTTTCTTTTGGATGAAGATCGTCTGTTTCTTCACAAGTTACAGTCACTTCGTAAAGTTTATCATCCGAATCCTTTGGAGAAACTTCAACTATTTCAACCAAATTTTCTTCGCGGTCAGTTTTAACCTTCAGCTTACGTTTCTTCTTCGGTTCCTTAACAACTGTCTCGGTACCTTCCTCTTGTACCTCTGGAATTTCTTCAGTCTCTAATTCAATCACTTCATAACGGAACATTTCTTGTTCATCATTCTCGTCATCGTCATCTCCAGGCGCAAATGGTTCGAAGCTGAGTTTGTCACCCGATTCTTTAGGTTTCTTCCCCTTCTTTTTCTTTTCCTTTTCTTCAGTAATCTTTTTGGGTTTCTCACTCATTTCCTCGATTTCGGTATCGAGCGTGAAAGGTTTAAGTTCCACTGTTTCAATTTCTTCAACATTTTGTGGTATTTTACCCTTGCCGATTTTAAGTTTCCTTTGTTCATCTTCCTTTTCATCCTTAACCTTCTTTGTACGTTTGTACTTTGGTTTATCTTGTTCCTCGATCGTCGGTTTTGTCTCGTCATCGAAGGTTTCTAGATTCAGTTCTTCTAATTCAGTCTTTTGAGGTTTCTTATGCTTGAATTTCTTTGGACGGAATTTAAGAACTTCTTCAGCCTCTTCAATATTGCGAGAAAGCTCACCATTATCTTGATTAGTTTCCAATTCAACAACTGTGTACGGGAAACAGTATGGTGAGTAAGGTATAAATCTTATTAAACTCTTAAGTTTTTTATTTTTGAATGAGGCTTCGCTTGATCTTCGCTTTTTCTCTTCCTGAGGTCGTTGTTTCGGAGTTTTAAGTTTGAGCATTTGAGGAAATTCTGCCACTGAGCTTATTTCAATTAATTTTGGTTTCTTAACTTCAATTTTCTCAATTTTCATTGCGGTTAGTTTCATTGGTTTAATGGAAGAATCACGTCGAGCCCTTTGAGGTAGTTCCATTTCTGTGCGTACATATGGGTTCAAAACTGTCTTAGGAATCTCCTGATGTATAAGGAACTGAATATACTCATCCATCTCATCCTTCTTGGATTTGACTAGTTTCTTTTTCTTTGGTTTTTCCTTCTTAGAAGCTGGCGCAGGTTCCTTTTCGTCAACCGGAATCTCTTCAACCACATCTTTAGCTTTTTTGTCTTGAACAACCTTAACCTTTCGCTTCTTTTTTGTACCGTCCTTTGGTTCCTCTGAACCCCCTTCTAACTCAACAGTCTCGTCGATCTGTTCGAATAAAGTCGGTTGTGTCTTTTTCTGTTTGGGTTTTTTGTCTTTAGTCGGTGTTTGTATGATGTTGTCTGCACTTACATCTTCAGGTTCTGTGATAGTGTACTCTTTGTTGTATTGGTCTGTTTGAGAGAAAATTATGTGTTTGTGTGTTAGCACTAAACTAGTTTGTTAAAATTATATTTGCATTTTTTATAATGCGTTACAACACATCAACTTTTGACTTTTTTTTAAGTTTGTCTGTGTTTCAAATACTTGCATATTTTGTTAACTCAAATGTTGATCGATATTTGTAATGTACGGATTATGCCTGTTTATATTTTATTGTACAAATACAACCATAGTACATGTACTATGTACTCGTATTTAGGTATGAGTGTTCCAAAGAACATTGTTAGTAATTATTGTGCCAAAGTTTTCAAACAGATAGTCTTGTTTTTTGAGTATTTATGTTTTTGTCTTGTTTGTGTTTGTTTTCGTGTTAATGAATTTAAAGCTATTTGTGCTTCACACTAATTAAAACATTCAATTCCCAAGTTTCAAATCAAGTAAATTCTTGAGTTCATTTTGTTACCTATCACACACGTGTTTTAAAAGATATTCGTAACTTTCAGAACGATTTTCTGATACATTTTTTTCTTTTCTTTTTACCGCAGTATGCATGTATTTGTATTTTGAATAAATTGAAAATTAATAAAAGAAAATCACCTGTAGGCTCGCTGACTTCAACAATTTCGATATTGGGTTGTGTAGTGTCTTCCATAATGGGTTCAGTGTCACTGAGTACTTCCTCAACAACGATGCCTTCCTCCTGAGAAATTCTTTTATTTTCTGTTTGAATTGTTCTTTCGCCATCTTCGTTTTGTACAGATTTAAATGTTGTAATGTATACCGGGTGTTCCGTTTCAGTGTGTTCTGGTTTATCCGCTGTGTATAAGTTTCATGTTTTTTTTAATTTATGTAGAATGATTAAAAAAATGTTGTTACTAACAGTATACAAATGAAACATTAAATAAAGTTGAAAAATAAAAAATAATAACCTTAACAAAAAAAAAATTGTTTTTGTACGAAAAAAAGTTAAAAGTGAATAATTTTAATACTATTCCTATAATACAAAATTATTTTATATGGAAATAGCGTATACTTCATTTTAAGTTTTTTATGTGAATGTGGTTGTTGTGTATGCATAGTGTTGTGATTTGTGTTCTTACCCTTGGGTTTGTGTGGCTTTTGTTTATTGTGTTTGGGAAGTTGTTCATCATCAAGCTTACTGATGTCAATAATGTCAGCAATGTTCTCATCACTGACAACACGTACAAGTGAATATGGCTCTTTGCCTTCTTCTTCGATTGTTTGAATTTGATAATATTCATCATCCTTGGGACCTTGTTTCTTGAACGTTCGCGTCTTGGTAGTCTTTTTTCTAGGTTTTTCATCTTCAGAAAGTTCTTCGATCACTGTTTCTTCTGGCAACTCTTCAATGGGGATTGGTTCAGTTGAAACTTCTTCACTTGGAATAACTTCCACGTGCACCGTTGTTATAGGCTCCTTGTTTTCCTCTTCGATAGTGTTAACTGTAGTGACTTCATCAAGATTATCGTCAATATTCTTTTTAAACGCTCGTGTTTTAACAGTCTTTTTCTTTTTCAATCCATCGGGCGTGATAACCTCTATTTCAGAGACCTGTTCTGGTAATTCAACTGAATTTTTGTCTAACTGTGTGGGTTCCGTGATTGGAAGATCATTTACAGTAATAGTGTAGATGGGTTCTCCTGTCTCCTGCTCCGTAATATCAATTTCAGTGACTTCTTCATTAAACTCATCTTTTGGCTTTTTAATGACACGTTTCTTAGTTTTTAAGACTATTGGCTGACCATCTTTGTTTAGAGTTTCTGATTCGATTATTTCATCTGGCAGAACAACAACATCTGTAATCTTTTCTTCAGGTAGATCTGGGAATGGTGCCTCAAAGTTTTCAACTGTCACTGTAGTCTGTGCCGGCTTTTCATACTCTTCAACAGTCTGAACTTTAGTAACCTCCATATTTGGCCCTTGGACCTTTTTGATAATTTTTGTTTTAATAACGGTTTTGGTAGGAGTGCCGTCCGGCTTTTCGGAGAGTATCACAGACTTTCTTTCTGGTAATTCAAACACAGAAACATCTTCTTCTGGTTTGTGCACAACTATTTTCTTCTTAAGATTTACTTTCTTACCAAATGGGCTCTTCACATCTGATTCTTCAACGGTAATAGTAGTTTCGGGTTTCTTGTCCTTCTCTTCTACAGTTTCTATTTTTGTAACCTCTTGCTTATCACCCTTTACCTTCTTGATAACACGTGTTCGAATCTTCTTTTCATGCGGCGTACCGTATCCATCAATAGTTTCTACTATGCGAACCTCCTCTGGAAGTTCCTCAACTTCTTCGGGCTGTTCTTCCTCAACAGGAACTTCTTCAACTGTAACAGTTGTTTCGGGTTCTTTGTCATCCTCTTCGACGGTTTCGATCTTGGTGACTTCTTGTTTGTCTCCCTTCACCTTCTTGATCACACGTGTGCGAATCTTCTTCTTCTTAGGCTTTCCATCTTCACTAATGGTCTCAACAACACGAACCTCCTCAGGAAGCTCCTTGATTTCTTCAGGCTGTTCTTCCTCAACAGGAACTTCTTCAACTGTAACAGTGGTTTCGGGTTCTTTGTCATCCTCTTCGACGGTTTCGATCTTGGTGACTTCTTGTTTGTCTCCCTTCACCTTCTTGATCACACGTGTGCGAATCTTCTTCTTCTTGGGCTTGCCATCTTCACTCATGGTTTCTACAACATGAACCTCCTCAGGAAGCTCCTTGATTTCTTCAGGCTGTTCTTCCTCAACAGGAACTTCTTCAACTGTAACAGTTGTTTCGGGTTCTTTGTCATCCTCTTCGACGGTTTCGATCTTGGTGACTTCTTGTTTGTCTCCCTTCACCTTCTTGATCACACGTGTGCGAATCTTCTTCTTCTTAGGCTTGCCATCTTCACTAATGGTCTCAACAACACGAACCTCCTCAGGAAGCTCCTTGATTTCTTCAGGCTGTTCTTCCTCAACAGGAACTTCTTCAACTGTAACAGTTGTTTCGGGTTCTTTATCATCCTCTTCGACGGTTTCGATCTTGGTGACTTCTTGTTTGTCTCCTTTCACCTTCTTGATCACACGTGTGCGAATCTTCTTCTTCTTGGGCTTGCCATCTTCACTGATGGTTTCTACAACATGAACCTCCTCAGGAAGCTCCTTGATTTCTTCAGGCTGTTCCTCCTCAACAGGAACTTCTTCAACTGTAACAGTTGTTTCGGGTTCTTTATCATCCTCTTCGACGGTTTCGATCTTGGTGACTTCTTGCTTGTCTCCCTTCACCTTCTTGATCACACGTGTGCGAATCTTCTTCTTCTTGGGCTTGCCATCTTCACTCATGGTTTCTACAACATGAACCTCCTCAGGAAGCTCCTTGATTTCTTCAGGCTGTTCTTCCTCAACAGGAACTTCTTCAACTGTAACAGTTGTTTCGGGTTCTTTGTCATCCTCTTCGACGGTTTCGATCTTGGTGACTTTTTGTTTGTCTCCCTTCACCTTCTTGATCACACGTGTGCGAATCTTCTTCTTCTTAGGCTTGCCATCTTCACTAATGGTCTCAACAACACGAACCTCCTCAGGAAGCTCCTTGATTTCTTCAGGCTGTTCTTCCTCAACAGGAACTTCTTCAACTGTAACAGTTGTTTCGGGTTCTTTATCATCCTCTTCGACGGTTTCGATCTTGGTGACTTCTTGTTTGTCTCCTTTCACCTTCTTGATCACACGTGTGCGAATCTTCTTCTTCTTAGGCTTGCCATCTTCACTGATGGTTTCAACAACATGAACCTCCTCAGGAAGCTCCTTGATTTCTTCGGGCTGTTCTTCCTCAACAGGAACTTCTTCAACTGTAACAGTTGTTTCGGGTTCTTTATCATCCTCTTCGACGGTTTCGATCTTGGTGACTTCTTGCTTGTCTCCCTTCACCTTCTTGATCACACGTGTGCGAATCTTCTTCTTCTTGGGCTTGCCATCTTCACTCATGGTTTCTACAACATGAACCTCCTCAGGAAGCTCCTTGATTTCTTCTTGCTGTTCCTCCTCAACAGGAACTTCTTCAATGGTGACAGTTGTTTCGGGTTCTTTATCATCCTCTTCGACGGTTTCGATCTTGGTGACTTCTTGCTTGTCTCCCTTCACCTTCTTGATCACGCGTGTGCGAATCTTCTTCTTCTTTGGCTTGCCATCTTCAGTGATAGTCTCAACAACATGAACCTCCTCAGGAAGCTCCTTGATTTCTTCGGGCTGTTCTTCCTCAACAGGAACTTCTTCAACTGTAACAGTGGTTTCGGGTTCTTTGTCATCCTCTTCGACGGTTTCGATCTTAGTGACTTCTTGTTTGTCTCCCTTAACCTTCTTGATCACACGTGTGCGAATCTTCTTCTTCTTAGGCTTGCCATCTTCGGTAATGGTTTCCACAACGCGAACCTCCTCAGGAAGCTCCTTGATTTCTTCAGGCTGTTCTTCCTCAACAGGAACTTCTTCAACTGTAACAGTGGTTTCGGGTTCTTTGTCATCCTCTTCGACGGTTTCGATCTTGGTGACTTCTTGTTTGTCTCCCTTCACCTTCTTGATCACGCGTGTGCGAATCTTCTTCTTCTTAGGCTTGCCATCTTCAGTGATGGTCTCAACAACACGAACCTTCTCAGGAAGCTCCTTGATTTCTTCAGGCTGTTCTTCCTCAACAGGAACTTCTTCAACTGTAACAGTTGTTTCAGGTTCTTTGTCATCCTCTTCAACCGTTTCGATCTTAGTAACTTCTTGTTTGTCTCCCTTCACCTTCTTGATCACACGTGTGCGAATCTTCTTCTTCTTAGGCTTGCCATCTTCAGTGATGGTCTCAACAACACGAACCTCCTCAGGAAGCTCCTTGATTTCTTCAGGCTGTTCTTCCTCAACAGGAACTTCTTCAACTGTAACAGTGGTTTCGGGTTCTTTGTCATCCTCTTCGACGGTTTCGATCTTGGTGACTTCTTGTTTGTCTCCCTTCACCTTCTTGATCACGCGTGTGCGAATCTTCTTCTTCTTAGGCTTGCCATCTTCAGTGATAGTCTCTACGATGTGAACCTCCTCAGGAAGCTCCTTGATTTCTTCGGGCTGTTCTTCCTCAACAGGAACTTCTTCAACTGTAACAGTGGTTTCGGGTTCTTTGTCATCCTCTTCGACGGTTTCGATCTTGGTGACTTCTTGTTTGTCTCCCTTCACCTTCTTGATCACGCGTGTGCGAATCTTCTTCTTCTTAGGCTTGCCATCTTCAGTGATGGTCTCAACAACACGAACCTCCTCAGGAAGCTCCTTGATTTCTTCAGGCTGTTCTTCCTCAACAGGAACTTCTTCAACTGTAACAGTGGTTTCGGGTTCTTTGTCATCCTCTTCGACGGTTTCGATCTTGGTGACTTCTTGTTTGTCTCCCTTCACCTTCTTGATCACGCGTGTGCGAATCTTCTTCTTCTTAGGCTTGCCATCTTCAGTGATAGTCTCGACAACATGAACCTCCTCAGGAAGCTCCTTGATTTCTTCAGGCTGTTCTTCCTCAACAGAAACTTCTTCAACTGTAACAGTTGTTTCGGGTTCTTTGTCATCCTCTTCGACGGTTTCAATCTTAGTGACTTCTTGTTTGTCTCCCTTCACCTTCTTGATCACGCGTGTGCGAATCTTCTTCTTCTTAGGCTTGCCATCTTCAGTGATGGTCTCAACAACACGAACCTCCTCAGGAAGCTCCTTGATTTCTTCAGGCTGTTCTTCCTCAACAGGAACTTCTTCAACTGTAACAGTGGTTTCGGGTTCTTTGTCATCCTCTTCAACCGTTTCGATCTTAGTAACTTCTTGTTTGTCTCCCTTCACCTTCTTGATCACACGTGTGCGAATCTTCTTCTTCTTAGGCTTGCCATCTTCAGTGATGGTTTCTACAACACGAACCTCCTCAGGAAGCTCCTTGATTTCTTCAGGCTGTTCTTCCTCAACAGGAACTTCTTCAACTGTAACAGTGGTTTCGGGTTCTTTGTCATCCTCTTCGACGGTTTCAATCTTAGTGACTTCTTGTTTGTCTCCCTTCACCTTCTTGATCACGCGTGTGCGAATCTTCTTCTTCTTAGGCTTGCCATCTTCAGTGATAGTCTCGACAACATGAACCTCCTCAGGAAGCTCCTTGATTTCTTCAGGGTGTTCTTCCTCAACAGAAACTTCTTCAACTGTAACAGTTGTTTCGGGTTCTTTGTCATCCTCTTCGACGGTTTCGATCTTGGTGACTTCTTGTTTGTCTCCCTTCACCTTCTTGATCACACGTGTGCGAATCTTCTTCTTCTTAGGCTTTCCATCTTCACTAATGGTCTCAACAACACGAACCTCCTCAGGAAGCTCCTTGATTTCTTCAGGCTGTTCTTCCTCAACAGGAACTTCTTCAACTGTAACAGTGGTTTCGGGTTCTTTGTCATCCTCTTCGACGGTTTCGATCTTGGTGACTTCTTGTTTGTCTCCCTTCACCTTCTTGATCACGCGTGTGCGAATCTTCTTCTTCTTAGGCTTGCCATCTTCAGTGATAGTCTCTACGATGTGAACCTCCTCAGGAAGCTCCTTGATTTCTTCGGGCTGTTCTTCCTCAACAGGAACTTCTTCAACTGTAACAGTGGTTTCGGGTTCTTTGTCATCCTCTTCGACGGTTTCGATCTTGGTGACTTCTTGTTTGTCTCCCTTCACCTTCTTGATCACGCGTGTGCGAATCTTCTTCTTCTTAGGCTTGCCATCTTCAGTGATGGTCTCAACAACACGAACCTCCTCAGGAAGCTCCTTGATTTCTTCAGGCTGTTCTTCCTCAACAGGAACTTCTTCAACTGTAACAGTGGTTTCGGGTTCTTTGTCATCCTCTTCGACGGTTTCGATCTTGGTGACTTCTTGTTTGTCTCCCTTCACCTTCTTGATCACGCGTGTGCGAATCTTCTTCTTCTTAGGCTTGCCATCTTCAGTGATAGTCTCGACAACATGAACCTCCTCAGGAAGCTCCTTGATTTCTTCAGGCTGTTCTTCCTCAACAGAAACTTCTTCAACTGTAACAGTTGTTTCGGGTTCTTTGTCATCCTCTTCGACGGTTTCAATCTTAGTGACTTCTTGTTTGTCTCCCTTCACCTTCTTGATCACGCGTGTGCGAATCTTCTTCTTCTTAGGCTTGCCATCTTCAGTGATGGTCTCAACAACACGAACCTCCTCAGGAAGCTCCTTGATTTCTTCAGGCTGTTCTTCCTCAACAGGAACTTCTTCAACTGTAACAGTGGTTTCGGGTTCTTTGTCATCCTCTTCAACCGTTTCGATCTTAGTAACTTCTTGTTTGTCTCCCTTCACCTTCTTGATCACACGTGTGCGAATCTTCTTCTTCTTAGGCTTGCCATCTTCAGTGATGGTTTCTACAACACGAACCTCCTCAGGAAGCTCCTTGATTTCTTCAGGCTGTTCTTCCTCAACAGGAACTTCTTCAACTGTAACAGTGGTTTCGGGTTCTTTGTCATCCTCTTCGACGGTTTCAATCTTAGTGACTTCTTGTTTGTCTCCCTTCACCTTCTTGATCACGCGTGTGCGAATCTTCTTCTTCTTAGGCTTGCCATCTTCAGTGATAGTCTCGACAACATGAACCTCCTCAGGAAGCTCCTTGATTTCTTCAGGGTGTTCTTCCTCAACAGAAACTTCTTCAACTGTAACAGTTGTTTCGGGTTCTTTGTCATCCTCTTCGACGGTTTCAATCTTAGTGACTTCTTGTTTGTCTCCCTTCACCTTCTTGATCACGCGTGTGCGAATCTTCTTCTTCTTTGGCTTGCCATCTTCAGTGATGGTCTCAACAACACGAACCTCCTCAGGAAGCTCCTTGATTTCTTCAGGCTGTTCTTCCTCAACAGGAACTTCTTCAACTGTAACAGTGGTTTCGGGTTCTTTGTCATCCTCTTCGACGGTTTCGATCTTGGTGACTTCTTGTTTGTCTCCCTTCACCTTCTTGATCACACGTGTGCGAATCTTCTTCTTCTTAGGCTTGCCATCTTCGGTAATGGTTTCCACAACGCGAACCTCCTCAGGAAGCTCCTTGATTTCTTCAGGCTGTTCTTCCTCAACAGGAACTTCTTCAACGGTGACAGTTGTTTCGGGTTCTTTGTCATCCTCTTCGACCGTTTCGATCTTTGTGACTTCTTGTTTGTCCCCCTTCACCTTCTTGATCACACGTGTGCGAATCTTCTTCTTCTTAGGCTTGCCATCTTCGGTAATGGTTTCCACAACGCGAACCTCCTCAGGAAGCTCCTTGATTTCTTCAGGCTGTTCTTCCTCAACAGGAACTTCTTCAACTGTAACAGTGGTTTCGGGTTCTTTGTCATCCTCTTCGACGGTTTCGATCTTGGTGACTTCTTGTTTGTCTCCCTTCACCTTCTTGATCACACGTGTGCGAATCTTCTTCTTCTTAGGCTTGCCATCTTCAGTGATAGTCTCGACAACGTGAACCTCCTCAGGAAGCTCCTTGATTTCTTCAGGCTGTTCTTCCTCAACAGGAACTTCTTCAACTGTAACAGTGGTTTCGGGTTCTTTGTCATCCTCTTCGACGGTTTCGATCTTGGTGACTTCTTGTTTGTCTCCCTTCACCTTCTTGATCACACGTGTGCGAATCTTCTTCTTCTTAGGCTTGCCATCTTCGGTAATGGTTTCCACAACGCGAACCTCCTCAGGAAGCTCCTTGATTTCTTCAGGCTGTTCTTCCTCAACAGGAACTTCTTCAACTGTAACAGTGGTTTCGGGTTCTTTGTCATCCTCTTCGACGGTTTCGATCTTGGTGACTTCTTGTTTGTCTCCCTTCACCTTTTTGATCACGCGTGTGCGAATCTTCTTCTTCTTTGGCCTGCCATCTTCAGTGATGGTCTCAACAACACGAACCTCCTCAGGAAGCTCCTTGATTTCTTCAGGCTGTTCTTCCTCAACAGGAACTTCTTCAACTGTAACAGTTGTTTCGGGCTCATTGTCATCCTCTTCAACCGTTTCGATCTTGGTGACTTCTTGTTTGTCTCCCTTCACCTTCTTGATCACACGTGTGCGAATCATCTTCTTTTTAGGCTTGCCATTTTCAGTGATGGTCTCAACAACATGAACCTCCTCAGGAAGTTCCTTGATTTCTTCAGGCTGTTCTTCCTCAACAGAAACTTCTTCAACGGTGACAGTTGTTTCGGGTTCCTTATCATCCTCTTCAACCGTTTCGATCTTGGTGACTTCTTGTTTGTCTCCCTTCACCTTTTTTATCACACGTGTGCGAATCTTCTTCTTCTTAGGCTTGCCATCTTCAGTGATGGTCTCAACAACACGAACCTCCTCAGGAAGCTCTTTGATTTCTTCAGGCTGTTCTTCCTCAACAGGAACTTCTTCAACTGTAACAGTGGTTTCGGGTTCTTTGTCATCCTCTTCGACGGTTTCGATCTTGGTGACTTCTTGTTTGTCTCCCTTCACCTTCTTGATCACACGTGTGCGAATCTTCTTCTTCTTAGGCTTGCCATCTTCGGTAATGGTTTCCACAACGCGAACCTCCTCAGGAAGCTCCTTGATTTCTTCAGGCTGTTCTTCCTCAACAGAAACTTCTTCAACTGTAACAGTTGTTTCGGGTTCTTTGTCATCCTCTTCGACGGTTTCAATCTTAGTGACTTCTTGTTTGTCTCCCTTCACCTTCTTGAACACGCGTGTGCGAATCTTCTTCTTCTTAGGCTTGCCATCTTCAGTGATGGTCTCAACAACACGAACCTCCTCAGGAAGCTCCTTGATTTCTTCAGGCTGTTCTTCCTCAACAGGAACTTCTTCAACTGTAACAGTGGTTTCGGGTTCTTTGTCATCCTCTTCGACGGTTTCGATCTTGGTGACTTCTTGTTTGTCTCCCTTCACCTTCTTGATCACGCGTGTGCGAATCTTCTTCTTCTTAGGCTTGCCATCTTTAGTGATAGTCTCGACAACATGAACCTCCTCAGGAAGCTCCTTGATTTCTTCAGGCTGTTCTTCCTCAACAGAAACTTCTTCAACTGTAACAGTTGTTTCGGGTTCTTTGTCATCCTCTTCGACGGTTTCAATCTTAGTGACTTCTTGTTTGTCTCCCTTCACCTTCTTGATCACGCGTGTGCGAATCTTCTTCTTCTTAGGCTTGCCATCTTCAGTGATGGTCTCAACAACACGAACCTCCTCAGGAAGCTCCTTGATTTCTACAGGCTGTTCTTCCTCAACAGGAACTTCTTCAACTGTAACAGTTGTTTCGGGTTCTTTGTCATCCTCTTCAACCGTTTCGATCTTAGTGACTTCTTGTTTGTCTCCCTTCACCTTCTTGATCACACGTGTGCGAATCTTCTTCTTCTTAGGCTTGCCATCTTCAGTGATGGTCTCAACAACACGAACCTCCTCAGGAAGCTCCTTGATTTCTTCAGGCTGTTCTTCCTCAACAGGAACTTCTTCAACTGTAACAGTTGTTTCGGGTTCTTTGTCATCCTCTTCAACCGTTTCGATCTTGGTGACTTCTTGTTTGTCTCCCTTCACCTTCTTGATCACACGTGTGCGAATCTTCTTCTTCTTAGGCTTGCCATCTTCAGTGATGGTCTCAACAACACGAACCTCCTCAGGAAGCTCCTTGATTTCTTCAGGCTGTTTTTCCTCAACAGGAACTTCTTCAACTGTAACAGTTGTTTCGGGTTCTTTGTCATCCTCTTCGACGATTTCGATCTTGGTGACTTCTTGTTTGTCTCCCTTCACCTTCTTGATCACACGTGTGCGAATCTTCTTCTTCTTAGGCTTGCCATCTTCAGTGATGGTCTCAACAACACGAACCTCCTCAGGAAGCTCCTTGATTTCTTCAGGCTGTTCTTCTTTAACAGAAACTTCTTCAACTGTAACAGTTGTTTCGGGTTCTTTGTCATCCTCTTCGACGGTTTCGATCTTGGTGACTTCTTGTTTGTCTCCCTTCACCTTCTTGATCACACGTGTGCGAATCTTCTTCTTCTTAGGCTTGCCATCTTCAGTGATAGTCTCTACGATGTGAACCTCCTCAGGAAGCTCCTTGATTTCCTCAGGCTGTTCTTCCTCAACAGGAACTTCTTCAACTGTAACAGTTGTTTCGGGTTCTTTGTCATCCTCTTCGACGGTTTCGATCTTGGTGACTTCTTGTTTGTCTCCCTTCACCTTCTTGATCACACGTGTGCGAATCTTCTTCTTCTTAGGCTTGCCATCTTCGGTAATGGTTTCCACAACGCGAACCTCCTTAGGAAGCTCCTTGATTTCTTCAGGCTGTTCTTCCTCAACAGGAACTTCTTCAACGGTGACAGTTGTTTCGGGTTCTTTATCATCCTCTTCGACGGTTTCGATCTTGGTGACTTCTTGTTTGTCTCCCTTCACCTTCTTGATTACACGTGTGCGAATCTTCTTCTTCTTAGGCTTGCCATCTTCAGTGATAGTTTCAACAACGCGAACCTCCTCAGGAAGCTCCTTAATTTCTGCCGGTTTGTCTTCCTCAACAGGAACTTCTTCAACTGTAACAGTTGTTTCGGGTTCTTTGTCATCCTCTTCGACGGTTTCGATCTTGGTGACTTCTTGTTTGTCTCCCTTCACCTTCTTGATCACACGTGTGCGAATCTTCTTCTTCTTTGGCTTGCCATCTTCAGTGATAGTCTCAACAACACGAACCTCCTCAGGAAGCTCCTTAATTTCTTCTGGTTTGTCTTCCTCAACAGGAACCTCTTCAACAGTGACAGTTGTTTCGGGTTCTTTGTCATCCTCTTCGACGGTTTCGATCTTGGTGACTTCTTGTTTGTCTCCCTTCACCTTCTTGATTACACGTGTGCGAATCTTCTTCTTCTTAGGCTTGCCATCTTCGGTGATAGTCTCAACAACACGAACCTCCTCAGGAAGCTCCTTAATTTCTTCTGGTTTGTCTTCGTCAACAGGAACTTCTTCAACTGTAACAGTGGTTTCGGGTTCTTTGTCATCCTCTTCGACGGTTTCGATCTTGGTGACTTCTTGTTTGTCTCCCTTCACCTTCTTGATCACTCGTGTGCGAATCTTCTTCTTCTTTGGCTTGCCATCTTCAGTGATAGTCTCAACAACATGAACCTCCTCAGGAAGCTCCTTGATTTCTTCAGGCTGTTCTTCGTCAACAGGAACTTCTTCAACTGTAACAGTGGTTTCGGGTTCTTTGTCGTCCTCTTCGACGGTTTCGATCTTGGTGACTTCTTGTTTGTCTCCCTTCACCTTCTTGATCACACGTGTGCGAATCTTCTTCTTTTTAGGCTTGCCATCTTCAGTGATTGTCTCAACAACATGAACCTCCTCAGGAAGCTCCTTGATTTCTTCAGGCTGTTCTTCGTCAACAGGAACTTCTTCAACTGTAACAGTGGTTTCGGGTTCTTTGTCATCCTCTTCGACGGTTTCGATCTTGGTGACTTCTTGTTTGTCTCCCTTCACCTTCTTGATCACACGTGTGCGAATCTTCTTCTTCTTAGGCTTGCCATCTTCGGTAATGGTTTCCACAACGCGAACCTCCTCAGGAAGCTCCTTGATTTCTTCAGGCTGTTCTTCCTCAACAGGAACTTCTTCAACAGTGACAGTTGTTTCCGGTTCTTTGTCGTCCTCTTCGACGGTTTCGATCTTGGTGACTTCTTGTTTGTCTCCCTTCACCTTCTTGATTACACGTGTGCGAATCTTCTTCTTTTTAGGCTTGCCATCTTCGGTGATAGTCTCAACAACACGAACCTCCTCAGGAAGCTCCTTAATTTCTTCTGGTTTGTCTTCCTCAACAGGAACCTCTTCAACAGTGACAGTTGTTTCGGGTTCTTTGTCATCCTCTTCGACGGTTTCGATCTTGGTGACTTCTTGTTTGTCTCCCTTCACCTTCTTGATTACACGTGTGCGAATCTTCTTCTTCTTAGGCTTGCCATCTTCGGTGATAGTTTCAACAACGCGAACCTCCTCAGGAAGCTCCTTAATTTCTTCCGGTTTGTCTTCCTCAACAGGAACTTCTTCAACAGTGACAGTTGTTTCGGGTTCTTTGTCATCCTCTTCGACGGTTTCGATCTTGGTGACTTCTTGTTTGTCTCCCTTCACCTTCTTGATTACACGTGTGCGAATCTTCTTCTTCTTAGGCTTGCCATCTTCGGTGATAGTTTCAACAACGCGAACCTCCTCAGGAAGCTCCTTAATTTCTTCCGGTTTGTCTTCCTCAACAGGAACTTCTTCAACTGTAACAGTGGTTTCGGGTTCTTTGTCATCCTCTTCGACGGTTTCGATCTTGGTGACTTCTTGTTTGTCTCCCTTCACCTTCTTGATTACACGTGTGCGAATCTTCTTCTTCTTAGGCTTGCCATCTTCGGTGATAGTTTCAACAACGCGAACCTCCTCAGAAAGCTCCTTAATTTCTTCCGGTTTGTCTTCCTCAACAGGAACTTCTTCAACTGTAACAGTGGTTTCGGGTTCTTTGTCATCCTCTTCGACGGTTTCGATCTTGGTGACTTCTTGTTTGTCTCCCTTCACCTTCTTGATTACACGTGTGCGAATCTTCTTCTTCTTAGGCTTGCCATCTTCGGTGATAGTTTCAACAACGCGAACCTCCTCAGGAAGCTCCTTAATTTCTTCCGGTTTGTCTTCCTCAGCAGGAACTTCTTCAACAGTGACAGTTGTTTCGGGTTCTTTGTCATCCTCTTCGACGGTTTCGATCTTGGTGACTTCTTGTTTGCCTCCCTTCACCTTCTTGATTACACGTGTGCGAATCTTCTTCTTCTTAGGCTTGCCATCTTCGGTGATAGTTTCAACAACGCGAACCTCCTCAGGAAGCTCCTTAATTTCTTCCGGTTTGTCTTCCTCAACAGGAACTTCTTCAACAGTGACAGTTGTTTCGGGTTCTTTGTCATCCTCTTCGACGGTTTCGATCTTGGTGACTTCTTGTTTGTCTCCCTTCACCTTCTTGATCACTCGTGTGCGAATCTTCTTCTTCTTTGGCTTGCCATCTTCAGTGATAGTCTCAACAACATGAACCTCCTCAGGAAGCTCCTTGATTTCTTCAGGCTGTTCTTCGTCAACAGGAACTTCTTCAACTGTAACAGTGGTTTCGGGTTCTTTGTCATCCTCTTCGACGGTTTCGATCTTGGTGACTTCTTGTTTGTCTCCCTTCACCTTCTTGATCACGCGTGTGCGAATCTTCTTCTTCTTAGGCTTGCCATCTTCAGTGATGGTCTCAATAACACGAACCTCCTCAGGAAGCTCCTTGATTTCTTCAGGCTGTTCTTCGTCAACAGGAACTTCTTCAACTGTAACAGTGGTTTCGGGTTCTTTGTCATCCTCTTCGACGGTTTCGATCTTGGTGACTTCTTGTTTGCCTCCCTTCACCTTCTTGATTACACGTGTGCGAATCTTCTTCTTCTTAGGCTTGCCATCTTCGGTGATAGTTTCAACAACGCGAACCTCCTCAGGAAGCTCCTTAATTTCTTCTGGTTTGTCTTCCTCAACAGGAACTTCTTCAACAGTGACAGTTGTTTCGGGTTCTTTGTCATCCTCTTCGACGGTTTCGATCTTGGTGACTTCTTGTTTGTCTCCCTTCACCTTCTTGATTACACGTGTGCGAATCTTCTTCTTCTTAGGCTTGCCATCTTCGGTGATAGTTTCAACAACGCGAACCTCCTCAGGAAGCTCCTTAATTTCTTCTGGTTTGTCTTCCTCAACAGGAACTTCTTCAACAGTGACAGTTGTTTCGGGTTCTTTGTCATCCTCTTCGACAGTTTCGATCTTGGTGACTTCTTGTTTGTCTCCCTTCACCTTCTTGATCACGCGTGTGCGAATCTTCTTCTTCTTTGGCTTGCCATCTTCAGTGATAGTCTCAACAACATGAACCTCCTCAGGAAGCTCCTTAATTTCTTCTGGTTTTTCTTCGTCAACAGAAGCCTCTTCAACAGTGACAGTTGTTTCCGGTTCTTTGTCGTCCTCTTCGACGGTTTCGATCTTGGTGACTTCTTGTTTGTCTCCCTTCACCTTCTTGATTACACGTGTGCGAATCTTCTTCTTCTTAGGCTTGCCATCTTCGGTGATAGTTTCAACATCGCGAACCTCCTCAGGAAGCTCCTTAATTTCTTCCGGTTTGTCTTCCTCAACAGGAACTTCTTCAACAGTGACAGTTGTTTCGGGTTCTTTGTCATCCTCTTCGACGGTTTCGATCTTGGTGACTTCTTGTTTGTCTCCCTTCACCTTCTTGATTACACGTGTGCGAATCTTCTTCTTCTTAGGCTTGCCATCTTCGGTGATAGTTTCAACAACGCGAACCTCCTCAGGAAGCTCCTTAATTTCTTCCGGTTTGTCTTCCTCAACAGGAACTTCTTCAACAGTGACAGTTGTTTCGGGTTCTTTGTCATCCTGTTCGACGGTTTCGATCTTGGTGACTTCTTGTTTGTCTCCCTTCACCTTCTTGATTACACGTGTGCGAATCTTCTTCTTCTTAGGCTTGCCATCTTCGGTGATAGTTTCAACAACGCGAACCTCCTCAGGAAGCTCCTTAATTTCTTCCGGTTTGTCTTCCTCAACAGGAACTTCTTCAACAGTGACAGTTGTTTCGGGTTCTTTGTCATCCTCTTCGACGGTTTCAATCTTAGTGACTTCTTGTTTGTCTCCCTTCACCTTCTTGATCACGCGTGTGCGAATCTTCTTCTTCTTAGGCTTGCCATCTTCAGTGATAGTTTCAACAACGCGAACCTCCTCAGGAAGCTCCTTAATTTCTTCCGGTTTGTCTTCCTCAACAGGAACTTCTTCAACAGTGACAGTTGTTTCGGGTTCTTTGTCATCCTCTTCGACGGTTTCGATCTTGGTGACTTCTTGTTTGCCTCCCTTCACCTTCTTGATTACACGTGTGCGAATCTTCTTCTTCTTAGGCTTGCCATCTTCGGTGATAGTTTCAACAACGCGAACCTCCTCAGGAAGCTCCTTAATTTCTTCCGGTTTGTCTTCCTCAACAGGAACTTCTTCAACAGTGACAGTTGTTTCGGGTTCTTTGTCATCCTCTTCGACGGTTTCGATCTTGGTGACTTCTTGTTTGTCTCCCTTCACCTTCTTGATCACTCGTGTGCGAATCTTCTTCTTCTTTGGCTTGCCATCTTCAGTGATAGTCTCAACAACATGAACCTCCTCAGGAAGCTCCTTGATTTCTTCAGGCTGTTCTTCGTCAACAGGAACTTCTTCAACTGTAACAGTGGTTTCGGGTTCTTTGTCGTCCTCTTCGACGGTTTCGATCTTGGTGACTTCTTGTTTGTCTCCCTTCACCTTCTTGATTACACGTGTGCGAATCTTCTTCTTCTTAGGCTTGCCATCTTCAGTGATAGTTTCAACAACGCGAACCTCCTCAGGAAGCTCCTTAATTTCTTCCGGTTTGTCTTCCTCAACAGGAACTTCTTCAACAGTGACAGTTGTTTCGGGTTCTTTGTCATCCTCTTCGACGGTTTCGATCTTGGTGACTTCTTGTTTGCCTCCCTTCACCTTCTTGATTACACGTGTGCGAATCTTCTTCTTCTTAGGCTTGCCATCTTCGGTGATAGTTTCAACAACGCGAACCTCCTCAGGAAGCTCCTTAATTTCTTCTGGTTTGTCTTCCTCAACAGGAACTTCTTCAACAGTGACAGTTGTTTCGGGTTCTTTGTCATCCTCTTCGACGGTTTCGATCTTGGTGACTTCTTGTTTGTCTCCCTTTACCTTCTTGATTACACGTGTGCGAATCTTCTTCTTCTTAGGCTTGCCATCTTCGGTGATAGTTTCAACAACGCGAACCTCCTCAGGAAGCTCCTTAATTTCTTCCGGTTTGTCTTCCTCAACAGGAACTTCTTCAACAGTGACAGTTGTTTCGGGTTCTTTGTCATCCTCTTCGACGGTTTCGATCTTGGTGACTTCTTGTTTGTCTCCCTTCACCTTCTTGATTACACGTGTGCGAATATTCTTCTTCTTAGGCTTGCCATCTTCAGTGATAGTTTCAACAACGCGAACCTCCTCAGGAAGCTCCTTAATTTCTTCCGGTTTGTCTTCCTCAACAGGAACTTCTTCAACAGTGACAGTTGTTTCGGGTTCTTTGTCATCCTCTTCGACGGTTTCGATCTTGGTGACTTCTTGTTTGCCTCCCTTCACCTTCTTGATTACACGTGTGCGAATCTTCTTCTTCTTAGGCTTGCCATCTTCGGTGATAGTTTCAACAACGCGAACCTCCTCAGGAAGCTCCTTAATTTCTTCTGGTTTGTCTTCCTCAACAGGAACTTCTTCAACAGTGACAGTTGTTTCGGGTTCTTTGTCATCCTCTTCGACGGTTTCGATCTTGGTGACTTCTTGTTTGTCTCCCTTCACCTTCTTGATTACACGTGTGCGAATCTTCTTCTTCTTAGGCTTGCCATCTTCGGTGATAGTTTCAACAACGCGAACCTCCTCAGGAAGCTCCTTAATTTCTTCCGGTTTGTCTTCCTCAACAGGAACTTCTTCAACAGTGACAGTTGTTTCGGGTTCTTTGTCATCCTCTTCGACGGTTTCGATCTTGGTGACTTCTTGTTTGTCTCCCTTCACCTTCTTGATCACACGTGTGCGAATCTTCTTCTTCTTAGGCTTGCCATCTTCGGTAATGGTTTCCACAACGCGAACCTCCTCAGGAAGCTCCTTGATTTCTTCCGGTTTGTCTTCCTCAAAAGGAACTTCTTCAACAGTGACAATTGCTTCGAGTTCTTTGTCATCCTCTTCGACGGTTTCGATCTTGGTGACCTCTTGTTTGTCTCCCTTGACTTTCTTAATAACACGTGTTCGAATCTTTTTCTTTTTCTGCTTGCCGTCTTTTGATATTTCTTCGATAACTTGAATGGTTTCAGGAAGTTCCAATATTTCAACTTCTTGTGTTTCTTTTATTTGTGTGGGTGTCTTTTGTTTTGTGTGTTGTGTGTCTGTGGCTTGATTTGTATCTGTGTAAAAAATATGATTTTAGTACTTATTTTTGTATGCAATTGTCGGTTTATTGTTTTGTGTAATATGTGTTTTGTATTTTGGGGGTCAAATGACAATGGAAGTAATACGCCTTTGTTTGCTGAACTGCTTATAACTAGCCTTACTGAATACTTACCCGGCATTGATTTTACCGTTTCAAATAAACTTTTATTTTCATACTCAGTTATCGGTGTAGATTGTAAATTAGACTCAGATTGTGTTTCCAAGTCAGTAGAAGTGTCATCTTTAGGGTATTTTGTTTTCTTTCCTGGCTTTTTATGCTTTTGTGTTTTTGCATCAATAGGTATTTTACTCGCTGGAAAACTGAGCACTTCAACTTGATTTGTGGTTTCCGATTCAAAACTAACATTTGCATTTGTGGGCTGTGTTTCTTCTGTTTCGTGTAGTGTAACAACTTGCTCCTCGGCAATTATTTCTTTGTTAAGACCCGTGTTAAATGGTATTAATGATGGAGTTGCATATTCTAAATCTAACTCGGGACAAATCGCTTCAGAAACGTTTCCCTTCTCATACAGTTCACTAGAAAGTGCTGTCAGTTTTGCCTCAGTGGTTGCAATAGATGCCTTATCCGAACCTGCAGGCGTATCCTGTTTTAGATTTGCCACATTTTCATAAATCTGTTGATCAGTTACTAAAACATTCTTGTGCGTAATGCTCTCAGCAATCGCTTTAGCTTCCTTTGGTTGCTCCTTCGAAAAACTGTCTAGTGATGGTATAACAGAAACCTCTTCCACAACCGAAACTTTTAAATTTGAGAGCACGTCAGCAGACGGCATTGCAGATAGAGGCTTAAAGTCGCCATGTCCTTCTACATTTTCATAGATGTTTACAGTAGATGTTTGAATAGGTTTGATAAAGTTGTCTACGATATTTATATTCGTTGTAGACAAAATGTTCTCTGTAAGTTCCATATTCAGAGATTGTTCATAAGCTTGTTGTCCAGTTATAGTTACTGCCTCTTTTGGAGTTTCACTAATAACATTTGCGTTTACTTCCTTTGGTACTTGAAGGTCGAATGTTTCATGTATAGAACTCATGCTGATAACTTCCTCAGTAACTAGTGACTCTTTCTCAGTGCTTAACACTTTCGCGTTTGCTTCAAGAACAGACAAGGGAGCAAACTCATCCTCCTTAATGTAAGATGTTTGTGTGGTTGTTAGCTTTGCCTGCTTAGTTTCAGTTTCGCTTTTGATTTTACCCAATTGTTCATTACTCCATGGTTCCGATTTTAAATCTTCCGTTTTTTCGTATGCTTCAACTTGAGATACCGTTTTATGTATTTGAGAATGTGTATCTGTCACATGAGCCTCAGTAGGTGATACTTGCTTGTCGGCTTCTAAGCTGGCAACATTTTCGATGGGATGAATTTCAGAGATTAATGTCTCACGTTTTGTTCCTTCAATAAAAGGTTTACCGTATTCAAGCCGAAGAGTGTCCTCAAAGGTATCTTCCTTTTGCAAAACAAGTTCATCTTGCTGAACATTTAATTTGTTTGCCTCCGAGGTCAGAAGTGAGTGCACCTGAGCCTCCTGAGTTGTGGGTTCTATATCTTTAATCAGTTCTGATAACTCGAAAGGAACGACATCTGTGGTTGTAATACATTGAAGGATATCGCTTAAAACAGGTTTAGCAAGAACTTCCTGTGATTGCGAATGCTGCATTACAGATTCCTTTAGATAAGTATTCGCTTGTAATGATTCGGAAATTGTTTGGAACATGACATTTATAGATTCTGTTGCTGTTGCAGAAACTTGTTCTGGTGCTGAAATCAGTTCAGTGCCCTCGGCAAATTGACTATCAGTTACAGTAACTTCATAATTTCGTCCCTCTAGGCTTGGCTGAGCAAATGTTTTATTCGAAATGGGTGCAGTAAATTCCCTAACATCCTCAACAAACTGAGTTGAAGAACTCACTGGCAAAGCCAACTTTGAGCTGTTCTCTGTAGAGCTGGCTTCTGCAGATTTTGGAACTTCAGAAGAAAGAATCTCTGCTCCTTCTATAATTTGCTGTAGATCTGTTGTATGAGCAATAGTCGGTGCATGAGTAACTCCCACTTGTTGAATATTGATGTGATCCTTTGGCTGTGTTTCATAAATTGATTCATATACATCGACTTCCTTAATACTTTTGCCAAACAAGGTTGGAATCACATCGTTAATCTTTGCACTTTGCTCTTGCAAACCTTCGCTATCAAATGGCAATTCCACCTCCAAAATATTTTGATGCTCGGCTATTGCCGGCGGATTAAAGCTGTCTTGTGTCGGATGAGCAGACCTCGGTTTCTCTGGCGTTTCAGTCAACTCGCTCAGTTCAGTAATTGTCGTGCACTCCGATGTCATTGTATGCTCATGAGGTATAATTGTTTGCGAGCTTATGCATTCTGGTTGCTTACTTGTTTCAGCCGTAGTAAAATTATCATAAACTATGGCTTCTGTTGTTCGAGTCTCACTTAAAACATCAATACTCGTGGTTGCAAATTTATTAGTAACATTAAAATCATCTAGGTCTCCAGTAGATTGAGATTCCTGCACTCCTTCTGTCAGTGGAATCCTTAAGTACTCGGAATCCACGGACTTTGCTTGTTCCAATGATGCACTTGGGACTTTCAGGTCATGTTCTGATTCGAAAGTAGATTCTTTTTGACTTGTTACTACACCAGTTGATGATTCCAGCAACACTTTAACCATCTGCGCCGTAGGCTGTGTTATGGATTCCATTGTTGCCTCCTTTTCACAAACGCTTGTTTCCTGAACACTAATTTCATCAAATTTGTTAATCGTTGTTTGGCTTTTCTCTAATATGGGACTAATCGTTGTCAGCTCACCAGCAAAGTCTAGAACATTTGGTTCTTCTAACAGCGCCGATTTTTTAGTAGATTCACTTAGTTTGGGTATAATTGAACTAGTTTGAGGTGATGTGAGTTCCTTAATATCATCAGTTTCTTCGCTTATTATTGCTGTTGTTGTATTCAAAGCAGTAATGTTTTCTACAATTTCTATATTTTTTATGGTAGATGTGTTCATGGCAGGGGTAACATAATCCTTTACGGTATCTAAAGATGTTACCTCTACACTTTCAGGTAAAGTTATTTCATCCACATTTACTTGAGCTTTCTGTGAAGGTTGAATTCTTTCATACAACTCCTGTAATGATTCCATGAACTGAGCACCTAATTTATTGGGAACTTGTAAAGCTCCCGATGTGGCTATAAAAGCAAATTGTTCAGTATTTGGTTCATCTGGTTGCATTATCGTTTCCTGTTCAAGAGGAAGCGAAGAGCTCGTCTCCAATGGTTGCAGTAGATTAAATGTAGCTCCTGTTGTCTGTTGTTGGGGTTGAATATTCTCCCCATGAGGTTGAAGAGTCTCCAGTGTTGATTGCTCCGTCACATCGGTACCAATTTGGGTAGGCATTGTAATATCTGCTAAAGCCGCAGTTGGCTTAGTCTTAGTTTCATAATCCTTTGTTGACTCCAATAATGTAACTTCCATATGCTCGGAATGGAACAAAGTGTCTGTTGTTTCATGGGCCGATGTAACGGTTTCTATTGGAGCTGTGAGCTCGGAACTTGTTTCTGTTATCTGAACATCACTGACCTCTAACGGCTGTTGATTCTCATAGATTAGTAAAGTCCCGGATTTTTGATCTGGTTTTCGTGACTCTGCCATGTATTCTATATCTTCCAAAGTATCCTGTTGGCTAGTAACTCCGATCGGCTTTGTCTCAAATCCATGTGAAGCTAATGCTGGTTTAATCTCATCACTTTCAAGATCAACAGGAGTAAGTTGAGGTTGTACCTCCGACACAGTGCTTGCCTTTAACTCAGCAGGAATGAATCCAGCTAAAGCAACTTGTTTACTCTCCTCCTTTTGTGAGGGCAATTTACTTTCCTTCTCCACTCCAATATCTTCATGAATGTTCAATGCCTTTTGTTCAACGAAATCCAATTTTGCCTTTCCAATTTCAGGTGTCTTTTCCAGAAATTCCTTCTCCGAGTCAATAACAGTTTGTGCAAGCACTTCAGCCACTAGTTCACCATCTGTTATAATTACTTTACCTTGATTCAGATCAGTTTTTTCATCATCCAGTTTAGTAATGGTATCATATATTTCTTCCTGGACACCTAACGCAGTTCCGAAGGCATTGGTGATAGTTTCTTTTGCCGGTTTGGTGGGTTCTACACTCGGCTCTACAAGTTTCTCCGTAGTTTCAACTAAATGTGTTTCTTGAGTTTCTCCTACAGTTAGCGCACTTATTTGACTCACTGTAGCATCAACGTTTTTAGGTATATCCGATAAAACCAAGTCACGTGGACCATCCTCCTCAACCACAGTCTCTTGGGTTATTACGTGAGACTGTGTCTGCACAGTGAAGTCGACTTTCTGTGAATCAGTCTTGAAAGTTGGCAAACTCTCTTCAGTGGGACTACGGCTGTCGGCACTAGTGTTAATCAAACTCTCAGATAAAATCAACTGTTGGATTGCCTCGAATTTGGGTACTTTTTGGGTTACGGGTTCTTCACCACCAAGTGTTTCCATTTGTTCAATTTCCTCTCTCAAGACCTGTACCTCCTCTGGCTTGATAGAGACTCCAGCCAATGTCTTTACTGGCTTTTGATCTGGGATCATTTCATTTACACTCTCTAGAACTTTAGACTCGCTAGTACTTATAACTTTGAATTTCTCAATGGATGAAGACAAGGTCTCAGTGTGAACCTCTGCTTGGGGCCTAAGTTCCTTAACAGTGTCCTGTGGTTGGGTCTCTGTAACGCCGAGACTCGTGTTTGTAGTAAGTTGTGGAGCAATTTGTTCGCTGTGGGGCTTTGTGTGAGTTTCCTCCTTAGTGACAGTTTCTCCACTGAATGTTTCCATTATAAGAAGTCCCTCCTTCTCCAAAAATTCTGGTCGGGCTTTTTCTATACTCTTTGTAGGAGTTTTCAAGTTGTCAAAGGTTTCTAAAGTAGACGGTTCCTGCAAGCTGAGCTCATGAGAAAGCAAAATCTCCCCATGAGCCTGCTGTGAGGGTGCCTTGGGAGATTCCAGTTCTCGAAGAGAATCTTCAACGCTTGGCTGCTCGACCAAAAGAGGTCGTGATTCCTTGACTTTTCGCTCGGCTTGAATGCGTTTTGGAATTTTCGAAGATTTTAATTCTTTGGGAGTTTCCTTCGTTTGGGTTTCAGTAACTGAAACCGCATGTCTTTCATGAACCTCAACCTGTTCGCTAAGTTTGCTAACATGTGGTCTGGACTGTTCCAAGCCAGAACTAACCTCATCAAATGTCAAACACTCCTCATTAACTGCTAAAGTCTTTTGTGGTAAAATCTCATTTTGTATCTGAGCTTCTATCGGTTTCGGTGTGGAGAGTTCTGTAGTTTCTGCAATTGCAACTATTTCGTGTGTACTCTGTGGTAGATTTTGAGTGGCAAGTGTTGTGGGAAGTGGCAAATGTTCTTCAAGTTGTTCAAGTGTTTCTTGTTTTGGTGATTCAGAGCTGAATTCTTTAGCAAATGTTTCTTTAGTTTCGATATCGATATCAACAATTTCCTCAATACTTTCTCTCTTATATTGTTGTGGTTGTTGTTGTTCTTGTTGTATTATTTCTGTATGTTTTTTATGCTTTTTAGTTTTTATTTTCTTATGCACAGTTTGTTCAGCTTGTACTTGTTCTGGTTGTTCTTGTTGTTGTTGTTGTTCTGCTTGTTCTTGTTGTTGCTGTATGAATTGTTTTTCCACTTTTGTGATTGTGGTTTCTGTGAATGTAATGCAATTAAACAATGACAATGTCGGCTTTTCTTTCAGATGCTATTAAAAACGATAAACTAACAATCTATTCAACACGCTTTAAGCCAGGCAAATTCAATTCTTTTGAGCATATTTTAAGTAGTTAAGCTTTTGAGCAACTAAGCAAATGATGAAAGTTGTATTTTCTTTATATATTTACAGCATGTTGTCGGTGGTGACATACAACAAAAGCCAAACAGACAAACAAATTATACATATTACGTATACGTATATGGATAACTTACCTCAAGCTGCCTCACCTCCTTCGATTGCATGCAAAAGCGACTATATATAAAGATCATCAACTAAGATCCCATTCTGGTAAGTGAAAGCATTTTTAAATTTGCAATAAATTTTATAAATAAGCTTATATGACAATAGTGCTGAGATATATCGTAGTAGTAGGCAAGTTATTAAATGTTAATAGGATTTAAGTTTTGAGTACTCGGTAGGCGTCTTTTTTAGAATATACACATGATTTGGTTTTTTGGTTTAACATAATTTAATTGTTATATTTTTGAAAGTCAATATCGATTATTGTTTTGTTGTAGTTGTAATTGTAATTATATTATATGCATTTGTTGTTGAGTAGTTCTTTTGGGTACAGTTTGGTTACAGTTCATCAGTGTTTATGTTCAAACCTTCATCGACAACTATCGTGCGTTCCTCGACAAATGTTTCCTCTACGTTTTGGGTTATATTTAGTTGGGGATTGGCACGCAAAGCGCAGGTATTTTTACAAAAGCAGTTTTACATATTGAAAAATAAAAAAAAAAGAAATAAATACAGATTTTCAGTATTCAAACAGACTTGTGTGCGTTAAGAAAAGCAATTAATTCTAAGTCAAAAGCCAATGACTGTCTACAAAATACTTACCGATTTTCACATGCGTGATAGCCTCGTGACTTTCGATAATCTGGGATGTCTCTACTATTCTCTAGATTTCAGTAAATCGTGTAGATAAAAATGTATAAAAAGAAAATCATCAATATTCTTGTGGGAAAACTCTGTGTCGAACTAGAAAACTTAATGAAACTTAGCTGAAATGCCAGTTTTTGATTTGAATAACCAATTGCATAATAATGAATTATTTAAAAGAATAAACTATGGCGTTTCAACTGTCAAATCAATCGAAAATGGAAAACAAAACACGAACAAGAAAACAGAATTGCAAACCTCCTTTCCACATATCTTCCAATCGTGCGAGATGAAATCCTCCCTATGAAACTTTCGTATGACCGTCTCTATTGTGATCTCGTAAGTTTGAATCATGCGAATGAAGGCCTTAAAACCGACAGTTGCCGCCAATATGGATTCATCCTCATTGGATGATTCGCTTAGAATATGTGTAATCAATTCCTCGTGTCCCTCACGCTCAACGAGCTGAACCAACGCCGATTGAGATTCGGGCTTTTGCAGAGAAATGAATATATTCTGTTCGTACATGTAGGTGATCTCATAGTGGGTGCAACCATAGCGCAACAGTACTCCTATTGTGGCCAAATCTCTGAGAGCGGATTCGCCAATTTTACCAAATGATTCGGCATCTACAGATTCCAGAAGCCATTGAACCTCTTCGTGTTGACTTATCTCATAGATGTCTTCAATTTTAATGATTTTCTGTGTGATCTTTGTACGTATAACTTGAACTGTTTCGGTTAATTCAATTGTTTTACTGGATTTATATTCTTTCTTTTCAATGTGCACCTCTTCTTGCTCTTCGTCCAACTCTTCTTCGTCAACCTCTTCGATTTCTTCAATAATTCTACTGCTGCGCTGTTCAGCATCCGCAATCTTACGATCTTTTACTTCCATCACTTCAGAAACTTCACTGTGTTCCACTAAAATGGGTACTGCCTGTTTTACTCTGATTATATTTACTGTGGTCTCTAGACTACTTGCTGGCACTACTTTGATCTCTGTCTTATGTAACATCTGAGATTCAGATGCGCTCGATCTCTTTGCCATTGTAGTTGACGTCTTTTTGCCCGTTTTCTTCTTAACCGTTGTCTTTGTCTTTACCTCCTCGACTATATTTGATGTTGAGGATATATCGAATTTCGCTCTCGTCATGGTCATGCCAATATCATTGATAAGCTTGCAGTTGTAGTAACCAACATCATCATTTGTTGTCTTTAGAATCTCTAGAGATGCTTCATTTTCCTCAACTATCATGCGATACTTTTCAGATGCCCTAAGTTGAACATTGTTGAAATACCATTGTATATCTATAAAACCATATAAAACCAATCCCTGATCATCCTGTCGTAACACTACAAATCATACAGTACCTGGTTTCGGATTGCCTGCAAATTGTATTGAAAATTTCGCTGTTTCACCTAAGGCAGCACGACAGTCACGCATTTCATTAAGTAGCGATGGCGAGCATTTAGCAGCTATAAGCATAAAAATTGCATAACAGATCTATATATTAGAAACTACTGGCTATCATATAAAAAGTTACATACTATAAGCCAAGGGGCGGCAATGGGTTATGACAGCGATATGTATCGAATAGAGGAAAACCTTGGATAAAAAAAGATTTATAACAATTTTTATTTATCTATATGCTTCTCAATATCGATACAATTTCGATGCCCATTACCTAAACAGCAGTTAGTCAATAAACATTGTTTTTTTGTGTAATACTTACAATCAGTTTATCTTTGACTTTGAGTTTGCTTTGAGTAATTTGTATATTTGTAATTGTAAATTGTTTGTCTGCTTTGTGGTGAAATAGTTATGCCAAAAATCAACAAATAACTGATTAGTTTACATAAAAATATATAGTCTTATATATATAAATATATATGTACAATTGTGATTTGAGCAAGCAGCATTTTTGGGGGAATGTCATAAGATTTCTTTTGAAAAATTTCAATAAACTACAAAGTTAGTAAAAATTTGGAAAAGAAAAATAAAAAGTTTGTAAAAATTATAAAACACAACCAATTACTTGCAGATGAAAGATACTGATACTGTAAGAAAATATATATGTATATATACGATAACTAAATTTTATACTAATAGTTCTAATGGCGTATACTTTTAGAATAATATTGAATTTTATGTTTTAAGTTTTGGGTAAAGGGGCGTTTTGTTGGGCGTGGGGTTGGGTTTGGGTTGGAGTTGGGGTGTAAAGCCTTATTGCTGTGAGGGCTGAGACAATAACAGAATACACATTTGTTTGGACGACTTTGAGACATGTTCACATAGTAGTTTTTATTATTATTATATTATTTTTATACGAAACATTGTATAATACAAGGACAAATACAAAGAAAGAGACAGACAGAAGAAGTGACAGACGGTTTTATTGTGAAATGTTTTGTTTTTTTTTTTTGTGATTTAGGACAAAGTACGGAATACAGTTGTGTGTTGAAAACACGAAAATTAAAACACATATACACATAACAGTGGTAGAGATCGGTTATTTGTTTCAGACTTTAGATACATACCTTTGAGAGCTACTTGCATCTCCTCCATGTGAGACACCCATTCTGGCTTTCTGTAATCCTTCGATCCAACGATGCCTATATGCGTTTGATTACAGTAGAAAGGGATTATATAGTATTATTAGTATGTCTTTAATAAAGATTCGCTGCAGATCCTAAAAAAATTATCATAGTTTGTAAAATCTGTTGCCCTTTAGTGTTTGTATTATAAAGTGTTCTCTGTGTACAGGGAATTCGATTTTGGGTATAGAAAATACTAGTAAAGGGATAGGAATAAATGGGGAAGGAATTTCGGTAACGCTGCTGCAGATCTGAAATAAAATTTTTATCTAACAAATTCCAAAGTCTTATCCACAGATAATATTAAACAATTTCCATAAAAAAAAAATAGTTTAGATAAACCATAGAACAGTACCTTCGACTGCGAATAGAGCTGTGGTTACAGCCACTCCCAATGGATTGTATGCCTCAAAACTAATTGTGCCCAAATCATCGGGATATACATGATTGATGACCAATACTGAGGTCCCATCGTCGAAATTTTCGATTTGATATTCCTCGGATGCGAATATCTGTTCGTCGTCACGTAGCCATTTGACTTTTGGTTTCGGTTTACCAATAACCTTAACTTCCAATTTGGCTTGCTCACCCTCTTTGGGTTCGATTTTTTCAGGAAGCTTTTTGATTATTTTCGGTGCTTGTTCGTCGATTGAGATGGTCTAGAAACGGTGTCATTATACGAGAAAAATGTTAGCTTCAGAACCTATGCAAGACTCGAAATACTACAATCACGCTTACTCTATCAAGTAGATCCTCCTCAGATCCTGTGAGTCCAGTGATTTCAGAATCGGGGATATATTCAAATGCTAAAAGATATATATTTGAAAATTGATCAATTTAAGCCAAAGCTCATAAAACGAGTGAACGCAAAAAACGTAAAGAATTATTTACAAAAGGAAGTATTGGTCAAACTTTGGATTTGGATATTGAAGTGAACTTGTAGAAGGAACAAAACGATAGGATCACATGCAAGCTGTCCTAGATCTGAGTTAGTATTCAATAAAGGAATCAATAAAAACACTAGTAAACAGGAGGATAGAAAGATAGAAGCGGGAGAGTGTAGTAGTTATTGGAAAAACCTATTTTAAATTGTTTTTAAGAATTGTATTCTACATTTCCTATTGTTAACAATCAACTAGATCAATAGATACCATCGAAAGTACCTTGAATTTTAACAGTAGTTGCGGTGATGCTCTTGCCAATCTTATTGCTGGCAACGCATTTATATTGTCCCTGATTTTCAGGGAAAACTTCAGTTATTTGCAGCTGGCAATTTCCTTGCATATCCTGCGATATGGTTGTCTCTTTTGTCTCGGTTATCTTCTCCTCATTGTGATACCACTCAACTTTGGGTGTAGGCTTGCCTGTCACCTGACAAGTCAGCAATAAAGCTTCGCCATCCATGACCTCCACCGGTTGTATCAATTCCTCAATGAAGCGTGGCGATTCAAATTCAACAGCCTCTTCCTGTGGCATTGCCTCAACCATATTTACTGTTGCCGTTGAGGTAACAGAGCCACCCACATTCTCGGCACGGCAGGTGAAAGGTCCTGTGAATTTCTTTTGGAAGTCCTCAATCAAAAGCGTCGACTTGTTGGCCTGGCTAACAATGCGGCATTCATTGGAGCTCTTAATGGGCTCATTATGCACAAACCATTGGAACGATGAAAGTGGTTCCGATTCAACAATGGCCTCAAGTATCGCGACTTCATGTTCACCGAAATACTTTGGCTCTAGTGGTTGAATAAATCTTGGTGGCTTTATCTGCTTATCTGGTGCCTGATCCGATACAACGACCGAACCAGACGACTTCGCCTCTCCCACCTTATTCTTTGCCCATATTTCATATTTGCCAGTACGTTTACGTGTCATATTGATAACTCGAATCGTAGTCGTGGTCTCAGTTGTTTCAATTGTGGTCTCCTCATTTTCAATTATCTCACGACCATTTCGCAACCATTTAATCTCCGGCTTGGGTAATCCATCATATTTGGCTTCAAAAAGCAAGGTACCTCCATTGGGTATTACCACAGCACTCAAAGGAGTGACGGTGGGTGCCTTTAGAATTTCTCTGGGCACTTCGTCAAGGCGACTCATGATGTTGGCATTGCCAATAGCTCTGCCAAATTGATTTTGGGCTTGAATCGAATAGGTAATCGCCTCATTTGGAGTGGGATTGATCACCTCTAAGACTACATCACCCGTCTGTTCATCATAGAACATTTGCAATGCTTCGTTGGGTATGACCTCTTCGATGCCGCGGTACCATTTGACTTGAGGACGAGGTTTACCAGCCACCTGACATGTTACTGTCACTTTAAGGCGCTCCGGCTCTTTCTCTTCCGTAAAGACTATTTTGAGTGGCTTTGTAAATTGTGGCGCGACTCCTTGTTCTTTTTCTGTATTCGTTGAATAAAAAGTATATAAATGTGTGTTTTTTTGTGTTTTCTATTCGAAATTAGAAACAGGTTTATAGGGGGACAGGATTTCGTTCAAGAGGTTAAATAGTTATTACACAAAATAAATCTTTAACTTACATTGGCTGGAAAGAAGAATTAACTCAGTAATGTTCTATAAATATCTACTAAGATCTAATACTTCATAAGTAGACTCTAGATATTTGCAGAACACAACCGAATGGTTTAGTATTGATATTGGAAAACTCACCTAAGATTATGTTGGTACGACTTGTCGCTACTCCAGCCTCGTTCTTTGCCTCACAGGTGTAAACACCTACATCACTTGGTGTGACCTTGGCAATCTTCAACTGTGCCACCTGCTCCACAACGGTAATTTCGTATTTCTCCGATGCAAACAGCAGCATATCGTTAAAGTACCAGTTAATCTCTGGGAATGGTACACCCTCAACTTTGCACTCAAGCACGGTGGGTTCTTCGGGAACACATTGACGTGGACGCAATTTCTCCGTGATCCGTGGTGGCTTAATCTCCTTCTTCTTCTTGCGGACCAGTTTACGCTCCTGTCCGATTACCTCGGATGTTGTAGTTTCCTCTACGTTCTGTGTTAACTGTTGGTCCTCAATGAGCTCCTCATCAGGCACCTTATCGATACCCTCTTGAATGCGTTTCTGTGTAATGAGCTCCAATTCGGGAAGTGGTTGACTATCGTCTAGTACAACACGGCGTTTCTCCTTCTTAATAATGTTGGAAGTAATTTTCATTTCCAGATCACGTCTTACATCCTCAACGTCGAGTTCAATCAGCTGCTCTGTTGTTATAAATTGAGGTCTTGTGTCTTCAGTCTTCTTTAATAATGTAATAGTCTTTTGTGAGATCTCTTGAGAAATTTCATCAGCCTTTTCAATTTCAGCAACAGCCGATTCCAGTAGTTGAGGCTGTCCCTCAACTGATGCCTGTTTCAACGGCTTTGTGCGTTTCTTATGTGCTTTTTGCTTCGTCTCAGGCTCAGTCTGAGTAATCACAACTTCTTCTTCGGGCTGCACATCCTCAGATACTGCAACCACTTTAACGTCATCAACTGGCAATTCTTCGACTTGATCTTCCTCCGCAATTGGCTCAGCGAAAGGCTCGGCAACTTCGGCAGAAACCTCATCAACCGATGGAGTAGCCTTCTTCAGTTTCGGTTTCTTTTTCTTTTCCTTTTTGACTTTTTCTTTGGGTTGCTTATCGTCAGGAATTTTGAGTGGTTCCAAGTCGGAAATGTCATCCTCGCTTTCCACCTTTTCTTCTGGCACCAGCTCTGGTCCAGGAATTGCCTTCTCTGGCTGAGCAGGCGCCTCTGCAGGCTTTGTCGGAATGG
The DNA here is from genome assembly GCA_035047505.1 of Drosophila parthenogenetica. Classification (NCBI taxonomy): domain Eukaryota; kingdom Metazoa; phylum Arthropoda; class Insecta; order Diptera; family Drosophilidae; genus Drosophila; species Drosophila parthenogenetica. The sequence goes on from JAWNPM010000070.1 coordinate 802,604, forward strand.
GTTTCAGTTGAACCTCTTCGGGCTGTTCTTCCGGCAATGGACGACGTTTGCCAGTTGGCCATTGCTTTTCTTCCAGGGGTTCTGCAACCGGTTTCTTCTTCTGTCCACGCTTCCAGGGAACTTGAGGTTGTTCTTCCTCTGGCTTGGGCTGCTTCTCGATATCGATATGTTCAGCCTCTTCCAGAACAGTTGGCTCGGCATCTGGTATTTCAGGCAAGTCTTCAGGCTTTGGTTTCTTTACCTTTTTAACCTTACGCTTTTCTTCCTGAATAACTTGCTCTTCCACCTTCTCGACATGTTGTAGGTCAACCTCTTCAAGTTTAACTTCCTCGGGCTTTGAAGTTATACGCTTTGTTGGCTTGAGTCGCACTTCTTCGATTGTAGCTTCTTGTGGCTGTTGCTTCTTCGGCCTCGTCACTGGTTTCAAAGATACTTCTTCAACTACCTCAACAATTTGTTCTTTCTTTGGCTTTAATTTGGTTACAGTCTCCTTTGGAGTGTCTTCCTCCAACACTTGCTCTTCAACAATATTTTCAGCAAGTTCAACTTCTTCAGGTTGAGTTTCTTCCTCTGGCTCTTCGGTATCCTCAATTGGTTCGTCGACAGATTCTTGGCTTTCAGGTTTCGCCTTTGGCTTCTTTTTCTTCACGCGCTTCTTCGTGACATCCACAACTTGATCCTCAAAGGTAACAACTTTTTCTGCCTCAACGAATTCAGTTTCAGTTGTCTCAGGTTGTTGAGTCTCCGATACAATTGTGGTTTTAGCACGTGGTTTCAGAGTTACCTCTTCAACTTGCTCCTTTTCAGGAAGTTGATGAGGCTTTCTAGGCACAGGCTTTAGGGTTACCTTCTCAACCTGCTCGACTTCTTGTGGTTTGGGCGCAGGCTTCTTTTTCTTAGGTTCCTCAACTTTAGGCTCAGCAGTTTCTTCTACCACTTCTGGCTGTTCTTCTAGTTCTTCAACTACTTCTTCTTGTTCTGTTTCCTTAACTTTAGGTTTCTTTGTCTTTTTCACTTTGCGCTTTTCTTCAACAATCTCCTCTTGCTCTTCTACAATCTCTTCTTCTTCCTGAGGCTGTTCCTGTTCTTCGGTAACCTCAGCAGGTTTCTTAGGTTTCTTTGTCTTCTTAACCTTTTTCTTTTCTTCTACAATCTCATCTTGTTCCTCAATAATCTCCTCCTGTTCTTCAATCTCCTCCTCTAGTGGAATCTCCTCCTCTTTTGGAATCTCCTCATCAGTTACCTCAGCAGGCTTTTTGGGCTTTCTAGTCTTCTTAACCTTTTTCTTCTCTTCTACAATTTTATCTTGTTCCTCAATAATCTCTTCCTGCTCCTCATTCTCTTCCTCTTGTGGAACCTCTTCCACAGGCTGCTCAGTTTCCTCAATTTGTTCGACAGGTTTCTTTGTTTTCTTAATCTTCTTTAACTTTTTCTTTTCATCTACAATAACTACTTGCTCTACAATCTCGTCTTCTTCCTCGGGAGCTTCCTCTTCTGGCTGTTCGACTTGCTCTGGTGATTCGACTGCTGGCTTTGGTTTCTTAACCTTTTTAACCTTGCGTTTTTCTTCGACAATCTCTTCTTCCTCAACTTCTACTACTGTAGCGTCCACTTCATCAGGATGCTTCTCATCAGTTGGCTTAGGTTGAGGTAACTTCTTCTTGCCACGTTGCCATAGAACTGGTTCTGGTTTGTCTTCAACCTTAACTTCTTCAGGAAGTACATCGACTGCTTCTTCGTAAGTCTTTTGTGGAACTTCCTCAACCTTCTGTTTAACAACTTCTTGAGGTTGTGGCTTCTTCTTCTTTCCACGCTCCCACATCACCGGCTGCGGCTCAGGTACAACTGTTGGAGTTGTTACATCATCAATTGTATCGACGGCGACTTCCAGGGACTTGGGAATCTCCTGAGGAGCTGCCTGCTTAGGCTTCTTTTTGCCACGCTCCCATAACACCGGCTGTGGTTGTGGCTCTTCTACTTTGACAGTCTCCTCTTCGAGAGTATCAACTGCTACTTCAAGTGTCTTCGGAACTTCCAATACTTGTTCCTCTGTCTGTTGTGGCTTCTTCTTCTTTCCACGCTCCCACATCACAGGCTGTGGCTGCTCTTGTTGCTGAGGTACAACATCATCAACCAATTCGTCCGTAGCCTCTTCGAATGCCTTTTGAGGCGTCTCCTCCACAGTTTGTTGTACTGGTCGGGTCGATTTCAGTGGCTTCAATTGGAAGTCCTCGACCTTTTGAGCCTCCTTTGGGCGTTGACGTGGCGTTGGCTTCAACGTGACTTGTTCAACCTTTTGTTCGGGCTCACGGGGTGGAATAACACGACGGACTGCCGTCTTCTCTGTCTCTTCCACAATCTGTTGATCAACAACCTGTGATGTCTGCACAGTTTCCTGTACAGCAGTCACCTGCTGAGATTCGAGCTTCTTTTTGCCGCGTTCCCACATAACTGGAACTTGTTCCAACGGTTGTGGAGCCACTGGTTCCTCCAAGACATCATGCATTTCCTCAAAGGTTTTCGGTTGGGGCTGTGCTTGCTTCTTCTTTCCACGCTCCCACATAACTGGTACCTGTTCAGGTTGAGCTGGAACTGGTTCAACTAGCTCATCATGCATTTCCTCGTATGTCTTTGGTTTCTCCTCAAACTGCTGCTCAACTGGACCCCTTGGAACTTGTGGCTGCAATTTCTCGGGCTTCTTCTGGCCACGCTCCCACATTACAGGTTGCTGTTGCAGGAACTGCTGCTCCTGTGTATCCTGTCGTTCCTGAAGATGCAGCAGGGACGAATCCTCAACCTGAACAAACTTCTGAGGATGCTGGGGCTGACGCCAATTGTACGCTTCCTGTTGTGTGCGCTGATTGATCATCTTCTGATGCTCATACTCCTCCAGACTCATCATCTGAGAGTCTTCGATTTGCACATACTGCTGCCGTTGAGCCTCTTCAATTAGACTCTGCTGTTGCACAAGGCGTTGTCTCTCACTGGTCTGAGACATTGTATCCTCCACTGAGGAAAGCGGTTGCAATTGAGGACGTTGTTGTTGCTGTCTCCAGTTAACAGCTTGTTGTTCTCTGATCAGCCTTTGCGCCTCGAGTTTCTCACGCTCAGAGACATGCATAATATTGGATTCTTCGGTGCTGATGAACTGTTGCTTGAAGAGATTCGACTGATCTTCATAGTGTTGAATCTCATCACGACGCATTACCTTTGAAATGGAACCCTTGGAACTATCATCGATCGTCATTATAACAGACTCATCGGCTGTGGATTGGAACTCCTCACTAATCGCCTGTTGAGCCTGCAAATGACGTAGCTCCACTTCCTCAATCTTAAATTTATCCATTTGCTTGGTTACTCGCTGTACACTCTTCAATTGCTGTCGCATTTCTTTCCATGGAATCAGATCCTTGTTGTTCTGTTGCTGGGTAATAAGTTTTTCAATCTGATCAGTCATTTCCATGATCTCAACACTTTCCATGCTCTTGAGACGTTGGATTTCCTGAGTGCGCTGTACTTGCTCCACCTGTGCCTGTTGTGGCAACTGCTGATCGGTCTCAATTTGTCCCTCAAGTGGTCGCAAATAGACTTCATCAAGATCGAATTTGCTCAACTGTTGTTGGACACTCTCAACTTGCTTGAGCTTCTCTCGCATGGTTATCCAGGGCACAGCTTCCTTTTCAGTCTTGCCGGCAATGATCTGTTCCAAGGTGGCACCCAAACTCATGATTCCCTGATCTCTTTCGGTCTTGATCGATTTGAGTACAACAGTGGCTGCCTCCAGTTTGGGCGTTGGTTTTTTTTTCTCAATGGGCGTGGCCTTCAAACTGATTGTCTCTTCGGTCCAAGACTTGACTGGTTCTGGCTTAAAGCCGGGAAGGAATGGTTGCTTGTCTAAGGAGCGTCCACGATGAGGACGCGATGACTTGCGCCATGGCACCACATTTGTAGGAGGCTGCAGTGATTTACTGCGGACCTTTGGCTTCTTGGTGCGAGATCGACCCTGATGCTGAACCTGACCATTAACACCAAGATATTGGCCAAATTCACCAGGCTGCTGTTGCTGCTGTGGGAATTGGTGAGGCGAATCGGGTGCACTATCTTCCCTTCCAGAGGACGAAGACTCATCTTCGACAGAATCAATCGTACGTAATTGATAAGCCGAGATACGTCGTTCTAAAAGTTCAAAGGGAAGTTTCTCTGTTAATTCCGCAAATTTGCCATTGGAAATGAAGCTAGAGGGAATTTGTTTCAGAGTTCGCAACAACAAAGGAAAGGAAAGAAGAAATGTCTTAAGGTCACTTACCTTATTGACCGCGAAAAGTGGCACGAACGTTTAAATTAAGGAATAAAGGTAAAAGTTTGGAAGATTGGATTTCAATAAATAATAATCGTTTGATTCTTCTTTTTCGCTCGCACCTAGAAAATATATAGCTCCGATCTGGGAGAAATAATCTGCATCAAGTGACATAGAGTCAGCTTAAGTAGAAGTGTTCACGTAAAAACAGACGGACATCGACTCGACTGTAAAAGATATATAATAGCAATCCTTGAATATTTTCTGCCAAGTTTTTAAACCATTATAAGCTTTCACTGCCCTCTTTTCAGTAATTCAGCTACAACCCTTATTAAATTCAATTACTAGTAGACAATTAAAATTATAAATTACAAAATAAAATATTTATTTAAAGACCCACGTACACAAGTGACGGATCCCAATTAGCCTTGGCAACATGATACATACCTAAGCATAGTTTCTTGACATGGATCCATGCATATTAAAAATAAATAAAAATTCCTCTGCATACAAACCTACACACACAATGAACTTGAAAATAGAAATTTAAGTGCAGAAAATATTCAAGCCAAAAAAAAAAGAGATTTTCTTGGTTCTGCGAGTCTAGAGGTTAAAAAGAATTATCTCGACCCCCACAAATCATTCTGCTCTAGAAACTCTTCAGGTGACAGCTCATCTTTGCTCTGACCGTGAATCGATAATTGGCTACAACGAGTTCCCCCTGCCACATATGACATTGATCGAATAAATAAATTGTATGAATATAATTCATGAATCATTAATGGGGTGTGACGAATCGCTTAACCTGTTGGTACACTCGGTTCTGTATTCTTTTATATTTTGGCACCTTATCTATGCGACAGTCATTGTTCATCATCGGCTAAGTACGGCAGCTTCATCATCATCATCGGTGTCATCGTCACCATTTTTATTTTTTTAAATAATACTCATCAAGTACCTTCATTATAATCGAGTGCCAAGTTGGTTTCGAGAGTAAAAACAATTCGAATGCTTGTTTACAATACGCCCAAAAATAGATTAATGATTAGTGGCGGCTACGTCACCAGGTGGGGTAAACATCATTAGGCAGGAAGGGGAATACTGGGGGTGTGCGGGGTATATGGGGTGTGTGCGTGTGTTTATATTGGTACTATATATGTTTTTTTTTTTGGGTATAAGCACCGCATCGGAGCGCAGCGCATTCGACCGACATCTCATTCTCATGTAGACAACAATCGAGCACAGAAGGTAGAAACAGTTTTGCTAAACGGGGCCAAATACAGATCGTGTGTACTTGTGTGTGTGTGGATCGTTTCCAAAGTGCAATAAACATATAATTTACCTGTGATTGATTGTGACAACTTAAAGCAACAATAGTAGCAGGAGCAGCAGCAGCAATGGATGTAAAAGCATTGAGCCAATAACGAATAACAAATAATAATTATTATAATGCATTTGCTTTTGATTTATTTAAAGACGCGATATTGGTTTTAAGTATTAAATACATGAGAAATAGTTTTTGATTTTTATATAGAGATACAATTAAACAACAACATAAATGTGTAATATGAGAATATTGTGATCAATTGTGGATAGGATTCAGATCAAATCAAACACTTAAAGAGACACATTGATTGAAATGTAAACATAAACATTAACATAAATATTAATTAACTGGCAGATTTATACGAGTATCTCCGTGTAGTAATTGTAGATAAAACTTAAAACAAAAGTCGCATGAGGTTTTATGATTAATTTTTTAGTAAAGCATTTTTACCACAAGATACAAGTATATTTTAGATATGAATACATATGTGCAGCAGAAGCAGCAAATACTTTTTTTTTTCTTTGATCGTATCTATTCAGATTGATTGAAAGATTTAGACAAATTCGTTTTGTTGTGTAGTTTTTTGATTTGAATATGCAAACAATTTAAGAATGATAACGAAAAGTGGAAACGAAACGAATTAGTAGTAAAAAGCGGCAATAAAAAATGAATAATAAAATCTCATGCAACATCACTACAAAATAAATAATTGTATGTAAATAAAATAAAGTAAACAATACAAATTGTAATTTGTCCCGAGAGCTGTCAGAACAATCAATCAACGTCTGTCTGACCGGAGTACGAGTTCAAGTTTGAGTACAAGTCGAAGTCGAAGTCGGAGTCTGAGTTGGTAAAAGTTTGATTCGTTTCAAATGGGAAAACATTAGAATCTATTCTAATATGCAGTTTTTTGTTTTGTTTTTAGAAGAGACAACTACTGCTCGGCGGTTGGAAACAAAATTCGAGAAATATTCTAGCATCTAAAAATAAATTAAACCAAATCACATCAAATCAACAAACATGAATCAGAGATGCACAAAGATGCTGATGAGTGAGCTGCCGTAACTGATTGAATTAATTAAAATCATTTCTGCACCATAAACAGAGTCATTTATTCATGTTTTCATGTTCTTGTCTAAACTACAGGTATAAATTTATGTATCTATACCTTTCTCTATATAGATTTAGTGCCCTGGTCTGCATTGAAAAAGAAACAACTTGTAGGTAATTAATTATTTTATTTTTGCCTGATCTAAATGTCAGTTTATTTTCAACAGCGCTTGTACAGTGAAAGCCAATATATGCTTTTGAAATAAATTAAAGAAAATTAAATAAAATTCACGATTTACTTGAAAAACCCCGCATAGAAAATGCTGCCTTTCATTGTAGCCACAAAGCTCTCAACAAAATAAATATCCAGGTCTATAAATAAACCAAAGAAGTCGTACGTTTTTTTCTTTTTCAGCTAATCTATTGGAAATTAGTTTTCAAAAAGCCAGCATTTTCCAAAAAACACAATTTGAAAATAGAATGGGGCATAGAAAGTATATATAGCTAAATGTTTATACTATATGTTTTATGCATATAGATAATCTGGTCTATCTGCTGGCAGCTGAAACGATTTTCTTTCAAATTTTGGGTTGTGCTAGTTTTTTCATTTCTTTTTCCATTTTTTTTTTTTTTTTTGCGCACGTTCATTCGGCGAGTGTTCAGATATTTCTGGTATCTATGGGGGATATCTATCTGGGAACAGCAGCTACAAAGATCTGTCTGTGCGCTAGATGTGTCATCCACAATATTTTATGCTAATATTCAAATTCAGAAATGAAAAATAAAAGTTTCATGCTCGAGCGGAGGCGGGACAAATGTGCGTTTTGCACACGGCCCCAAAACTATTTCGAAAAACCATTTCCCAGAGGGATGGAGGAGGGGCTACACATATAGATACAGCAGAAAATCTTTAAAATTATGTATATTGTATTTATAAAGTGCCTGTGTGCCGCCTATATGCTCTCAAGCATGAAAGTACATAAGCAGCCTAATTTATTTTTAATTCCACTCAACTCAAAGGGGCAAAAGTTTTCTATTTCTTTGAGTGGTTTTTTCTTTCACTCAAACTTTTGAAAATTTCGAATTTTGTTTTCAACCGACAAGCAATTCCCTCTTGATATTGGCTCTGCCACAAAAGAAAATGATCTATAAATATTCATATTGCAAAATACTTGTAATTAATTTTATTATTTTTTTTGTTCGTTTTTTCTTTTTTAATTAAACTTGCTATTAGTTATGTTTTTTTTTCTTCTTTTCTTTGTGTTAAACATCTTTGATTTTTAAAATTGTTGCTTGGGTTCACATTTGAAAATTGTTAGTAATAAAAACTCGTTCGTTGCATTTTTCTATTAGAAAATTAGAAAATAAAAAAAATTAAAGTTGAACTAAAAAATGTTTCGAATTATTCGCATTTGAAATATTCTTCTTCTTTCTCAAACTTTTACGACTAGTAATTGTTGTTGTTGTTGTAATACGTCAGAGTATGGTAAGGATCCGTTACGTTAAAATATTATATATATATATATGTATTTATACATATTTATGAATATATTTTAAAATTCTTTTTTTTTTTTTTTGGTCGTTGTTGTGTGTTTTGAGCATTCTTTGGAGTTTTCGAACACTGTTCGCTTACGGTTTCATGTTTTTCTCACTGTTTGCTGTTGTTGTCGAACTCTGTGTTTTTGGTTTACTTAGTTTTTAGTTTAATCCTTACTTTTAACAGTCAGTTTGGCTGATGACTCGACTTGGCCCGTAGATGAAGTCACACGCACAGTAAAGATGCCCGAATCCTCCTCGTAGGTAGTGCCAATCAAAAGGACGGCACTGTTGCCATCAAAGATCATCTAAAATAATTGCGAAAAGATTGTTTAAGGATGTTTCTAGTATTCAGTTGGAAATGATTTTCAAGAGAAATAAATTTTAAAAATTCTAATATAAAGTCTGTATTTGCAACTGTCTTTGTAAGACACGATTGTCATGATTATTTCTAAATAGTATTGTATTTAAACCTACCTGGAAATCGGGCGTTTCCGGAATCAGCTGACCCTCGCGGAACCACTGCACGGCTGTGGCCTTCACCTTGCCAGTGACTGTGGTCTTGAACTGAGCCGGCATGCCTTCGGTAACGGAGACATCCTTGAGGGCAGTAATCGTAGGTGGAGCATCCAGATTCTCAATTGGACGCACCTTAAGCTGAGCACTAGTCTGAATGCTGCCCAGTTTATTCTCGGCAACGCACTTGTAGGTGCCCTCATCCTCGGGGAATGCCTCCGAGATGACCAGCTGATAGTATTCTCCTTGACGTGTCATTTGGAAGTAACGCGATGGCTTTACAAAGTTCTCGCCACGCATCCAACGAGCTGTGGGAGTTGGTTTACCATCCACACGACAGCGGAAGATCACCTTGCTGCCCTCCTCGACAGACTGACTCTTCAGTTGCTCCACAATGTGTGGGGCCTTCTCGCTGCCTGGAGTGGTGGGTTTCTCCGGCTTGTTTGGAGATTGCACAATGCAATCACCATCGCAGCGGGCCTCGCCAGCGGCATTCACAGCCACACACTCATAACGGCCGGAATCCTCGGCAAATGGTTCAATGATCAACAAAGTGTGAATGCTGTCCTCTTCAAGCATTTTGAATTTGATGCTAGGCTGAATCTTCATGCCGTTCTTTAGCCAGTAAACGTCCATGGGGCGAGTGCCAGTTACCTTGGCATCGAAGCGAGCCAGCTGTCCAGTGGCAACAGTGGTGCTCTGAATGGTGCTCACAAAGCTTGGTGGCTGAATGCCTCCCTTTCCAGCACGTCTGCGTTCCTCTACCACGAGGTTGGCACTGCACTTGGCGGTACCTCCGCGATTCTCAGCCACACACGAGAATACAGCGGAGTCCTCAATAAAGACTTGACGTATGATCAAAATGGATTTGCCGCTGAACGTATGGATCTGCAGATCCGGTGAGTTTTGGATGGGGAAACTCTCGCGATACCATTTCACAGTGGGCATGGGTTCACCCTCGAATTCCACTTCGAATTTAGCCTGTTCGTTTTCAAAGACACGGCAGGGTTGAATCTTCTTGGTGAAGACTGGTGCCTTGGCGGGTTTCACGGGTCCCTTGACCACACGCTCTTGAATGGTGCCCTTGTGCTCCATTTCGGTGGTTTCGGTGGCGGTAATCTTGCGAGTTATCTCCAAATCACCCTGAATTTCCTTCTGCACTTGCTGCTGCTTATTCATGTGCACCTCACGGCCATGCACAGACGACTCGGATGGTTGCGCGGTGCCCTTGGGTGGGGCGCCCTTAATCTGAGTGGTGCTGGTCTGCTCTTGCCTGTGATGAGAATCAAAAAGGAAGTTTAGTAAAAGAGAACTCTATAGTTCTTTACTGGACTTACAGATTCTCCTCGTAGGAGTGAGCCATTCCCTTGGCAGCCGAGCTGCTGACAACCTTCTCTCCGGGTATGGCATATTGATGATTATCCTTACGCAAATTGGTCTCCTTGAGCAATTGTTCGGTCTCCAGATTCTGCAACTTGCTGTAGTACTCCTCGCTCTTCTTGGCCTTAACATTCTGCTGCCAATCAGGTGTCTGGGGCTTGTATTGCTTGGGCTTTAGGTGCTCAACACCCTTGAGTGTGTGTGCACTCTGCTCAGACAAATATTGCTTACGCTCATCAAATACCTTTTCCAGTTCGTTATCCTGACGCTCCTTCTGATAGGCAGTCAGCTCGTAATCATACCAAGCTACATTTAAAATTGGCAGTTTTACAGGGTTAGTTAGTCACTCTTAAACGAGGCAATGAGCATTATGGAATAACTAAAAGTAGGACATGCATTTCTTGGGTTAGGATAATTAACAGCATTCCTATTTAAGCATTTGTTTTAGTACATGAATTGAAATTCGTGGAAAAAAGTTGATAAAAATCAATGATTTTAGCATTAAATGAGTTGATTATTTCTCACAGAGGTTCGATAACTCCTTTTTTTATGAAATACATATGGAAGACAGACAAAAGTTGAATGCTCAGCCAGAGTTTAGAATATAGACAGATTGATAAAGATAGTTTCTTTTAAACGAACACACACACAAAGAACCATACTACCCCTGGTCCATGACGATACTTATTTTTGGATGAAGTCCTCAGTTCTTCCGAATTTTGGTTTCGTTGAAAGCTCCTCGATTTTATCGTTGACAACAATAGGCTCTTGGAGGGATTATTAGAGGGAAGTATTTTCTTTTTTTGGGTATAGTATTTGTATGAGGGCAGTTTGTGGTTCATTTTGTCTGCTGTTCTAAACTTGAACTGGATTTTGTTTGTAACATGTGATTGAAAACGCAATAAACTTGGGTTCTAGTGCTAATAGTACTGTGCTAAATATAAATTTATAATGTCGTTGGTCTTGATGTATTTATGTATATATTTACAATGCGTATTTAGTGTGATAGTTTTGTGGGAGTGTTTCGCTAGCTAAAAGCAAACGAGGGTGGTTCCAAAAGTACTGAAATTCAATTGAATTCTTTAACAGAATTCATTTAAAATAAATCAGATTCTTTTGTCGACAGTCTTCGCACTGTGTTAATTTCTAATAGCTGTTAATGTTAACTTAAGTGTGAGTCTAATGGAGTACCAAAGTCTGCACTAAGTGTGTATAGAGTGGGGTTGTGTATATGTTCAACTTACGACGTGGTGAGTTCTTGAGTACATTGCGGTAGTCATCGGAACGAGCTACAACATTCAGTTCGGTGGAAGCAATCGATTCACCAACCGAATTACGAGCAATAACCTCAACCTTGCCGGTGTCGTATTGACGGGTTTTGGGGATATCCAGATGGAACATACCATCGTTGGTCAGCTTGTAACGAGATCCCTGTTAATGAAAGGAAAATAGAGTATAGTTTAGGCACAGCCATGTAGAAAAGGAAGTTACTAAGGACTTACGTGAACCACGGTGTGTCCATTAATCAGCCACATGACACGCGGACGTGGATGTCCAGTGACACGCACACAGAAACGGGCGGGATCGCCCTCCTCGACAGTTTGAGGCTCCAGTTTGCTGACAAACATGGGCTTCGTTCTGGGCTTTGCATCGGGGTCAGCCTCCTCGGGAACACTTTGAGGGAGAAAGGTAAAATATATTATAAATTATGTTCTTATACTCAAAAGAGTAAATTCGTAGATAGTATAAACGTCTCATAGGGATCATATTGATTAAATACAGATTTATATTCAGTCCCTATTCGGCTTTTCTGGCACTACCAGTTTTTTTTTTTGGTACTTACACCTGCCAAGAGGCTTCCATTTCGCGAATGCGATCAATGCTCTGCATGTGTGCGGGCAGCTGGGAATCGTAGACAATTCCTGGTTTGCCAGCGACCTTGATAACAGCACGCGTTTCATCCTTGCCATACAAATTGGTGGCACGGCAGACATATTCACCACTATCCTCAGGATAAACCCAGCCAAAGTTCATGGCAACATAGCCAAAATCATAAATGGGCAGGAAGCGATTCTCTGTAAATATAAAAGGCATGAAAATATGGCAAAATTGATCATTTCAAAAGGAACTCACTGAAGAGCAAAGGTTTGCCATTGAAGAACCATTCAACCTTCATGTTTGGATCACCAACTGGTGCCAATTGGCACTCGAATTTGGTCTTGGCCATTTCGCTGAGCGAAGTCTGATCCTTGATCTGGGTGACAAAGCGGGGAGGCTGCTTGCGATCGGGATCGAAGAGATCATCCTCGGTCAAGTGTACCTCAGAGGTGTATTTCTTAATAGTGGCCTCCATCTGGGTGAGAGCATCGGAGCGCTTCATGCCACGGGGCACTTGGTTCTGCAGCAGAATTGTAGGCAGTTCTAATGGGAGAAAGAGGAAGAAGTGAAGTTACATGTTACTTAAAAAAATATTACTAAAAGACTTACTCTTGCAAGAGACAGTAGCCTTGGTGCGATCCTCGCCGTGATTATTCACAGCACGGCACACATATTCGCCCGAATCCTCACTGTAGACATACAAAATGTCCAAGGAGACAAAGCCCATGTCAAAGACATTCCTGTAACGATGACCCAGTGGCAATGGCTTGCCATTGCGATACCATTCGACGCGCAGACTGGGATCAGTCTTGGGCTCCACTTGGCACTCAAATCTGACCGCTTCGGACTCTTCGGCGGTAACCGATGCGATTTGTGTAATGAACTTTGGTGGCCCAAATTGCTCCTCGACAATCTTGGGGGCATCGGGGATACGTCCACGTTCCAATTCCTTAAGTTTCTCAGAAGTCATGCCTTCGGGCAGTTGAGATTCATAGACAATGCTGTGCTTGCCCTTGCACGTGACCTTGGCGGTGGTGGTGGCAGTACCCCACTTGTTGGTAGCACGGCACGTGTACTCTCCAGAGTCGCGGGCATAAATGTAATCAATGTCCAGAGCAATAAATCCAAAGTCGTTCAGTTGGTGCACACGAGAACCGGTGGCCATGACGCGTCCATTGTAGAACCACTCGATGCGCATTGTCGGATCTCCGACGGGTTCGACACGGCAATCGAAGTGAATTGGACCACCCTCGGGCACGTCCAAGTTGTCCTTGATATCTTCGATGAACTTGGGTGGATTTGGTGTCTCCTCATCAATAACAATCTCCTCTCGCTTGTGCATGCTTTCCTCCAGCTTCTGTAGGCTCTCTGTGCCGGTGCGGAAGTTAGAAGGCAACTGAGGTTCCATAACAATGCCCTGGCGACCCTTGACCTGCAATTTACAGGACACGGTGGCTTCACCATGCTTGTTGGTTGCCTTGCAGGTATAGAGGCCGGTGTCGCGTTGATAGCAACCCGCAATTTCGAGAATAACAAAGCCAAAGTCATTGATGGTCTTGATGCGAGAGCCAGCCCACAAGGCCTTGCCATTGTGGAACCAATCCACGCGCATGGACGGATCATTGATGGGCTGCAGACGGCACTCGAAGTGAGCCAACGAGTTCTCCGAGATGACCATATCGAAGGGAGTGGTTATAAACTCTGGTGGCTTTCCAGTATCGTCCTCGGGCACAAACTCAGTGCTGCGAGAGCCCAGGCCCTCCAGCTCAGCAATGCGATCGATGGTTCCTTCCATGCCCTTTGGCAGCTGGGACTCCATGATGATGCTACGCTTGCCCTGGATCTTCATTGTGGCTGTGGTCACAGCCTCGCCATACTCATTGATAGCACGGCATGAATATTCGCCCGAGTCCTCGGGATAAACCGGAGAAATCTCCAAGATAACAAATCCAAAGTCGCAGAAGGTACGGAAACGAGAGCCAGCTTTCAATGGACGTCCATTCCAATACCATTCGACCTTCAGCTTGGGATCATCAGCAGGTGTAATGCGAGCCTCAAAGTGAGCATTTTCGCCTTCACGGAGATTCTCAATATTCTCCAGGGGTACAGTGAAGACAGGGGCCTTGCCCTTGGTTTCCTCGGTTGTCTCGTCACGAGTACGCACCATGCTATACTCCAGATTGGCAATCTTCTCAAGACCTCCCTCCATGCCACGTGGCAGCTGCGAGTCCAAAATAAGACTTGCCTTCGAGGCACACTTCAGAGTAGCACGAGTGACATCCTCGCCGTACTTGTTGTGGGCACGGCACTCGTAGACGCCAGAGTTCTCCTCGTAGCAGTATAAAATGTCCAGAATGACAATACCAAAGTCATGGAAGGTGCGGAAACGATGACCATGTGGCAGTTTCTTGCCGTTGAAGTACCATTCCACAACCAAATCGGGATCAGTAACAGGAGTGAGACGAGCCTCAAAGTGAGCGCTTTGTCCCTCAACCAATTTGGTAACGTCACAGATCTGAGTAATGAACTTGGGTGGCTCAGCAACAAGGGGAGCGCTTGTGTCCGTTTGCTGTCCTTGCGGGCACTCAAGCTCCCGAATCCTCTGCAAAGAGTCGGGCTGCAGACTGTCGTAGAAGACACCACCACGACCACCGCAATTGAGGGTGGTGCGGGTAAAGTCCTCGCCGTACTTGTTCCAAGCTCTGCAAACATATTCACCACTATCGTGATCCTGCAGATATGCAATGTCCAACACGACGTATCCGAAATCGGAGACGGTCTTGATGCGATTCGAGTGACGTAGCAACTTGCCATTGTGATACCACTCCACCTTGAGCTCCGGATCGTTGACTGGGATCAATGTGCACTCAAAGTGAGCAGATTGTCCGTCCTTCAGGCCCTGCAGTGGCTGAATGTGCGAGGTGAAGTGTGGCTTCTGACCACGTGGCTTCTCTACGCACTCCAGAGTGCAGCTGCTCTCGGCTGAGCCGTACTTGTTGGTGGCACGGCAGGTGTAGGTGCCGGTGTCCTCAATCTTGGTACCGAGAACTTCCAGGGCAACAGTACCGAAAGCATAGATGGTACGCACACGGTGACTGGCTTCCAAAATCTTGCCATTGAAGAACCATTCGATAACCATGCTCTGGTCACCCAATGGAATCAGATTAGCCTCGTAGTGAGCCAACTCACCCTCACCGATATCCACAATGTTGACAAACTCGGTGGTAAATCTTGGTGCAATACCCTGTTCGGGTTGCTCTGGTTTGCTGCCATCCTTGCGCAGTGAATCCTCCAGATCTTGAATCTGTTCCAGACCCTCAGCGCCCTTAGGATGCTGAGTAGAGTCAATAATGTTGTCCTTGCTGGAGCAGAAGATGGTGGTGGAGGTGAATGCCTCGCCAGCCTTGTTCCAGGCCTTGCAGGTGTAGATACCCTGATCTCTGGAGTACACCTCAATCATGTCCATGGTAACGAAACCGAATTCGGTGGTCATCTTAAAGCGAGAGCCATGTTGTAATAGCTTGCCATTGAAGTACCATTCGATGAACAGATTTGGATCCTCCTTGGGCTCCACATTGGCCTCCAGATGAATGGCCTGGGCCTCCGACAAGTGGAACTCCTGCTGCAAAGGCTTGGTCCAAACTGGTGGTGGGTACTGAGTCTCCGGCTTGGTAGTCTTCTGAGCATAACGATTGGCCAGCTCCGCCTCAGTTTCCTGCACAGCTTCAAGGCCACTCTCGCCCTGAGGATGTTGGGTGTCCAGGAACATAGTCTTACCACCTGTGCACTTCAGTGTGCCCGAAGTGGTGGCAGATCCCTTGCTGTTGGTTGCCTTGCAAGTATAGATACCGCTGTTCTCCGCGTAGCTGTTGCTCAAATCCAGAGCGCAGTAGCCAAAGTCATAGATAGACTTGAATTTGGCAGCTGCCTGCAGTGGTTTTCCGTTGTAGAACCATTCGATGCCCATGGTAGGATCACGAGCTGGCTCCACATTGCACTCAAAGCGCACACTGTCATTTTCCTTGCACTCAATGTTGTTGAGATGAGTGATAAACACTGGCGTCTCATAGGTAGGCTCTGGGGCATCGGGGCGTCCCTCCTTTGGTGCCTCCAGTTGTCCGATGCGTGGCAGGGAATCTGGGTGCAATGATTCCGACTGCAACCAATGGCGATCTTCGATCTTAAGCGATGATGTGGATACAGCCTCGCCGACTTGGTTGGTTGCCTTACAGGTGTAAATAGCCGAATCATCCTCGCGCAATCCATTGATGGAAAGGGTAACCAGACCGAAGTCGAAGGTGCTGCGTATGCGAGAACCAGTGGTCAAAGAGATACCGTTCTTAAACCACTCGATGCGCAGATTGGGATCAGCGCGTGGTTCCACCTGGGCCTCCAGCAGCACATGCTGACCCTCGTGCAGTTTGTCGTGGCTCTGCAAGTGTGTGGTGAACACTGGTGCTTGCTGTGGAGTCGAGTCAACAAACATTTCAGGCACACGATTCATGGCGGCCTCCTTCAAACGAATAGCCTCCCAGGACTCGGGAATTAAGGGTTGTCCATCGATGTTGGCCCTGGTCTTAACCTTCATGGCCGTCGAGGAGACAGCCTCACCGGCTGCGTTGTAGGCACGGCACATGTACACGCCGGCATCTTCTGGCACCACAGCGTTGATGTCCAAGGTGACGAAACCAAAGTCATGAGTGGTACGCAGGCGTGAACCCATTTGCAGTTCCACACCGTTGACAAACCACTCGAATTTCAGCGAGGGATCTCCCACGGGCACAACACGTGCCTCGAAGTGCGCGTGAGCACCCTCCCACAGCTCAGAGGGACCTGTCAGCAGTTGAGTGAAGATTGGTTTTTCAAACAGACGCTCGGGTTCAGTGGGACGTGGTGCGACTGGTTTCTCCAGCTGATGAATGCGACTAATGCTGTCGGGATGTTGCGTATCCATCAGAATGCTAGCCTCGCTAGCCACACGCATAGAGGCGGTGGTTACGGCCTCGCCGAGTGGGTTCACAGCACGACACATGTAGACGCCCTCGTCCTCCTTGCGAATATGCGAAATGTCTAGGGAAACGTATCCAAAGTCGTGTTGTTTCGTGATTCTCGAACTGTCCTCGATCAGCTTCTCATTGCGGTACCATTCGACCTTCAAGTTGGGATCTCCCACGGGGATCAGGCGTGCCTCAAAGTGCGCCGTCTGGTGCTCATTGATACGATCAATGTTCTGCAGCGGCTGAGTAAACACTGGACGTTGGCGTGTGCCAGGTGTCTCGATCTCCTGTCTTTGATGTGGAGCCGCTGACTCCAGTTTGCGGATCTTCTCCAGACCCTCGGGATGTTGCGTGTCCGAGATGATAGTGCCGCGTGGAATAACACGCAGATTGGTTGAGGAGACGGCTTGTCCCAAGGCATTGACGGCACGCACCGAATACTCGCCCGCATCCTCGGCCACGGCATGAGTAATGTCCAGAGACACATAGCCAAAGTCGAAGGTGATGTGGAAACGAGCAGCAGATGGCAAAGGCTTTCCATTGTGATAGAATTCAATGCGCAAGTTGGGATCATGCACGGGTGCGACCTGCGCCTCAAAGTGGGCGGTCTCGCCTTCATAGATCTCCGTGGAGCCACGCAGTTCGGCAGTGAAATGGGGTGGACCAATTGGATGATCACCGACCTCAGTGCGAGTGGTCACTACCTTTGATTCCAGCTTCTGAATCTTCTCCAGAGCATCAGGATGTTGGGTATCTAGAATCATGCTGCGACGGTTCAGCACACGCACATTGCAGGTGTTTACTGCCTCGCCCAAAAGATTGGTCGCCTTGCACATGTAAGTGCCGGTATCCTCGCCATAGACATACAGAATGTCCAAAGCACAGTAGCCAAAGTCGTGGGTGGTCCGATAACGGTGACCAGTGGGCAATTGCTTGCCGTTGCAGTACCATTCGACCTTCAGATTTGGATCATTGATTGGCTCCACACGGCACTCCAAATGGGCGTGTTCGCCCTCCTTCAAATGCTCCAGATTTCCAAGTGGTGTCAAGAAGATTGGCTTCTGTCCCTTCTCCTCGACTTCCACCTTGCTGGGTGGTGCATAGTTCTCCAGCTGACGAATCTTCTCCAGTCGCTGGGCATCAAGTGTATCCATATCCAGAGTCTTGTTTGCTGTAAGGAAAGGATCATTAGAAATTTGATTTCAAGGATATTTGGGCATTATCTTTACCTGTTACGTTTACAGCACAAGTCGTGACAGCTTCTCCAACGGCATTCTTGGCCTTGCACATGTAAGTGCCGGTATCCTCGGCATGGGCATACAAAATGTCCAGGGCAACGAAACCGAAATCATAGGTGGTTTTGAAGCGATGTCCTGTCTGGATGGGTCTGCCATTGCAGTACCATTCTACCTTCATGGTAGGATCGTTAACGGGTATAAGGGTGGCCTCCAGATGCACGGGAGTACCCTCATTGACCTTGGCATTACGCAGTGGACGTCCGAATTGCGGACGCTCAGCATGGAACTGATCCTCGTCGGGTTTGCGCTGGAAGCGCGAGGCATCCTCCAAATGTTGAATCTTGTGCAGAGCCTCTTCGTGCTGCGTCTCATGGATGATAGACGAACGGGACGAGACATTCAATCCAATCGTGTTGACAGCCTGGCCAAGGTTGTTGGTCACACGGCAAGTGTACTCGCCGCTATCCTCAGCGTAGACGGTGAGAATGTCCAGGGCGGCAAAGCCAAAGTCATAGGTGGTGCGGAAGCGATGACCGGTGCTTAGGGGTTTACCGTTGTGGAACCACTCGACCTTAAGGCTTGGATCAGGGTAGGGTTCAATGCGGCACTCATAGTGGGCGCTCTGACCCTCCTGCAGATTGGTGGGGCCAATCAGTTTGGTGACAAACACAGGGGCCGTGGTAACGGTGTATTCCTCCTCCTCACGTCGCTGATATTTGCTGTGATCCTCCAGTTGATGGATCTTATGCATAGCAGCCTCATGCTGGGTCTCCAGCTGAATTGCCGTCTTGGACTGCACAATCAGCGAAGCTGAGGTAACGGCCTGTCCAAGTTCATTAACGGCACGGCAGGTGTAAGTGCCGGAATCCTCGGGATTCACGTACTTCATATTGAGTGCCACATACCCAAAGTCGTGCATGGTTGTGGTGCGATTGGAGGCCTCAATGGGTTGACCATTACGCAGCCATTCGACCTTAAGCTTGGGATCTCCGACTGGAATCAGACGGGCTTCAAAGTGAACGGCCTGATTCTCGGCTACACGGACATCTCTGACGGGCATCGTAAAGACCGGAGCTTGGGAAACGAATTCCTCTTGGACACTGGTCCTTTGACGCTTCGATCCGTCTTCCAGATGCTGCAGACGTGGCAGAGCCGTCTCATGCTGCGACTCCAAGTAAATGGACTTCTTGGTATGGACAACGGCCACAGCTGAGGTGATAGCCTCACCCACGGCATTGTAGGCACGGCACGTGTAGGTGCCCGCATCCTCGGGAAGGGTGGACATAATGTCCAAGGCCACGAAACCAAAGTTGCTGGTCTCCGTGAAGCGAGAGCCCGATTTGAGAGGCAAATTGTTGTGGTACCATTCCACACGCATGGATGGATCCGAGACGGGAATCAAACGGCACTCAAAGTGGGCACGTTGGTTTTCCTTGATCTCCACGTTCTTAAGCGAAGTGGTAAACACTGGAGCTTGCTTGGTGCTCTCATCAATCTCCTCACGGCGACTATAACGGGAACGATCCTCCAGATAATGGATCTGCTCAAGACCCGCCTCGTTCTGAGTAACGGTGACAATTTGCTCGCTGCTGCGGCACTGCAATTCAACCTGAGTTTCATCGGAGCCAATTAAATTGACGGCACGGCAGGTGTAAATGCCAGAATCCTCGGCAATGAGACCCACAATGTCCAAAGCAACATAGCCAAAGTCATGAATTGGACGGAAACGATGTCCCACAGTAATGGGACGTCCATTCTTGAACCATTCCACCTTCAGATTCGGATCGGTGACCGGCTCAATCTTGCACTCAAAGTGGGCGTGCGCGCCCTCACGAGTATTGGTCAGACTCTTGGGATGGGTTAGGAAACGGGGACGAATATTGATCACTTCATCGATAAACTCATTGCGACGATAACGCGATGAGTCCTCCAGATATTGAATCTTCTGCAAACCCGACTTGTTCTGCGTCTGCGAATCAATCAAATCATTGCGAGCAATGATGCGCACGGAGCAGGAGGTAACAGCCTCGCCCAGCTGGTTGCGGGCCTGGCAAGTGTAAACACCCGAATCGATGGCATAGCAGCCAAGCAGATCCAAGGCCACATAATCAAATTCATAGGCTGGACGGAAGCGATGACCTGTCTTCACAGGTGTACCATTTACCAACCACTCGATCCTCATGCTAGGATCACCTACGGGCTGCAGACGACACTCCAGATGGACATTGGTGCCCTCCATGGTCTCGATGTTATGCAAAGCACGCGTAAATTGTGGTGCCTGCATCACGGTGATATCCTCTTCACGATGATGACGACGACGCGAATCCTCAAGCAATTGAATTTGCTCCAAAGATTGCTCGTTCTGGGTCTCGGTCACCACGTCGGTGTGATCAATGACACGCACACAAGCAGAGGTGTGGGCAGATCCCAAATGATTGGTAGCACGCACGGTATACTCGCCGGAATCGGCTGCCGAGGCCTTGATAATGTCAAGGGCCACAAAACCGAAATCGTAGTAGGTACGGAAACGAGAACCGACAGTAACTGGACGTCCGTTATGGAACCACTCAACGCGCATTGTTGGATCACCCATTGGCTCCAGACGACACTCGAGATGGATGTTCTTTCCATCATGAATGGGCTTGGGATCGGTCAGTGGCTGCACAAAAACGGGCTTCGACTTGGAGATCTCCTCGATGTCGTACTGTGGCTCCACAAATGGTTTATTCTCCAAATTCTGGGTCTTCTCATAGAGGCCGCGGTGCATGCTAGATGTGTCGATGCTGGAACGAGCTGTACCAGGGGAAGATAAAAACAAATTAGTTTTGATTGAAAAAATATCAAGAAAAGGGTGCCATAAAGTAGGTTGTACTCACTTTCCACGACCATCGTTGCTTGCAATTGAGCTTCACCTAGCTTGTTCCTGGCTACCACGGTATAGACGCCGGCATCCTCTGCGCGTACTTGGGAAATATCGAGGGCGACATAACCAAAGTCGTAGTAAGTCTGGATGCGATTAGCGGCGGTGATGGCGCGTCCATTGTGGTACCATTCAATCTGCATACCCAAATCGCTCTGGGGCTCCACGCGTGCCTCAAAGTGGGCACGTTGACCCTCGAGAATCTTGGTAGTACCCTTCAGGGGACCCAGGAAACGAGGTGCCTGAGTGATCGAGGTTTCCTCTTCCTCGCGAC
Organism: Drosophila parthenogenetica; assembly: GCA_035047505.1. Taxonomy (NCBI): domain Eukaryota; kingdom Metazoa; phylum Arthropoda; class Insecta; order Diptera; family Drosophilidae; genus Drosophila; species Drosophila parthenogenetica. The sequence continues at coordinate 824,017 of JAWNPM010000070.1, forward strand.
GGCCATAGCGTGACGAGTCCTCCAAGTGCTGAATTTTTTGCAGACCACCTGGATGTTGAGAGTCCGAGACAATTTCGTTCTTCGAAAGGACCGTCAATTGGGCGGTGGTAATATCCTGTCCCATAGCATTGTAGGCACGGCAGGTGTAGGTGCCGGCATCGTAGACAATCAACTGCTTGATGGTCAGAGCCACATAGCCAAAGTTATGATAGGTTGTAATACGCGAGCTGGCCTCCAAGGGTTGTCCATCCTTGAGCCACTCAACACGCATGGTCGAGTCTCCGACGGGTTCAAGGCGTGCCTCGAAATGCGCATGCGCGTGTTCGCGTAAATCAAATTGGTTCTGAATATGCGTCTTGAATTGGGGTGGGGCAATCGCCTCAGGTGCTTCTTGGACCAGACGACGCTGCTGAGACTTGCGGTAGTCCTCCAATTCCTCGACCTTTTCAATGTAACGCTGCTGCTCGGGAATTCCCAGATCAGCAGTTACTTGGGAGCGAGTATGGACGCGAATGGTGGACTGACTGATGGCTTCGCCAATGCGATTCACGGCACGCACGGTATAATTACCGGCATCCTCGGCACGCAGATGCAGTATGTTCAGGGAGACATAGCCAAAGTTGAAGATGGCCGTAATGCGGGAACTGGCCGTAATGGGAAGACCATCCTTGTACCATTCTACACGCATGCTGGGATCATTGACAGGCGTTACCTGTGCCTCAAAGTGCACATTTTTACCCTCCTCGAATTCACCCAGATCACGCAATGGACGTATAAATTGTGGAGCTTGATTCAACAACTCCTCTGAACTTTCCTGGCGCTGATAGCGGGAGTAATCCTCCAACTGATTGATGTACTGCAAACTATTGGGATTCTGGGATGTTTGCTCAATCGAAGGACGCTGCACCACCGACAAAATGGCACGGGATTCGGCCACACCGCTGGCATTGCTCACACGGCACATGTACTCGCCAGAATCATGGCCCATTATGCTCAGTAAATCCAGAGCAATGAAGCCAAACTTGAAGACGGATGTAGCGCGAGCACCTAGAAAAAGAACAAAATGGTTTGATTAGAAGAGTAGGAGCAGAAAGAGTGGTTATATTAACTTACTGGCTGCCAGTGGACGTCCATTGAGGAACCATTCGACGACCATGCTAGGATCACCGACTGGTTCAATACGCGCCTCCATGTGGACACGGCCTCCTTCGGTCTGCTGCACATTCTGCAGCGGTATAATAAACTGCGGTGGCGGATACACACGATCCTCCTCACCGGGACGCAGATGGGGCTTGGCGCGGACTACATGACGCAAATAGATGATTTCAGGACCAGGAATTTGCCTAAAAAAAGGAAACTAATTAGAATTCAAAGTCTTTTTAGTTTAGTGCATATGGCACTCACTCAGGCTCGATAACTTTCGTTGGTCTTGGTAGATTAAGACGCCTCTGTTCGTGACTTGGTTGCTCTCTGGGAACTTCGACATAGAGTCTTGCCCGATTCGCGGTCGAACCGGCAATATTTTGTGCTGTACACTGATACCAGCCAGCATCGCTGGCCCTCACAACTGGTATCTCCAGGCAGGTGGCGCCACCATCGATGCCCACAAAGCGCTCAGCAGTGGATGAGATTTGAACGCCATCCTTTTGCCAGGTAATGCGTGGCACGGGTGTGCCAATGGCATTGGCACTCATGCTAATGGGTTCACCTTCGCGCACAGTCATTGTACTGAAACGTTGAACAAATTGTGGTGCAACAACCTGTTCCTTCTCCAGCACATTCAACTGCGCCTCGATGGCTACCTCACCGGCCTTATTCCGGGCCAAACACTGCACAGCTCCGGCATCCATGCGGGTGACATTGGTGATCATCAGTGAGTGACTGCCAGATTCATTCACCAGAATCTTGTGCGAGGCATCGTCACGCACTTGGCGACCATTGATAAACCAGAAGACCTCGGGATAGGGATTGCCAGTGACACGGCAATCGAAGCGAGACATACGTCCCTCGGTCACTTCGCGATCTCCGAAGGCCTTGACAAAGTTGGGTGGCAATGCTTTGCCAGTCTCCAGCTGCTCGACCATGGGATCCACAGGCTTCGGCTCATAAGCCGTCTCCGTGGCGGGCTCAACAGCCAGCACAGCGGAGGAGACGACACAACCCTGCAGATTCTCGGCGAGCAGGGTATAATGGCCACCATCCTTGACATTTGCGTTCTTTACACGCAAGGTGGCAACGCCACTTGAATAAGAGATCTCATACTTTTGGGATGCCACCAAACGCTGTCCATTGTGGAACCAGGTGAGACGTGGCTTAGGATTGGAACCGATGCGTGCGGTGAAGACGGCATCGGATCCCTCAATGAGCTTGGAGCTACGGGGCTTCTGCGACAATTGTGGTGCATGCGCAGGACCCAGCGAACGATCCAGCTCCTGGGAAAGCTGAGAGTCTTGTTCGTAGCCGGAGCGACGTGTGATGGCCTCACGGAACGAGACCTCACGCAACAGTCTATACTCAAAGGTATCCACGCGGAACTCCTCCTCGATGGACGTATACGAATAGCCATTGGAGTAGATGTTCTTCTCCAGATTCTGGATGGGTGCTGGCATTGGTGCGGGCATGGGTGCACCCTCCGGTTGAATGTAGACACTGCAGATGGCCTCGCCGTATTGATTACGTGCCGTACACGTGTATTCACCCTCGTCACCGGGCCCAATCTGATTGATCAGCAGGGATACATCGCCGGTGGCCTCGTTATAGCTCATTCGGAACTTTTGAGACTCGAGAAGTGGTGCGCCTTTTCGGGTCCATGTCACGAATGGCTTTGGATTGCCACGCAGTCGGCCCTCGAACAGGGCGTTGCCACCCTGTGCGAAGCGTGCGTTCTTGAAGATTTGCTCGAACACAGGCGGTGAAATGTCGCCCTGGGCATAGACGTGTGTCAACGACGGCGGTACGTAGGTGCCTCCAATACCGCCTTGGTGTTGCACTGTAAAAAATTAGGGGGCTATTTAGTATAAAAGAAAACATTTTCTCTACAAAAGCGAAAGCAAAATGACGTCGATTTTAATTATTTAATATTTAATAATATTATAATTTGAAAATTTAATATTTATTAATATTAAATAATTAAATTATTGCAAATTTAATTTTTATTAATTGTTATGGTAATTAGTTTTAATGATTTTAGTAAATTTTCTAAACTTGTCAAAGTAACTTGGGTAAAGTGATTAAAACTTTTTAAATAAGTCTCAGTTCAGTCCAAATAGTTGGCCAAGTAAGCAATAGATTTATTATGGGAAAACTTTTACCAAGAACTTGAATTATAGATAAATTGTCGGTTTAGATTACTTATATTTAGAAGTTGGCACACGCTTCTGAAATCTATATTTATTTATAAACATCTATATATAAATATATCTCATACATATATAGTTATAATTATATATTCAGTAGATAAATAAATATATATAGGTATATACAGAGGTGTGGCTTTGTTTTGGTTTTTCCAACTCGAACAGGTGTGAGCACAAACAAACAAAGATCAGCTGTTTTCATGCTCTCACTTCCTGTCTCCGTCTCTAGCTCTCTTGCCTTATGCGCAGAATCGCAGCCTTCGGCAAACGATCTTCGGCAAACAGTATAAGAGAATGCCGATCTGTTATTTACACGATGCGCTCTCCCTCTCTCTTTAATGCTCAGAATGTAAACAAACCATGTGCAGTATAAGAGCTCACTCTTATACTAGCACCACTTGTGTATGTATTTATGGATATGTATGTCAGTGCAGTGCACGGCATTAAATTTTGGCAGTTGAATAAATTGGTTTATAAATAGACTCAAAATTTCTTTGTTGGCTGTGATTGTCAATTAGGATTTAAGTGGTGAAATATAAGATGTGAAATGGAATATAAGTAATGTGTGCACATACATACTTATTAAATGACTCATACTGTAATGCTCTCATTAGCAATTATGTATAACATTTTTAGGTAAATCTCTTGAACATTTCTCAAAACAAATCTATAGATTTTTCAAGTGACTCATTAATAATAAACATATACATATTTTTCAAAAGTTATAGGCGGATGAATCATAAAGTTTATATAATTTATACATTTTATATTTATGAAAGATACAAATTTGATACTTTTAAAAGACATTTTACTAACAAAGTAACACTATTAAGTATTACTTTCTTAATACCAATAAAAAACAGATTTTTTTGTTTACATTACTTTTACAACAGACTTAATTGTAATGAAATATGACAACTGATATGTAATACACCAAATTTGTAGACGATTTGTAGTAAGTTATTGACTTTAACTGGAGAAATAACTAAACAAAGCCTTGGGGAATATCGTGGACTGGAACTATTTGTCAGCTCAAATATCAAATAATCAACAAGTGGTTTATTTTGATAAATGAAGGATTTTACAACAGATTTTTTAAGATTAAAACATGCAATATATAGTACGATGATCTTTGGAAAAACTTTCTGTTTTGACTAATGATTAAAGCAGTTGATTGAGCATGCAAATGTCAAAGGTTACAATGCAAGTGAAATGGAAAAAGCTTTAGCTTTTAAAGCCAATGGAAATTCCTTAGCAAGCGCTTGGGTACAGTGGGTATTCTAAATCCACGGGTGTGAATACCACTGTCCACCTGCAACTTGTGGAAATCCATTGTAGCTGGTTTAGTGACAGCTTGATCGATTGATCGTCTGATCGATTGACAGACGGACTGACCTCGTTGCTGAGTAGTGATTTGACTCCGTTGAACATGTTGCTCAGTTCGGCTAATCCTCTGCTGCTGATGCTGCTCTTGGGTGGAGTGAGAGTACTCCTGGGTGGAGTATTGCTCCTGATGTTGTTGCTGTTGCTGCTGGTACGGGTTCGGATTTTGTCGTTGCATTTTTAAATCGTTATATATCACTATATATCATTGGAAAAATGACAAACAAATCGAATGCAGTGGGAACTGCACTTAAATGAAAAAACACCTCTCGATCACTTTATATTTCTCTTTGATTTGCTTCTTCACTTTTATCTTTTAGATACTTAATACGAATATATATTTCGCTTCTTTATTGCTGAAATTGAATACAAAATTAGAAAAGACCATTAAATATTTGAATGCATTTTAACATTCACATTTATCACTGACAAATTTTCTGGTCACGCACACACTTGAAATATCTTGTTTTCTCATTTCTCGTTTCTTTTCTTTCCAATATATATATTTTTATATTTTCATTTATATATTTAAAGAAAGATTTCTTCATGTTGATCGTCACTATCACAGCATCTATCCTTCTTCATATTCATATACTTTGCCTGTGAGGCATTTTCGTGCTATTTTTAGCTCGAATTTTCACTACGACACACACACAATCACAGCTCTCATACACACACACACACACTGACACGGAGAGATACGAAGACGAACAGAAGTCGGTGGTATTATCTTCTTATTTTTCACAGGTCTATTTTTATAAATATAGATACGTGTTTTTCTTTCTGGTATTTCCATTAATGCGAAAACTCAATTGCAGTGTAGATTTTAGTGCACATTATCGTAGCTATTGCAGGCCTGTAATCCTTTGGCCAGAATTAGCCAGGATAATGCACGCAGTACACACAGCTGCTTGAGTTTCAGATATATCTAGATGTATCTATAAGATATATATCTATTTTTTGAACAGATCGCATATTCATATATTCTATCTATATGCACATCTCACACGAATTCACAGTCCATTCGTTAAATTGGGTGCGGACCCAACGATCCCAAAATCGAGGAGGATCGAACAAGCCAAGGGGGCGTAAGGGGGAGGGGAGCATTGCCGAATCACCCATCGCTTCACGACACGAAGCGACAACGAAGCGATCGTGTGGATCGTATGGGTTATTTTTAGATATTTAGCGCACTGAAAAATTCTTTCGGAATTTTTTTCAAAGTGGTTACGAAACCAAAACCGAAAATTTTCATCCAACAAATTATTCCTTTTTTCTTTATAAATTTTCACTGATTTTTCACACTGATCCTTACGTTACTGCGTTATCCTTTCGACGTTCTATATATGCTGCGACTATTATTCGTAAAAAAAACTCTATGCGAACTATACGGCGATATATATATACATTCGAATTTATATATATATATAGGTACCGATTATATATGTACTTCTTTTAAAATAGATCTATTTTCAAACTGTTTCAAGTCATAATCCCCGAGACTGAAACCAAGACGTCGATCGTTTGTGAGGTGCGAGCGAAGAATGACAAAATATCTTTGAGAATGCGATCAAATAGCTGCAACAAGGCACACGAATCCGAGAGATACAATGCTCGTGTGTGTGTGTGCTTGCTTCGGGTGCTACACTCGCTCCACACGAGATATTTTTGCACTTTCCACGCTGCTTGGAAAAACTCTGAGAGCACGATACGCTACACTCACTGTGGGGGGCATATGAGTGTTGTTGGGCACTTGTTTAATCTCTAAAACTGGCTCTACTGGTTGCATCTTTTTATAGACGACTCTAAACATTGCTGCTAAGTAGCTTAGAGATTAATATTACAACAGCAGTGAGTATGTACACGGTAACAAAAAAGAATGAAGTTTTATATACTAAGCTTTAAAAAAGTGTTCCATACTTAGTTCAGTAGTTCGAAATAAATCTAAGCTTAGCTTTCTTTCCAGTGTAGACGCCTTGGTCAATTTGTCTTCAAGTCTTCTTGGCTTTCCTCAGTTTGTCACAAGCAGCACATCACAGCTACCACGTAAGTCTGTACTTGCACCGGGTATGCTCTCTCAAACATACTTTTAGGACTGCTCTACCCAAAACCCAAACTGCTGTGTCTTTTCAAACATAACATATCTTATCTAGCGATCCATTTTTAAAAAGTTTGCCCAGCAATTTGGCTTTGAGAAAAACTTATGCTCTTTCTCTCTCGATCGCTGCTCGCTATGTTGTGTTTCGGCAAGTGTTCGGCTTTTGAGTAAGTTGGCTAAAAATATATTACGATTTATTTTTGACACGTATTTTTCAACGTTTTTTTTCAATGCAGAAGAAGAATTATAAAAAAGAAATTCTAGATACTGTCCAAAGTGAACACTAAAAAGTGCATTTAACTTAACTTTTGTTAAATGCAGTACACAATTAATTAAAGTTTAACATAAAAAGACGATTTCTTGGCTATATAAATCTGAATCACTGGAAAATTTCTTAGTTTTTGAAACACTTTTGAATTATTTGTATTCTTTCACCTTTCAAAATTTCCACACAATTTATTTGATTTGTCTAAAATTAAAAACACATACCACTAAAAATCTTGGCTCGCTGACCACATTCGAATAGATATAAACTGATTATTCATTTCGCGTCTTAATCATCGACCCAGTAGAAAGAAGAAGCAAAGGCAGAAGCAAAAAGAAGACGCCTTTGGCAATAAACTTTCCATTTTCTTTAGACGTTGTTATATAGTTTTGGGTTTATAGTCTGTAACAAATTGCAATCGACTTTAATTGCATTTTTGTTTTGGCCTTATAAGGCTGCTTATAGACTTGGCTTAGCCTTTGAGGGGCGCTCTATAAGGCTCTGAACACAGCGACCTGGTTGGCAATGGCTATAAGACCCGGTGCTAAAGAGCATATGAGGTAGCTTAAGATTGTGAGCAGTAAAAAATGTGTGAAGCAGTAAACAGATAAAAACAGAGACTAGAAGTGCTAAAGAGTTGCCAAATTTTATGTCTTTATGACAAGCAGATCCCATGGGTTTTAGACTACGGTCACGCCTCTTTCTTTCTTTCATACCCAAAGATACCCTCTATCTGATTTCAATGTAACTACGCGGCTATTTCCAGTCGACTCTACTCGACTTGCCCACTAGTTTCTTGTAATTTGTTGTTGGCCAACTATTTTGATTTTTTAATTGTTAACATGCTTGACGATTTTTGCGCGTTACAGTTACGAAATCATGCGAATCACAGTGCGGTGTAGAAGAACAACAGTTTTAAGCGGCAGCTGCAGGCAGACTGTCAGCAGTAGCAGATACAAATGTATCTACAAGTCAGCGGCAGAGCGATAAGCTAAGCAGGCAGTCAGCCAGTCAGTCAGACAGCCAGCATATCCCATCTGTCAAGTAGCTGAACAAGAACATTAGAGCACAGTTAGCCGGTTCTGCAAGATGAGCAGAAAGCCAGTAGATTGCAGCGATGCGCTTCAAAATGTATCTTTTAGCTGGTATCTTGTATCTTGTCAGCTGTGTGTGAGATTAGCGCACGCGTATCTTATCAGCCGTCTTAGCTGAAGATTTGCAAAAAACATTCGCCCAATTATGTCATTGGTTTGGCATGCTGTTGGCCAAACAAAATACGAAATAGCAACGAAATAACGCTTCATACTCTTGGTTTTAATTAGTATTATTAATCTTTTAGTGAATCATTAATAGGTAACAAGTAATTTATATAATTGCAAGAAAAGTAACTTAAAAAAAATTGTTTTTTGTTGTGTTTTGTTGGGTGTGTGTGTTTAGTTGCTCGTTAGTTAGTTGCCCATTGCTCAGTTGGAGAAGAAGTAGGAGAAGAAGGAGGGTAACTTCAATTTACTGCAAACAAGAAGAAGAATCAATTAAAAAACGTGAGGAATTTAACATTTTACACACGAATTTACACACATTTTGACGATGACAATGAGGATGAGCCGTTGGAATAAAAATAAAAGCGTATGAAATGAATGTGTTTCCAAAAACAAGCGACCCCAAGCAAAGCCTCTTAGCACCAGAAACATTTGTATCTTATTGCCACAAACATACACATACGCACACCCAATTGTTGCTGCTGCCTCAGAGAGTTGTGTTTTAATTCGGTTTTGCCGCTTGGCATCAAATTTCGCGACCACTGCAACCATTCAACAAACCCAGAAAACCGAAACGAAACGAAACGAAATAAAATGAAATGAAACTCAGCGAATTGTTGCTGTTTGCTTGTCGATTGCTGTTGCCTTTGAGGCAGCTTTGAGCTGCAAGCATCATGCTTCGAGCTGCGAATTGCGAGCTGCGGGTGTGGGTGCGGGCTGTGGCCGGGCTAAGCCCCAAGCTGCATGCCAAGCGGCAATTTAAGTATAAAATGTCCAAATGTGGTCGTTTTTCATATCAATTGTTTATGCGAGTACAGCAACAACAAATTAACAAAGCAAACGCATATGAACTTTAAATACGCTAACTAGAAGTTGGTGAAGTTCACTTCTTATTTTAATTGAAAGACTTTAAGTACAACAATGTAAATTGTAATTTATTCTTTAGCTACTTTAGCTTATAAAATTTCTCGCTTTGTTTTTTATGCTTTTCTTTACTTAGTTTATGACTGGCCCATATATAAAACTGATCTACATATATTTATAAAGATTTGTTACAAAAGTCTTTAAGAAATCATAATACTCCCTGTAAGTGTATGACAATTAGACACAAGACTCACTGGAGATGCCAAGATAGGCGACTCCTTATCCCTCCAACGCCCTCGCTCTCTCTCTCGCTGGCTCTCACTCCCTCCCTGTTACTCTATCTCTCTTTCTCACTCTTTCGCTGGCTGTAAATGAAAGTTGCAATGTGCTGCGATGCGGTGCGTGTGGTTGTAATCTATATTTAGTGATTTTACATGCGGTGCCTCAAAAGATATTCGAAATATGCTCGACACACTCTCACACACACACACATACACTGTTGTACATATATATATTGCTGTATTTGTGCCTAGGCACAGCCCATTTTGTAGCTAGCAATTTTCCAGATCGCTGATGGAAATTGTTGAATTGTTGAAACGAAAATGTTGTTGATGCATTAGTTTATGAATTACGACTAATCAAGTCTGTGCACGTCTTTGTTTAGTAAACAAAACTAAATCCAAAACCAAAAAGCAATAACAAAAAGCAATTAAACGTAGTCTAAACTAATTTATAGTTAGTTCCAGTTATAGTTTACCTGCTTGTGGCGTCTGCAATTGTGGCTCTTTGCTAAAGTCCGAGATGGAAACGGTTTTGGTGCTCACGTAACTGATCGACTCGATCGTAGTCTCCCATTTCTGAAAAGTATTGATTGTATCGCTGCGCAGAGCACGCGACGAATTCGTAGTGCCATTGTTGCCCTTCAGTGGCGTAGAGGAGCGCAGCGACATGGTCGATGTGGCCGAACCTAGAGAGGAGCTGCCCGGAGATTGGGAGGCGGTGGTCGAGGACGAAAAGGAGGCCGATTTGCGTAGAGGCGTCTTGTTGTTGTTAAGTGGCTCTTCAAACGATTGCTCCTTCTTGCTGTCTTCCTCCTCGGTAATGAGCAGACTCTCTGTCTGAGTTCCCTGATCTGCAGCAAGAGAAAGAAGAAACGGATGGGAGAACAGGTATTAGCATATTTTTAAGGATACCCATAAATTAGCTTGAGAACAAGATGAACACTCCCTCTTTACTTTGGCTCATACAGCGCACACCGTTACTTTAATTAATATTCTGGCTTTCTCTGAGGAATAAGCTATAACATTTACTATCGAAGTTTTTCTTTTAGTTATCCCAAAGTAAACGATGTGAGCTCACACGTCTTTTCTTCATACGCAGAGTTTGTAATAGTTTATTTTGTTGGTATTCCCATTCTATTTGGTTGTTGTTCATTTAAATGTTTGTGCTATTCAAATTTTAACAATTAGTTGGTTATTTACGAGCGCAGTTTTCGCACTTGAATGTTTGCAGAGAATTTGTGCGAATTTAGTTGATTTTGAATTTAATTTTAATGCTAGAAACTTGGCCCAAATTTCATTGAATGTGAAATGAAATGCTCAACTGTTTCTCAGTTTCGTAGTTTTCTTTATTTCCCCATTTTCTCTGCCCCTCTACCCCCTCTGTGTGCAGTGCATTTTCGCCATTGTTCGTTGCGATGTTTTTGCTAATTTACAGCGTGCGTATAAATAAATGTGTTGCCAAGATTTTGGCACTCGCTCTTTTTTATGCTACTCAGTTAGCTGGCAGGGTCAACGCGTGCCAGTTCGTGTATATGTATATGTGTCTATATAGTGTATATCTGAGTGTATAAAGACAGTCTGTCAACGAGGATTATGTAATTGAAATGAAATTGTATGCCTGGGATTTGAATTGAAATCTTTTTGTATATTCATTTCGTTGTTGATTTTGATGTTGATTTTGACTTTGATTTCATTTGATATTTTCTGCTGTTTTTCTGCTTCCCGTTCTAGATAATTAAAATATATAAGAAGACATTAAAAATTGTTGGCTATGCTTAAGTGAAATTGAAGTGCTAAAAGTTTTCTGGCACATTCCAATGCGATTTGCGTAGTTTTTCGCGATTAACTCGTCGATTTTCCCCGGGCTTCTGTTTTATTACATTATCAATGTGGGCGAGGAAATGAAAAATCTTGGGTTTGGGCAAAACAATTTAACGATGCGGGCAACTGCTGCGTATACTTAATATCAAATATTGTTGGCTTTTATCCACATCTATAAGTATCGAGCATATTGTGCCTTTAGGCAAATAATCATTAACCAAAAACACATATATGTATATACTCTCTACTCGTAATTATTTATGTGTCTTTTGAGCTAGCGACGTTGACACACACTCATGCGGAAATATCTTATTATTTATATGGGACAAGTGCCAGTATCTTCGTCTGTATTTGCATCTGTGTCTTTTTGTGGTCAGTTTTGTTGGCCAAAATGTGCAAATAATTCACATTGAGCACTCATTATCCTCGAACTGAAATAAAATACTCGCCACGTCGCAGTTATTAGATTGACATATTGCACAGGAAATGCCAAGCACAAAGACTGCGTTTTTGATGCAGACAGCAGACAGTCTCTCAAGTATTTATTTTCATAACTAATTTAAATTACTTAAACTAAGGAAAATAAATATGTCACAGCTTTATAAACAAAAGAATTCCTTGAATATTTCAAGTATTTATTTTCATAACTAATTTGGTTTTCGGAAACCTGAACAAAAACTAAATTAAATGTGTCACAACCTGAATCCAAAAGAATTCCTTCAGTACCAAATTTTCCTCACAATTTTCTTATTTAAAACCCTGTGCTTTAAAATTGCAAAGGTTCCTTAAGTTTGTCAATAAACAAATTTGCTTAGGAGGCAGACAAAGCTGGCGGTTTAGACAGGAGTAGTATGAAAACTTGTGAGATTTCTTCACTAAACAGTTCTAGTGATCAACTGTGTTTATGGTTTATGAGTACACGGTCTTTTGCAGTCGACTCCCCCAACAGTAGTTCTTCCAACTATATTCCCTAGAGGAATGTAGCATAACTGCATACACATAATGCTCCGCTCTACATTGATAGTTTCAGCTGGATTACAAGTTGGGATTGTTGGGAAAGGAGCCAGGAACGGGGTCAATAATGTTGAATTCAATTTTAAGTAGCAAAAGAACATTTTGTGTGAGTCGCGTTGAGTTCACTTTGATATTTTTAGAAATTGCCTAATTAATTTAGAAAAACCATAGAGTAAAAGTGAGATGAGAATGTTTGTATAGCTGCCTCATATTCATCACACAAAAATTCTATACGAATTTGCTCCCAAAACCGAGAGAGATTTAAATCTTTTGGTGGACACTTTTTGTATTTTATTTGTCTTGTGTTGAAAAACGCGTGGCAATAAAAATCGAGGCAAAATGTTCATTTTCGCAGAGCGTAAATCATTTTGCTTTCCTTTGGAAAAATTGTGAAACGTTTGGGTTTAGAAAACGAGTTGGAAATGGAAAACGCCTCGGGGAAAGCATTATGAAAACATTGTGTGATGTGTTTATACAAAATTGGCGAATGTGCCAAAAGAATGCTACACAAGGTCACAAAAGAGAGAAGTGAAACAAAAGCAAGTCAGTGGAAGAAAAACTTTAAGCAAAGTTGTGAAAATCTTTTTTATAAAGTTTGCAAATTTATGTTATGCATCGCATATAAGTTTGCGCAGAAAATGAGCATTTTAATGAATCATTTAAATACGAAAATTTAGCCATATGTTTGCAGCAGGCCACAACGAATTTAATTTATATTTTTGGTAGAAATTATCGCGCAATTATCGCACAATTTGGACAGCCTGCAGCTAGTAATAGACATTTGTAGAACTAATGATTCAGAGACTTTTTTTTACTAGCCTGAAAATTGCTGTAGTTGTCACTCAGTTGGCCTAATGACTCGGATAATTGGCCAAGAACGTGTGCAGATTGGCAGCCAAGAGAATTGTGTGTCACTTGCAAAAAATGTTTATTCGAATCAGCAGACTATAAATAGGTATTTAGACAGGTAAACCAATTTTTGGTCAGTGTCAAGGTCATTTTGGACTAGTTTTCAGTTTGACAGGCCTTAAAATTCGAGTCGAGACAGGTCGCAAAACGTTCGAAAAGTCTGTTTATGTCTGGTGTGTCTTTAATGTTTCAAATTATTTCAAATTGTTTCGAATTGTTTGCATATTGCGCGTTTGTTTTCAGCTCTTTTTCTTGGCAAAGAGCCGACAGTGAAAACTTTGAAAATTTTTAGAAAAATAGATAAATAAACATTGCTGAAAATGAAATAAATCATTTATGAGTAGCACACACAACACTCACACACACACACATGGATTCACTGTCGCTCTCTCTCTCTCACTCTTCGTTTCTTAGTTAAACAAACATTTGCCTTAGAAATTGTATACTATATTCTATTTGATGAAATATTATTCTAAATAATTCTACAACATGTTGAAGAAGAAGAAGAAAAACAACACTTGGATGTTCTCAACGAACCATCTGGCCAACTGCTAATTGGCTGACCCAATTTGAAGGTTTCTACTCTTAGCCATTTGACAAGTTGACCTCAAACAACAGAATATGCTGTCCACTCATCCATCTGTCCATCAATAATTCACGATTAATCATAAGTAAACCTTGTAGTTTATAAAGTGCATAAACAAAATGTTGAAAAATCTTTTTCCATTTGCACAATTTGTTTATTTTGTGCACATTAATCTCATTTGCTAGTTTTCACCAGATTTTAAATTGTATTAATTCATATTCAACGATCACTTGGCGCCATCTATCGTCAATAGTTTTTAAAAGAAATTTCCCACACAAATACTTGAAGAATTTATTACAAATTCCTTAATGTTTTTCGCTTAAAAAAATATATATACTCTCTTTGTCATGATCAACGATCAACTGGCGCCATCTAACGTCAGTTTCGAATTCGAAAAGAAAGCTTTTTCGCAGTAGTTGTCAAAAATTACACATAGAGGGCGCTCCAAAAACTTTGAACGAGTGAAAACTTTCGAAATCAGTTCGAAATTTTCCACTTTGAAAATTGAGAGTAAAAAAAAACTTTTGCATCGTTTCAAAATTTATTTATTATGATTTTTTTCGACAAAAACACAAGTAATACTATAGTCGCTTCGCTATAAACTTAGTCGAAGGCTGCGGCTAGTTAATGATCCCGTCGATCGAAGGATCCGTAGGATTGTGCAACACGTACAAAGAAATTAAAACGAAACTTGTACATTAAATAAATAAATGACACACAGAAAAAAGCTAAAACTTTGGCATGAAACAAATGATAGAAATAAATAAATATTGTAATATACGTATGATTAAATAGTTTGCTTAATATCTAAATCCACGATTTGTGCTCGAAACGTTCAAATTTCCGGTGGTGCTGGCCGCGCCCAGAGGATTTGCAGCGGTGCAAACGTAGCTGCCATTGTCGTCTGCAATCAAATGAATCAAAGTTTTGGGTTTAATGAGCAGTTCGAGTTACTGTCGTTGTTGTTGTTGCTGTTGGATTTACCCGGATATGCCTGAGGCAATGTTAAGCGGCACACGCCATTCCGGTATTCAATGTGATGATGGTTAGTTGGACTGGACTGCTCCAAATGGTTGCCATTGTGGGTCCAGTTAACCTGCGGCTGCGGATGCGCCTGGACAATGCACTCGAATCTCGCTGTTCCGCCCACGCCCACCGCTATATCTTTCAGGGGCTGCAGAGTAAGTGCAGTGCGGAGTTCAGTCCGGTCGAGTCGGGTTAAAAGACGGAAATAATAAGTTAGCTGTGCGATTCGGGTCAGGTTAATGACTCGAGCTTACCGTTATGAATAATGGCGGCCTTTGTGCCTGCTCATCGCGATTCAAATGGGCATTGACGGGCTCCGTATTGGGCAATTCCGGCACTAATGATGGTCAGAGAACCATTAGAAATTGCAGCTTAGCTTAGCTCAGGCATCCAGCCATCCATTAGTGGGATTAACACAGATTAACAGATACACAAACACAAGCAACGCAAGCCAATAACACAGCAAACAATTTTCACTTTAAACTTTTAAATTCAAATCTTCAAAGCACAAATTTAAAGCACAAACAACAACAAATGTGGCACGTGCTGCATGCAACAACGAGAACAACAAAAATCAACAAATTTCTTAAAATATTTTTTAAAATTTATGTATTTTTTTCTACCTAATAAAATTAAATCAGTTTGAAAAATTAGCTTAAAATTTAAACACAAACAGTCAAACTTGGGGTTAACTTTGAGTAACATGCACTTATTGAATGTGTATTAGCTAGAGAGGCACTTTAAGCATATCAAGTATACGCCACACATTGAGTATACGCAGTGTGTGTGCTTGGCAGCAGCAGGTGAATGACATGACAACAACGACAAACTGTGTCCTAGACTAAATGACAACATCGAGTAGCCGGCGACATATCCAGCCAGCAAAGCTTTAATCAGCTTATCATTCTTATCAGATTTTTTCAATCAATACCTGTGAGCACCAGTTGCTCGGGCGGCAGACGCGGTGCCTGTGCGTGCAAACGATCGAGATGAATGTCAAGTGTGTGACTGCTGGGCAGACTGTAGCGCTTGTGTGCGAAACGACCTTGACTTGGACTTGACCTCGTCCATGGGTGGGGCACAAAGCTGCTGCCACTGCCGCTGCCGCCGCTGCGACGACGCTGCGCTTCGCTGTCGGAGCAGTAGCCCGTGGTGCGTTCGTGCTGCACGGGAATCACAAGCTCATTGCCAGCGGCAAGTTTCAACGGATATGGCGAGTGTCGGCCATTTTTAGTGATCGGGACCGTTGTGGGAGTCCCCTTACTGTTCCACTGGCTGCTCACAAACCTGTGACCCTCGCCGGGAAAGAGTATGCCGAACTCGTAGCCAAAATCGTATTTGAAATAGATTAAACCGGTATTGGGATCGACGCATTTGGTGCCTGGATTATGTTTTTAGGGATTTGGTTTCTTTCTTTATACAAAAACTTATCGATAACATATGCAAATAAAAATAATAAAGGGGTTCCTCATGCGAATTTCAAATTGAATTTTTGTAACGCTGACAAAAACAGAGACAAGAGCAACAAGAAAATAAAACAAGTTTTTCAGGAGAAATATTAAAAAAGGAAATAATTTTTTATTTGGCCTCATTTCATTGAAAAATTATAGAAGTTAGTTGAAATCTGTAAAATGTTTCCCAGTGTTTTTCTTAAACACTTTCTAAAACTTATTTGAAGTTTTCTTGTTGCTACTTGTCAAAATTCTCATAGGGAATCTTTAGTAAGGGTATGCTTTTTGAGCTGTGGTTCTTTGGGAATTTTCTAGGTTAGTTTCAATGCACTCAAAGAAAAATTTCAATTTCAATCTGAACTTTCAAATACCAATTCAAAGGGGATTACTACAAAGCATAACATTTTAGAGTCGTACTCACCGTATTGTGAGACCCGAGATTCGTCCCTGTAGGCCTGCGGTTGGTTGCTGCCCTCGCTAGGAGCACGTCGAAAGCCGGGACGCAAACCAGTCGAGGTCTGCATGTCCCTGCTGACATCATCGATGAACTGATGCGACTTTTGTAGGAAAGTCGAATTCATGCGCTTGCCCTGACCCTCCGCCTGCTGCTGCAGCGAGGAATACCCATAACGTGGCAAACTGCCACGATTATCCAGCTGATCCTGTCCAAAATGCTGCTGTTGCTGTCTCATGCTGCTACTGCAGTTGCGATTCAGCGACTGAGTGCGATTTTGTGTGGTGATCGTGCTGCCACCGCGTTGCTCCTTCCTCAACGTATTTATGTCCACATGAATTTTGCTGGGCATTTCGGGACCACGATCGAATTCCATGGGGGACAGCACACGTTCGTAGGTGCGTGGCAAGCTGCAGGAACGACCACCGCCTTGTGGTGGTGCCACACGACGGTAGCCCTTGGTTAAACCATCGCCGTAGGGCGTCCACAGCGGCTGAATGCGAGCGGATTCCACTTCGCTCTCGTAATCGCTCTCGCGGAACTCGCCAGGTATAAACTTGGTGGGCGTGGCTGGCGGTGGCAAATTGCTGCGATTGTAGCTGCCCGCGGGGCTATAGGAGTAGGCCTCCATCGGTGGCTGTTGCTGCTGTTGATTGCTGTTATCGAAGTGAATTACTCGCTTCGTTTGCTGCATGTTGACAACGCGTTGGGAGCTCTCTGTGGACTCGTGCATCTGCATCACATTCTTGGTCTCGTGTGCCACCTTGGCAGTGTGCAGCGGTGCACCAGCCACCGCATTGTAGTACAACGTGGGCCGGCAGTTGGGTTGCTGTTGTTGTTGCTGCTGAGTTGCAGCTATGAATTTGGCTGCCACTGGTTTTGGCTTGAACACCTGTTGCGGTGGTGCTGCTGGCTGTTGCTGTTGTTGCTGGCTCTTCTTGTAGCTGCTTTCGGTTCTGATCTCGTGACGAATCTCCTTGCCAATCGGTTCAAATTTGGGCCTTGTATAGCTACCCAGTTCAGCTGGTTGCGGCTCAAATTCCATGGGAGAAGGTGTCACCACAACCACTGGGGATTTATGACCATTCGCTATGTTCGTTCTGGGCGTAGGAGTGGGTGGGAATACCACACGATAACCCTTAATTTCTGTATCGGATTCATTGGCCCGAGACACAGAACGGAAACGTTCATCGATTTCGCTGCTGTAATCACTGAATTCTGCTGCAGGCGTCTTGCGCTGCGCTGGCACTGGACTGGGCGTTATAAGGGGCGCGCCAGATGAACTATACTTGGTCTCGTGATGAGTGGAGCTGCTGCTGCTGTACTTGTAGTTCTGCGGAGGGTAAAGAAAGTTAGGATTAGTTATGTTTTTTTATAGGAATTGAAAAATAGTTCAAAAGTTTTAGAACAAAATTTAAGTCGAAAACATTCAGATGCATTAAACAGTTAAGATGCTCAAAGATTTAGCAAACAATGGGAAACACAACGAATAACTTGTATTAAAAACTGCAGTCGAGTGAGCCGACTGCAAAAGACCCTGTACTTATAACGAAGCTATTAAAAGAGAACAGAGTTTTTTATACTAAGCACTAAATTTAACTGACTACTCCTATTTAAGCTGCTTTATCGTATATAGTAAGCCGATCCGCCCAGTTATACTATATTCTGTTTAACGATTTAGAATAGCCCTGTACCAAAACTAGGGCAATATCTTGGCTAGAATTGGAAGTGCAAACGGACGTGGCTATATCGACTTGTTAATTCATGCTGATCAAGAGTATATATACATTATAAAGTCTGTTAAGCTTTCTTCTGCTTGTAGCTTACAAACCTAAATAGTACAGGGTCTAACAAGCTTTAACTTGAGCAAACGCAGGGTTAAAATGGCAAGCGATGATCTATAGATGTGAAAATCTCTGACTGAAGGAAAGAGAGAGTAAGAGAAAGGAAGAGAGTTAGGTGGAAGCGAGCGCATGACGATGGTTAGAGTAAAAGAGACACACACAGCGAGAGAGACATCAACATTTGCAGCTTTGCAGTGGAGTGGGAAAAATGAGGCAACTGCCCAAATTTCCCACGAGTGCAACACAAAATTTGGACAACGACAACGACAAGAAAACAACAATTAGATAAATAGTGTAATCGGTTATCGATTAATCTTAGCGAACCTTCGCCTCCTGACTGTAGCTAGACGAGTGATGCGATTGCTGTGACTGCTGTGGTTGCGATGGCTGCTGTGGTTGCTGCGGTGTGAAGTACAGCTGAGCTGGTGGCTCCCGCTGCAGATTGCTGGTTGGAGGTGGAGCACCAGGTGCTCCTGTGGTCGTTGAGGAGGATGATTTAGTCTCATAGAAGCTCGTCTCTGACTTGCGGTAACTAGAGTGCTCCTCGGTGTCGGCGGCATAGCCACTAGACTTGAATGACGACTCCATGTGGCTGCTGGCCGCCTGCTCCTGTCGTGCCCGATGTCCAGGCTCATCGGATTCGCTGCCGCTGTACTTGTAGCGATCACTCTCGTAGTCGCTTTCGTAGGCAGGTGCGCGGAGACTGCGCGTGGGCAGCACTGGCGGTGGTGGCCGGTAGGTGGCGCCGTTGGCCTTGGGCGGTGGTGTCAGCGTAGGCACCGAGTGGGGGAGCACCTTGCTAGGTCCCTGCATAAGATTCTGTTCCAGTTTCTGCTCCATGCTCTCAACCAGCGAATGACGACGCACTTGCTCCTGCTTGGGAGTAAAGCATATTTCGGGTGGTGTACCCGGCTCCAGTTCTATATTGACCACTCGGGTGACAGGGGGTGCAACGGGAGGTGCAATGCTTTTAGCCACCTGCTGCACCAGAAACGGAGCATTCAACTCTTTGGTGGGCGTTGCACTTGGTAATTTGGTCTGCTCCACGTCGCTCGAGTAGCCACTGGCACTGACACCACTTGGAGTCCACAGTTTGGACATGGCCACACCCTCGGCCGATGGTTTTGGAGATGGCGATCGCGTGTTTTGCTGTGCGGGCGTGGCCAAAACCGCCGCTGGACGCACCACTGGCTGTCCGTACTCGATTTTTACCTCCTTGGTGGTGGTGGTTTCATGCTGCACACTCTGCAGACTCATGGGTGGTGGAAAGACAGGCACACCGCCCTGGGGAGGTGTCTCTCTAGGCTGCACTTCCTCCAATATCTTGATTTTGTCCTGTATCAACGGTGTTCTAGGTGTTGCCACCTCCGATTTGGGTGTGTAACAAAATTCTGGTGGTGCTCCAGGTATGAGATTCATGCTTCTCAGCTCCTCCGCTAGGGTTTGGGCCTGTGGCTTACGCACCACTGTCTCCAGAGGCTTCTGGGCCAGTGGTTTTGGTCTTTGTGTGACCATTTCCTCATCCATTTTCTTGAAATACTCAAAGGAGGAGGACATTTTCTGTTCGTTGTGGCTGCTCTCGTATCTCGTATTGATCTGTGTTTGCATCTGCGGTGGTTGGTCAGTGGTACCCAACCCAAAGGGCGTGGCCACAATGGGCGTACAGGGCTTGGGTGGCACGGGCGGTGGTGGACCCGATTTGAAGGTGGTTTGTGTATCGGTTTGATCCATGCTGGCAGTGTTATTTATATTGTTGGTGGTGGTGGTGCTACTAGTAGTGGTGGCTGTTGTGGTTGTAGTGTCGTTGGTAGTGGCGGTGGGTGTCTTGGGTCGCGGTGTCAGCTCAGGTAGATCAAGATAGGTCGATTTGTGCTCTAGACGCATCGTTGCCTCGGTGGTGCAACGATGCTCAGTGATCACCTTCGACTCGGATAGACCATGCATATCATTGGCAGTGGTTGCATCGCTTTTTTGGATCTCAAACGACGCAGGCTCTACACTGAACTGATTCGGATTCTATATGATGATTTGAAGGGTTTATTTTGGTGGCAGGACAAATCAAGAAGTTGATTTAATGTTCATGTTTTATGATCAAAGCGAAACGAACAACGTCGAAATCATGAGAGAAAAGAATTCACAATATTTGTTTATTATAAATGATCAATCAAAATATAGCAAATATATATAGTAAATATATATAAAGTCAAGTCAACGTAACAAATTGAAAAGAAAGTAAGTAAATAGTATAAAGATCGATAAAGATTTAGATATAGTTAAAGATATAGATAGATAGCAGATGTAGGTGGGGATAGTTTTATAGATTGGTAGATTTATTCTGAGTTTTGCAGTCATGTGAGTAGTTTAGATATTGAGCACATGCAGACTTACTTCAGTTTTAAATTCACTCGAAGCGGGTGCTTCATAGATAATGGTCTTGACCACTTCCTGCATGCGTTCCGGCGACGGTTCGAGTATGGCACAGTCGGCAATACTCTTGGCCTCACCGCCAGCATTTGTTGCCTTTACCATGTACTTGCCAGAGTCGGAAGTTTGCGCTAAAAGTGGATTAAAAAGAATTTTATATTTAATTCTTCATAAAATTTACTTTAAATTTAGTTTACCTCGCTCAATGATCAGCCTGTAGGAGTTGCCCTGGGCAAGTAGACGATGTTCGGAGAGTCCTGCTTCCTTGAGGGGCTTGTCGTCCTTCAGCCAGGTAACTGTTGGCTCTGGCAATCCTGTCACCTCCACTTCCATTATCAATTTCTCACCTTTTTTGCTAACCTGCGCCTGCAGACGTCGACCAAAGACTGGCGGAAAGATGGTCTCTGTGGAGTCATAAGAAGACAGCAGAAGAATTGGTACACAGAAGAAGAAGAAATGAATCTCTGTAGTCTTTGCTGTGGACCATGTGTTGTGGTTTGTCTGTCATTGAAGCCACTTTCAATTTGAAAGCCACAACAGACGAACCACAGCAGCAGTTAATGTAAATAAATATAAACTCAATTATGTAGACCCTGTACTCAGAAAGTGTAAAGAGGTCCATAAGATTGGTCAAGCAGAAGATCAGACTTCTGAACTTTGTTGTTATACAGAATAATCAATTAGCTAATCAAATAAATTATTCCCAATTGAGTACAGGGTCTTTTGCAGTCGTCTTGCTCGCCTGTTGCCACCCCCTTTAGTTTTTCATTAGTATTATTCTTATGTTTTGTATGTCATTGCAACAGATCTTTAAGATCGCCAAATAATTTACTTGTACAGCCGTCGTCCGACATGCACAGCGATCAGCTTTAATGAGTAATTCGTGTAGACAGGCAGTAAAAATATATATACTATATATCTGCCATATACTATGTATAATCTCAAACAGATTTCAGGCAGAAAGAAACCACACAAGACGACAAATCTGTGAATAGAGTTCATTTAGGAAAACTTGTATTCTATGAAATTTACACAATCATTGCCCATTTTTCAGCCTTTTCTTTCTCCTCGTTTCCCCTTATGGTTGCGGGGGAAAAGCAAAAAATATTTATACAAATTTTGTGTAAGAACATTTTTGGCATTTGCTTTTCATTTTGCTTTTACTTTTGCGTTTTTCCCCATTTGGGGGCCATCATTTTCGAATATAAACAAAAGAAAACATAAGAAAATGATAAATGAAAACTGCAAAACGCCACCTAAAAACTCATCAATATGGCAAACTGGCGGCATTGACGTTTAAAGATCTATTGACGCCCCCGACAATGACACTTTAATGTTAACCCAACTGATTGATGGTCTACACAAACATTGACACACGATATAGGCCATATGCCCGACCCAATTTCTGTGTAGTTCTGGGAATTTGATTAAGTTCGCGATGGAAAGAATAATAAACATTGATTACGTTATGTGGGAAGATCTGGGGGAGGTTTTTTTAAGTAGTAACAAAGAATCAAGCGATTTTTTAATTTTTTAGCTAAAAAAACTTAAGTCAAAATCAATCTGAATAAATGTGGGACTATTCTGATTTGAAGAATGTAGTAGGAGGAATGGAGGAACCCACCGAACTGCCATAAATTCCATCCTACACATTTAAACATGTTAATTTTACTTACTTTTGACGACCAAATCGGCGGTGCTTGTGGATTGACCCACAGTATTCGAAGCGGTTACCGCATAACGTCCAGCATCTGCCACGCCCACCTCCTTGAGTTCAATGGTCACACGATTGCACTTGTTGGATATCTTGGTGTGAGCATTATCGAATAACTGATCGCCATTCTTCTCGACCTTGATCTCGGGTGATGGATAGCCATCGTAGATGGCCTCCATGCTCACATTGGCGCCCTGATCAACAATTTTACCCGTAAGTGGTGTGGTGAAACGCGGTGCAATCTCCTTGCGTAGCCGAGTAGGAGAATCGGGCAGAGAAGAAGCTCCGTTTGAGGATTGGACGAGTGTAAAGGACTTTTGCTGCATGCTAGGACTACTCATTTCCTTGCTCTTATGCAGCTCCTGGTAGTGATGGCTCTCAACAATTTCGGGTCGCTGTTGTCCCAGCTGCTTGAGTGACTGATCAATGTGGGCAGTGGAGTGATGTACTTCGGTTTGTGGCACATTACCCTCGTAGGAGTTAACCTGCGATGTAGATGTAGTGGTGAATGTTTGTTTCTTGATGGTCACTCGGGAGGATTCGGTATTGTGCTCCTGGGTCATTGTCTGAAGATCACTAGAAGCGGGCAGACCGCTGCCAATGATGTTGAGGAAGGCTACACAGGTGGCTTTGCCCGCTTCATTCTCGGCTACACAACTGATTTTGCCCACTGCGTCGTGGGTTAATTTCTGTATGGTGAGAACCTGACGATCTCCGCTTGTGGAAACCAAGAAATTGTGTCCATGCACGGGTTGATCATTGAAATACCAATGAACTTTGGGTGTCGGCTTACCCAGGACAATGCATTCAAACTTGACAACGTCATCGATCTGTGCCTGCTTGTCGCTGAAGAGCTCCTTGAACTCAGGACATACCTGACGCTCAACGATCTCCACCGAGGACTGACTGCCTCGACGATTCTCCGGCATGTTCACCGACTTGACAATCAAATGGGAAAAGCACTTGGCATCCCCGGCATTGTTGGACACCTTGACCGTGTAAACGCCCTTGTCATTGGCCTCCACATTGTTAAGAATCAGCTTGAAAATGCCCGCCTCCGGATTGGCTTGTGTAATCACACGATCATTCAGCTGCAGCTCCTTGTTGGTCAGATACCACTGGGCTCGCAGCGGTTGATCGCCACTGGCCTGTACCTCCAGCACTACCTGTTCTCCCTCATCGGCCAGGACATCTGAGAGCAGTCTCTCGAATTTTGGCTGCGTATCCTTGGGCAAGGATTGGCGCTCCGCTTGTGCTCGAGTCGCTGGCTCAGCCATGTTCAATGGTGTGACTTTTAGCTCACAACTGCTTGAGGTTTCACCCGCCGAATTGATGGCAACCACTTTATAGTTACCCGCATCCTCCTGATAAACTTCCTGTATGAACAGCGAACAGCGATCGCCCTGAAGATAGGAGGAAAAAGAGGTTCTTAATGATTACCCGACGGAAAAAGTTGACGCGATGTGTGATCCTACCTGGAAAAGCAGCTGAACGTCGGCGGATTCCTTGACAGGACGCTCGTTGTGATACCAAATAACCTCCGGCTCCGGTTGCCCCACAATCACACAGTCCAAACGGACGGGTTTTCCCTCAAACATGGAGACATCCTTGAGGGGCATGTGGACCGCAGGTCTAATAGGTTCAATATCACTGGCCATCTCCGAATCGGACGTCTCGTTTGGCAGACGACCCTTGACAATGATATTACAGCTGCTGTATGCCTCGCCAGCCAAATTCTTAGCACTCAACACGTAGGATCCGGCGTCGTTTGGATACGCTTGTGGGATTATTAGCGTAACGCGACCGTTTTCGTACTGAATGATGAGAAGTCGAAAAAAAATTATATGTGTTAACCACTGTCTGACTGACTGTGTGTGCGTATTCACCATGTGGTGAGTGAATGTGGTGAATATTCTGAACAGACGAGGCCGTTCTGTGTTGACTATTTCAGCTATTCAACTTTTGGTCAGGCTAATGCTTTCAATTTCAATTTGTGTCAGTCTATGTGCAAGTATGACGACTCTAAATACCCTGTAACCGGGTGGAAACTACATAAAGAGGGGGCTTGTAAGTCGAATAAAAAAAGATATGTTTATAATTTTTTAAAGACAATAAATTGGGGAAAGTATTGTATCTTTTCGAAGTAATATTAACTTTGGCACAACATAGATTACTGGGGAGTAAGTTGATCAAGGGTATCTTTCATTCGACTTTTTATGTAGACCACATAATTTTCACTTGTTTGCAATTTAATTTTCATTTTACACCCAACTCAAATTATATATGTTGTGGCGCGCGGATGTGCGATCACCGCCGAAGCCCGTTCACCTACCTCCAATCCCCCGAAAACGCAGAACTTTGCTATCTGATCCAATCCCTTTCCGCCGTAAACCGCTGTACGGTGAGCGCGTATCCGGCACAAAAGTCTTTAATACAATGTTTTATTTTATTTTGTTTTTCTCTCATATTTTCCACTGACGTGTTGTTTATTTTCCATGTGCGGAAAACTCACAGTGCCCGCCTTTGTTGTGGCCCCAAATTGCAGGAAGCGTCTACAAAGTGTACAGGTAGAGAAACAGGTGTTGTTCCAATAGAGCAACAATACTAATCGCATAATGGCACAATTACCAAATAGAATACTCAATTTTAAATCGTTTAATTGCGCAATGAGATCATGTTTTGGTTTGTCAAAAAAACTCAATTAAAAGTGCGCGGAGAAGGCAATGAAATCATTTTGCAGCACAGCCAAAAATCAGTTTTTCTTTTTCTTGATGAAAATCAAAATCAAATTTAAATATATAGTACATTTATATGTAGAAAAGATGTGTATATTGTAGCTATATGTGCATATATCCGTTGATGCGGCGCCCACAATAAACAAATTGCTTGACAGCGCCCACGATGTACCACGAACCACAAGAGATGAATCCACGAGTCCACGAAGAACCGCAGTGACTGTGGTGAATTGAATGCCCCAACAGATCACGGCTGGTTGCAACATTTAGTGCCTGTAATTTATAGTATTGCAAGTGCAACACTGCAAACGAGACGCCTCAATTGCCACGTAGTGTAGTGTACTATGCGTTGGCGTATTTTTAAAACATTTGCCTTGAATTCAATATTTGCTACATAGAGTATAATTCTGCATTAAAATTATTTTTGTGTACCCAGGCAGATGGGTAGTATAGGTCTGTTAAGAGATTTGAATGGAATAGACATAGCCGTAGGTCTGTCTTTCGAAAAACTATATCATATATGACTAGACTAGACTTCTGATTCTATATAAACTGCTACACATAAAACTGGAAAGTTTAACTAAATGTTTTCTACAGGGTATAAAGTTTTCCAAAGATAGTTTTTTCTTCTTTCTTTTTTTTGCAATCAAATCTATTTAATGATGCTAATGACGTACCCCCTTGCCACTATCTTAACCCCCTCTTTCCAGACCATTTCTATGGGACTACGCACTGCTGACGTCAGCAAAAAACATTTTCATTGAATATTGAATACTTTTTTTTTTGGAACTATTCGCCCGAGTCTCTCAAACGCCCACCACAACATGTTCCCTGATTCTTTTTTTGCTGGAATTGCAAAGATTGTTTATACACACACACAAACACTTCTGCATATATATGTAAACAGATATATACATATATAGTTATGTATAGAAATGTTGGAGATCGCGCCATCGGGGGAATTGTACTCTGTGCAATTTTTATTCGCAATTTGCGTATTTTCCCAAAGGAATCACGCATGGAACAGATTTTAACAAGTAAAATTGGAAGCAGATATAGAATAAATTTGCACATAAGAGACTAAGAAGTCTGGAGATGAATAATTGCTAGGAAAATTATAGTTGAAGAAAAGTCTAACGATGGGAAGATTATGATTCTATTAAATTTTCAGACAGAGATACAAAGTATTTAAATTTTCTGTCGGTGTTGCGTTTCTATGATAATGAAAGCTTGATTAATCAGTTGAAAATGTAAACTTTTCTACTGGGTTATTGCCTAATTTAATCAGTTACATTTTCTAAAGACTTTCGGCAGTTTGAAATGTATCTTTTCAAACCATTTTGTCTTCTTTTAACTTCCAGTCTGACATTTCGTAAATTTCTTTCTTCCGACTACTCACTTTTAGATCGCGAGGTTGAAAGGGTTTTCCATTGTGCAGCCAGTAGACATCGGGTCGGGGAATGCCAGTCACTAGCGCCTCCAGTTTGATCTTCTGTCCAACTCTTGCCATTGCATTCTGCAGCGGCATCTTGAAGCAGGGCAGCTCTGTGGGCTCCAGTGCTATAGAAAGAAACAAGTCACAAATTTATAACATAGAATTTTAGTTGAAAGTTTGTTCAGACTTACGCTCCACAATGAGACTAGCTGAACAGTGTTCAATGCCCGCGGGATTTGAGGCACTGCAAGTGTAGACTGCGTCATCCTCGAGAAACACTTCATCAAAACGCAAATTGGCCTCGCCATTATTATAGCTGATGACATAATCCGGCGAGTCGTCAATGCATTTGTCGTTTTTGAACCACTGTACAGTGGGCAGAGGAACACCACTCACAACACATGAGAACTGGAAGGAGGTGCCTAAAAAGAGTGATTTAAATGAGGAGTAGTTAAGAATAAGTATACAGACAATCTTATACGGAAGAAACGTTTTCCCAAATCCTATTATATCATAACAAATCTTCTTACCTTCAGTGGCTTTGCCGCTCTCAAGGAATCGCACAATGCGTGGCGCCACCAGCTGCAGCTCGGCAGCATTTTCGCGCACCGTCAAGGTGGCATTAGTGTCACAGGTGCCCACCAGATTGGAGGCACGACAGCTGAAGCGAGCGGTATCGGCGGCAAATGTTTCCTCGATCACCAGACGGCAGATGCCCTTGTCGCAGCTGGTCTTGTAGTCGGCGTGGCTCTGAATGCTGATGCCATCCTTGAACCACTCAACAGTGGGCTCCGGAGTTCCAGTTACTTCACACTCGAAGACAAAACGATCTCCCTCACGAGTCAACGCATCTTTCAGAGGGCGCACGAAGAGGGGCGAAGCATAACGCAGCTCGGTGAAGATCTGATTCACCTGAATGTCCTTGCGTATGTTCTCGGTGACTATGCGCTGCTGATCTACCTGATCGCGCAGTGTTTGTAGACGCGTTATTTCCTCCCGCTGAATGCGAGCTTCCTCCTCACGTTTTTGTCTCGATTCTTCTTCACGTTTTTGCCTGGTTTCCTCTTCTCGCTTTAGGCGGATTTCTTCCTCCCGCTTAAGGCGTATATCCTCCTCGCGCTTGGTGTGCAGACGTGCCTCCTCTTCACGCAGCATCTGCAGACGCAGCTCCTCTTCGCGCTTGGCAATATCTCTCAGCGTTTGAATGCGTTGCTCCTCCTCGCGTGCAGCTTGCTCCCGAGCTTGCTGCTCTCTGGCTGCCTGTTCTCTTACTGCTTGGAGACGTGCCTCCTCCTCTCGCACAGCCTGCTCCCGCAAAGACAGCTGCCTGGCTGCCAGTTCCCTTTGCGCCTGCTCAATGGCCGCCTGTTGACGCTGTGTCTGCAAACGTGTTTGTTCCTCTCTCGCAATTCTCTCCCTTGTCTCCGCTTCTCTCATGGCTTGATCTCTCTCCGCCTGATCACGTGCCTCTCGCTCACGCTGCTCTCGCTGGCGCTGCTCCTGCTTCAACCGCTCGATGACTATGTTTATGTCCATCTTCAGCTTTATAAACGATTGGAAAATATTCATCACATCGTTGTAGAGTGTGGACACTTTGCTCATGTCGTGGGCACACTGCGAGGCGCTATCCAGCTTAGAACGCAGCGCCGTCTCCCGACTTGTCACATACTTTTCAATGTCGTTGACCAGATTGGAGGCCTCCACGGGATCCCGCAGATAGGGCACCTTGCTAGAGACGCTATTGTAGAAGTAGCTGATCTCACGGTACTCGGCATCGATCTGAAAGGAGTAGGGAGTGATTAGTAAAGAGACTCAAAAGCAAAAGAGTCAGGCTTCTTTCTAGTCTCGGGTAGAGAGATCTTACATGGTTACTGATCAAAATTCCCAGACTCATTCGATACTTAGGATCATAACTTTTTGTTTACCTTTTCGACCACCTCGAAGAATTCGTTGGCCTGATTGAGGCTCTTTCGTTTGTGCTTCACTTGCTCCTTGAAGCTCTGCCATTTGTCGTTTAGTTTGCGCAGCTCGTCCTTCACATAGGATTCACTTTCCGGATTGCTGATCAGAAGCTGTTGGCTCGTCGTCTCGGTGAACTTTTCGATGCGTTTCTCGAGCAGCTTTTCGTTGGGAGGGGAGTGGGGAAAAACAGGAAACAAAAAGCAGAAAAGTGAGTGAAAAAAGTGTGCCAAAAATATCAGAGCTAGCATCTCAGTTTCTGTCTAATTAACCCATTAAAAGAGCACAGCTAAAACAAATGTCTGGGCGAATAAACACACACACATACAGGGAGTGTGTGCAGCAAGTGCAGCGGGGGGAAAAACATAACAACTTAAAAGATACTTTTGTATCTACAGCTACAAGTGAAAAAATCCATAAAAACCAAAAATTGAGAACGTCAAAAGCAATTTATAACAGCAAATGCGCAGCTAAGAGCACTGCAACCAAGTGTGGCAAGCGTTTAAATTTGTATCTCACAGAACGTATCTGTATCTGTAACTCATATAGCGTGTGTATCTGTATCTTCTGCTGTATCTGTAGCACTGCACACTAGATGTATTTCTCAAAGTTTTTAATTACAAACTAACGACAGCTGCCGCTGTCCATTCCAAACGCCGCTGACAGCATTTTGAAAGTTGATTTTTTTTTATTTTGTGTTTTCAAAAAAGAAATAAAAAAAAAAATATATATCTCAACGGTTTTTGGAAATTTTGATGAATGTGCCGTGGCTGCTGCCCAAAAAAAAAAAAGTGAGCGCACTGTGACCACCCAAAAGGGCCAATATACACATGCACTGCAAGAAATTGGGTGTAAAGTTTGCAATTCTATCAAGTGACTACCTCGACCGTTGGCGCTGTTTGGCCCCAGCGTCGTTGATGTCGCGTTGATTTCAACATTTTGGGCATTGAACTCTAGAAAATTAGTTGAAATTAAATAGGAGAAAACTACGATCAAAAGTCTATAGGGAAAGGGTAAAGAAAAGGTATATTTTGGCAAGCCAAAGATGCGATACTCTTGCAGATATGTTCCTTTTATACCAAGTTTATACTGAATTTTTGTTCCTATACTATTATATAGCACTCATTTTTACACAGATAATAAGTTAGCTCTCATATTGAGACTAATTTGATTAGAAGCAGACAGACATGGGATTTTTACCCATCGACCCTTACTTTTATCGACTTTAATTGATTACAAACTTTATGACTGTATTTAAAAACCCTCTGCAAGGGTATAAATCCATCCAGATTCGCCTCTGTTCTCCCTAAAAGGTCACTCACCTCTATGGTACGTTCAAAGTACTCGAATGCCAACGACGTGGTCTTCGCTGCCGCCAGACTATCCACACTCTGTCCATTAATATCGTTTAATTGTTTGCTTACGCTATCCAGACTGCGATCGATGTCATCGAGATCGTTGCGAAATTGTTCGATCTTCTCGAGACGTTCCAGGGATGACATTCTGGCACTGCTGTTGGACTCGAAGTGAATGCGTAGATTTTCCAACAACTTTAAAATGCGATCAGTGTCGATTTCGCGTGCGATCGGTGGCTCCAAGACACGCACACGATCGATCAGCAGTTCGGATTGTGTGATTAACGATCTAAATTTATCCATGCACTGATCACGGAATTTCTCATGCTCGGCAATGGTGCGCTCCACGCCCGATGATCCCGTTGCCGTTCCAACTCCCGGTGCCGATCCCATTCCCGAAGTCATTCCCGTTCGTGCAAAATAAGCGTCGATCTCTTGACGCAACTGCACAATATTCTCGAGAAATTGCAGTACACTCTCCAACAAGTTGCGGTAATCGTATTTGATGCCATCCAGCTTCGCCTTTAGCATACGCAAATTGTTGATCACCTGCTCGATCTTGGACAGCGATTGCTGATCCTTTGTCTGTATGCTCAACGTGGTTTGTATGCGTTGTTGTATCTCCTCCTGCGCTCGCTCAATGTCCTTGGTGACCAGTGAGAGCTTCTCTCGCGTTGTGGTCAGCAGCTGCTGCGAGTCCAAACTGGAGGTGCTAAACACCGGATACAGCTGGGTGTCCACCTGGGTGCTCTTGGCCACAGTCTGCGAGAGGAGAGGGAGAGAAGTGAGTTAAGTGAGTTTCCTACAGTCGACTTCCCTGCCCTTCGAACTGCTTTCCTCTCAGGAATGTAACTTCAACTAGATTTTATTTCTGTTTCATGTCACTTACCTCCTCGTTATCACTCATGACTTTTTCAAGCAAATACTCGACTTGACGCTTTTCCTGTATATTTGTTGTCCAGTTTTCCAAACTGCTCGTGACGTCGATTTGCCTCGCACTGAAACCGTTCAAAGTGTCTTCCACTGCCTGCACTGAGGATTTCGTCTCGAGATATGGATCCACAATCTGTTTGTTTAAAAATAGCATAAGTTTTTCTGTGTTTTTTCTATTTTTCTCTTATTTTTATTTAGTTTTATTTTTTCTTTGGTTTTGTGGATTTTTTGTGATTTGCGTTTTGCCTTTTTGGTTTGAAGTGTTTGGCTGACAAGTTGGAAAATTCGTGGAAAAGCGCGTGGCACGTGGCACGCATCTGACTGCCACCAGGGTCTGTCGCCTTCTGTCTTCGGTCTTGTGGCTCGAAAAGAGTCCAGAGATGACACCACAGTCAGTTCTCTATCCCTTTCTTTCTCTTACTCTCTACCTCTCTCCCTATCTCTGACTATTGCCTGCTTTTATTTATGGACTCAACTCAACTCACCAGTCGCGACTCGAGGCGCGTTGGCAGCCAAGCGAATTTTCTAATTTCGAATTTTCTTTTACCCCTACTCCACCCCTATCCCCTTTCCCCGCTCCTCGTTTTCCCCTTTGCTTCAGCTGTTGTCTCTTAGCTGATATATGTTTATGGCCAAAACCAAAATCATATTGTTTGCAATTTATGTGCCAGCTTTTGGCCAGACCCCCAGACAAAATGAAGTTACAGCTGCAATCATTGGAAAACGAAATATCTTCGCCTCAGGTGCAAAATATAGTCGTAAAACTATTGCAACTTAAAACAGCAATAATCATAGATTGACTTATTACATAGTGGGTTCAGTGAAGTTGGCAAAACAGGTAAAAGAAATAAGGCTAAGAAGGAAATTCTTCAAGTTCACAGCTGTAATTTGATATGAAGTTTAAGGGGCGTTTGATTGCGATTAGATTTTAAAGTGGAGTTAAGCGGAAGAAAGGGCATAACAAGTATACTACCTCAAAGCTTCTCAATGAGTAGTTAAGAAGCACTTCTGATATTGGTTAATGCTACTAGTCTACCAGATCTAGTCACTTGCAAAGCCTAGAATCGGTCTATTTCCCTATAGTACCTAATGACTTAAGCTCGCATATTCCCTCCCAACAATGTCATCGACATATTTAACCAGTTTTGTGGCAAATTAAGCATAAACAAAGCAGTGACAACTGTGTCGATTGTGTTTTCGCAGATGTGAATTTAAAAATAGCAAACGTTGCAAAATTTGTTGAAGCAAATTTGATGAGTCTGAACTGGTCTAGTCTCGTCTGGTTCGTTGGTCGCTCTCGGTCTGGTCTGGAAGTGACAGATTTGAGGGACAGCGGCAAATGTGCAAAGCTGTCAGCAGCTGACACTAGCGGTTAGTAAACTATAAACTAAATCAGAAACTAAAACAAAAACATGCAAAGCGCAGAGAATTCCAAGCTGAGTCAGGGGAGTTGAAATGGATTGGATGATTGAGTCAAATACAAAGTAGATACCGACTTTCGAGTTGATGAATCTCATTCCGGATGACTTGAGTTCGGCATAGGAGACGACAATGTTGGCCCAGGTGGCCTTAAGGAACTGCAGCTTGTGCTCATCTGGTGTCTGCTGCAGTTGACGCTGCATGTGATCCAGTTGACTAGAGAGCTCGTTGGCCTGTTCGAAGAACTCGATGAGCAATGAAACATAATCCACGCGTTTGAGGACCAAGTCCTTCAGCTCAATCCAATGTTTGTGCAGTGACTCTGCCTTGGAGTCCACATCGTAGCGTTGCTGTGGACTCAATGACTCAAGGTGTTGTTTAATAGACTCCAACAGCAGATTGATCAGCTCGCCTTTGATCTGAGGGAGTAAAAAGAGTCAGAGGTTGTATAAAGAAGTGAGGATTCCCTCTCCCTACCTCCAAATCCTGCATGAGTTCGTGATGCTGCAGCAGAAACTGTTTGGCCTGAGACAGATTACGTCCCATATTCGTGCTCTGCTGTAGCTGCAGTTGTCCAGACGCACGCAGCCAGGCGAGCAGCTCATTGTGTTGCGAGAGAAACTCGGACAGCGCACGCTGCACACGTTCATGATCCTCGCTGCTGTTGGCACAGATACCCTCGATGTAGGCCTTACGATTCTCCAGCTCGTCGAGCACCCGCTTAATTCCCTGTGTCTCCGGCTGAGTGCGTCCCACTTCGTCCAGAATGCTGTAGCCCAGTCGCAAGGGTTCCTCAGTGAAATTGCGCACATCTCGCGAGACTTTGGCGAACATCGCATAACTCTCGGGGGAATTCGCTGGCAGTTTGACACTGGCCAACTCTAATTCCAGCTTTTCGAGCACACTCAGCGTGTGCTCTGCCTTGGCAAAGAAATCGCGTGACTGTTGTAGCCAATGTTCACGTTGATCCACCAGATCCAGGTGCTCCGTGCAGCCACTGAGTATGGCGTAGGCTCGGGCACACGCCTCCTCTCCGGCAAAGTGGCCTGAGGCCTGTACCTTCTCCTTGGCGCGTGTGATCTTCAGGGCGCGATCGCGCAGGAGTAGAGCCTTTAAGTAGAGGAAAAAAAGAAAGGAATTATAGAAAACTTTTAACATTTTTAAAATCATGCATAAGCGAGTTATTTATGTTAGTAATAAGCTAAATGTTCGAGCCAAGAAAAAGGCTAGAATTAAATGGAAAAAGTATTCCTACAATACCCCCGAAGAGTAACAGAAACCACTCTCACCTGTGACTTCCACTCGCGGTATCTGCTCAGCGTCTGATTAGCAGAGTGCTCGCACTCTCCCAAACTGTACATGGAGTTGAGCTCGTGTCTCGCCTGCTGTAGAGCAGCTTCTAGCTCGATTAGCTCGCGTCCTAGCAGCTTCAACGCCAGACACTGCTCTAGTTGAGTCTTCCTGGTCTGCCAGGCCAACTCAAGCGCATTCCTACGATCGTGCAACGCCTCAAGCCACTGCTGTACCTGATGCACCGCTCTGGTGGCATCTCGTTTGATGTGCTCCGGTCGCGTATCCAGTGTCTCGAGTTTTTCCAGCTCCTGGAGCTGGGCCAACAGCTCGTTGCCATCCTTCAGAGCAGCCATGACACCCGTTAACATATCGATCCTCAGCTGCTTGAATTTGTTGAGGAATTCCTGAACCCCTGAGACTTCTGTAGGCAACGCGGACTCGCTGCAGGCGTGCTCCAGTTGGTCCATTCGCCGAAAGCACAGTGTCATCTTGTCATGGAACTGTGTGCATAAGTGCAGAATATGCTGTCGATCCTGCAGCAGATTGAGTATGTCCTGCCAGATGATGTTTAGTGTGTCCGCCATGGCGTTGACCAGCTCCGAACTGATCCTTTTGCTGGCCAACAACTTGTCGGCCTTCTGTACAAACTCCTCCATGGGCCCAGGCAGATTCTAAGCGCAATTAAATTAATTTTATTGTGAGCGATTGAGGAGTATTCAGTGGGATTATTACCTGTAGATTACGCAGTGTTTCATCGTGTTCTCTTTGCATTTGCAGCGACTCATCAAAGTTGTCGCCCAAGGCGGTAATCTTTGGCTCCAATTCCACCACTTTGATGTAAATCTTCTCGGGACTCTGTGAAGGAATTTTGGTTAGAAGAAATTAAGGCAGTTCCTAAATAAGGTGTCCTAAAAACATGAAGTTTACCAAGAGATAATTCA
The DNA here is from genome assembly GCA_035047505.1 of Drosophila parthenogenetica. Lineage (NCBI taxonomy): Eukaryota > Metazoa > Arthropoda > Insecta > Diptera > Drosophilidae > Drosophila > Drosophila parthenogenetica. The sequence goes on from JAWNPM010000070.1 coordinate 858,836, forward strand.
CGGATTTCAGTAGGTTGAAGGAGGAGGGGGATAAGGCAGAAAAGCTCTTTAATTAAGACAAGTTACATCCAGTTTTAAAAAAAAAGATACCAAACTAATCCTAAAATCTTGTTTTAATCAAACCAAACTCTTTTTTTTTCAAAATAAACTATAAGTTTTACCGAGTTAAAGAAATGAATTCCAACTGCTGTTTTTAGAACACTTTTATGCCCCTAGGTTTGATCAGCTTAACACCCTCTAGTAACAGTAGCTCTTTTCTGCTGCTTAAAAGGGCTTGTCCTCTGTAGATTTGAGTCTTGACTTTGAATTCTTCCGAGTCACGTTTGAGGTTTCTGCTGCTGCGTTCTCATTCATGAAACTTGTCGCTGACATTGTCCATGATCTTGTGGTGTGGAAACCTGCTTCCAAGACGATAAATGCTGCACAGCAGCTTCTAATTTTGGTAGTCAAAGAGAAGAAGAAAAACAACAAAAACAACACTAAGGAGAACAACAACAATTCATGCTACTCTGTGAAAAGTCTGCAATGAAGGTCAGCATTGACTTTATATGGAAATGGCATCCGTTAGATTTTTCCTGTTGGGATGCACGCGTGTGTTGATATGCCTGTCTCACTCCCCCATTGCCCCTCTCTCTCCTACATTGATCTCCCCACCTTCAGCTCCCCTGCCTCTCTCTCTTTCCACTTACATATTTGGCCAGAGTTATGTGGTTCTTGTCGCAGCGAAACAGAGAACTTCTATTCAGTGAAAGCCTCTCTACCTACCTCCCTCCCCCCCTCTCGCCCCTTTTCACTCGTTACTGCCACATTTTAAGTAGCATCTGCCACACATGAAATACTTAAGTTAAATTCCATGTGAGCGTCAATTTGATTCGACGATCACGAAAAAAAAAGAAGAAAACTCAAATATGTTTTCCCAATCGCTTGGCATTTAAACAAGCTGGAAAATGCATTCTAAGGCATCACGAAAATATAATACACTCACAGCAAAATCTTTAAGAGTGTATTATACTTAAGAACAAAACTTTATAAGAAGAAAGTAAACTTTAACAGACTTTTTAGTAACAAGAAGTAATATTTAAACTATTTAATATTATGACTATAAGATATAGACGTTTAAATTCAATATAAGTTTTAAAAAAATGTTCTTGTGTTTACATATGTGTATCATATATCGTCACATAGTTAAAATACTCCACTGTTAGGGTGCATTTAAACCCAACGCATCGTTTAACTACTTCGTAGTCATTTGAAGACGCCTATTAAATTGATCTTTAATTTGTTTGCTGAGGGAAAACCGTCACAAAGTCAAAGAGGGCACCATTAGTAAGGGCTGCAGTGGTGAGTGTCGACCGTAAAAGACCCTGTACTCTTTTTGGAGAAACAATATGAGAACTGACTACTCTATTTTGGTAAATACATAGTTTCGGCAGATCGCAGCTGCTCATTAGACCTCCTTACTCTTTTTGACTACAGGGTCTTTTATGGACAGCTGCTTCCCAAGCCCCAAAGTTTTCATGTTTGATGACGAGTTTGAAATTGTTCAAGATCAAAGTTAATGACAGTAATCAATCAATTATAATGTAAAGTAATAACCGGGCTATTAGACGATTAAACCAAAGGCCTCGTGGGCCTTCAAACTATAGAAGTTGATTCAGATGCGATCAGAGTTGAATTTTGAGTTTTGCATATTAAAATTCATAAACGAGTACACTCATGAGTGCTCACTACTCACTACTCACTCGTGTAACGGACTGTGTGCCAAATGTGTGGAATCACGTCACTGTCGTCTAACTGAAATTTGAACCATATATGGCTATGACATCACTATAAGCAGCCAGACCATAACTAACTATTCGAATAACACTCACATTAATGCTCCATGCTCCATGTGAATAATAGTATTCACATTCACATTCATTGCGAAACTTTTGAATCATATTTCAAGTGGACAGTTTGTGTAATAAATAAACGAGAGACGGAAGTTAAAGACGATCAAGTCAGAAGAAAAAGACGAAGAAGTGAGTGGTAAATAGGATCTAAAAACGATCCGATCGATGATATAATGCCCTCCCTGAAGGCAACAAAGTTCTAGACACACACATGTATGGATAGCTTACCCTGTGTGTGTATGTGAAGTAGTGCTGACAAATTACAGGGGCTAACTAGTTAGTTTAAAGGCTAGAAATAGCTAAAATGGTATTAAAATTAAACAGTGTAATGATTTTTAAACGCTAGGTAATACAAAAATACCACTTAAGTATTTAAAGTATTACACAAAACAATAAGAAACTGGCCAAAGTATTTTTCTAGCTATTAGCATTTTACAACACTATGCTGCGTTTCTGAAATCTAGCTAGAAATTGGCTAAAGAGGCAGCGCTGCCGTGGGGCGCTTAGCCTCAAACACGTTTTAGGCGTTTATGTTTTTGTTTTTATATTGTTTTTGTTGTTTTTTGTGTGTTTTTTTAAATTAATACTTTGTGGCAGCGCGAGCAGAACACGATTTCGATATAAAATTACCTTGGCGTTGTTATCGCTTTGTATGAAATCATTGAGCGTTTCTTTTTCTCCTCCTGCTTCTTCTTCTACTTTTTGTTTTATTGGAGCGCTCTTTCATTACGCCTCATTGTGGTTGCTGTTGTTGTTTCTGGCTGATTGAGGATTTTGTTTAAAGTGTGGGCGTTGTGCTGATTTTATAGAAAGAGTTGCGCGTTTTCGCGATTTTGCGATTTACTTCTGCCAATTGACAGTAATCAAACAACGATTGGCAAATTCTTGACACGCGACACTAATTGGCGTGGCTTTTACCAATCTGAGTATTAACCGTTATGCGCAGCGTTGCCACTAAGTTGACATTGAAAATTATCTGCAGCGTCACTAAAGGAAGTCTGGCAGTTCTGACACTTGAAACTTTTGCCTAGATCATTCAGTGTCTGATTATGACAATTATCCTTAGTTTTGTGCATAGCAGTCAGCTTTCTGACCACCTGCTGGCTGCATCCCAATAGGCAACACTGTTTTTTCTCAGAACAAAGCGAAATGTGAAAAGCGCGTCGCGAATTTTGTTTGGTGTGAAAAACGTATTTGCAATTAAGTTTGCACGCGACAAAGTTGTGTCTATTGCATGTCAATTAAGTTGGTCTATTGAAAAAACATAAATCAAACATTATAAAGGCAAACACACACTAGCAAACCCCCAACGTGTGCTTGGGCGTGTGAACATAACCTCAATGGCGTGGTCCGAAAATGTTTAAACAAATAGACAAATACTATAAAAAACGAATTAGCATTAACCGTGCACTGTTAGTGTGAGTGTGAATTGATAGAGAGCAAATAAAATTGATAGATTGAGCATATGTGAATATGCAAATCAATGTACACATGCATATTGTGTGCTTGTGTGTGTGTGCGTCGCTTGGAGTCGCTTCGTACGCCGTCGTGTTGTTGCTGCTGTAATTTTAATGCTCTGCCGCGTTCTGCTGCTCTACGCTGCGCTGCTCTGTCGATCATATTAGTTGAGTGACGCAAGCTGCGCGTTACACGCATGCAGCTGCCATACAAACAAATGTAGAGCATTCGTCTTGTCTCGTAGCCCGGTCCAACTTGACTTTGTTGTGTCATAAAATCGAAGCGTTTTTATTTTCCTTTTTTGTTTTTGTGATTTGTAGTGTTTTTTTTTTTGCCTTTTTGTTTTTGTGAATTGTGCTGTGCTTGTTGTTGTTGGTGCTTTCTTTGCATTGCGCCAACTTAATGATCTAACAAAGGTTAATGCGCGTCGTTTGCCTGTGATGTCAGAATTTTGAGTTTCTATAAATAATTCGACGAGTGCTGCTAAGTTAAACAATTTGTATGTGCGTGTGTGTGTTCAGGTATCATTTACATACAAGTGCATGTGAATAAGTTTTAGTTGCTTTTATTTTGTAATTAAAAACAGGTCGGTTTCAATGAATATTTTTAAAATTTTAATTTGAAGCACAGTGGGTCTAAATAGATGTGGCAGGCTCAAGATAAAGAAGATTTAAATTAAATACTTATGAAAAACTTTATGCTTTTACACGCTGCTACTAAGAAGGTTAAGAACTTAGCAGGTGTGTGCTGCTAATTAATTTTATTGAATTTCGCATTAAATTCTCATTTTTATTAGCTAAATTTAACTGTTTTTACTTCTTTTTACAATTTGTATTTAATTCCCTTTTTATTATTTTTTCCCCTTTAAATTTTGAGCTTATAATTTTATGGCTTTGTATTTTATGTTTATGTTAACATAAAGTTGGACATTTATTTACAAATGTTTCCTTGCTTACATTTGTTTATTAATACTTTTTATATGTAATTTTATAAATTTTGTGTTTCTTTCGTTAAAATTAATATTTTTTTTATTTTATAACTTAATGTTCACTATTGTCCTGTCTCTACAACTGCTGCCAGCTTTTCTTTTGCCCAACAAAAAGTAAAAACGCGAAAATTATGAGCGAGCAGCAGACAATCGCGAATTGCGAACTGCGAATCGGCAATCGAATGCAATTTAAATTTCAATTTAATTCGCCGCCAAGCGATAGATAATTTCTATAATTGTTTGTACAAATTGCTAACCACGAACAGCTGCCATTGAGAGAGTAAAGTGAGTCAACGGCATGAAGCCAAAAAAGCCGCATAGTCCACAATTTCCACCGTTTCCACAGTTTTCCACAGTTGCCACAACGACGACTTTCATTGAGCGTTTATCGGCAAATATCAGTTTTCATGTAAACATGCAATACATTTCGCATCTCCCAATTCGCAGTGCAATCCGCAGTCCAGTCTGCAATGTCCCAGTCCGAAATACGAAAGTGGTGCCATTTTAGCCAATTAATAGCTGAATTTGGCAATTAATTACATATAGCTTTCTTAAATTCGGCAAATCAGCTTTAAAACTTATAATTTTTTTAGTACTGTTAACTATCTTTCAGTCTAGAACTCTATGGAGATGTAATTTAAGCCAATTTATTGCTATATTTGACAACAGAAAATATTAATTAAAGCATAAAAGAGGCAAATTTCAAAATTTATCTCAATTTAGGGTTATGTTTATGGCTTTTATAGGTGCTTTAAGCTATAAATGGCTTTAAATTAGTTCAAAACCAATTTGTGTCTAGTTAACAAAACTGTTGGCGGCATTTACGTCATAATTTGTGGTTTAAGGTGTTCAATTAACTACTGCTAAAATTTGTTTATAGTCACTTTCAAGCTATTTTGGCTATTAAAGAGCTGGCAGCACTGAGTCCATTGAAACGTGCTTCTCGCTGGTAATTACAGCAGCTGCATCGCTTTTCTGCTCCTTTTGGCCAATAGATAACAGTCCACGGCCAAGTTTTGGGCCTGGACAGCAGCACACTCCGTTGGCCTGGCTCTGACTTTGGCTGACTCTGACTTCGATTATCAATCAGTGCGTGCCAAAACTGTTTTGTCAGTTAACGTTAAGTAGAAGCCGCATTAAGTCCAGCCAAATAGTGGTAGTTGGCAGTTGGTAGTTTGCAGTTGGAACCTGGCCAAGACCCAAGACCGGCTTGAATGCATTTTACCAACTTTTTAAAAGCAGAATACATTATTTTTCCCCCTTCTCCTTTTTTTTCTTTTTATGCATGCCAAGACATGTTGACAACATGCAGCGCCACCTATCGGTGTGACTGCTACAACGTGTTAGGGATGGAAAACAACTTATGCTAATGCAAACTGGCAACTTTCAAGTGATTCCAGTCATAGAAGTTGCAGTCAGGGACTCGAAAAGATATTCAACTAGGTAGTTTACTCTGTTAATTTATTTGCTGAACTTAAAACTATTTGTGGAGAGTGAAACTTTAGATAAGATAAGTTTCTCTATGACATTTGTTAGATGGCAATCAAAGACAGTATCATTAATTGCTATATGAAAGCTATCTTTCAGATACATTGAAGAAGTTAAGTTACAAAATGATACAGTAAATAAATATTTCATTGATAAGTTTATAAAACCTTAGTAAGCACTAATCTCAAAACCTTTCTTCCATTCTATAACTTTAAACCGAATTTTCGTAATGTTCTCCAGTTTTTAGCACTCCACTTTATGGATTTATTGGAACTCCATTCCCAACTGTAAAGAATTCCAAATTCTTGTCAAATGTACTTGATTTTTATGGAACATGAAAATAGCGTAAAGAAGTTTACACAAAGTTTACGCTGCCTCGTATATCTTTTTGGTATAATTGAGCTGCAAATCACAGCTTAGAATCACTGGGCAATAAATCACAGTGACAACAAGGCATGCTGTGATTTTACATGCCGTCTGCAGCCCTGGTCCAAAAGCGGTGGTGGAGGAGAGGGCAGGAGAAGAAAAGCGCAGCATTTTCATGCGTAAATTTATGTGGCTGGCAAGCGTCGTAAACATTTTACTCTCTGTCTCCCTCTTTCATTCTCTGTCTCTTTCTTAACTTGGCCAACACGGCTTTCTTTTGACCAAAACCTCGTTGCAAACTTGGCTTAAACATTGGCTCTGCCTTTTGGCGTCTTTTGCGCAGCTGCAGACGTATCTTGCACCCACGCCAATGCCCCAAAGCGACGTCACATAACTAATGCCAAAAGTATCTTTGTATCTGTATCTGAATGCCTAAGTGTGTGTGTGCAATTTATGAGTGAAAATCCCAAGAAATTGCCATAAATTCAATTAGTGCTGCCTGCGCTTCGATTGCAAATCAGAGCATATCACAAGAAAACAGATCTTGTAAGATCTCTCAGTTCAAGAAACTCGGGAAAACTCGGAACACTCGGAAAAGCTGGAAAAGCAGGTCGACTTTCCGCACCAGTTACCCCCGAGCATACTCCAAACATTAGTTTGCTTTTAATTAAGATTAATTTTAGATACAGTTTTGCACATTAGTTTCAATTATGGAGGTGTCTGTCTGTCCGGTCGCTACTTCCCCACCCATTCCATCTCTGGCACGCTTCAAAAAATTCCAAACTTGAATCTTTTGAAGTCTTTTTTTTCTTGGTCTGTTTGTTTTGGCCTTTTAATGACTGAAAGACGAAAGACTGCCCCAAATCCAGCCGTAAAGAATTTAACGTTAAATTGTATTAGATACATTTGTGTGTATGTGAGTGTGTATGTGTGTGTGGCAACTATTTTCAGTCTGGGAAATAATTGACATGAATTTCCACAGACCTTCAATGAGATTGATGCGTTGCCCAAGAGTTACATGTGTCTTGGCCCAATGCTCGTTTATTAGCCAAGATTTGGGCCAACAAATAAGAAAGATACATATGCTGAAAGCATTTTTATGCCAAAAGCAGTTTTCCGCTACTAAAACTTTCCCAATCCAAGCACTTGAGATGGAAACACTCGAAAAAGAGTTTAATTTTTATCTGAAAGCTGGAAAAACTTTGACAAATTCTGAATAAATGTTTTCGAATATTTGCATAGTTGTTTATACAAGCACTGAAACTGTAACTGAAAACTTTAATCTTTGCTCTTTTTCAAGTGCTTCCGTTTCCCCGCTCCCCACTACCCGCCCACTTTCCAGCTTAGCATAACAATAACAAAAGAAAAGCAACAAAAACAAAAACATAACAATAACAAAACTGAGCTCATCGAAAACAATGTAAATATCTTTTAAAAAAATATACATATTTGTATTTGTATCCGTATCTGTATCTGTGAAGTAGAAGAATTGTATCTTCATCTGTTTGTACTTTTTATTCATATCTGTTTTCGTTTACGCTTACGTTTCTTTCAGCTAATTTGTTTACCTGTGTTTATTTTCAACACTTTAGAGCGAACGAGCGAGAGAAAGAGAGCGCTGCAACAGGTGAGTCCAAAAACAAATCAATTAAATGCATAAATTGTTCTAAAAGTGCTACCATTTAACTATATATCGTATATATACACTATCTTCTGTACGACTTTGCGTATATTTTTAAAATATTGTTTGAAAAACGTGTTGAAAACTGGGAAACAAAATGTTTTTTGCGTTCTGACTCATCGAGGGGAGAAATTTGTACAAAATGCTAAAAATCTGTGAGGAAAAAGAAACTGAAAACTGAAAAAAAAAAAGACTTAAATCAAATCGAATGCCAAACACATGTGAAGTGCCCAAAATGTGGCACAAAGTGGCCAAAATTTCAATGAGTTTTCGGCACAGTGAGTTGAATGAACAAAATACGCGCTAAAATGTGCAGAGAAAACCAGTAGGAAAGTTTGTAAAAATGGGAACACGACTCGTGAAGTCCCTGTTTGGGTTGTGCTAAAAGAATTATTTACTGGGATGAAAAATTCTAGTGCTAAAGACTGAATCAGTGCTCTTCAGTTGACGCTTTAAATTCAAAAGGTTTATGTCTAAAAATGTATAACTTAGAAATTTGTAAACACCCCTTTGAGCTACTCATGTACAGGGACTCGAAAAAATTGCCTGTTGTGCCATAAACCTTCTTTGCATCGTCTATAATTATTGAAGTTTACGTTGTTCGTTTTGTTGTTGTCTGGGGCACGAAACTTGTAGCGCTTCCATTTCTCAATCTTTCAATCTAAATCTCAAGTTCAGGCCACAGATTGTCAGATTGTCAGCTTCAAGTTTGCTTACGCATGTATCTCATTGATTCTTCTCCCCTTTTTTTTCTGCTGCTCTTGGTTGTCCCCTCTTCTTTTAGCCGTTTTTTCTGTGTCTTCTTGCTTTTGTGGTTAGACACTTTTAGTATTTTTGTGAATTTTATTCTTTATTGTTTTTGCTGTTGTTGCTTTTTGTGGGCAGGTAGCAGCTGCGTCTAATTGCCAAAAAGTATCTTGAAGATACATTTCTCTTGTCACGTTAGAACGCGCACGTTCTGTGGCTTTGACTCTGTCTGATGTCAGACAACCTTGAACCTTTTGTTTTTGTTTCAAGCACACACATGTACGCACTTACACACACACACACAATTTATAACTACTATCAACAACTTTTGCTTTCGTTATTTTGAGCTCTCAATGTGCTAATTGGCACGGAAATTGTATTAAAGCCGGTTTAAACAGCCAAAAAATAACCAGTTTTTTTATTTTGAGTATTAGAAAATACTTAAAATACAACAATAAAATTATAAATCAAATACTCGATTTCTATAGGCAAAAATCGGTATTCAAAGTGAAACAGTTGGAAAACAGTTCAGCTTAAAAACGGCAGTCAAAGCCAAGTTCAAGCTGCAGTTATAATAAGTTTTTTTAAACAGATTTATTTATAGAATTTACGGTATGGAAATTTTGAAAATCATGTACCCAGCCAAGCGGAAAATATTGCAAAAGTTTTTATGTTGCTGTACCAAAAATAAATTAACACATGTTTTAGCCAATTTTGTGTATTGTTTCATCTCTAAAATGCTAAACAATTTTCTAGTTATGCAACTGGTAATTAATTTTGTAAAGTATTGAAATGATTCAGAAATGTTTCTTATAGGAAATTATATGGCTAAAGAAGAACCAATTTGAGACCTAAATTTCCATTTTAAAATATTTTTTAAAAGTTTTAAAGAATTAAGAATTTATATAGACAGTGTTAGCTGAACTTTTTCTTTGACTTTGCAAAATTGAAGTGCAAACAGTGACTGCAAAAAGGAGTTATCTCTTGGTTATCTAATAACTATGTTGCATGTTTGAGTGGAACGAAGGAAGGTAGAAGAAGAGTGTAACAGAAAGAAGAAGAACTCACTTGCAAGAGCGCTATCACCAGTTGAATCGGTCCACAGCGTACGACAACGGTGCCAATGGTTGTGGCTCTCAGGGGCGTAGTCGGAGGGGGGTGGTGTTGCCGATGGGGGCTGTGGGAGGAGGTGGAGGGAGCCAGACTTGGCGTTGGCGATGTGGATGATGACATTGTTGCTGAATAATTGAAGGCGTCTAGTTGTGACTGCGACGCAGACTGAGCATGAGCCTGTTGTTGTTGTTGTTGTTGCTGTTGTTGGTGCTGGCGATTCGAGGAGCTGGCCGAGTAGAGTGAAGACATCGATGAGTCTAACGCTTGGCGACGTTCCATGTTTGCTGCCTGCCAAGTGTTGTTGTGGTTGTTGTTGTCGGTAGAGTGTTGAGTGTTGTTGTTGTTGCTGTTGCTGTTGTCGGCTTAGCGGCTACGTGTTGTGTGTGTTTTTGATTTTTCTTCTTTTTTTTCTGCTGCTGCTGTGTATTTTGCGTGGGCGTCGTTTAATCTTTTCCCGTTTAGTTTTCTTTTGTTTTTATGTTTTCGCTTCTTCTTCCCTCAATTGTTGTGCATTTTGTTTTGTTTTCGTTTCTTTTTGTGTATGTTTTCTAAGCTCTACAACATAAATAATTGTGCATTGCACTATTGTTAAATTTGTCGCTTATTTAAAGTTGTTTGAATTTGTTGTATTTTAAGTGTTTTGTTTGATTTCGTTGTTCGTTTGGTTTTTCGCGAATTTTCCTCGAGCTTTTCGTTTGTCGCACACGCTATCAATGCTGGCGATCGTCTGACGGAGCAAAAAAAAAAAAAACACTCGCAACACATTGCATAGAATTGAGAATCCATAGAGAGAGCGATTCCCAGAGAGATTCTGCGCGAGAATTTCGGTGAGAAATAGAACAATATTGCAAATAAATCGACTATGACTTCATGCCTTGCGTTTTTCTGTTCTTCCTCTTGCTACTCGTTTTTATTATTGTACACTAAAAGCACAACAATGTCCATTTAGCTGTATTTTGTAGTATATATAGATTTCTATAGCTCTCTCGCATCTTTTTGTACATTGACTTGAGCTACTTGTCTTCTGCTAACAAGAAGGTATTTTAAAATATGATGTTGATTGGCATGAAGACAGTTTTTGATAGGAAAACTTTTAGATAGTTTCAGAAAATAAATATTTTACCCAAAACACTGAACAGTAGGCCAACTTGGCTCAACTACTTCAGTTTGGCTCAATCAGGAAAAGTCTGAAGCTTTTTAAGCTTTGTTAACAATATAAACTTTTCTTACATGTTTCTTATACAGGGTCTTTTGCAGTCTGTTGACTAGCAAGTAGCCTTTTCTACTAGTTTTTCCTTTGATGCGTGACTGCACGCGGCGATCTTTGCTCTCAGTGCCCAGTTCGCTGTTGTCTTTTGATGACAACGCCTCGAATTTAGCGCTATTTTTGTGATCAAACTCAGTTCTCAATTCTCTATGCTCAATTCTCAGTTTATCTATGCTCGATTCTCTGTTCTCTCTCTATTTAAATAGCCCAAATTTCGAGGCGGATGTGCGTCAGGCTAATCATTAGGTTTGTATCTTTGAGATGCGAAATACGTGAGACGTGAGATACATGTGCCAATTGTTGCATGCCTCTAACCTTTTGGCCATGTTAGTATGTTATGGCTTTGTCTCGAACAAAAATCAATTGCAACTGTTTTCGACTTGCCAGCGAAATTTATGGCAGCTTCTAATTTATTTTTGAAATATTACACATACGCAATGTGTTCTCCCCACCTCTTGCCCAAATAATATGAGTGTGTATGTGTGTATGCGTCCGGCTGTGGCATTAGGTAATTTCTTTATATTCTTCTATTTTCCTCTCAGTATTTTCAATTGAAATTTTTTGACTTTAATAGCGATTCTCGTTTTTGGGGCATTGTAAACTATTTGAAACTGAATTGTTCTTTTCGGGCACGTTTCTAAATATAGGCGGACATTATAAAAGTTTATACCAAGCAAATGGTTCCTGGAAATGGGGCGTGGCTGCCACAAGTTTTGGCTGCATGCCTTAAACGGTTTTTCAACATAGTCGCCAAGCAATTGTCGCCAGAAAGTCAAGAGTTTTTGGAAATTTGTATGAAATTTTAATATTAAAATTAATGTTCTTTATATTCTGCTTAATAAACTATTACTTTTTTAAGTGTCCAAAATTTTTAATTATTTATTTTTATTAGTTTATGCTAGAAGCATTCTTTGAACTTTGTTATTTAAACACATTTTGGCTGTGTGTTTGTTTTTAAATATATATCTATTTCTATATGGCATTTTTCTTCAACATTTCGGTGTCATTAGTAAATATAAATATATTTAATCTATATGTTTTGTGTCGTCGCGAAAACCAAAAACAAAAACCAAACAAATCAGAAAACTTGACAAAACTAGAACACAACAAATTTTCTAAAATATTTGCATATTATATATGTTGTTTTGTGTCTTTTTGTATTTATTTTTTAAATAGTTTTGTGTAGTATATTTTATATTTAGGTAATTTATCTTGCATTCAATGTCGTTAGCCGCTAATTTATTGTGTCTCTTTTGGTAAGCGTCACAAAACAAATTCATTTACATTTCTATGTCAAATTTTGCATTATTCAAAAACATTATTCGCACATATTAATCAGAGATGTTTAAACGGTGTGTGAGAGCGGAAAGGAGAGAGTTAAACGCGCGCACGCCGCGTGCCCAACAACCGAACGACGCGAACTTCGAACAAGACTGAAAAACGTTTCGCAGAATTTAAAGCGGCATTAACCCGAAGGCAGCGAACGCCGATCACTCGGGTGGTCTCGGGTGGCTGGTTGGGCTGATCAGACTGGCACTCGGATGGCTCGATCGTGTGTAGTGCAAGAAGAGAGCAGTAGAGCATAAGCAGCGCCTGAATCGTCACCCGTTTCGCTTAGCTTGGTCTTTTGGCTGCAGAGCAAAGTCAAGTTACGCGCCAAAGAGTTACAGGGTGTGCAATTGTGATCAAGTTTGATAGCACTAGCCAAATAGATATTTATACCGTTGAAAGTAAACAAACTGCTAAGATCGATAGTTAAGAAAATTGTTATGTTCTCTGTCCATTCCTTTCATGTTTTGCTTATTTTTTCGGGACTTTACGTCTTTTATAGCCACATGTTGTCATCACTGACGTCTGCCTTTTCTAGTTAGTCACTTTACCGTTTCGCTCAGCTTGCAGCTCATTTTATCAGCGCTCAAAGTTAACCGGCGAGCTTAACCGTTTCGCTCGCGACGCTCTTTGAGCTCAGTACGCAAAGCCGGCTGACTGCTAGGCAGAGTGCCAAGGAGGGAGAGTGGGGGAGACGGTGTTCTGCGGGTGACGACATAAATAAACAAGTGCTCTTGGCATTCGTTGCGTCGTTAATTCATGATTTCAATTTTTAATGCCCTGCGCCGACAACAACAACCAAAACAACAACAACAACAAAGATTTCTCAAGTATAGCTTGTACTTTAATAACAGACACAGAGCGAAGAGTCAACAACAACAACAACGATAACAACAACAACGAGCGCTGCAACCTGACTGACATCGTGTCTTAATAGAATGCAACAGGCTGCCGCCCGCATTCAAAAGTCAGCCCACTCTGACTCCCTTCCCTTTTGCTCTCCGCACCCCTCTCTCTTTCTGTGCTCCTGCCCCTTTCATTTGCTTCACCCCTTTAGCTGTTTCTAGCTTTTTCCCGCCACTTGAGCGCTTCAAAATGCGTGTGGCAGGCAACGCTCGACTGCTGATCGCAACTCAGATGTTTTCTGTAGATTGGAATGGGGAGTGTACGAGGGGTAGGGGAACTATCAGGAGGTGGAGTGAAAAAATCTGCAGTTCGTGCCGTTCGTGTTGCCGCCTTTTGCTTCCAATCAATGTTTCTGTTATTATTTTGCAGCCTATCAACGAACACGAAAAAAATTTATTGAATTATATTTTCAGCGACGTCGTCGTTGTTGTTGTTGTTTCTTCATCGTATGCTGCTTCTTCTTCTTTCTCTTGGTTTGGTCAGTCACGAAATGTCGGCAAAAGTGGCGGCAATTTGATTTGATTGCTGCTCTGGCGCTTAACTCAAAAGAGCAGGTTTATAAGTGTAAACACACACACACACACACACACATACATTTGTCACTCATTTACTCACACACACACATGCACAATTTATAACAATTTTTATTGAGATTAATGTGACATTTTGAGTGGCTTGTTAATCATGCCAAAGAGAGCGAGGGGGAGTTAGTGTTTGACGGAGAGGGAGAGAGAAAGTGAGAACTCCCATCACACCATAATTGACATCACTTAAAGTTTAGGAACACCCGCAGTTACACACTCGCACGCATCTGCCAATTGAGCGGTTGTGAGTGCTTAAAATAAACCCGCTGAGCTGCACAAGGGTTAAGCGCACGCATTTAAAACTGCCGCCTATAATTATGCAACTCTTTTTGTGCTCACGCAAACTTACTCAAAATTTAAAGTTTTCTCAATTCCACTTATTGTTTTTAGCTAAAATAAGATATATTTGTGCTATTTTGTGACTCAGTTGTGACTTATAAAATTGAATCAAATGTTTAAAAATAATTTAAACAAATTGCAGGCAAAGTTTGTTCAAAAATATTAAATTAATTAATAATAAAATGTTCTAAAAAAACAGGGAAATTAAATAATATTAATTATTAATAAATACATATGAATCTTTAAGGGGATTTAATATAAAATGTTGATGGGAAATGTTGTAGGAATTCTCAAATTAGGCGCAATAAATTATAATAATTTTTAGATTAAACTAGATTAACTCATAAATAAATTAAAATAAAACATGCAAATTTCTACTGCAATAAAAGCAGAAAAAATCGAAACAAAATAATTTTTAGCTCGTGAGCTAAAGTGGCGAAAATAGAAGCGAATTTAAATAAATTAGAGAAAAATAATCTGCCAGAGATTTTTGCAATTTTTGGCAAGAAAACAAACAAAATAGAAAACAATTAACGGTAAAAACGGCAAAGCAAATGGCGCAGTTTAATTAGGCGGGTTATGTTTTCGGGGGGCGTGTCCCTGGTCCCCAGTCAGTCCCCAGTTCGCTCAGAGAAATCCCTTGATCGTTTGTTTCGTTATATTCTCGTAATATTTGCTGCGACGCCAAGCCGCAGCTGGTGGCGGCAGCGCTGGTGGGAGCGACGTCGACGTCGGCGTTGTCTTCTGTTCGTTGTTAGTTGCAGCAGCACAGAACTGAGCAGAACTCACCTCTGGCGTGACGGCCGTAGAAACACCAGGTAGAAATTCAGTTCTGATCAAATTGGAATCCAATCCATAAGCTTCTAGTTCACTATCCGATTCGATGGGTTGCTGCACTTCCGGTGTAGGCGTTACGCTCTGACTATGCAGTTCGGCCACGCCCACCACACTGTCCTGATCATCGTCATCGCCGGGTAGCAGTGGCGGCTGTTGTGCCGAGAAATAACTCATCTCGGAGCTGTCGAAAGACATGTTCACTGGAGATTGTGGAATTTCGGGTATCTCAAAGTTGCTAAGTGTCGAATCATCGGCCTCGTCAAAGGAATTCTTGGCGGAACCAATGTAGGAGGCCGTCTGGAAGGAGGACGAGTGCGAATTGGGCGTAAAGTTGCCTTCAGAGGCGGTGGCAAACGAATCATCCTCCGTAGAGCGCGATTGCCAGTCCTGAAAAAATGGGAGAATTAGTTGGAAGCCAGTACAGGGAGGTAAGTAAACTTTATTTAAGAAATTACCTCGCTACCCATTGTGTTGCCCAGTTTCTTGGAGATGTCCACGTCTCCGCCGTTGCAGTCTCTGATCACAGCATCCAGGGACTCGGCGACCTCGGCAATTGCAGTTAGTTTATGGGAAATGGCGGCACAGGCCAATTCGTTACTACCAGTGGGCGTGACGCTGACTGTGGTTGGGGAGGACTCTCCCGCGCTGCCGGCACTGACTGCGCTGCCCGCGCTGCTGTTGCGTCCGCTGTCGTGAAGCGGACTCGGATTTCCCAGGGGACTGTCGAAGGGCAGCTCATCGGGAATAATGCTGAAATCGAATGATTGTAAATTTGGTTTATCGGCTGTTGAATCCTGGGAGGCGGTGCGTGAGTGCGACGGTGTGGCATCTTCATTATCCGTATAATCACTTTGTGGATAAGTTTCACTATCGTTTCGTATCAAAGCCTTGATCTTGGCCAGACTCTGTTGCTCCTGCTCTTGATTATGCTCCAGTGGCAGCTCATCTTCCTCGAGAATATCCTCGGGAATGTCTCGCTCTATGGAGGCTTTTGCTATTTTTGTTTTTACACTCGATGTGCTGGCTGTATCATCATCATCTTCCTCCAACTCGTCCTCATCTGGCAATTTGCTGCTCAAGCTGATCGCATCGAGCAGTTGGGAGAGTTCTTGTGTGGATTTACTAAGACTTCCATTTAGATCCTCCTCCTCGCTGGCCAAAGGAGCGGGATTTTCAGTCCTGACCTGATCGGGATTTCCCTCTGTTTGTTCCTGCTCCTCTGTCACCACAATTGTGGGCAGCTCTTCAGCTTTGGATTTGGCAAATATATTGCGAAATCTGGCAAACATTTTGTTCCTGAACAATGTATAAATTTCCCGCCTTCTCCGGAAATCTCGCGTTTGACGCAAAAGTTAAACACGCGTTTGGCAAGTGGCCAGTGAATTTATTATTTGATGAATTACTACTCAAAGTACACGTAATTATCCAAAGGATCAACACACTTAAATTTGAATAGACTCTAAACGGAAAACTTGTCGCTATAATTAACACACACACACACACGATTTCCCACTGTGACCCACTTGTTGTTGTGATTTTTCCAGCGGGAAAAGATCTTTCTATATGTATGATCAAATATATATACAGCGATTGCCGGCTGTTTTCATTTACTTGACAACTTGACAGTTGCCACACTATATAGACATGAGTGTATATATATAAATACTATATTTTATATATATTTGTGGGTTTATAACAATTCGAGCGACGATTTTTCTTCCCCGTCGAGCAGCAAACGAAACGCGCTGGATCACGCACCGAAATAGACTGACGGATTCAGAGATTTCTGAAAACTTGGCGGCACTTTTCCGACTGGTATACCCTGTAGTAAGGGGACAAGGGCGGTCTGGTTTAAAAGTAAGTGGAGGGAGTAGTATGTTTCCACTAGTAAATTGTAATGATTCTCTTCATTGGTCATTACCTTTTCCTATTGAATCGAAATAAGTTGAGTTTTATTCGTAGTTTTTGCTTAAGTCCCTAATTTTAACTGCTACATTAATGCTTCTTTGCTTTGTAGTTGATTACAGGGTGTCTGCTAGTCGTTTATTGTGCTACGATGTCTATTTTATGTCAGCTTTTATTTTAGTTTTAAGCGCCACGTTCTTTGGTGAAATATTTGAGTGGTTTTTCCGCCCTTATCGCTGATTTCACTCAGCCATCTGCCGCAAAATTAATTTGATAAATACAGGGTGATCCATTGAGCTTTTAGTAGTTGATATATGCTTTTGAAGCGAGTGTAACTGCGTAGCGTATTCTCCTATTTGTGTTTGAATCGAAGATTTTGCCTTTTTGCTGCGTAGAATTCTCCCACCGCACTCACACACTAGTCCCAGCGCTTTCTCTAGAGAATCGGTTAGTTCTTAACTCACCTCTTGCCCGTAAGTGCGTCCAGCACAAACGGTTCCTTCAAACGCTTTTTGAGCAGACGACCCAGTCGGACCATGCGACCCACTTCCACCAAGAGTTGCTCCCTGGCCACCAGATGGCGTTGCAGTCGTGCACCAAGGCCACCACCGCCGCTGGCAGAAAGTTCAGTCGCTGCATCGATGTCAGCGTCGGCATCAGCGTCGCTGCTTATGCCACTGCTGCTGCGATTGTGCTGCTGTCGCTGTTGCTGCTGCAGCTGCGTGGCAAGTTCATGGCTGAGCAGAGGTCGTAGGTCACGCAGCTGCCTGTAATAGGCCTCCACACTGCGATGAAAGACAGCGGAGACACGCAGCCGTGTCATCTGCTCCTGCGCAATCGACTGGAGACTGTGCCACGTGCGCTGCAGCTGCAGCAGAAACTGCTCAGGCTCCGATTGCTCCAACTTGCAGCAGAGACGCAGCGTCTGCGCTGCCTCGAGCAGCTGACAGCCATAGTTGTAGATACTCTGGGGAAATGGCGTAGATTAGTGTGGAAATATTAACAAAATACTCTATGTGGCATTAACCTTAGACACTTTACAGTGTCTATGGAAAGTACAAAACATAAATAGAGTAAAGATCAGTGTGAAAATAAATGTAACCGCGTTGTTCATGCAAACTGCAAACTGGCTTGCCCCGAGACTGAGACTCTCCCACTCTCTGTGAGTCTTCCGCTCTCTTTCTCTTTGTTTCACTCTACCCAAATGAAAAAACTTACCCGTCCGGTTTCCTCGAAGCCCTGCAGCTCGTCCTTCTGCAGCTGAATCTCGTGTATGTTGCATCCAACATGGGAGTGACACCGCAACAACACCGCATACAGCTCGCTCATCCAGTTGAGAGCACAGTGCACCTCCTGCTCGTAGCCATGAATGTGGGTCACCTGCTCCAAGGTGAGCCGCTGCAGTGCCACACGCTCCCCGCAACGCTGCCGTCGCTCGCGACTTGTGTCCAACTGACGGCGCAGCTGGACAATATCGTGGCTATAATCCAGCTGGAGGTCACGGCCCAAAGCGTCTTTCACCGGCATGGCCAACATGTCGCTCAGCTTTTCGCCCTCTCGCACAAGTTCGCGTTCGATGTTGGCTGTAAGAAAAGGTTCGAGTATCAGTAACAACAAAACGATAGGAATTTCCACTGATAAAGAAGACATTAAAGGTAAAATATAGTTTCGAAGTCTTAATACATTGATTCATCTTTCATTCAAAATTTATCAATTTATATACTTATTTTAAACTAAACCATTGGAAAACTTACTTGACCCAACTTTACTTATTTTTAATTCCTATTGAATGAACTGATTTAGTTCTTTAGCTTTTATCGCCTTTCTTATCTTATATTTTCAAGTAGCTGTTGTGAATGAAATTCTGTGTTGAAATTCTACTGAGTGTAAAGTGTGTCAAGAGTCTTATGAATAGAGCCATAAATGTTGTGTTGAATGTAAAACTAAAGTGGGTAATTGAGATAAACCAAATCTTTTTAGATATTTGTAGTTGAAACAGATACAGTGAGTCTATGTAGATATTTAAACTGTCTGCCTAACTAGCACTTAAAATGCAAGAAAAGTCATTTTAGACGAATGTTGCAGCGACTTTCACTTGATAACATGGCCCATTAAATAGTTAACTAACTTGATTAACAGACATGGGAACTATTTTTATTGATTGATCATTTAATCTTTAATCTTTGGCTTACCCAACAACAGTTGACTCGTCTTTAGTTGGCTCAGAAGCTCTTTGGCCTGTTGTGAGCTTAGTTCACTGGGCTCCGCATCAGCTGCGCGACTCGCGATCATCACTTGCTCCTCAAATTGATCCAATAAGCGATGAAAACGCAGTGAAGTCATGAGAACTTTGCGCCTTCGTTCCAAGCGTTCGGCAAACGAACGACAAACGAATTGCATAAAGTCGCGTTGGGAGATCAGATCCTGGCAAGGAACACGAGATCTTTCCTTCGTAAACTCCTCGATCTTGTAGAGCAATTCGGCATAGCAACCATAGGTATCCCGGCATTCCATTTCCAGCTGATCGTGGGCCGATCTTAAAGTTTCCGAGGCACGAACGTCATTGCCAACGCTGCGCTGGCGACTCAATAGCTGTTCGGCCTGATTGAGTATCCAGTTGGTGACAAACGCCACGCCCTCTTGCAACGTGGCCAACTCACGTGCCTCACGCAGCGATCGCAGCAGTTCCAACCACGCCGTGCGTATTGCCGTCTGCTTCTTCTCGATCTCGTTGAGACGCAGTTCGATGCGGGTTCGTTCGCAGCCCAAGTCGGGTGGCAGCAGGGGCTTCTGAGGGGGGTAATGCGGGCCCATTGTTCCAGTTGTTGTTGTTGCAGCAGGTGTGGCATGTGGCATTGTCGTCGACGTCGTGGTCGTTGACGGTGACTGCGTCTCGTAAACCTCGTTGAAGCGGGCCAAGATCGCATTACCTGTGGAAAGAAAAAGGTTTGAGCGTATAAGTTTCAATGAAAATTTCTTTATTAGTCGAGTGTTTGCCTTTTTAACACTTTTCTCGTTTCTATTTGCCTAACAAAAAAGTAGTAGAAAGGGCTAAAGTAGGGCAAACCGACTGTAAAAGACCCCGTATTTGTTCTGAAGCAATAGTTGCAGATTTTTGAGATTACAGCCAGTCGGATCTGTAATTAAACTGCATATATAATTTGTTAAGGTCTTAGAGTTATACTTGTCAAGAAATTTAACAGTTTTTCTTGCCTATTTAAAATTTATAATCCTATGAAAACTTTATGATGTATTCGTCCAAAAACTAATCAAATTTGAAAAGAATAATTAAGAACCTGGTTGACCACTGTAAATTTTATGAGTACCGGGTCCAAACACTCTTATGTAAAAGTGAAAATCTTCATTCATTTCATTACTACTCGTCTTCAAAGCTGTTGGCTCACAAATCTACCAAAAAGCGAGCTAAGTAAAGGGTCACGATGTAAACAAACGTCTCCCACTCGCGCCACAGGCCACAGCAACAACAACAGCCGCCACACTCTACAACAACACTCACACTACAACAACAACCGCTCTAGAGTCTAGACATGAGCTTCAAGTGTGCGGTTTCTGTGGTTTTCTTCTCAGCAGAATCTGCAGATTTGAGTCTTTAAAACACAGCGCAACAAAGCTTTAAGTCGATTGTTTTCTAGATCTTAGATTAATCAAGAATGAATTAAGTATAGATAATCTTAAGAAAAGAAGATGAAGTAGCAAAAATTAACTTTAAAACACAAAAGCAGTAAATGAATCTCATAATAATTTATGGCAATCTAAACTTTCATCTTTCTCATTACAAAAATGGTGTTTTGTCTAAATAGATTCAACAATTAAAGTTAATTGATTTCAAAGCTTCTAAGAAATCTTTAAATTTAATGTATTTAATAAACAATAGCCATATTTGGTTTATCAGATGAAATATCATAGGGATTTTCTTTAGAAGTCTAGTAAAAAATAAGCAATTAATTTAAATACTCAACATTAGACTTATTTCTTTGTGAATATTGTTTTTTGTTTTTGCTCATTTGTTCACATCTAAAAACTATACAATTTGGTATTGAGTTTCGAAAGAATTTACGCGTGACTCCCACAGTTTATTCAAGTTTCAAGTTCGTTTGTCGCATGCTCACAACTTCAATGTTATGTAGTGTAATAAAAGTCAGCCCACAACTCAAAAACGCAAAGACAAAAACAAGTTTGCCAAACATTTTCTAATTGAAACACGCACACGACTCGAGTTGTTGTTGTTGTTACTGTTGTTATTGTTATAAATAAATTACTTGTCACATTTTGTTGTCTGGCAACTAGTTTCGTGAGCATTGAGAATATGTAAATGTGTATAGGTTCAAAATCGGCTCTAGAGACGCAACACGCAAATCGAAAGACTTAGACGACGAACTTGCCGCTTACCCATTTCAATGGCTGCTTCTATGCTGCGCTGAACGTGCGTGTGCAACTGCGCGCACTTCTTGAGCTCCACATCCGCTTCCGCCGGACGCAGCAGTGACTTGTGCCCGGCAAGCAACAACAGGAGCTGCTCCATGGCGCCTAGTGTGAGCGCATGTGTTCTGCTAAACTCATCGATGGCCTGTAAAAAGGAGTGCGAGTGTTATTCGTGTTAGCTTCACAGTACAGTGCCACTTACTTTGCGTTGTTGCAGCCACAGATCATAGTTGAGTTGCAGCGTGCCGCCCAGCTCCTCGGGCAGATTCTCTGGCTCGATAAATTTGGCTAGACGTGTCTTTGAGAGCACCAAGGGCTGTTTGGAATGAGGATAGAATTGTAGTTGTTTGTGGCGTGTGTCATGAGCACGACTTACCTCGCCTTTGGTCTGCGATTTGGCGCACGGCTCCACGTGCTTCTCCCAGAAACCCTCCGCTCTGACTAGATACAAATCGACGCTAATGTCGCCGCCAAAGAGAGCGTAGATTTGACGCACGTGCTGTCTGGAGATGCGTGTGCTGCTCTCCTGGGCGTTGACAATGACACACACGCCATTTTGCAATATGGCAGCACTGTAAAGAAGAGAGAGGTACATGGAGAAAGTGATCTTAATAGAATCAAGAAGGGGGTTCTTCAAGCAAATATTAAAAATCTTTAAAGCTAAATTTGATCGTTATTTTAACTACATTTTAAGAGTTTTTCATCATTTTTAATAACTTACTAACTCTAAACTTGAAATTTGATGACACAACTATTGTTTAAAGAGTCTAATGAGCTAAAGAGTCAAACCTCCCATTAGACAAGTCCAATCAAATCTCGCTTAGCTCTTTGATTGTCGAGAGGCTGCCAGAGATTGGACTCGCTTGATTGATTACACACACACTTTTAGTTATAATTTATTTCTTCGTCTCTTTTATTATTTTCTTGTTAATAAATCTGCTTGAAAACAAAGTGAAAACTGAAGTTTAGCTGTGATTTTAGCAGGTGATCGATGTTGCGGCTTTTCTCGAACATGGGAAGATCTTAAGACGACAAGAAATAAAACTAAGCTGATCATAAACTAGAATTCATATGCAAATTAATCGGCAGAGTGATAGTTCTCCTCTTATCTATACTATAAAGCCTTAAGAATCCAACACGCAGCTAATGAAAAGACTTAAAAATCTAAAGCCTATTTTAACATTTGCATAAGAGTCTTTGTCGTCTTATGCTAATTAGTTTCGATTAGCGGTTTGTTTCTTCTTCCTCTGCTAGACTCACCTGAGTGAACGCTTTAGATAGTCGAGTGTCAGCTGAAGACAGCGGCGATTCCACAATTGTTGATCATTGAATGCATTCACAATGAATATAATTCGTTTCTGTCGATCGTAACCTCCCGAAAGATACGCCGTGCGCATTTGCAGCGCATTCAACACGTCTTCCTCCATGGAATCCGCTGCAGCTGAAGCTGCTTCTTCTACTTCTTAATTGTCAGAGGGCCTCAAAAGTTTTGTCAGAGTCATTTCTATTAACGTGAATGTCAGAAAGCGCCAAAGAAGGCAACAAAAGTTAGTCAAGTTGAAATTTTACTTAAGTTAGAATGTTACAGTCGCGTGTGCTAGACTAAAACAGACCCGGTGGCAAGACAATTGGCAGCGGTAACTGAATATAATGAAAAACTTCTGTATAAAACCAGTATTATGCATGTTTTAACAGTTTCATTTAAATTTTTAGTCAATTTGTTGCTTGCATAACTTTTGAGTTTATTAAGCCATTGGTGTACGATTATGGGTACCGCTAAGGGCTTCAAAGGCTTAGTGGGCGTGGTTCAATTCACAGACCTTTTTCAAATATTTTTACACACTTAAAAGCCTATGTACCCTGCACACTACGCAATTACAGAGTCTAAAAAAGGCAAAAGACCTCTAAGTAGTTGCATATGACTATTTGTTTTTCATCGAGAGCGACCTTTTGTTGTTATTTAGTGTTGTTCGCGTTGTTGTTGTTGAAAATTAATACCGAGTCACAGTTAGTGCTGCAACTGCCCCTGCAACAGTTGCTGCCGTTGTTGTTGCTGCTGCCACACAATGCACATTTTCCAATGCCGTCTTGGAACACGTTTGACAAGTCTAAACTTAAAAAAGAGTGGAAAAAACTGAAGACTGAAGCTGCGACTCACATGATTTTCACTATTTTCATGTTAGCTTAAGAGCTTAAGCCGCTGCTGATGCTGCTGCTGCTTGGCTTGCTGACTGCTAATGGAAAATGGTAAACGGAAAATGGAAAATTCCAATTTTGCGCATGGCTTTTTTTTTTTTTTTTTGTTATGTTTTGTTTTCTTTCGAAAATTGCTTGACACAAATTGAAGTCAAGTTTGGGGAGGAAAGACTTTTTTCTATGCCAACAGCTGCAGGCTTTTGGCTTAATTTGTTGCCAACTAACTGATAAGGGGCGTGGCAGACATACACACACACAGTCGAGCACTTACACAGACACCGTGAAGTAAAAATCCTGTTTCTGTCTGTTTCTATCTTACAGTTATGCGTAAATGACTGTAAAACTTGCTCCGTTTTATGGACAAGAATTCAATGTGGCCAACACAATTTGCAGCACTTGGCAGTTGCCAACCTGTTGGCCAACTGATAATTGTCAAGACGGGAACGCTTTTGGCCCGTTGCGTCCGCTGCGTCTTCCGCATTGAATTACAATTACAGTAGCAGCCAAGCAGAGATCAAGGCTTTAACAGACCCTGTACGTAAAACATTTCTGGAGGAATTTCCGCTTCTACTCTCTGTAAACTAAGTATAACATTGTCTAGACCGAACAGTTTAAACACTTTATTATATAGGCTTTAGAGTACAGGGTCTAGCAACAACTTCAACATGAATTTCAAGTTTCAAATGTCAGTTTCAAATTGAATAATTCGCTAAGCAAAGGTAAAAAAGTAGCAAACGCGGCACAAACAATTTAATGCAAGAAATAAAATAAATCGAAAACAGAAAAAAATATTAATTTAGCGACAGACAGTGAATAAAGGAGAGTCAGGAAGAGGCAGGTGGTGGAAAGAGGTAGGAAGGGCTATGAAAGAGAGGCAAAAAGCCGCGGGGGCCTAAATGCCCCGCTTTTGTTTTGGGGCACACCTTTCATGGGATTTTAGGCCTTGCGGCGTGCTAAAAATGCTACTAAAAAGACAGAAGACTAAAGAAAAAAAAAAAAAACAACAATAAACAAAAGAAAAACCAACAAAAAACAAACACACAAAATAACCGTTTTATTTTTATTCCTTCACTTCTTTCGGCTTGGTAAACTTTCTTGAGCAGAGTTTCAGTTTTGAGTTTTGAGTTTGAGTTTGTTTTGGTTTTATGATACGGCGATAAGATCTATGCGGGGCAGGCGAAAATGAGCGAAGAGTCTTCATGTTTCGGGTTGTTAAATTAATTGAAAAGTTCAACTGGCAGCAGAACAACAACAAGTCGAAACCCATTAGCATTTGGAGCAAAGAATTTGTTTTAACAGCTGACAAATAAATGTTGAAACTTCAACTCTTGACTTCATTTTACTTTGGTCGTTTAATTAATTATTTTTCGACTTTTTTATGCACTTCTCAAATTCTAATTTGTCATTAAATCTCGTTTAATGTTTATATCTTTTTCTTTTACTCGGCGGTTTCTTTATTTATCTTTTTTCTCCGCTTCACACAAAACGACTTTCAAAAAATTGCACTTGAGTAATTTGTTTTCTGTTTGTTTTGCTTTTGGCCACTAATACGCACCCGGCCAACCGATCCACTGCGATCCGTTAACTTTTGTGCGTGCTTTACCCAACAGTTTGCGCGCTAGACTGAAGTTCGTTTTGTATATTATGGATTGCGGTATCTTGTAGGTTGCTTGACGCCAGTGTCGATCGCTTTGCAACGCGGTTTGAGTTGCATCCACAACCACTTCAAATGTCGCGTGTCAGCTGTTTTGGTAGTAAATTTATTCAGTGATTACTTGAGATAAGTGGGGAATGTTTTTAGACTTTTAGTTAGTTAATAGTTTATGTATAGCAGAATTTCTTGTCAATTCAAATATTCAATTTATTATTTTAGGCTATATTTTTTAAGATAACATGTCAAAAAAACAACCCTTTAAAATAAAATTTAATTCGATAGGAAATCAGTCTGTTCGAATAAAAATTATTTAATTAAGACAAAAGTTTACTCCATTCTGGTCGATTGTATATTGTATCTTTTGGCTTGCCTTACACCTGTTTGGATTCCAACCCGGTTTGAGTTGCATTACCAACTTCAAACTTCTATAAATGTCGCGTGTCAGCTGTGTTTTTTTATGCTCACCATTGCATATCAATTGATATTTCAAGCACTTGTTGTTGTTCTGGTTGTTGTTTTAGTTGTTTGTAGCTTTTGCCCTTTTTTTTCAGTCTGCTGTTGTTTTTGCTTTTCATGGAGCTCAAAAGTGCATACAAAATAAAACCTGTTCGTCTGCAAGAGATTCCAAAGTTGTGGTTTCCTTCTCTGCTTTTTTTTGCCAGCTAAATTAAAACAAAACATGCGTTTTGTCTGCTGCTGCTGATATGGGAGTCTGTGTTCTCAATTGACCCTCGGAGAAGTCCATTAACTATGCGATGAAGTTGAGTAAGTTAAAGGAAACAGAGTGGTAGTCGTTATAAATAAAATTTGTTAGTCATTTCGTTTGAGAAGCAAGCATTTCTTTGGAAACAGGAGAAGCATTAAGCTTCTCAGTTTTTTCATACGCTTCATGCCATCCACAATACATTTTCCCCTAAAAATCCTTCTCCATTTCCAACTCAATTACAGAAAGAGCATTCCAGAGTCGTTCGTTAAGAATTGATTAACTGAAGTTTATCGTGTTGTTTTATTCATTGCTCCCTCAGTCGCAGCGTGGGAACTTTTAATTGTGTGTGTGTTTATGGGATTCCAGGAATTTGAGTTGTGTTTTCTTTCTGTTTCCTGCTCTTCATCTACCTCCTTTTGCTGTTGTCTCAATAAAGCACTTGAAATGCTAAAGGATATTTAGTATGCTCGGACAGTGCGAATATCAAAGATTTATTGAAACTGGAGAAAAAAAGGAGGAAAACCAGTTTTGGGCTTCACTTGTTATGGAGGTCAGAACTTAATGTCACGCCTACCAAAGAGGGCAGCATTGGGTATGGGGAGAAAAGGGAAAGCTTTGCTGGGAAAATGAGCAGAATGTGAAAGAATCCTGCTGTGCTTATTTTTTTTCTTTCTGTGCGACCCTTATAAACATGTCAATCACAAGTAAATTGTAGCAGATTTAATGGCCAAAATGGAATGTGGGTCCGGAGTAAGGCAAGGCGAGAAAATGCAAATGGTTGTTCCCCCTTTCCCTACCCTTCAGTCCTTTGCTCTCCTTCTACGCTCTCCTGCTGTGTCAGGACTTTTGCTGGCCATTTTGTAGCCATTTCTTCAGTGAGTTTCCATCTCGCTGCTTAGCAACAATTTATTGGCAATCTTCTTTCTAGCATAGGCGCGTTTTTTATGTTCTGGCAGAGGGCGTTATAACTTTGTCAAAGAGTTTGTAATGGCTGATGGCGTGGCCCTATATGCCATAGAAACTGTGGAATGAAATTAGTTTTGAGTATAAAAAATAGAAAAGTTAATAAAGTAAGAAAAAGTTTATTAAGCTAAATACAGAACAATATATAATTTAGCTATTTTAAAATTAAAACAAAAAAATATATAAAAGTTTGAAATAAAAATGATCAGATTACAACTGTTTACAGGGTATCAATTGACCGGCGTGTCTTTCTATCCTGTTTTCCGTTGCTTCCTCTTACCCCCTGCCTTCCCCCAATTTAGCTTTTTTTCGAAGTCACACTCTGACTGGAGGTTAAAGTGCGTGATGACCTCAATGGGCACGTAGTCGCTGATAAAGGGCATTCAGGGAACTCAAGACTGCACTCTCAATTGCAGGCAGGCCGGGCCATAAAAAGAGCCGACCACAAAATGGCGTCGAAAGCACTTCCGGCCAAGTTAAAAACAAAACTCAAGCTCGCTTTCTGTCTCCCTCTCTCTCTCTCTCTCGTTGCGTACGTGAAATGTGTTTTGGCTTGTTTTACTTTTTTAATAACAGACCCAATAGCTGCCTCTTACACCCACCTCTCTCTCTCTCTCTCTCTCTCTCTCTCTCTCTCTCTCTCTCTGCCTCTCTTGCCTTCTTGTTGCGTTAGCAGCTATTAGAAAATTGCGAAAATTGCGCGCACGTTTCTAGCCAGCAGTTGACGTTGACGTCGCTGCTGACGCTGACGTTGACAGCGACGCCTCGTGTTGCATGCGCCATGGCAATTGAGTGCAGTTTTCAGATTTATTGCATCGTCGAGAGCGTGGCACACAGCAAGAATTTTAAACAGTTTTAGTTTATTAAGCGGCCAGCTGAGAGTCTGATGTGATGGCCCAAACATGCATAATTCATTCGGCTTAAGGGTTTTTACTCCCTACCCCTTCCCGTTTAGTACCCAGCAAACGATTTAATTTCACAAATCGGCACAGTTAAAGTGCCGAGCAGTTTATTTGATTAATTTCAAATCAGTTGCGCTTCAATTTACGCAGATAATTGTAAGGAGCCGCCTAAAAGTATGCCGCAATAAATCTGTAATGAAATTAGATAGCTGAAGCACTAAAGAGTGCTCGACTATAAGCGACTCTTTGCAGATATCCAGATCAATTAGAAATGAATCCAACTTTTTTCCTACATCCCGTAAACTTTTTCTTGGCTCCTTCGCTGTGAAAAGTTAACAACGCTTGTTGGCTTTAATGTAAAAAATCTAGGCATACATTCCACGTTCTGTTTATGGCTTCATCTACGCCCACAGAGTGGAGGTGACGCCTCCTGCGGTGTTGTGGCATCTCTGGTTACACGTTGTAACGTATATGGGTGTGGGTGCGTGTCTTTTGCAGCAGCAGTTAAATTGCAAAATCAATATATGTAAGTTAAAACGTTGTTGTTTAATCAGCGTATGAAAATATGCAAGAACTCGACGCTTAATTGATTCAGATTCACATTCACATTCCCATTCGCTCTCTCGCAATTTGCAAACTTTAAGCATAAATATTAATATGAGCAATCAAAATGTATGACAAGAAAATTATGCAACCAGAAAAAGCAAATACATATTTGTTATTCAGCAGTTGTGACAAGCCTGGCAGCTGCCAGGAGTGCCCAGACAGCAGATGTTTCAAGGACAGCGACGGCTGGAAAGAGCACAACTAGCAGATGCCCTGTAAAGAACAGTAAAACTTAGCTTTTAGAATACTATGGGTAAAAACTCAGTAAATAATGAATTCATATACCCTTCCGTCATATGTGTATGTTACAGGGTATTTGCGACTGCGGGAAACTGCTTAAATTAAATAAAGTATGCGCCGCGTTGTTTTCCCATTCCGTTGCGTCTGCTAAGTCTTCTTCTTCTATTAGTTACTAGGCGGCACCTAAAAGTAGGCAATGGAAATTTCTGTGCGGATGCCAAAAATGAATTTTCACTGTCGACAGAAGGCAGAAAACGCCTTTGTTGTCACGCCAACAATAAAATGATTTTCAAATGCTTTTTAGGCCAACAATTGATTACATTTCGCATTATTTAAGTGCCTTACACACACGTGGGTGTGGGTGTGAGTGTGTGTAGAGCTAATTGTTTGATAGATTCCAAGAGTGGTAGTGGCAGGCTTCGCCTTGCTGATTATTTCATATTTCATTGCTCTAGGCAACAATGACTTAAGTTATAAGCCAGTTGTCAAGCTGACAACCACTAAGGACACTCCCTCCGCCCCTCCCTTTCTCTCCCGTCCTTGGCTGCCTTGAAAGCCTAGAATGTTGCTTAACTTTTGCAAGACTTTGGGCCAAGTCAAAGCGAAAGCCATCGCAAATGGCAATCGCATTACATGTGCCAGCCACACAGCTAATTGTTCTAAAGCGCTCAAGTGTAGTTAAGCAGCTTAAACTTGCTCAAATTACACAGCAGCTGGAGTAGCCGAATATGTTACACTCATATGTGCAGGATAATAGATGAAATACTTACTGGAATACATAGAGAAGCAAGGACTCCGACTCCGACATTCAGCGACCTTTTCAAGAAAATTTAATTAAATGCTAGAATTAGTTAAACTTTTCCTCGTTATCAATAATAAAGACAGCTCAACTGAATGAAATATTTATTAGATTTGCCATACAACATGTATTCAATACTAACTGACCGATGTCTGCTACCACTTCCGCCCTACACACGCCAAAAAGATAAGGTAAAAATAATTGTTTTTCTACTTCCGTCCGGAGCCTACAACTTGCCCTTTGGCATTGCACACTGATTTTCAGAGAGCGACCAACTCGTCACCTGAGGCGGGCGATGTTTCCTCAGAAAGGGCACAAGATATTTGGCACATGCCTCGGCATTTGTTAGGTGTACGTGGTGCAGACCCGTTACTTCGTGAAACTCAAAGTGTGGATTATTCTTGGTCAAGTAGGATATGGCAGCATCTGATCGGGAGTTAATAAACGGTGAATCTGAGCCCTTGATGATCAAGTAGGGTATATTCTTCATGCGTTTCACCATTTCGGCTCCTTTCTCAGCACAAAACGGGAGTAGAGTGTAGTACTTGACCCTACCGTCCCGATAGAAATGGTATTTATCCGGAAATAGCTGCGATCTTCGTATAGAACGATTGAGCAAATGTTGAGCAAACTCCTCGGGCACTGAGTTGAAGGTTCCCATGCTAATGATCTTTCGCAACTGAGCCAGCGTGTAGGACGGAGGTTCACGCACTGTGTTCAGCATTAAACGATCCTCCTCCACGAGATGTCGTTCCATAGATTCCGCTGTTCTATCTATATCATCTGGGCAGTCAAAGGGTGGCATACACATGTCCAGTGTGATAATCAAATCCACAGTTTCAGGGGCAAGAGCAGTGTGAAGAAAGCTCATGACTCCGCCCAAGGAGTGTCCCATCAACGAGACCTTTTTCCAATTGTATGCCTTCATAACTCTGCCGATGATCAGAACCCAATCATCAGCACTGTAATGCATTCCAGGTGGCAGTTGAGAGGAGTGACCATGTCCCATCATATCCATACAGAGTATACCCAGATAATCGGGCAGTAAAGGCACCAAAGTGTCATAACTTCCTAGATTATCCTGCCAGCCATGTAGGGCCAATATTGGGCGTTCTCTACGATTTCCATACCAGCGTCCAACCAGACGACCATAAGGCACTTCGATGCTCACATCGTCGTACTACAAATAGAATTCTTTTTCAAAATACTTGTTTTAAGACTCCACTTTGCTCGTTGTACTTACATCATCTAACGACATATTCCCCATGACGACTCTCCGATCTTTGCACGACCTTTTGCTTCAGTTTCCAGTCTTCAAATATTCATTGGGCTAAATCAAATGTTTGTCTGTTTTAATAATGCACGAAGCATTCAAGTATTTTGCTTTATCTTAACTGATAAATTGTTGGTGCCTTCGAAATTTAATTAGATTTTCAGTTATCCAAAATTATTAATAGACTCTGTGTCTAGCAATCCAAGCGGTGGGACAGCAACTAAGTTAAAATAGTGCTAACTTTCCACACAAAGCAGACGTCACGAACAGCTTTTACGATTTGGAATACGATTGCATATAAATTAGTTTTGGTTTGAATATAGTAGGTCAGGTAAAGCTTTTTCTGGGGTAAACAAATCGAATCAGCTGTTTAGAGAAACTCGAGAAAATATGACAGTTTTAAAATATATTTTTCTTTACTTATAAATAACAATAGACTAGGGTTTACAAAGGACTCTGAAGCTAGTCTGTTTTGGGTATTTTAAGGGCTAGAAATTGATGTGTAGTATGTATAATGCTTATCGGTGTGGAATCTGATTAAAATCACTTAAACTAATCAATCATAAAAATTAACAATCATAAAATTGATCTATAAATTCCATTTTCTGTTGTTTTGAAAACGTGTTTCTTTTCACGCACAATAAACAGCTAATCCTTATCTAGGCATGCTTATAGAACTCCCGAAATAACTACGATAACCCACCAAGTTATATTTTTGGCCACGAAACTTGAAACGTTATTAGAAAATCCAAAAAAAGATTAAAATAAAAAACGTTATTAGAAAATCCAAAAAAAGATTAAAATAAAAGAAAAGAATTTACTAAAATGAATCTTTAACATTCTTCTGTTTAGCTTGAGTTGTTGGAATCGAATTATGTATATATTTTATACCTTTTTATGTATTTTTTCACCTTTTGACTACAATTTGTTCAGCTGTCTTGGAGAATATGCCGACTGTCTTTCGAGAGGTGGACGATGTCGCCTGAGAAATGGAACTATATACTTGGCACACTCGGTTGGATTACACAGGTGTAAGTGGTGCTGTCCAGAACCCTCGTGTAGTTCAAAGTGGGGATTTTGATTGCTTAGAATGGCGATAAGTTCGTTATCAATTTCGTTGATATGATGAGACTGAGAGCCTTTGATAATGAGATAGGGTTTCTGGCCAATACGTCGAGCCATTTCGACTCCGAGTTCCGGTGTCATCAGAAAGTCATTGCAGTATTTAGTGCGATTGTCTTTGAAAAAGTAAAACTTATCGGGGTACAGCTGCGATCTATATATACTGCGATTAAGCAGGTGTGGCGCTAGGTTAGTGGGCACTGATTCCAGGGTTGCCGCACTCACCAAATTGCATAGATGGTTCAGTGTATGGCAAGACGGCTCATATATATTTGACTGAACGGTTCGTTCGTCCTCCTCCAAATACTTGTCAATGTGGAATGCACTCGTCGACAAATCCTCGAGTCTTCCCAATGGATTCAGCACACCCTCAATTGTGATCACAAGGTCCACAGTATGAGGAGCGAGTGAGGTGTGAATAAAGCTCAATATGCCACCCATCGAATGACCCATCAGAGAAACCTTTGACCACTTCAACTCCTTCATTATCCGCACAATCACAAAAGACCAATCAACGAAATCATACTGAATACCCGGGGGCAATCGAGAGGAGT
Organism: Drosophila parthenogenetica; assembly: GCA_035047505.1. NCBI lineage: Eukaryota > Metazoa > Arthropoda > Insecta > Diptera > Drosophilidae > Drosophila > Drosophila parthenogenetica. The sequence goes on from JAWNPM010000070.1 coordinate 891,194, forward strand.
GTCCATGTCCCGGCAGATCAATGCAAAGTACTCCCAGGTAGTCCGGCATCAAGGGAATCAGTCTATCGAAGCTTCCTAGATTCTCCTGCCAGCCATGAAGGGCAAGAATTGGACGATCCTGACGGTTTCCATACCAACGTCCAGAAATATGACCCCAAGGAACCGAGATGTTTACATCCTTAAACTAGATACGATCACACTGTTGAGCTGATCACTTTATAGAGCTAAAGAAATTACTCACGTCGTTTAACGACAAAGTTGGCATCGTAGCTTTTAATCCAAAGTATTACCAAACGATTAGTAATTTAATTTCGGGGATTGTCGATTTTAACTCTTGATTTCTATTGAATAACAAGAACTGACCGATTTGGTGGTTCACTGGCAACTGATCAGATTGTGGATTAGCCACGCGCAGGAAACTTGATCAAAGTGTTGATCGAACTAACACTTATATCTTTATTGCTTTTGTGTGACGTAAACGTTTTTTGGGTAATCAAAGGTTTCTTAAGCATCAGAGTAAGAACGGCCGTGTAAGACCCAGCCAACTGTGAAAACTATGAGTAGTTTAGCTAATCTAAGATACTTATGAAAACTAGATTAATCACAGAAATGTTGTATTATTAGGCTAGGTCAGTTAAAAGATTAATAGTAAGTTCTCTCTTTCTTTTGCTTTTATTCTTATCAGTAGTAATAATAAGAGTGAACAGCTACAGTCGAGCGAGAGGACTTTGGAAGACCCTGTACTGTTTTCTTTATTAAATATTGGATCGATGACAGTAATTTGTAATTAACTTTGCCTACAATTTGTGTGGTTTTGCTTTAAAATCATGCTCCTCCATTTCCTTCGGAGGTCTGTGCCTCCTCAGAAAGGGCACTATGTATTTGGCACAGTCAGCCGGATTAGAGAGATGTAGATGGTGTTTGGAAGAAATTTCGTAGAACTCAAAATCGGGATTTTGATCGCATAAAATAGCGATAACCTGTTCATCCTTTTTGGCCATGTGGGTGGACTTTTCTGCTTTGATAATGAGAAACGGTTTATTCTTACTCCGCAGAGCGATTTCTTCAGCAAGTTGTGGATACAAGAAGAGCTCATTGCAAAACTTGACTCGATTATCCTTAGCGATATAGAACTTATCCGGGAATAGTTGTGACTTCTTTATTCCCCTTTTAAGAGCATGATGGGCTAATTCCTTTGGCACCGAATTGTTGGTAGCCCTGCTAACAAGTTCTGAAAGGCTTTCTAGTGTGTGGGAGTTGGGTTCGTTGATCGATGACAGAACATGCCTTTCCTCTGCCTCCAAAAACTTTTCAATACGAAACGCTATCCGGTCAATTATGTTTGGACTTTCCATTGTGTACACAAGGCCGTCAAGAGCGATGACCAGATCAACTGTTTGCGGTGCGAGAGAGGTGTGAATAAGGCTCAATATTCCGCCAAAGGAATGACCCATTAAGGAGACCTTTGACCACTTAAATTCCCTCATTATTCTGACAATGACAAAGACACAATCCACAAAGTCATAGTGAATACCCGGTGGCAATCGAGATGAGTGTCCATGGCCGGGTAGCTCAATGCAGAGCACTCCCGGATACTCCGGCAACAAAGGAATCAGTCTGTCGAACGTTCCCAAGTTATCCTCAAAGCCATGAAGAGCTACAATCGGACGATACTTGCGGTTTCCATACCATTTTCCTGCTATATGTCCCCAAGGCACTTTGATTTCCACGTCCTCAAACTGTGAAAGACAAAATCGGTATTGCGATTGGAATAACTAATCTTTATCTTATAGATAGTTACCACGTCTAGTGACAAAGTTCCCATACTGCTAGGTTGAACTTTACTTTCACTATTGCATAATATTTTATGCAAGAAATGATTAAAGGTCCAGTTTGTATATTATATACATATATTCTTATCGGTTATTAATTTAAATACGATAAACTTGATTATGTCTTTCTTGTTTGGGAGCTCGCAGGCAACTGAGCAAAAATTTGGCGACATAAAAAACGAAATAGCTTTTTTAAAGGTAATAAGAAATGCTCTCTAAAAAATCTTGATCTTTTTAATCAATTTGATTTGAGCTTTCGCTTGATGAAAAGACTTCATGAATTTACTAGCAGTTAAAGAGCTTTTACTTCTACTCAGAATAATGGGTGGTGCTTAAACCAATTCTTATCGATTGGCTGCGTCCTAGAAGTTCTAGAATTTTATACACTCCTCCCATTAAAATAACTTTCGTGCACAGTTTATATAGTTATAGTTTATTAGTTTCTAAATTTTATTAAATACACTGATCAAATAGAAAATGTTCTAACAGAATAAAGTTCTTAAACTTTTATGTAAAAGAATTCTTATTCATTCGTTTTAAATACTAAATTTTATACACCTTTTTTATCAGTGTAGCATAGCGCTTTTCCCCCTCTCTCCACCGCTTTCACAATTTGCTGCGTTGCTTCAGGTTCATGGAGAAGAAACGCTCCTGGGTCTTGCGCCCATTTGGTTTAGAGGTGCCCCTTCGCCGGCTAGGGACCACCCGGCTAGGGTGGTCGCTGGTGTCGCAGGAAGGGAACTATGAGTTGGGCACACGCTGTGGGATTCGTTAGGTGGGCGTAATGGGCACCCTGTATTTCGTGGAACTCAAAATGAGGATTCTGTTGACCCAAAATGGAGATGACTTCATTGGATTTTGATGAAATATAAGTGGAATCGGAGCCTTTGATAATCATGTAGGGTTTATGTTTAATCCGACGAGCTAACTCAGCGGCAGGAAACTTGATCAAAGTGTTGATCGAACTAATGCTTATATCTTTATTGCTTTTGTGTGACGTAAACGTTTTTTGGGTAATCAAAGGTTTCTTCTGAATACAAATAAGCAACAGAGTAACAACGACCGTGTAAGACCCAGCCAAATGTGAAAACTATGTGTAGTTTAGCTAATCTAAGACACTCATGATTAATCACAGAAATGTTGTGTTATTAGTCTAGATCAGTTAAAAGATTAATAGTAAGTTCTCTCTTTCTTTTGCTTCTATTCTTATCAGTAGTAATAATAAGAGTGAACAGCTGCAGTCGAGTGAGAAGACTGTGTACTGTTTGTAATTTATTGTAAGTAAAGGACTCCTGGCAGTTGAAAAGTTACATTACAGTTCACATTTGTTTGCCTACAATTTGTGTGGTTTTGCTTTAACATCCTCTTCCTCCATTTCCTTTGGAGGTCTGTGCCTCCTCAGAAAGGGCACTATGTATTTGGCACAGTCCGCCGGATTAGTGAGATGTAGATGGTGTTTGGAAGAAATTTCGTAGAACTCCAAATCGGGATTTTGATCGCATAAAATAGCGATAACCTGTTCATCCTTTTTGGCCATGTGGGGGGAGTTTTCTGCTTTGACAATGAGAAATGGTTTATTCTTAATCCGCAGAGCGATTTCTTCAGTAAATTGTGGATAGAAGAAGAGCTCGTTGCTAAACTTGACTCGATTATCCTTAGCGATATAGAACTTATCCGGGAATAGTTGTGACTTCTTTATTCCCCTTTTAAGAGCATGATGGGCTAATTCCTTTGGCACCGAATTGTTGGTAGCCCTGCTAACAAGTTCTGAAAGGCTTTCTAGTGTGTGGGAGTTGGGTTCGTTGATCGATGACAGAACATGCCGTTCCTCTGCCTCCAAAAACTTTTCAATACGAAACGCTCTACGCTCAATTATGTTTGGTCTTTCCATTGTGTACACAAGGCCATCTAGGGCGATGACCAGATCAACTGTTTGCGGTGCGAGGGAGGTGTGAATAAGGCTCACTATTCCGCCAAAGGAGTGACCCATTAAGGAGACCTTTGACCACTTGAATTCCCTCATTATTCTGCCAATGACCAAGAACCAATCCAGAAAGTCATAGTGAATACCCGGTGGCAATCGAGATGAGTGTCCATGGCCGGGTAGCTCAATGCAGAGCACTCCCGGATACTCCGGCAACAAAGGAATCAGTCTGTCGAACGTTCCCAAGTTATCCTCAAAGCCATGAAGAGCTACAATCGGACGATACTTGCGGTTTCCATACCATTTTCCTGCTATATGTCCCCAAGGCACTTTGATTTCCACGTCCTCAAACTGTGAAAGACAAAATCGGTATTGCGATTGGAATAACTAATCTTTATCTGATAGTTTTCTTACCACGTCTAGTGACAAAGTTCCCATACTGCTTGGTTGAACTTTACTTTCACTATTTGATAATCTTTTATGAGAGAAATGATTAAAAGTTGTTTGTATACTATATATGTTCTTATCGTTTATTTATGTAAATGCGATAAACTTGATTATGTCTGTCTTGTTTGGGAGCTCGCCGTCAACTGAGCAAAAATTTGGCGACATAAAGAGCAAAATAGCTTTCTAAAAAGCTAATAAGAAATGCTCTCTAAAAAACTTTGATCTTTTTAATTAATTTCGATTTGAGCTTTCGCTTGATCAAATGACTTCATGAATTTACTAGCAGTTAAAGAGCTTTTACTTCTACTCAGAATAATGGGTGTTGCTCAAGCCAATTCTCATCGCCCTAGAAGATTCAGAATTTTATACGCCCTTCCCATTAAAATAACTTTCGTGCACAGTTTACATAGTTATAGTTTATTAGTTTCTAAATTTTATTAAATACCCAGATCAAATTGATAATGTTCTAACAGAATAATGTTTTTAAAGTTCTACGTATAAGAACTTTAATTCATTCATTCGTTTTAAATACTAAATCTGAAATTTTAAACACTTTTTTTGTCAGTGTAGCATAGCGCTTTTCCCCCTCTCTCCTCCGCCTTCACAATTTGCTGCGTTGCTTCAGGTTCCTGGAGAAGAAACGCTCCTGGGCCTTGCGTTGCTCGTTTTGGTTTAGGGTTGCCCCCTCGCCGGCTAGCGACCACCCTGACACTGGGGGTGGTCGGTGGTGTCGCAGGAAGGGAACTATGAGTTGGGCACACGCTGTGGGATTCGTTAGGTGGGCGTGATGGGCACCCTGTATTTCGTGGAACTCAAAATGAGGATTCTGTTGACCCAAAATGGAGATGACTTCATTGGATTTGGATGAAATGTATGTGGAATCGGAGCCTTTGATAACCATGTAGGGCTTCTGCTTAATGCGACGAGCTAACTCAGCGGCTATTCCTGTACTCATGGGGAATAAAGTGTAATATTTGACACGGCCATCTTTGGAGAAATAGAATCTCTCAGGGTACAACGAGGACTTGGCCACACTGCGATAGAGCAGATGATGAGCGTATTCCTTGGGCACCGACTCGAAGGTTCCCTTGCTCAGGACACTGCGGAGCTGGGCTAGGGTATAGGACGGAGGTTCATGCATGCCCGCCTGCTCCAAACGTTCCTCCTCCACAATACTCTTGTCCAGATAGACAGACCACCAGGGCAGCATCTTCGGCGTCTCTAGGGGAGGCAGCAGAATGTCCAATGCAATGACCATGTCCACTGCATGCGGTGCCAGTGCTGTGAAAATGTAGCTCAAGACACCGCCAAGGGAATGACCCATCAAAGAGACCTTCTGCCATTTGTACTCCTTCATGACCCTGGCTATAATCAAGACATAGTCGGCCACATTGTACCGTATGCCGGCTGGCAGGTGACTGGAGCATCCATGACCCGGCAGATCGATGCAAAGCACTCCCAAGTAGTCAGGCAGCAAGGGTATCAGTGTATCAAAGGTGCCTAGATTGTCCAGCCAGCCGTGTATAGCCAGAATGGGACGCTCCGAGCGATTGCCGTACCAACGACCCGAAATGTGACCCCAAGGTGCCCAGATGCGCACATCTTCGTACTGCAAGTGGAGTTTTGAAAGTTATTTGTTATAGAGTTAATTTTTAGTAAGCACTGGTAAAAAGAAAATGTGACAAAATCAAGAAAACAAAGCTTGAAAGCCTTTAAGAACATAATTTCATCGAATATGCTCAAAGATTTACAGTTTTTTAGTTAACACACTTTATTTTTATCAGTGCAATGTATAAACAAATGTTGTTGTTGCTTTCGCTCTCGCATAAAATGCTTACTCACGTCGCTCAATGATAATGTTCCCATGGTGTTGCTCTCTTCCCACTCACTCTCTCTCTCTCTCGTTCGCTCTGGCACTTGCTCACGCACTCTCTGAACTTTGGTCGACACTTCGTTTTGTGTTGTACCGTTTAATCTGGTTCTTTTAGCCACTTCCAAAGGTTATTCCCTATTAACTTGATTGACTTAAAGCCTTAATCAACAGCTACTAACAAAATTGCTTGTCATTAAAGTACATTAAATTAATTGTTTTTAGCCTTTTGGTTTCTTTTTACACGGCGTGAATAATCGATAAAGCGGCGTGCATCTCTTTGCGTTCAAAACTCGCCGGCAACTGAGCAAAAAAAGGCGAGTGAAACGCGATTTGTATAGCAGAAAAGCTTTTGGGTGGAGCTTTTTCTCTCAATTGGCGCTCTTGAGCGTCTTTCGATCGCGAGAGCGTGTAAACTTTGAGTGGGAAACTGCTTTAAAAGGCAACCAATAGTTTGAGTACTAAGGCATGTAAGTAACATAGAGAGTGGGGGAGGGAGATGCAAGATGTGTCACCTTGAACTGCTTTAACTCTGAATACATGTCATGGACAATGTAAGTGATGAATACAATAGGAACACTCACTCACCCAGGCGTCGAATTTGTGCATTCAGCCGTAAATGTCTGTTACTCGCTATGCCACTCCCCCTCTATCGCTCCTTCCCCCCCTTTCTACTATTTGTCTCTCACGTGCCCCTTATCAAAGTCCATAAACTGTCTGAAGGTTTTCGGGGAATGCTGCGATTAGCACGTGACTCTCGAATCGAATTTTCCGCTTCACTTACCTTCAGTTCAGTTCATTCAGCACTGGACATTCCTGGACATATCCGTACGGACTCGACTCCATTCACTCCTCCATTCAGGTCTTTTCTGCTTCGACCGAGAGACACGTACTTTAACTTTGCCGCATTCACCTCGATCTGGCCAAAAGTTGAGTGTCACAGGAGTTGAAAGCGTTCCTTATTGCAATTGACCTAGGGGGCGTGGTAACTGGGCAGCCGTAAAACGATAACAGCTTTTGATAATTTGACAAACACTCAGGGGAAACTTTAAATTGTTATCGATAGCTAAAGCTTATGTTTCTGCAGATAGAATTTCATTTATTTGTAGCTTAAAATTTACTGATATTCTTAAAAATAACTTATTCTTGACTTGTATTTGCTTTAAGTGCTGTATTCTACAACAATTTAATACAGACGGGAGACAGTTCAGAGAGGAACAGATGTATTAAGTGTGAGCTGTAGTTGCCTACAAGTTGAGTTTCCTTCTACATTTCCCTTTGGCTTTTCCGGCCAACTGTCTGTCTGTCTTTCAGGGTATTTCCCCGTCTGTTGATTATGCAGCTTTCTGCACCTTTTGAGTGACATTTTGCACAGTTGGCACGATTCCTTCGACTGACTTGCCTCCGTTTTAGTTTAAGCCAGTGCCTGACACGCCTATCCGCCCACTGACACGCCCTGCATAACGCAATTGCAATTGCAATTGCAATTTCCTGTTAGGTATGATTTATATTTAATTCGTGTTTGAGTAATTTATCATGTCTGCTGTCTTGGAAGTGTCCTCTGTGAGACTCCCAGGCCTTGCCACATGCCACATTCCACACTGAGTTCCCTTGGGGACTACGCTATGCTCTATTCCCCCCTCGGGCCTCTTTGTCCTCTGGTAAATGCTATGCAAATTGTCTAGGAAAGTGAAAGTGCCATTTCACAGCCCTCCTTCGGTCCCGCCCCTGACACTTCTCCTTTCTTAGGGCTGTACCTTCCTTGGCAACCAAATCGAGTGGTATGTGGGTATACCCATATGGACTGGCTGTACTTGTACTCTATGTGTGTACACAACGCATTATACCGAGCATTGTGTGCTCTGGAATTTCATCTCGGCCTTGAATCCATAATTTGCCTGTCAACGGCAGCAAAAACCCAAAATTTGCGCACATAATTGAGTTCAAGCATTTGGAAGCCAATTATGATTTCACATTTTCCACATCCTCCCTTTTGAGAGGCGGCCTTTTAGACCCTGTACTTCAAAAATGTTGTGGGACAGTTGGGTTTGTGAGCAAAATCAATAAATAAACCAAAGAATGTCTTTTAAAACATAAGCAGATCAGGAATTGTTGGTAGATTGTGGGACTTAAAATTGATGGAATCCAACATTTTTAGAGGAAATTCCTAAGCTTATATTTTTGTGTCTTAGCTCAATTGCAGGCTCGTTTACAGCCAGGTTCACCCGCCGGTTCGCTGTTGTCAAACTTGAGTTGACATTTGTTAACGCCTTCGTTGCTAGCTGCCTTTGCTGCCTTTTCACATCTCAATCAACCGCGTCCCGGTAGCGATTCCTTCCTCCATATCTTTTGGCTGCCTTTCTTCCGTTAACCGTCTCCGCCTCCATCCCTTGTTTTGGCCTTTGGGCTGCATGCCAAGGCTTTAATTGCTTCTGCCACTTAACATATGCAAATTAATTTCCATTCTTTTCTTTACGCTTTTCGCACATTTTCCTTGCTTTCTTCTCTGTTGTCTTCAATTCTTTTGCAGTGCGGTTAACACTTATTCCTTATTGTCCTGTGTACTCATTCTTCCTTCTTTCGTCTCTCTCCCTTTCTTTCTTTCATGCTTCTCTGTCCCTTTTTGTGGCACCTTTTTATTTGATAAATATTTATGATGTCGCTGCTGATAGGACACAATGGCAGCTACAAGGGTTAAATAAGCTACAGGGGGGTTAAAGGGGGCTTAAAGGGTTAAGGGTTAAAGGTCTCTCTCTTGATATTGCATACCATTTCCTAGCGTTTATTTTTCATTTTGCTCAACGTTAGATAAACAATTCTTTAGAATAGTGCACTAAACTTGTCTCTTTCAACCTGTCTGCTCTAAGTGTGTGTGAGTGTGTGTTTGTGTGTGTGTTCACATCATTTGGAAAACTCAACTGAGCTGAGCTCAATTCACAGTTCTTAGTGCTGAGTCCTCAATCCTCAGACCTGGAGATGTTTTAACAAAAGAAAACACCGGAAGTTTCCAGCTGCCTTGATACGCACATTCCACCAAACAAAAGCAAAAACAGCTAGAAGAAGCAGCGGGTAAACTCTTAGCTATTATTCTTTATGTGCTTTTTTGGTCCCACATTTTGCTTGCTATAGTTGTGTGTGTGTGTATCTGTGTGTGTGGGTTGGGTTTTTAGAAGCAACAATGGCTTCCGGATTCCGGACTCATGAACCCAAACTCAAAAAAAGTGAAAATAAACAAACGTTCGAAGAAATTGCATTAAGAAATCATTTGCTCGAGAATGTGCAGTCCTTGAGCAGGTTTACGTTTAACGCTTAAATACCCTGTAAACTTAAAATAGAGAGGTATGCTAGACTTCAGAGTATAACTACTACTAACTACTCACAACAGAAAGCATGAAAACTCTTTTGAAACGGGCATTACAGAGTATCTGCAAGTCCCGCACTCTCCATTACAGCACACATACTCGCTTTGTGGTCTTACTGCTGGATCTTTCAGGTTGGCAGCGAACGTTTTAATCTAATTTTAATGAATTACTTCACATGGAAATTACTTAAGCTATAAAGTTTCATTTTGTGGTTTTATTTCTTTGGTTTTAGCCATTTTTAGTTTTATTTTTCACGTTTCATTCAATTTACAGCTGCATAAATCTGACTGTGTGTGTGTGTGTGTGTGGGTAGATTCACACAAAATGTAAGCAAAAATTTATATTTTGGCTGCAGTTGTAATGTGCTAGCCGCAGGCGCTGCCCTGTAACTGGGCATGAGTAGGGTATTAAATGCTGCGTAAATGCAAAATGCAAACAATTATAATCCGGACTAGCTTAATTCCAATTAAAATGATTTCATTGCTTTTAGCTTGCGGCAGGTGTTAATTAAAACGTTTGCTGTAACTTTGATTAACTGCATGCAATTGTCTGTGGCATTTAAATGAGAATTTATCAAATTAGTTTCAGGTAAATACTGAATGCACCTAAAAGTAGGCAATGGTTTCAGCAATTTATTATCTGGCTACCCTAATTAAACCATCGAAGGTTGTTTGATTTAATGTGTAAGAATAATTTATACTCGATTTACAAAAAAAAAAACCTGTACTTAACAAATTGTTAGGCTGCGTACTTTTGCCTGATACCGCAATAACTCAGTCCGAATTTGCTTTGAATTTCAATTAACTGCTGACGCACAAAAGTATGCAATAGTTTTGGGCGTATCATTGGCTTATATTGACGCCTGGATTTGTCACGCTCTCTGAGCTTATTCTACTTAATGCCACGCGCCGCATTTTGTGGTAAGTGCGGAAATCCCACTGATGTATAAATTAATTAGCCACACAATTTATGGTGGCAATCGAAACAAGTTATTTTTACCATTTGTGCTTTGTTTGTTTGTTTTTGTCATTTGTTTATGCCGTTTATTAGTTGAGCTTTGGTTAATAATTAATTTGGCTAATTTATGCATTGTCATAGCAAAGAGTCATATATATTTGGGCATTTGTCTAGCATAAATCTGTTAACAACAGGACCAAGTTTTGCGAACACTCGCACAACGTATCCATAACGCATAAACCAAATCAGGGAACAGGGGCAGCAGCAAAACTCCTATCGGTAGTCACTGTTTTCTGGCCACTTGAGCCACAATCGCCAATCGTTATTTACGAGTACCGACACAACACGCATTCGATTTTCCAAGACAATTGCACTAAAATCGACAGAGAAGCACAAAAAGTGCATGAAAATAGTACAGAAAACAGCACAGAATAGATACTACTCGTTCAACTAGTTGTAGTAGTTGTATTTACTGCTTTAGTGTGCTTAGTGTGGCCATAAATTTGCGTTTTTTGGTTAACTGTTGTAACAAATGCTTGCCAGCAACTTAGTCTCCAGTGTGTGTTGGCCACAAGAGGGCGAAAAGTGGGTGGGACAAGGCTTAAAACTGTATGTTCCCCAGAGTTTTGAATTGGCCAGGAAAATGCAACTCAAACTGCAACTGGATGGAATCCTTTGTAATTGGAAGTTGTAGTTAAAAACTTTGTAATTCAAAGTTTATTTTTGATTTTGCAGTCTGAGTCAAACTGTTTTTGGGATTTCTATTTGCCAATTTACTCGGCACTTTTCTCTGTCCCTCCCTGTCTCTCTCTCACTCTAGGTGTCTGTGTGTGTTTGTGCTTATTTTTGGCTGTAACTTCTGGCATTTTGACCAGTAATTGAACTCTGAACTGTCACAATAGTTCAACGGGGTCAGTAATTAGAATTTGGCATCGGAATGCTTTTAAATTGTGGTCACAATCGTTTTGAATTTGTGCGAGTTTCGATTAATTTTCATTTCACTGCAAGTTAAACTTAAATTTATGCAAGTCAAATAAGTCGCTGGCTTTTTAATTAAAAGCAAATTTACAAATGCAATTTCCATGAAATCCAATTAAAGTTTTTGCTATCTAATAAATCATACGCACTGTTGTCTCGTGTCCCCGAAGTAATTGCAATCAAGATGAATATCAGTGGCAACTTGACGTGTGCACATTAGTTACTCAACCAGATAAGCTACACTCTGGTTTATTTGAGCCAACAACGAAAGCAACTACTACAATGGGAGAAGATAAATTTGATTGCCATTTTGGGTGAGCAACAAGGAAATACTTCACACAAAAAACAAGTTCAGACTAAACAAAAAAAAAAAAAAAGGGGAAAATGCACAAAAAGTTTGGCACGTATTTGGCCTAAAAAGCCTCCCACAGACACTCCCAGTTGTTCTCCTTGTACTCCCTTGTTGCCTGTTTATCATTTGCATTCGTATTTATTCACTTTTTTGGTTGCTTTTTTGTTTGCGTGTAATTTTCTGCAAGTGCACAGCAAAGCACAGCAACAACAACAATTCGATATCAATGTAAATTTTAATTTGTTTGGCAAATATTTTGGCCAACATTTTGTGGCAGGAATTGAGCTGTGAAATTGCCAGCAGCAGCGCAAATAAACTTATTTTAATATAAATAAAATAGCAATTTGTATATAGCGAATGCCATTTGGCAATGCTAAATATACTCAACAAATTGCCAACTATTTGACTTGTAGATACCCTGTAAAACAACAGAGATACGCAAACAAAACTCTACTCTACTAAAGAGAGGGTGTTTCGTAGTCCTTTCATTGTTTGTTTTTGAAAAGTTTTCCCAGAAACCAAAAGCATTTATACAGAAAGCAGAAGGAAACTACAAAATGCATTGGGTAAATTTCTTGAACTCGAGTTCTGCCTTGTTGCAAAAGTTGTTACACTTTTGATTGGCGGCATATTTGAGTGCAAAATGTAAAGTATAAAGTTTTTGCAGCCAAGTTGATCAAACTGCGAGTTTTCGCCTAAGTGGCAAAGCATTTACACGCATGTCAGTGTCCTCCTTGGCAGTCCTGTTAACAGTGCGTATGAGTTACACATTTTTTTTAGCTTTTCTTTCCAGTCTCTTGGCCGTGCTGTCCTGCTGTGCTGACAGGCTGAATTTAATACCCGTTAGGCGTAGGGAAAAAGGGTATGCCTAGTTGGAGTTAAAGATAATTAAAGTCTAAAACTGAAAAACTGAATTCTAGTGATCTGAATTTGTTGTATAGCAGTCTTAACATTCAAGACAAACCTTTGCTTTTGTGCTCAGTAGTCTTTCCCTTACATAATGTTAGTTATAGCCTCTTAAAGCTAGTAATTCCCCTGTGAAGTAGTTAACTAAAAATCTGTCTAATTCGCTCGATTAACAAGTATTTAATAGTCTGTTACTCATGCGAATGTTTTCAGTTTGAAATTTGATGCTTTGGCAGCGCGTCGTCACTTGTGAATTTCTTTAGCGACAGTTTATAAAAGTGAGAGTCGAGTTTCTGACGTTGAAACTGACGATGACATTGTTGACAGGTTGCCAGTCAGCGAACCAATTCACCACTTCGTGTCTGGTGCTGTCAGGCACGTGTGTGTTGTGTTTTTCTCCTCTTTTCCCTACTTCTTTTTGAGCTCTAGGTCATACTTCTCCATTCTACCCATTGCCCCCTTCCTTTAGTCCCCCCTGTCCACTGCGTCTAGACAGTGTCGTTGTTTGGCTTCGTCCACGTCGAACACTCACCATAATTGCCAGTAGCCAAAAAGTTGTAATTGAAATTGGCTCCTAAAGCGAGCGAAATATTTATGCACTTCGCATTGCATTCAACTTTTGTGGTTCCCTTGCTTTTTTGATAGACGTAGTCCCCATTTCTCTCTCTCTTCCTCTTCTCTTATGGCAATTTTAAACAAAATAATGTAAATTGCAACTGAAAAATTGAAGGCGCCAACAAAACTGACGCGCGCTTCCCAAACGAGCCTTCAGTTTGCTCTTTCTTTTCTCATTTTCCTGAAAATTTCTTTTCGTGGCGATAAAATAAATAAAATTGACAATTTATGCAAATGGCAAAAGCTGAGAAAGCAACTGTGATTTCTTGGCAGGGGTCAAATAAATATGCTCAAACTGAAAGCAGCCAACATTCTAGATAAAGTAACGATGGGAAAATATACATCAGAAAAGTGTAAACGGGGGAATAAGTGAGGAAAATTTAAACTCGTAAATGTAGACAATGGGCTTTAAATTTATAATTTGGAAAATGTTATCAAACTTATAGTTTCAATTACTAAAAACCCATTAATTTAATTAAATTTTGCTATAATTTTCCCCAAGAAAACTTTAATCTGCCTTCATGCTCTTATTTAATAATCCACTATTGACCTAGAAAAATAGTTGGCAGTATTAATATGCTCAGCATTTCAATTTGGTGGCAATTCTAGAGCTCTTAACTTGGCCAAACACTTGTAACCAAAGAAATGACAGCCATTTCGAGTTATTACATAATTAATAATTGCACAAACAACAACAAACAAATGGAATAGTTATCTCAGCACCCAAAAAGTGTTTTAATAACCCCGAACTGGGGGGAAGGCAGTGGGAAAATGGCTAAAACCCAAGCCACAATTTTGTAGAACAATTTGGTCAAGTCTCAAGTTCTCAAACTCTACTGTTTTTGGTCAAATCAATGTGCGAAACGTGCTAATTGCGGCAGCTGTGCAAATATCTGTGTGTGTGTCTTGGCCATTTGATAGTTGGCCATCATTTTGATGGCTTTGGGGCTCAGTCAGTTAGCCACACACACACTAAAGCGGACCCTGTAAGAGCAGCTAGAAGGTTTATTAAATTTGTATATGATTGTTATATATGCCCAGAAATTTACTTAAAATCTACAGGGCTCTTTAAGTCGGCTACACCCAGCTGACTGCAATTCAACCAGTTTAATGTCGTCGTTCTTTCGGCCATTGCCAAAAAACTAATTGCCGAAAGCAGCAGAGTTTGAGGCAGACACCAAAAAACTTTTGCATAAATGCCTCTTGACAGCATACACACACGCACACACTATCACACACACACATCCATACGCACACACACTCTGGCACACAATTTTGTGGCATACTTTTAGGCCAACCTACTCGAAACTTTTGCAGTATTTGAGACTGGGAGAAGTGTCGAAGTGAGCGAGGTGAGCGACAGATCGACTGAGGAGAGGGAGTGGGGCAGCATTGATAAGGGGAGGAGAGTGGGGGAAGTATTGTGCGTCGTAAAAAATTGCCATACTCATAGCTGCCGTAACACGTAATGAGATACTTCAAAATGATGTTATTGCTTTATTTATAGCGCCACATAAAAGCTGCCAACGCGTTGGTTTTCAGCCTCAGCTTTGGTTTTAGGGCTTACAATTGAAGCGAGTGATAGAGGGAGAGGGGGAGTGTGGGGTGTGAGGGGGATAGAGAGACGTATTCAGCTGAAAGAACTGTTTGTTTTTTACTCGAGTCCATAACCTCTTCGTTTTTTATGTAGTTTTTGTGCCTGTCGCACTTTTACAGTCGCCATTTCTACACACACGAGCACACACACCTGCTCACACATACCCAAACACACACATACACCCACTGACACTCTGCTTTCTCTTTTTGGCCTAATAATTTCCATTCCCATAAAATAAAAACAACTCAAACGCCATGAATTTTGAGTAATTGCTCGTTGACTTTGTTTGAATACGAGTAGATGGATATAAAAACTAGAGATAAATGGCTGAGCGAATAAAAGCCAAAGTTATGGCTTTAATAATCCCCCAAAAGAGAGAGAGAGAGAGAGGTAGCTAGAAAGAGAGGAGAGACCATTAACTATGCTCAACTTGTACAAGAACTTGACTAACAAACTACTCAAAACTTTATTTAATTCCCGCTTTAAAAAGGCTGAAACTCTTTCAATAAATTCGTATAAAAATGTCGCCCAGTTACCCAGTTTCCGCACTTTTTCCACAGTATTTTCCCTTCGCTTTTCCCCGCTTTCCCAACGCATTTTCGAACATTTTCTCAGCTGCATGAAGGATTAACAAACAGAGTTGCTGTGATGCGGGCATTTAAAATGCACTTTGACCCCAGCAGCATTGCATTAAAAGCCAACAGGAAAGTCCAATCTATAGTGAGCATGACATAAAGAGACCCTGTACAAAGAAAAAAGAAAAGAAGGTAGAAGAGTATAGCCTAATTGATTAGGTACATTTTTTAAGAATATTACTTTTCTTTCATATCAATTTTTTGAATATTTTAATGTTTAGACTCTTTATGCAATACGCAGTACAGGGTATAGAAAAAGTGCTGTGTTCCACCAACAAATTGGTTGGGGAAATGGGCCAAGAATTCAGTGAAGGGTATGGGGAATAACTTGCATTAAAGTGCATCAATTTAATAATGCAAACATGCAGCAAGAAGCATTAAGTTTTCCCTTAAATTTGCATAATTGCAGCAAGTCAGGCAAGTGTGTGACCAAGAGAAAGACAGGAAGGAGGAGATAGAGTGTGGGAGAGAGGGAGACAGCGTTGTAATTGTTGCAAAAAGGCAACACATGTGTGAGGCGTGTGGCGCTAGGCGTCCAGCTGTTGGCACAATTAACGATTTTTCATGATTTTCCATGATTTTGCAGGCAAGCAATTTGCATAAATCAGTGCAAAGTATCTCTGGCAACAAAGTGTGTGTGTGTGTGTAAGCGTATGTGTGTGTGTGAGGGAGAGAGGGAGGAAGATAGAGCGAGATTGTTGCTGAAAAATGTTTACACATTTGCAAATGTCTGAAGGTCAGTGCACAAGGGGCAGCCAGAGGCGGGCAAGTGGGCGTGACCTGAAGACTGCGACATGATTTAGGCGCCAAGCCGCACACACTCACACACATAGAGCACTGAGTAATTGCGCGGTGGGTTTGTTGGCCCACTGTAACTGTTACCGTTGGTTGCTGCTTCTCGTTGTGGCCCTGTCTCTGCTCTCGGCCAGGTTACGATTTGTTGTCGCTGCTTTAAATTAATTTATGCACAACAACGGCAGTAACAACATACACTCTGAAAAGCCAACGGTTTGATGCACTTTAAGGAGTTTTTATTTAAGTTACGTATATTAATCATTTTTTAAAATATTTCTAAACTTCGCTGAGATTTCTTAAAATTTATTCAAGAGCAAAGGAAGTTTACATAGTTCCTACATTAAACTTAAATAAAATATTTCCAACAATATATTTTAAAAATTTATGTAGAATATACTATAAAATACCTTTTACCTACTTGCTGTAAGTATTAGAATACCCTGTACAAAGGGTATAAGCAGCCATGGGCAGAGGCTTTGCAAAAACAGCTAAGTGGCCGCTTCAGTAAAATTAAATGCACTCAACGACGTTGTCGTCGTCATTGTTGCTGTTGTTGCTGTTGCAGCTGCCCTAGCTTGAAATTTATTGTTATGGCAACAGAATGTGTTTAGTTTTATGGGCCATAAGATGCATAATGTCCATGCAATTTCATGGACTGCATTTAGCAGCTGAGTTATTTAATGCGTAATTACAGCTGAAGAAAGAATAGGATGAAAAATAAATAATCTACTTAAGCAATGCTATCAAAAATGGCCAAAGGATCAAGGACTTTTCTGTAAGCTCTCTTGCCATCTCGCTTTTCTCTATCTCCATCATGCTCTGCCTTCAAGTAAAAGACAGCTTAGCGTTTGCTTCATTGAATTCTTTGAGAAAAACTTGCAGTTGAAAGAAAAATTCCAGCAAAAGCGTCTAACAAAAGACCAAGAGCAAGAGCAGCATGCAAAATAAGCATAAAAAGCAATGGAAAATGCAACAGCAACAACTGTAACAGCAAGAAAAACTGCAACAACAACTGCAACAACCGCAATGGGTCGTCAAAAGTCAATTAGCTGGCAACACTGGCAACAACTTCAACTAATTAGCCAGTACTTCGCCTCAAGGGCTGTGGCCTCTTGAACCCCGCGCAACAGATTTTTCTACACTTTCACTCCTCCCCCTCACTGTCCCCCTACTTATATCTCTTTTACCTCCAGCGCATCAAATTACATGCCAGTGTAAAAAAACGTTGCCTGCTTTTAGGCGAGCGCTTAAAATCCACCTGAAACGCAAGCAAGCACTTCAAGTTGCTGTTTTAGCTAGACAGTCTACGAGTGTGTGTGTGTGACAGTACTTGTGTGTGTGTTCTTATTCCTCACACCTTGTAGAATACTCATATGCGGAAATTTTGATATAAGTTGACATTTATACAAGAAACATCGTGTCTGTAAACTTTGAAGTTTGCGTAGATTTTTTATGTTTACAAATTTTTTACTGCTTTGAGTACACAAAATAGCTGGCAACGCTTACAATTTTATTTTATAACTATAATTTGTTATTTTCTTGCAACTTTTCTTTATTGACAAGTTACTTTACACTTTGAGCGTATTTTTAATGAAATGAAAACTGATTACTTAATTAACAACATGAAAAACAAAGCTAAAAGAAAAGTTCAAGCTGCATGCATTTCACTAAAGGATACAGACTGTGTTCAAATCAAAATATTTGTTAGTTTTGTTGTCGAATTTGATTTATGCGTTTCCATTTTCTGTTTCTGACAACAACTTGTCTAACTATTTAGGCAATTTATTGGCTTCCTTCCGAATTGATAACTGAAATTGTGTTTATAAACAAGCAAAGGTCCAAATGTTAATGTACAAAATTGTTGTGTTTAGTAAAGGAAATAAATTGTTTTTCTTGATAGCCAAACTAAAATGCATAAATATTTTGCTGAAGGAGGAAAATAATTCAAAGAAGAATTTCTGTAGTTAATTTGCTATTTGAAGCTGCTTCCAAATCATTGTCCCAAATTGTTAAAACTGTTGCAATTGAGCTTCAAGCTGCTCGGCCAGTTTAATTACCGTGTTTGTTGTTTATCTTATCAGCTTGTTGTCTCTCCAGCTCCTACAAGATACTGATAAGAGATATCAAGAGGTTTTGGGTTAGTTCTTGGCATAGTTTTCATTTCAAAACGAACTCTCAGCGCGCTCAGATGTCAACGCGAATCACTCAATGGCTGATTCCAATTGGCAGGGACTGCGCGCCATGTTACAGCTGCCTGATCTGCTAGGTAAGCGAAAGAATCGAAAGGATACAAAGCTGGGTTTTTTTTAAACTTCGTACTGGGTCTTTCTAACCTTTTACTTTCTTCGTTCAGTCTACTGTTGTCTGTGGGGCAGTGGCCTCACCTGGGGCTATTACCTGAAGTCGGCCTTTGTCTACAACAATCTTTGGCCACACTGGTACGCCCTCGTGGGCGGTCTAATGGCCTTGATCTTAGCCTTGGGCTGGACACTACGCAAGCGCAAGAAGCAAAGATATAGCTACGATCACTACTATATAATATTCTATGGATTACTCTGCTCGTTGCTCGGCAGTTGCTTTATGCTTAGCAAACAATTGAGTAAGTCGGACATCGGCATAGATTTCTATCTAAGGACACTTGATTTGTATCTTAATCTCTTGCAGCAATTAGCTATTATTTTAGCTTTATTGGTCTAAGCGTGGTGTTTGTGGCCAGCTTCAGTTATGTGAGTCTGCGCAGTGAAGCTTCGGGATTGCGACCAGCTCGAATTGCCCTCGGAAATGCCTGTCATGCCGGCGGTTTGACCATCGGGTTTCTGCTCTTCAATGAGTTTGAGCCACAGCGTTGTGGCTTCATCGAACTGGGAGTGAATCTGCTGTTGCTGCTCCTGGTTGGAATTAATGAATTACTGCAACATTTGGGCACTCACAACTACAAGGAATCGCGTGACTTGGTCTTCAATCTGCTGAACGAGGAGCGTTTAATCTTTCTGCCCCGTCAGGCAATACTCGCTCAGTTTGTGGACAGAAGTGACTACCGTTTGCTGCCCAGTCGCCAGTGGTTGGTGCTGCTCCTGGGTGGTTCAGTGGTACTACTTCAACGCTGCTGTCTGCTCCATTCGCCGGTTCATCTGCAGCTCATGTGGAGCGCTACTTTGGGCTTTGTCTCGCGCTCTCACCTATACACTCCCTACGCCCTCTATGCCGGGGGTTGTGGGCTGAGTGCTCTAATCCTGCTGCGCTATACTCCCAAATTGGTTTACCTGCTGTTTGGTGTCATTCAGTTGACTCTGGTGGTCGCTCTCCTTTGTATTTACGATGACTCACAACCTGAACATTGTTATCTGTTTCTTTGTCTCATCTATGCCAGTGCGGGAGTCCTCTCCAGTCAGTTGATTCAATGGCTACTGGAGTGCTCACCCTTTCTCTACGCAGAGTTGTCACTTGCTGTCGGATTCGCCCTGCAGCTGGGCATCATGGAGGCCTGTAAGTATGAGCTGAGTGTGGATAATACCTGGATTACCCTTTTGGTCCATAGTATTGGCTATATTCTGCTCACTCTGTTGGCCATTGCTGTCGTCCTCTGGCTTAAGCCTCGCTCTGCAAGTCTTGTCGATGTTCGCAATCGTCTACTCGGCATTCGACGGCTTAATCTGCCTGCGAATCAGACACAATTCTGGCATACAAATCATTTTCTGGCTCACAATAAACAGCCCCATGAGTTGCAGTCGGTGCAGCTGGAAAAGTCACGTGTTTTCCAGCAGTTTCCCGTTAGTGAGTCAACTAACAAGTTCTAATCGCAAACCTTTTGAGTGTCTACTCTTCCCCCTTGGCTGCAGTTTTGGACCTTGGCTCTTATTAGTCACAATCATTAGCATTTTACTTCGAACTCCCTTCGCTTCTTATCTTATCAGCTGTCGGAGTGGAACGCATTTTATAAATATTTACCTAATTTTCAATTTAAGTACATTTTTAATAAACTGTTTGGTATCTAACTTGGTTCAAGTGTTCAATTTGTTTGCAACTTTCTCCTCTATAATTCTGAATAATTTTTTAATGGGAGTGTCAAGCAGTGATGAGGGCAGAAGCTTGTATGCGTTTAAGATTTAAAGTGAATATTTTAAAATCGACTAAGTAATATTTAATTATGGCTTTCTACCAGCATCTACCTGTCTACAAAGGTTTCTTCAAGTACTCAAACGTTGTCTTAAGATTTTTCAACGCTTAACAATTCATTTTGGTTGACTACTCAGTTTAAACCACACACTGATTAAGTAAATCCCCTATAGATTTTAAAGTAAAACACTAAAATGTCTTCTGCTGCCCGAAACAATTCATATTTTTTCCAAACTCTACTAAAACTCCCTGTAAACCAAACAAAGCCAACACACAGAGTTAAAAGTGATTATGTGCAGTATTAAGTTAATTTTCATTTTACCCTTCCAACTCCTTAGCAAGTTAATCGATTTTTCCAGCCGTAAGGATAATCTCTTGTGACCAAATTAGCCCACTCGCCTGCTGCCCCTTTCAAGCCATTTGCCGGCTTCTTGGCCAGCTGAAAATGCTGAGCATAAATGATTTTTATTGATTTTAAACAAATTAAATTGCGCGTTAACCGCAAACTGAATTTATCATAAAGATGGTTTATCAGTGAGTCCAGAGAGTAAACGGCCCATGTCCCCCCTTACCCCGTTACCGCCTTAAATCCCCTGGTTACAACCCCACGCTCCCCTTATCGGCCCTTCACTTTTCAGTGGTTTGCCAGCCTTTTGCCACAATTTTATTGCCAAAACATTAAACATTTATATCCGCTATCAATTTCGTTATGTCGGTAAAGCGTAATCGCATTGCAGCCTCTGTTTCTGTCTCTGCCGCTGTCGACGTCTCTGCTGCCGTCTCTGCTTCTATCAGCGTCGAAGTTGGCACAATTTTTCCGGCTCCTAACTAATTTAATTTACGTAGAAACCCGGTCGCAACGTGCTATGGCAATAAAAACGTTAAATTTGTTTATTTTTCCAAAGGCCCATGATGGAGTGCAGGGGGCGGGGCAGGTAGTGTAGGGACAGCGTAACATGATGGGGAGTGCTGCGGGAGTAAAAGCGACGTTCTCAGGGGATTTTTTTCTGCTCATTGAATGGTCCCAGTTCGATTCGATGTTTGCTCTTTCCGTTCTCTTTGGAACCTGTACTTGAAAGAGTACAAGGGGTGTGCTCGGTTTGATTCAGGCTTAAATAGTTAGAGCTATACACAGAGAACGAGAATAAGAAAATGAAGCATTCAAAACCTTCGAATAAAACATTTTAAAATCTTAAGTACGCGGCTTGTTACTATCGAGTTCACCTTCTGCTATGAGTCTTCGTTGACGTTGTTGCTTCGGTTTCTGTTTCTGCTTAGTGTAGCATACCTCGAGGCGCACATTGGAAATGCTCTCACATCGTACACACATATATACACAGAGAGACACCCACACAGACTACACACACACACCCACACACACACTCACAAACACACTGAGTAAACGACAACAGGGAACACACTCCAAAGGCAGCAGGTTTTTTTTGTCCCTTTTGTTTCCTGCAACGCCATTGTTTTTAAGTGGATGCCGCACATCCTTTGCTTCTCTACTCCCATTCCCCTTCCTTCTCTTTTGGCTTCTCATTTCTCCCTTTTTCTTATCACTAATGAAGTGGCCAATGAACTGCGACCCAAAGATTAAAGCCATATTAAATGGCTTCCCAAAGTTGATTGATCGAAAAAGGTGCATGTGGTAATTTGCTCCAAATGGAATTCTGGGAAACAACTTTTCTCCACACGTTCCTATATAGCATATACTCCCACCTATATCGGGCTTGTGGGTGGGGAAAGTGCGATTTTAAGAAACTTTTGAATGTCGAAACAACTGAGTTTTGTGCTGCTTAAAAAGTAATTAAACAGTGTGCTAAACTTTTGTACAAAACACCTGATTTACGCCAACTTTTGCACTAAAAATAAAGTTATTCTAGGAGATTTACAAACGAAGAAAATTTTAGAATTGGCTAGTTTAGTATTTGGCTAAACTCTTTGGATTCTAATTTACAATTTGACATGTTGAATCTGAATTTGGAAAGTAGGGAAGCTTAAATCTATTAAAAGTTTTGCAACTTGCTAAGTTAACCCTGATCAGCGTACAGTTTAAATGGAAATGTGTAGAGAGCTGAAGTATTTCTTCAAAATAGCCCTTAAAAATGATAACACAAATCTTTTGCTTCAATTAGTTTGCAAAATCGAGTGTAAAGTGCTTCCGAAATCTCCTTTTCGCTTCATAGTAATTAATAGATTTCCACAGCTTCTTTAGTCTGTTGAATCACAGTTTTATTTGTACGAAATTAACTCTAAATTGCGGCTCATTTGTTACCAATTTGTAATTGATAGCGAGTTTAAGCCATTAGCCCCGATGAGGTCAGATTGGTTGGATTATAACTGATTTCTCGCACTGTTGTTCCCTCAGAGTAGAGTACAACAACAGCTATAGGTTGCTTTTTCTCTTTCTTCGCTTCACATTCTCCGCTTCGTCGACGGCAAGTGCAAACTTCTGCACTACATCGGGCAGTTCCTGATCCTCGGCCATTGTCCAGGTCTCCAGATGCGGCGGTCTGTGGTGCATGATGAACGGATTGATGATTTCTGCCACGCCCTCGGCGTTGTTGAGATGTACGTGGTGTGTGCCCTGTACCTCGTGTATTTGAAAATGTGGATTATTGGAGCGTAGTATCTGAATCACCTCCTCGCTCTCCTCGTCTATGAAATTCGACTCGGATCCCTTGATCACACAATAGGGCACGTTACGAATAGTTCGCGCCAGTTCGGCGGCAAAAGGAGGACTCGTGTGGAACTCGAAGTAATACTTGCAACGGCCGTCACGTGAGAAGAAATATTTGTCTGGGTATTTGGTAGACTTGGCTACATTCCGCTCTAGTATGTAATGGCAGTTCTCCAGGGCTACCGAACCCGAGGAGCCTTTGTGCTGCACCTGTTCCATCTCCTGCCAGGTGTACGCCGGAGGTTCCTCCCGCTTAGCGTTAGCAAAACGCTCGTCCTCGATCATATAACGCTCTATATTCGTGCGTAGGTAATCTATTTGAGATGGAGGCTTACGATAACGTGTCCTCACTATGTCTATGCTGATCAGCATGTCCAGGCGATGGGGATAGAGAGAGGCGAATATGAAGCACAACATGGCGCTCATCGAGTGGGCCATGAGGGAGACCTTCTGCCAATTATATTCCTCCATGATGCGCAGTATGACACACAGGTAGTCGGTAAAATGATAAGCAATACCCTCAGGCAGCTTCGAGGAATACCCATGCCCAGGCAGATCAATGCACAGCACGCCCAGGTGCTTGGGCAGCAATGGCAGCAACTTCTCCCAGGTGCCCAGGTTGTCCAGCCAGCCGTGAAGGGCCAGAATTGGACGTACCTGTCGATTGCCAAACCAGCGTCCTACCACATATCCCCAGGGCATATTGATGCGCACATCCATTGGCTGCAAAGAGACAGAGAGAGAGAGAGGAGCGATAAGTAAGAGATAGAGTGAGTGGGAGAGGTAGGGATTGAAAAGAGTTGTTGTTGGCCCACTAATTGACAGGGCTAACTTTGTGTGTCTGGAATAACCCGGGGCTGCAGATTGTTTGCGCTGTTTGGCATAACAGACCAACAGTCTCGTCTGTCAGTACATTCCCCTATTATTTCCAAATAATACCTAACCTAAAAACCAGTGAAAGAGCAAAATGGCGATTGTTAAACACCCTTTAGCCAAGTTGTTGGCTGTTGGCTGTTAGCTGTACCTGACAACGACGACTATAAATAAATTAATTGGCTTCACAGGGTACGCAGGTGTACAGCCATGTTCATACACTTAGCATCAGGAATAATGCTTTGTATTAAAAGAAATTAATTTGTTTACAGACTTTGAATATTTAAATTTAAACGACATTTAAATAAAGACTGACTAATAATAAATTATAGCTTATATAGTTTAAAATAATGATGGTGCTATTTGTATGAATAGAGCTGTACAGCTCAGCTAATGACTAAAAATACACCTCTTGGGAGATATATCTCTATCGATGTGTTAACTGTGCCGTAACTATATACAAATAATAACAACTTTTAAAAGATAACAGGCAAATAATGAGGAAATTGTTAAAAGTTATCGAATAACTTTGTACCCAACTGATAACTAATCTTTGGATTATATAGTATATTCCCTAGGCTAGTCAGTGTATTTACAGTTCGTTTTTGAGTTATTGAAATTTCTGTGATATGATCAATCGTTCGGATTACACCTGAAAAAGTTCAAACAATTGACAACTGAGTGGAGGTGCTGGGCGGGCGGGGAAGGGCGTGGTGTAGTGGAGCGGTGGCATGAAATCCAGACCGGTAAATGGAGACAGAAGGTGTAGATTGATGGGCAGATTTCAGCATGATGCTAGCCGACAATTTATCATCAGTCGCCCGTTTTTTGGCAAAGCGGGGATTGAGAGGTGTTGTAGGGATAAGAAAACTGGGCGTAGTCTGCCCATTCTGCAATTGACTTGCATGCAAACTTTAAATGTCGACAAATGGATTTTCGTAGTTTTGCGCCACAGAAAAAAGTTTTTAGCAGTCACAGTTGTTGGCATTGTTGTTGTTGTTACTGTTGTTGTTGCAATTCGAAGAGTTTTACTTACTCAAGTTGAAAATTAGCGCAAAATGCTTTCAAGTGCGACGAAGCCGGCAAAACTTTTACTTCTCCCTCTCGCTCGCGCGCACCCAACAAAACTGTGGCCAAAAACAACAAAAAGAACAACAAAAAAAAAAACACATTGATGAACTTCTAATGAGCTTAATAACAGCAATGGCGTCACAAGTTTCAAGTTCCAAGTTGCACAATTGCAACAAGTTCCACAACTGCCAACAAGCTCCACTTATCGGATGTCAACTTAGAAGAGGAATTACCACAACACACACACACACACTCGCCTGCTTCTGTCTGAACACTCGAGTAGAAAGTTTTGCATTGACTTTGATTCCGACTTTAATAATAATCTTATCAGCAGACATCGCATGCGACTTACGGCCGACAACTGATAAGCTCCGTAGAGAAATAACAATCACAATCTGACTGCAATTGGATCGGTTAACGGTTAGCGTTTAACGGTTACAGGTGCAAAGGTAATTTCAGACACGTTTTTTGCATGTTGTGTATATTGAAAAAGCTCAGCGACCTTTGAACCTTCGCGGTTTTTTAATTACCTGCTCATGTTCCGACTCAAATCCCTTGTTCTCTGCACTCGTTGTCATTTTGTAGCCAGCTCACACTATTTCTCATATATTTAATATATATCTTTGTATATGATTTCTCACAGATGTTTTAATTAGCAAATATATATAATTTTATATATATTTATTACGCGGTGGAATTAATATTGGCGCATGATGGTACCGCACGCTCGTAGCGCTTGAATAGAACTGAGGCAAATTCATTTGTAACGCCATATAAATAGCATGCGGTGTGGCGCTCTAAGCAGCTGAGCGGCAGAGTGAACTTTAATCGACCAATTAGCAGAGTGAGTTGCTGTTAGGGAGAGCCCAGCGCTTGATCGTAAGTTACACAGAAGCACACACACAGGCATAGACTGTGAGAGTGACTAGTAGGGAGAGCGAGACTGTTGTGGGAAGAGCGCAAAGCTCACTCACATTATGACAGACCAAGTGAGCAGTGACACTTGAGTAAAGTAGTGGGAGCAGCGGTAGCTGATCTCACCAACACATACAACTAATGGTAGTGTCAGCTAGACCAACAACAGCGCTGTTGAGCGCCAACTGAAGCAAGCAGTTCAAGCAGTTGAGTTACAAAGTGAGTGCATTAGAGCGTTACATGTGATTGAGTGGCTGCAGTGCGTCTGACAAACACAAACAGCCAATCAAACAGTGAGCGTTAACTCGTGGGAGAGAGAAAGAGAACAGCGAAAGTTAAACTATTATTAAAACATTCACTAAAAACTTAACTTAGCTGTTTTTGGCACGTATGCACACTAATATAATCCAACTGTTTATTTATTAAAAACTATTTATAGATTATTTTATATCTACAAAATGCTTCTCGCGACCCAAATGACAATTTAAGTAAAACAATCAACAGAAATCAATTAAAAGAGATTTTAACGTTTTTGTTGCCAGATTTCAGCTATAAAATAGTCAGAAAAATATCTGAAAATGCATATTTTAATTGCTAGCATTATTTAGAGTGGGTTCTGCGCAAATAAAAGTTTAATTTTATATCTGCGATTTTTGGCAAGTGGAAAAGAGCATTTCAATAAATCTAATTGCAGCTCTTTTTATTTGGTTTCATTTTTATGGCAATAAATATTTATTAAGCCTTTTTTGGTCGAGTTAACAATTGTATAAACATATTCAAAAATCCATTAGCATCGACAACAGTTTAAACAACACATTTTCCACGGTTAGTTCAGCGCGAAAAATTCCCGCGTTTAGCAGAAAAATAAAAAAGAGTTGCCCAAGGTTATTTTATCAGTAAAAAAAAAGATGCCAAAAACATAAATCTGGCTGGTATTGGGAAATTGAAAATTGCCTGGCAATAGACAGGGGGAAATGTGTGGTACAAGGAGGCGTGGCCGATAGGGGAAACATCGGGTTGATAAATAACGAATTGCAATCATAAATCTCAGACCGAGGAGTATGCAAAAAGTGTTTTAATTTCAATGCAATTAAAACGCAAAGGCCACAGAATCGCACAAGCGGAAAAAGGGGGCGTGAGTGGAGGGGATGAGCGGCGGAAAATGGTACTGGCAAGTGCTGGAAAATGCTACAGTTGCGGCAGCAGCATTTAATCAAACGCAGCCGGAGCCAAGAATCAAACCAGAAGTGGACATGGCTGCAATTTGAGCTCGTTTCGAAATCAAATTACGAGCAGACGACCAAGTCCTTGCCACATGCCGCATGCCGCATGCCACGCCTACCCAACTCCCACTTCTCACCTGCAGCGATGGTAACATTGCTTGACCCAAGCAGCGCACACACTAATGACATTTGAATGACGCAGTGGCCAACAAGGATTGAGTCAGAGCAGCGAGAACTGAGAAGAGAGTTGCTTTTGGCCAAATGAACAGTTGGCCCAGTGATCAATCCTGCAATTGACCAATATCCACGGCAGCGCACGAAAGTTGACTAATGAGCGTCCAGTTGCGGCTTAAAGTCAAAGTTATAATAACAAAGCAATGCAGCGTAGAGTTTATACGGCTGTTTTAAACCCTGTAAAGAATAAGGCTTTCAGTGAGGCTGCTAGCTGGCTTCTTCCTTTTGTGCCACACTTTAAACAAACTTAGCATACCCTTCTAACAGAGTATGGCAACAATTGCTTTGGCTAAAACCGAGAACTTTCGCAGATTGGGCAACTTTTGGTTACAATTTGAGTTTCAGGTTCAAATTCAGTGTCAGTTTTGAGTTTAATTTGCAGCTTTAGATAGTTGATACCACAGTCACTCCTGAAAGTATATATACAATTATATATATGTGTATTTGTTTGTCTGGATCTATGCCAAGAGGCATAGAGATGTGGAAAAGTTGCCACAGAAACCATTCTGCCTTGCCACCTTGTTGTCAGGTGTAAAATGCAAAGTAATGGCTTTGAATATGCCTCTTGGCTAAGAGCCTGTTGGCCATGTCGCCATTGGCAGCATCGTCAACGTAACTGGCTTAAACCATAGGCAGCTAACGTGGCAAATACTTTGTGGCATCTAAACGATGTTATCAAATTTGCAGCTTTAACAATGACTGAGAAAAGAATTTGGACACAAGTAATTCAACTTAAGTTGGAAGCAAAATAGCAATCGAGTGTCCCGAATAGAGTCTAGAATACCTGAATGAAAGCGTATTTACGCTTCGGTTTGAACTGTTTTGGGCCACAGCCTAATGCCAACATTTCTCAGCCAAGTTTTGTGCCTGTTGTTGGCTTTTGTCCCCGGCACTCAAGTGAAAAGTGAAAAGCTTTTGTCAGCCCATGGAAATTTGACGGAAATTGTTTGCTCTGATAGATGCAGATGCTTCTTCTGCTGCTTCTTCTTCATCAGCCTCATCAACATCAACGTGTTGTTGTTGTTAGTGCTGGCGAAAGGGCCTAAAATGAGCTGTCTGATGGTAATGGTCTCGACCAAAGTCTGGCACATTTCTCACTCTCTCACTCCCCCGTTACTCACTAAGCTAATACAGCAAAAAAGGCATTGCAATAGAATTAAAGGCACAATTTGTTGCCAAGCAAAAGGAGAGCAGGAATAAGGGGAAAAGGGAGAGAAGGAGTAGAGATAAAGAAGGGGAAGAGAAGCAAACCAAGCGAACTAAATGCAAATCGCATTAAAATAAATTTAGCTTCTTTCTCTTTTCAACCAAAAATTCACCTGTTTTTCTCCTTAATTTCCACCGCTTTTCCCCCACTTTCCACCAGCTTTTCTCTCCGTTTTCGTATCGCTGCAACATAATGTCCTTAAAATAGCTGCTTTGCGTCTCTAACAACAAACTTTGGCGACAGGTAGCACACAGATAATTCCAAGCTAAAGTTCCGCTTGCATTGTGGGCATGACCCATTCAGAGGGCGTGGCCGGGGGCATGGGGCATGCAACAACGGCGTTTGGCACGCGTTGCTCCCGCCGCAATTACTACGCTAGAAAACACAATCAAAATCAAGTTGAACGTTGAACTTTTTAATGCATAATTTATGGGCAAGTTGGTGGGACCTGATACGATGACAGTGTTGTCGTTTTAGCATATTTAGAGCTACATTTAGTATTTTAAAAGGTTTCAGAATCTGGGCTGTGTTTAGAGTGATTTAAAAAGAGTTTTAGGTTACTACAGGGTCAAATTTAGTTGCTATTCCTCCTCATGTATAGATATGACTAAAGTTGGCGATCAATTTAGCTCATTTTATGTTTACCCTCCAAGTGTTCTTTAATTTCCTTTGCAATTCACGTTGATTTAAAGCATAAACGATCTGGCAACTCTGGCAGCCACTGGCGCGCTAAAGCAGCACACCTTCCATCACATGTGTATGGTTGGGTGTGTCTCAGACATGTCAGTTATAGCCAGGGACAGCTGTGGAATGGTTTCCTCTCATATCATAAATATTTATGAACGCTGCCAAAAGTGCTCATTGAGAGCGAGAGAGAAGGCAGATGACTGGTACAGCGCCTCTCACTCATACTCTCTTAGCTCTTGTCTCAGCACGTGCTGAGACGCGCCGCGTGGCATGCCACGATTTATATGCCGCCATTCAAGCCAATATATATTTGCTTTCATCAAAATCTCATCTTAAATGCCAACACATGCGTCACATAAATATGGCCAAAAGCCACAGGCTGAGCAGCCAGTCACATTCATACACTTTGTCTCTCTCCCACTCTCCCCCGCTTTGGCTGCAACAGGCTGTGGCATGCCACAAAATGAATCGCATTTAAAAGACAGTTAAACCACAAAATCATAAAATCATAATCAAATGCAACAATATTCCAAATTGAAATTTACTTCGAGGCAGTGCTATAAAATAAAACCGCTAAAAACAGATAAATGAAAGAAAATAAAGTTAGAAAAAAAGTCTTTGTGGTAAGCGAGTTGAAAACAAATAAGCTAAAATCGGTTTGAATTAAATTTTTTTAAATTTATTTTTCACTCAAAACATTTAGCAATTAAAAAAACGTTAATGATTTAATCGAAAACTTGAATCGATGCTCTTGATTATCGCTTAACTGGACAATAGTTGTTAGCTGGTCAATCTGGCCAATAGTTTTCCCAACTGGTCTCAAGCCACAGAGGAAAACTCTCCCACACACACACACACAGTCAAGTGCAACATTTTTATAGCTTTTTTACACACATGCCAAACTTTCTCCTTCAGGCTGATTGCTGTCTGCTAATAAAAAGAGTGAGAGAGAAAAGAGAGTGAGAAAGAGGAAGCGCAGTAGCTTGTAAGCCTGGCCAAAACTATCAATTAAACTAATTAGCTTGATTTTTCCCAAGCTAAACACGAAATTGGCGCAGAAATTCAATCAGCGCATTGCAGAAAAACGCAATCAAATGATTAAGTCAACAAATGAAGGCAAATTGTTGGGGCTGTTGCCTGTGCCACGGCCACAAGTTGTATTGATTGGCAAATAGCGCAGAAATTGCAAAAGACAAAAAAGAGACAGGAGAGAAAGGTGTTTCTTTGGGCAAAGATTGGATGCCCTTCAAGAATTGCTACGGAGTTTTATTCTAAAGTGTCAGACAGACAACCATATACCGACTCCACTGCTAATGCCAATTTAAAATACACAAACATTATGTGCTCTCCTAAGCCTCCTCCTACCAAGCACTACAAAACTCTTGACCAAATTTGAATACCCTTTCCTAGAGTATTGAACAGAAATAATCATTGAAGCAGATGTAACCAAAATGCAATGCAGATTCAGAATTCAGTGTCCAGCCAAAAGGTTTTCCCGCCAAACTTTTTCCCTCTGAAACTTTTTGCGCCCTACAAGCAGCGCAGTGTGGCAAAGGGGCGTGGAGAGTGGCGGCTGCTACATTAATTTTGGGTCGATTGGTGGCAGAGTCACCTGAAAACAAAATTGACCAACTTTTGCTGTTGCTTCTAATGAGCGTTTGCCTTTTTGATTTTTCAATCGTTTTTCTTTTTATACCCTAGTTTTTTCGCCAACTTTAACTTGAATTTATTAAAGTTTTTGGGGGCGTGGCACGTGCCACATGGCAGCATGCAGAGCATGTGCTTTCAGACACATCTTGTAGCAGAGAGTAAATATTGAATTCACTTGCCTTTTGAGACCCTGTATATGAGGGGTATGATGGGTTTGACATTTTAGTGGTAATTAAAGGGGTTTTAGGTATAACTGTTAGTGGGAGGGTCTGCTAGAGACGCAAGGATATCAATGTTAGTGACATAAGTCGAATTTATTAATACAGTTTTGTGCAACAGGGCAGCTTACAGTAGTGCTTACTCGAACTGCTGTAAAAATTGCCCATTTTCAATGGTTAAACTTCAAAGTATTTAATTTAACTAAAGTTTCCTGGGTTTTTCGCAGCCTAGCACACTTTATCCTTTGACTGCTGCTCGTTGCTGCTGCAGGAAATTTATTTATATTCAATTTGTGAATTTATGCCATTTTTTTTGCTTATGCGAGAACGGGAAATTCAGTTTTCCGTCATGTGTAACATGTACTCACAAAAGCAACTGTCGTCTGCCTGAGTGTGTGGGTGTGTGAGTGTTCAGACTTCGTTGGAAATATCGAGCACTGCGATAAAGTAATTTTGAGTTAATATTTTCCACAAACTCATAAAGACATTTGGCCAAAGGAAAACAGCAGCGACTCAGCTACCAAGTCCTGAATACCTACTAAGCTGAAGGACTTGGCTTACCTGTAGTAACTGTAACTGTACTGGCCAGTAGCACTACCTGCTGTTAGGACTACCTGCAGCGGTAAGAGCTGGGGCTATAAATACCAGAGTATTAGTTGCATCCTTCATTTAGTCCGTGTTTGGTTCTCGAGGAGACAAAGTCGCGTTCACAGAGACACACCGAGTGAGTGAGTAAGTCCCAGTGCTGTTTGTGTTTTGGCCAAGTTAGTTGGAATGTTATTTCTGGCGCCACGCAAGCATCTGCTTGCAAGCAATCTGATCATTTTGCTCATGATTTATGTGATGCGCAAATGCTTGCAACTTTTCTGCATCATCGAGAACAAGGCCTGCAAGAAGCCGGACTGCAAATGTGAGCCAGGAGCTGCCGACTGCAAAGAAGAAGAGGAGGAGGAAGACGAGGAAATGGATGATGAAGAGGAGCCTCGTGGTCGTTTCCATGGCTTCAGGCTGAAGCTCATTCCGGATGCGATGAGGAAAACCATGCACGGCTTTGGCTACGGCGAGGGACATTATCAGATCTTTGTGGAGAAAAAGGAACGCAATTTTCCCACCAAATCTCGCCTTAATGCGGCCAGCGCTGAACTCAAGCTGAATCCCAATTAGCTGGATGGACTGCAAAGTGCAGCAAAAGTGTGTGTGCATACTACTACTACACACACACCTACCACCACATGTGCCAACAACAACAAAACTTATCCAAATGTCTTCTTTTGATTTTCATTTTTGTACTTTGAAGCGCATTCACATTGGCC
This sequence comes from Drosophila parthenogenetica, assembly GCA_035047505.1. Classification (NCBI taxonomy): domain Eukaryota; kingdom Metazoa; phylum Arthropoda; class Insecta; order Diptera; family Drosophilidae; genus Drosophila; species Drosophila parthenogenetica. The sequence goes on from JAWNPM010000070.1 coordinate 923,654, forward strand.
ATTAATAAAAATTATAAAAGCTAAATCTCAGCCTCGGCGCTAAAGTGTTTTGATTGATGTCCTTTTGCGGCGTGTGCTTATTCCTTGTACACTGCGAGAAACGGTAGTGACTAAAGTATTGTGTAGCCAAAAGATAGATAGCTATTTTATGTATTTACTCTAAAATTGGCTATAATTTTTAGTCTAAAAGTATATACTATACTCTTTTCTGAAATTTAAAGAGTTCTTAACTTTTTTGTTCAGTGTATGGTGTTTTCTCTTGTGAATTGTCTTGTGCTTGCCACAGCAATGATCAGCTACACTTTCAGCCTCACCAACTAATGATGTTGCTCATGAGGATAATGATGTTGTGCTGTGTGTCCTTGCCACAATGCGGCATGAAATATTATCAGCAGTTGCGATGACTGTCGGCTTGATCGCGTGGGTGTTGTTGCAACCATTAAATGACGCCAAATTTATCACAAAGTAGCTAAAAAGAAACAGACAGAGATAGAGATAGAGATGGTTATAGAGCCAGAACGGATGGGGAAGGCGGGGCAAGAGAGAAACAGTCAAATGGCAGACAATGTGCTAAAGCAAATTGCATTGCTCTAGGGCACAAAATCACAGAAAGCATATTGATTTATTTATACAGTTTGTTAAGCCATAAACAGCAAAAGTTGACAAATAAATTATAAATAATTTATGTAACTAAAAGGAGTGAAAAACAAGAACAAAATTCAATCAAATTTAATTAAATAAATGTACAAATCAATAAGTAAATCAAAAGCTAATTGATTAGTCAAATAAACTTCACATCGAAAATAGATTTAATTATTGAAAAGCATTTAATTGGTGTAATTAAAATGTTTTGTCAAAAATTACATATTCAAATATTTATTTATTTAGATAGTTTTTATGGAGTTCAAAGAAAAAAGGCTTACGATAAAAACAAATCAATTAAAAGTTGATTTTTTAAACAACAAATAAAAGCAAATTCCCATGTGCAAGTTAATGGGTTTACTACTGATTTAACATACAGTTAGCAAATGCTTTTAATAGCTATCAATAGAATCCCAGCTGCCTCCAATTAATTACTTCAATTAGTATAAATAATTGAGCTCTGTTTTCGCATTTAAATAAAGTCAATTAAGTTTAAAGTTTAAAGACTGCAATCAATTAAACTTTCAAGCCGTAACAAAAAACCCAGAAATTCTTTGGTTTACCAAATTGATTGATTGATTTCGGTTGCATTTAATTATTAATATTAATTGAAACGTTTGGAATTGCAGTAATTATTTAATGACTTTCGCCATTGATCAAACTAATTATAATCATAATTAGCACATCTTCTGTTATTGTTCTCGTTCTTCTGGGCTTCTGCCTATGAATAATTCTTGTGTTTTCAAATTGGAATTTCTACCCAGATGAGAGAGATGAAGAGCATCTTCTTGTCATGCTGAGTGCACTGCTATTTTGCCAGTTTCAATTCATTTCGTGCTATTGTTGTTAGAGGGTGGAGCAGCGGGAGGGGGCAAGAGGAGCAGGAGAAGCCGGAAAAGCTGCAGAACAACTGAGCTGAGTATGTGCTCTCAGCTAGAGCGTGGCAATTGTTGGCAAATCTATCATCATCATCTTCTTAAGCAGGGCTATAAGCATATATGAGTGTGTGTAAACACATGTGTGTGTATGTGTGTGTGTGTGTGGGAAAGCACTTGAATATTGTGCTGGTGAATTTTGCTGCATTTTTTGCAGTTTGCATTCATTATAAATGTACAGATATTTTTAGTTGTAAGCTGCAATTTGCTTGAGTTGCATATAAATTATACACTCGCACACACAGCCACCCACACACACACACACACACACACACTCGCAGCTACACACTGTGCTTGTTTGCCTTGCAAGCTGTCATTATAATCATGATTATTATTGTTGTAATTCTAATTATGCTGCTGCGAGGCCATATTACACATACGCCACGTCTGCCAGCAGCCAGTACACCAAACGTTTCCTCTTTCACAGTGTGTGTGAGTGTGTGCATGTAAACGTGCGCGTGCTTCATTTTTATCAATGACAGTTTTTCGTCCTGCCTGTGGGTGTGCTGGTATGGCTCCGTGCGTGTGTCTATGTGAGTTTCTTTGTTCATGTGTAAAATGAAAATGTCACTCGGATTAGCGCCAGCAGCGACAGTGTAAAAAGTGCGAGAGAAACAAAACAGAAAGTTAGTGATGGAAGTAAATAATATAGACATCGATATACGTACCAATATCTATACTTAAGATACAAATACTTGGCACGATTTTAGTCTGTTATTTAAAGAATCCTTAGGCAGTCTTTGAATTATATTTTTATATAAAATCTATCTTTTCCTAAAGAGCTGCCTTTTAAAACTCCTATCAGTGTTATGCCGATATTTCCCTAGAAACTTTCTAGTCTTTAAGACTGACTGACTGACTTCTTGACAACCCCATTCCTAGTTTTCATTCTCCTTTGCACTTTCACTGCTTCTATGTTCCTCTAACTCTCTGTTCACCCTTTTTCTTTGTTAACTTCTCCTGCTTTTCTTTATTTTTTACATTCCTTCTCTATTTCCTAAATCGCTGTATATACTGTGACTATCTTTGGGTTTATTGGTAAATATGTCTTCTCTGTCTCGCTTTCAACGCCGTTAGCTTTACGCTGACCATGGAGGCGTGGCACTATTGCCTCCTTTTCGCCCGTTTTAACCCCCTCCATTCACCAATTTGTACAAAGCTTTGGCATCAGCATAAAAAGCTAAGCTCTCATGTAAATCATGTCGACGTTGTTGGACTTAAGCTGCAACGCCAACGTCATGTTTGCCGGACAGACGCCTCTATCTCTCCCTCTCTATCTTACGGTGTAAGTTGTACTCTCATTATAATTAACAATTTATAAAGCGTTAATACACACACAGACACAGGCACACACATACACACACACACACACACACAGGCAACGGCAATTTGCCAAGGCAGCCAAAAGAGCATGTTCAGCAAAGCACTAACAAACAAGCAAACAAGCAAAGCAGCAAACATACAAACAAACAAGCAAGTCAGATAGTCAGACAAGGAGTGTGGGAAAGTGGAGTGGGAGGGGAAGAGGACGTGACAGAGCTGGAAGCTGTGAGAGAGAGTATTCATTTTGCTTGTAAGCTGCTTTAGCAGCTCATCCTAGGGTAACCCATTCAACCCAATGTCCCTCTCTCTCTCTTTCTCTCTGTCCCACTCCTTGTCTCTTTCACACTGTGCGGCACGTCGCGCGCATTAAGAAGATGAGCTGCATTTTTCATGCATGCGAAGTTGAGATTGCAGCTGCCACACCCACAATAGCCCAACGCCCTCTGCCGCCATCCCCACACTCCACACACCTCTCTCCGCTTTCTTTTAGCTTTAGCTTGGCATTTCCTGCATCTCCCCTCTCTCATACCGTGTTGTTTCATTGGCTTTCAACTCACATCTCGCAACTTTCAGCTTCTTTTGCTGCTTCTGGAAGCATTATCCTGCTCATCAGCGTCATTTGTATTAATTGCCAGAGCATTTTGTTGTGCAATGATACCGAAAATGAGCTTTACTTTTTCCTCTTCGTCCTCTTTCCCCTCTTGTAGCCCTTTGAGCTCCTTGCTCTATTTTGGTAGTATTTTTTTTTGTCTAATTCTCATTTGTCGTTTTTGGCGTAAGCAGGAAAAACTCTTGTCGTTATGCTTTTCATTTCGATTGCTTTATTTTCTTGAAGCTTTGCGCAGTCAGCAATTGAAAACTAACTGATTTTTCATTTTTATGAGTTTTCTTTGATTTTTGTTAATTGATAGCAGAAAATAAGTTTCGCTTGGGATATGAAACTGTATTAAATAAGAAAATATTCTAAAAAAGGAAGCCAATAGAAATGTTTAGCTTTAAAACTATTTTGCAGATAAGCTACATTTGCTGTTAATTAATTAATTGCACATAGAAAAGATTATGGCAATAGGGAAGAAGCAAAGTTTTACTAGCTAAAAGCTAATCAGTTTTCAGATGAGCTAAAATAGTATGGTAAAAGAAATAACGATTGAAAATTCACATATATATTCAGATTTTGATTATCTCTTTTCCAATCAGTCAGCACAGTAGCTAGAACTCTCTGCTTTCCCTAACTGTTCCTTCCTTTGACCATCAACAATCAGTTATTAAAATTATTGTTAAGCTCATTAAAGTGAAATGTTCGCTTAAAATTAAAAATTCCCTATGAAAAGCAAAATTTCCACAGCAGAAACAATTGACAATTTTACGCTAAAATAGAGTGACTTAAAAATCGATTAATAGATTGTGAATTTTGTAATAGCCAAAATAACCGCGAACATTGAAAGTTTTGACGGGATTTTGGCAGAATTACAATTGCAGTTGAGTTTTATGTTCGATCGACTGTGGTCTCAATTAAAGAATGGATTGAGAGCAAACGCGTTTCCAATTGAATTTTATCGAGTCTTTAATTGACGACATGTATGCGGCTTGTGGCATCCATCCAGCGGAATCAAACTGAATCGGAATACGTAAAACAGCATCGGAATTGGAATCGGAATACGTAAAACAGAATACGGAATACTACAGAATACGGAAAACTGCATAGGGAAATGTGGAGAATATTGCACGGTAAATGGAAAATCGTAACAATTGCAGAGCAATTTCAACCAATTGCCATTTGCCAGTCATTGGGTAAACTGCATAATTAGCGTTGCAATTCCGATAAACAAACCGTAGAATGAGTAAAGGGGAGGGGGGAAAGGGAGGAATGAGTGCAGGGGACCAGGGAAAATATGCAAGAGAATTGCATTCAGTTTGAAGCAAATACAGCGACGACAATGAAAACAGCTGAAACTAGTAGCATAGACAACAGTGGAGTAAACATGACTGTTGAAGACCGTGTAACCCTTGATAACTATAATCAGTTTTTCTCCCCCAGACTGTCCAGCTCAAATTGTCGACATTTTGTTTATATTCCACTCGATAGTATTTCTTTATAAACTTTTCTTAACAACCCTTTGCTTAATACAAGTACAGGGACCACGTAAAATTCGCCTTACAATAATTTGTGAAATGACAGCCTTTAGCCGTTCTCCCTCTGTCTCATCCGCTTTTGTTATATGCCTCCCCCGACTTCCTGTTTCCGGTTTCCGCCATTTTCACGTCTCCTCGAGGCTTCATTTAGCAATGAGGCAACTAAACGCCGTGAATGCTCATACACACAGTAACAGACCGATACACTCGCACACCCTTGCGAGGGTCGACCTGTCACTTGTTGTAACTGTATCGATTACACATGGCGGATATAAATAATTACTTTGCATCGAAAATAAACACAAATAAAAGTAGAATTTTAATCGGATCACCAAAAAAGAACAAAAACACACACACAGAGTGCGTGCCACATTTTGTGGCATTTGTGGCAACATTCACATTTTGTTTATATATTTTAAGTACACGCATTGATAAATAAAGCACTCGGTAATTACATATCCGTAAAATAAACCACATGAAAAGCCCCAGAGTCATCTGTCAATAAAGCAGCATCAAAATTCAGAAAATCAGGAAAACAGGGCGAAAAAATAACAAAACTTTATTTTATGGTTTTTGGTTTGAGCATTTGCAATTAAATATTAATAACTTATAACTGTAAGTTATTTATAAAACAATCATTGAAAATTCCGTTAAAATGGAATTTGATGCTCTGGCATGCTTAGACGGACACGATTTTCCATTTTTAATTTTTCATGTACCATTTTTTCCATTTTCCGTGCATTGATTTATTCCATCGTCAGCTTGGCGCCATTTGCGAAGCCTCTCAATAAACAAATTTATAGACAATGCAGAAAGAAGCACAAAAAAATGTTTATAACGAGCTCTCAATAAACTGCAAATGCACATAAATTTGTTGACCGAAAATGCTAAGGACAATATGTAAATGTTCGGCGCACAGTGAGTGCTAAAAGATAGTCACCAAAGTAGAACATTCGTAGATTAGAAAGTTGGAGTTTTAGGTGTATGCAAATGGGTTTTTGTTTACTTTTTAAGATTACAGTTAAATATATTTGAAACTTAACAAAATATATCGTTTTCCAGTGTTAATAAACACTACCAATTTGAGTTTTCCAACACTAATCAATCATATAATGTTTTTATAGCAAACTACAAAGTGATTAAAACAAATTTCTTTACTTTTTCCAAACTTAAAAATATACCCATTGAAAAACTTATTTTTTTAGTGTTGGAAACTAGCAGACATTCCAACTGTGCAACACTAATTACCCCTACGAATTTCTTAAAGCAAATCAGACAGCCACTAAATCGTATTTCTTTCCATTATTCTGCACCCAAACAATCAAATTAGTTTTCAATAATTATCAAAGTGATTGCCATTTAAAAACTTAATTTTGCAGTGTTGAGAACAAGCAAAAAGTGCAGTTGTGCAACACTAATTACTCACGTTATTTCATGCTCAAATGATGTTCTTATTTGCCACAAATGAATCGAGTATGCAAAATGGCACTTGCAGCTATTAGCTGAATGGTTCAAGCAATTACCAATATAATTTCAACTGTTTGCATACTTCCACGACTCACTGTGCATGTGGAATTGGAATATGCGGCAAATGTTGTTTTTCGCTTTCATTCCTGCACTGTGTGCTGTGTTTGCCTTTATGGTTCGTAGTATTTGCAGCAGCAGCTTCTGAGCCAAAGTCAGAGACCGAAACAGAAACCGAAATGGAGACAAACGGGCGGGAGAATAAGACTGTGGAACACCCTGTATGTAAAAAGTCAGGAAATAATTCTTTTATCGTGCTTTACATACTTTTATGTAGTCCACAGACAAGATTGCACGACGGCAAAAGACCCTGAATTTGAGAAAATTTACTTTGCGCTAGACAAAAGCGATTTTGTACTCGAAAAACTTCATTTGTGTGCAACTCTTATGGTTTATTATCATATTTTTGGCTGACTTATTGCACCTGCTGTACACATGAGTTACAGGGTCTCGAAAAGAGACTGAAACAGCGAATGCAAATTCAAATGCCGTGTGAGTTGAATTACTCGGAGTTGACTTGGCCGCTGCCAAATGGGTCAAAGTGGCAGTCAGCCAGGCGGGCAGACCAAATAACGTTTGCCAAACCAATACACACACATACACGCACGCACACTGGCACACACATTGGTTGCGCGCTGCAAAGTATGCAACAAAAAACCGAAATTGTGCGCTAAATTTGAAATCAAACAAAAAAGGCAAGTAAATAAAGAAATGCACATGTGTGTGTGTTCCTCTCTTTGTATACATGTGTATGTGAGTGCGCTTCGCTGTACATTTGTGTGTGTGAGACTGCGTGGAGCCAAAGGCAAACAGAAAGATGCACACGGTCTGGGTACAAATGTTAACACAAAGCCACACACACACAAACTCACAAAGCGGGCAACCACATGAACAAACATTAGTGCAAGCTGCCCGCATCCAGTCTATCCCGCCACCCACACTCCCTCTAGCCCTTTTTCTGCCCCCACCCTAGCCCAAATGCTTTGGCCTGGTCACGTATAAATGCGATTTGCACAATTCAAATAACGTAGATTTTGAAAACGCATTGCAATCTATTTGCTGAAAATCATCCAAAATACACTCAACAAAATTGTAGAGCACAAATCGAAGCAAAACAAACGGTTATAGAAACTCTTCGAAAACAGTGAAACGTGTTAAGTTACAGAGTATTACGGGTACTCTGACTTACAGCACTTACTTACGGTCTACATTTTTCAAGTATAAAGCGGTTTGCCGCTTTTTTTTTTAAGTGTATTGAGGGAGCGAGAGAGCAGTAGAGCAATGGAGTATTGGTGTGAGTAAAATGAATACATGTTTACCTCGCTTTGATGAACCGCTGAAGTTCCCTTGTTCTTGTTGTTGTTACTGTCGTTGCCTCTTCTGCAAATGCTTAAAATCGGTAGTGGAAAAACTTAATGCAACTGCTCAGTTTATGTAATTTTAATTAATTTTCCGCGGTCAGCTTAAGTCTCAGGTTACTGGTGCTGCTTTTCCGGTTTCTGGCTGCCGTTTTCCATGATTTCCACGTCATGAACGTCGACTGCATTTTCCAGCGTGTTACATGTATGTTAATGCCTCAACTTTGCTTTCATTTTAATTAAAAGTGCGTTTTTTATGCTCTCCACACATTGAATAAGAGACGAACAGGGTCTAATGGTTCCATGACGACTGCTAAATATGGGACACCACTCCCAATTTGGACAGGAAACATTAAAATGTTGAGGCAACTCGACTTAGCTAAATGGCTTTAGTGGAAAACTCCTAGTAACTAGAGGCCCAAGAAATATGTAAAGTAAAAAATACAGAGTATTATGCAGTCAAGTGTACCTCTTCCTGCTTATATTCTTAATGCGCTTTCGTCGCCTCCTACATTTGTTGTTGTGCCTCTTGTTGTTGTAACAAATGCGAGAACTGTGTTATATTTTTTTAATGTTTGCTTTAAAGTGCTGGCAAAGGACACTCAACTAAATGTATTTACAGGGACTTACTTACTTTTATACACCCTCCACACATGATTTAAAGCCTCGATTTCTTTTGTACATTTGTGCCGTGACCTTTGCGTCGTGCATAAATACAGCAGTTAAGGGGGCAATGGAGTGGGATGCAGGTAGGGAATGGTTGGAGGAGGCGTGCCACCCATGTGGCTGCATCATCTTTGCTGCAACATGCACAATTCACATCTGGCATGCAAATGGAACGCAATAAATTGCCAGAAAGAAAAAATAAGACCCAGAAGCCAACAAAATATGCCAACATTAAATGTCAAATAAAAATTCAAAACAAAAACTCAAATCAAAATGGCAGACTGTGCATGTGGTGCACAGTCGAAGCAGCGCTCTTCCTCTCTCTGCCCTCTTTTGCTCATTCTCTCTCTTTATTTTACCCCATTACTTTGCTTTGACTTTTTAACATATCTTTTTCCGTCTTCAATGTTATTTTTCATCTACATCTTTGTTTCTTTTATATTTACATACGCTTACACTGAGCGAAAACACAGAGCATTACCCGCTTGATTGCTTAAACAGTCACAAATTATTCAAATTGGTTACAAATAAGATTTTGTAGAACTGAAATCAAATTTATTAGGTCTTTAAATAAGTAAATAATTTTGAAAAAAGCATTAATAGTTGTTAAAGGTCGAAGATTATTCCTGAATACAACTAAAAGACTGATTTGATCTATTAACTAACAATTTTTGTTTATAGATTTATTAAATCCAGCCATGAATTGGCTAAACTAGCAACTTTGTGTGCGTCTGTTTCAATTTGGCTACTCACAACAAAGACAAACAAGTGGAACTATCTGTCTTTCTTCATCTTCCTCTGTTCACCTCCTCTCTGGTTGTCTCTGTTATTTCCTGTCCATAGTTCTGTCGACATTGTTGACAACAAGTTGGCTTTAAAGTCAAGCACAGACAAGGACAAAACTGTGTGAACAGAAATTGCAACGTTCACGTCCACTTTGGATTTATGGACAGATTTTGAGCTGCAGCTGCTTGAAATTAAGTAGCAAGCTGAATTCACACACACACACACACAGATACAGACACGCACACTTGTGCACTCTTTAGTGTGCTCACATGGCGTATGCTTAATGCGGGTCAGTTTATGAGCTGTGCATAAAGCTGTTAACTGTTTAAAATGTGCTTAAATTGCAGCATTAGCCTCTTGTTATTAACATCACACATTTTATGCACTGCCGCACCCCTTTCATGCCCCTTTTTGTACACAAACGTAGACAAGAGTCAACTTGATGTATTTTTATGACAATCTGAAAGTTGCATCAACACTGAGACTGCAGCAAACTTGCCACTGAACGTTGCAGTCATAAACAGTAAAGCTTTAAAGCAACTGCAGTGAGCACACGCTGCGTATACTTAATGTGATTTTCACTCTTAATAGAATTTAAGCCGATTTTCCCTTCACAACACAAAGCGCTTTGATTGAAACTCAAAAGGATTTCACAATTTGATTGAGAATTACAACTCAAATAATAAGATCAACAAATTGTGCGAATTTGTAGGAAATTTATGCAGAAAACTCGAGACTTAAATGAAACAAATATTGTTTACTTCCTTTCGAGTAAACTGCAAATATTGTGCTTTCAAAGATAAACTAAAATAGAGCAACTTTGCGAGGTACACAATAAAATATAAAGGTAGTCGGGGAAATGATAAAATGCTAGGATAACTGCTGATGAGCTGAGCTAGTCTGTTAACTTGAATGGATCTTTGCCAAGAAAAATTATAAAATACATAGAGGGATAAGAGGTGGAGACTTGGTAAAGGAATTTATGAGACAGAGGTGTTTCAAAGGGGGAGGAATTTGCAGTCTTATGAACACTGTTTTGTATATATAATCCGATAACTAACAGATTCTATCATAAACTTGTCTATAATCTCAACTGTATTAGAAGTAATTTGTAGCTCAACAGAAGTAATAATTATATTTATGATACCATAAAGGCATTTCTGACTTATAATCCCTTAAATCGAACCCCATTAATTCCCCTATGAAATCTCTGGCTAATCACAGTTAAAGCAGCCAATTAATAGCTTAATTGTAGTTTAGTTTCCCTGAGCAAACTACAGTCGTCCCTTGCAACTTGTTTAGCTGTTCATTAATTAAACAATTTTTAAAAATTTCTTGCTAATAAGTAAACTTTGAGTTGTAGAAGAAAAACAATAAGAATCCAAAGAGAATTAAGTAATTTGTTTTATTGACCTTTTTGGCTCACAGCTGCAGGTGAGAAAAAGACAAAGAGAGTGCGAGAGAACGAGAGAGGGGGCAGTTCGTTAATTCCAACCAAAGTTAATAAATATGAGGGGGTGTGGGAGTGGCATGGGGGTGTGTGTTAAGGAAGATTCCAACTTTTATTCGTGCTGAGTAAATTTTATGTTGCGTATAATTAGAGCAAGTTCTGCCCTGGAGATTATTACGTTTTTGTTGGCCACGTTAACGTATCTGCTGGCATTTAAGTTAATTTCTCACTCTGTGTGTGTATGTGTGTGTTTGCTGTTTATGAGTGGGCGTGGCAGCAGAGTCAAAGTGACCACTAAACAAGGCACCAAACTGAGCCAGAGAAACAGAGCAAGTAATTGAGATTGTAATCGTTACTTACTCGTATTCAACGTATTGGCTTACAACACAGCACTCAATATGCTTGTCCAAAACACCAAGAAAGAGAACGAGAGACAGAGAGAGAGGGATAGAGAGTGTGAAACTTTGTGGGGCATTAAGTTATTAAGTCGTTTTCCGTTTCGTTGTTGTGGCAAATGGAATATTGAAATACTTGTGCTGTAAGCAATTAATAACAGGCCCATGACCAGGACATTTTGTGGCTCATCAATGACAGCGATATCATCAATGGATTTCCGTTGTATATGCTGTCTCTTTCACTTTCCTTTTTCATCTCCTTCTCTCTCTTTTTCTCTCCACGCCCTTTTGCTGATTTCAATGCCATGGCACGTAATAATGACAATGAATTGCACTTGAAATGCTAGAACGCAGGAACAACTCTAGCATAAAAGGCTAGAGAAGGGTTCACATGACTGTAAAGTACTCTGAATGTTATCCAGAAGGAATTAAACAGACAAAATACATATTAACGCTCCTGGAAACTTAATTGGAATGATTTCAGTAGACAAAACGACTACGAAAAACCCTGTAGTTGCTGTCTCAAGTGAGCAATATTTAACTAAATAAGGATATAACATTACATATCTTTACGTATCAACAAACTAATTACACCCCCTAAAAGTTTCCCACTACAGAGTCTGCAAAAAATCCTTGCCGCTCGCCTGAAAGTATGCAGCAAATCGCTGTGGTGTGAGGGGCTTAAGCGCTTTGGCCACGCCCACCCCCTCCCCAGACAAAGGAAAGGCAAAAAACTGTACGTTTTTCAATATCAAACAAATAGACAACGAATTATATTGTAAGTAGCTCACGTGCTTTGGATTATGCGTGATATGCCTCGAAATTACTTCATTAGCAGCCACAAATGGCGACCTGCATGCTAAATACAGTTACACACACTACAACAACACACACGCACAGTAGACGTCTAGGATTGTCATTTTTTATGCAAAGCAGCTGCGATGTTGAAATTTGCTAAACAGCGCACACAGAAACTACAACAAAGCTTTGTTGTTCTTGTAATTCAAGGGGGAAGAAAGGGGAAACTGGAGGGTCATTAGGCACGTAGGGACAAAGGGAAGTAAAAGGGGAAAGGCGGACAGAACACCCACTTAAATGGCATTCGAAATGCGCTTAATAATCAATATTTTGAGGTGATAATTGTGTGCGTGCGTTGTGCGAAATGTCAACACGTCAAAGCAGAAATGGCAAAAATTGTGACAGAAATTGAAAATGGAATTCTGGAAAAGCGAGCGAAATCTATTTTCATTTTTTACCTTTTACAGTTTGCACTTCGCATCACTTTGTTAGGCAATGCACGAATTTCGTTCTGAAAAATCAAGAAAATATTAGTCAAATAAAGCATACGCAGCGTGTGACAAACAACTGCACTTAGCTTCACGCAGCTATGAATTTTAGCAAAAAATTCAATTAGTGCAAATGGGTCAAAGGTTGTGCAGTGAATGTGTTGCCCTTAAAAAGTCAGTGGAAATATGGAAATCTGGTTTTTAATGGACCAAACAGTGAATTTCTTTTAAATAATTAAATAAAATAAAATTTAAAATGCGCATAAATTCAGTTGACAAATATTTTACAAATGTGCAACTTGTTTGTCCACTTAAACAAACTTCATTTTTATGCTCATTAAATTAAATTATAACTGCCACAAACAAAACTAAATTAATTTAAAATTCGTCATGTTTTAACGTTTATAGCAAATGATGTAAATAATGTTTTAAGAAACAATTAAGTGCATTTAAAAACATTCCATGTTAGCAGCAATTAAAGTATTTCGTCCTGCGCTCTTTTAAAGGGCAATCACGCATACGCCCTGTTCAACAATATAGCCGGATATTTGAATTAATTTTAATTTAATATTTCTTTCATTCAGTTTTTGCGTATCGTTTGCAATCGCCCGCTGCTAGCCGCAAAATTAAATCAAAAGGCAATGATTTTTTTCGCTTCATATTTCCCGCTCAATTTGCGCACGATAAAAAAGGGGGCGTGCCAGGGGTGTAGCAGTGCGAAAAGGGTAGAATACGCGGTGGACCGCAGCAATATTGAAAAAATTGCAATGGATTTGTGCACGTAAATTAACTCAATTCATCGATGCTCACAGACTGATTTAATTAACAGCAGCAGCAGCAGCGGCAGCGGCAGTTTACCAAAACGAGCGAATGCATTTTATTATAATTATTTGCGCTATAAATCTTTGGCAATTCTCTGCTTTTCATTTCGAAGGAGATTTGCACGATTTGGAGCGAAAGTTTTGGCCAAGTTCTGCACGCAATTCAAGTTGGCAACGCAAAGAAAGTCACGTGCGAGTCACGAATAGAATTAATAAGCCAGCGGGGAACGCTGGCAATCATGTGTGTGTAGACACACATGTAAATGCGACACATGTGGCACAGACACTGTGAGAAAAAGTAGAGTACTTTGAGGTCAAAGTGAGGCATTTAAAACTTTATTTGTTTTAAATACTGAACATGAGGAAAAAGCTTGTTTGTGATTTAAAAAAGCTCATTAATATGTTACTTAATTTGAGTTTTTTCCTGCTTATTTAAAGACAGTTTTGAATTACTTTCCCTCAGTGCACTTACTGTACACCATGCGTATACTTAATGTGGCTGACATGCAACACAAACTGAAAGAGTGATGTGTGCAGGGAGAGTTAAGGAACTGGGGATTATGGGGGAGTGGAAACAAGGACACGGGGCTGCTGCTGCAAGGACATTTGCGACATTGTGTTAATGCGGCTTATGTGACATGCGAGTTAATTACTCGCACTGTTTTGTAAGCTGAACTGAGCGAAAAACTGCGACAAACTTGTCGCCAGAACAATGAGAAATGAGCAAGTCTCTTTGCCACGTTCCACGCTCCACTCCCCGTCGCCCCACCGCTTAACCAGACCAAAACGCCTCCTGCTGTGCTTAACTTGAAAATGCTTTTTAACGTCCTACTACTCAAGTTGTTTACTCTACCAAATGCTGTGCACAACAAGGAGTGTGTTGTTGTTGGTTTGTTTATTTATTTGTCGAGCTCTTTGCAAAATATATATAATTAAATCTAACATTAGTTGACGCACTTGAAATGTATTTGACAGCAGAGCTTAAACTGGCTAACAAAAGTCAGCAGACGACAAAGTTAACTTGGCTTTAAGGGAAGTTTTAAAACTAATTGATTTGCTTTTAAGGCAAGAAGTAAATATAAATTATGTTTAACTAAAAGTGAGCTTAAAACTTGTTGGCTAGTGTCCTTTACGCTTTGCTTCCCGTTACTAGCTCAAGAGTTTTCCTCAAAAGCAATTGAAGATAAAAGCTAAAGCTTCCACATAATTGAACATTCAAGTTTTAAGTTCTCTTTTTGCCATTTAACTCTTCAAATTATGAGAGCTCAAATCAAAGTGAATTCTCGCCCAATTCTTGCTCTGGCTTTAAGCGACATCGGATGCTTTAAAACTCGGGTTCTTTTCCTCTCCTTCTCTCTCTTAGTCTGCTTCACTTGTCATGTTTTCAACTGCAGTCAAGTTTCTCTTAAATTATTTCGGGAATTTCACATGGGCGGCGACAACAGGAAATAAAAACAACATTTGACAATGTAATTTGAAAAGCGGCGTTGTCTGTTGAAACGACCTTTGACCTGCCAGTCTCCTGTGCTCCTCCCCTGATCCATGTAATTTACAAGTCACAGACAGTCCAGACAATAACAGAGCTCACTTTAAAAACCCAGAAGCACAGGAGTAACAAGGAAACAGAGCAAAAAAGGACAAATCCAGCCTCTGGGCAACAAACAAAAATACACGAGTAACCAGGAAAAAAAGGAAAAGCGGAAAATGCTTGCAAATTCTTTACCCCCTCAGTTAAAAAAGCGCTAAATTCAAGCATAATCACATAATAAACAAGCGCGAGATGGAATGAGCGCTAAAAAGGGACTAAGAGAAGAGGGAGACAGAGTGGGCAGGAAAAAGAGAAGTAAGAAGCAAGCGGAGGGAGGAAGGCTTTCACTTAGAGCAGGAAGTGAAGCGAAAGAATGCACAAAAACACAATTTTAAAAAGAGAAAACTTAGTACAACTTTAACCCCATAATTTTAAATCCAAGGTCTGTTTCAAGAAATTTAAAAAATATAAAGAAAAATCAAGTAAAACCTATTATGTTTAGGAGTATCTGGTTTTATTTTACTTCCCATATCATTTCAAACTGTTTCTCTCCCGAAATGCTATATATTTTATTATTTCAGAGTACTCAGTGTCTGTGCTAGCTCCGCCTTTCTTTCTAGTTTATTTTGCAATTCCGCTGAAAGCTTTAGGACAGTTTCCTGACTAACCAAATAAAGCATTTCCAAATTTATGTCAGAGTCTAAAATGCTGAAATGCGATAATAAACACAAGTTGAACTGTAAAAAAAGAGATGAGGGAGGGAGAGGCAGAGGAAGAGCAACGACAGCTAGATAAACAGGCATAAAGTGAAAGGATGTATGCATAACACTCACACACACTCAGACACTCCCACACACACAATTCTTCCACACACTTAATGCTTGAAATTAAATGCGAGTCCGAGAGATTTGCTGCATTTGAAAGACGCAAAAGTTGCGGCAAAAACTAAACGACATAAAGACGGAACAAACTGTCAGTCAAACAACCAAACACACATGCGAGTGTGTGTTTGAGTGTGTGTGTGTGTCTGCTACATCCCAACGGTGTTGTTGTGGTTGTCTTTGTTGTTCGCTTTCAGTTTCGGTTTTCCAGCCATTTGCACTGCTTTTTTTGCGCTTAATTTCACTCGAGTTATTTTTGCTGTCATTGTTATTGCTGTTGTTGTTGTTGTTCTTTGTGGTTTTTCCCACATATGTGTGTGTGTGTGTGTGTAAATGCGTTATTAAATTTAATTTTTCATATTTATAGCTAAGGTTAGATAAATTTAATAGCCAAACTTTTTTCCTGTGATTGTTTTGGGACCCAAAGAGGAAAAAAAACACAAAAATACAAAGATGCAAAGCTGAATTTAATGTGATTTAAAGCCCAAACGAGTATTGAATGTGTATGTGAGACGAATACGAATAGACTCACTGTGTTGTACAGTGAATAAGATGAGTCATTGGCTATGTAAAACATAAAGTTTAAACCGCACCCTAAGGTGATTTCAACTTCAAAGTTATGAGTCTCTTCATTTCTGCTCCTCATGCATTTCTAAATGATTTGTTGGCCATTTGCCTAATTGGTTGACTTTCTCTGCTTATATCAGAGGAAATGTGATATATATTTTACTAGTTTTATATTTATTATTTATTGTATGCAGCAGTTTGAAAATTTCATTACTTTCGGTTGAAAGGTAATAACTAATTTTGTGATTTCTTTTCGTTTTAGTTAATGATGCCTCTGAGGAGACTTAAATCAATGCGGACTATATTTAGCTAATTTGGTGTTATCAGGTGAGTTTAATTTGCTGAACATTTGAGCGTTTTTATTGTGCTTTTTTGAGTGAAACTGTTTTATTATTGAATATGTTCAACAGTTAACCAATTTTGTCTTGAATTTAAGTACCATAACTGGTCAATAAGATGTGTCTTTATGGTAATTTATTTCTGTTAAATGATGAAAGATTTAATTAAGTGAAATTTGGCATTAAACCACAAACAAATACTGTTTGTTTACCGAGCAAACTGTGCCTTTGCTTCAAATTTAATAGAATGTAGCTGTTTAAATCCAACCTTTTAAGTATTTAAGTATAAGACTAGAGAGTGAAGACAAGTTTTGAGCAATTTAAAAAAATTCTATTCAATGTAAAAGTCAAACAATCACGAGAGTTTGCTGAATACATATACTCCATTTAACCCTTTGTTCTCTCTATGCTGTATCGGAATTTACTAGAGCATTGCTTAAACTAAGTCTGCTTCTTACTTCCATTATCCTTCTCTCTGTCTCTGCCTCTCTTTTGGCTCCCTTCCTCTGCAAGCCAAGTTCAATTCGCATTCAGTACTTTGACCACATTGTTGCAGACATTTTCAACTGATTTCTAATCTCATCTCGCGTTTTTTTCTCCTTTCTCTTCGTCTCTTTTCAACAAATGTGGAATTTATAACATGTTATCTTGCCTCTTGACTGTTGCCACATTTTACTTCCATCTTTTTTCTATGGAATAGTTGCAGTTTTTGTTGCAACTTTAGTAAAGAAAAAAATCTTGTGATTCGTTTAGCGCGTTGCGATATTTGCGCTAAATTGTTATTGTGTATTACACATACACATAAGAAAAATATATATATATATATTTATACATAAAGTTTTTGTTGCTTTTGGCGCTGCTGTGTTGTCTAAAGCATTACAAACAAATTGAGTTTGGCTCGAATGTATGTAGCTGTGTTTTTGGCCTCCGTTTTGGCTTTAGCCCGAGATAGACAGGCGGATAGACAGCCGCTGCCACGCCCAGTTGCCCCTAAAGTGACTGCAGCAAACTGTTTTACTTTTCGGACAACGTACACTAACACACACACATTCATATACACAAACACACACGTGCAGCGAGCGCAAAGGAAAACAGCCAAAAGTCATTCTGGCTGCTGCTGATTTTTAGCCTTTTTTTTTCTTGCGGTGACTCTGGCCTCTTGTAATTTATGAGTTTTGCGCCTCAAGTTGTGTGCCACACGGTGGCAACATGCTGCTCTGCTGCTCAACTCCGTTGCTCTTGCCTCATTGCGTCCTGTGCACTGCAGCGGCTTATCGCCATTGTCTTTCTCTTTATACTCGTTAGCAGTGGGACTTGTAGGGTATATTGTTATTATATTGTTTGTTCAAACCAGTTTGAAGACTGGAGAAGTCAAAGAGTCTCATTGTAATGTTTTGCTTCAAACCGTGCGCTCAAAAGTATGCAGTAGTTTTTTTACATATTCAGAAGGCAATTTAAACAGTATTAGAAACTATTTTTAATAGCTATTTAGTTTGTAAAACTAAATTTTGTAATGGGTATACCTGAGCTGGGAACCCATTTCTAGCTGGCGCTCATGTTGTTGCTGTTGTTCGTCGACAGTTTATGAAAACTGCAGTGGCAAATGTTTGGCTTTGCTTTCGCTCTCGCTTTCCCTTGCCCCCTATACCAACCCCCTTACGCTTTCTCTCTCTCTCTCTCTGTCTCTCTTGTCTGTTCTGCTCCTCTGGCTTGCCCCTTCGCTGTCGCAGGGCTGAGCTGGACCCTTTGGAGTGCAATGTCCTTGTTTATGCGCTGACACTCATTGTTGTTGTTCTCGTTGCTCTTGTTGTTGTTGTTGCTGATGTGTCGCTTGATTGAATTGTGTCCTTGTCAGAGTCATGTCCTGCTGCCAGCAGTCCTCCAGTGTGTGTGTGTATCTCCGTGAGTGGGTCTGTGTGTGTGTGTGTGTGTTGTGCGCAGCACTCACCTAAAAGTTTAATTAACTTTTCAGCTCAATTTCTAAACACGTTTTTGGCTTTTAGTTTTTGTCCTCTGCTTTTTTTATTGTTGTTGTATATTTTTATTTCATATATTTGCAACCACAAAAGTTGCTCTAATTTCATTTGCAATTTAAAATCATTTTGGGCAAAAAGAAGAGTTTTTGAATTTTTAAGGCGTTTTCTGATTGCCTTAAAAATAAACGCAAGAAAATAAACTGGGATTTTGGGGCGACAGGAATTTTAAACGGTATTAGAAGTAAGGAAATTCCATGTTTTCTTAAAGGTGTATGAAGTATGTGTTAAAAGAGGTATTTTAAATTATATTTGTATCGTAGAAATCAGTTCAAATATTTAAAAAACTCTTGCCTTAATATGGGATAATATATACTAAACTCCTACTTAAAGAACTCAACTCAAATTATTTTATAGATTAAATTAAGTAAGACATTTGCTTCAGTGTTCAATTTTCGCTTTCGTCTTCGCTGTTCAGATTCAGATTGTTTCTTCTTGATAATTCTGCAACTCAGTTGAAAGCAGCTTCAAGGACGGAGGAGTGTGTGTGTGTGTGTGTGTGTATTTGGGGGGGTGTGCGTGTTTGTGTGTGTTTTGTGGTATTTGCCTTTTGGACTGTCAAGTGACTTAAAATGACAGCAACGGCTTTTGACAGCTGCAAGCTAACGGTATTACAACTGACAGCTGGCGTTCATTTTGTTTGTGTATGAGTGCCAGTGTGTGTGTGTGTATGTGAGTGTTGGTTTTAGGATGTGTACAAATTTATGTTTATGTTAACAAAGTCGAGCCATTCAAGTGGCAAGCCCAAAAACAAGTACGAGGTAACACCACGTGTGTGTGCGTGCGAAAGAGATAGCTGCATCGAGTGTGAGTGAGAGAGAGACAGTCAGGCAACCACTACACAACAGGAACCACTGAACCACCGCCTACACACTAAATGCAGTCATGTGCACAAAGCTGAAAACATTGTAACCAAGCGCGAGTTTTGGCAAGATAAGAGCGACAAGGAGACATGGAGAGACAGGGGGACAGGAGGCGGACGGATTACTCAATGGCAGATGATAACCGGCAATGAGCTGTTACACTGCGAGAAATCAGGGGCACAAACGGGAGAACTTCAGACAGAAGTTTAAGCAATGAAAGACAGAGAGTGAAAAGGTGTCTGGATTGAAAAGAAAACGGATGATATAAATCAAATAACAAAAAAGCTTTCGCATACTAATGGCTAATACGTACAGAACCTAAAAGATCTCAATATTTACAAATTTTAAGTAAATATTAAGATCTTTTAGTGAATGAGCGAATCGAGACAGACAGAAAAAGATGCTTTGATTGATAAGAAACAATGAGCTGCTACAAAGAAAGAAAAAATGTTTGGGAGGATCAAAGAGACAGCAAAGGAGCAGAGATTAAGCAAAGATTAAGTAGTCGAGACCACAGAAAGACTGCTCAATAATTTGATTGTTAATAAAGCAATGAAACTACAACATTGAGAGAAAACCGCTTTCACTCCTCTTCCTGCTCCTTGGCCTGTGAGGCGTGTGGGCGTGACTGAACCTGTCCCTGAGCCTGCTCAGCGGCCTTTTCAGCAGCTGCAGCTGCCTCCATTTCCTCCTTGTGTTTCTGCTGCTCCTCCTGCATGCGACGATTCATCTCAGCGGCGTAATCCGCAAAGGTCAGATTTATATCAAACGGAGTGCGACGGAAGATGTTTGGAGGAGCATAGTTATTCTGAATGGGCCAATAGAAGCCATCGTCGTCACGACCAAAGGGCACCTTTCCATAGAGATCAACGAACTCGGAGAGCGTGTAGTAGAAACGAGTGGAGGCCAAAACGAGTTCGATGCGTTGAATCTCGGGCAGAAGTCGACGAAAGACATCGGGAGCAAGAGCAGCAGCGGCTGAGGTGGGTGAGGTGCGTTTGGATTGAGTGGACAGACGGGTCTGATGACCATCTTCGCTGACATCGGCAATCAGCTCCGCATCCGAGGAGGGATCCACGGCATTTGTGGAATCTCCCTGGGACGCTTCAGTGGTCAGACGCGGGTCCAGACTTTCCTTAATCAGACCACAGATTGTGTGCATCTTCTCCTTGATGATCAGATGCTGTTTGCCCATTAAGTACTCGTCAGTGGGCGTGGAGGGTGGAAACTTTTCGTTGAGAAAGGCGGCGGGAATGCGGCGAAATATCAACTCCTTGGTGTAGAGCTGGGAGAAAAGGAAAAGGGTTGGGAAAAATAGAATTCTGAAATGGTTTTAGTGAATGCGGCCGCTTCTACTCACTTCTTGTATGTGATCCTCAATCATAAAGACCCGATTCGATTGCCAGAAGTCTCCAGCGCAGGCCAGTAGCTCAGTGCAGAAGATGCCCATCATGTCCTCTCCACTCTCCAGCATCAGCATCGTGTAGTCGTTCATGTAGACCAGCAGACCACACATGGGATCAGGAGTGTAGGATAAAATACGGCAATTCTTCTGCAGTTCCTGTAGTTTCTCCGTCAAAAGGGTGTACGCATCCTTTGGTCCCGTGGCTGCGTCCGGTTCGTGATCGTGATCTGTTTCCTCTGCCTCTGGCTCCACTTGCGAATCATCATCCCAATTGAAATTGAAGGTTCGTGTCACAGTTTCCGGTTGGTTCTCCAAAGGATCCACAATTTTTACTATCGTACGATCGTCTTCTAAGCCGGCGCCTTCCCCCTTGGTCTGATTGATATCCGGTGTGGAGGCCTGTGAGTAATGAGCTTCATCATCGCCTAGCATTACCTCGGCTGTCCTTAGTGTGGCCGTATCGCCCTCCACATTCGACTGAGCTGTGGCAGTGCTGAGACGCTTCAGAGCCGCAGGTGTAGCAGCTGGGGTAGGCGTGGCTACGAAGGCGCTCTCCCTCAGCGGATCCACATTCTTTGCCAGGATAAAGATGCGTTGGTAGAACACCGATGTGTTCATCTTCAACAGCTCCTCGTCCACGTATTCAACGAGGGATTTGCGCACCTGAAAGATCAATGGACGCTTCAGTGTAAAAAAGGGTTGTCGCACCGTAATGGAGCCATGCGACTTGTGATGTGTGTTGAGAGCAGAGCTGCGTTTGGTCATCCGATTGGTCGTCATGTTTACAGGAATTCGGCAAGCCGATAACTGTTGTCAAATATTCAAATTATTTACTATTTGTTGGCCTGTTTGTTTGCCTGTTTGCTAGGGTTGCCTAGCAACGAGCGTCGCTTAAAGGTTGCCACGTTTTTGTAGCACTAACAAAAACCGTTTGGGAATTATAAGACAATTAGGAAATTGAACTCAAAGCCTGCTTAAGCTGGCTTTCAAATTTCTTATTAAAATCAAAGGGGATTACCAACAAATCATCAATTGGCATTTCTCGCAGTGTACGAACTTTGAACTGTTATTATTTGTCTATGTATGGGTGTGTATGTATCAGGTATGTCTGAGTGTGTGTGCTTTTTGTTGTGCTGCTGCCTCAATTATTATCATTTGCTTGAAATCCAAACGTTGTTGCTGCTTTTGCCTTTGCTTTTCAGCGAGTTAATTTATTCATGGCGCATTTATGAGCAACTACAACAACAACTTGGCTAAAAGTAACAACAACAACAGCAGGAGGAATATATTGTAAGAACAGCAACTATAAAGGTATCAAATGCTGTTAAACTTCTTCATCAGCGTTGTTACAATCTGTTGTTGCTGCTGCTTTTAGTCTCAGCTTAGCTCTTCCTCTCTATCACTCTCTAACTGTATAGCTATCTCTTTCTTCTGTCCTTTGAACCATCTTAAACACTTGGGCATACAACATGTTGAAATGATAATGAGCGAAAATTGTTTTTTGACTTGCTCCTCAGGTGTTTTGTGCTGCACAAAAGCCATGTCCCTTTCGCTCTTCCCCTGGGCTCCTCTGCCTGCCTGACTTTCAATCCAGAGCCTGTGTTTGAGTCTTATCCTTGGGGTTGTGCAGCCATTTACAGTTTAGTTTATTGGCTCGAAAGTTGCGTAGCAATTTGTGGCATTTGTTTTCATAAATACTTGTTTTTGTCTGTCGTCCAGGAGAAAAAGCAAGCACAGGCAGGGCTGTGTTTTGAGGGCCAGACATCGATTATATATCGATAATCAGGTGGAGTAAATGAGGTTTATCGTAGGATGAGTGGATGAACCCATAAAGTATTTATATTTTTGATTAGCAGCAACACTTGAGCAGATAGAGAGTTTTTAAAGTAAGCTTTATCAAACAAAGTAATAGATTAAATGTAGCGTATCACCTGGTTTACTGTAGGTGCCTTTTGTCTTCACGATATTTGAGCTAGAACAATTTGATTCTCTCTTCGCTTTATGCCTAATTAACAATTGTTATGAATCACTAGACATAATCTCTGCACTGTGGTATGACTTTATGAGAAATGCTTAAAGAGAAAGCTTCTACATTCACTGCACAACGTACTCATATCAGTGCTATCTCGCTGTCGCCCCACAAATATGTGCATTCAAATCCTGGCCGTGTTCATGTCCCTGTAGCTGGAGCTGTCGCCTGTCTTCTGCTGACATTTCGCTGGGAATGTTGCAGGCAGCGTTGATTGCACCCAAGTTCTTAGTCAATATTTGTCAATTTCAATGAAATGAGAATTTGACATGCAAGCAAACAGAGTCCTCCAACCAGTCGTACCTCCTTTTCCATGGGTATTACTGCAGGACGCAGTATGCAGAATGCTGAATGCAGTGCCAGTGAGCTATGTAAACAGAGAATCGCATGTCGACGAATCGCATTTACTCGTCACTGGCCTTGGCCGGAACAGAGCAGAGCTGAGCCCAGCCAGAAACCCGGAGACAAACACCCCCCGAGCATCAGACACACTCAGAAAGGACATTCACAGGGAACGCAGACAATCAGACATACAGGCAGCAAGGACACTGAAAGAGGCACAGAAACAGAGACAGACACAGACAAAGAGGTAGAGGCAGAGGCACAGACGAATGAGTCGATAAATTAATTGCGATTTGTATGCTCTGGAATTTATATGTGACAAATTGATTGATTTACAGGTATCTCAAGTGCCAGCAGACCACAAAATCAAACCAAAGTCAATGCAAAGCATTTTAAATAGTTTGCCATGCATTCAGCCAACACACGAACAGATTAAAGCAATTATGCAGTGTAACGAGTGGATTACAAAGGATGGGTATCGAGCAGTTAGCAGCGAGAAAGTGGGACTAGAGAGTAGTTTCACAGGGATTGTATCCAGACAAGTAGAAAATGGGGTATGAACAAGTTTTCAAAGAAGAATCAAATAGCAAAATTAATAATTGCCCAGCGAGTAACTAGCTAAAATTCACTGCTTTAAAGCTTACTAAATTCAATTAAATATTCTACACATTACACACACTTTCAATAAAATAACAACAAACAATTTATTTTATTTCATCAGTTGAACTCAATTTATTAAAGCAGAAAAAACTCCTATACCAGCAATAAAAATGTTGATTTAGCAATTACGAATCCAAAAATAATAAAATCAATTAAAATTCAAGCGCTGCCAATTTAAATTTAGCACTTTTTCACACGATTGGAGAATGCTCGATATTTAGTTATAGCATTTAATTAAATTATGTGGCAAATTAGGAAGATAGTAAAAGTAAAAGTTGAGAGCTGAAGTGCTGGCAATTTGTTTGGTTGTCCCAAAGTTTTGGCAATGCAATTAAATTCGTATTGAACGAGGAAATGAGGAAAATGCATTCGGGAAAAGCGACGAACCGTTTAATCAATGGAATCTTTGTTTCGAGTCCAAAAAAGAGAACCGAAAAACCAAAAAAGAAATGTCTGCACTTTGCCAATTAATAGCAGCTAATTTTGTCGAACAGTCGAGCAGAAGGCCTCTTGACCCAAAATCAATACTATCAGTCCCGGCACGCCACCTCCTCCACTGCAATCCTGGCAGTTTTTTGGCCATGTGGACTCAACTCAACTCAATTATATTTTTATTTATGCGTCAACATTCGCGCACTCAACAAATAGCATTGAAGCATTCTTTATTGCCAGCCAAAAGATGCCTAAGAAATGGCCAAAAGGGGCAGGAGTAGGGGTAGAGGGACGGGGCCAGAAATCTGTCTTGGCCTTAGACAATGGAGAATTTATTGTTGTGCCAATCTAAGCAAATTTTTGTGTCGAAAACTTTTTGTTGGGCCTGCCATTAATAAAGTTATGTATTTGATTATGAAACAGCCGAGCGGAAATCTGGCAAATGGATTCAATTGCTTGGCAATTGTGGGCGGGGCACACTTTAGGGTCTGAGCGAAGGCAGACAAATCATAAAAAAAAGATGGTCGTCGGTTTTATGACGCAACTTTGCTTTAAATGAAATTGCCCAGTGAAGCCTAAGCACGAGGGGCTCTAAAACTGATGAAATTAACAGAGAAGGAAGAGCAAATGGTGTTCTTGGAAACACATATACTCCTTTGGCTTTAAAGCGTCAGAAAGAGCAGTTTTATTTGGTATGTTTTAGCTAGAAAACTCTTCTTTTACTGCCAAGAATTCAAGCTTCTTTTAAATTACTAAATTTAAGCGAAGTTTAAACCTTTTTGAACCTTTAGTTTCCTTTACGCTTGCCCCTTTTAGCCATTTTCTTGCCGCATTCCAAAATGGCACATCCGTTGCCTTAGTCTTCACTGTACGTGGGTGTGTGTGCGTGTGCACATTCTTCTGTGTGTACATTCTTGTGTGTGTGAAGTTTTTAACTTTTATGTGTTCATTTAAAGCCTTTGACTAAACAAAAACTCTTGAAGAATTCACTCAGCACAACGAATGTTATTCTTTATTCACATTTTGATTGCATCTATTCGTTTGTGTAGGAGTCGACTACTTTTTGTGGATCTGATGACAGCAATTAGCATTTAGATAAACGCTTTGTTGTTTGGCCAAAAAAACATTTGAATTTCACACAAAATGGAATCAGAATCGGAATCAGAATCAGCATCCAAATGGAATCAAAGTGCACTTGCCATGAAATTGCAGAAACTTTTATGGAACATAGCAACAACAATTAAAAATATACATATGTATATAAACAAAAAAGAACTAACAACAGGCTTTGATTAAAATAAAACTGTTTTGGTGTGCTAGTGTGTGTGTGGGTGTGCGTGTGTGTGCGGGGAAAATATCAAACAATTAAACAAAACGCCAGCAGAAATAAAAGGAAATCCAAAAGAGAACTCAATTTGCTGGCATCTAAATCATTTTTAATTTGAACAACAAAAAAGGTGTGTCCTTGGGAATAAGCTTGTGTGTGTGTGTGTGAGTGAGTGTGTGTTTGTACACAGAAAAAAAAGGCAAGTCAGAAGTGGGATAATCTAGGATAAACCAAAACTGGAATAAGTATTTTTGCTTTACTTTTACTAATGAGCTAATAAATCACATAGTTTTTAATTATAAACTAATAGTTTTTATCCAAACACTAATTTATATCTTAAATAAATAGAAACCCTAGCTAAAATTAAGAATTTTAATCAATTTTATTCATATGTTTTTTTCTGTGTGTGGCTAAAAACAATAACAAAACTGAGAATATACATATACATGAGCATAAGTTCCACAAACAAATGCGCTGACAACACATACAGAGACATACACACACAGGAGAGGCTTGCAAACACAACAACAACACAACAACGAGAGCAATAATGCAATACACTCCAACTGCATGTACCGTTACACGCTGCTGCACAATTATTCAAATCCACGAGCCATGACTGCCATCAGCAGTGAGCAGTGAGTAGAAAGTGAGAGGGCAGTTAGAGGCGAAGAGGGGGAGATGGGGAGTATGAGTGAGTGAGTAGTTAGAAAACAGTCAAAGTGAGAAGCGAAGAGGGAAGTCCTAGAGCAGAAAAGTGAAAAGGAAAACAGAAATAGAAACAGAAACAGAGAAAGCCGTAGAATTGTTTGGGGCCAAGAGTACATGCCCTTTTCAAAAGCGCCTACAGTGGGTATAACCGACTGGTTAGTAACAACATAATTGCATCAAAAGTATAATTTAAAGTAGGCCAAACAGAAGTTAAAACAAACTTTTATTTGCTTAATAAAAACCCATTTGAAAAGTGTATTAAATATTCGGCAACACCAGAACATGCTATCCGTGTTTTTTTTTCGGTTGTTCGTTTAATTTGCATTGTTTTATTTGTTAATTTTTTTGCTCTTGTTATTCTCGTTTTATTCTCAACAATTTGTCACAATAACAAAGCATTTGAAATTTGTACAACAATTTTCAGTTTGTATTTTTTTGTAATTAAATTACCTGAGCTGTTTCAGTTGCTCTAGATACGCTCACACTCACTGCCATTTAAGCCAAACTGCAGTTGTTATACTATAAAACTGTTGTTTGTGGAGTTTTCATTTCGTTTTTAAATTTAACAAACAATTCGTGAGACTTGTAAATCCCAAATAATTTATGGCATGCCCACGTGAGTTATTTGAGTTGAGAGCTGAGCTTTTTAAGCCCAAAGGAAAACAGAGCAGAGCAAATACTAAACAGCAAAAGAAACAAAACGAATGAAAGAAGAAAAAAAACTATCAATTACGATGATCACATTGCTAACAAGCAGCTGCTGCAGCCTCTGCCTCAGTCGCTGTCTCGGCCTTGTTCTTGGCCAAGAGGCTAATAAATACGCCTAAGCACTGTCATTCCATTCGAAATGACAACGCCAAGCAAATTACTTCAAATCAGCGAGGGTAGTTCAAGAAGAACAACAGTCAAAGAAACTTTTGTGTTCCAATTAATGCCAAAATTCATTGAATAAATTCAGTTAATATTTTTATTGAAAAATTATTCATTTACCATGAAATTTGTGTATACACTTTAAATGCCAATAAACTTTTCCAAACATAACTGGTTTTCCAATTCCAATTCAATCACAGATGCAATCAATGTATCTGCATATAAATTTGAACTCAGTTTAAAGTTTAAATTTCTGCTGAATCAATTTTATTTGGCATGCAATTTTTAGACAAATTTTGTGTGTCAACAACTTTTGCAAAACTTCACAGATTTTCTTAAAAATACTAATTCAATCATCGTTTGACAATTGAAACAAATTTTAATTGATATTGTGAATGATTTTAAAGCTTTAAATTTATTTAAATAAATTGTTTGTTTTCTATGAATATTTTGAACGTGTTTCTTTGTTTTTTAGATAACTATTTTTATTAAAGTTGCTGCTACACTTAAATTCTGATTAATTTCTAAGAGCTTTAATCTTGTGCCACAAAAGTTATTGCTTAAACAACCCTCTTGAGTAACCAGAGGCGTACTCTGGTGCTGGCAAACCCATTAAATGAGACAAGGGCCTAAAACCCCCCCTCTTCCCTCCCTTTGTGCCTCTTGTTGTCTTGCCGATGTCTGATTGCCTGCTGCACAACGCTGCGTATGAGCAACGTGTCGCTGGGTTTGCTCACTTACAAGTAATAACATGCCCGGGAGCGGCATAAAAATCTGCGATGACAATGCGTGTGTGTGCCATAAAAAGGCTTTGGAGTGCCCCAAAAAAGAATAAAGCCATCTCGGAGCGGAAGAGGGGGTGTGGCAGGGGGAGGAGTTGGTAGGAGAGTGAATGGGGAGAGGGGATCACAAAAAGTATGTAAGCAAATTCATCGCGACTTTGGGGTCACATAAAAGAGGCTCGACTCAACGGCGCATAATGCCAGTGATTGATTTACCTGTTCCACAGAGACAGGGAGTGCGTGTGGGGTAGGGGGGTGTGTGTAAAATTGATGTGTCCCATTTGGTTAGAGGCTAAACGAGGCTAAAGGGAAGGGGAGGTTAGTGGGGAGAGAACCTGGTCAACCATTTGCATTGCAGTCGCTTTCTTGGCCCTTTTCCTTATCATTTCTTTTAAGACCCTGTATGCAAAACGAGTAGAGGAGGGTACATACAGTTTGTCGGAAAAGATAGGCAGTAGGAGGCGTGAATGTAAGTACAGGTACCTTTAAAGCCTTCCCCACTTGTTTCACTTGCCATCCGATTGAATTGTTGATTTTCCTGTTGCTGTTTTTCCTTGCGGCGGTGTCAAATGCCATCACAAGTTTTCTCTGTGTAGTTGCTTAAGCTCTATATCTTCTCTGTCCTATGTCCTCGAACTTCCTTCTGCGTCTGCAATCAGCAGGCAACAACAAGCCAAGAGCAACAGCAAAGCAAGGAAAAAGTTGGTTAGTTAAAAGTGTTTGTCATTGTTGACACCTTTCGTCTTGTCAGGAAACTTAAAACTTGGTCCGGCACCACTCCCAACACCGTCTCTAGTTTAGCTTCAGTTACAACTCCGACTCGGACTCCCACTCCGACTTCTACTCCGATTCCTACTCCCTTTTCTGCTACTCTTTCAGAACTGAGACGCAGCATGCGAAAATGACAGCAAACAGAGCAAAAGGGCAAAGTTTTCTTTAGCTTTACACTTGCTTTAGATACCCTGTAATCAAACAGTTGCCTGGAGCTGTTAGCTTCAACTCCTTATAATATATAGAGAGTGAATGGATAGTAAATAATGTAGTAAAATTCTTACAATATCAAGTATTAAATTAAGTCACAGTTCAAGTGCTAGTCGAGCATACCGTATGTATTTTCCTCTTTCTGTTGCTGTTGTGCTTAGTAAAGCTGTTCGCTACCCTGAGAGGCATGTGGGCGTGGCACTGGCATGTAGGCGGTAGGCGTTGTGCGGTGAGCGACACTGATTGCTGTTAAATATTTGGCGGCGTCGCGCAAGTTTTTCCCTAAATCTAATTTATTACATTGGCCAAAAGCAGTTTAAAGCCTAACTGGCAAAGACATACACACACACACAGGCACTACAAACATATTGTGTTACTCTTCATATGTGTGAGCTGGGACTGTGTGTGTTTTGCGGAGGTTTATTGGCATTGGTGTTAAGACCTTGTGCATGCCACAGACACAGCCACCATCACCGCCACAGCTTTTGTTTTGCGGCCATCTCATGTGACTTTTAGACAAGCTTTTCACCACCTCCTTCCCCTCTCCTCCCCCTCTTTTAGCTTGTAGCTTCCCCCAATTTGCTGTTATGTCTTCATATCACTCGCTGTAAAACGAGACAACGCAATTTATCATTTCCAGTTCGAAATTTGAACAGTTTCAAGTGCCCCAAAAAAAAACCCCACGAAAAAAGGAGAAACCCCAAAAAATTCAGTCTCATTATCTTTGCCAATATATCTGGGCCATTTAAACTGCAGTTGAACTGCAATTGAGTTGGCATTTCATTATTTCCAGCCATAAAACCAACAGCAACAGCAGTTGCCAAATAAAATCCCAAAAAAGAAAATGAAGAAAATTCGAAACTTATCAACGTAAACAATTCGAGCACTTCAACTAGTTTTCAGGCGTCTCAATAGTGCTACAGATAATGCCAGGGACAGAAGTACTAGCAGATGGGCGACACAGGGGGCGTGGCAGATACTTGTGGCTTTGGTAGATTGCATAATGAAAACTTTTCAGAGCGGCAGAGACAAATTTTTATGAGCAAACTTTCAATTACCGAACTTTTTTTGTGCTTGAATTACTTTTGAAATGCTTTCACACACACATGCACACATAGAACACACACACTTGTATGTACAGTCATGTCTGCTGTCTTTAAATGTGTTTTCAATGTCTGCTTTTCAGTCAGTTCGAGTCCATTTACCTGACCTTCAGTTCTCGTCGTGTTTATTACTTTCGCACAATTTTCTTGACTCAATTTATGAGCTGCTTTTTGTGCGCAATTTTTCAACTTGTTACTTAAGCAATATTTGAGGCATTTTACTTATGGCCTGGCCAAGACAATGGCCAAGTGTGTGTAACGCTGCTCCTTTTAGCCATTTCAACGCCAGCTGCTGAGCACATAAACATAAATCATAATCTGTTGGCACAGTACATAAATTATTGACGCTAAAGAGTTCACAATGTGCAAACAACACTCAGTACACACACCCCTAAACACACACACCTCCAAACACACACACACACACCGCACACTGTGATAATAGCTACTAAACACCTACTTACAGTTTGGAGCGCAGTTATTAAAATGAAAGGCATGAGCCAAAGTCGAAACCGAAAGAGGAAAATGCCAGCAGGGAAAAAGGGAGTGGAGAACGGAGTGTAAAATGGGATTAAATAGGGGTGGGCGAAGGGGGATTTATCTATGTTCTGTAAAACCATTTTCCACACTTTTCTTTAATGGCTGCATATGCAGTCTGTTGTGGCATTAATACGAGAGTAATCGCAGTTCCTTCTTCTCCTCCTTGTTCACTTTTTTCTTCTTTAAAGAAATTGTTTTGTGGACTGCGGAGCGTATGAGTTATGTGAAGCAGATTCAATTTAGCTGAAGGCAAGCGAAAAGCAGAAGAAGAAAAAATGCCACAAAGTGTAAAATATTGATTTCCTAAGGGTCTTGACTTCACTGTGCTCCCTCTACTCTGCCTTCGTTACCTCCATGGTCACTTAGCTTTGCTTTTTTTGCATTTAAAGTGCTTTAATTGAAGTTGGCTTCGTGTTGGCAAATGCTGTATAGCTTAAAAGCAAAGCTCTTACTACCTTTGAGTAGCCACTTGAAGGTGCTGTCCTCCATGGTCACTTTGCAGCTAAAGTTGGTCAATAAGTGTGACTTACACTATATAATTCAAAGCCCTACAGCTCTATTTATCTGCCTAAGCCTAAAAAAACATGCCTAAAGCGTCCTCCATGGTCACTTTGTTTTTAAGTGCTTAGTATTAATCACAACTTGTTAGTTTTAAAACTGCAACTGTCAATATCAGTCGTTCTATATGTTGTTTGCTTCGTCCTCCATGGCCACTTTACTGGCATTCCAATAGACACATCAATTTAGCTTGTCGCACTGCTAAAATTCCAATTCGAATAGCTCAATTCCTCCACTGTCACATCATTCACGATTAACTCGACGCTGTCAATGTTGCGACACATCCAAAAATGGATTCAAAAAACACACAATTTCTGCAAACCTCCAAAGACCACAGATACTAGATACAAATACACAAACATAGATACACAAATACAAATATAGAAACTCTAGTAAACAAGCGAGCCAACAACATGTGAACAAGGCGGCAAATAAAACAAGAAAAAAAGAATCTGAAAACTGGCATTTAAATTTCTATTGGCGTTTTGCAGTTTGCAATCCAAACAAAATTGACAGCATCAAAAGGCGGCAAACACACAAATCGACACAGGACAAGAGAAAAAAGAAATAAAAAATAGAAAACACCAAAAATAACAAGAAAATCGGCAGGAATAGAGATGTAAATATAAAGTAGACAGCGGACTAACGATATCTTTACAGTTGAAATTTCAGTGATGAGAAATTAAATATTGCTAGCAGATAACCCACTCGTAACTGGCTGTAAATGGGTTAGATTTTAATAATCAAACTTGAATCTTAAAGTTGAAATATTCTAGACCAAGACAGCCTTCAAGACCCTTGGCATTCATTTTATACGATGCTTCCCTTTAAAACTTAATTAACCTCCAACAAAAATCGCATTCTGGAAACCCACTCCTAACTGGCTGTAAATGGGATAGAAATGGGGAAAATCAAACTTAAATCTTACAGTTGAACTATTCTAGACCAAGAGTGCCCTTAGGAGCCTTTATATTCTTAGTCATAACATTTAATACGATACTTCCTGTAAAGTGAAATAGGATTTCACCTCCAGCAAAAATCGCATGCTTTTGCTCTCGCCCACTACCATCTCTAGTGCAAATTCAAAGCTGCCACTGAATTTATTTCGCAGCTCATTGATGAATGCTGATTTGGGTGCGACCCTTTTGGTCGTAGGTAAACAGAGTGCTAACAAAATTCAACACGAAATGTTTGAAATGCTTCAAATGTTCAAATGTATACGATAAGTGCGCACAAAAATCCTCTTAAATTTAGTGCAGCTCCGAGCTCTTTATCAAGTTACACGTTAAAGTGTATCATTTAAGGCAAAGTGTAAAAAAGCAAGAAGAAAGTACGTGTAACCGTTTGAATTTGTCACTTTTACAAAGCACTAAAAGGCAGTGAGTGGGAATTGGGAAGGTACTAAATGGGGTATATTAGACTAGAGTGGATTGTTGTGGAAGCTATTGACTTGTGGATTATTTTAGTTTTGAGTTTTAAAGGGGAAACGTAGAAGAAAAGACCTGAGTTGAAGGCAATTTAGATTGTAGTTTAATGAGGTGACTAGATTAGCATTAACTATTAAGTTTTTAAAGATGTAAATGGGGTATATTGGACTACAAACTTTGGAGCAACAGTTTCCTAACTAGACACTACCCTAGGGTATCTTCGACTGCCATCATTTCCCCGACAAGCTCAACTACTAGTGCTGCACTTTTGCCTGAAGTGGAAGCACTTTTTAATGAAGCTGCCTCTGTTCTATTTTGAGAAGGAGTGTGCGTGGATTAAAGGACACTCGGAAGATAAATCGCTGGGTCAAACTATAAGGTCATGTGATTTAGACTGTACCAAAATCAGTTGAAAGAAGAAGCATCGATTCAGAGCTGGGTCAGCAATTAAAAACACATAATTCATGCATCAAATGCTACCTGAATAATTTTGTTACCCCAAAAAACAAAAAAAAAAGAAGAGTGCAGACAAGAAAAGGTGTTTTTAGCTGTTTTGAAAGGTTTCAGCTGATTGAGGTAGAGGTTTTTGTGTAGGCGCATAATTAAATTGTAGAACTAATTGGGGCTGGTCGGAGACTGATGGAGCTCATGATGGAGGAGCCGCTGTCAGAGCTGACGTCTCTTTAATTATAAGCAAGGAAAACACACGAGAACAAGCAAGGAAAATTAAGGAAAAAAGCAACTGGGAAAAGCAACACAAATGTGCGGAGGGGTAGGGGAAGGGAAGCAGAAGAAAACCAAAATTGTAGGTGTAAACCGAGCGTGTAGCGACAGCTGCGACAATGACACATGATTATCAGGCAACATGGCTGATGTTATTGTAGTTTTGGCCTGACCTGCATTTTGGCCAAGTCCCAGACCTGGCTAAGACCATTTTCGCTCTCTTTCTTGGCCATGTTTGCTACCTGGCAGCTGCCATAGCAAAACATATTATAACATATAGCTGAACATTAGCTACAAACCTGGACAGCAGAGCACAAAACGTAACGGAACTGAACAGGACAGAACAGGACAGGACTTGCCTTGTTTGCCTCCAGCCAATGGGCATGTCCTGCTGTGTGTGAGTGTGTGTGAGTGTGTCCTTGTTGTTGTTATTCCCGTTGTTGTTCTTGCTGGTAGGACACGAGCCATTATGCATGCGTATGATTAATGAGATCATGTTTCTGTTGATGTGCTCAGCAAAAGTTAAGATTGAGGTTATGTCTTCTGCCTTCTGCCTTCCTTGTGTTGTGTATTGTGAGCAGCTAATAGCCTTTTGAGCCAGCCAAAGCAAGCCAGGCCAAGACAGACCAGAACAGACAACATGACATTGCTGGTAGATAAGGCCTTCTGCTCCGCCCTCGAAAACAATATTGTTAACTGTCGTAATCCATAATCAAACATTTCAATTTATCTTCGTACACTGAGAAAAATTCCAAAATTAAAGGTTAACAGTTATTTAAGAATAATATTTCTTTCTTTCATCTGATCTTTCGCATATTAAAAAAGGGAAGAAATTTAATTATTTTTGTCTGCTTTTTAAACTAATTATTTGTTTCTGTGTAGAAATAGAGCTGAAGTGGTTGAGCACTCTAAAAATGCTGTGGGGGCTTTTCAGTCAGCGGTGAGCCACCAAATTCTGTGCTCTAACAGGGTGAACGCTGTGAGCCAAATGCTTTCACAACGTGTTCAATGCTGTTTTTGACTGTAAATTCGCTGCGTTTTAAACGCAAACCGCAATTGTTGTGCTGCTGTGTCCACTGGGAGCTAACTCTCTCTTTCTCTGTCATACTCTCTACCGCTCTCTTCCACTCTTTCTCTCACTCTCGCCCGTTCTATATGTACGCAAATCCACTTCAATTTTTGGTTTGGTTGGCCTTGTGACCACATCACAAATTCATGACTTTTTGTCCACAAATGCAGGCAACACACACACGCACACACACACACACTAGCATTGGGGTTAGCCATCAATCAAGTGTGGGCAAAAAAATCGCTTGAAAAGCGTCAAACATCAAATATATTTGCATGCCACGTGGCGTATGCGTGATGTATGCAGAGACAGAGAGGGACAGCGCTCATGAAAGCGAACGTTTATAATTATTCGCGTAACATTTTAATAATTTTAATTTATTTTTAATTAACTAGCCGCAGTGAAGAGCGCAGCTCACAGCATTTGACAATTTGGTTTACAAAATTTGACGCTTTGAACTTTTTGGGCGCGTGGGAGTTTTGCAAATTGTTGTCGGTCGTCGTTTGTCGGTCGTTGGTTGTCAGTATTTAGGGGCTTACAAAGATGCTTTTATTGTTTTATTACCGCTTTTGTTGTAATTGTTGTAGCTGCCCAACTGCACACACAATACACATTTTAATTTATTGCCAGAGCGTTTGTCTGTCCGTCTGTTCTTCTGTCTATTTCTGGGTTTCTGCTGACAGGCGATTTAGATTGATTGTCCAACAGGGATAGAGAGAGATGGGGACTGGAATAGAGATTAATTAATAAACGCAGTCGACAAATGCAAAGAACTAATTTATAATTGTTTTTTGTGTACTGCAAGCTGCAAATTGGGCGTGACACGACCACGACCACGCCCCCTACAGCACACACTCCCAAATTCTACTACTCCCATTCGTGTGTTTGGCCTAGTAATTTCTATTTAGCATTTGTGCTGTTTCGTTGTGTTTTGCTGGCATTCATTAAGACTGTCGCGTTTTCAGGTGTCGCTGGATGTCAAACACAGTGTCTCTGAAAATTAATTTCATTTCATTGCGCATTTATTTTCATACCCCAGAGAATGAGCGGACTGAGTATTTTGTAGGGACAGCAAACAGCTTAAATTAAATGTCAAATATTGCTAAATCGCGTTGAAGCGCAAGAATTAATTAACAATATACAATTTATACGCTGGGGACAAGAAGAGACAAGGGGAGACGAGAGGAGACAATAGAAGACAAGAGATCAAGCTAAGCTTCAATAGCATTGCGAATTCTATTGTTTGCCGTCCTACGGTGCGTATGATTAATATTCCCAGGCGTTTAAGTGACCCTCGGTTGCGTCGCACGTGTTCCGCATTTCTCCGTACACGCTCTCTTTTCGCTCCTTTTACAGTTTTAAATTCAGCCAGTGCCACGCCCACCTAACACAGCCTACGCACATTTTACTGGCACCCGCCCCTTTCCCCTCTCCGCCCGCCTACACATAAATCTCTCAAGTGTCACATAAAATTTCCGCACATGTACGGAATCAAAATGAAAAAGCAACAACTTCAAGTAGAGTATAAAAAAGAATGAAAATTCTGTCAAGTTTACAGAGCATTTTCAGATACCCTGTAATTTTTAGTAAACTTAGCTGTAAGTGGAAGCCATTGCTTACGCTTCTGAGTAGAAAAAGTCAAAAACATTTCAGTTTCAGGCGTCGAACTCAGAATTTCTGAGAAAAGGAAACATTTTTTGTATAGGAATAGAAATAAAAAACCAATTTCAGGCTAATAACTTAAAAATTTACTTCATTTTTGTAGCTCTAGCACATACAACCCTTCATGTTACAGCGCACAGAGTATAGAAAGGGGAAAGGAGGGAGAAGGCAGCATGAAAGTGAAATGAAGAGATGGAAGATACAGTGGGAGAGTGGGAGAGTAGGCCTCACTCAGAGGCTGTAGTGCAATAAGTCAAGTTATCAAAGTTAATAATTCTTAATGTTAGTGCATAAATAAGACGGGGGCAATGAGAGCAGACATTACGACAAACAAGGTGGGTGGGAGGCAGAGCAAAGGGAAAGAAGAGTAGACAGGGACAGCAGACAGACGATATGTCACTCGACAGTGGCTATAAAAGTATGCTACCAGGCAGCAGTCAAAGCGCAGAACTTCAAATAAATACAAAGATGAATTTTCGTAAATTTATGCAAAAAGCGGCAAGAAGAAAAAGAAACACGTATGTTAAAAGAAACGTATGAAAAAAGACAAGAAAGACGCTAAAAAAGAAAGAAAGAAAACAAAAAGGAAAAGAGAGAAAATAAAAGCAAAAGTGAAGGCTAATTTGCATAAAGAAATCGGCTGGCAGCAAACGAATATGCCGAAATATAACTTCCTGTCTCGCTTACACTAAGACTTTCCCTATCTTTTGCTCCCTCTCTACCCCCTTGTCACCTAGCCCTTTGCTTTGCTTACTGCCTGTCAGTTCAGTGGCGCGGCAAATATGAAACTCAAAGTGTTTCATGCTGACATCGCGACATAAAAATCTATACACACGTATCCATGTTCGTACACTGAGAGAAATGAATTCAGTAATTGGTAGGATACAAACTAAACCAAACAAATTAAGGATTAAGTAGTAGAGTTAATGAAATCGTTAGTGATAATTACAATTCCTGTTTATTTCAGTCAACGAATTCGTTCTCAGTGTAGTGCCAGTATGTGTGTGTGTTTGTATAACAAACTGTTTCCTTTTTATTTGACAGGCCTTTGTGGCTAATAGCGCACACTGTTTACTAAGTAAGAGAGCGAGTGAGAGGCATAGAAAGACAGAGAAGGATAGAAGTAGAAAAGGAATGAGCAGAAAAATCATAAATGCCACAAAGCCCGAGCAATAAAGAGCACATTGATCCATGCACGCGCCACGCACACACCCCCTTTACAACTGTGTGTGTGTGTGTGTGTGTGTGTGTGTGTGTGTGTGTGTGTGTGTGTGTGTGTGTGTGTGTGTGTGTGTGTGTGTGTGTGTGCGTGTGCGTGTGCGTGTGCGTGTGCGTGTGTGTGTACTTGTGCGTGTGTGGCCAAAGAATTTGTCATTTGACCATTGTGGCCATTGTGGTCAAGTCAAACAGTTATCGGCTTCTGGGAGGTTTCAGTTTTATGTATTGCATATGTTTGTTTATCCATTTCCCTGATCCTTCGGCTCCCTCCCCATTGTGTGCAATGGGAAATGACAATAATTTTTATGTAAACCCAAAGAGCCGTTAAATTGTTAAGTCCGCCAGGCTTAAAACTTTTTATTTAAACAGTGTAAATTCAGTGAAAGCTGAAAAATGTTTAAAAGTCGCAGCATTGTATAGCAGAATACTTACATGAGAATCGCTGGGAAAGGCGCTGAAATGTGCCCAGATTTTTAAACAATATTTAGTAAAAATTGTTAACCAGATTTCAGCTTCATTTAGGCCTGACAACTACCAAGTTTAATACTACAATCAAGTCTTCCTTACTCAAGATAACTCTACTTCCGACATAGTTTAAGATTAAAAGCAACTCAAAATAAGCTTTAAACTTGTGTACGAGCATTAAAAAGTTATTAATCCATGTGGGAAGTGCAAAGATTCCCACATTTGTCAAATGGTCGCACTTTTAGTAGGAAACTTTTGCTCTAAGCCAAATGCAGCTAAAAGCACTTAAAAAAGAAGTTGCTTAAAGCCAAAAAAAAGCCAAGAGAGCCAAAAAAGCCAAAAAAGCTTAGCTAAGTGCACACGAAATTGGCTCATTCAGTTTTTGGCTGAAAGACAAGTGGCACTTGAAGCCATTATCAGTGGCATATTACCATAAAGATAACAAGATATGGAAACACGTTCCCACAAGAGGGACAAAGGAAGAGTGTAAGTGAGGAAGACAGAGATAGCTGCTCAAGTTGGCCCTTAAGCAGTTAGTTAATTAGCTCAGTTCGTGTTTCAGTTTTAAAGAATTTTCTTGGCTTAGTTTGAAATTTGTGGAAAATAAGTTTAAGCCGAAAGGCATAAAAAAGTCCGCACACTCAGAGTCGAACCGAAAGCGATGTGAGAAGCGGTTCATTGTGCCACATTTCATTTGGCTAACAGTGTGCTTGTGCTCGTGTTGGCCGTAAATGATGCCCTCGAGCTAACAATGAGAGCGATTGCATCATTTCGTTTTGGACAAGGACTTGGTAGTCGCAGTAAAGGTAGTCGTAGGTCTGCAGTCGGGAGTACCCGTAATGCTGTTAGCCAACTTGCTGCAGACCAACTGGGAATACACTTCATCTCACTCTCCCCTCTTTCGCTAGCTAACAGTTTCCTAGCTGCCAACTCTCCAAGGTGATTATTTTGCATTTGTTGTGTCAATTTTTCTTCTTCCTGTTCTTTCAGTCGACTGAATCATATTTTGATTTCATTATTCAACAAATACCCGTACATATATTTAACAGTTAACTGCCGTTTCTGGTGCTGCCTTTGCTGCTGCTCGGGGCAACCCTCATTATGGGTATTGCCATTGCCATGTTCTATTTAAAGTCTATTTTTATATATTTACTCAAATAATTGCTTTTTTTCTATGTTGGCAATCTGTTTGATTGCTGCTTTGCCTCTTCGCTCAGCTGTCACTCTTCTTCTCTGCCTATGTCTAGTTTTTCTCTTTTGTTTTGAATCGTTTAATTTTATAACTGTTTGCCATATTGTTATTTGTTTCAGTTACTCAACAGAAATTTGCCCTAAGGGGTATATAAGCTATGAACAACAGTTTGAATTTCGTAGCACATTACCTAGGGCGATCTGCAAGCTGCAAGCAGTGCATTGCTTTAAGCGTAGTGCAAGCAGTACCAACTTTAGATCAAGCAGTTCTGGCAGTGCTTACACTGCTTTACTCTCAGTTCATATGACTATTAGCTAGCTCAACTATTACAGCATATCTAATAGTCGACTAAAAGCACGTCTGTTTATTATAGTTTGCTTGTTGCTGAGGCGTGCCACAACAAGCTTTGTTAACCCTTTTTGGTATGTGTGTTTCACTGCTGCTTTTGGCCTTTTGTTTTGCCATTTGCCATTGCATTGAATTGCAAAATTGTTACACTGCTTGTTCCCACAACCACACTCTCCCCCTCTCTCCTAAAGTCTGCTCTGCGGGCCGCAAGCAGTGGAGTGGCAGAGAGAGAGACTGCGTTCTCTTCGAAAACAGTGCGCTCGACAGGCCGCGTTCAAATCTCCACTGACCGGAAACTAATTTGAAAATGTTATTCATTATGCATAGCACACTCGACAGAATGGCTGTGTGTGTGTGAGTGTATGTGTGTGTTGTTGTTGTTTTGGTTTTTCGCGCACTTCCTGCCTCACTCTTACTTCGCACAACATTTCTTGCTTCTGCTTCTAGCATAATTTCTATATATATTTTTTTTTACTTTTTTTTTTCAAACTATGCACATTTTGTTGCAGTTTCACCGCTTAGTGTATGTGTGTGTTGTGTGTGTGTAAAAGTTTAAGAAAAACTTTTGCGTATCGCGGCTCCGATTTTAACTAGAATCTCGTGAGTTTTAACCAGTTGGTTGTTTAAAGCTGAATTAGCGGTCGCTTTTCCTCCTCTTACTGGTTTTCCTGGTATATGTGGGTAAAAACGAGTGGAAATCCATTAGATAAAAAGCTGAGCTGCAAGTGAAAAGTTCAACAGAATGTATAAAAAGATAAACATGCCAAATGTACAGCCTCTTCAGCTGCAAATTCAGCTACAACTTCAACTTTAACTAATTCTAATGGAGAGCCACTTGGAAAGCAAAAAGCACATAAATAATAAGTCGACAAATTAAGTTGCCTGTCGCCGCAGCTAAAACAATACAGGGAGACAGCTAGCAGGGGGAATGGTGTAGGGAAAGGGCAAGGGGTGGGGAAAGCGAGAGGAAAACGCGGAAAAGCCAGAGGCAAGGAAGCGGAAAATGCAATGCTGCAAGTAGCAAAGCCAAAGGAAGGAAACCCGCAGAAACAATGATAGACAAACGCGACCAAAGAAAACGCAAACTTTTGCAAGACCCTGTAGTTGGTAGTTAGAAGGGGTGTATACAGTTTGCTTAAAGAGACAGCGAACTAGAGCTCAGGATTCTACGGCAGAACAGCTTCAATTAGGTGACTGTAATTTGCAGAGTCACTCGCAGTCGAGCACACTCAACTATAGTTTCTTGTTCAAACTAGTTTAGAGCTACCAAAAAGTCTGCCAGGGATTTAAGATTTGGACTGTCACGACTCGCGAGGCTCTACACTGATAAAAAAATGGAACTTATTTTCAAATTGAGGATAAGCAGCTTTCAAATTTGGGTTTAAACTAAAGATAAAAGTGTTAAATTTAAGAAATTTAAGCTATGAGACACGAGTTCTTTTTAAAGAAGTTTAAGCATTCTAAATTTGCTACCAAGAGTGGGCTTTTCTAGCCCTTTTTTGAGCAGTGTAGATAAAAATGTCGTCGCACATGAGCATGAAACAAAATGGCACCCACAAGAGCTTCCGGCAGACATCCGGATGTGAATGGATAAGATGGGGTAGTGGAATGGTCAGAGGAAGGCGTTTACAGATGTGTGAGTGCATTAACAATGTGGGCGTGGCATTAGAAACTGGGCAACGCATCTACTTTTATTTTTGTCATAAACCCATTAAAAGTCAAGGGCAAAATTCATGTTGCATGTTAACACACACACACAGTGAGACGCAGGAGGGGGGTAGCTGTTATACTAGCAGCAGCTGTGCCAACAACAACAAGAAGGGAAGGGGAAAGAGGAAGAGGAAGAACAACATGAATAACCGCTGCCAACAAAGTAGCTTTAATTAATGAAACTCATTAAAGGCGCACAGAAAGCACAATCCTGGCCAAGACCAAAGACAAGCAGGCTCAGTAGCAGGCCTAGACAGACAAGAAGACAGAGACACCAACAGAGTGAAAGAGAGACAAGGCGACAGCGACAGTATAAAGCGAAAGAAGCGCGCACTTTGACCTGCCACAATGCGTGTTGGCCATACATTAGCCTAGCCCACGACTTTGGCAGTCTATTACGACCGCTATTCTTTTGGCTCTCAGCGCGTTGGCCAAGTTAGCCGAAAGTGTTTTGGGCCACGACGAGCGACAGTAGACACGAGAGAGCGCTCTCTGTGAGGGGAAGTTTTTCATGCAAAGCTTGCACTCCGAAAAAGCTGTTCCTTGAAGGGGTTACAGACAAGCAGTCACAAAAGCAGTTAAACAAGCAGTGTAACATGCAACTGCTTAACACTTTTACTGTTGGACGATTGTAACGGCCACTGTGCTACTGCTTATGCAAAGATACAGCAAGTGAGCTCAAGTTTCATTTAAAAAAGCAATTAAAATATTTGTTCAAAGTTTAAATTATGCGGGTCTCGAAACAAACAGAATTGTAAGCAGCTTGATGCTGATTATTTTATTGTACAGTTCAGTCATCACTCTTATATTTGGTATTGCTTTCAACTGTCATTTATAAAGCAGTGCTATAAATATAAGTTAATCAAGTTATACAAGTGTTATATTAAACTGCTTATAACTTATGCTGCTGTCTTAGCACAGACACACACCGCTACTAAATATGTATATATATCTTATACTGCTGTCTTAGCACATACACACACCTTCACTAAAAATGTTGCCACTAGAGCGCGTTCTAAGCTGAAATTTCCCCTAACTTCTACTCTCTCTCTAACTTTTTGTATGCTCTGCCTCTCTCGCACCCTCATTGAAGTGCGCGCAAACACACCTGTATGAATTTGCCTGCTCTCTTTGAGTCGAACTCGCTCTCTCTCTCTCACTCTCTCACTCTCTTTGTCTCTCTATACACATGCGCCAAAAGAAGCTGTTGCTGCCTCGTCTGATTGTTGTTGTTCTTGTTGCTGCTGCTGCCAGGACTAGGCCAACAGGCTTTGGCTCTACAACAGAATAAGCAACAGCAACAAAAATAAAAAGAAGAAGAAGAAGCAAAAGCAGAGCGTCAATGCTTTCTGACAACGAAAGCAACAAAAGAAAGCGCCAATCGACGCTGCCACATCCTGTGGCATGCCCGGCACCTGCTGCCGCTGTCGTTGTCGTCGCCTCTGTCGCTGTTGCTGTTGCACAGACAAAAGCCATTTATTTAGAATGCCAAGCGCAAAAGGGAAACACCAACAAAATAGACAACACAACAAAAAAAAAAAAAGGGGGTTGCTTGGCTGTGCCTGTCCCTGTTGCTGCCCCTAGCCCTCTCCCACCCAAGCCCCGTTGCAACATTGGTTGCCACAGCAACTGATTGCCCACACAACAAGCTGAAAATTTATTAGTTGAAAAACACAGGGATTTTGCTGTCGATTGCAGATTAAAT
Organism: Drosophila parthenogenetica; assembly: GCA_035047505.1. NCBI lineage: Eukaryota > Metazoa > Arthropoda > Insecta > Diptera > Drosophilidae > Drosophila > Drosophila parthenogenetica. The sequence continues at coordinate 966,442 of JAWNPM010000070.1, forward strand.
TTAAGCGGCTAATAAACGATGCAATTGAAATATTTGCGCACATTGCTCGAGGGGCAGGTAGGCAGGGAGTGGGGCAGAGGGAAAGAAGAGACTGCGGGGCAAAGGATACAATTTTAAACAGCAAACTTCTCTTATAGGAACAAATTCAACGCATTGCTGGACTCGCCTGGTCACCCAATCAGCAGAAACTGGCGATTGCCACCGCTGATCGTCATGTGCTGCTCTACGATGATGCTGGCGAGCGGAGGGACAAGTTCAGCACGAAGCCAGCAAATGCAGCCAATGGCAAGAACTCGTATGTGATCAGAGGTTTGGCATTTAGTCCAGACTCCACTAAGCTGGCGGTGGGACAGAGCGACAGCATAGTCTACGTCTACAAACTGGGCGAATCCTGGAACGACAAGAAGGTCATTTGCAACAAGTTCCCTCAGGCAGCAGCAGTTACTGCGCTACTCTGGTTGAGCACGGGTGCCATTATAGCAGGTAAGTTGAGCTGAATTCCACTTATCTACAGATGCTTTAACTCCGTCCATTTTTGGCAGGCCTTGAGGACGGCAAGGTCCGTGCTCTGCACTGCAAGAGCAACAAGTCACAGAGTCTTTATGGAGGAGATAGTATCTGCATCTCTTTGGCTTCGAATACCAAAGGCAGTGGGTTCCTCAGTGGTCATAACGATGGCACTGTCATACGCTATTACCTCACGGAGGAGGCTACTGAACCATTGGGTCGCATCGTACAGCATCCTGTGCCTCCCTTTGCTCTGGCTTGGCCCCAGGGTGGATTCTGCGCGGGGGGCTGTGATCAGCGTATCGTCTTTTACGACAGTGTGGTGAGTGGAGGGTGGGAAAAGGGTAAAAGGAGGATGGAGGAATAATAATAGAATACAAAGAGGGAAAGGAAAGAAGGAAGATTTGGAGGGTTACAGGATTAAAGGAAAATTTGAGATGGGGAAGACTGATGAGTCTGTTTTCTACAATAGATTCTGTTTCCTATTTCTAAATCTTTTCTCTATTCCCACAATTAGGGCAGACAGCAGCGTTGCTTCGACTACTCCCGCACTGAGGGAGAGCGCGAATTCACAGTGGCCGCCTGCAGTCCGAACGGTCAGGCCGTGGCCTTCGGTAGCTTCGATCGTATAAGGATCTTCGCGTGGAGTCCACGACAATCCGCTTGGAGTGAGAGCGCCAGCAAGGAGATCAGTTGTCTCTACACCTTAAGTGCCCTGCTCTGGCGACGGGATGGAGCACGTCTTGCCTTAGGCTCTGTGAGCGGAGCAGTTCTCTTGTTTGAGTCGGTGCTGAAGCGAACCATTTGGCAGGACAAGTTCGAGCTAATCTTCGTGGCGCCAAGTCAGTTGTTGGTGCGTTCCCTGGCGGAGCCTACTCAACAACTGACCATTGAATCGCAGCTGGGACTGGAGATAGATGATGTTAGGATTATGGGCAAGGATAATTATCTTGTAGGACGTACCGAGGAGTCCCTGATCCTATGTGATCTGACGAGGAATCTGGCCAGTGAGGTGCCCTGGACCGCATCAGGAAGACACGAACGATTCTACTTTGAGAATCCTCATGTCTGCCTAATCTTCAACGTGGGAGAACTGAGTCTAGTCGAGTACGGAGACAATCGCATTCTTGGCTCTGTGCGCACAGAGTTCGTAAATCCTCACGTGATCTCTGTGCGCCTCAATGAACGCGGAAACGGACGAGAGAACAAGAAACTCGCCTTTCTGTTGGACGCCAAGACGATCTGTGTGGTGGATTTGGTCAGCCAACAGGTCAGTGGACAGATTAATCACGAGACCAAAATCGATTGGTTGGAACTCAGTGAGACGGCTCACAAGTTGCTCTTTCGGGACAAGAAACTGCGGCTCATACTCGTGGACAACTACAGTGGCAAGAAGCAGACGCTGCTCGGAAACATCTCCTTTGTCCAGTGGGTACCACAGAGCGACGTCGTGGTGGCTCAGAGTAACAGCAATCTGGCCATCTGGTACAACATTGATCTGCCCGAGCACATGACCCTGCAGACCATGCGAGGAGAAGCCATCGAGGTGATAAGGGAGAGCGTAAGTAGATACCCGATTTCTTTTAGTAACAATAAATTACATTCCTAATCTTCCTTAGGGCCGCACTGTGGTGCGCACACAGGACGGACCCAGTGAGCACATTTATCAGCTGGACGAGGGTCTGGTCGAGTTCGGCACAGCCGTCAATGACCATGACTTTGGACGGGCTGTGCACTTTCTGGAATCACTAGGCGACAAACCGGCAGCTAAGGCCATGTGGCACAATCTGGCCCTGATCTCACTGGAGGAGGGAAATCTCCGAGTGGCCCAGCGTTGCTATGCGGCCCTGGGGAACGTGTCGAAGGCCTACTACCTCGCCGAGATGATTCAGCAGTCGGATGACTTTGAGCAGTCTACTGGTAATCCCGGCATTCAATGTCCTGAGGTGCGTGCCAAACTAGCGCTGCTCGGCTCTGATCTGCGTGCAGCGGAGCGGATTTTTCTAGAGCAGGGCGACATTGAGGCAGCGCTAGGAATGTATCAGCAGCTACGCATGTGGGACGAAGCTGTGGCTCTAGCGGAGAGGAGAGGCTATGCCCGTCTGCCCCAGCTGAGGCAGCAGCACATGGACTTTCTGCTAGAGACGGAGCAGCAGGAGAAGGCGGGTCAGGTGCTTGAAGACGAGGGGGAACTGCAGCAGGCCATGGCCCTCTTCCTCAAAGCCAATAAACCCGCGAGGGCAGCCAGGTTAGCATTGAAGACACCACAAATGCTGCAGGACGAGCAGCTGATGCTGCAGGTAACCGAAGGATTGGTGCACTGTGAACTGTACGAGCTCGCCGGCGACATTGCCCATCGCTTGTCCCGACCGGAAGCTGCTCTAGCGCTCTATCGGAAGGGGGGCGCCTTCGCCAGGGCGTTGGAACTGGCACGTGTGGTGTCGCCTCAGGAGGTGATCGGCTTGGAGGAGCAGTGGGGTGATTGGTTGGTCAGTCGCAAGCAGCTGGATGCCTCAATCAATCACTATATCGAGGCGGGAGCTACCCAGAAGGCACTGGAGGCCGCAGTTGGAGCGAAGCAATGGCGCAAAGCTGTTCAGATAGCTAAAGTCCTAGACGAACCTGAGCTGATCCAACGCTATGCTCTGGATCTGTCCAAGCACTTGGCTTTTGCTGGGGATCTGGAGGGAGCTGAGGATTTGTTGGTGCGTGCCAATCTCTACAAGGATGCCATCGAGCTGCTCAATCGCCACGGGAAATGGGAGCGTGCCTACATCCTGGGAGAGAAGTACCTCAAGTCGGAGCAGCTACGGGAACTGTTTGTCCAGCTCGGCAGCAGTCTGGAGGAACAGGGCAAGTATCGGGATGCGGAGAAGGTGCTGATTGCGGTCAATGAGCCCGACCTGGCGATTGCCATGTACAAGCGACGAGAGCTCTACGACTCCATGATCCGTTTGGTAGAGAAGTATCACAAGGATCTGCTGGACAGCACGCATCTCCATCTTGCCCGCCAGCTGGAGTCCCGAGGCAAATTCAAGAACGCTGAGCTGCACTTCATAGCCTCCGGCGATTGGAAGTCCGCGGTGCACATGTACTGCTCCTCGTCTCGCTGGGAGGACGGCTACCGGGTGGCCAAGCAGAAGGGCACTGAAGGAGCTAGCCAGCAGGTGGCCTACATGTGGGCCAAGTCCATGCCCCTGGAGAGTGCCGTGCGTCTGCTCAGCAAGCTGGGACTCCTCGATACGGCCGTAGGATTCGCCTGCGACTCGGGACAGTTTGAGTTCGCCATGGAACTGTGTCGTTTTGCGGGCAAACCGACGGATGAGGTGCACCTGAAGATAGCTATGTCGCTGGAGGATGAGGGCAAGTTCGAGGCAGCTGAGGCGGAGTTCCTCAAGGCGCACAAACCCAAGGAAGCGATCCTCATGTACCAGCACGCGGGAGACTGGCAGGCGGCGCTCAACGTGGCCGAGCAGCATCTGCCAGATGCCATCAACGATGTGCTCATCGGACAAGCGAATGCGGCACTGGAGACCCGCAACTACCAGGACTATGAGACGCTGCTGCTGCGTGCCCAACGTCCCGATCTCATTGTGGAACACTACAAGCAGGAATCTCTCTACGACGATGCTCTACGCATAGCCGAGGAGCACTTCCCGGCGGCCATGAACGATCTGCGACGACTGCAGGCCCAACAGCAGCAGCAACAACAGCGGGGACAGCTCCCAGGGGAAAACTCTGGTGGTGATTCCCGTGCCTACCTGCAGCGCGCAGCAGAGTTCGCCAAGCGGGAGCAGTTCCGCAAGGCAGCCGAGTGCCTCATGCAGATCGATGAAAGCAATGCAGAGGATGGAGCTACTCTGGAGCGTGCTCTGCTCCGTGCAGCGGAGATAGTCAATCAATTCCTCGAGGGTAAGGATGCACAGGACCTGGCCCAGTCTCTAGGACCCCGTCTTCTGGCCATCAAGCAGATCGGACCAGCTGCCCAGCTGTATCTGGCGGCCGATCTGCCCAAGCAGGCGGTGGATGTCTTCATACGCGCGGAACAGTGGTCCAAGGCGCGTCGCCTGGCCAAGGAGATCGATGCGGACTTGCTCTCCTACGTGGAGCAGCAGCAGAAGTCACGGCTCAAGCACGAAGGAAATGTGGAGCAACTGGCGGATATTGACATCATCAGTGCTCTGGATATGCTAGCGGAGCAGGGGCAGTGGCAACGCTGCCTGGAAAAGGCCAAGCAATTGAGTCCCTCCGTGCTACAGAAGTACGTGGCCGTCTATGCCGCTCAGCTGATCCGCGAAGGCAACTCCACAACTGCCCTAGGGCTCTACCTGAGCTACGGAGCACCTGCCATTGAGGAGCACTTTAACATCTACTCGAGGATTGCTCTCGATTGCCTAGCGTTAAGAGAGGAGCAGTCAGAAGGGGGTAACTTGTGGCAGCGTCTGCGCGACTTTCTGCATCGTCTGCTCCAATCCTTGCGTGCCTCGGAGCATGCACAGTCCACGTTTGCTGGGAATGCAGAGCAGTATCTTATGATTGCCCATTACTATGCCACTCGTGCCGCTTGCAGATCGGTGCAGTCACTGCACCCTGTTGCAGTGCGTCTCTCGCTGGCCCTCCTCCGGCACACGGATGTGCTGCCCGTGGACAAGGGTTTTTATGAGGCAGGCATGGAACTCCGACAAGCGGGGCGCGAAGCTGAGGCCTTTGTCATGCTCAATCATTACCTGGACGTTTGCGAGGCCATTGAGGAGGGCTCCGGTAACCTGGTGGATCACTCCGACCTGGCAGCCACCGACTTTCCCAGTTCCGTGCCGCTGCCCGAAGATATTCATCTCAAGAACGAGCCCAATCTTCACGAGGAGGTGCGTGAATGGGTGTTGGCAGTGAGCATGGATCAGCAGGTGGATCAGCTGCTGCCTAACGATGATCGTGGCTTGTACGAATCCAGTTTGGGTGCCAACGACACGCCCTGTCTGCTCAGTGGTTACCCCGTGCGGGGTCGTCAGCCCGTGACCTTTCAATCGTCCAATGGTCAGGTGAATCGCGATGTCTGGAGCAAGTTTGCAGTCGCGGTCAAAATGTCCCCAGGCAGCAATGTAACAGACATCATAGCCTTTGTCGAGAAGTGGCAAGGAGCGGCCAACTACGTGATGCACTAGACCGAAAGAAGCTGGCAAGGAATTGGAGTTTAAAGTAAGTAGTTTCAGTTTCTAAGAGTGGAACACTACAGATAGAAGTACTAATAAAGCTATACCTCATGAACTTGCTGTGCTCAATAAAGCTGGAGAGGATTAGCCTGCTTAATACCGATCTCTCAGGCAAGAGCTTGACCCAAGAGCAATACAAAGTCATAACCAATGATTAATTAATTAAATGTTCTATTTAACCGTCAATAAATGTTAATTATAATCATTATGTGACCAAATTGTGTTTCGTTTGTCTGTTTAATAATAATAATAATAATGTTTTTGTTGCTTTTTATTATGTAAGAAACTAGGATATTAATTCCTCTCATATCTTGGTGTGCAGCTGCTGAATTCATTTGGATTTCCTGGCCCCATCCAGTCCACAACTGATCAGTGTAACGTGTTGAAGAGGTCACCGGCTGAAGGCAGCGGTGCCAGGCCACCGGTGACATCCGGCAATTGGGTAAGATCGGGCAGATTGGACAGATGATCGCGAATCTCTTTTTGCAAGCCCAGCATCTTGGCCAGCTTCTTCTTGTGCTCCTGCAGAAGAGAGAACACACCATTACAAAAAAGGTAAACTTTACGGAAATAAACATTTAATGCACAACAGAAAGGTAAGTTAACAAAGCTATCCCGAGAGATCAACCCAGACTGGGACTGTTCCCAAAGACCTGGCCCTTTCAAAGCACATAATTTATACTGCATACAACGTACATCTAAACGCTGCTCTGCCTGGGCGAGTAGCTCCTTTTGTTCGGCTTGGAAGTCTCGGAGCATGGCTGCCAGCTTGGTGCGCTCCTCCATCTCGGCAGCGAGACGTGCATTGTAATCGTTGAGCAAATCCACTGCTTCGTTCACCTGTGAATCCAAATGAGTTAGCTAAGAATTTTATTAAATTTATTGACAAACCCACCTGATTGGCCAGCACCTTGGCCTTCTCTTTGTCCTCGAGTTTGGATATGCAACTGATTTCGGATATCTCCGGTGGCAGCTTGGCAATGCGTTCCCGCACCAAAGCATCGCTAGAGGCCGAATTCTCAATGCTGGTCAGTGCCTTGATGAGCTCCTCGGGCTCAGGTGGCTCACCGAGTGGCAAGTAGGGTGGTGTGTGACCGTTCTCTGTCTCAGCCGGAGGCTGTTCTACGGCGGCAGCTGCCGGATGATGAGATGTTCGCGATCTTTTTGCCTTGGCCATACGTTCCTCGTGCTTGCGTTTCTCTCGTTTCTCCGACTTTTCGCTTTTACTGTGCTTGTGGTTTCCAGTGCTTTCGGCACCAGATTTACTACTGGCATTTCCATTTCCTGTTGCTGTCCCGCTAGAGGAGGACTCATGTTGCATGCGTCCACGATAGTCGGCAATTGTCTTGGGATCGTAAACTCCACGCTCTTGCCATATGTTTAGGATGCGTCCCAAACTGCCCAATAGCTTGTCCGATTTGCAGGTCTCACCAATGTGTGAAAATACTTTGGGTAGCACATTGCTGAACTCCTTGCCATACTCGGGGCCTTTTTTCTTGCTGTTTTGGATGACATCGTTGGCCAGGTACATGAACGTCAGTTTCTTTGGCTCCGGCACTGTGTGTGAGACCCGTAAATGTTAGTCACTGCATTAGCTTAGTTACTGTTACTTAGTTACACTACCATTTTGCAGCTCCCGTTGCCAGGTTTGTACAATGACTGTGTGATGCTTGCGATGGTGTATGAGCCATAAGGACAATGTCTGTATGCTTTGCTGGCTGGTGTTGAGTTCCGATAACTTCTTAATTAGAGCGGATTCCGTGAATGCTGACATTGCAGCGGCTTGCAAACTTTCTATTTATGTATATTGCCGACGTTCTTTCTAGCATGCAACACGAAAAACAGGACCGAAAAAAAAACACACTGGCGAAAAAACAAAAATAATTCTTCTTCTTGCTGCTTTTAATGGTTGGTTAACAGCAGTCGGCAGGCAGTTAACATTATTCTCGACTGTTATTTAACAGCGGCCATTAAAACGAGAACAGATTTTTTTGTTTTCTGATTAATAGTACTTGCAAGAATGTATTACTTTAAAGCAAGCAAATTATTTCAGTACTGGTTTAATAAATACAATTGTTCACCACGCGCTGCAGACACAAGACAAAATCATTGTACGTCTTTTAAATCGTAACAGCTGTTTACCGGCGCCAACTTAACAGACTTTTCGATTAAATTTGTTGGGCAAAATATCGATAACAACAAATACCATAACAGCTGTTTACCGGCACCAACTTAACAGAATATTCGCAGTTAACAGCACTAGAACAGTTGCACAAAATACGTGTGGTGGTTGTTCGATCATAGTTGGAAAAACTATCGATAACACGCAATGGTTTGTCAATCACAGCGAATAAAGTTAGTGCTGCCAACTAGAAATTTGATAAAGTGCACGCCTTTTGAATTCCTATTTAAAATATAATACGACAAATAACGAACTCATTTGTGTGCAAAATACATACATACAGTTCGCTTAGGTGTCATCAATCACTCTAACATTCAATGTAATTAATCAGCAACTCGAGCAAGCGTCAACTCTTTGGCGCTCTTTGACACCCAACACGAACAAGCCTTTCAAACAGACAGGTGTGAATGAAATTGATATGTGTCGACTCTCTGGTCTCAGTTGGTCGCAGAGCGTCAATCGCATCGGTCGTGTTGATATCAAAAGCTGAAGCGGGCATTGTTAGCCAGTTAATAATAAACATAAGCGTGTGCCGCCCGCCCTAGACTCCAGCAAGCAACAATAACAGTAACTGGCAATCGACGTCGCGGCGCTTATCAGCTTTGTCAAAGAGTAATTTGTGATACCTGTCCGTTTGTGTATTGGCTTGTAGCTTGCTCGATGAGCTTAAGTGGTGTTAATTTTTTATACTTATTAATTATTATCGTATTTATTGGCCCGAGCGAAAGTGAAGTGCGAATTACTCAAATTACATGCATTTCAAGTGCCTCTGTGTCATTCACAATAAATTTTGAAATCGAAAGGAAGAAGAAGCATCTCTGCATTCTCCATTGTCCACTTCACATTTCTTCGTTTGCAATTGCAGCAACAGATAACGGTTTAAGTTCTGCGCAAGTATGAGTGCGTGCGAGCATGTGTGTGTGTGTGTGTGTGTGTGTGTCTGCATTGATATACGAGTGTGTGATTTACAAATCATTAGCGCTATCAACAACACATTAGACAAATTGCTAAATTAGCTCCCGCATTGTCGCGCAGCGCTCACAATTTGCGATACACTTGAAAGAGGTAGAAAGAAGTAGGAAGGTGAAGGAGAACAATAAGCCAAATATTTGTAGATATAACAAATACTACGGACGGCTGGCTCTCTTTCTCTCTTCGCCTCTCCCGTTCCGGCTCCCGCTCAGATAAGCCCAATAAAACTTCTTGTCAATCGATTCAACATTTGTGTATTGTTTTAATATGCTTAGGAGTTGGATCTGATAATAAAAATTAAGTGAACAATCCTCTTTCTCTTTCTTTGCCCCTTTCACAACCATTTCCCTTTAGAGGGCTAAAACTAAAGTGCCATCAAAAATGTTGGAAACTTGAACTACGCCGCCGCGCAACGATAACCACAACGATAACGATAGAGAGAAAATGAATACACAATTCGATACCGATACTGGCATTGAAACCAATCGAACACATCCCTTTCGATCAAATATCGAACAATTCCCAACAACGCACAATGAGAAGAACTGGGAATGGACATATCTTGTGGTGAGTTTCGATCTTAAAATATTTGTTTACACTTAGTTGACTTTATATATTTATTTTAGCGAAAATGCCGCAATCTGGAGCTGGAGGAGTCTTACGACATGTACATGCGACGCCTGCGCATTGGCTACCTGTCGATTTTCATTTTTATAGAGCTGCTGGTGACCTTCACCCATGCATTGCTGCTGTTCACCTCATCGGATATTACGTATACGTACATTGATATGATCACCTATATTGTCACAGGCTTATTGTTGTGGCTGATACTCTCGGTGAACTTTAGAAATGAGCTAATCAGCAAACACTCCTGGATTGTCTATGCCTCCTCCTGGCTGGCTGTCTCTGCCATGGTGCTCATGGGTGAGTTGGCTTTTAGCTGGGGAGACAAGTATCATAATTCCTCTTTCTTTCCACAGATATCGGTCTGAACATCTACCATGCCACCATCAACAATGACATACTTAATCCCATCTATGATGCTTATACCCTCTATGCCATCTACATGTTCATGCCCATTCCTTACATCCTGCAGCCCTTTATATTGGGCATGGCTGTGACCATTTGTTATATCATTAACTACAGTTTTGTGATCACTTCCAAGGATCAAAACCAAATGCACAGCATAATTAAGTAAGTTCCTTTCTTGCTTAGTAATGCCGATTTATATGATCTCTTCGCCTTATGGCCATTCCAGCGAAGCCATCTATTTGGTCTGTGTCAATGGCTTGGGCATCTTCTTTCGCCTGATGCGAGATATTGCGCTGCGTACCACATTCCTAGATCGCCGACAGTATGTAGAGGAGAATCTGTTGCTGCGCTATGCTCGAGATCAAGAGCGGAGTCTACTGCTGAGCATACTCCCGGCACAGATTGCCGATCGACTGCAGGAGGATGTGCGCAATCGCATTGAGCGTTCCAAGCAGCAGCACCAGCAGCGCACGGGATTCCAGCAGAGCATCAACAACAATAGTCAGGCCCTTAAGCGTTGGCGCCAACCGGATCATGGGTAAGCATACGATCCTACAAATGCAGTCAATCTTTAACACTTTAAACCACTTTCAGCACGTTGTTCATTGAGCCGCATAAGGATGTGACTGTGTTGTATGCGGATGTAGTGAACTACACGTATCTGACTACCACGCTAGACGTGAAGAAGCTGGTGGAAGCACTGCATGATCTGTTCGTGCGTTTTGATATTGCCAGTGAGGAGTATAATGTGATGCGCATCAAGTTCTTGGGTGACTGCTACTACTGTGTGGCTGGTCTAGACATTCCCAATGAGGATCATGCCAAGTGCTGTGTGGATTTGGGACTGCGCATGATCAAGGACATACGAGATGTGCGCCAGAAGCGAGATCTGAACATTGATATGCGCATTGGAGTTCACTCTGGTGATGTGTTGTCCGGTGTTATTGGTGCCGCCAAGTGGCAGTTTGACATCTGGTCCAAGGACGTGGATATTGCCAATCGACTGGAGGCCACAGGAGCCACGGGACGTGTTCATGTGAGCCAGCAAACGTTGCGTCTGCTCGATGGTGAGTATTTCTTTGAGGATGGCACGGAGAAGGCACGCGAGGATCCAGTGCTACAGAAGCATGACATACGTACCTTTCTTATCAAATCCTTACGCGTGAGTATTTCCCTCTATTCCATCCCCACCACGTACTGCTCCATTCATTCCATCGATGACTCGCACAATTAAACAAAGACGAAAGTTATAGGCCCCCATGCACGATCCAAGACGCGTCCAGCGCGAGCGTCAGGCTAAGAAGTTGAGCGAGGCGAGCAAGTCAAACTTCATGTATAACTCAACGCTCCAACAGTACAACCAAGTGCGTAACCAGGCCAAGCTGGAGATGTGCCGGGAGCTGGACAAAATGCCCATCGGACGAATACAGTAAGTACATAGAAGTTTGGTTAGAGTTATAGTAATTAAGTACCATTCTTTTCTGTAGAATCACCAAGGTGTGTCGTCGCTCCAAGAACCTTACGCAGGACGAGCTCGAAGAGGAATCCTTTCGACGCAACATTAGCTCCTTTTGCCTGCTGTTTCGAGTGCGCAACTGGGAGTTCCAGTACATTAAGGAACCGGATATGATGTTCAAGTACAGCATAGCCCTCGCCTGGTTTGTCTACATGTGTCTGCTATCCATACAGCTGCTCAGCAAGGAGTAAGCCATAAAAGATCTCTATACAGACTGGAAAGACTATTTATAACCTATACTTTTTTGTTGCAGTGAGGACTATCATTACTGGATCGTTGATGGTATTACCATTTTTCTGTTAAGCAGTCTGCTGATTATCTCCTGGTACAAGAAGCTCTGGGTCATGTATGCCTCCGACACTGAACAGTCGCGTCCCAAGGTGAAGATTAGCGCATGGCTCTACAGAATGTCCGACTGCATGCAGAATAGCATAACTCTACGTCTCGTGGTCTACTTTCTGATCATTATATCCTACTGTGTTGTGGCTGCCATGCAAGTGGTGGGTTTAAAGCTGAAAGCTCTCTTCATTTATGTCACTAATTCATTGCCCATTACAGATAGACTGTAGTTCCAGACAAGAGCTGAACGCTGAGTATGGCACACAGACACCAATGCCCTTTGTCACCATCGAGGAACGCATGAATTGCTTTCATCCCTGGGTAAGTCGCCAGAATCTTCATCTACAATGTTAATCACAAATCAATTCTATTTTAGATCCTCACCAACTGCATGACTTTGATCATTGGTACATCCTTTCTGTTCACCCGCATTCCCTTCATAGTTAAGACCTCGGTGGCTGTGGTGATCACACTCATCTACGCGGTGCTCGTGGTCGTGGAATTTGATTACATCTACGCCAGCAGCCCCTCAACAAATGTCAACTTGAATGCTGAGTATTCCCACATTCTATTCATCTTCATTACTCTAGGCATCTTCCACTTGATGGAGCGACAGACTGAGTTCATAGCGAAGGTGGATTACAAGTGAGTAGTGCGAGTTGTACCCAGTAAAGTTCTGGCTAATCATCATAGCGTGTTTTCAGTTGGAAGCGTCAGTTGTTGCAGAAACAGGACGATGCCCTGATCACCAATGGCACCATCAAGGTGCTACTGGTGAACATACTGCCCTCCCATGTGGGTAAGTGGATGAATTTGAAAGACTAGTTGTTAAATCACATGACTAATGGGTTATCCTTTCAGCGGATTTCTATCTTTCGTCGCAGCTTCAGAATGTGCTTTACTACGAGGAGTACGACAACGTCGCCGTCATGTTTGCCTCCATCAAGAACTTTGACACGGACAAAATCGGTTTACGTGTGCTCAACGAGATCATCTGTGACTTTGACGATGTGGTGAGTATTCCCAGGGAGGATTTGGAAGTAGTACTTGTTGAAACCCTCATCCTCCTCTGATACAGCTTAACAAATACTCGGATAGTATGCGTGTTGAGAAGATTAAGGTGGCCAACTGGACGTATATGGCTGCCTGTGGCCTAGACGTCACTCGCTCCGAACAGGTCAAGTTCCGCAATATGTCATTGATGCACACGGGACGCCGCAGTCAGTATCATCCCTCGGGGTCCGAGCAAGTGCAGCGCATACCGTATGGCAACGGGAGCACTATAGCCCTGGATTTGGAGCGTGGTCAGTACGAGGAGTATGTGGCTAGTAGCTGCACGCCACGGGTCAGCAAAGAGGACGATTCCAATAAGAGGAACAACGATGAGGTGGTCAAAGTAATGGCCAACTTTGCCTTGGATCTGATGCGTGTCATGAGAAGATTCAATGCGGAGAACATGCAGTCGGAGTACGAGGGCAGCACGGACTACGGCATGCTCCGTATTGGCATCTCTCATGGCCAGGCTATGGCTGGAGTTGTGGGTATATCGAAGCCTCACTATGACATCTGGGGTAATCCTGTCAATATGGCTTCTCGTATGGATTCCACGGGTATTCCCGGCAAGATCCAGGTGACTGAGAAAACAGCCCTCAAGTTGCGACAATTCAACATCCAATGCAATTATCGGGGCATGACGTTTGTCAAGGGGCGTGGCAACATCCCCACATATATCCTGGGCACCGATGACGAATACAATAGCTTCCTGCCGCATAAGGCTGAGCCGCGATCGGAGCCTAGTTAGTTAATCCTCTATTTTAGCATCCTTCTGTATAACTTTTGTGTTTGTATTATGTAAATAAATGTAAATTGAAATCCTTTTTTGTTTTAAATGACTCACAAATTGGGTATATCCTTGAGAATTGGGGTGGGGCATGTGATAAACTACTCCTGGGATTATTATTCAACGATTGGCATCAAAAAATGATGGGGTCATGTAAGGATCACATGCATGAAATTTTTTACTGAAAAAATCGCAAGGAAACGGGCCAAAAACACAAAAACCCCTACAACTAGCAAACCTGCAGGACGATCTGCATGTCCTTTGGTCAGTCGATACTACTGTTTGAGAGCCATCGATTGACATAAGTTTCAGAAGGATCCTTCAAAGGACTCTCAAGATATGGCATATTTTTCGATTTCCAAATTTACTGTTTATTTTTGCCTCTGTAAGGATTTTCGTCCTTTTTAAAACATAGTCGAATAAGGTATGACGAGACGCATCGATGTGCCAAAGGACATTCCGATAGTCCTTCAAATGGCCGAGTTATACGGTATTTTAGGTATTTTTACAAATTTTCCTATGCAACCCCCTGTAAAATTTTAGTGCGTAATTTGTGGATGAATTTTGGAAATCCTTGAATGCAGATCGATAGTTCTGCCAGCTGTGAGACCAAAAATATGTGTCCTTTTGAGATTTGCAAGGACATCAAGGAAAATGATCCAACAATAACATTTCCCCTAAGCTCACAAATGAACAGGACACGATTTAAGCAATATAAAGATTTTTATTGATTAGCTTTATTATAATATTAAATTCAGTTCGCATTTCTATAGTCTGGGACTCAAAAGTCAGTTCCAAACAGAGGTGTGTACAAAAAATAAAAACAAATCTAGATTGGGAACGATGTCCATAATTGGAAGGACCGTGCAACGTCTAACGGTCGAGGAGGATGAGATTCAAAAATTTCGCAAGGGACACGTCAAGGGCTGGGAATGGAAGATCCTGCGAGTGAGTATATGCCGCAAGACTCGTTCTTCGTACAAATCTAATCTCTTGCTGGGCTACCAGAATCAATGTCAGGAAGTGGGCATGGAGGAGTGTTATAAGCGTTACATAGAACGACTGGTGGTGACAAATGTGGCGCTGTTCCTGTTCATCATGGAGCTGCTCCTGCTCATCCACACACTTATTCTGTACTTTGTGGCGGAAGTAAGTACAGTTTCTGGGTGTACAGCAATCCCTGGGTAACAACGATTTCTCTTGCAGACCAGTTTCTTTGCCTCTTTGCCTTATTGGCTGGTGATCGTCTCTTTGCCCTTTATCCTTCGGGTTTGCTTCATGGACAAGAGCAAAGTGCAGTACTTTCGTTTCTGGAATGTGGTTGCCAGCGTTGCTGCCGTCGCTGCAGTCACCATAATGGGTATTCACTGTAGAAATGAATTAAGATTACAAATTTAATACTTTTTTTATAATTTACTGAATCAGATACCTTGATCAATCTAGCGATAGCTGGACACGAGTATCCCTTAGTGAGCACCTATGAGTTCGTCATGATTGTCTCCATTTACTTCTTTTTGCCGATCAGTTTCTATGGCAAGCCGTACTATCTGGGCCTGGTAGTCTCCCTGTTCTACCTCTGCTATAACTACTGGGTAGTTCCATCGTCAGATGAAATGGATACTTTTACATTTATTTGTTTTGGCATTTATCTAGTCACGCTCAACGTTATGATGCTCGCCTTTCGCGTGTTCATGGAGTGTCAGCTCAGGAAAAAGGTGCTCAATCGAAGACAACTGCTCAATCAGAATCTGCTACTGAAGGTAAGGTAAGGTAAGGTCCCTCGAAGGCCTTTAAACAAGAGGATAAATAGTAATTTAACAGTGTTGTAAAGTGTCTTGAGATCGTTTAGTTGTAAGCCAAGTTACGGACCTTTGCAATTATCTTTTAAACTCTTCTTAGGCTGTGATGCAAAAGGAGCGTGATATGATTAATACCATACTGCCGCCTGAAATAGCCGATTCCCTACAGCAGGAGATTCGCACTCGCATACAAAACCAGTGCTTGGGCAAGCCTGGCGCACAAAGGTTGTCTTTGTCCCATATCCTATATTATTATAGCTATCTACTCCCTTAGAACGCTGCTTGTGGAACTGCACTCGAACTGCTCTATACTGATCGCCGATATGGTGAACTATACGTATCTGACCACTCAAATGGATGTCAGGGACCTTGTCAGGCTGCTCCACGCGCTTTTCTTGAAATTCGATCAGGCTGCAGCTGAGAATAACGTGCTTCGGATCAAGTTCTTGGGCGATGCCTATAACTGTGTCTCAGGAATTCCGCACTACAATCGCAGGCACGCCAAGAGCTGTGTGGCCCTGGCTCTGTGTATGATCCACGAGACGCGGAACATGCGAGCACAGTGCAAACAGGACATCGACATGCGCATTGGTGTTCACTCTGGTGAGGTCTTCTCGGGCATAATTGGGCTCACCAAGTGGCAGTACGATGTCTGGTCCCGCGACGTAGACATTGCCAATCGCTTGGAGATGTATGGCAAGGCCGGCATGGTCCACATCTCGCACACGACGCTCAGCATGCTGGACAATGAATACGAATACGAGGATCGAGGTCCTCTGCCCGTCGTAGACGATGTGCTGCGACGTGCTCACATCCAGACCTTTCTCATAGCTCCGCAGAATAGAAGCACCTATCGGGAATCACGACTCACTCACTCCGTTTATTCCAGCAGCGAATCAATCGTCTCCAACGTGGATATTCAGGACGAAGTCGACGATTTCGAGGAGATTCGAGCTAAAACTCATCGTGGTATGGTCGAAAAGGTCGAGCAAATGCCAGTGGGTCGCATTCAGTAAGTGGAGAATCCAAAAGTAGTGCTACCTTTACGAGTATCCCTCTTTCTTTTCTGCTAGGCTCGCTCGAATTTTCGACTTTTCGAAGAAAACGGAAACTGGCAACGAGGACATTCTCTTTAAGCCTCACATCAGCTCCTTCTGGCGTCTGTTTCGCAACAGCGAAATCGAGTGGAACTACATGAACGAACCGGATTATTTCATTAAGTATAGTTTGCTCATTGCCTTCTTTGTTGGCCTAATGCTCTTCGTAAATCATATCATTCAACCTTAGTGAGTGTGAGCTGTTTATGGTCATAATATTTTATTTTATTCTTTCCTATCGGTTTCCTCTTCCTTCGATTTCTTTCACAGCGAGCGCTTCTTTGCGGAAATAGGCGTTCTCCTACTCCTAATCTTTTTAATCTGCATGGTGGCTTTCTACAAGACAATGTGGATACAATTTAGTTTCAAATTGAAGTGGATCAAACCCAAATTCTTTTTGAGTCGCTGGTTCTATCGTCTTTCCGAGTACTTTGAGGAAATGCTTATCGTGCGCTTATTTATCTCCTTCTCCTCCATTTTTATAGTGTACATTATGGCCACTTTGCGTACGGTAAGTCGAGGTCCCAATCAATCCCACCTAAGTATTTATTTTGCCCCACTTATTGCCTTTTGTTGTACAGGTTGAGTGCAATCCCCGCGAGTTTGAGCTTAGTCTGATCGAGGCCGACGTGGAAAACAAGCCCCCGGAAATGCAGTGCTTTCAGCCCTGGGTAAATTCCCCCTATGGTAGTAGGTGTACGATTTTTATAGTTTTGGTTTACTTACAGGTGATTACTGAAAATGTGCTCATTGTGCTTCTGCTGATGATCTCGTTTTATGGTCTGCCGCTTGTCTTCAAAATGGGACTGATCTTCTCCATCTGCTTGTCCCATATACTAACGATCTACGCCTTCTTTTTTGCTTGGGAGCGCACTGTCTCTAGTAATCTTGGATTACCCGCAGAGTATGCTCACATCTGGAGCATTTGTGCCATGTCTTTGCTGATACTGCTCCAGGAACTCCACCTGACCTACATAAGCAAAGTGAACTATCAGTGAGTTGGGGAGTTACCTCTAGTTTTAGTCGATCTCCTTGACTTCCAGTTGATTCCTCTTCAGCTCCAAGCTGCGCTTCTTGGAGAAACTCAAACAGACAAAAAATCGCACCCGATCCATTCAAATAATCCTGGCCAACGTACTGCCCATACACGTGGCCGATATCTTCTTGGAACGTGCTCGGGGAGACGAGCTCTTCTACGAGAACTACAGCAAGGTGGCGGTAATGTTTGCCCACATCGAGAACTTTCAGTCGGACCGAGTGGGTCTGAGGGTTCTCAACGAATACATTTGTTTCTACGACGATCTGTTGAACGATTATGAGAACTACTTCAAGGTGGAGAAGATCAAGGTCATGGGCTGGACTTATATGGCTGCCTGTGGGCTCGAGCGCGAGAACATGACCGAGTACTCCCGAAGACAGTCGGTTCGCAAGTCCAGACATCGCAGTGTCTTTCGCAGTAAGCCGTCAACTGGGCACTTCACACTCGAGCAGCTCGTTTGTAGCCTATCCCCTAATGTTTTGCAGGAAGCACTGTTAGTTTTCGTAGCACGGACGATCCGGATCAACAAAAACGCACAACCTATCAGCCTCGCTACATACATCCTGCTCTGGAGCACGACGACAAGTGTGTCCTGACCATGGTGAACTTTGCCCTGGACATGCTTCGCATCATGCAGGACATCGACGTGCAGAACATGTACCTGGAGTTTGGTGGCTCCATGCGGGGACAACTGACCATTGGTGGGTTGACAATCAGCTCCTTTATCTCTGATCTTTTTAAGCTCCTTCTGCAGGAATTTCCCATGGCCCCGTTATGGCTGGAGTTGTGGGACTCTCACCGCCACACTACGACATCTGGGGACATCCCGTGAACATGGCCTCACGCATGATGTCCACTGGTTCCCTGGGCAACATTCAGATCACAGAGGGCACAGCACAGATTCTGCGCTACTTTGACATCAAGTGCGACTATCGGGGACAGACTTTTGTTAAGGGAGTCGGGGATATTCCTACTTACCTGGTAGCACTCGATGAGCAACTGAATCTGCAGAACAACGACGAGGAGGACGAAGACTTGGATACACTGGTAATCGTTAACAACGTGCAGACATCCCGTCAGTCATCCAAAGTCGTCTTCATCGACACTCAATCCGAGAGCGATGAGACCGAGCTGGAGAAGGACAAGAGGAACAGCACCGAAGATGAG
The DNA here is from genome assembly GCA_035047505.1 of Drosophila parthenogenetica. NCBI lineage: Eukaryota > Metazoa > Arthropoda > Insecta > Diptera > Drosophilidae > Drosophila > Drosophila parthenogenetica. The sequence goes on from JAWNPM010000070.1 coordinate 985,142, forward strand.
GGCAATCCGGACTCACAGAAGGATCGCAAACCCGGCGGAGTTGCTGAGCAGTCTCAGACGTGATTGGAAGCTTAAGTTTCTGTTTACAGCGTTTGTTTATTTACGATTAAGATATATAGCAGTTTATATATATATATATGTATATGTATAGATTTATATTACATACAGATCGAGTTGCGTTACGGAATAAAATACAATTCTTGAATGTGAGCAAAGACTATAAACTATAAAGATGATTCATTTCCAATACTAAAAACAAGGCAGGGACTTGCTTGCAGCTAGTGTGGCTGTGTGGCTGTGTGGGTGGGGGCGCGCTCTCTGCCTTGGCTGAACTAAAAACTCTGCCGGCGTCGCTGCCAACACGAATACGCGATGAATAATCTCAGTAGGCAAAGCAGCGAGTTCACTACTGTGTGCGTATGTGTGTGTGTGTATCATTTATTTGTTTGTATGTGTGTGTGCACAAGCCCTCACTTCTACTCTCTACGCACACACACACACACAAGCGCATTGCTTAATGATGCTTTTGCAGCACTGCTTGATGGCATGTGCCGCACTGCTTGATGGCATCTGTGCTGCACTGCTTGAAACATAGCGAAAATACAAAAACACTTTGTTCTTTGCTCTTCCTCCTGCTTTGCAGCTCGAACCCCGGACTAAATGATAAGAGAGCGCGACGCTATCAACGCAGCCACAGTCAGCATAAGCGCGTCATCGGCTAATTTCGTATTTCTCTCTCACACAGACATGGAGTGAATCACTTTTCTAATCTGTAGTCTTTGTTTTGAGCTGTACTCAGGTAACTTGTCACAAACTATTTACTATTATTAATAAAACATGTAACTATAACATTTCTGCGAAAGAAGCACCACTCTCTCCCTCTCCCTCTCTCTCTCTGTCTCTCTCGTTCCATCTGTTTCTCTCGGGGATTTCTGTTGTTTTGTGCACAGTTTTGAGCTTAAGTAAGTCGAGTCTACTCGTTGCCAGCACTGGCAAGCAGGGCTGTATCCTCCGGCAGCGGCTTGCGCTTGTAGGAGGGCTCCGTGGCCAGATAAACGACGAGTGCACCAAAGATCACATAGAGCACACCAATAATGTTGGCCAAGACGCCAGCAGCGGGCAGAGTGGAATAATTGCTGCCACTGAAAAAGGCGTTAAGACCAAGAACCCAATAGACTTATAGCCAACTTGAACTTACAGCGCAAATAAGGCCTTCTCGGTGAGTCCCATGACGGCACTGGCAATGGCTAAAACGAAGCCAAAGAGTCCGAAATAGATGTGCAGAGGCATCATAGCAATCTTGTAGTTCTCCCGCACTCCAGGCACCAAAAAGGCCACAAATCCCGCCACGTACTGCAGACAGAAGATGATGACGGCGGAGAGACCCAGCCAAGAGTGAAGCGAGTACATATTGGGTATCGGGGGATCGACCAGATTGTGCGCGTCAAAGACCGTCTTTAGGGCAATCACCGTCAGAACGAAGGCCGCCAAGTGGATGCCCGCGTGGGTGAGCTTCAATGTCTTCTTGCGCGTGGTGCGAAAACCACGATACACCAAAATGGCTATAAATTATGACACGCCCCCATTTAGTTAGTGGCACCTACTTGCAACCTAGTTGGAGTACTCACAGTTGCCGTACAAGTAGATGAAGCCAATGGTCATGAACAGCGGATGCCAGTTGAATTCCTGCTTGGGATTGGACTGGCCTCCCAAGCCCCCAAAGTGCTGCCCTATCCACGTGCCCACCAGCACGATCATCGTCAGTCCGCAGAGCTGGGTCAGCACGTAGAGCACCTTGAAGTTGATCAACGAGGGATCCATGTTCGACTTGTTGTTGTTGCCTGAAAAAAGCATCAAAAAATAAAGTAAATACTGGTATAGACTGCAAAATACCCTGTAGTTCACTTTAAACATATTTTTAGACACGTGTAGTTGCAATTCTCAAATGGGGAGTGGTAGCCCCTGTTTATACGGTCACACAGACATACGGACAAAAGCTTACTGCTACATAGGCTCTGCTGTTGATGCTGCTTAAGAATTTATACACCTAATGGCATACAGTCACGCCTTCTCGGCCTATATCTCACACATTATTTAAGATCTTATCCGTCCCACTGTTTAAACGGACACAAGGACAGACGGACAAAAGGTCAGTGCTACATAGACTGTGCTGTTTAAGAATTTATACATCTTATGGCATACAGTCACGCCTTCTCACACCTTTTTCTGACAGACCCAGCACACCCTTTGTAACTTTATACAGGCCGCAAATATTCAAAGAATTTTAATTCGCTAAACAAATAAAAACTATTCTCAAAAGTGCTTTCAAAAATAGCCAAAAAACATGCCAAGTGGTGGGAGAATTCCACAAGAATCTACATTTTTTAATGCTACACTGTTTGGAGCAGCAGCGAGACTAGCAAATACCCTGTATTGATTGAAACTTTTAAATGAAATCAAATGTTTAGTGAATATAATTAAACTAAACTAACCATTTGGATTCGTTTTGTGATTTGGTATAAAAACAGTTATCAAAATATTAATCTATTTCGAAGCTTAAAAAACCTTTTGTTTTATAAAAAAAACTACAAAATTCTCATAAAACTAGAAACACGAAAAATTACTGAAATTTTAGTCTATTTCGAATTTGGAGCTCAAACTGTGTTGATACTGGGAGTGTGTCTCGTCAAAATCTGTTTGTGTTTAAACTGAAAAATTTATGAATAAATTTCAAGGGGTATGTAGGGCAAAAATGAACAATTTTTCGACAATAAATACAAATTTTTAAGTAAACATTTTAAAGAAACGAAACATTTAAAATAATTGTAAACATTTTTAGAAGGGAATCAATAAAGTTGCGCCAGTGGAGCATTAAATCGTTGTTTGTGGAATATATGGAACAGAAATTTATAGATGCCAATCGTTACAACTATAAATTAATTAAAACTAATTAAGTTACAAGCATAATTATTAAACTGTTAAGACTTGACGGGGTCCCATGTCTTCCGATTAATTGCAATTGCATTTTCTTCGCTTCAGATGCCTTAATTGAAACAGTATCTTGATGGCATCGGTGACCCAACAAATTTAGTTTCTACATAGCTAAAACATGATCTCATAAACACACACACAGAATCGTAAGCGACTCAATAGTCCAATAAGAACAACAAGTTCAGCTTGTAATTCCAGAGATCTGGTGTTATCGATAAACAAAGTGTCGATAAACAAAAGGCTCGATAAACATTCAACCGACGGCTAACTGAGATCGTTAACAAACAAAAGAACAAATTAAGTTACGTTCAATTTGCAGTTAATTGTAATAAATCCAAACTGTGATTAGATTACACACACACACAGACACACACACACACCTGCAAAGTCCGAGAAATAATTTTAATTGTTTGTCCCAAAAACACTATTTGAAGTGGGATGGGAGAACTACTTGACTATATATTTTTTTTTGGGGTCTCAGTCTCAGTTTCTTATCAGCCAGAAACGTGTAAACATTGTCTGCCTACCACAAACAATCTGCGGTAGTGGAAATGATATCAAATCGCTTTAAATAGCCTTGTTCGAGGTGTATCTGTTCCCTGATGTTGTTAAAAGGGCAAACGAGCAGAGGCAGAAGCAGAAACTGGCAAAGAATTGCAAATAAATTAACAATTTTGGCGCTTCTTTGATGAATTGAAGTATGTTCTGCTGTGTTACCACAAAGAACTAAGACAATGAAGCAGATGAATCAGCAGAAGAAACCAAATGGAGGCGGAGATACCCTGTACCTTATACCCTTTAAGAGGTTTCCGCTTTAATTTGAAACAACTCCGCTTGAATTTGGAAAATCCAATACAGTTCCAATTAGAACAATGTAAAGCAAGCCGTGCAGTTCGTTGCTAATTAGACAACCGATAGATCTTGTACTTAAGCCACAAGTTCATCGATAACTGCAAGAAGTTTACAGCAGTTCAAGGTGAACTTGGTGACATTCTTTATCGCTTAAAAGTTGCGCAAATAAAGCTAAAGAGGTCTCTGCTTTAATTTAAAATAAGACAGACTGAACTAGAATAATCCAACACCCCTGTCCAATTAGACAATCTCAAGCAAGCAGTGCTTAGTTCGGGTGTAACTAGTTTATTGCTAACTAGACCACCGATAGATCCTGTACTGGAGCAACAAGTTTATCGATAACTGCAAGCAGTTCACAGCAGTTCAAGGTGAACTTGGTGTCGTTCTTTATCGCTTCAAAGTTGCGCAAATGAAACTTGTAATGCGACTGATATGCAAATTGGCCAATAAAGTCATGAACAACGCAAATCTAGTTTTACTTTAAATTGGGGCACACTCAGATTTTGCCACTTGTGGCACGTGCCACAAAGATAAACAACACAAACACCTACCCAATATTTTTGGCAATTTATTTACACTAATGCTGTGCAGTGAAATTGAAACTCGAATGTAAATGAATAATGTTAAAAGTGCACATTATAAATAATGGGCTGTTAGTTAAGCAGGTTTGTTGTTGTTGCTGTTGTTGTTGTAGTGCAACAAAGCGTTGCAACAGATCGTGCGCAAAATTTGAAGGTAATGAATGGCGCAGAAAACGAAGAAAGAAGTAAACAATCTACATAAAAAGTAAAACTTTTTGAAGATGGGAGCGACAACAACGGCGACGCGACTTTGGAAAAGCGTAAAAAGTGGCAGACAGTCAAAGCAAAATAAATAAAGCAAAGCGCACACAAAAACAAAATATGCTGAAAAACTAAAGTGAAATTCAACTTGTGAAGATTGTTGATGACTGTGCAAAAGGAGAAGCCGAAGAAGAAGAAGACTGACAGACAGACAGTCGAGCAAGCAGTAAGTGGAAGGGGTAGCTGTAAAGCAGGCGTAGGATGAGCATTTGTAATGCAATTGCAACTGTATCGCTCCCTCTCACTTGCTCTCGCTGTGCACTGCACTGCTTTCCTCTGCTTTAATTTGGCAAACAGTTTGTCTGCCGGAGTAGGGGAAGGAGTGTGAGCAATTGCAACGGTACCTCTCTGCCTCTCACTCTCTCCTGCCTCTTTGCACTGCTTTCATCATGCTCTTTACAACTGTTTAGCTAACTGCAGTTTGTTAAAACTTTTACTAATTCGAAACGAACGCGTTAAGCGGCTGAGGCGGCGGCACAAGTTTTTGAAATTCAAAGCCATAATATATTAAGCGCTTGTTGTTGTGGTTGTTGCTGTTGTTGTACCTTTGCTTGTGGCCGCATCGACAACGTCAATTGTTGGCTGCACTTGTTCTGTTATTGTAGTTATTGTTGTGGTTGTTGTTGCGGCTGACACTGCTTGCTGTGGTTGTTGTTGTTGTTGCTGCTCAGTCTGCCCATTTGTTACTACTGGTGCTGGCGGTGTTGCAGTTGTAAGCTCAACAACCGCAACAGGCTCGGCTTTAACTTCGATTGTGGTCGTCGTTGACGCTTTTGTCGCCTGCGCCGCCTGCTCAATATCCAAATCCTTCGACATGGCCTAATTACTATTATATTTAAATCCACACACCTAAAAATCAATACACGATTGTCTTATGGTTTGCATGCAAGCGCAATACTTAATTACACTGCAATTAAAGCACAACAATAACACACACGCACGCCCACTAAACAAATTCACGGCAAGAGACAACCGAGCACCCCAAAGTGCAATGCGCAACTGAATTTCAAGTTGGCGCTTTGCTCACAGCAGAGCCACTGGCAGCGGCAGCAAACAAAAGTCGCATGGGAGAAGCGAGCTTTTTCTATGCTCGTTTGAGAAACAAATCGCATGGGAGTTTATCTGCTATTCCATATGCTTCAAATGTGTCTGCTAATTATTAACAAAATAATTGTTAAATTTTAAATGCAACTAATAGAAATTTTGCAAGCTGTTGGCTAATTCAGCCTTGTTATTGTTGTTGTTATTATTATGGCAGGTGTTATTAGTATGCAAGACACTCACTCGAGGGGTTTGTGGAGGAGCAAATTGCGCATTCCTTTAACTCTATTAAATTCTTTCTGAGCTGCATTTCAATTGGAATTGTTTGTTAACTTAATATGTTTACTGCATAATAATTGCATTTGACACACCCTCACCAAATCCCTCCCTTCTGCTTACACTTGCTGCCACTTACCCAGTGAGAAGAGCATGGCGAATACTTGTTTCCTTTTAGCGAATTGGTTTGAATTTTAACACGTTCTAACAGCTGCAGTATTTAAGCAGTTTTATTTTAAAATTTTTAGTAATTTTATTTACTAGAATATTTATTTTATTTTCAGCTTTGGCAGCTGCCTTCGCTTAACTTGTTGAGCAGGATTTGTGATTTTCTCAACTCAGCCATATGGATGCAGCGAAAATATCTGCAAAGGCAGCGACAGCGACAGCGCCGCCTCCGCAATTCCCCTTCCAAAAGCTCCCCAACAGCTTTCATTCAAAAGCTCAAAAGCATTAATACCAACGCAAGCACCAATACAAACACGAGACTGGCGTAAACCACTTGTTGGACACTCATGACACACTCATTCATTTTGTTTCAGTTTCAGACTTTTTAAACTTGGCTTAAAAACAGAAAATTAATGTATTACTTACAGGTTTTGTTAGTGTGTCAATCACAAGAGCATTTAAACTTTGCCACGTTCTATATGTATTTTTATGAACTACGCGACCGCCAAAAAAAAAAATACACAAGAACGACGCGCTGAAAGTAAACCACAACTGATCGGAGTCAAGTAGACCACAACAAGAACGACAGCATCGCGACGTCGACGTCAGCGTTGGCTTTACAATCGCACCGTTAATATCAAAAGAGTAAACATTTTAATTACATATTATAAAGTAAGAGGCGACGCGCCAATGACCGATTATCAGTAACACGAGGAAAATGAAGACTAGATCAAGGTTACACTTTCCCCTAATCGAATGTGTAATCGATCTACCTCCCTACGCATAATTTACAGTTGTTATTGTTTACTCATTTGGAAAAGCGGCAATATCAAGTGTCAGCTGTGGAAGTGCGAGCAGAACAAGAAATATCGATTACATTACGGCAAGTGTTCGCGCATCGCTAACGGCAGACGACAATAAGAATATCACTAAAGTAAAATAAATATAAAATCCAATGAAACAAAAGGCTGTTTAAATGCATTTGTTAAATAAAATTAATGGTTAACTGTTTATTACAGAGTAGCTGCTTCGCAATATTCAAACAAAACGGTGGCAACAACGTACATCGATAACACTTACAATCGAATCGCGGCATATTGCGCATCGCTAAAAACAGACAACAAAAAGAACTGCAGTTTTATTTTAATTTTATTTCGTGCCAACTAAATGCAAAATGCTTTCCAACTTGGTTGTGACCAATCAGAAGGTCGTTCTTATAATTGGTAATTATCATGCAATTAAATAAATGCAATAAATAAGTGTAATTCCACGCAACACAGATCAACTGAACCGCGAGCGAATTGCATTAAAGTTCATTGACAGTTTGCTGCAAGAGCAGGGCAAGGGCGAGGAGGTGAAGGTGCTGCCAATTGGCAACGAACTCAAGCACGTGGCCAACAACATCGAAACGCTGCTCAACAACGATAACAACAATTTGGCCCAAGACTCAAATACCACCTACAATGTCATACTGCCAACACTTGCCGACTTGCTCTATTATCATTCACCCGCCTACATCTTCGAGCTGATAAACAAACTGCGTCGCTCCGGGCATGTGAGTCGCGTCTTCTTGTGGGCCTCCCCCACTCTACTGCCTCATGTGGACGCCGATTACATTCTGGGTGGCTGCGAGTATCTCGCCGAGCTGGTTCTGCGACTGGAGACAGAGACCACGTTATCGCTGCTATCGCGCAAAGCTGGTGGCGGAGTGAGCAACAAACGTTATTCCTGTCAGGTTACCAAGACGGAGTTCAATGTGACGCCCCTGGCGGAACAGCAGGCGGGACAAGCCACCACCGCTGTCAAGCCAGAGGAGACTGTCAAGGCTGCGGATCCGGGTGGCACCTTTAAAATCGAGCTCGACGAGGACGAAGTTGTGGCACGCAATGCACTCACTTTGCCATACGAGCGGTAGGTAGATAAATAAATAATCTTAGTCTCTGCCAAGCCACTTTGGTACTAAGCAAAGTTTATTGCTGTGTGCCTACACTGCTTGACTAGCTGGCTGCTATTCGCCTACACTGCTTGGCTAGCTGGCTTCTATGAGGCTCATTGTTTTTCTAGCATAAATGCTTTTATATCAACAAATTTGTTCTTTTTAAACCGATCATTTTAAAATTCGCAGAAACGTTTAACAACTCAGTGATCTATAAATGGTTTAAATATTTGTTAAGCGCGCTTTGGGCGTACAAATTTAATTGGATACTTACTAAGTTTAATGACACTAGGTGTTATCAACACTGAATTCCGAGTGTAATTACAGCCCAACATACTTAAGGCATATATAATCTATAGGGTCTTATAAGCTTTCTTCTTAAAACTCCGCTAAATTGCATTATTTTGATTTCTTTGCAGTACCGGCGATGCAGCCGAGGGCAACATTATATACACACCCGATGCTGATGATGATTTCGATGATGAGGATCCCGACGAGGATCTACTAATCTAGAGCGTGCTCGCACTGTAAACGGCAGTACAAATTGGCCTTGGCTTTAAATATTTACATAGGTCTAAACAAAAATAATAACAATAATAATATTAATGTTAACTCTAAGCGAGCTCAAGAAAATTTCCAAAATTCCGCCCCAAAAATGAAGAAATGAAAAAAGCACATGAATTTTGTAATCTTTGTTTATTTTTGGTTGAATAGTTTGAAAGTTAATAATCTAAAATGCTACAGATACATACGATATAAGTATATGTCCAAATGTTACAATTGCATCGCATAGTTTACTTAAGGTCTAAACAAATTTATAATACTCATAAAATTCACATTCACACACAGACATTCAGATACTCTTTTTACGTTTTACAAATTCCATTTACGTTTTTTTTTAAACTCATTTTACATTTATCACAACAATCTAATAAGAGAGGCAAAAACTTGGATTTAAATTTGAGTTTTGAATTGAAGATTTTGAGTTTTAGTGAATAAATTGTTCGGCATAGCCGATGTTTGAATGCCCTGCCAGAGGTAAATTGACTTGAACTTTAATTAAATACGTTTTTGAACATTTTTTACAATTTACATTAACTTTGTATCGTCATGAGTTTGTTTTTGAAATTATACTTATAAATTGCGCTATATTTTTTAGTTTTCTAGCTATTGTCAAGAGTTTTCTTTGGATATTTACAGAGTTGAGTAGTTTTCAAATAGAACAACTTTTTCTACAAAGTTTTTCATCCAAATTTTCTAACTAAAATGGGAAAAACTTTGTAACAAGAAAGAGTATTTAAGTTTCGACTTTGTTTCGTGGCTAAAAGCCTTGGCAAGGGACATTCAGGGTGCATTGAGCGTAATATTGGCTAAAATTCTTGTGACTACACAGAAAGTTGGTTAAAACACACACTAAAACATACACGAGACTATACAGAAAAGGACGCAGCTGAGGCATGTGGTATTTACACAACAAAGTGAATAACAAAATGTGTTACACAAAAAATAACAGTTGAATCCTTTTGGTTGTTGGCGGGGATTCATCATCGACGCTTGAAGAGCGCCTCAATGTCGCTCTTGGGATCGGGTGCCAGGGAACTCCAGCTGGTGTCCTGGCAGAGCGGCAACTCTGGAAGCACAGCGTGTTCCTGCACAACACACGTTTCACGAAGCTGGAAGAATTTGGCTATTAATCCATCGATATGTTCGTTTAGTTGTGGACCAACAAGCTGGGAATTGGCCAAAGCCTCTTGGCGCAGCGCGAACACATCGTCTTCGTTGTGCAGATGCTGTTGCCACTCCACTGGCAGCTCAAAGTCATCGGGCAGTGCCAGGCCAAGTCCACCGTTGTGTGTTCGAGCAGCTGCCTCCGTTTCCAACGGGATTCCATTGACATAGGCCAAGGGAGACACCAGAAACTTGAGCTGTGCGTAGATGGAACTGCGTCCAATGAGTTTGGCTGTCCAGATGCCCGGGGTAAGCGGTGGCTTCAGCAGCGTCTTGGAGTGATTTATCACATCCTGCTGCGAATCCTCCACGTGCAGTTCGTTAAAGTCCTGCAGTCGTCCCAGTGGATCCAACCAGAGCAGCGTCAGATTGTACGAATGAGCAGCATCGTCGCCCGATTCCTTGACTCCCTGATATGTGTAGCTGAGGAGCAGCTCGCTACGAGGGCCCAGCAGCTTGGCGAAGTTGCGAGCCACTTGCTCCTTCTGGTCAAAGTCCGTGGAAACTTCAAAGTTGCGCAATCTTTTACTGAAACGTGCATTCCTCGCTAGCTTGCCGTGCTGCAAGGGACGCACACGGGTCTCCAGCTGCAGCTGCTTAGAGTCATTGCTGCGCTGCACTGCAAAACGCACCAGGAATCCCTTGTACTGATCGCGGTGCAGGTAATGCGTCAACTCCAGAAGTTCCAGTGGCTCCAGTTTGAATTGTCGCGATGAAATTCTCATCAGACTCTCACCCACTGTGCGTGCCAGGTCATCTCCGGTACCATGCTGATCCTCGTGATGGTAGAGCGACTGCCAGTAGCCATGAAGATTCGCGTATTCGCTGGTGTACGGCCCATAGAGCCATTCCTCCAGTTGAAGCAGCACAGCCTGATTGATAATTGGCTCAAATTTGCGGGCAAAGTAAAGAGCCTTGTGCTCTGTGGCCTGGAGGCGTGGCCAATCCTCGGGCTTGAAGTCATTGGGACTGCAGCCACACCAGTCCACCACATGTTTGTACTGACACTTGCAGCCCTGTTTCCGTTTCCAGTTGGTCACATGCAGATTATTGTCTACGTAGCTTTGACAGTGCTCGGTATTCCTCAGCACTGTGTGGAAGAAGGACTCTGCCGGCAGCAGTGTGTGACGGAACACTAACAGCAACTCCTGCAGGAGTGTATCCAGCTTCGATGGATGCGTCACGTACTGGACAAAGGGCCGTGACAATGCCACCCAATCACTGCCGCCGTCCACTTGAATCCCCGCAGGCAATTTGCGATCTCCAATGCGCCACATATGCGTGTCGCACTCCACAAACGTCTTGTCCAGTCCCTGCTTCTGTATAAATCTCTGCGTCTCACGTCCGTGTCCCTTGACAAAGTTTCGTCCTCGATTTGCGCTCAGAAAATTCATCAGTTTATCTAGAGTTTTCACAGGGAAGTCGCTTTCGCTCAGATTGATGACAAAGTCCCATGACCAGCTGGACTCCAGTAGGTCCTCCATGCACTGGAGTAGCATGGTCAGCAGCGATGCTCCACCCCAGATTGTGGAAAAACGTTTGCGAGCCAGGCGAATGTTGTGAAACTTCGGCTCCAGCTCAAGCAGCTTGCGGTACAGGTAATCCTGGCGCTGTGCGAGGGAAATTTACACACATAAGTAACAGATTAGTTAGTTAGCTTCTTTAGCTGATTTTACCTAGCACAATGTAGCCTTTTTAGCTCATTTACTGCCAGCTACACTGCCCAGCAAACATTTTAATGCAAACAGACAGTGAAACCTGCCTACAACGAGCCTGACTAAACTTATTCTTACACTTTATAGTATATGTTGAGTGTTCCACATATTCTAACTGCTAGTAATTAATCCAGCCCCATTCCTGCTGTGATTTGCGTCGTTTACTCAAATGTCTGACATTTTAATTAGCACAAAACGATAAAAACGCGCTTTAATTAACAAATCCGGCGGTGTCTGTTCCCCCTTAGCTACCCGCCCTACTCACCGCATCCACATGTATGTAGTAGACATGTTGAGGAGCGTATAGTGCTCTGATCAACCGATGCACTTGCCTCAGTGCACGTCCATTTAGAGTCAACAGAAATGCGATGCGAACTTGTTTCCGTTGTTTTTGACCAATCGGTTGTAGTTCTCCAGGCGCTGGACTGCCAGCCGCTAATTGGGCAGTGAATTCTGTAAGAAATAACCTTCAGTTATGGGCACATATAATTGATATTACTACTCACTGGCTATGCCCGTTTCATACACATTCATGGCATAGAAACCTCCGCAGATTTCTTTGGCATTTCCCAAGCATTTCATGTTGCAGCTGGAATCGGGTAGTTTGGCGGAGCTGGGCGGCGCATCGAAACCACAGAAGCACTCACGGGCATACTGTACGCCCGCATAGGGATAGCCTGACTGCAGGCAGAGCTCGATGCAGGCTCTAGGGGAATTGGAAGTTTTGTAACTAGTAAAGTAACCACCTAGCAGGCGAGAATCTTTCTCATCCCGATAGCAACCAAGCGCCACATTGGCCGTATGATTGCCAGCAGGGCAGCTACTCTGAAGCTTGGTGGCATAGAAGCGTCCAGCTTGGATGGCACAGGCAATCCGCGCGATATGTTCACGGCAGTCTTTAGTCTTGGCACGTTGTAGTGCCGATATTGCTTCCTTGGCTTGGATATCACATGTAGGCTCAAAGCCCAGTTGTTGTGCCGTTATGGCTGGCGCTACCTTGCTACTGGGCGCCTGGACAGAATTTGCTGCTGTCGGAGGCACTGACTCCGGTTCGTGGACATCGCGTTGCGGTCGCAATGCAACCGCAGTCAAATCAATGTCAAGCGACTTGTAAGCCAGAAACAGCTGGACGCCGATGATGAACAGTAGTATGATGAAGAACGAGCGATAACGACGCATCCAGCGCACGGAAATCAATGATTGTTGATGATCCATCGGAGGCAGCAGCTGCGTCAAGGATTTTTGCACGTTTTTTATTGCTCTCGCTGCTCCGTGTGCTTTGGCTTATAGCTTCTGTTGCTCTGTCGATGCGATGCAGTGGCATGTCCAGCGTTTATATTATTGCTTTGTTAGCGTTAAACGTAAATGGCATTAATTCTATTTACAATTGCCTTATTTAACTGCATTTCACTCCAATCACTCCCGCATTGCACTACGAATTAGTGCAGGCAAATCTGGCGATTACCACATCGAAGAATTATCGACTACATGCATTTCTTCTTTCATTCCGCAGACATCGATTCTTTTCACCCAAACATCGATTATTTTGCCAGTAGGGGCAAGTTTTAAAAATTCTTAAGCTATTAGTTTATTAATATATTTGGCACGTATGTAAATTCGCATGTATTATAGCTGTGCAAAATGTTCTTGTATTCCTTTAATAATTTAGAAGCGTATTTTGAAATTGTCGAATTATCAAAGAATTGCTGAGAGCTTAATACTGTCAGATATTGTCGACACCGCAAGGCTGCAATTTTGTAGCGTTTTAAGATTCCTATTAAAAATATGCACAATATTCAAATTATAATTGTTTATAATATAACAAAATCTAAATAATATGTATGTATGTGTACTTGAAAGAGAATAAACTGAAATAGTTTTCAGCGATCAGCTGTTTATTACAACAGGTATCGATGCTTTTTCATGGCAACATCGATGCTTTTTGTCTGGCGGCAAAAACATATCGACAACAGCTGACTGGAAACCCTATTGTGATTTTAATCGTAAATACAATATTTATAATAATTAATTTAAATAAGTTTCACAAGCTGTCTGAACGTTGTACGTTACTGCAGCTCTACCGATTATAGTTTTGAGCACCTTTTGCCTAGCAAGCGTTAATTGCATACTAAAGAAATTCCAAGATGGTTGATCCGAACCGCAAAATAAATCGTCTTCCCGAAAAAGATGTTAATTTTCTGGAGGAATGCGAAGCAGAGTTTGCTTTGCGGTATACCACAGACGATGTGGAGTTCATGGCGCATTGTGCCAAAACCGAGCCAGAGCCGCCGCTGGTGGATAACTGGATGAGTGGTGGTGGAGGAGGAGGTGGTGGTGGTGGCAGGGGAAGAGGCGGAAGTCCGTATAATCGCTATAATGGCGGACATCGAAGAGGCGGCGGCGGTGATCGTGGCTGGGGCAGGCGTGGTGGTGGTGGTGGTTACCAACCAGATCGCTTTAGAGGTAAGCGAAGTAAAATCTTTAAACCACATTGTCACTAAAAATTATATTTGCAGATAATCGCCGATATAGACATGAGGAATATCCACGTCGGGAGCGGGGTGCTGCCTCCGATGAGCGTCCCTATGAGCGGCGACCACGCCCAGAGCCACAGCAACAGCGTGGCTCACCTGTGAATGTAAGGCGAGACTATGGCAACTTTGTGCCTGCCTCCAGAGATTAGAGATTAACAAACTTGTATGTTTCACACGATAGATATATAATATATTGATTGATATTTGTATGTTCAAGAAAGTAATGATGGAGACTGTAAACTTATTAGCTAAATGATGCATCCTACTCGTAAGATTGGGTCCTGATTCACCTAATTCTAGACAGCGGACTCGGAGAGATCCTCCTTCGGTTTGTTCTCCGTGGATGCCGTCGCTGTCGAGGACATGCCCACGCCCATGGCGTTAAAGAGATTTGAAACGGGTCCAGCTCCGCCCATCTGGGACTTGTAGCTGTCCATCATGTTACGCAGCGTGTTCACATTTATGTTGATGGGCTCGAAATCTTCAATGTCATCGAAATCATCCTCGGCGGCACTTCGAGGAGTCGTGGGATTGCCACTGCTGCCATGGAAGGATTTGCCCACATTGGTCTGCGCCAATTCGCGATCCATTTGCTCTATGTAAGCCATAATATGCCGATCTAAGCGATAGTTATGCTCGGCAGCACCGCTGGCATTGGACAGAGCGTCGAAATTGCGCTCCAAATCCTCCTCATCGGCATAGTCACTCATTTCCGAAGTTGAATCCCAGTTGTCCTCCGGTATCACAAAGTCCAGGAAGTTGCGCACATGTGTACTGTCCTGCTCTTCAGATTGAATTAGTGAATTCCGCTGACAGGCCTTGCGCATCGAGGGATTCTTTTTGATCTTCGAGCTGGCTGAACTGGGTGGAGCAGCCGCAGCATCCTCTTCATCGTCGTCAGAGTCTAGGGCGGCGCCTGCTTCGGCCTGTGTCTCAATACCCTCAAAGTTTGACTGTCTGTCCAAGAATTGAGACAGCTGCTTGGTAAACTCGGCGGCGTTAACATCTCCATTGGGATTGTAGAGTTTCTGGGGACCATAGCGTTCCTGCAGCATGGCATCCAGTTCTTCGGCGCTAATGTTGAGCCAGTGATCCGGATCGCTGGGTAACAGATTGTTCTCCTCATCTCGTAGCTGCTCCGCCGCCGCATTACCCTCGCCCGTGTGCAGCAGCAGCTCCACTATCTCCGCTCCCACCAACGGAGCAGTGCGAAAACGTTGCTGGTTTCCACGGAAGTACTCCCGGGCGGTCGCCAGAAGACTCACGTACTTAGCACTGCCCTCGACGTTGCCACGGAAGTAACCCTTCTGCTGTAGACTATGAAGATAAGCACGCCAAGCTGGTGACTCCTCCTCCGCATCTGCTTGCTTGGCCTGACTGGCCAGTATCTCTAGGCCACTGGCCAACTTAACGCCCAGCAGCTGCTCTTTGTACCCCTCTGGATTGGAGACGGCATCTGTTAGCTTCCAGCCCAGACGACGCTCGGGCGTATACTGACTGTGCATCATCATGGCGTAGAGACAACGTGTGAATGCCACATTTGTGCGTATTCGCGCCGACTCCGGAGGAAAGTAGCGCATGCTCCTTAGTGCCTTGTTGTCCAGCGAGTCCCGCTCGCAGAAAGCACGTACAGCTGATGCTACCAGCGCTGGACGCTGCTTTAGCAGCAGTGCTGCATTCTGTGGCAGCTGCACGATCTGCCGGTGAATGGAACCATGTGTCTCCGCCGCCTGGAACTCACGTAATCTCGCGTCAATGCAGGCCTGCATCTCCTGGGAGCAACGATAGAGCGTGGGATTAAGACGTATGCGATGGACAGCGGTTGACATGGGTAGCACCTGGCTGCGACTTGTGTCAGTGGAGTTCTGGATCAGCTGCAGTTGTCCATTGACTATATAGACGCGTTGTTTACAAGTCTCGGGACTGGCCCAATCGGGCAGCACATCCGCTGCCTCGATGAGCAGAAATTCACCATCTGCATCGCAGACACGCGCTATGCAATCCTCTCGGGCGCGTGTCAATTCACCCAGCACATAGACTATAAACCATTCGTCGCCAATGTTGTCGCCGTAATGCGTGACGCCGTGTAAATGAGGCGGAAGCTGGTCTGTAAAGGGAATCGATTGTTAAAGACTCCGAAGCAAGCACAGTACTGCACTTACCCTTCTCCTCCTCTTCTTCTTCGTCCTTGGGATCCTCTTCGTTGAGCAGTCGCTCCTCCTCGCTGCCCGTGCGCACCTGTAACTGAAACTGATCCTTGTGCCATATATAAGAGCGATCTGCGACCTTCTTTTCTACGAGTGCCATGCAGCCCACTCTTATTTGCTCCAACGCCTGACGCAGTTGCTCTTCGCTGCGATCGGACTGCTCGGCTAACTTCGGAAATATGTAATACTCAACGTAGTCATCCTCGCGCACAAATTCTAAATTGGCACCTGGCAGTTTACTCATTTTACGCTTTCCTTTGTTGTCTGCTCCTTTGTTTTGTCTTTTTTTCTCTTTTGTTTTGTTTTGTTTGGTCGTGACTCAGACTCTCTCGATGGCACAACGTGTGTGTCCTGTTCCAACTAATTGTCTCACGCCAGAAATAGCAAAACTGTTGCTTTCAAAAATAGACCCACAAATGGCACGGGTATGGCTATTTCAACTATTTTTAAATCAATTCTCATTTATTATTTGCAAAAAAAAAAAACTTGAGCTTGTGCTGTTGCTGTTGCCAATCTTAGTGTTATTGGCCGTCTCGCACTAACGATAACTAGTTAATCGACAGGTTAGCCAGTGATCGGCAGACCGCCACAAACGACAGCCCGATTTCGTTTGAACGACTATTCTAATTCGAATTTTCCAAACGGATAAGAGACCATTTTATTGCATTGAAATGTTACAGAATTTTAAATGATTAATTATTAAGTCTATATGTATTTAATATGTATGTAAATGCTTGTTGAGCTTCTTATGTTAATCTTTCAGTAAAAGTATGAATATATCAATAGAAATACTCATACTTCTGGGCATGCTGTAGCATCACCTCCATGGATTTTTTGCCCTGCAGGACACCATTGCGCTCCATGTAGTTCCAAATGGAAGCCATGAATACACAGAACAATATGACGCCAAACACAATGAACTTGAGCAACAAATATATGGTTTTAAGTCCCACAGGCGCCGTAAACTCTACCAGTAGCACGAGGAGCACAAATAGTACAGTGGCAGCACTATAATATAATAAACGATCCGTATTTAATTGCAACAGGGAAGCATCGCAGAGGGCCAGGGCCTCGTTAAGAGCTGCAGTTCGAGCAGCTGGCACAGCCAGGCAAACGTTGTTATCCTCCATTGTGGCAGCAGCTGATGGAATGTCTTCGACAATGGCATCTCCAGCTCCAAGCTTGCACTCCACTTGCTCGGTATCAACGACTGGAGCTTCGCCGGTTGCAGGCAAGCTAGTTAGCCTGAGCTTGGCCAGCACAGCTTCATGGTCCGAATAGCTAAACTTCTGGCCAGGCACACGCTCTGGAAATGGGAGCTTATACTCCACAATCTCAGCATTAATGTGATCGGCACCCCGCACAAAGATGTGATCGATGCGTATACCCAGAGGATTTTTGGCCAACGCTCGTTTGGATGTATAAGAATTGCGACCACATTCATTGGTCCGTATGGTGTCCGAGCAGCAGCTGTCCTTCATTTTGGATGTGTACAGGAGCACCTTGTAGGAAATATCCTGTGGCTGTGTATTGAGATCTCCAGCCAGAATCTGGAGCACCGAATTGCCGCGCGTTGCCTCTATAAACTGGGCTGTGTCAAAAGCTTGGATCACCCGATGCGTCTTGTACTCATCGTTGTCATTGTCATACTCGGCATGAAGATGTGCATTATATAAATGAACAATGTGATCACCAAAAAGTATGCGACAGAGTCCAACCCCTTTACCGCCGAACCAGTCGGCGTGCTGAATGCGATGGAAGTAACCGTTGACGGACCAGGCGTGGAATAGAGTGCCCAGTATGGGGTACTTGGACAGCACCAGCAGACCGGCGCCCATTACGCCACTGTGAAAGTAGTGGGAATAGGGCAGCACACTGGCTGTGCCCTGCTGCAGTTGCTCGCTGTCCTTCTGGGACCATACTTCCTGCAGGGACACTATGTCGAATTCTCCACTGTTGAGCTCCTTGCATATCGCGTCTATACGTGGCGCGCGGTCACTAGAGACAAGCGGTATGCCCCTGTAATTACAAACAGGTGTTTTTTACCCAAAAAGTCAAGGTTAATTAGTTTTCTGCAGGTGACCAAATTGGTCAAAAGCACCGCACGTACCATATATTTAATGTTAGAATTTTTAGCTCCAGCAGCAGCATTGTGTTATATTTGGTGTTCTTTCTGTTTCTGGCCGCCTCATTTGCTGTGTATGAGTGAGTGTAGCGTCGATAAGATTAAAACATTTTGTCTGGCTGCAACAATACGGCATTTGCAAGTGTTAGTTTAGCGCATTTTGCGGCTCACTTGAAGTTGGCTGCGTGCAATTTGACCCGCGTGAAGTTGGTCACTCGCCGTTCATTTTGCGCAAAGCTGAGCGCCGCTAAGTTGGCTGCGAGCACTGTTTGGTCCCATAAACAATAAGAGAAGCACATGAAACGAGTGAAACTATTTAAATTTAGTTCGAATTTGATGTAATTTTAATTAATTATGGCACGTACGGAGTTGGAGTCAAAGAAGCAAAAGCGTAAAGCTAAAAAACGCAAACATGCGAGCAGTGACGATGAGGTAGCCAACAAGAGTTTAATTGTGGATCAACAGCCAGAGCAAACAGAAGCGCAGGCGGAGGAGGGACAAGTGCCTCGCAAAGGTAAAAATAAAATAAATAATATAAAATAGCATATATAATATTACAGTGTGCTCATCAACAGACAAAGCGTCGAAACGCAAGCAACATCAAGAAACCAGTGCTGTTAAAGAGAAGCGTAGTAAACAAACAAAAGAGAACAAAGACGGCGCCGATGAAGACAACGAAGATCTTGGAGAAGGAGAGGACTTGCCCACGGCAGAGCAGCTGGAGGAGGCTGCAAAACCAGAGAATGCCAATGCAATTGTAACGGTACGCCAGAAGAAGAAACAGAAACATTTGAAACGTCTCGAGGCGCAAAAGGATCAAAGTGCCGACAAGGAAGCTAAACGGAATGAAGAGTACCTTAAAAAGTGGCAAGACAATCGCAAAGAGTGGAAATTTGAGAAATTGCGACAAATTTCGATACAACAAACTGCTTTTGATGAGCAAAAACTCTCCGAAGAAGTTTGGCCCATTGCACTGGCATATCTGGCTAGCTCCAAGGGGGCGGCAAAGACAATGTTAACCAAACTGGCTGAGGATGTTATACAGGAGTTGGATAAACAGTGTGACCAGCTCGGCGAAGATGGTGAACGTAAGACAATTGTGGAATCCGTGAGATATCAGCGTGCTCGAAATCTGCTGCAGAGCTTCGACTGAGCGAATTAGTTATGTAGTTTGAATTATAAACAGCAAGCAGAAATGCGTTCTTGTTAATGTTTAGTGTTTAATACAGAAAAAAAAGAAAGTTAAATATATATTTACAAAACAGAAAAACTAATTCAAATATTCAATGTGCTGTTGCTGCTTGTGGAACGTAAGCCAACTGAGGAGTGCATGCCATAGCAGCGAGCTTTCAAGCTGCTGCAGTTAAACGACTTTTCGATTTAAAATAAAAGAAATTTAGTTAAGTCAGTTTTCTAGTTATATTTACAAATCGACATAAGCTAACAACTTGTCCAAATAATCAATGCGCTGTTTGAGCAGCTGCTGATGCTCCTCCTTGTGCTCCTCCAGTTTCTCGAGCATGAAATGCTGCATAAACAAACGAATGCTTTGTTTAAACTGTTGCAGTTTTGAGTTTTTGGCTATGCGCTCGAAGGCCTGGTATAGCTGGCTCTCATCGCCAGCGAGTAGTAGGCGCAGCATAATTTCGCGCATAAAGTAGAAGCTCAGTTTGTGAAGCTGCATAAAGTCGACCACTTTTAGGACGGATAATTGCAGACCCGCCGACAGAATCAGTTGCTGTAGAAAGCTGGCCAAATTACGAATTTGTGGCTTGGACAAGGAGTCGATGTCGTTAATGCGATCCCAACTGGCAAACTGGAAAGCCAACTGGAACTTTCTGTTGTACTGACAGAACTTGAGAGCTAAGTGGGCGTAGTAGGGATTCCCCCGACGCTCGTTCAGGGCACAATGGATGATGACGTAGGCGACAGTGCGCTGATCTTTGAGCGACAAGTGCAGGATTTTCTCAAAGGCATCCACATAATCAGCGGCGCCCATGATAATGCAAAAGATGTTCCTGCGCTCTGCTGTGTTCATGTGCTGCTGTCTGGCGAGCTCCAGCAGTTTGGCCGAGTAGCCCTGTGCCGTTCCAGCTGCACGTTGCTGCTGCTGTTCCTGTGTGGACTGGGCAGCGCCCATCTCGGCCAGATTACCTGTCCATGCGGAACCCACAATCCACCATTTGCCCAGCTTATCGGCACGCAGCAGATCCTCCAGCGTTATGTTCAAGGTGACCACATAACGTTCATTCCTCAACATGCCCTTCAGGCGCTTGCGGAGACTTTCTGCCAGCTCGGGATCGTATTGAGGCAGCTTGTTCATGTTATTGTTCTTCACAGCATTCAGCGTGTCCACCATGAAGCGCAGGCGGGGATTTTCCTTGAGCTCCAAGGGAGCAGCAGCAATTTGGGTTTGTACATTCTGCATCATGTTCTTAAAGGCCAAAGGATCATCTTTGCGCAGTCGGAAGCCCACGTTTTGGAAGATTAGCAGCAGACACTCAACAGTCTTCTCACACAAACTACCCGCGAGGCGAGCGATCAGCTCCAGCAGCAGTCGCTGCTCATAGATCTTAAAGATGTACATGTAGCAGAGCAGCAGGATTAGATTATTCAGACGTTTGTCCTCTATGTCGAGAGTTTCGATTTGCTGCAGGTGACCGTCGAATTGTTCCACGAAGGTTTGGAGGAAATGTGCACCAATTTCGCTGCCAATGTGGGCATGCAAATAGGCTAACAGCACCATGTGCTCCTGCACCATGCGCTCGTTGGAGCGCGTCTTTCCAAGTAGCGCTTCTTGCAGTAGCTTGGTGAGTGTTTCGTTCATGTTGTGCCTGGAGTTGTTCATGTAGAGCGTCTCTATGCCACTGGAAATTTTGTGCAGATTCGCCTCGGATAGACGATTGAGTAATCCCTTGCATTGCTTTTGTAATCTGGCCATTTGCTCTGCCTGCTTGGCGGACGCATCTGTGCCAGCTGCTAGCAGAGCACGCTGGTGTGGTGGTATGTACTTCTGACCGGTGGTTTTAGCTGGCTGCTCCACTTCCTCCTCCTCCACTATGTTACCGTCCGCATCGCGTTTGCGTCCATATATGTCTTCCTTGACTGAAGGATTATAAAAAGTTAAAAGAATTTAATCCTCTCTTGATCACAAAACTTACACTTTGACTTCTTTGCTTTTGGCTCAGTTTCACTGCCTTCATCCTCCTCCTCCTCGAACTCTTCGTCCCCCTCATCCTCTTCGTCTCCCATGCTTTCATCCTCAGCTCCATCCAACTCACTGTCTGCGTCTGCGTCCCCCATTGGTTCATCCTCTTCTTCACTCCAGATGCCTGCCGCCTCCCTCTCCTGCTTTTCCTTGAATTCCTTTTTCCTGCGCTGCTTTTCCTCCCACTTTTGTTTCTCCTCCTCGTCGTCCAGCACAAAGTCGAGCAAATAGTCCAAGCCATCATTGAACATCTTGCGCACCAGACGATTCTTGTCCTTGGACTTGTTCAACTTCAGTTTCTTTTCCAATTTGGCAATTTCCTTGTCCTCCTCCTCGTTCTCGATTTTTAGCTGTTTCATGCGCTGCTTGCGGGACTTAGTCAGCAGTTCCTTCTGCTGGCGGAGCTCACGCTTGCGTGCTGCCATTTCATCCACTCGCTGTATCCCTGCGTGCTTTGGTGGCTTTGTCTTCTTGCCTAGTGGCTCGAAGGTTTTCACCCTGTGACCTGGCGGGAGACGAGCATCAACTTCTGCATCACTGAAATCGGAGGCAATGGACTCATCGTCGTCGTCAGCTACGTCTCCTGCCAGCAGCTCCTCGCGTGGTATATCCTCTGGATTTACTTTGATTTTCTTTGGCTTTTTCTTTTTATTTTTTCCTTGCCTGTTCGCTGCTGCCGCAGCTGCAGCCGCCGCCTCTGCGACGCGCTGTGCTCCATCGGTTTTGCCAGCATGGTAGATCCTTTTGTTGTTCTTCTTTGTTTCCACCTTAAGCTTGCGCTGCTCCTTGCGAGTTAGCGGCTTTACCGCCTTCTTCTTTACTTTCACCATATCAACACATAAAATATAATCTAACTATTTAAACTTTGTTTTGCAAGTGTTGCCAAATCAGCCGAGTGCAACACGTGCGAGGGATGTGTTAGTACGTTTCTGTCAAGGAGTTGTGCTCAAAGTTGTGGAGTTTTTAAACTCAACTAAAATTATTTATTATTTCGTGAATAAACAATTCACTAGAAAGGTAACGGTATTTGAAACTCAAGCTTATCAATTTAATATAATACATACTTTTAAATCTGTTTTGTTAGTGTTGTCAAATCAGCTGAGAGCAACATGTGCGTGGTATTTTTTAGTGCGTTTTTTAACTGAAGTTCAGATAAACAGGTGATTCAAGTTTTATAACTCGATTTCGTTTTGATTTGTTATTTTGTATAATATACTGAATAAGAAGTCATGTCCACGCGGTGGTATCCAATTTATCAACGCGGAAATCCGCAATTGCGTGTCTTTCTGCCCAACTTTTGGATGAAACTGGTGCGACCCACAGAGGAGCAGCCGGCAAATGTTGTCACCTTTGCGGTGTCCACGGAAATGACCAAATACGATGTGAAAAATTATTTGGAAAAGATCTATAAAATTCCCGTTGTGGATGTGCGCACTCGAATTGCACTTGGTGAAACAAAAAGGGATCAAAGCTACGGCTATGTCACCAAGAAGGATGACGTTAAGTACGCTTATGTAACCATGGTGAGTATCAGCTAAGTGAAGCATTTGTGGTGTGTTGACAATAAAGACTTGTATTTGCAGCCAAAAACTGAAGCATTTACTTTTCCGGATCTGTTTGCCAACAAGGCAGAGAAGCAGGAGAAAGAGGAGAAGTCCATGGATGAGTCAAAGAACGGTTTCCGCAAGTTTCTGGATCGCAACAAGAAGAGACCCGGCACACCGGGCTGGTACTCTATTTAGAGCTTAAGTTGTAAAGATTTGTAGTTTAAGTTTCTTTGCAAACAATTAATAACATTTATTCTGTGAAAAAAACATCCGAAAACTTAAAGCTTTTCTCCAATCTCTTAATTCCTTTAGGCTGGATTATTCTTTTTCTTAGTGCTTGGCATTTTTGACCGCTGTGGCAACCCAGGCACGAATCTTGTCTTCATCCTGTAGTCCCACCATGCGCTGCACCTCCTTGCCATTTTGCATGATCATGAGCACGGGAACGGCGCCAACATCATAGTCCAGGGCCAATTCGCTGTGCTCATCGATGTCAACTTTAGCCAGCTTAATGGAACCCTGTTGCTCACCCACAATGCTCTCAATGCGTGGCGTCAGAAGTTTGCAGGGATTGCACCAACTAATAAAGTAAAGGAATGAATGAATAGTTTTTCTTTTTTTTGGCAAGTTTCTGTACTCACGTTGCAAAAAAGTCGACTATCACGGGCTCCTGGCTTTTCTTCACCTTCTTGTCGAACTCCTCGGGACTCTGGACTTTGAAGATTTCTCTTCGCTGTGCGGTCACGGAGAATGCACGCTGGTTGCAGCGCACCTGGCGCGTTATGAGATTAACAAGTTGTCTTTGCATTTTACAAATTGAATAACAACAAATTAGTTACGAGTTAACAATGACAGCTGAGCTGACAGCGCTGATAAAAGTGTCAGTGTTACCAGCTCCAAACTAAACAGCTGTATTATCTATGTGACCGAAGCTTAGAAAACAATAATTACATTTTTTTGTTACTGCCAAGTCTGAGCAGCCGTTTGTAAAGTGGCAATTAGTTATTTGTTCTTTTGCGGACAATAATAGTAAATACAAATGTAAAAGTCAGATGCACAAAAATTGTTAGTGTATTGTCAGAGTGTTGCGTTCTTTGTGCGAAAGTTCTAGACAAATAATACCAGAAAAAAAGCGTCTTTCGAAAAATACCAGCGTGCACACACACACACAGAGAAACGCTGTAACACGTACTCGCGTCGAGCATAAAAAATTTGTAATATCAAAAATAGAAAAGGTTTGCAATTGATAGTTGAACACAAAATTCAAATTGTATAGTGTTAGTTTCGCTGCGCTAATTGGACAAAACGTCGTGTGAATCGAATTAAACGTGTGGGTTGTTGTGTTTTGATTATATACAGTGGCAATTAAAAGTGCGCCGCTTTAACTGCGCAAATGGCACATTGCCATAGAAAAGTGGACGACGACGAAAATTAGAGGGACGAACCAATTTGAGCAGCGACGTTAGCAGCGAGACGAGGGTCAAACTACAGCTGAAAAATGGACGATCTGTCGCAGGGCGACATTTGTCGCGTCTGCCGCTGCGAAGCGGTCCCAGATCGTCCCCTGTTTCATCCCTGCATTTGCACAGGCAGCATTAAGTTCATACACCAGGACTGCCTGATGCAATGGATGCGTTACTCGCACAAGGAATACTGCGAACTCTGCGGACACCGCTTCAGCTTCCAGCCCATCTATGCGCCTGACATGCCGCGTGTTCTACCGCTCCGTGATGTCCTCGTGGGTTTGATGTCCGCCGTTATGGAGGGTGCTCGTTGTTGGCTCCATTACTCCCTGGTGGGCATGGCTTGGTTTGGTGTCGTCCCGCTCTCGGCATATCGCACCTATCGCTATCTTTTCCGCGCCAGTTCCTTTGACATGATTCTCTCGCTGCCATTCGATATATTTTCGATGGAGAATCTGGCGGCGGATGCGTTTCGTGGTGGCTTTGTAGTTACATGTACGTTGTTGTCGTTTATCGGTCTGGTCTGGCTACGTGAGCAAATCCTGCATGGCGGTGGTCCTGATTGGCTGGAACGCGACGATGTACCCGCTGCCGCAGCTGCAGCTCCAGCGGCTGCACCAGCTGCTGCGCCTGCCGTTGTGCCTGCGCCGGCAGCAGAGGCAGCTCCGCCAGATGCGCCACAGGATGACAACAACAATGGTGAGGCGCCGCAGGAGGTGCCCGTCAACAATCCCGAGCCAGCGGTGGCCAATGTGGCGGACAATGATGAACAAAACTGGAATCCCATGGAGTGGGATCGTGCCGCCGAGGAGTTAACCTGGGAGCGTCTACTTGGCTTAGATGGCTCTTTGGTTTTTCTGGAGCACGTATTCTGGATTATCTCACTGAATACCATGTTCATCTTCACCTTTGCCTTTTGTCCCTACTGTGTGGGTAACTTTATACTAAGCTCCATGGATCTACTGCAACCAGAGAAGCCATTGCTTCACTTTCATGGCTTGATCACGACGCTCTTTGGCTACTGCTGCATTGGTCTGACCCTGGTGGTACTCCACTTCCTCGCACGCATCTTTCGGCTGCGTCGAATCTGCTGGTTCATTGGACTCTGCTATATTGTGGTGAAGGTGTCGCTGCTCTCTGTCGTGGAGATTGGCGTGCTGCCTCTGATTTCTGGTTGGTGGCTGGATATTTGCTCATTGCCGCTGCTCGATGCCAGCCTTAAGGATCGCAAGGCTAGCTTCAAAGCAGCACCTGGAACCTCACTCTTTGTCCACTGGATGTTTGGCATGGTCTATGTCTACTATTTTGCTGCGTTCATCTCGCTGCTGCGTGAGGTACTGCGTCCTGGTGTCCTGTGGATCTTTCGCAATGTCAACGATCCGGATTTCAGTCCCATACAGGAAATGATTCATGTGCCCATTGTGCGTCATGTGCGTCGTTTAGTCGCCTCCGCTATGATCTTTGGCTTCGCTGTGCTGCTCATGCTCTGGCTGCCCATACGCATACTCCAGGTGATCTGGCCTAACTTCTTGCCTTACGCTTTAAGCGGTGACTCCGAGGTGAACGACTTGAGTCTGCAACTGCTGTTGCTGCAGGTAAGTGGCTTGGATTCGGAATTAAGCTCAAGATTAATAAATTTTTTTTGTAGATTGTTCTCCCTGGTTTCTTTGAACAAACCCAGACACGCATATGGCTGAAGGGTTTGCTGCGTATATGGTGCACTGCGGTGGCCTGGCTGCTGGGCATACGCAGCTACTTGCTGCCCGCTCCGGAGCCACCTGCGGAGGAGGCTGCTGAGCCAGCGGTGGCGCCAGCTGCGGAAGCCGGAGAAGATGCAGAGGCCGCTCCTGTCAATGCCGCTCAAGCACCGGCAGCTCCACCGCCTCCACCACCACCGCCAGAGCCCGCACCTGCACCACCGCCACGCAATTTAGCTGCTGCCCATCAGGCAATCATGCAGCGGGAGCTACCCGTGGGTTTCCAGCCCTACGAACGGCCATCATTCTTTGCACTGCGCCTTTGCGCGCTGCTCTCGCTGATGTGTCTATCGATTGTATGTGCCGCGATGCTCATGCTCACCGTGCCCGTCTACATTGGACGACGTCTGATGATGCTCTGGACGGGACAGCCGGGCGAGAAGGCAGCAGCCGCTGTGGCTGGTGAAGTGGTAGCCGCAAGTGCAGCTGGAGCCGCAGGAGCCGCTGGCGTTGCGGGTGCCGCAGCTGCCGCTGCAGCTGATCCTGAGGTGGCGCGCAAGAATGAACGTCTGCTGCGTCCTCATGAGCTCTACACGGCGGAAATTGGTGGCTATCTATGTTGGATTGTCTCCCGAGGCATTGCAGTCGTAGTCACCCTGCTCCCTCAAGGACGTGCGGCGATTGTAAACAAACTGAAGCACTGGGCACGTGTTGCCCTACAGTATGCCCTGCCAGTGCTGACGCTGCTGGGCATCTTTGTTCTGGTGCCACTGCTCTTTGGCTTGCTGTTGGAGCAGGTGGTGGTGATACCGCTGCGTGTGCCCATCACCAACATGCCTATACACTTTCTGTGGCAAGACTGGGCACTGGGAGTGCTTTACACTAAAATAGCCATTGCACTGACGCTCATGGGTCCGGATTGGCATCTGAAACGGGCACTGGAACGCGCCTACACGGATGGTCTGCGGGATTTCGATCTAAAATTTGTGATGCGGGATCTGGCTGTGCCTGTGGTGACAACGTTTGGCCTTGCTCTGGCCATACCCTATGTCATTGGGCACTCCATTTTGCCGCTTTTATTTGCTGGCGCTGAGGATCGTCGCTTCCTCGCGCGCATCATTTATCCGTTTAGCTTTATGCTTGTCTTTAGCATCTGCTTTGTGCTTTTTCAAATCAAGCAGCTCAAGAAACTCTACTTGTCCATTAAGGTGGACAAGTATTTGGTTGGCCAGAGGCTGGTCAACTATGAGCATCGGAAGAAACAGCAGGCACAGCAGGCGGCAGCTGCCCAGGAGCTGCGGGCACGCCAAGAAGCAGCCGCCGAAGAGGCACAGCAGCGTGCAGAGGATCCAGCGGCGGGGGCGCCTCCAGTTGAGCCCGATCTGGATCCCGATCCCTTGATTAATCTAGCCGAACAGGCAGCGTTGCATGCGCGACGGCGACGTGGACAATTACCACGCGCACTGATCTTGGATGCCAATGAGGAGCTGCTCTAGGGTTACGTCTACTTTATGTGTATGTTTGTAATGGAATCCCTGCTCTTATATCTCTGTTTAACTCATCTGCTTCATCTACATACGCACACGCACACACTCACCCTCACACACCTTCATCCAGATCTAGCAACAGGGATACAACAGCAGGACACTTAAGTAGGTAAAGCAGCCCCCCACCTCCCAAAAAAAAAGTAATCCAAAATAATTTTGGATGCGCTTCAAATTTTCAAGTTGAAATCAACTTTCGTTTTCTTGCTTTTTAGTTTATTTTTCTCTCTTTTTTATACGTTAGCCACAATTGTTTGTTATAGAGATTTCTCTGTGCTCCCGACCCGCCCTAATCCGCCCCCTACAACCCTAAGCCCCTACACCCCCCTTCCTATACTGTATGATACTTTAAGCCAAGTCGGATATAGCCAAATTATATATATATATATAAATATATTCCGAAATTCACTTGCAACTTTTGCGTTGCTTTGTAAAAAGTTAAAACAAACGAAAAACAAAAAAATTAAAACTAAAAAAAAATAGAGAAAGCAAATAATCTTAAATGAATTCAGATTTCATCAGATATATCTATATATATAAATATATATGTGACGGCGTTTAATTACTCTCACTACACAAGACAAGAACACACTCACACACATATATATCTACATATATATCGACACAGAGATTACCTTGTATTAGAATCTGAACAAAAAAAATAAGATAAAGTCGCGACTCTTCGTTTGCTAATTCTCCCGATAATTCACCATTATAATAATTATAAAAATAAAAAAGAAGGAACTTGGTAAATGTGGTGAAAACTTTTGAGTAGCTTTACGAACTTGTAAAAATTAAATATGTATGTATACATTTAATTATAAATGGTATAATAAATTAATAAATAAACTTAACTTTAAACTTTCCCCATTCCCAATTTCTAATTTCCTAATGTCCCATGAAAGTAAGGTATAAAAAACCCTTTTCAAGGCAAAAAGGGCGAAAACAAAGAAAACGAAAGTTATTTTTAAGTAATGCGACTTGTAAACTGCTCTAATTGTTTATAATTTTCTTATTTTATATAATCGTATAATTTCTTTTTAGCTATTAATAAGTGTGTTTCAAAATTAAGGATAGAAAAATGGTAAGTTGGATAACTTTTTAATTATATTATAAAGATATGTTGGGAGACATGTTATGTTGAGTTTTTAACCTTATGACTCTTGTTTTTGGGCGGTGCAATGATCGTGTATATATATGAGGGGCACTACAGGGCGAAATCTAATAGAACGTTAGTGATCACTTGAAAGGCGTGTGAAGCTGATTTAGCGCTCTTAAAGTCATTTAATAAAATATTTTTTAATTTTTTTTTTAAAGTCAAACAAATATTTTTTAAAAATTCCTTACTTATTTCTTTCTGTCAAATGGATTATGTAGTCTCTATACCCGCTATAGCTTAAAGTATTCTTGCGTAACGCACTGAAATTAAATTAAGTGTGCAGGGTTATTTTTTGTACTGAGCCTTGACCCTGATTGCTATTCGCTTATTTTTCGGGGTGTCACTTGGGCTAATTCTGTCACTTGCGGCCAAATTAATTTTCTGAGAAAGTGTCCCAAAAACGTGGCCAGACAGCTAACAAGAAGAAGAAGAAGTAGTAGTAGAAGAAGAAAAGACTGTGGTGCAGCGTTAACTTCTTCTACATTCAAGCCGCAAAACTTTGAGTCTTAAACCAATTTGCAAAACCAGAGGCTACTTAATTAAATGCCCATTACGCAAATTCAGGCAACTCCTTGAGTATCTTGGGCAACATGCTTTGAGTGTGGTCGGGAAAACGACTGCCGTTTGCATGTGCAAGTGCAAGTGCATCCAGCTGTGTGCTGGTTATATCCATCAGTCCATCCAACCAGCACCATCATTATACCCACCATTAGCCCACGACACCGGCTGCATTATATCGATAGAGTGCAGTTGGCAACACAGGAGTCAGTAGCCAGCAGCCAGAAGCTAGGACATTCATAGCTCTAACAGAGCGTTAAACTAGTGTAAAATGGCTGCAATTGAGTGAACAAGACTTCTATAGATCCTGTAGCTATGCTGTTAAAAATGAAATCAATAAATCTTTAAAGTTAAGAACTTTCAAAAGCCCAAGAACCACTTTAAATAATTTCACGCCGACCTTGTCATCGACTTAAACGACCCTTTAAGCTTTCCCATGGCTGGTTCTACAAATATGCACAGAGATTTCCACAGTTTTTCCCTTTTAATTTTCCCTTATGGCTATGTGGTTAATGCTTACCATATGCCTGCACCACCGCCTTTATTATACCCGTTACTCGTAGAGTACAAGGGTATATTGTAGTCGTTGGAATGTATGTAACAGGCAGAAGGAGGCGTGGCAGACCCCATAAAGTATATATATTCTTGATCAGCATCAACAGCCGAGTCGATATAGCCATGTCCGTCTGTCCGTCTGTCCGTCCGTCCGTCTGTCCGTCTGTATGAACAAAAGGATCTCAGCAATTATAACAGCTAGAAAGACCCAAGAGGTCGCAAATGAAAGATACATTTTGCAAGCAGTACAAGTTTGTTTTTGTTTTTTGACACGCCCACTTTAGGGCGTTCTGTGTTCATATAAAGGTAAAAGGTGGTTAAAATATCATGTTTTAGTTTAGAAAACTTTTTTGTTAGTTACGCTATCCAAACCAAATTCACATAGGATGTACATATCCATGGCGTACATAAGCTGACCAAGTTTTATCCAAATCGGACTACTATATCGTATAGCTCCCATAGGAATAATAGGTCAAAAATTCGCTTTTAAAATTAATTTGTATGAAAATTTTTTGTATTTACCAAGCTATCTTAATGAAACTGACACAGAATATATTTATCAGAAAAATAAACGTACTGACCAAGTTTGATCCAAATCGGACTACTATATCGTATAGCTCCCATAGGAACAATCTGTCAAAAATATGCTCTGACCATAAATTTGTGTGAAAATTTTCTGTGTTTTCCAAGCTATCTTAGCCATCCCCTAAACTATTGCACTAATATTATTATCATTACCCATTGTTAATTATATATTGAAATTGAGTAACGGGTATCCTAAAGTCGCGAGGCGACTATAGCATTCTTTCTTGTTTTTTGTGTGTGGTGCAGTGCTAATGCTCTTACTACTTTCTGGCTATAAACCTAATGCGTTTTGCGGTGCGAATAAGTGCAGAGCAGGAAGGAAAGTGACAAAGAGGGGAAGGAAAAAAGTAAGGGGCAAAACAAGTGGAAAAGACATTCACTCACTTACATTCCTTTTGAAAATTTACATTGTGGAAGGCTTAAAGTGAATGTAAACACTGAAAGTCATTTAATTTTAATAAAATTCTTGAAAAGGGTATTATTATTTGATGACACGATATGTAACACACTGAAACAGGACATTATGTTGGACATTATAGGCATAACATACCGTAAGCTTGTTTCTGACTTAATGTAAAATGGGTAAGGAATTTTTAAAATAAGAAAAACCTGCTCGTAACCTGCTCTGTATGCCCATTTGCCATATTTGTTATTGGATATTTTCTTCGAATTGTTAAGGCGTATAAATTATTCAGTCAGCGATTGTGGTGACACAGTAAACCCTTAGTTACCTTTGTTTACTTACAGTTAAATTTAAATTTAGTTTTTCACCTGAAATCTCATCTGCGGTTTACCCAACGCATTCAGTTTTTAGTTGTTATTACATTTAATATTAACATGAGCTGTGAATTCGACCCAGATGGGCATTTAAAGCATTGAGATTAGGTTAATAATAATATAAGGCGCACATTGAGGTTAAACTGAAGTACAGAAATTATTTGTCAAGTGTTTTTAAAAGTTTCGAAAGTAATCTGAACAATGTCAGGCTGGTTTTACTATCGTTTAAGGTCCACAGCTCATAAATTTACCCCAATCACATGACGTGACAATGCTCGGGGGAGAGACAAAGTGAAAGTGGAAAAGGGAGTGCAAAGGGGAGTGGAAAAGGTAGTAGCAATGGGAGTGATTACCCACACAAACACTCACACACCCTCTACCTTTTGGATTCATTATTTTTAAGCTGACCAATTCGTTCGTTTTGAAGATTATTTAATTTTTTAAGCTTTGTTTTTCCCACAATTTTATTTTTTTTTGTTTCACCCCCACCGAAATCTTCGTTTTATTGGCCATAATCAGGCAGGCAGCAAAGTTGGCTATAAGGTTAGCAGGAAGGCAGTAAGGCAGGCAGGCAGCACTTAGCACTCCTTAAGTTTTATAACTTCACGCTCAATCAGCGAGGACAGCATGCAGCTATAAAAAATCCGTAGCTCCGCACGAACTTCCAGCTTTAACCTCGCCATAAAATCTAGTTGTCCCGGCAACCTTCTAAAAATGTTTCATAAAAGGGGGAAAAATGCAAAAAAAGAAGGAAAATGAAAAGAAAAAGCAAAGGAAAAGAAAAAGAAACAGAGAATGTATACAACTATTTGAACCGTTTGTGGTGCCAGCTTTAACCCAAAGCAAATAAATACATTGCGGCCGGAACTTTGTCCGTTTGCCCTTTTTTTACAAGATTTCTCCAACACTGATAACAAAAAATGTTTTTAAATCAAGATTTAAGTTCAAAGCCAAGATTTTTGGTTTTGAAATAGGGAACGCATTTTTTGAGACATGAATTATTAAAAAGGAGATCAAACTCTGATTAAATTAAATGCGTAAATTATTCTGGCTTTTAAAACAATTATTTTGCAATTAGAAATACAAAAATCTTTAAAATGAAAAATTATAATTTACAAAGGAATTTTATTTCCTATTTTTTTGGCATTTAATTATATTTTTGTGCTTGTTTTTAATAATTGAGGAATGTGTTTAAGAAAATTTTTTTTATCTGTGTAGTTTATTGCAGAAAAGCTGATAAAATAATGGGCAATAGGAGAAAATTATTAAAATGCTTAAAAACTTTTAAACTGTATAAATCTCAGAGGCTTGAAGACAAAGATTCACTTGGTGACGACACCTATGCAGATTTGGTTTACTGAATGGAAGCATATATTTGATCTAATTATATTTAAAACCGAAAAAATAATATTATAATTATCTTAAGATTAATATTTTTAAATAGCTGATTGCTGTCTTAAGCCTTGATTTTAAACTAACTTAATTAAAAGTTTTAGGGTAAAAGATCTTTGCACCAAAAACAGAGTATATTCTAGTCGACTATTCATTTAATCTGTCAAGCTATAAACCTTTTGTTTTGTTTTGATGTTTTTGTTTTTCCTGTGGTTAACTATTTTGGTATTCTTGCATGTCCCCGCCTATCTCCTGTTCGCTCTCTTACTGCCAAAAGCTTTTACGCAAATTATTTTATTTTATTTGACTTTAAGAGCAAAATAATGAAATATGGCAGAACGCAAATCAAAGGACACTTTATTGTGCACAACCAAACCAAAATTCAGGCAGCAAAAACAAAAACAAAAACAACACCGAAAACAACCAAAATAAGCAAAAATAATAATAACAAAAGTCGAGCGTAAACAGGAAACCAGAAAGATTAACTTACAATTTTTGCCATGCCAACGCGCATTTTTAGAAAAGTAGGAGGGAAACGAGGAGCAGGAAGCGGGGTAGGTGCGGAATAATGGCAGAGCGTAAGCCCCAAACGTGAGAGAATTTTCCTTTTGAAAGTCAAACAGGAGCAGCAACAATTTGCCTGCTTTTGTTTTATAGCTAATTTTAGACAATTAATGAAGTGTTGGCTACGCTTGATAAGAGCGCCGAGTGCGCCTGCAGCAAGCAGCAGCAATAACAACAATAAACGAAGAGGAAGTAAAGTATAGTAGAGTTCACTCAACCGTAAAATACCCAAGGCACTCTCTAAATTTGCTGCTAGTAAAAAAGTAATCCGCTTCTGCTAGAAAAGCTAGTTGGTTACGACTATAGCTCACAGCTTATATGAATCATCAAATAATGTCTCTGCTCGTTCTCTTCGTCGCTAAATTTTACTCCTTTATACCTGTTACGCTTTACTAAGGCGTTCAAAATACTTTACTGCCTGGATATAATAATCAAGAACCACAACAACAACAGCAACAAGCACATTTGCAAATAATTCATGCAAATGAGCGACTGTTAAAGCAGCTTGTCGCATATTCATATCACGCATACGACGCGTCTGCCCTGTTGATGTGTTGCAAATGAGAACAGAAAGTTTTGAAAGTGGGAGAAGTGAGTGTTATCAGCTTTGACATATAAAGTTGTAAATTTTTTCACACGCAGTAGCGGCAACATAAAATAAGGAAGGCATAAGACGGATTTCAAAGTTACTGACGTGTGGAAAGGGGACTGAAGCACAGGATGAGCAAAAAAGGGGAAGGACACTTGATGTTTTGGTTTATGATGTTGAGACTTTTGTTATATCATTTGCTTAATGCTGCACAAAACTTTGGATTAATGTCTGCAACGAGTGGGAGTAAGAGTAAGTACAAAAGGGGAACGAAGGAAAGAAAGGGGGAGGGGAAAAGAAGAAAGGTTAGAAAGTGTGAGTGCAAAGCAGATAAAGTGATAAGAATTGCAAATGCTGTTTTATGTAAGAAATTCGCAAA
Organism: Drosophila parthenogenetica; assembly: GCA_035047505.1. Lineage (NCBI taxonomy): Eukaryota > Metazoa > Arthropoda > Insecta > Diptera > Drosophilidae > Drosophila > Drosophila parthenogenetica. The sequence continues at coordinate 1,019,574 of JAWNPM010000070.1, forward strand.
TTAGATTTGATTCGTCGCTGTGCCATAAATAAAACATTTACTTATACACTCAACAAAATAATAATTTCACTGCCAAATCGGCATAGCAATTTGCAAATACACAAAAATATGTTAAGCATTTTAGCCAAATTAAGGTCAAGTTCTTGTCGTTCTAGCGCAGACTTTGCTTTAAGCTAAAAGCATTTTGCTAATCAATTTAGGGGGATTGCAGTTGAATAAATAAAGCTTTAAATGTTCAGGAATAATGTTTATATTTAAGATTTAAGAATTGCGTATTTAATATTTAATAAACTTTTTGTCATAATTTTTAGGAATAAAATTCCGAGTGTTTTTTGTGCAGAGATTTTCACTCAAATGCACTGACGTTTTTAGCTACAAGTTTAATGTTTGCTAATTAAATATGCAGTGCATAATTTAGATGACCAAAGAATTTTGGGATTTGAGCGTTTGAAAATGACAACATTTGAAATGAATGTCGTGAGTTTTTAGCCCGTTGACAGTTTAATTATTTAAATTACGTTCTCAGTGCTGATTTCGACAACACACACACACAAATCTGCTCAGCGAACAGAGACAGACTGTCGCGTTGCTGCTCTGTCACTTTGTCCCACCGTTTGTCAATCCGTTGAGACTAAATCCAAAATTGTTCATTGGAAAATGTAGTAAAACCATTCCTGTCACGTTATTTAGTTATGTGGCTTTAGTGTTTTTTTTTCTTTTTATTTTTTTGCGTTTCAATGCAAATATACAGCAACAATTATTACGACCGACTGGCTTTGAGCCAGGCCGAAAGCGACCCCAAAAGATGTGCCATAAGCTGTAAAACTTTAAGCTCTCCAGAAATCCGCTTACTGCAAACAAGTGATAAATTTTCGTAAAGTATTCTAAGAGCTGGAGAAATTTGGTCTCGTGCCACGCAGCGTATGCGCAATTAAACTGCATTGTGCATGCAAGAAATGGGATTTTGGCACTGTGTGTGGGTGGAAAATAGTGCCACTTGTTCTAGGATTATGCACAAGTTCTTGAGCATCCAATTAAGTTGGATTTGAAAGCCATATTAGAGGCTACTAAATACATATTTGTTTAGTTATTTGCTGACAAATGATTTGAATTCAAACTGATTTTGCCTGTCAGTCGATTGTGAATCATAAATGAAGAGAAATGTTTGATTGTTTTGGCAATTAGTTGAATGAATCGGCATTCAAGCAGTTCTTACTGACAATTAATCAATGTCCAAACAATATTGAATGCGACAGATTTATTAACAATTGTTTGTGTGGGCGGTGCAAATGATTTGGTGTTTGGTGTTTGAGGGTTTGGGGCTGTGGAAGGTTATTTCTTGTGATTGTGTCAATCATACGCACTGTGTGACAACAAAGACAAACCACACAGTGCAGTGCTCTCATGCGAGGGTGTATCATGTTGACAACAGTCGTTGTCGTTTGTCGTTGCCATTGCCGTTGTCTCCTGTAACAATCCACACCGTCTTAGCCACAAGTTTCCCAACAGCCAATCCACAAAATGCCAAATGACAGCTGGATTCTGTTTCATTCTTCTTATACTTAGCCTGCGGCTCAAAGCTCAATTTTAAGCATTTGTTGCTGTTTTTATTGTACCACGTGGCGTGGGTGTAACACGTTTGTTCAAAGTGGTAACAGGTAGAGTCTTTTTGATACCAGTAGAATAAGCTGTTAAATGTCAGAGTTGCTGAGAGCTAATTGCGCTAACTTAAGTGAGTAGATTCTTAATGAATACATGTAGATCGGTGATAATTTACTTTTTTGATAGCATGTCACTTACGTCGGTAAACCATATAACCAATTTTTAATTGCTAATTTAAGCAGACATTTCTGTTAGTATCGAATTGAAATGTACCACTTACTTAGAGTTCAGGCCTGTTAAAGTATGCTCTTAGTTTTATGAACTATTTAATCAATTGAACTATTCAACTCCAATTCTACTTCTGTTAGTTCCACTCTATAAATGTTTAGTTTGTTTATTAAAAATTGACCACCCAACCATTTATATAAAACAAATGAACTCTACTGCAGAATCAACCCCAAAATGAGCTCCGTACAGTCGCAGGGTGTATAGCAATTGGGTGCACCCGGCAAAACTTTTCCAGCTTGTTTTCATTTTTATATTTTGCGACAACTTTGGCAGTTTGTTTGTTCGTCGCAATCCACTCTTGACAAATAGAAAAGTTTTCAGTGTTTCTAACTTAAATTGTTTTGTGGTTTAACATGACACTGACTGCGACTCCAGCTTGGATGTCGAATGTCATTCCATCGCCTCCATCTGCTCCATCTCTAACGCCATCGACGTCGCGTTTGTCTCCCGGCGATGCTAAGTATCTCGGCCAATCTAAAGTGGCTTATGTGCCGGGACTATTAAAATGTGTGGCAAACAGAAACTTGCTGGCATATAAACACTTACTGACACACATACAGCACACACCGCACACCGCATACCACACACAGTCCAAACACACACAAACACACACAGAGTCGTTTGCGTAAAACAAGTAAATAATGAAATAAGTCGAAATCATATAATTTGTATTAGACGAAAGTTGAAAGTTGACACATTTGGCGCGCGTGCTCAAGTGGGGGACATGGAAAGAGTAGCAAGAAGCAGAAGAGTGGAGGAGGTGACTTGGCGGGCCAGTCATTTAGAGGGCTTTCATTTGCTTGAATAAACTTTGACGCATGCTTTGGGAATTTAGAGGGCGCTTAAATGTAGGCAACTTATTTTGAATTGAATTTTAATAGTGAATGAGCAGAGTGTAAAATCTTAAATAAAGTATCAGTTCTACAGCTACGAAGAACCAGTCCAATAATTTAATTTTTTAATTGAATAAAATGCAAAATATATTGAGCTGAAAATCTACCACGTTTTTAACAGAGTTTTAATAGTTTAAATCATTTGAAATGATTTATTATGTGTATAAAAATCAATAATTATGTCAAAATCTGATCATAATGATACTCCACTCCTTTATCGGTTTGGTTTGAAATGCAGACTTTGTTTAGAAGTGAATAGTCAAAGTCAAGACGTTTCCCTTGACAATTGATATCGCTTTGCTAGAGTTAAGCCACTTTTAAGCGTGCTAAACGTCGCTATGTGATATATTTGTTTTTAGACGTGCCACCATTGACGACAGTTGTGACAATTAGATAACACACACATACATGCGAAATACTGACTGACAATTGAGACATTTTGCATAAAACTTCTTCTATGTAAAATGAGACAAAGCGTAAAAAAGTTTCGTGTTCATTTCGGGCTGCAAATGACATGCCACAAATTGATGCGCTACATTTAACTAGAGAAAAGTTCCACTTGAGAGAGACAGAGAGACTGATGACAAAAGCAGTGAGTGCTAAAAGTTGATACCGCTAAACTACCAAGTCAAGTAGATCATACTTATTCGCACCCGACACACACACTCGAAGAGACTTTCCGATAATTAAAATTAAACTAATTTAAAGGCGCCGCACAGTTAGCTGCGTAATTTGCGCATAATTAGATTTCCAGGGCGTCCAAGAAGCCCCGGGGGCTTCATTAGAGCACTGCCTCCGACATTTTTTGAAACTGGATTTAAAATGGATACAGAAATGGGTATGAAGGGTGTGCGAGCAAAAGTTTAAAACCTCTGACAGTTGGACAGCTAAAATGCTAAAATGGCCACTCAGCGTCGGTTGTGTACGAAACGATACGATACCATGATATGCATGTGCGCTTTCCACAGCTGCTCTGAGTGGCATTTGGACAGCACATGCTGCTCATAAAGCCAATGAAAAGCCAGAAAGAAAAAGCACAATAATAATAGAACTTTTATGAAAAATAGCAAACCGCAAAGAAATATGACTTCAGCACTAACCCAACGTCCAAAATACTCTAGCTGGTTGCTATGCACTTGCTGCAAGCTGACGGCTATGCTATTGTGTGAACTATAAAGCTTAATAAACTCATAACTTTTCAGTTAATCAACCGATCCTAACAAAACTTACAGCAACATTACATAACACTATTCTCTAGACAACAACTTATTTCAGAACAGTATGTTTAGTAAGCAATGCCAAAATTGGCCTAAAAAACTTTACTTTAACAGCATGTGGGCAAAGGGGGTATGGTATTAAAAATTTATAGCAAACTCGTGCTACCTGCACATTTGAGCCAAATTTGGTGTCTGAGATCTCAATGTTTGTACGAATACACATTTGAACAGACTTATTATACCCTGGAGTCAGGGTATTAAAACTCCGTACACTGAACATACATGCTAAGTAGGCTAAAAAACGCTCTGCTGTGGCGTATGTGGCGTATGAGTTATGCACAGGGGCATTCCCCCATCGGACTAGCTAAAAATGTAGCACTCATCATATGTCAGACGGGTAATGTGAGCAAGTAATGAAAGGGGAGGAATGGATGAGGGAAAGGCATAGAGACAGGCGGAGGAATAGGGCTGTTGTGATGTCCAACAAATTTGTTACGGTTGCGCATTGTAAACTTTTTAATAAAGCCACTGTGGACAGAGCATAATGGAAAGAACAACAACAAAACAACTTTATATGCACATTGTTAAATCGTAGGACGACAAACAGAAGGCGTAAGCAATACCAAAAGTGAAATTCATATGCAGATGTGTACACAGTACACTGAGAAAAACAAGGGTGCTTTAGTAAGATATACAAAAGATTTGCATAATATCTTTACTTGTCGTGGTCACTTTTTTCTGTGAGTGTATCTAGGAAGCAAAAGCGAAAAATTGAGAGCAGGAAATATGAAACCGAAAATAAATTCAATGCATGACGAATTTTGAGATGTTATTTGCCCGTTTCTGGTTGTTGTTTATTCTATTTGTGTTATAGTATAAATGTACTTTAGAAATCAAAATGTTTATAGTTGGAAAGTAATTGAATCTGCTTTGTTGTGATTTTTAAAAGCGATGACAAGTATGACCAACTGTAAGCAAGTCATCCAATCGCACAATGAGTTTGATATTTTCTAGACTGATTGTTTTTCAGCAGTTTGATGAATGGGTTCACATGGGAGATAGAAAGAATGTTGAGAAGTAGAGCCAATATTGATCTAATTAAGCAGAGAAGTTGATTGTGCAGCGATGGTTTGTTGCCCAGCAATCAATGGAATCTATGGAAGTTGAAAGTAGGAAAAACTACCTATAAGGCAGTGAAACTGGTAGTTTTCCTTTTAAATCTGCCATCATAAATCTCACTGAATCCACACTCAGCAGAGAAAACAGAGTACAACACACAGGATAGAGATGTGTGAAAAAATGCAGCTATTTCTAGTCTAAAAAGTGGGCAGGAAGTATCAGCTTTAAGTCAATTCCGCATTCGATTTAATTACTAGTTAGCTGCGGCAACATGTCGTATGTGTAATATGTTTTTCTGCTGTTTACCTGACCAATTAAATGCACTGCTTTTTGCCCCTATTCCCCCTTTCAACGCTTGATTTGTGGCTTCAGAGCTCGGAAGTTGAAAAGTTGTGTCGTTTGTGGTTCAGTATTTGTGTATTCGTCTCATAAAAGTCAGATTAGAAATGAAACTGTGCTCAAACTTTGTTTAGCTTGTTTGCACTCAAATACAGGGTATTTTTGTTCAGTAGTGAAATTTGTAAACCACTGAAAAAAATACTTTACAAACAACTCTGTAAGAGTATCTAATCTTTGGCTTGATTGAGACCAATTTCTCTTGCTTGTTTTTAGTTTTTCTGTAGTTTTAATTGAATTTGGCGCTGGGCTCTTTGGCCAAGACTTTTTGTGGGCCTTTAGCTTGTTGGGTTTTTGCAGCAACAACAAGTGTTTGCAGCAACTATTTCACTCGATTTTGCGGTCAATTTGGGTTGTGTTTCTGTGATTTTTCTACTGTTGCTTTTTTTTGGGGTTTTCTGCAAATTTGTTCAGTTTTCTGCTGTACTGAGTTTTTGGGTATAGTTTGGATTTAGTTGTTGTTGCTGCTTAATTAGCAAAGTAGCAAATTGACGAACCAAATTCTGTATCCTGTATCCCAAGTCGCAGTCAAATGTCAACAGCTGCTACGCACACAACAAACACACACACAGCAAACACACACCAAGGCGTAAGACGACCCGCTTGATCCGCCCTCTGGCAAAGGGTCACGCCCAGCAGGGCCCACAAAGTGTCCTTTTGCACTAACACACTAACACACACACACACACACACTTTTGGGTGTATGTGTGTGGGTTGTGATTCATGTATTTATTCCAGCAAAAGGCCATAATTAAATGCCAAAGCACAGCTGCTGCCAAAATGTTGCGTCTTTTGCTTCTTTGAAGTCGTAGTCGAGATTTACGTAGTGTTTTTTAGGTTGAGCATCGACTGCTGGGTTTATTTAAATTTATTGTTGTTTTTGTAACACAGTGTGTGTGCCAAAGTGTGTGTGTGTCAGCCACATGAGCCAATTGCCTCATTAAACCAATCAAAAACAATAATTTACTCGACTTCATTTCTCGCGCTTACAAGTTTCAAAGTGAAAGTTAACTTTCACTTGCACACGCACAGCAAACAAACACACACACACACATACGCGCTCTTGTAAACATACAGTATTGTCAAGCTACACTGAACTGAGCTTAAAATTGATTGAACTGATAAACAAAAATGTTGTAAATTTTAGATTTTTTGGGTAAAAAATGCGTTTTTTAACCACTTTTAATAGCACAAAAAAGCCTATAGGAAGAACTTAAAGGTCTCGTTGTCATAATTCTGTGGAAAACACAATATAAGTCTCGTATATGTAATTTTTACAGACCCTGTACTCGGGGTATTTAGCACATGCATAAAGATACATATTGTATTTGTATAATTGCTTCACAACAAGTAGAGGGTGTCGGGCAGTCGGTGTTATAGTTCTTTCTACCGGGTTTCTATTAGATAAGTTTCCTAAGAAACTTTTCTTGGTAACTCGTTACTCTCAACTCTTTGCTGTTTGAACTACACAATAGACGCCAGCTGTGGTTACTAATTAGTGCAACATATCGTGGCATCACTGTAGTACATATCTAATACATTTACGCATTTATTTCAAATCAGACGACTACGCAACGTGGGCGTGTTTAATCATTTGAAAGTGCTTAGCAACGGTAACTTGAGGCTCTAAAAGCAAGAGAAAGGGCAGGGGGTGAGAAAGTGAGCGGCGGTAAGTGGGGGCGTGGCAGATGGAAGATGGCAGCAAAAAGCTTAAAGTATTGAAGCCAGACAAATGGGAGACTACAGCAAGTAAAGGGCGTGGCAGGCTTAGACAGTCGCCAAAAAAGCCCACGACGGCAGTTTGCTAATTAAAAACTTGTTCAATGCCAACAACAAGAATTTCAATCAAACAAAATCTGCAAGCAGACAAAGCAAAGAAGAAGACGCAGAACTAGAGAAATCAAAGAAAGCAAATGGAAAGAAGAAGCAGCAGAAATGGCAGAAATAAGAGTATTGACTGTAGAAGGATTTCAATTGTAAAACAAATATAATATACTTATACTTATATTTCGTTGTCCTTGTTGTTGTCGTTGTCTAAAGGTACGAAACTTTTTTCGAAATGAACATCCTTGACATAAGAACAAAGAAAGATTGAAAAGTTCACGGCAGCTGGCTAAGAAATACCCTGTATATAAGAAAAAGGAGAGCTACAGGGTATGGATGGCTTAACAAGGTATGGATGCTGCTAAAAGGTCTGCTGGACATATAGTTTTGTGAATAAACATAATTTCTGTAAACTCATCAATCCCTTTTTCCACAACTATAGGGTATTCAAATGTTTGAACTCTTCTAGAAGGTTCAATTCATAAATATAAATCAAAAGTTTAATAGAGTATTAATAATGTGGCAACTTATGATTGAAATAACTTCTCCCCACAGACAATATACCCTGTACAAGTAACTCATAGGGTCTGATGTCATTCCTTCTAGGACACTACGTTGTGCTCATCCATGTAAATGGATAGAGTCTGTATTAAAATTACATTTCATGTGGATTATAAAGATGAGCGTGGCGATTTGCATAATTGATATTTAAAATATAAATTGAGAACAATATGGGGCATACGCAGACATGTTCAGACATGCACGGACTTGCACAGACAAGCAGAGACATGCAGAGACAAGCAGCGACATGGCCACAAAGTGGTCCTTTTTACATTTAGCAAGAAGTAAGACGAGCGTCATTAATTGAAAAATAATACGCAACGGAGGGCGTACTTAAAAGTGGCCGTGCCCAGTCCAGGCGTGTCCAGACTTTGACAGAGCAGCTGACCGTGCCTGTGCTGTCTGTGGACCCGTCGTCTATACATGGACCAAACAGCTTACGAGTCGATCGCATTAGAAAGAGAAAGGCATAGAGAGAAGGAGAAAGAGCGGTAGGGTGAGTGAGACAGGTAGTGTGTTGCTGTGAAAACTTAATTATGCTTAACAGTAAAGTGAGCACAGTTAACGTTTACTTTTGTAATTAAAATTGCAATGAATGCAAGCAGCACAAAAGATACATAAAAGTACACTGAAAACACACACACACACACTTAGTAGTAATTTTAATACTTACAGCTAGACCGCACACACACATACAACACACACCCGCCTGTGTTTGTCAGACAACGCATTTAATATGCAATTAAACATTTATCATACGCCACGTGGGATCTGTCAATAGCTTTCGTTCTTTACTCCTCCCTTTCTACCACTCACTCGCCCTTCCCCACTCTATGTCCCTCTCCCTAGGGCAAGTTTAAGCCAGCTAAATTCATTACATTTCTGTTAAAATGCTGTAAACGCAGCTCATTAAAAATGCAACTGTCTCGTAACATATTTTGTATTAAACTGCAATAATTTCCTCATTGATTATTTCAATGGAAAGGCATTATTTTTAATAAATTAAATAATACAATGTGTGTTAGCTATTGTGGACAGCTTTTAGTCCGACTTTAGCCGACATTGCCAATTAAAATTACATTGTTGCCAAATTCAGTGATTTTGATCAATTACATAAAACATTTTGTTTGAATTGTTTTTAGCCAAATTACTATAAATTAACGCTAATATATGTTTACATGTCTAAACACTCTTAATGTCTGTCTGTCTGCTGTTTGTCTTATTGTCCAGCTGCCATTGGTTGAATCATTAAATTCACTGCGTAAATTGCTAAGCCACTTGAAGTTTCGTATTTTTTTTTTGGTCTTGAGTTATTTCTGCCCCTTTTTTTGGCCAGTTTTTAGAGGTTTGGAGGGACAAAATAAATATTAGGCGACAGTTTTTCTTGAGCTTTTCATTCGTAGGCCTTTCGGTAAATGCCATCATTAAAGCAGACCACGTTTCTTGTCTAGCCGAAATTCTTTATTTTATTTGGTTTTCGTTTTACTTTTCTGCTTCTTCTTTTAGCTCTTTGGATGGCTTTTCCTGTCCAAATTACTCGCGCTAATTAATTGCAAATTTGCTTGTCTTTTTTTTCTGGCAACTCGGCTGATTGATCGATGACAAAACCTAAATTTGTTTGCGTGCCATTGAGCTAAGAAGAGCGAAAAAAAAACAATATTAAAATATATTTATATCCATATTTAGTTTGTGTGTTTGTTTGTCTTTTGGCTTGAATGATTGCTCTATAGTTTGTCATTATTTTAATCGTTGGCAACGGCATTGAACGTTAATAGAATTTGGCTTGAAACATGGAATTTCTCTGCACCATATTTACTAAAATTCGACTTATTAATATGTATTTTATTTTCGCTTAGTCAAAAGAATGATTTTATTAATTTTTAGTGTTGATTAGAGATGCGATAGTTAGAGTTGAAAGCCATGTTTGAATAAATTGGGTCATAAACTATTAATTTTATGGCTATTCCCAGGAAATAATTAATTCTTATTGCTGTTTATTTATTAGTTTATAATTTGATCAATAAATATCGATTTGAACATGGACAAATTCCGACAATTGTCATCTCTAGTTCTGTTTCTTAACCTATGGCGATGACCGCATCATCCGCATTTAATAGATAATGACAACACTCTGCAGCAATTGAAGTGATTATTGACACTTCATTGAGCTCAGATCTCATTGATTCAGTTTAAGTGAAGTGATTGAGGCTTTGGTTAGTTAATGCAAAGATGATTTAAGCTCTCAGTTGGTTGGCTTGACAATGACATCTGGTGGGAGACAGACAGGGAGAAAGAGAGGTGAATAGGGGGACGAACAGAGAGGGAAAACGAATTTCTTGGTACGGGCTTTGTTGTGGCTGTGTGCTCATTAAATGTAATGCTCTGGCTTAATCATCAAGCCGAGACGAATGGCCAACAATCTCAATGAAATGGGCATATATAATCTAATTAAAAAGAAGGGAAGTACCATCAGAATCCCGTCCACCTACCACTCCCTTGCGTGCGTCCATCATAAATTACGCAATCTCAGCCCAAAAGGCAAGCCATTAAATTTATGGCCATTGACCAGGCAGAGTCAATGGCAAATAAAAAGCTTTTTATTTATACATTTTAATAGGCTTTCCACCGGCTTCATTTCGATTGTTTTGTTGTCCAAATAATGATAAGCCATTTGGGTTTCCCCCAAAAAAGGAGAGAGAAGGATCCAAAGAAGACGGAAATACTCCAGAAGTGAAAGCTCGGAAAGTAGCAAAACACGGTTTAATGATAAAATGGAAATGGGTTCGTTTATTGCCAATTAGCATATTTTAAAATTAATTGGCGCCCAACGTGTGCAACTCAAAAGGCACCCAACTGAATGCAGTGAAAAATTATATAACAGAAAATCAGCAAAACCGACTCTTAAATTCTCTAAAAATGTTTAAGTTTTCTTGGCTTTTGGCTTACATTTTCCTGCACTTTTCCTTCGCCATATGCCTCTCGGTTGTTTGTTTTATTGTTGCAGCAGTTTCCCTTTGTCGTTCTTTATTTTCCTTGAATATTCATGCCAATTTTCCATTTCCATTTGCCAATTTATGTATTGACATTTTAATTGAAAATTGTGTTGCCTTGAGTTGAGTCTTAACTTAAAGCCAAGAGACTTTAACTTGAAGTAGAACTAATAGTTATTAAATAATTTATGATTTAGTCTCAAATGTACTGAATCTAAATCGAATCGCATCTGCACTGAATGCTTAATGATAATATAATTTCCTTTGGACAACTGGTTAACACCTTAATCCTCTGGCTAGCTGTCTGAGCTTTCAGTAAGTTTTATGTGTTTTTCATGCAAATCGAATTGATTTTGAAAGGAGAATACAGTTGTCATTTCTTAAAATAAACTAAACTCATTGCAATTTAAATTATTTAGTGTCTGCATAAATTTTCAGAAGAACTTAAAGTTTATTTAAAGTTTTCATTATTTTATTGGTTGAGCAGCTGCAAATAGTTGCATACAATTTTCAATTTGATTGTCTTTAAGGGCTACAAACTGCACTTTAATGAAAATTCATGTTTCCAACTAATAAAACAATAAAATTTGTAATTTGTAATTTGTAGTTACATTGATTCATGCTGATGCAGCTATAACTATTGTGTAATTTTAATTAAAATCAAGTATACGCAGCGTTCGAATGGAATCAAAGTATCGGTTTGTTAACATTAATTACTTACTCGCATTTCCTCATTTTTGCCATTGTTGTCTCAACTTTCCTTGCATTTTCTTTTGTCATTTTAGTTTAAGTTTATTCTCCTTCCGCCTCAGTACTTGAAAGTTTCTTGCAGTAGTTCTTCAGTCAGCGAATCGTAGAAAATGTTGAAAATTGTTGAAAAGTGCCGCTGGACATGCTATTGCTGAGCTAGAAGAAATTCCAACTCAATCCTTAAATCGTGATTGTTGTAGTTATTTCAAGGGCTCCTGTTTTTCCCCTGCAGCTTAAGGTGGAATTATCTGTCGCATGGCTTATGTTAATAAGTGCTTTCAGAGAGAAAGAGAGAAGATTCAACAGATATCTGTAATCAGTTTGGTATTATTTACTGTATTACTGTTTCGTACAGCTTTAAGCTAAAACACAACCGACTCAAATCGAAAATTTATGCAGATATTTTTGAAATGGTCTGATGTTTATCTTAATGTACTCGAATTTCCACTTTGTGACTGTTGGAAACAGTAATGGCATGTGACAAAACGCAGGTTTTGATTTGGGACGTAATGTTAAAAATGTCGTGTAGTTGGAAAACTTTATCGGTCTCGGTTTTAAAGAAAATCTATGCTTCCTTCGGTAACATTTGGAAGTTAAGCCAAACGTATATACATCAATCATATCCTCATTCACATTTCTGACAGCTGAACAGCAATGAGCATTGAAATCCTTTCAAGGGCAACCCAAACTTTGTGCTGCAGCATCAGCAACAGCAGCTGTCGTATACGCACCAAGGATTCCTCAATGTTCTGGCAAATCAAATGGTGTATGGCTCAAATGGTGGGTAAAGGTTACACCAAATGAATTTTGCGCGGTGTTTGGGGCTATAAAGCTAACAAATTAAGCAAGCACTTCTTTTATGTCACATACTTTTATTTACTCTTTGCTTGGGCATTATACTTTTCTAAAGAAGTGTGGAAAGTCGGCTGATTAGGTAAGTGATAGTCTTCATTTTGAAGGTTGTTTTAATGGAATATATCCATTAAATTTGTTTTATATTCCATCCTTTTTAATTAGCATGAAATATGTGATTATTTTCCACATATTATGTTAGTTACTTGTCTGACTACGTTTTTTAAGGGTATCAAATCTTTGGTTACCTTTATTTCTGGTGTTATCACACCTCTTCTTGCTCTATCTTTCGTTCTGTAGCGCTACAAATTGATTGTTTGTCTTGCTCCCGCGCTAAAACACGTTCGCAGTTCAAGTGCAAATTACATTTGAGCCAACAGCATACACACAGATACACACACTCAAACACATAGACAATAAAGGGACTTAACTGACACTGGAACAGCAACCGCAACAACAGCCGCAACAACAACCTCTACAGCAACAAAAATAACAACAACGGGGACAATAATAAAATGTCAACACCATGACAGCAACAAATAAGCGTGAACCAAAATGGCGGAAGTTGTTATGCAAATTTCCCATCAAATTTGTTTTGTGGGCCTGTTTTACGCATTTTCATTATTTTTACAGTTGTTGTTGCTGCTGTTGTTGTCACTGTTCGATTAATGCCCATGTGTATCACGTGTGTATTCTAGAATTAAGCCTTAAAGCTCGACCAGAAAATATCATGCAACGGCAGCAAAAAAACTGTTTTCCAATAAAAAAAATCGCTGAAAAGTAAGGTTTCCAGCCTTCTGGTTGTAATCTCGGGCGCTTCCTGCAGCAACCGTTTAAATGGCCGCGGACAGGTGAAAGCGATTCGATGGCAAACAGCTGCTCTAGTTGGCCAATCCCAACAGGCAATACCCCATGGCAAGCACTCACACACACTCAAGCTCTGACACGCACACACAATATTTTTTTTCCCAGAGCGAATTCATATATGTCCCAGAGGAAGCAGCAAAAACTAGCTAGAAATTTCAGATAAGCCCAAAACGACAATTTAATCGTTAAATGCACTTAAAAAAAGTTTTTCATTTAGCACAGTAGAGTTTAGTTAATAATTGCAATTTTTAAACGTATTTTAATTGTGCAAATTAATTATTAGAACTATTTTTAGCCGTTTTTATAATTCGGCTAGACTTAAATCACTCATAAGTAAAATGACTTAAATTTACTTATCATTTTATACACTCTAGTAACCTATTACCCCAAGTAACTAATGAAACCACAGCTACACTAACCAAAAGTGTTTTTCCTTCGCTGTAAAAAATGAAAGTTCTCATATTCGTGTGAATTTTTAGGGCAGACGCGTCGTATGCGTAATATGTGAGTAGTTTTTGAAAGCGCTGTGTGTGCAGCTTCAAATTTCTAATAACATTTTTGGCTCTAAGCGAATTGGAGGAGCTCGTTGTCAACGCTTAAAGCCAGTTAATTAAGCCAGTTAGTTGTTACACATACGCTTCGTTGCACACAGGACAATTAACTTAAAAATTGTTTTTTCCCCTCTCCTTTTTCACCACCAGATTTCCTGTAGTTTTAGCGCGCTTTCCCTTTTGCTCGTTCTCAGCTAAAAACTTTTTGAGCTGCCTGTCAATGGCAACGAGGTTCGAAGAGAAACGCAAAAACTGTGCTTTAATTGTGCTTTCCTACATTTTCCTACTATTTTCTTCAGTTTCCAGCAGTTAACAGTTGCCAATGGTTGAAAGTACGAACAGATTAATTAACTGTGTTTGTCTTTTTTTTTTTTTTTTGTGTGGAAGAAAAGTTTGTGAAGCAAACTGCCGGCCAAAAAGGCTACTGGAATATTTACCAACATTTTATCGAGTTAAGGGTAAGCAACGAGCTCAGGAGTTGGCCTGACTTTAAGCCTGATCGCACACGCAAAACTTCCTTTTGGCCCTCTCGAAGCTTTATCTGTGTGTGTGTGTGAGAGAGTATGAGCCTGTGTGTGGGTGTGTGTGCATTACTGTTTAAACTCAATTTGCCGCCAGGCTGGCAAAATGCTCAGCAACAGCAACAACAACAAAAATATTAGAGAGACAGCTTCATGAAGCACACTCAACGTTTGTTTGCCCTGTAGCTGTACAGTGGGCTCCTTATATGTTTTGCAGAAGATTCGAGCGTTGGGTAGACAGGTTGATATATCAGAGAAGCCCTTAACAATTCTTTTATGCCCTCAGCACCCGGTATAACAAGAGCGGCCACTTAAAGACCAACAAGCACTAACATATGTGTGTGTTGTGCTGGGCGTATGAGTGTGTGTGTGTGTTAAGTGCATGTGTGTGTGTAAGAAGTTGTTATAGCTGTTAGACAGGTGTTGAGAATGGCGCCAAATTGTTTGTTGCCATCAGACACGGTTGATGCTTCACAGACAGAGACAGACACAGACAGACGAAGATATAGAGTGAGGAAGGAGCTAAAAGGGTTCCAGAAGTTGCGGGAATAACAATAGCAAATAAGCTAGATTTATGCTTGAATAACTTATTTAATAGCCAAAGCAATAATATAATATTTATCGCAGCACTTTGACTTAAATAAAGACATTTAATAAAATTACACCAACCTATTCACAATTATTTATGATATTTGCTTAAAACTTAAAGCAGTTTTTATTGAATAGTATAAAAGACAATTTATTTATTTAGCTTTTTATTAAAACTCAAATTATTTACAACTTGTATAAGTAAAATAAAGCCCAGCTTAAACTCTTCCCAGTAATATTTATTTAGGTACCACATATTTATTTATTTTAATGCGCTTACTTTTCTAATAGTTTGTTTAAGCTTTCCATATTTCTTTCCAATCAATTTGCGTATTTATTTAATATATTTTATTATATTTTTGATATGAGTTCGTTTGCAAAACTTAAGCGGCTTTTATGCTATTTTTGTAGCAACCATATTTCTCATTTTCCCTGGAAAATCATGCCCTTGATGTTAGTAAAACATCAAAGAATTTTCTTCAAATTTTCCTAGCTCATATTTTTGGGTTTTAAGCCTATCGGTCCGAGGTTTGAGTTGCAGAATTCCTCGACGTTTTTGCTGAAAACCACAGCAAAATAATTGTTGTCATGTTATTTGGCCAACTTTCCTAAGTTTCAGTTAGCAGTCAGGGCAATGTACACAGACGCCCACACATAGCTACACACACAACACAACATTTAATTCCAGGAGCAAAATATGAAATTGTTTAAAGAAAAAATCTTGAAATATGACAGGTTTGGCTAGAGAATAAGCTGGTTAGAAGGAGTAAGAGGGAGGCAAAGATATAGATAGAGCGAGTGAGACGGAAATAGAGTGACATTCGGTCACGTTTCGCCGGAAGAGGGCGCTTTTGTATTGGTTTGTCTGCACGTCTGTTACCAATTTTAAATGTAATATAGACAGCAGAGAAGTCATAACAAAACACACACACTCGCTTACACAAACTCACACACTGTCAGTCTACACACATTTACTTGTAGTTGATGCTGGCATATCTGGAAATTCAGATCTAATTTGTTTTCCTTGTGGTCCGCAATGAAAAACTTTAATGACTTTGGTTTGCGATTTAATTAAATTTGACCATTTTCTTTTTACTTTTTCCATTTTCCATTTTCCTTTTGTTACACAAAAATGTGTGTTTGGTTTTGAACTCTTCATTTAATTTCGCAGCTTTTTCTTAGTTTTTTTCGTTACACCACAGACTTTATCTCTAAATATTTATTTGTATTTATTGTTAATCACTCGCTTTTATTTATTCGATCCGATACGATTCGATGTTCAGACAAGTGCTGAAATTTTTATAAACTGCTTGGAATAATTGCTGGCAAATTGCATTAATTAATATTTAATACGTCATATCATGAATTAATTATATCCTGAATATTCTGCGATTGCTACAATCATTTATCACGGAAAAAATAAACACATTAAGGGGCAAATTACACCCTGTACTTAGTACTTTGCGCTAGAGCGATCTTTCAAAATTAAATATTTATATTTCGATTAAAGAATTTTTGGAGTGGACAAAGTATTAACATAATGCTTGAAACCAAAATTTATAACAGCAAATAAAATATGAAGCTGTAAGTAGCTTTACAGGGTAGTCGGTATAGAATTAAAGCAGTAAAAATATTTTTAATATTACAAAAAAAAAAAAAGAATTGGGCTTATTAAACTTTAAACATGTTGTTTTTATGCTCAGAAAATCCTTTTTTTTACGCTGTTTGAATTTTTATAAATCCTCATCATTTTATTGCAATTAGTACAGGGTATTATGCTGGTCTAGGTGGCAATTTTGGGCGGCACAAATAAATTAGCTTGCTTCCCGCTTAACAAAAGGTTTTGTGCTACACTCTCTCACTAATTTATGGTCATACACATCCGGTTTGTTGGCAGCAACATCAACAACAACCTTAAAAGCAACAACAGCAACGACATCTGCGATAACAACAACGACAACTAAAACGTTGGGCTTCATATTGTGGCAACTTCATTCAATTAACATATTTAATGCTACTTTCCTTGTAATGCATATATATATATATATATATATATATATAGTATATATATAATTCCCCGTTGATGTTGAAAACATGGCTCATAAACCAGCGGTGCTTGAATGCCACGCCCCTTGCTTGTTTATGTTTTTTTTTTGGGGCGAGTGAATTATTAACATCAAACAATTTTCGACAATTTGTGAGAATTTTTTTGTGGCTTTTACAGGTAATGGAATCCAGTCAAGTTAAACCAAGCGTAGGGCTTAAAGTCGTGACTATTGAAGCTGCTGCTAATTGGGCTTAAAAGAAACATTTCCAACAAGTCTGAACAAGTCGAATATTGTTTACCCTTGTGAGGAGTGTGTGTATCATTGTTTGATGTTTAAGTTGAACTCGTAATATTTTCACACTCACTTTCCACTGAAGTGTTGTTGTGTTGGTCATGTCTTTTGGACTCACTAAGCTCTAAGCCATTTGCTTTCAATGGCGAAACTAATGCGCATGGCTTAAGGTCCTAGGCGACGACACTTTAAGGATGTTGATCCTTCGCCCTTTTCGAGGCAACTAGTCTGAAAATTGACAGTTGGACAGAAAAGCGACTAACGAGGCATTTTCACCAAACTCTGCGTGTGTGTATGGGTGTGAGGTGTGTGTATGTGTGTGTGTTTTGGGACAGAAAAGCAATTATTTGTAGACATGGACACTCAAGTGGGTTGAATTTTATCTATTTCGTTAAAACAGCTCATGAATTAAGTAGACCTCGCCCACATTCCATTTGCCATTAGTTTAATTGGCCTGGAATTCGATTGGTTGATTCCTCTCAATAGGCTTTCGCCTTTCACTTGATTAACAGTACTCAAAATTTCCACTCCTATTCTCAATTTTTCATCCCCCGCCACACCCTCATAATAATAATCATTCATACTTAGCTCAAGTTCAGCCAACCAAATGGTGAATATGCGTATTATCTGCACTGCTGGTGCCACAAGTTGCAAGTTAGACAGTTGACTCGACTCTGGGAACGCTTGTGCAGCCGCCTGTATGGGAAAAGGGCTGTGGTTGAGGGCACAGAGCACTGCATGCTGATTGCACAAAGCAAGGCAGCACGTAAGGAAGCAACGGGCGGAAAATATTCAAGTCGAGAGTAATTTATCATTAGAATGAGCAGCATACCCTGTAAAAGTTAATGAAATGAGCAGAGTATACTTAATTTGTAACAAAAGGAGGAAGAAGTATTTAATTTGATGTAAAAATATATCAAATATGTAGAAGAGGAATTGAGAATGAATTTGATAGAGGTAATGATCAACTAGCTGTGAGTTATGTTTAAGATATAGGAGGGAGAGTAAGAACAATTAAGAAGGCAATTTTATATCCAAATTAGAATTTCTTTCTAGTAATAAAAATCCAGAATAAATGTTTACTCTAGTGAAGAGATCCTTTTTTGGACGTATACGTAATTTTGTGCAATATAAAGCAAAAAAATGTTGAGAATGCAGCTGGCATAAATAATGGTTTAAAAAGTAATTTTCATATTTTTCAACAAAATAATAACTTGCATTTTTCAAGCAAATATAAATTTGCTTCAGCCTTGTTTTTGATAGTTGCAGTTTTGCTTTTGAAAATGATGAAAGGTTAATGTCGGTTGTAGCAGTTGTTAGTGAATCACTTGTTCTATACACACGCACACTCATTAACACACACACTCGCACACACACTGGCATGCAAATCAAGGAGCAATGTTTTTGCCAGTTATTGCAGACATGAAGTAATTACGTTAATGAGCCTCATTAAAATGAAAATGAAAAGAGTGGAACGAGTGAGTGAGTGGTTCGAAATCAGGACAAAGCTGAAACTGCATTTATCAGAGTCAAAAGGATCTGAGCTCTTAACGGCAATTAGGCAAAGGATGATACAGTATTAATGTCATGCAGTTGACCACAGCAGGAAGCTAAAGATGATGAGCGATTAAAGGGCCCCTGAAGTTCTTTGCTAATTGTACATGCAGTTAAACGCACAACAATTCAGGTGCGTTTGTGGCACGTGTATGCTTGGAATGCGCTTATGCAAAATGCGGCACGTTGCCATGACATTATTGCGCCTCTTTCCATGTGGAATTTTGCTGCCAGATGTTGGATAAGCTGCACTTAATGCAGCCCCTTCTTCTTCTTTAACTTTGTCTGACTGGCATAAAGTTTTTCAATCAATTTCATATGAAAAACTTTTCACCACACTCACTCAAACACTCAAACACACACAGAGAATGAGGCACACCGTGCGTATGCTTAACACAAAGATAAACCCACTCATCCAATTAAATATAAGCGTACTTTAGCAACAAGTTTTACTAAATTTAACTATGAAATTGGCTTGTGCAGATTAAAGTTGAGTATTTAAATATTTTCCTATTCGATTTTCCATTTGTTTGTTATTATTTATCGATTGAGTTGTTCGTTTAACTGGCACTTGAAGCTGGGCAGTCGCAACACGTTGTTATAATGGCCTAAAATGGACACCAAAACTCGCCTAGCTATGCTCTTCATGTCAGCTGTATTTTATTACCTACAATTTATGCCCCTGAATGAGAGTTCAACTTACAATATTATTAATTGAGATCAGAAAATTAACGATTCTTGTGGTTCACAATTGCAATTTAAACTTTCGAAAACCAAAATCATTTATTACACAATTTTCGTGTGCTTTTCGCTGAGTTATGACTGGAGTTTGGTGGAGGTTTTTGGATATTAACTGAAATAATAAAGTTGAGTTAATTAATGAATTAGCTTTCTGCTTCTGATTCTGTTTCAAAAACGTATTATGAGCTTAAGAGTTCTCTTTGTGCCCAACTACAAAACTGTGCCAAACTGAAAAGCCATTGGCCTATAATACTATAATTCTCTGACCAAAAAAAAACTGAGGCTTCTTCGCGTGCTTCTCTTTTGTCTCGCTAAAGTTCAGAATCGTGTTTTTCATTCGCACTCACACTTTTTAGTCATTTGTTTGTGGTCTCCCTTTTATGATAGATGTAAATGAAAGTTTATTTAAAATTCTGTACTCCCTGTACTCTTGTTCTGAGTTCTGAGTTGCGGGGCTTTACCCGCTGAGACTTGGCCCTAATTTGGAATTATTGAAAAACTTGTTAAATTCATAATGTAAATTATGTATACGACATGTTTACAACGGAGTAAAACACACAACTTATATTTTAGCTCAGTTTATTAAATACTTCATAAATATTAAGCTTCTGCATAAATAATTAATTACTTTTATTAGGTATATAAATGACTTACTCGACTAGGAAACTTAGTTTGTAATTAAATTTAATTCGATCGATAAACAACATTAATTTATTTTATTGTTTGTTTAATACAAAACAAAATGGCAACCTTCAATTACATTTATTTCGGTATTTTTTATAAGTATAATTAACGCTTAGCTTATTATGAAACATTCGTAGTTGGTTATTATTAATAATTGTTAATTTATCAAATCAACAAGCGCTACAAACAAATCACGTTTAATATTTAAACTTTATCATGGATTGAAAACATTTGCTGGGGCTCAATTGCAAACATTTTCATCTTGATTATAAATTATTTATAAGTTCGTGTGTGAGTGTGTGTGTGTCTGTGTGTGAGTAAATTAATTAATGCAGCCTTCTCACTTATCACTTAAAATTCTAAACTTAAACAGTCGACGCTTGTGATTTCAACAACAATTATCTTAATCTTGACATAAAATATAGTTTAACACGTTTTATCATTAGTATACAGTTTAGTTTCAAACAATTGCGAAACTGTAAATATTTCGGCAAATCATTTAAACAATTACTTAAATAAACAAATACACTTTAAGCCGATTTTCAGCTAAAAAAACTCAAGTTTTTTCTGTACATCGTTTTTTTAAGGATTTAATTTTACGCATATATATTATGTACATTAAATAGTTGCTATAAAAAATTCGTAATTTTTGTTGCGGGGTCAACTTTGATTTGCATATCTCTGATGACAAAGGGGGCAGAAGTGGGCGTGGTGTGGAACTCTTTAAATCAAAGCAACGGCGCCTGCTATCTGCTTACGTTTGATTTGCTGCGAAAAGTGGCAGCATGTAGGCGTGGGGTGCAGGGGGCGTGGCCTTGTGCGTGGGAAAAAAACGTTACACACATTCATACATGATATACATTTATATCTATCTATGGCAATGAGCTGTAAACTCGGCGTTTTGTCTCGAAAGCCAACGGTGCGTATGAATGATGTGGATACATTTTTCTCTTTGTTTTTTTTTTTTTTTTTATGAATGTTCGTAATATGCAAAACGCCCTAATGTATGCAATAGTTTATTGTGTGCACCACTAAATAATTTATCAAGCGTAAACAGAGTGTGGTTATCGCTCTAGTTGTTGTTGTTTTTACTGTTGTTGGACCAAAATACACATAGAGTACTTATCATATCTTACATAAGCTATACGTAACTCATCACGTTCCAATGGGACTCGGTATACTCTCGACTGTACACAGCTGATGGTCAATGGCACCACTTGTCTTATCCACAACCACAACAATTGCCTGGAACTGCATCATGGCATTGGCATCACTTTCAATTGCAATTCCATTGCCATCCCTTTGTCGTCGCCTTAGTATGCTCAAGAGGCGTGTGCGCAATCTGTTGTGGTTTCGTCCACCCCGAGCACCACCACGAGCACCACTTGTGCCACTTGCCGTTGGTTTGGCATAGCAGCATTGTTGCTGCTACAGATTCGTCACTTGCGTGCAGCTAGCAGTGGCAGCCAAAGTCACCACTTGCGGCTGCTTCTGCAGCATAGCGCTGGGACACTTGTCAGGTGCGGCTGCCACCACAGAACGTTGCAAGCCATCCACTCGTGTCGCCGCCACCTCGTCCTGCGCCACTGGCATCCATTTGTCCAGAAACTTTGGCCGAAACAGCAGCGTGAATGTGCTTCGAAATTGTTTGCTCATCGAACAGTAGAGTATGAAATTGATGCTTGAATTAATCAAAGCAAAAACATCCATAAGGTCACCTGGGGGTAAGCGAAAAGAAAATAAGACAAAGAAATTAATCAGGTTACACGTACAAGATACCCAGTACTCTTTATTAATTGTGCCTATTATTTTGACGCTAAAGCTAGAAGAGTTATGGCGTTTCCCTGTAGCAAAAGCTGTAATAGAAGCTGGGTTTAAAGCATTCATAAGTGAGTAGAGAAAAAGCGTTGCTCGCTTACATCTATTGTTTTTAAAAAAAGTAGGTTTGAAGGGGGCACCCGGATTTGAACCGGGGACCTCTCGATCTGCAGTCGAATGCTCTACCCCTGAGCTATACCCCCAGATGAATATTGAGAATCAGAACTTGTATTTGATTTTAGTAGCAAATGAGACCCATGTTTATGCAGACAGACATGTATTATGTTGCTTTAAATGAGCGAAACTTACTCAGTCTTAGATAGCACTGCATTAGGAATGCATCGCCCAGCACCGTGTTGAGCAGTCCCATAATTCCCTGTGGAAACTCGGTGATGAGAAAGAGTAGCAGCACCGCCAGCAACATGCGAGTGGTGCGATCCGTTTGTTTCTCCTTCTCCAAAGTTTTGCTATTCTTGCGCGGACGCTCGACAGATTTGCCATTGATCACAGTTTTGTTGCCATTATTCGCAGCTGGTTTGCTCGTGAGCTTCTTGCGGCGTCTCTTGGCCTCGAGCAGAGCCATAATGAGGCGAACCGAGAGTATGGTCAGTGCAATACAGGGTATTAACTTGATAAGCACACTGTAGATGAGAAACGTGGCATTACGTAGCGAGGCATTGTGCAATGCCAGATCGCTGTGATAGAGACGATAGACGGTGACATTACGCACCACCAAAGGCGGTGATGGTGTAGTTGTTGTTGTTGTGCTTGTTGTGGTTGTTGTGGTGCTGCTGGCATTCAGCCACAGTGTTTCATTGGTGAGCAGGGCACTGGGCGTGGCATTAACAGTCTGTTCATTGTTGTAATTGATGACATACTGTGTCATGGCTATATTACTAATCACTCTGCCCTGTGCATCTAGCTGATCCATCCATTCCGTAATGGCCGTAATCAAATACAGTGACGGTGAAACCACCAACACACACACCACATACGCCGTTGTTATTGTTATAATTGTGGTTCTCATGCCGCACCACAAACGATTCTTCTGCGGATAACCCACCGCAATATAACGCCACACCGCCAACGTGACCGTTAGCCAAATTGAGATTGTGTGCAGCACCTGGGCAAAGATCGAATGGAACTTTATGAAACAGGCCCAACTGTAGCTCAGCTGCTCTTCTCGCGGCAGCACATCACTGAGTATGTAGTCGTGCACCGTGTAGGGTATGTACTCCAGCATCACGGCCAAGTCGGCCACTGCCAAGCCAGTGAGTATCGCGTTTGTTGGCGAACGCATTTCCTTGCGCGTCAGCACTATAATGTTTAGAGTATTCGCTATGGTGCCCAGTATGCAGACCACCAACGAAACGTAGCCATGCATATTTTTGTAGCTGAAATGAGAGGGGAGAATTTAGGGCGAAGGCTTAGAAAAAGTGGCTTAAACTCATATAGGTTTATTAAATTAAATCCTAATTTGATTGCTTAAATATCAACATTGGAACTAGACAGCGAAATTTATGGCGTGTCCTGTGTGCAATAGAACAAGCATTGAAATCATTGGCGAATAGCAGCTGCATGAATAAATAAACAGCAATAATGTATTTGAATGTAAATATTCATGGAACGCTTTAGTATTTGCCAGATATAACTGTCACCTGAATTTGACTCGGAATTGGACTTGGTCTCTGTTTAATTAGTTAAGCCTTCATTAATGCGTGCTCGTTGCGGTTAACCATGAGGACCGAGAAGATTGTTGGTGTCTGACTGTCTGGTTTGGCAATTAGATGTGTATCTAACACTTGGCCATTTACTTTGTGTGTCAAAGACGTGCCAAATTGCCAGAGACAGCGTCAAGGCGACCCTCGACGCTCGACACTGTCACGCCCCAGACAGTCGGACAGAGAGTGAGAAAATGAGAAAGAGACAGAATCTAATAGAGGGAGACGGAAAGCGACAGTGTCTCAAACTCAGTTGGACAAGCTTCCAGACGCCATTGAAGCGGGACGACGCACAAAACATATATGAGAAATTGTAATGGCAATGTGTCAACAATCAAGCGAAAAGGACGGAAAGACAGCGAGACAGAAAGACACGAGTACAGAAGTCAGAGCGACACGAGCAGAGTGCGACAGACATAAACACAGATTGGGAAAGACGCGGCAGACAGTTAGTCAAGTGCAACCCTTTCAAATGCCTTGGCAACGCGACGTATGCGCAATATTACGTATACAGTTAAAGTCAGGCTGAAGCCAAAGCACAAAACAAGCAATTAACATGAATAAGACGGCATACGAATCATGTTAGCAAATAATTCTTTTCATTTTTCTACTTTTTCTACGTTTTTTTCGGGCAAGTGCGACGCGTCGTTGGGCAAAAGAAGCAAAAGAAAATATACAAAATGCTGGGTGAGCGCAAAAAAATAAATGAAATTGAAATAACAAATTATTTGCTACATGTGCATGCTTGGCAGACGATAGCAAAAACCAGCAAGGAAGGCAGAGTAGAGTTAAACTGATTAAGAAATACCTAGTATGATTAATTCTTTTGAGTTCTGTTTAGTTGTGCTTTTTTACTTAGCTTATCCATCGATAAATTTATAAAAATCTAAGAAATTACTTAAATAATTTTACAAATAATTTTTTAAATTTTTGTTGGCGAAAAGGTCGTGTTCTGTTGTAGTCTTCATACACATTGTAAAGTGTTCAGCTTTTACTAGCTATGAATGACCACTGCTCCAACTGCCTGTCGCCGTCGTCCAATAAACTTGTTATACCCTTCAAGCTGACCATTAAAGCAGCGCTTTCAATTCTGATGGACAGCCTGTCGTTGTGACATTTTTTGTAATAGCTTTTAACTAGTTTCGAGAGCTCGCCAAATGCGTTTACCAAGTCCCAAACATTGAGTGTGAAATTGAAGCGGTTTTTGTGCTCGTTGTTTGGACAGTCGAAGAACTTTTTGCCCTTCTAACCCAAACACAAACCGACCCTCCAGAAAGACCTTTCGCCTACGCTGTCTGCTGGAAAAGCACCTTTTGTGAGTGTGTCTGTGTGTTTGTTGTGTGTGTAGAAGAATTTTAGAGGTCCATTCATCAAATTTCTTTAGCGGAGCCTCAGCGCATTGCATTTTGCTGAATGCTACGCGTGGGAAGGTTCTGTCTATCGGTAAACCTTGCTTAGTTTAATTTATTGCCCTTGATAATCCACGTTGATGAATGGCAAAAGGTAGACACGAATGTGGGCAAAGGACAGTTACAACCAGAGTGGAAAGCGGGACTGGAGAAAGGTTTCCATTCTAGAGGTAGTATAGTGCAAATATTTCTCTAGGGTCTAGTTGAAACTTGTTGTTCTTGTCGCCATTGGTGTTGTTGTTATTGCCATTGTCACAGTCACAGTTGTTTTCGCAGTCAGAGTCATTGTTAGCCTTATTGTCCGTGTAGTTTTGCTGTGTGTTAAGCAAATCTTAAAGTTTATGATTCCCAAATGGGGCATGTTTGTTTTTACAGCTGCCCTCTGTTCCCTCTGTCCAACTCCCTCACCTTTCTCCTCTCTCCACTCCATTTACTCCTACGCTTTGCTAAATAAAAGCGGATTCTGCTGAGGCGTGTATAAACATTTGGTTCATTAACGAAACTCTTGGCAACTGAGGGGCAGTTTTGCTGAATATTTTGTGGAAAGCAAGAAAAATATAAATACAGTTTTTCCTGGAAACTGTTACCGAATTAAGATAGCAGTAAAGGCTAAAAAGAAATCGGCGAATGCGACTTTTAAAGACTCTGTGCTTGATTATGAAGAATATATACCAAAAGCTTAAGTTTATCGGAAATTGTTTTAGAAATTGGCTTTGATGGATGAACTTTTTACTACCTACGTTTAAAAACAAAACACTTGTGATCAGTTTTATTTTGCCAAAGTCCCTTAAAGACCTTGCGTGACCAGCATGTCTAAGTTCACTCCACTTTGCCCCCTGATCTGCTTTATTACAGGGTCCCAAAGTGCTTGTTGCACGAAATTATAATTATAAGAAAGCAAGCATGTGAATTTCCAGCAGTAAACATACAATTTTATGTGCATCTGCAGTTGGGGAGTAGCAAAAGGGGAGACATAAAATGATAAATTGCCAATTTCATGTGCCAAGTATCTGCGGCAGCTTAAAGCTGCGTTGGTAGCTTTAAAATTGCCACTGGCCAAAAGGCAGACTCGACATTGCCGTTTTTATGCAGCGTCTAATTTGCTGTACAATAAACGAGCAACAGGAACACACATACTCCCCCATAAGTATACACACACCTACTCACACACACACACCCACAGAAACAGTGCAAATTATAGCTTGGGGCTAAGGCTGTAGTCAAAGCCAAAGTGAAAGCTGGCTTTAGCCGCGACGGCAGGTTTTAGCCTTAGAAAAGTTGGCAATAAAAACTGAACAGAAATTTTGAATGCTGCAAACTAAACAAAGGGCCATCAAATTGTTTGTTTCGCCTGCGAATTATGTTGTTGTTTTAGGCGCAGTACGGAGGGTATGATCGGTTTGTTGAAAGTTTTCTCAGAAACGCTATGAGCTAACAGTATTACATTTCTTTTGTTGATTTTTTTTGGAATCCCTTAAAAAGCTACAGCTGTAGAACAGAGTATTTGAGGTGCATGTGTGCCCCACTGTACTTTTCCTGCTTTGTTGTTGTAAGTAGACAAATGCTGCAGGCTTACAGACTTTATTGGCATTGCAGAAAGCGTTCGCTGTCTCTATCTAACACTCCCTCTTCTCTCTATCTCCTTCCTTCTCTCCCCCTTTCTATCACTGTCTGTTGTGTGCACAGTGCCTGCCAGCAGATTGTTTTTATTGCCAAGGCATGTATGCTGTTTCTGTTCCACGGGACTCTTAAATTCAAATCCGAATTGTTATCCAATACCGCACGTTGATGCAACGAATGGTTGGAACATATCCCTAGGATCAGATTGCGTTCAATATGCAAAGCAAATGCAAATACTTAGTACAATATTAAAGCTAAAATTTATATGGCCAATAAAGTCGTTTATAGATTTTTAATACCCATAATAAACGCATCTTTATGTGATTGCCATACAAGTGGTCTGAGTCAGCTTTTGTGTCAGCTTCTTTTTTTTAACTATTCCCAAATGGGCATATCAAATTCAGTTGATTTTAAAAGGTTTTCGAAATAACATAAAATAGATTGAATTAAACTAAAGATTCTATTGAATTGTATCATTGTCATAAAATAATTGAAGTTTTTTTTTAAACTAGGTCAAGTAAAAATTGATTAGAAAACAGTATAGATATTCCTGGTATATTTTTATAAAATAATTGAAGTCCTTTTTGATACTGTGTCAAGTAAAAATTTCTTAGAAACCAGTGTAGATATTCCGAAGTGGAATTACTGCATTAAGCAGTTTTAAAATGTTTTTAAAACAACATAAGCTAAATTAAATTTAACGAAAGTTTATATTTAATTATTGTCGCATCATCATATATAATTTCTGTAATAACATTTAACATCTCTCCGTTCTGTATGTTCAGCAGAAATTTATTAATAGCCACTTTAAATGAGTTTGCCAAATTTATGTGGAATTATGTTTCGCATTAATTTGAAGCTTTGGCAAATATAATAAATTTGGCTCTTTATTGATTGCAATTAGATGATTTCTAATCTGATAAAAGTCAACAAAATTTCAATTTAAATTTTGCAACTTGTATGAAACGTAAAAGATTTACCAATGATTTTCATTGCTTGTTTTTCCTTGACGCATTCAAACAATAAACATTTGTTGTTATGCCAATTTTGAAGCTGTTTATACACAATCATGTATGTAATTTATAGGTATGTATTACTTTAACAATCAATTGACCTTGGAGAATTCGGTTTAATCGTCACTTGGGAAAAGTCGTCAATCACTTTTATGTGTGTGCGTAGGAGAAGCACCAAAAATTAATCGATTTTTGATGTCACACAAAAGCCAGGCTAATGCTCGAATATTCCACAGACTTGTGTCTGTTGTTGATGTTATTGTCGTGGCAATTGTTGTTATTGTTGTTGTCATTACTCTGGTTGTTGTTGTGTCCTTGGGGAACACCCTAGTGATGACACTGACATTGACATTGGCAAACTTACCTCGTATGAAAATTATCCATGCCGCTGCCGCAATAAAGCGGCGTTGTATCATTATTGCCACTGGCCATTGTTGTTCTTCTTATTGTTGTTATTTTTATTGTTATTGTTGTTGTCAGTGCTGACAGTGTTGTCGTTGTTGTTGTTTATTGTTGCTGCTGCTCGTCAGTCAGCAGCAAGGCCAGCAGCCAAAGCAGCGGCGCATGCATTGAATATCGTGACGGTCGCAGACACATTAATAATTAAATATTGTGAAAATGTGTGCCAAGTGCTGCAAATAAAATAATAGAAGGGTAAGAGATTATTTAGAAATGTACCGTAAGCTAAACAGAGGTGGAATGATTTAGGGTTCATGGGAATTGGATGCACGCGGCGTATAATTAATGCAAGTTGCACAACATTGCGCATACGCCCCATGTTTTGCAACAGTTTGCCTTCTAGTTATTTAAAATTTTAAATAAAAACCATAAACTTTTTGATAGTGGAACATAAGTCCTAAATAAATGTTCATTCGGTGCCAGCTGCTTGGCTATTTCAGTGCCTCGCATTTGTACAGATTTCAGAGAGCGATACATTCTGCATATATTATGGACGTTAAATTGGATTTGCTGGCAGCGCACAAAAGATAAAATGCATTTCATCCATCTCTTCCAGGATTTTCTTCCCGTTTTATGTCCAGAGAGTATATCTAAGCTTGACCTATTTGTTTTCTGTCATGTTTTATGCTTCTGTTTCCCTGTGGCTTGGCTACAATTTCTGTTCTTAGAGAATTTAATTGCATTTGTGAGACAGCTGCAGTTGGCAGACATACCGAGCTGTGGTGGGGCGAAGGGCGTGGCTAGGTGTGAAGGGAAATGTGGAGATAGCTAACACCGAGGCTTAGTCTACGGCTGCAATTAACACGTTCCATGGCGCGTTCAAACCGCAATTGCAGCAGTACCCGCAGTCACATGACGTGCTGCATTCTACACACACTCGTAACACTCTCCCGCACACACTATTTAATTATTCAAGCCTCGAGTTGAGCTCAAATTTGATTTGCTAAATTGTTTAATTAACTTTCTCTTTTTTTTTAACATTTTTAATCAGTTTTTGTATGCAAATTGCGGCTAAAACTGCTTAGCCAAGTTTAATTTTAACACGAATTGGTCTTAATTATGTGTGCTAAGCTGTAAATGCAAACTTTTTAATTAAATTAAATATTTTTTGTTGGGAAACTTAACTTTTTGCCATTTAATTGGCTTGTACCTGCTTAACTTTATGCTAAAGTATTTTGCCTCAACATTAATTCAAGCTTTAATTAACTCTTTTAATGTGCTATAATTTATTGCATTTTTATTGCCCTTAACTAATTAAATTTCATGTACTGATACTTATACTAATACTAATGCAACAAAATAAATTCTTATGCGTTGAATACGCATTGAGAACATCAAATTTGTTAAAGCTGTGTAATTTTATGATTGTGTATTAATTTGGATTTAATTGGAAGTACATAAACAGCTTAGTATGTGTTAGAGTGTGCGTGTGTGTGCGTTTGTAATGAAATGACAAATGAAGTGATTAATGAAGAGGCTGTCGCACAAAAGTATGCTACAGTTTCTGCCAACAAAGAAAGAAATCACAGCAAATGGCATTTGTATAGAATTGATTTAATCAAATAACAAAAGAGGACGAAACGAAGTCGGAGAGAGGAGGAGAGATGAAGGAGTGGAGTAGGTAAAGAGTAAAATGCTTAGCTTTCTTTCTCAAAGGACATCAATGCAATCAATTAGGCAGCAACAAAAACTTATTTTTGCACAAACGGAAGTACTTTTTCATTTACAGCACAGGTTATAGGACACACACGCACACCCATGCGTATACTTGATATTAAGGTAAATCCAAAACTGATTTCCTCAGCGCCTTTCAAGCCTCCAGATGGATGAATGCCAATGCCAGAATTGTTACCCTTACCAAACTAGTCAACTGATTAGCCAGCTGAACAAGTTTCGACATGCTAAGTTGGGTGTGGGCGTGTATGTGTGTGTGCAGCGTCTATTGTTGTGCATGCAAGCTACATTTACGCGGGTTTCTACATAACGAAGAGCCTGAAAATTGAACAAAGCAAAGCTATTCGACATGACGAACAAAGCAATTGCAGAGCAGAGCAAAGTACACAACTGTAGAAGACCCTGCAACTTAAGCACCTATCAAGCAGTTGAAGTACAGCTTAATTTCATACAGAAATTAAATTTTTTAGGAGCTTACTCGGAACTTATTTTTGTTTTTTACAGCAGTCACATTAATTAAAGTCCAGCTGGGAGGTTGTTGTATTTGCTGTAGCTCTGCTGTTAGCTCTATAAGCTGCTAGCGGGTTGAGCTGGTTTCCCGCTGCGCGGTGTGGGCGTCCTTTCATGCGTCATAAAAGTACAGGGTTTGAAAATGACCGAGAAGTCAAATTGAAAGACCCCGTGTCTGCTTTGAGCCCGCCTGTCACTGACTCAGTCTACCCACTCTTCACTGTCTCCCCCCTCCTTCTATCACCGTCTTTGTCACTCTCTTTTTTTTTCTATCTGTCTCTGTCATTAGCTTAGCATCGACATTTGATTTATGCATTGACGCAGAGCATCAACGTGGCCAGCTTTAAAACTGCTGGCTGTTCTTTGAGGGAGAAAGAGAGTAACGGACAGAGAGAAGGGGAGAGAGTAAGAGTGAGAGTGTGTGAAAGGGACAGGAAGACTCCAAAATTAATATGCACTTCATGCTATTGATTACAATTATTGATTTGATTCTGTTTACACTCCTCGGCACTCCTTGTTGTGTATATGGGTGTGTATGTGGATGTGTGTGTGCTTTACACAATTTCGTCTTCCATCTATTTGCATATTTCACGTACTGGTTTTATTTGTTGTATAACCAACAAAAACAGTGGAAAAAAGTTGAGTTTGCTTTGGCACTTTTGTTTACCCAAGTGCTGCCAATGGCATTATTTCAAATTGTTTTTTAAATGGCCAACAAACAAGAAATGTAAGTGAATTGTCTGCCAATCGCATAGAAAGGGATGAAAAGGGGTGGTGGGATGGAAGGGAGGTGGGGCCAAGGCCTCTAAAAAGGGCGCAAGAAACAACTCAAAATTGTGTGTGAAAAAAGTGTACAAAAACCAGCTGGCAATGCGGAAATTTCGATTGATCTATCAAATTGACAGGGATGCTGCTAACTTGGCCTAAAAATAATTCAGGAATTGAATTCAGGAATTCTTAAAACAACAAAAAATTAAATTAATCTAAGTTGAAAGAAATCCAATGACAACTTAATAAGGAATAAGTAAAAAGGTTAGAAGTTAGAGAAAGTGTACCCAGTGCATAGGGTATGGTAAGTTGTTTAAAAGTCGGTTTAGGGTGCATAAAGACATTTCTGATTATACTGTATTCATGTAATCGATTTAACCAAATTTGATTGGATTTGATGTGTAGGAAATAATGTTTTTTTTTAAATCTCTAATACAACGCTAAATTCGCCGAAAAACAGGAAATTAAATTTCTACACGCTATTTTTAGTACGTATTCCTAAACTCTTTTCTATGCATACAATGCGATAAAGATCGAGCTATTATATAACATTATCCATTACAGCTACAATGCTTTATCTTCCCTTCTGCAGTACCAGCCCAGAGTACGCTTCTGTCTGTTAAACCCTTCAGTTCGCTTCTTAAATTGACTTAAAACAGCTTGCAGCTCAAGCCAATAACCCGAAACGTGCACTAACTTTTCCAAAGGTTAAGTGAAACTAACATACTTGATTTAAACTTTGCTAAGTTTCAGCTTGTTTTAAGCTAAGTTCAAGTTTAAGTTTAGCTAAACAGACGACAATTAACTTGTATCATCAGTGGGCTTGTGCAGCGCGAAGAGTTTCGCATTAGTTATGCGACTTTGTTAGCCAACTGTTAGCTTCCCAGGAGCTACGCCCCTACTGCCCCCCTTCCACTCATCGTTTTCCCCTTCTGCGCTGCCACAAATGTTGTCGCGCGTCAACGACAACAACAATGACAACAAAAGTAGCTGCAAACGTGCCCCAAGGGCAACACAACACATTAGGGCTGGCAAAGCGGGTAAATGTTGCTGGCTAAACACTTAAAATTGCATGCATAATGCATGTCCCCCTCTTGTTACACCCTCTGCCACTCCCCCGTTCTCCCTCCAGCAACTTTAATTGCTGGAATCTGCACTTTTGACTTTAACGCAGCTGCTAAGCGTTTTGCTTGTCGTATTTGTCATGTTTCCCACTGCCATAAAAGTGGTTAATGCCTCACGATGATGATGAAGCAAGTTTGTTGTTGCACAAACACACACACTAAAACACACACATGTGCACACTTTCTAGTCATTGGAGCTGACGTATACGTAATATATAAACGTTGGACACAAAAACAAACACAAATGCAAACATAAAACACAAATACAAATACTCGTGTCTACGTTACACGTTTTGCTGTAAATATTTTGCCAGACTTTGTGCGACTTTGTCAGCCAACAAATAACATCCTAACAAATTTCCGTTTGCTGTCCTCTGATGCACAATCCTGATGACAGTTTTCCCTCCTTTTACTTGTTTTCTTCTTACCTTGGTCAGCAAATGAAGTTATTAAAATCTCACAGTAAATGCTAAGAGATTGCGATCAATTTCCAATTGTAAAGAGCACTTTGTGGCACAGAATAGATTCTATTTAATGACGAACCTTAAAGACCACTTTTCAAGGGTATTCATATAACTTATAACTTTATAAAATTCACTTAGATATGCTTATAAAATGTCCATTTCTTTGCGATTTTGTCCCAAAATTGTTACTGAATCTTATTTAATTACAAAATATTTATTACATTTCATTTTTTAACTCTTAGACTTTTAAAGCTCACTTAAAACTCAACTTGATTTGATCAGCAAAGACTTTCTTTGCTTTTGTTTAAATTCTTAATGGATGCTACATCTAAATTAGCTTAATTTGAATGCCAGTCTTGAATACTTGTACAAAAGGGTATAAAGAACAATTGCTTGACTCAATTAGCAGTTAAATATATATTTTTTGCTTTGCCTGGAGCAATTTATTAGCTGTCAAGCTGTTTTCAAAAGTGTCGCCATAACAAGTGTCGAATGTAGATTATATAGAGCTCTTTGTACGTACGTTTATTTGTTTTTATTTTATTTTAATTATGTAACGCATACGCACCGGTGTCGCTGATGTTTTCATTCTTTCGTCGACCTTGTAATTGTCGCTGCCAATAACTCAAATGTCACTCAGTTTAATGCGAATGTTGTTTCTTTGTTTTGTTGATTTGCCTGTAGGCGTGTCTCATTTCAAATTGCTTTTTATGGCGAAACCGAGCGGGATTTCTAAAGAATAAGAAAACTCTTACTGAAATATATGTCTAAAGTATTTTTAACTCATGTAAATTTTGTTTTTGTGGCACTGTATTAAGTATGTGGGTTTTTACGCAGTCTATCTTCTGCTCTGTTCAGTTCTCCTTTTTTTTTTTGGGCTGTGGGTGCAGTATACTTTTTCAATGTTTTTGTGCTTGTCACGCATACGTCATGTTGTCTGCCGACAAAAACAAGAAAAACACAACGAAAATGTGAGGACAAATACAAAAACTCCTTTGGCATTTGCATATCTTATAAGCAAAATTGCTTAAAGATGCGAAAGACGAACAGCATATTTTGTCCTGCACTCGGATTTCAAAGAAACAACTTGCAATCTGATATACCAGATATAATTTCCAGACGAATGACTCAAATCCTGCATAGAATGCAGACCTTAAACTATGTGGTAGATTATTATTTAATACACACATATATTTATTAGCTACATTTGTGCTTAATTTTGTTTATTCATCTATGCAAATGAGAGCAGAGCTCGTGTCGAGTAGAGTCGAGTCGAGTCGAGACACAATAATCAAAACTAATTGTCTGCTGTCCAAGAACTGTAACCATAATCAGAATTAGAACAACAAGTCGAGTTATCAATGCTATTACACATGAGTTCATGTCAATGCAGAGTCTTCCAGGCTAGAGAGCTCTGTCTCTGGTCAGTACTTGGAATAGTTTCCCTCTCTATATATATTTGCACAAATTGAAACGTGCTTGAAAGCAACCTGTTAACTAGTTGCTAGTTGGCCAACTGAATGACAGCAATTTGCAACTTCATCTATAAGTTTTCACATGTCAGGCAGTCGTGCGAATGCTTTGGCTAAGTGAAAGTCCACAAAAATTGCTGGAAAATCTCTCACTCTTTCTATACTGTTCGTCCTCAGATTTAAAATGCACTCAGCCAAGGAAATGACAAAACAAACTTGCTCTAAATTGAGGAAGAAAAGAATTCAAACAATGGGTAAATGATACTGCAAAATTGACCCAACCAATTTAAGGAATTTTATGGAAAATTTCTACTAAAAAAGACAGAGGGAAAATATTTAACTTTCTCCCATTTTTAGCCACTAATAATCAACGTCAATTAGCCATAATTTGTCTGCCTGTTTAACCACTTATTTTGTCGTATTTGCTTTGGTAATTGATTTGTCTATTGTATTGTTAAGCGGTTAAACAGTTATTAAAGCAAATAAGCCGTCAGATATAATGATATATTACGCATACGCCATGTGTGCTCTGTGCACATTTCAGTTTGTAAACACGAAAATCAATTTGTTTTGACTGACATTGTGGCTGAACTTGATTTTCACACGCTTTAAGTACCTGCACTGACCACTGACCACTGGCACTTCCTTTAACCCTTGACCCTGTTAACAATTTGTGCTGACCATGTCCAAACAATTTGTCGCACCGTGCTTTCAGTCAACTCAATGGAGGCGTTGTCAAGTGGCCAACTGAGCAGGCAGGCAGTCTATCATTAAGTGAACGCCTCTTGACTTAGCCCAAACCACTACTGGGCCATTGAAGAAACTACTAGCAATAGCCAAGGTCACGGCGGTGGAAAAAAGAATGAAAATGAAAAGAAAAAACTATGCAAATGGCCATTGACCAGGCCAAGAAATACTCATGGTAATTAAAAGGTTGAGGTCACTGCAAGTGGCTACAATACCACCCCTTTAAAACACCCTTTTAACAGATTGAAAAGGTCTGATTAATATACATTTTATTGAATAGCAAATTCAGCAGATGTATAAAATTATTCATTAAGTTCATTTTATTGTATTTGTCAAGCTAATTTATGCTGCTGAAAATATTTGGAAAAACAACAAAGTTTTGCGCACTTTATTAATTCTTTATTGACCAATTTTGACCCTGAACTTGACCTTCTTTCAATAAGACTTTGGCAAGTCAAAGCAGTTGATATCAAATTCATAAGCTGTGCTTTTGTTTTTTAAGAGATTTCTCTATAAACAAAGCATTTGCTGGTACGCAATCGATTTTTATTAGCCCCCTTTGACCTCGAACTTGACCCTGTTAAGAAAAGAATTGTAAAAGTCTGATAAGGAAAGTCATTTAAATTGATCTTTAATAAACCAGCTGTTTGGCAGACACTCTACTGATTACAGGGTATTAATATCAAAAGTTTATCCTTTTAATATATTTTTATATTGTTTGAACGTGTGGCCAACAAAATTTGTTGAATAAGTCGGCGAAAATTTTGCAATCAATTGGAAATTTTGTGGAGAAAAAGCATTTGAGCTGAAAATTTAGGTAGAAAGTGAGGATTAAGAGCTTAAAGTTTTCGTCGTAAAATGCAAAAAACAAAAGTTGGCTAAAAAAACTCTTAAGAGGCTTAAGGAAACGGCCAAAATACTTTTGACTTGACGAAAGTATCCCAATAACGAGAGTTTAACTTGATTTTATTAATTTTGAGTGCATTCACGTGGAAACTTTGTTGTTGTTTGGCCAAAAGAAATGTTGATTTATTCACCTGAACACAAGACAAGAAATGGAAACTGAAGAAAAACGAAAATTCCAAAGCGGAATTCCCCCAACGTATTTAAGTGCAATAAACAACACGATGAAATTTGTATGCATTTTCCTGTTGCTTTGCAATAACGAGGAAAATGCATTTCCCCCAAGAGCAAACAAATGAAAAATGTAGATAATAGCAGCGGGAAATGTCGTGGCAACAAAGCGGAAATCACACTTTACACAAAGAAAATTATAATCTACAAAAAAAAAAAAAAAAATACGAAAAGGAAAACAAAATGGAAAACTAACGAATATTTAATGCTCTTTTTGAGAAATGAGCTCAAACTTCTGCGTAGATTTAGGAAATCACAGAACGTGACATTCAGAAGCTTTTTACACTGAATATTGTAAAGCCGTGTGGGCGTCTCTTATGGGGGCGTGGTCGTGCCTGAGTGTTTGAGTGTTCAGCGTTCAATGGATAATAATTCAAATGAATTACTTGTGGAGCGCTTTGAGTGCTTTGCATTTCTCGATTCCTTGGAGACAACGACGCGACTCAAGTCCAATAAAAATGCCGCACAGGACATTGTGTTCTGATTTACACAAAGAAAGAGACAGGCGTAGAGAAAGAGGGGATTAGAGAGGAATTGAGAGTAATAGGGATGCGGTGGAAACTTAAATGAAATGAGGCAAACTGAGAGTCAGAGAATCATCGTTAGCATTATCATCGCTCTTGGCGTTAAAGCAAACGACATTAAGGGAAACATCAAAGTAATTTGATTGCGTTCCTACCACAATGGATATGACGATGTCGAGCAACAAACAACAAAGGAAACTACAGTGGGGTTCACCAAACAGTTGAATACCCTGTGACTCCTAAGGCTCCTAAAATGGAGTCTTCATGTCAAGTTTTATGTTTCTAAATTTTACCATCTTTGAGTTGTCCATAACTTCCTAAATATTAAAGCCAACCAAATATGCGTATACTGAGTATCCTTCCAATTGCCTTCTACTGCATGTTACATACAGCAAACAAACTCATTACACCCTCCGCACAGAGTACACGCTAAATTTAATACCAGCAGCAGCAGCAGGACATGAGCATCTCGCATAAGTAGCAGAATAGAGGCAGATACGGGGAGATTTCGCCTCCTGCTGCTCCTGTCATTGATATCCTGGCAGATTGCTAGAGTCCTGACCTCTCTTGCTGTTTATGTCTCCATTGCAATTTTCTAGGTCTCACACGAGTGCGAGCATGATGTGATAATTTGATTTGCGTACAAAAATAGGCAGACAAATGGCTTGGAAATATGTTTTTGTGGCCCTGACAAAACCGAATTACAAGCCAAACTGACCCAAAGTTCTTAAAGCTGATTAACCGCAATTCAATTTATATCGATTGCTTTAAGTTGTTGTGTATCAGCATAAAATGATATCAATTTTCTACTTATAAAGTGTTCATTAAATATACATTTGTGTGTGGGGAAAGAATACACACCTGTGACCAAATTTCATCTGCTCTGCTATTTTTAGCTGCTCTTGTAGTTATTTATGTGCTCGAGTCCTTAAATTTTGTCTACTTCTCTATTTGTCTTGCTGATTTATGCAAATTAAAATTTATGGCATAAATCTGGCTGCTTTAAATATGCAACAACAATTTAAATTTTTAAAGATTTTCAAATTACTATTTAAATATTTCTTGATGCATAAAACTTTAAATATTTTGCTGACCAGCATATTTTTAAAGGACTCTCGTCTGTCGATATTTGTGTGTCACATGTTGCTCGCTTTGGGGTTCAATTTATGCAAATTGTTTTAGGCTGCCAAAGTACCAGAACAGCCTTTTTTCGTCCAGCTAGCCAGCTGTAAATTGAGCTGCATTGGAGCTTAACTGAGGCGTAACAAAGGGTCAGTCTGATGGATAGTGCAATTGAAAGTAAGTTCATTTTGTTTACTGCAAATTGTCTTTATGCTTTCATGATGTTTAAAATCAGCTTTGCGCACATTTACCAGAAATAAAGACGAGAATCCGAAAAAAAAACACAGTGAACTCTTCACGCCAACGTCAAAGTTGTTGTCTGGCAGGTTTTTCATGCGTATTAGCTGCTCGCTTCGGTGTTTGTGGCAGAGAGAAGAAAAAAGTAAAACCAAATGAAAGTGAAAGTGAAAACACACATTTTTGCCCACGTGAAATATGCACAGAATGTTGGCTTTGAAAGCAGATATAACGCATACGCGTGGGCCCGCAGGTCCTGTCAAATATGAATAATGCTGCATGGGGAGCAGTACAGTAACCCCAATTGTGGGAGGTGCCCCCTTTTCCAATCCCTTTTCCACCTTTTCTTCCAAATGGCAGCTGTAAAAAAAATTAAAAAGCCCTCAGCTGGCTGACTGACGGTAGAAAGTGCCAAGTTGGCTATAAAATGCTGAGCAGCCTTCGCATTTGACTGAATGGCAGCAAGGTCAAGTTGTTGGGTTGTATTTTCCTCTGTACGCTTACCACCACCCTGCTTTCCCTGTTTCCTTTGTATATTTACTGGGCAATGCTGTGGAATGTTAATTTTGTATGAGAGTTTGCTGACCACTTGACAACATTTTCGGTGTCTAAGTGAAACAGTCGCTGTCCAAGCAAAATATTTTATGCGACCTCCTACGTGTTAGCCATGGCTAATTTATTATACATCCCTCGCATTAAAGAGGGTCCTACACTTTACGTGCTTATTTGTCAATGCCTTTAAAATTGTAGCTAACAACTTTTGTAGTTTGTTGATCTTTTATCTGTTGTGTCAGCCTCAATCAATTGCCGAGCTGTCAGCCAGTGAGGCAGTCAGGCAAACAGTGAGGGAAGTTAGGCAGTCAGGCGGACAGGAAGTACGAAACTTCTCACAAAAGATACAATGAATATATATGTATATATATGCAAGGAATAGTCAGTTCTTATTATTATGACAGCATGCCTAATGTTCATCAGAAATCGGTCTCATTCTACCTGGCTTTGGCCTTTGTCAAACTTACTTTGCTCTGATTGATGTGTATTTACGTCGAATCCTTCGTGCATACAATTTGCATTTTGTTTTTTCTTTATAGTACCCGGTGTGTAGGGTATAACTGGTTTGTAAAGCAAGCTTATTTGAGACCAGGCTAGGGCTGCTATTTTATAGAGCTATGAAGGAGTTTTGTGCTAACAATGCGAACTTTTGGGTCTTTTTTACTTAACTGCAGATTAATTCAGTTGTTCTTAATAATACCCTGTGCAGTGGGTATAATGGGTTTAATAAGCATATATATTTGTATGTATATTTCTAATTTGGTATTTTTACAGAACTCTTCAGACAAACTCTAATCACACTGGGTACATTTGGAGTCTTGTTTGCTGCTCTGCTCATTTCCTTAGCTGTTTTTTTTTTTTTTTTGCTTTGAAGCGATTTGTTTAGCCTGCGCTAAGGAATTTCGTCCAATTGCCGAGATTTATTGTGCTCTAAGGCGCTGACAAATTGAGGAAAATATCCGTTTACTTTACACGAACTTGGGAAACTAGTCTCAACATCCGGCGGCGACGCTATTTAATTAACTTGGCCAGCTACTAGTAATTTGGCCAAGTCGTAGGAAAATGACACATTAGCACTTCACATCACATATCAGGCAACTGCTTGTGCGGGTGTCTGTGTGTGTATGTGTGTGTCATCAGTACTAATGGCATAATTTGAAATCTACTTAGCTGCCTTTTGCCTTGAGGGTCTGCTTACAGGATGTTTGTTTTAATTATTTTACGCAGAAACATAGAAATTACTCTAAGAACAGCTGACACTCTATTTTGGGGCGTGTTGTCCTTCCCTACCCCTCCCTTCCCGGCCACTATACAAACGCCCACAATCCCACACCCATACACACCCACACGGAGTCCAGTTCAGTCACATGCTGTGCGAAGGAAAGTCTTTGCTTTAATTAACAATGATGAAGACTAATTGAATTACAACTGGCAGTGTTGCTAGCTGAGGTTGAGGTTGAGGTTCAGGCTGCGATTATTATTATGGTAGTCAGTGTGAACTCGCTCGCGCCCTGAAGTAGGCAATGAAATTTTACACAAAACAAAGCATAAATTAATAAAAACATGAGTTATTAAAGTTGACAGTGTGGATTTTGTGTGACTAAGAGACACCCTTTTAGTATTGAGATTAGAACTTAAGAGGATTTAAGTAAAAATGTTAAAGTATTTATTCTTGTGAACACACTTAAATTTGTATATTTTCACTTGCAAATATTGAACATAAATCGATGTTTTCCACCTCTACTTACCCCTTCCACTTAACAAATATTTTTCTCTGTCAGTTAACAGCCCTCCCGCCAAGCTATAAAACCCTTGAGCTCCCCCAATTTTTTTATTATTCACTGTGCATAATGAAAGAAAGTTTGTTTTAATCAAGCTGCCCACATTTGGGCATTCCTTTAATTGATAAACGTGACAAACTTTCATAATTTAGCAAACGAAATAATAACTTCAGTTCTTGGCCATTGGCTTGGCCATTGTCCTAGTAATTTAGGCTCTAATTATGCGCTAGAGTAAGCCATTAAAATGCGATTACTTAGAGTTTAGTTCGGAGCTAAGAAGTGAAAGTAAACAAACTGGCGATTAGTAAAATGCTTTCCACACTGCAATCAATCATGACAATTAATTATTTAAGTGCTCAGAGGGGTGTGTGGGAGTGAAAAGAGCAGGAGGAAGTTTTGGGGGAGGGAAGGGGAGTAATTCACATATTGATGAACTCATAATTATGCCAAAATGTTTTGAGCGAACTGTTTGGGGACTTGATTGAAGTCAATGTGCATATTTTATGCAAGTCTCGCTCGCGATTGAAAGAGAAATAGAGAGAAGGAAATGGGAAGGGAGAAATCGAGGGAGAGGAGAGAGAAGAAGGCGTCGTGGCTCAATCAAAAAGGCAGTCGAGCTGTTCAAATTACACAAAAACTTGACTGCCGCGCGCGTAAGATCCTTGAACTAGTTTATGACCCAATTGTGCCAAAGTGTCTGCCAATTGGCAATGCGTTTCGCGCTCCAACCGAGCGAAATTAAAAAAAAAGACTCCTCTCTTCGGTAGTCTTTCCCTTTGGCCATCTGCTGCTATGCTTGAGTTGAGCGGAATCAGTTCAAATGAACGGGAATGGGTTTTTCGCAGTCACTCAATGAATTACGAGTTATCAGTTTCTCCATGTTGAGTTCCATATCGATATTTCTTTAGGCTTTTTCCATTTTAAATTAGAGTTAGTATTTCAAGTGAACAGGTCGAATCTAGCGTCTCCTCAGCTACTAATCTATGCATGTATATGATATAACGATATTAGTAAGACCTGTTTATTTCACTCACGAACTATAGTTCATTGTTTGATTTGGTTAACACTTCAAGTAGGAAGAACTGAACTTGTTCCATCAATTGAACTAACGTTCTCAACCCTGTTCACTACGCTTCAATTCACTTTCAATGAGCTGCCTTTGCTCATTTCCCCCTCTTTTCCACAACATGCCTCCTACCTCCTATTCTCTCGATAACATGGGGCACACGCACATGTTGCAAGCAATCAGTGTGCTCATTTGGACAGCTCTTGCTCCTTGCTCCTAACGCCCGAGTCCTTTGTATTTAGTCCTTTGACTTGTCCGTCTCCATCTCTGTCTCTGTCTAGTCAATTCAATTCGTTCAACTGCATTTTGAGTGTATTCATATTCAATTTGATCGCTGCCTTTGCTGCTACCAATAAATAAATGAATAAAATGAAATGCGAATACCATTTCCACTACACAGCAAGAAAATATCGTAATATCATTGGAAACGTAGAAAAATCCTGAATATTTTTAATAAAACTAAGCTCCTTATTAAGAATGGGCATATATATTACCAAATTAATATTTTTAAAGCCCAAGCGATAAATAAAACATTTTTAGACTAATTAAATTAAATTTTTAAGAATTTATCTTTTTTTGTGTATGCCTTTTATGTCTTCGACTGCTCACCAACTTCCCCTCGCGCATTTTGGCTGTATGCTGACAATTACGTGCTCGAGTGCTCTCTTGTTTACTCCCTTTACCCCAAAATTGGGGTCTGAGTCTGAGTCCTCAGTGAGTCTCAGTCTGAGTTTGAGTGTGAGTGTGAATGTGAGTAATTTAAATGGAATTTGCCTTGCATGTTGCACTCGGTGTATATGTCACAGGCCTCGTTCGTGCCCCAATGTGTGGCACGTGTTGTGCGGGTGTAGAAGTGGTGGTGGTGGGTGGGGTCATATAAGAGGGGTCATCATTTCAAGTGACAGGTTATGAAATGCTTGTTATCTAAAAGCCGTTAGCCAAAGGTCGGGTCATGTCTGTGTTTCTGTGCCAGTTGTTACATCACCTAAACACTAGAACTATAAATTTAGCCATTTAGTCAGTTTAGGGGCGACACTTTCTGCAGTGGAAATACATTAACCGCAAATTATTGTAGAATTTCAAAATGGTATGCCATTAAAAATACATTTGGTTACTCTTTTAGTATTTGTGTAATGCACACACGTAACTGGACTTAAGAAGTAGTAGAAGTAGTAGTAGTAGTAGAGTAAATAGTAGTGAAAGTAGTAGTAGAATAAGTAGTATTAGAAGAAATAGTAGTAGAAGTTGAAGTAAATTTTGTAGCAGTAGAGGGAGTACTAGTAGTAGAATTCGAAATATAAGTAGTAGTAGAAGAAGTACTAGTAGTAGTAGTCGAAAAAGAAGTGGCATGAATAGTAGTACCTCTGTCATACCGAGGAAATATAATTTTTTTTGCAAAGGTAAAAGTAATAGAATTAAACAATTTATAGCAATGGGAAGCCTGTAAATGAAAAATAATAAAGCCAACGGCAAATAGAAAAGAAATTAAAAACGAAAGCTATTTTTAGCTACACATCATAACACTCAGCCATTACTGGGGCAGTGAAAATTATTGCCAAATTACTTTGGCTGTAAAAAGGCTGGGAAACATGTAGCTTCCGTTGCTCTACCTTCTTTTTTACAGCCAAAGCAATTTGGCCATAATGTGCTCTGCTCATCGTTTTAACTGGTCCTGAACGCGTTCAGCATTCTGCAGTCTGTTGTTTAATTCATGCAACACATGCCACATCTGCCAGCAGTTTTATTGGACAGTTACTGTTGCCGCATTTCTGGCGAATGCTGTTGCCAACATTCCGCATTGACAGCATTTAACAATTAGCGGCATTTGGCCAACTCGTCACGTCGTAAAGTTCTTTGCCTCCAAAAGTGTACAATGAATTGTGGGAGGGACTTTACGAGCGTCTGCAGAATGCCCATAAACAATAATTTTTATAACAATCACTTAGGAATATCTTTGTACATTTTTGCAACTCAAATTTGGCTTTGTTTTCCGCACTTTTCCTTGGGCTTGTGCTGCTGCCTTTTCTGTAGGCCTTCAGCACAATTTTCTTCCCTTTCCCGAGCGCAGCCTTTTGAGTGCTTATAAATTATGTGACAGTCGGCTTTTGCCATTTCCCTTGGAATTCATTGTGTCAGCTTCACTAGCAACTGTTCATTGTATACCCTGTGAAGGACTAAAGTATCAGAAAGGGTAGTTGTGGCTTAAAACTAATAAGAGTTGGCTTGTAGGTTTGTTGACTAAAGAAAAAGTCAAAAATGCTTTCAATATAATAATATCTACTCGATTGTTTTTGTATACCCTATAGAAAATTTAATTGGGTAATTAAATGGAAGATTTTACAAGCTCTAATTCCTGTTCAATTTGTTTCCTTTAGCTCAACCCATAGTTCTTAAAGTCAAATCTATATACCCTTTGTTTACAAATGAAGCTAGGGTATACATAATCATGTCTTAGTTGTTGGAAATTGTTTCAGGCTTTAATTTATCCTTCAGTAGAGGCGTTTGACTTTCCCTCTGCTGTCAGCTTCACTTGCGCTCACTCATGCATACCCTGTAATACTCAAGTACATAAAGTATATGCCCTTAATAGAAAAAAAAGCCACTTAATGTATAATGTAAACAAAAGTAAATTTCAAATCTGACTCAAATATAATCAGCGTTATAAATATGCCAAGTTCTTGGCAATTTTCTTGGCACATAAAGTATCTAAGAGTTGAGTAGCCTCGCTTAAAAGTAAAAGCTGTAAAATGCCACGAAACATTTTCGTGACAATTTTAGCAACTTTATTTTTGTATAATAAATTGTTGCCTAAAAAAGTCTAAAAAAAACAGTGAGACAACTTTCTTCGTGGGTTAGTTTTGCCTGCTCTTTTCATTCTGGTTTTTTTTCTTGAATTTTTGTCATATTTATGTGTTGTCTGGACAAATACTTAGGGCGTTTTCATAGAGTGTCAGAGTGTGGGAGGCACAGAGAAAAAATGAGAGAACTTGCGATAAAAGTGTCGGTTGCAGGCCAAGTTTTTTTTTGGAATTCTTTGCTCAACTTGTTGTAAGAGTGCATAATTTATGGTGGGAGTTGTGTTTCTTATCACAAATTAAAACTTG
This sequence comes from Drosophila parthenogenetica, assembly GCA_035047505.1. Taxonomy (NCBI): domain Eukaryota; kingdom Metazoa; phylum Arthropoda; class Insecta; order Diptera; family Drosophilidae; genus Drosophila; species Drosophila parthenogenetica. Next base: position 1,064,230 of record JAWNPM010000070.1, read on the forward strand.
AGCAAGAAGTTACCAACAAAATTGGCACACACAAAATAAAAGACATCAGAACAAGATGTTCTACAAATAAAAACTGTTTAAGCATAGGGAAATATTGAACTTCTAGCGCAACTTGAAAGTAAACAAATATTTTTGCCTTATTATTGAGCTGTTGCCGTTTATTGTAAATTTTTGGAATATTTTTGGCGGGCAATTCATAAATAATTTGGCTCAAATTCCGAAAGTAATTTCAATATAATTGGTATTACGTGCTGCTTGCTGCTGGCTGCCTGACAAATCTGCGTCTAAGTACGTTCATAAAAAAACGCTAAACTAGGCAGCCAAAAGAGGAAAGGAAAAAAATAATAGGCATGAGGCCAGAGGGAATTGCTGTGGCAACAAACCCACAAATAAAATATGAAACAATCGCAGCCGCATGATAGGTTTTTCTGCCCCACTCTGCTGCCGGAAAAACAGAGGCCACGCCCCTGCGGCCCCTTCTGCCCCATCCCTTATCATACATCAGCTCAAATTACGCGTGCACACGGCCAAAAACAAACGACACACAAAAAAACAAAACAACAAAATATCATAAGAGTCAAGAAAATATTTGTGCGTGCCAAAAAAAAAAAAATATGAATAGGGAGAAGGAAAATGAGAAGAAAAACACTGAGTGGGAAAAGTTTGCAGCAAAAAAAAAACAAACGAAATTCAATAAGTGGGAAACACGAGTAGCGTACAAAAGTAAAATCTATATAGAAATCCATTCAAACCAATTCTGACATCGACTTTGACTTGATTTTTATTTCTATCTTTATTACGTATACGCAATGTTATGCAAATTGCTTGTTTACTTCAACTCATTCAGCACGTTTGTTCCTCATTCTTTTTGTTTTCTTTTCGTTTCTTCACTTATTGTATTTCATCGCAGTGTAATTTATAATTTATGATTGAAATTAGTTTCGTAGTTATTTGGATTTCGCCAAACAATTTCCCATTTCATCATTTTTCATTCGCTTCGTTTTGGACTGAGAAAGTTTGAGCAAAGTGTTTGCCAAGTTCAGGCCGCGGCTGTTTACCCAAAAACAGAAAACTTTCAACTGATTTTTGATTAAAACTTGATGCTGCCGCTGCCGCTGCTGATGTTTCATAAGTAAGTGCACATAGCAAAAAAGCGAATTCGTGACAGAGCGTTAAAGTTACGGCTGTAAAACTTTAATTTAAACGTGAGAGTGAATGAGAGACAGCTATAGATATAGATATAGTAACCAGGCGAGTCGGGTTGATAGGTTTTCTGGTCTTTGGCTGGATTTGGATTTTAATTAGGTTCATCAAAAGCACAGTTGATTGATGGCGTCCAACGTATCCGGCACTTCCAGCTAAATTGCAATACAAATTTCAATTAACAGAAGGTCAACTGGTCACACGTGTAGTTACATTGCTCGGCAAAAGCAAACAATCGAAACTCGAACATGGTTTATGGGAACAACTTTTATTACCCGAGTGCCGGATTTTTCACCTGCTGTTTCTTTTTCTTTCTGTTCCCTCTTCCTACTCTTGTACTTGAGTTACTTTCATAATCCGCTCAAAGTAACAGAACCAGTGCAAAGTGCAGGCACTCATCTTTTCAATTTCTTTTCATTTTCTTAGTATTTCCCGCTTTTCCCTAGTTTTCAACTTTATTGTGTTGTCACGTGCCAAGAGCGTGTATCCCTTTTATTTTCCCAGTAACATTTTGCATTGTTTCATTCAATAAATGTGCCATTTGCAGTTTCTTTTTTTTTTGGCATTCTTTTCATTCCTTTAGATAGCAATCACTTTGGATATGCACAAAGGTTTCCAGCTGGCAAGTAAAAAGCAAAAAGCAAAAATATCAGAAGAACCGATTTCTATCTAAATAACATTGGTTTATTTGCAGTTTCCCCCTAAGGCACACACTTTTTCGCTATCCACTTTACCACTTAATATTAATAGCATCGTTTGGTGTCATAAATAGCAGCATTTGTCAATAAAACGCGTTTACATTTATAACACTTCATTAAATCCACAGATTGGGGAAAGGGAATTTAAATAGGAAAAAAAAAAATAAAACAATTCAAGCGAATTGCTCAGTCGAACAAACAAATTCAATTGACAATAACAGATTAAGATTCAAATCAATTTCTGTTAATTAAAATTGAAATCATTACATATAAAATTTAATTCGTATTTAGTAAAGAGTAAAAAGGAAAAATAATGTGATCAAAGTAATAGCAAGTTATGTTGATAAAATGTAGTTGAAAAAAGTAACAATTCATTTAAATTACTAGCAAATATAAAGGGAATAAACTGAAATTACTTTTAATAAAATCAATTTAAGTATTAAATATAAACACTTTACAATTGGCCTATCAACTGCACTTAAATTTTTGCTGTGAAAGCTGCTATTTAACTTAAATACAGCAAATTTAGAGGAGTTTATTTAATTTTAAATATTAAACACTTTAAATTTTGCTATTAAATACAGTGAAACTTTTTTCGAAAGCTTTAATAGTTGACTGGTAAATGAATAGCTTAAATACACATATGTCAAATCGGGAACTGATAAAATAGCTATTAAACGCTGTCAATTTCTGTCAAGCTTTGATCAGATAATATGCAAATATTTAACGAGTTTGTAGTGGAAGAAAATAGGGAAACTATGGAAAAGCTCTCAACATAAAGATAAATAAAAAATATTCAAAGTAAAGATTTATTTTAAAGACTATAAAAATATTTAAGATTTAAAGCACATAAATACTGCAGGTTTTTTTTTTTTTTTTCTTACAATAAACTAGTCTATAGCCAATTTAAAAGCAACACTTGTTTTATCTGCTGCATTATTTATTGTTTTGATTGCTTGAATCTGTTTCTCATTTTTCTTTTTGCTGGAATTGCGTTATAAATCGCTGAAACACTAAACAGAAAATATATGAGCGTTGTAATTCATATGTGACACTTACTGCAATTGGGAATTGTGCGCTTATACTGAGCACAAATTGTAATTTATTAATGTGCAGCAAAACAGAAAACACTTTTTAAATTTAACTTCGTTTTTGTATTTCAATATTTTTAATTTCATTTAAACTTTAATTTATTTTTAAATAATATTTTTGGTTAATGGTAAAACACTTAAACTGATCGCGCAATTGAGTCGAATCGCAGCGCACGAATTGCAAAATACAACTGACTTAACAATGCGAAAAGTGCACAGAACATAGTGCCGTACAACCGGATCCGGACACTGACGACTAAACAACGAATGGCGAATGGCAAATGGCGACTGTCGAGCGTCGAGTGTCGACTGTCGAATGGCGACCACGACGACAATGTGCGATGCGATGTGATGCCCCGAGAGGCAGCAGCTTTTGGCGGCTACTGTCGCTGCCAGTAACGTGGCACACATATCTAGCTGCCACACACCCACACAAACACAATCAAACACACACAGACGCTTGACAACGTTGTTAGCTTCCACAAGCAAAAGCACAAAGTCAAACAAATCCACGCAAAGTCAAACAGCTTCTGTAAATTCTTGCTCTTAAATAATTTAGCGCTCTCTTAAGATTTCTCTTAGCTGCGCAGGCGCTTGGCTTGAACAGCTGATTGAACAGCTGTTAGCTGTTAACTGTTGCTCTTTTTTAACTGTTTTTATAGCGTGTTTATGTTTTCTTGACTCTAAGTTTGCCTTCTTGAATCTTGTGCGTTTTAGCTTCTGTTTCCTTTGGCTGCTTTTCCTCATTTTCTTTTGAGGGTTGAGGTTAAGGTCAGTCAGTACCAAAACTGACAACAGATGGCGCTTCAAGCCACTGTGTTTACCACAACACAGTTCTGTTGTGAATGAAAATCTGTTTTGTGGTAATGGTAATGGGCTAAGTTAATTTATGCGGCCAACATGTCGTATGCGCAATCTGCTTTGAGATTTAACTAATCCGACTACAAAATATATAAGTATGTATGTATTCCCTGCATAACATTGCCAACTTGTGTCTAATCTTGCTTACCATTTAAATTATGGCTTTAACGCTTGACATAATTTTTATAAGACACTTTCTTGTGCTTATGTTTTGAACAGCGAAATTTAGCTATTATTTATGTAGATTGTCAGAGCTGTGTGTTTTTACGGCTAATAATTTTAAGCAGTGATACTTGTGGGCGCAACGTGGTTTTGTTTTGTACATTTAAAGTTATGAATAACTTCACACTAGTAAGTTAGAATAAGATTGCAAGGTGTAAATTGAAGCGTAGGATTTGTTAAAGATTTAAATCATGAACATTATTTATTTACAACTATGGCAAATTAAATATTTCTTTTATTTTTATTTATATTTCGTAAATAAGTAAAATTTACTGGCTTAATCGAAGCATTTGTTCAGTCTTTTTTAAAAATATTTTAGTAAAAAAAAATATGCATATCTTTATTTATTTTTTCGTCGTACCGATTACTGAGTATTAACTTAAGTTCACTGCACATACATAAAACTGTCAACCTCAATTTGAACCCTGACTCGGAGGAAAAAGCAGATAAAAAATTTTGAGCAACAATCGAAACATGTGTTGAGTTTTCCCATCTTTATTCGTCATAAGCAATTACTGATTTTGGCAATCAAACAGCATTCGTCTGGAATAGTTGAACTACTCAAAAATTGTACGCTTTGTGTCCCCGTAGACAGACAGACAGGGGGAGACTGGAGAGACTTGGAAACAGCGGAGACGGACAGTTATCTGGACTGTCTGTGGGTAAAATTTATGGCGCGACTTTATGCAAATGAAGCGTGAAACTGTCAGGGAAACACGAGGGGACAAAGCTGTCTCCGTGCTTCTTGTTGTTTGGTCTTTACACAGATCAGTTTGGGTTTGAGTTAAGTTTGGTTTGAGTTTAGTTGTCTGGCTGTCATGTTGCTCCGACAGATGCGTCTATCAAATAACAAAGAACTTTTGCCTGTTAATCCGCTAATCCTTTAGGACAACGCAATGTCTGACCAATTTCCCAGTTTCCTTCGCTCTCGACGGGCGTAAATTGAAATTGAATAAAATTTGCCAGAGCTTAAAGTATCTAGTGACCGAATGGCAGTTGTAGAATGTAGTGTGGCTGTCTAAACAGTGGGATTAATCAGTCTAAATGCTTGCTGGCAACGAATTACAATTTAAGCCAAAAGGGGGGCGTGACAGGGGGAAAAATGTTGGCAAACTTACTGCGAGGTCGTGGCCATAAATGTGGTTTAATCGCAGTCACAATTTGGAATGCAACGAGCACTTTTCGCCATTGCCAAAAATATTGCCACCAAAAATGTTGCCGACTTTGCTCGTTAATGTTTCCGGCTAAGTTCTCCTTTCCCCGTCAAAACCCCTTTCTCTTCTGGCCACAAAATCAGCCATAATGCAATGCTCTGAGTGCATATTTTCTTTTGCTGCTCATGATACAGGATGCCAGGCGTCATAAAAGCCGAAAGGCAACTGCCAAAGTTTTTCAACCAACGGATGGCAGTGGAAATCAGGAAAGGCGGAAAATGGGGAATGTGGGAGAGCGGAACTTTCATAATTATTGCAGCAAATGCAAATGAGTCGAGTTTTGATACTTAAACAAATATGGTATATATATTTATGCCTGCTCAAGCTAGATTCGGGTCGCACAGTAGGTAATTATGCCAATCTATAGACACAAATTATATAAATGGCAATTAAAGCTGTAGATTTTAGAGTTGAAAGCAAAGTCATTAAAAACATAATTGGAATTTAGATTAACAAAAGCAGTGCAACAACAAAAGCACTACAACAAAGAATACAACAGAAAATATAAGTTAAAAAGAAAATAATTCCCAGAAAAGGAATCAAATAGGCAAATATTTTCAAGACAATAAAGCTGCATTTTAAAAAATTCGAAACTAATCGAAAGCAACAAAAATTGATTTCCATATAAATCCATTTAAAACAAATTATTTGAACTGAGCAAAAAACTGGAAACATTTTAATAGATTTGCAGCTTTTCGTTTATCGCATTTTAGTCAAATCAGAACCAAAACAACAATGCACAAAACTGAAAAAAGTTTTCTATAAAATGGAGCAATTTACGGTTGAATATTTTTAGAATATTTTCAGCGATAACAATAAATAATAAAAGCTGATAAAAATGTGCCACGCAAAAATATCATGGCATATGAGAAAGACAAAAGGAATGCAAAATGCAAAAGCCACAACAAAATGAAATGAAAACATAAGGAGACAGCGTACCAGCGTACAAAACAAATAAATAATATGAGAAGAGACTATGGAAGACAAAACTCGAATTCATATTCGTATTCGATATGGAACAAAACATATATATATAACTATATATATATCTATATATGTTTTTTTGGGGAAAGAATCGTTTGATTGTAAATAAAACCAAACATCACATGCGATTTTCTTGCTGGCAGCTCAGCAATTTTTATATTTATTGAGCTGCAGCGCGTTAGTTCTCCGGGCACGTGTGGGCGTGTGTTATGGGAATAGTAGGGGGAAGGGACTGGGGGCTTGGGGGATATGCGGATATGGACATGTGCTGACAGTCGAGCATACATATGGCATATCGCGGTTTACATTCAGGCCTGACAGTTAGCTGACCCAATTTTCCGCCAACTCTCACTCGGTCAATTGTCATGGCAAAACGTAAATTAAACTAGTAAAATTGTTTGGTGGCAGGAGTGCACGGCTAGCAAAAACCCGGCATTGTTTGGAAAGAAAATATAACCAGTTGTTACTGGTATTTCTTTAAATTAAGAGCAGTGTTGTGGAATTTGATAAACTGGACCATTTGGGAGCCCTTTCTTATAACAATGTTTTCTATAACAATCTTTAAATAATTCATAAATAGTTCCGAACCTTTATAGAGTAGTCAGTTAAAGGAACTTAATGCGACACGCCCCCCCCTGCAAATTGCAATAAAGGGGTCCATCAAAGTCGGTGACTCCACCCTCTATTGCCAAGTCCCGAGTCTATGCCGCTTTATAGTGAAGCCACCGCAGTACATTTTTGTAATGCCATTTACACAAGCTGTCATTAGCCATAAACGAGTGGAGAGTGGCGAGGAGCAAGGGGAAGGTGACCGAAAGAGTAGAGAAGGAGTGGTGTAAACAAGAAGAGGGAAGGGGAAAGGGAACGGAAGAAGCCGAAGCACAGGAGAGAGGGAGTGTGTTGATTGTAAACAAATAGAACGTCAGCTGAATGTTAAACATTTATCGTTTTTCTTTATTTTTTGTGCTGTTCTCCGTCTCCTTTGCTGCCTTTGCATTTGAATTTGAGCTGCCAAAAAGCGAGAAAAAAGGAAAAACTGTGTCAGCAAAATTGTTCAATATTTTCTTCGCGTGGGCAGCGACAGTTTTCCAGTTTGCCACTTTTTTTCAGTTTGCCTCACCAGGAAGCAGTCGTGGCGTTGAAATGTGTTTATTTAAATATGTAAACTCAGGAGCGGACTGCGGTTTGGGCACCCCAAGTCAAAGGGGCAGTCAGCGAATCACTAAAGCAAAGAAAATTAAGAGTTTCATATTTAAAACGAATATTTCCAATACTCTGAAGTACTCGCTCCAGCAGAACGTTCCTGCCAGCCTTTAGTCATTTCTACTTCCTGTTTTTCTGTTCTTTTTCAATTTTTCCCTCGTCGATTGTATAACGAAACTCACGGAATGTAAACATAAAGTGAATGGAAATGAAATTTTTGGTTGTTTTACTTTCCAAAAATTGTCACGACTATGGAATACCCCTAGTTCCATAATCCAGAGAAATGAGATTTTCAATAGCATCTTATTCAGGGGGTATGCAGCATAATATACCCTCGGCACAATGTGGTTAGCGGGCATTATAATTCGTGGCAATTTCAATTTGCATTTTATTAGAACGTCAGCTTTGTGACCAAGGACAATTTCGGACGTTTTTTATTTAGCCTTGTACATTAATCAAATGAAAAGAACAAAAATTGCGAGGCGTCGAGCATATAAAATATGTGTATAAAAGAAAATAAAAGAATATAACTTGCCATGGGACATAAAGCAGCATCGCCCTACCCGGAAGTCACAGCACTTCCCTCCCCCTTTTCCCTCTCCACGCTAAACAAATGCCAGCTGCAAAGCTGCTAAAACTTATTCACATTTAGCGGGGAAAAAACTCAAGTGTCGCGAGTTCAAGAAACTTTCAAGACTGAGCAGTTTTCTATGACTGCAGGCGGATGTTGTTGTCGATTGACTTCAAGTCGCTTCGAATTATCTAGAAACTCTTAACATATAGTCGGTTAATTTCCTCAGAGGTCAGCAGTTCCTCGACTTGTCGCGACATGTCAATGACTCTAAATTACGACTGACGAAATCAATCTCAAAGCAGAACTCGATTCGATTCGATTTCTGTCGCAGACGTGACGCATTTTCTGACATTCAACTGATTTCAACTTGTATAACATGAAAATCTTACAAAATTTAATGTAATGAAGGTGTTTTTTAAAGACTGAAACTTAAAAGGAAAGAACTAAAGACGAAGATAAAAAAGAAACAGATATTTTTATAAATTTAGGCCTAAGAATAAGTTTCAATGACAGTCACTTATGAAAAATGGCAGAATTGTAGCATACACTGCTAAACAATCTGTCTTTATGTATCACCTTTGAACGGTTGACATTTTACACGTAGGAAATGCGGCACCACTGAGGTGAACCACTGACCCACATCCCGTTTTGCGGAAGCCGAAATGGACAGCACCAACCCTGCTCACCTGCACGTCTCTAGCGATTTGCTTAAAGTTGACATTTCTACTGTTTTCTTAAAGAAAACCTTGTAAAGAACGCCTTGGGTTTCCATAGGGAAACACAGCTGATAAATTTTCCCAGGAACTCGAGAAATTTTCACTGTGGGCTCTCTCCAAGCGCAAATTAATTACAAGCAACAGCTGAGACTTTGAAGACAGACCTTAAAGTACTCCCAGACAGTCCTATAATTTAGCCACACCCCCAATTGTGGGCAACCCCAACACTGCGTATGAGTTATTCATATGTTAAATCAAATGGCAGAAAAGCTATCGCATCAAAAACGCAGTCTTCTGCATGTGCAAATTTAATTATGCGAATAGTTTAATTGCAAAAGTTTTCCAGTTAACTTCTGGCCTAAATTAAATTCACTTCAAGTTGGCTAGAAAGGGAAAGCTGCAAAACAGCTGCTGACTCAGGAAGCTACAACTTTATTTGTATTTACGACTCGACACGATGATTTATTTTCTGACATTCAAGCTAAGAGACAGTAAATTCTCGGGTACATGCATTTTAAAGCAGCTAGCAGAACACATAGCGCATACGCACCGTAAGCCAACGCACAATTGCGATTCATATCACATATAAATTGTGTTCGTAATGCGTTTTAAATATAAATTCCACCTACAACTGATTATTATTACTAAATGTCAGACATTCATTTTGATATAAATGAAAGGCATAAATCAAATTAAGCTTAAAAATAGATAAAGTGTGTGAAATTACTAGCGGTAAACAACTTTAAGAACGGACTTTAAGTTAACTTAAACTCGCGTTACTAATTTAAAGAGATTTTCACTGCGAATCCAGGCAGGAAAATTCATTGTGACCCTTTGGGAAGCGGTCGCTCACGAGGAAAAGCTCAACGTATACGTAAAACCTTAATAGACTCCCAGTTGGGCAGCTCAAAACAAAAAGCACACACACACACAAATACACACACTCACATATATTCACTAATTTATGTGGGCACATTTGAGAGGCGTGGTCGACCCACTGTGTAGAAAGTTTACAGTTTGTGTTAGTTGAATTATGGGCCGAGTTTCAGTTTTTTTCGCCAGTGTTTTTCTTTCGCGGCACGTGGCAATGCTACAAATTTCACCGCTCAAAATTAATCTATATTTTTGCAGTGTGTAGACAACAGTGGCTGCTGTATATAAATGTACCCAAGACTGCTAGAAAATTTAATAAGCTGACTTAAGCTGAAATTTTCTGTTCTAATCACCTTTATGGTTCTAATCACCTTATTGGTTCTGTTTTCTCGAAATTTGACAACAATTAAGGATTATTATAAAGCTTTTGAATAGAAACTAAGACTTTCCATACAAGAGTCGTGTATTTTGTCGATAAAGTCGGTTCGTTGCGTCTTTTGTTTTACTTTTCATTGTTTGCTTTGCATATTGAGGCGTCAGTTGGCTTTTGTTTGTTTTATCCTTATGTTTGACAGTCCTGTCAGCAGCTCATGCTCTGTCTCTCTATCGTTGATTTCCGCTGATTCGTCACCTGCTGTGCGCCGTGTGTGAGTTGTGTTTGAGCTGTGCCAGGAAGCAGGAGATCTTTGTTGTTTGCCTGTGTTCTCTGCGGTTTCTGCAAAGGATAATTGAAATTTGTTAAGCTTAAACCGCAGGCAGGACGGCTGCTGTTGATGCCACGACACACCTTCGTGTTAATTAAATACAATCAGTTAAAAATTATGCAATTGGCACATTTTTTAGAGCATATATTGCTCATACTCCGCATGGTGCACATTGAAATTTACTTGCTGCAGCAGAAAGTGCTAAGTTTCATAATAAATGCACAAAGGCTGAAAGCTTACCAAAAACTAGACTCATTTCACTAGGAATTAAAAATCTCTCATACGCCATGTGTAGCAAAATATAGACAGCCATAAAAGACTAACAGTTTAGTTCACAATTTAAGTGCGCAAAGGTCTGTTCGTCTGTTTAATTATGCATTTTATTCTAGTGGTTTTATATATCCAGCAGACACATTACTCATACGCTATGTGGTACACATAAAACAATAAAATTCAGTCGTAATTTTAAGCATTCTTCATTGACAACTTTATTTATTTTCCCCTTCTACATTTTACTCAATTTTATTCAGAATATTCAATTTTCCATCTTTTCTTTGCAAAGCGTAAATAATGAGCAGCCAAGCGGAAACGGAAATAAGCCAAAGAACAACAAACGAAGAGTGAAACCAATGCGAAAACTACAAAAAGGTAAGTTTGTAAAATTCTTAGAATCGACATTTAATTGTAAATTGAACAATTGAAAGGGAAGTAGGGAAAACTTTTAAAGAAGAATATAATTTAAGCTAAAAACTCAAGTGAATGGACTGTCAAGCTAACATATTCTTCCCTAAAGTGCACTTTAAAGTTGACAGCATTGGGATGATGTTATTGCCAACGCTTCTGGCAAATATAACCCAAAGACCAGTCCAATGAGCCGCACTCTGCTAATGGCGATATAAATCATAAGCCTATTGACTTGCCCTGACAGGCCCACGGGGAGAGACTACGAATGACTTCACACTGATCCCTCCCCCATTTTTATGGACTGTGAAAAACATTCAGTAGGCAGAGGTCGTTCTTTTCTTTCTTCTTCTCTTTTTTTTCGGCACTATTTTAAATTTTGTATAGAATTTAATGCGTAAACGAAGCACGTCGTTGAGTTATAAAGCATTAATGTGCGTGTTTGGTCAGAAAAAGTGATGAAGCAAAAGTGGATGAAGATTTGCCCAACTCCATAATGGAACAAGCCTTTAATAAATCAATGGGTTTCGTTCCTTTTCCCTTTCCCATTTTAACTTTATTATTTAAGGCACATTTTGAATAACATTAATACTTATATATAAAAGGTTGATTTAGCTGCTTTCAAGCTAAAATCCTTCGTTGACCTACGACTTCCGGGAAAGAATGCCTCCGGCAATCCAACAGAAATTGCGTTGTAAAATTTTTACCCTTAACTGTCAAAGCCCACAGTGCGTATGATTTATGTTTCCTTTTAGTAAGCGCGTGAGAAAAACACTTGTTAATTAAGCGACACCTGAGAATAAATGGGAAAAGAATTTTCAATTATATTAATTAAATTAAAAAAGTTTGTAAATTTTATGTAATTTTATCAAAGTATCGTATGTGATTTAAGGAGCTTTAAGTTTGTCAGCTGTTCACTTACCAACTGATTTCCTAAATTAGACTTATAATTGAGCTGTTATGAGCTCATAACTCTCTTCTTCATACTAAGCACTCCATAACGAAGTGAAGTGATGCAAAGAAGTAGGGAATAAACAAGGTAGAATCCTTGTTGTTTCCTGTATCCCACACAGTAGGCGGCAAATGTGTAATGAAGTCACGTAAACATTTTAATTTGTCATTAAAGTACATGCCAAATGAATTTTGGCTTTATTCTTATTGGCCTAAAGGGTCTGGGACTGGGCTCGGGTTCTTTTGTATAACAAACATAATTTGCCAGCTACAAGTCAGGAAAGAAATGAATACATTTTGTCATGTCGTTAACTTATTAATGTATACAACTGACTTTTTCCTTTACTTTTTCTGCTTTTCTGTTTTTGTGCGTGTGTGTGTAATTGAGCTCGCAGAATGTTACCAGCCAACTGGACGTATGCGTTATATTAACATGTACGTGAGTGAGTGAATGAGTATTGAGTTCTGTATCTTTGACATGCCTTCGCCTGACATTCGGCGTGTGATCTGCTTGGCAACAGCATTGATTTGATTAGGCCCATATGCCTGCTAATGACAATTGCCTCCGACATGGCACAAGTCGGGTGAAATATATATATATATAGTCGTTGTTAGTAGCCATTCTTATGCATATTTCATAACAAAGCAGCTTTTGTTTCGCCGGAAAACTCGTCGGAAAATGTTGGCAGCAGTTATTGAGTTTCCAAACTAACTTGGAAAATAAAACTAAAGCTTAAAGTTGCAAAGTTATAGAAATTTTCTTTATTAAAAAACTATTTATTGGACTGTAGAAGACCCTGCACTATAGCTGGAGTGAGCGTAATCAATGTTTTACAGTTTTTATGGAGAAAAGTAATGTTCTGTGTTGGAAACTATGTAAAGTGGAATGTAGTAGTTCGTGTAGATAAGTTAAAACATGGTCAACAAATACTTCTGCGAAGTCTTTTTTTACCTAAGCATATATTATACTCCGGCAAACCTATCAGACTCCTTTACTATTCCTAGTGTAAGGTCCGTTGAAAAAACTGTAGTCAACTTTTTAGCGCAGTGCAAACTTTTAATTAAGTACTTTAAGCGCCGCTGAAGCTTTTATTGCCCTGCTAATTAGTTTTAAAAACATTTTAGACTATTCGATAATAATAATTACTCATACGCCGCAAGCTACGTGAGCGGATTTGCTTTATGAGTGTGTGTGGTATTCAGTTTGTTTTACAAATCACTTCTGACTGTGGGGACTGAGTTTGAGTGCTGATGTGACAAATGTGCTGTCATGTCATGTATAAAAAGAGGTGCACAAAGGGGTTAGAAACCTTTACAGAGTATTGCCGATTTGACAGTTGTTAGCTCCACGGCACGTGCTTGTCACGCATTCAAAAACAATTTATGCGTTGTCATGCTAACCAGGGAAAGAAGGGGAAATGTGTAGGGAAAAGAGGAAAATTCCCATTAACTGGTTAAGGAAAATGGTCATTTTTGCTGCTCTACACTTTGGCTTTAATGTGCAATCAATGTGCCATCAAATATTCAGGACTCATAAAACAGCAAAACTAATTATACCGAAAGCCACAGAGCCAGGCTAACAAAGGATAAAGTTTGTCGCAATAAAACGCTGAAAGCCAAATTACTTCGTCTGTCTGTCAGTCTGTCTGTGGCCACAAAGCCCAAAAACCGCTAGTTATTGTTTATTGAGAGTGTTAGAGATACGGAAATGTAAACTTTTTCGATCCATTAAGTGATTTAAAAGTTTGTGGGCGTGGCAAACCCTCTCACTTACACACATAAAACATGTAGACAGTATCTTAATTCGATCATTGTTAATTAAATGTGACTTGCAGTGCTAATCTAACATCTAAATGGAGTTTATTGTTCACTCTTCCCCTATCTCTCAAACTATTTGGGTGAAACTTTTGTGCCATAATGCTGGCAGCATTATAATCTCTCACAAATTGACATTTCTGGCTAAAATGGAACATTTTCATTATGGGCAAATTGGAAAAATCGAAAATGGAGAAGCGAAAATAGCAGCAAAACTTTTATTTGATGCTCAAGTGCCCAAGGCAATGTAAGAGAGGGTGTATCTGTGTATATTTGGGTGTGTATGACGAGGGTATTAGCATGTTGTGCGCAGTCAGGCGCGTGTGCAAAGGCAGACACACACAAGCACAAAACAAACAAGTTGCTGCATTTAGTTTACACACACAGTGTTAGGGTGTCTGCGTGTGTGCGCTTTGGTTGACTGCATGTTGATTTAAAGACAGCCAAGCCAAAGCCTTGCTTTGAATATATTTTTAAAAAAGAAATCCAACTGCATTTTCTGGCCAAGTTCTGAGACAATAAAGTTTAACAAACTCAACTGAAAATCGCTGTGTCTCTTGGCCAGGTTCAAAGACTGTCGGCACAGACATAAATCCGAAACTCATCTAGTGCTCTGCTCGATTGAACCAGACCCAGAAATTGTCTCCAAAGCTGGCAATTTGTCAGAGCCAAAGCCAGTGAAAGTCCGTAGTCAGTCTGTCTCTGCAAATGCGTGGGCATTTTTACATTCAAATTGGCAGTTGGGCTCATTAAAGCCATGGCCGAAAGTTGCTCTCGCAATTTGCATTTAAAAATCATTTAAAGAGAGCTGAATCAGCTGCGATCTAAAGAAACAGGATAGAGGAGACCCTGTGTATAACAGGTGTGTTCAAAGGTACCTGAAAACTGTCTGGTAAACTGCTGGCGCAAAAAATAAAATGACTCTGCTGTTAGAAAGTGAAATGTATTTAATTTTCCACAAAACAAACGACCCTTTTTTAATTTTTGAATACAGGGTCTAAATTGCATATATTTAGCTAGTTACTGGACAAAACTTGAAGCTTACTAGCCACAATGCTTCAATTTAGCCTTTTATCGTTGAATAATTTTTTCATTCCATTTAACTTGCCATTACAGGGTCTAAATTAAGTGTACAAAACTTAAAGTTCCGGAAATCGTCTATAATTTTTGACACAACCAAGGAACTCTTTGTTACTCACAGCTACAGGGACATAAATCTCACATTTTCAGTTGAGCCGCTGCTGCCACGTTGATGATATGTGGCTTTTGGTCAGCTTAAAGCCAGGTTATCAAAAATAACAAAAGCTCCATGCATACCAAAATATACTTAACAAATAAAATGAAAAACAGAAGCAAAAAAAAAAGCTAACAGGGTCTAAAAAAAGGGTATCCAAAGCGACTTAGCTGCATTATTGAATGTTGTTTTGTTGTTATTTCTTTTCCACAGAAATCATCAAAGCAGAAAGCATTTGAATGCTCTGTGGAGATTATGTGCTGGAAATTGTCATAAAGCATTTGTAGCCAACAGGCTTAAAGCCTACTTTGGGTCAACATCAACAACAACAACAATGAGAACAAGAAGATTCCATTGTAACTTTGATGCTCAAAAACATAAATCATTTTCATTAGCCTCATGCCCAGTGATAAGCCAAAATATTTGTTGCTTGTGTTTGCACAAAACCAAGAAAATTTGACTAATTACTGTCAAGTAACAGCAGGGAAATGGGGAATGTGTAAAAATGTGGAATGTGGAATGGGGCAAATGGCAAATGGGAAATGCAAAGGGATAACAGCTGGAAATACACACGCTCTGCTAATTATGCAAATGTCCCTCATCTATATTAAGTAAAAACATTCTAGCGTTTGAGTATTATCCTTGATATTTGCTCTAAAATTTGCAGACAACAATTTAGCTTCGACTAAATGCGAGAAACGAGCCAAGTTTAGAGGCCAATGTCCGCTTTTATTTTTGTCTTTAGTCTGAAAACTTGTTATGAATCATATTCATATCTTAGTCTGAAATTTTTATATTTATTGTGCTAATTATGTTGTTAATTAAGATAACGCCGTGAAAAAGTCATTAGCTTTTGGGCCAGGATTTAGCTGCTTGGCCCAAAGCAGCGTTTAAGTGGCTCTAATTAGTGTGACGGATTTTTCACAGGTTTTTCTTCGCCACACGTGACGTATGCGTAATGTGCGCGTCTCACTTAGAGCCCCTCAGAACTCATCATGCCTTAAATAAATAACTTTAATTAGCTTTTAGTTAGACTCAAAATTCATGGGAAAAACTCCACGCTTTTCCAGGAAAAGAAAGCAATTAATGAGAACGCGTTTTCCATTGAATAACAACGCTGGCATCAAAGTGTAATCGCCAACAATGTTTTCATGGCATTTCCTTGTTACGCAAACTAAACAAATGGAAATTACGATTAATAAAAAGTTAAGCAAAATCCAGTCATAAAAAGTGACAACTCTTTAGTTGTTTTTGTGGAAACAAGTTTTCCCAGCTCGTATGTTGGCTGTGTGGGGAAAACAGGAAATCCATTAAGCCAAAAGTTGGTAAAGACAGCAAGTCTTAGACGCTTAGAGGCTATAATGGCGCTCGCTCTTAAACACAAGCTCATCAAAATTTCATTTGCTTTAGAAAGAATAAGAACAAGAACAAACATTAAAAAAAAACCAAAAACGAAGAAGAATATTGAAAATGTGCGTTGGGGAAAATCTGTTGAGCTGGAAAAGCTGTTTAGCCTCGGCTGATCTTAGCCGCGTTAATAAACGTTTTGTTTACAAAAATTTGCTACACACTTTATGGCCAAGAACGTTGACGTTTTACGACCTGCCACTTGAAGGCTCCTTAGCCTTGTGTTAACAATAGCATTAAAGCCCAGCGAAATTTCGCACTTTCCGTTTTCCATGTGGCATATGCAAATTGTGCTGCATACTCTAGGGCGTCTTCCAACTGAGCGTCAACAATATTTGGTTTGTTTGACTTTAAGTCTGTGTGTCTCACACATGCGTTGATTTAAGCCCCAATTCGACGTTTAAACCACAAAACCACAATTTGAGTGACGGCGGGAGAATTTTTTCGGAATATCCGATTACATCAGCTTGCGTAGTGACCAAAAAAAATGCAGCACTGACAGTGAAATGATTGAACTACGATTTAAGCTACTTCCAACTCAGTTTCAATGAATTATGCGGACTCAGGGAAAATCATTTATTAATTTTAACACATTTATTTACAGCATTTTTTTATACGATACCCCTGAGTAAGCCTAGCTAAGACCTTAAACAAATCGTATACATTTGCGCTTGTCCCTCTATTCTACTCGGAACGGGTACACACAATGAAATCAGCTTTTAAATTCACGCTAGCGACCGAGGAATAAAAACTTTGCGCTTCCTGTGCTGCAGGAATTATTTGTGGCACTGACCATAAAGGCCACAATTGTGCACCTTTAGGACATTGGCAGCTTTGCTGCATTGGAATTTGCAGCTGCGTGGAGAATGCCAAAAAAATACTAGCACTTTTTTCGAGACTCTGTACCTACGTAACTTAAGGGTTGTATGAACTTTGTTGGACACAAAATTCTAGGGAGAAAAGGAAATTAATTTTGATATATCGCTGCTTCCAAACATTTCACAATACTTTCAGATAATAGTTACCATGTACAGGGTGCTTTACAACGGTGTCTACTGTACTCTAGATATTTCTGCAGCAGGAAAAGCCCTTTGGCTTTTAAAGTGCTTGCATCACCATTCGCCAAATCTGAAATGTAAAAGCGCAAAACTTTAATTCAATGCAAGTTTGAGCAGCTATAATTGAAGTACGCCCCTGGGGCTTGGATGCGTGGTCAGGACGGTAAGGGAAGGAAGCTTGTCAGGGCCAGGTATTTGCATAAGCTGACCAAGCGGATTGCAAACGGCGGATTAAAATGCAGTAAATCTGTGGATAGTTCTCGCGGGGGCGTGGCCAACAAGGGGCGTATAATACATATTAATATTTGCATGTTTGCGTAGTAAAATTAATTGAATTTCATTTATCGGCCACAATATGAATTATGGCCCAGTTTCAAGGCAGCCATGTTAATGCCGATAAGATTAAAGTTGTGGCCGGGAATGAAAACACGTTAAGCGAATTGTTTAATATTAGTATACGTATTTGTTGGTTACATATAAAAACATTGGGCTAATAATAGAATACACGTTATTTGTCACAATTTGCGGTGCTTCTTGGCCCGAAGCAAATTGGCCAAAATGGAATTTTATGCTTTCATTTCGGAAGCAACCTTCGATGGCCAAAAACAATGAACAAAACTTGCCCCCTACGCATCAGATATGAAAATTGTAATTTTCCACGGCAAAAGCGAGTCTGTGTGTGTTAGTGTGTGTGTGTATGTGTGCTGCACATGAATATTAACGCACACATGAGCAAATTGCGTATGAATAAAAGTTGCCTTTTGTTTTGGGATGAAAGGCATTTTTTCTGCTGCTTCTGTATTCGAAATGGCCAGCAATTAATATGACTTGTTGTTATTCTTATTGTTTGCTTATGAATATGTCTATGTGTGTGTATGGGCGTATGTGTGTGTGTGTGCATTCGAGTGTGTGTTGTTGTTTGTTGTGGCTGGCTTGTGTATCTAACGTTGCCATTAACTCTGATTAATCCCTTATTAAAGAGTCTGCGGATTCTACTGCGCGGACTACAGTCGCGTCTTATATATTAGTCACATCCATGCGCATAATAATTTATGTAGCATACATTGAGGAGCAACAGTTGTGGCACACGGTAAAAGGAACGTTCATTGCGCTTTGTATAGGAGAGTAATAGGCAATCACGACTATGTGATACCCTGTAAACAATTAATCAGCTATACATAAGAAGGACATGGCTATTTATTAAAGTTAATAGCTTAGGTCTATGTTACAGACATAGCTCTTATGTTAGTAACAGAAGTATCTGTTAAAAAGATGCTGTGGTGCCCTGGAATAAAATCAATGGTTGAAAAATCTGTACAGCAGTGCCCTCTGTTACTTAAGGCACTGCTCTTATAAGCCAATAGTTCTTACAATTGCTGCATTACAAACCAATTAGCCATGGTTTTGAGCATGCTTCGGCGCCCAGAGTGTGACTCTATGATACTCTAAGCTTTTAACTCCAGCGTAGCAATCAATCACAGTAGTTGAGTATACCCGAAGTAGTCTCAAGTGCCAAGATTGCTAGACAAATCCTTGAGCAGTTCTATTTGTCAAAATAGAACCTGAAAAGGGAAAAGAAAAGTTCTTTTGAATTGCACGTGATTACGCAGAAACCCAATGTATGTGAACGAATGTTTGGCGCTTACACTGTGTTAATTGTGCCATTAATTTCCTAGCGTTGGAAAGAGCCCAAAAAGGGAACCACTAACAATATATATATACATTATTTTGTCCCTCGGAATGGGTTGTTGCTCGTTTGATTAGGAAAATTAGTGTTTCGTACGCTTTAAACGATGTTTTGCTAATTAAAGTCTAGGCGTTAAGGGGGCAAAGGATCAAGGGAAGGGGTTAAGGAATAGGGAAAAGAAAAGGGGAGACTTTGTCGAGGGAGTCAGTTTACATTTGAGCTCTCTTTGACCGTTGTGTGCATATAAACTAATGGTCTGACAACTGGCCAAGACTGGCATCGACTGGCCTTTTTAATTTAATTAAAATGCAAGTGCCGAGTAAGTGGAGAAAGTGGACCCAAGCAAAGAAAAAGTGGAACCAGTGGAAGTGAGTAGAAAACACAGGAGTCGTTGTCGAAACCTTAGCCAAGTGGTGCCGACATTGATGGCAAACAGCCTGCACAATTTGTGACTGAGCAAACGGAGCATTAAGTAGTAGTAGAGGGCGCCACTGGAACGAATTGACTGTAAAGGACCCTGTCATTTCTTATATAAATGTCTTTCAGTCTGAAGGTGTTTGAGTGTGCCACCCACTCCCGCTTCTTTGTGATACAATTCTGTCTGAGAACTCAGCAAACCGCTGTGTATTTAGTACAGGGTCAAAACATACCAAAAAAGGGGACACAAGAAAACACTCAGCGACACGCAGAAAAAGCAGCCGTCAAGTCTGCGTCAATTTCAGGGCAATCAAGTACGCGATTGTCCAAGCAAACCAAACAAAAGAAAATAAATCAGAAATAAAAGTCCTTTAGTTGTCGCATTTGAAATGTTTGAAGCTCTGGGAAGGTCAATGATTTAAGTTGAAGATATAAATGACAGCTGCTTAAAAAATTTATAAATAAACAGAGCAAGAAATGCTTTCAAAATGCCCATGATCTCTAAGAAGACTTTAATAATTTAAGTACACTTAATGGCAAACTATACCAAGAGTTAGTAGTCTTTAATCGAGAGAGTATTTCGACTTCGTTCTGCTGAGATTTCCCACAAATCTTGGCATATTTTCGGTGAGTCTGTCCGTAATGACCTGTCATGACAAATGAGACTTGCTACGGCTCGTCTTTCAGCTGTCAATCTCTGACGCCTGAGCTAAGCTCCTGTCTAATTAATTTTTTACAATTTCCTCAAGTATTTTTCTGCCCAAAACTTGTATATTTCTTCTTAACAAGCAGTTTGTGCCTTTAAGTTTATTAAATTCCCAATTTGAAGCCGTGTTTTGTCTTATATCGCTTATCGCTTATCGGATATTACGTTATTGTTCATTGAATTGCTGTCAATTTCAAAATAATATTTACACACAATTTCCAACGTCTTTTGAACTCTTAAGCGAGCTGCCACACACACTCAAGACACACACACACACTCATACAGGATGAGAAAATAAACAACAAATAAAACATGAGCCGCATATAAACACTCGCAATTTTCGTGCTGCCTGCCGCAAACATGGCTTGAAAGAGGAGTAAAGCATTTCGAGGGGGGCGTAGTATGTGTTTTGGTGCCACCGAAAGCCATCGGTGCGAGAAGGGGGGGCAGGTTATGTCTGCTTACGACATGAGCGTTCATGTCGAGTATTTCCCCAAGTGTTTTTTTGTTGTGCTTTGCGGTTATAAACGCTTGTCGAGTTATTTATGCATAATCATTTTGCGTTTATACCCTATCGAAAAAGGCTAATCAAGTTCTCCTGAAGACCCTTATCGAATGTCAAAACATTAGATAAGTTGCCAAGGCAAAATGAAAAGATTTATGACCTAAAATTTATTTTGAATAAACTGCGTAATTGATTTAAAAACATTAAAGACTGGAATTTTAAACCAAGCACAGCTTTAAAGGCAACTTTGAGCAGGAGATTTCTATCAAAAAGGAAGTGAAAATAAAGGACTTGAAAGGGGACTTGTTTCAGACATTTGAGTGAATCTAAAGATTAAATTTGTAGATAGTTTATGCAAATAAAGTGAAGGCAAGGCTGCCAGTTTTAGCTTAAATTTTGTCAAGCTATTTAACTTAAATTTGAAGCTTCATAGAGCTTTGCATTAAGATTAAACATTTTACAGAGGAATTCCAAGACAATATGATTTAGTTTCTGAATAGAAGCCTTAGTTATTTGTAGAGCTAGCAGCTTTCAACTTTTTACTAACAATTTTTCCTGCCCAAAAGAGTATCTACAATTCGTACAGTTTCCTTAGCTACACTCTGTTGCTCTCTCAATAATTTATGCATTTTACTGCGTTCTGTTCTCGATATTTAGCTAATAATTCACATATTTGCTTTCGATTCGGAATTACAATTTGTGCGCGTATTTCTTTAGCTCTACTTCGTTATTTATTTCATTCTTTTTATTATTTTTGTGGTCACAGTTGTGCGTTATTTATTTGCTGCTGCGGAATATTATTAAAATTTTATTACACATTGGCGCAATTTGTCTTAATAATGAATTTGAATCGCGTGTGCGAAGATCATGAATTACAATTTCAGTGTCAATTCAAATTCCAACACCATGAACTTGTGGAAAAACTTGTGCATATTTCACAAATTTCACAGTGACGGTAAGCAGGGGTGGGGATACTGACAAAGCTGACTTGCTGACAGCCTTTTACAGTCAGTGAGAAAAGTCTGTGCACTCACAGCGACGCTGTCATCATCAGCCTCTAACAATATCGTCATAAAAAACTTTCTCCTGCTTCTCTATAAATGCCTGTCATGTGCAAAATGTCATTGTTCTGCAGTCGAGTCATACCAGACGACACACCTGGCTACCCTAGACCAGGCTAGCCCACCCTACTCCACCCTAGACCACCCTAAAACCACCTGCAGCTGCAGTTGTCAACACATAAATAATATTTAGTATCTCACATAAACACGACAATGTCGCTTGATTTTTATAGTTTTTTTTAAACTGACCAATATACATAATAGAGCAATTCTACAGCACTGTTTGTGTGTGTTGGTAAACGTTGTAATAACACAGTTTAAACGCTTGTGTCACATAAATCTATTTGCATTTTGGTAATAAAGTAAATCAACTCAAATTGAATGTCATCTAAAACAATGAAGCGGCTGTTACGCTTGTCAGTTGTCAGAATACCCTGTAATCGAACACACAACTAACTGGGTAGTTTAGTGGTAAAGTCTACGGAATTGAAATAACTACAGTTTCTCAGTCTTACACTTCTCTTCTCTTAAATAACTACTGGGCATTCCGTTCAGTTGAACACCCTCGTTGGCATCACTTTGTGTGATGGAACTGTCATTTTGTAACCTGTTTACTGTGCCTATTAAAACATCAGCTGCCAGCAACGACAGATGGCAGAAACCTTGTTCTGGTTCTGCTACTGAATCTGCTTCTGGTTCTGCTTTGTATCTGTTAAGTCTTTTTCACTAGAAGCTGCCGGCTGTCAGGTTGATTTGCATGTAAATGCGGGTTAGGCACTGCTGCGACGACAAGACAAGGCACAGTGGGGCAAAAGTGTATGAAAAACGCCCACGGGTTACAGCAAATGCAAAACTTTTAAATTCCCAACGGCGCAAAAGTGTTTGGAATGTGTTAAAAATGCAAATTTATTTGTTTGTTGGCCAAGTGTCTGCCAAAGTATATATATATTTTTATCTGTATTGGTATTTGTATCTGTATTTGGCTTTGCATCAATTTAGTTGCCAACTGCGGCCACGTGGACATCATCATCAGCATTTCGATTTGTGTGGCACGTGTCAGGTGCAAATTCTGAGCTAAACGCCATCAATTTGGGTAGAAAAACAGCTTCGAGTTTCGGACTCGATGATGTCCCAATGGATTAACCTGCATAACTTTTGATTGTTTAGTTTTTGGTTATGAAGCCGCAACGCATGTCCATCAGCTGTAAACACACAGACAGACAGGAGTGTGTGTGTGTGTGTGTGTGTGTGTGCGGTGTGTGTGTATTGCCTGACACAACTGGGTCGTCATTTGCCTACAAAACTGGTTCAAGGAGACTGAACAATTGCAAAACCGCGTCACACAAATGTCGTACAACTCTAACAACTCTGTTAAACACACACATGTATAAACTCCCACACACACACCCTTTAAATTACATCAAAGGGAAGGCTGTTGCGTTGGAAAGTTAACAAAATTTTAATCAACCACAGAAAATTCCGAAAAACCAGAAGCAAACATTAACAAAGAAAAAAACATAAAAGAAACAAGATAATACCCTGTAAAGTAAACAGCAAGCGGGTCTAACATGCTCAAGCCAAAAAGCCTAGCTTTGAGCTCCATACAAACGGCACAGGGTAGCTTTCAATTGAGCATTATTAAATTATGCATACCTGCGGCTGTTTTCTTTAGCAGTTTCCTTATGTGATTGTTTCATGCCTTGTGGACACCTTGGAAAAATCGGCAAATAAAAAAGAAAAGTGGGCGTAAGCAACTTGGACAACTTAGGGCTCAATAGCGTAATACCCTGTTAGAAGAGTGTTATCAGTTTGTTTGTAAGTTTGTTATCATCTAGAATTCAGTGTTGTGAAGCGACAGCATAGGTAAGTTAAAGCGCAGTGAACTCCCCAATACTTTGCTCACTTGTTGTTATTGTCGTTGATTTTTTGCACAATTGTGGATACGCGTGCCACGCCCACCTTTAAAACTGGGACAGCTCATCCAAAATAGCAACGAGCACGCAATGTAGCTCAAGTCGTTGCTGTTGTTCATGTTGTCGAACTTGTTATTGTTGTAGTTGTTGCTGTTGTTGTTACTGCTTTTGTGTGTAATGAACCTTTGGAAAAGTTGTTTACAATTTTCATGACGTTGCCACATTGCGTGCCCAAATATGTTGTTGTTTTCTGAGTTGTTGTTATTGTTTTTGCTGTAGGCGTATTTTGTTGAAATACTATTGAAAAGCAATTAAGCTTTCCATTTGTTGTTCGCTTTAAGTCCTTAATACTTTTGCCGTGTCGTTGGCTTTTCAGGTCAACGACGCCTACAAGTAGGCAACACTTCTTGAAGACTTCAATTTATTGTCTGCTTTAAAACGCTTTCATAACTCACAACTTCAAGCACTTGAGTTCATTTAAGACTTTGGTCTTATTTTCCACAAGGGAAACGATTCTTTCTGAGTTAAAGCTTGGCTTTAAGTTTGAAGTTAGTTTCTTTTAAGGTAGCTTTAGTTTATTGTGTTCTTTTGTTAGTTCAGAACTAAGCACATGTCCTAAGATAAGCTTCAAGTATTAACGAAAGTCTTGAAGGGGTTTTTGTGATACATAAATTCCTTGCTTACTTTAGTTTCTTATACTTGCAGCTCTTATTTTATCGATTGTTGTGCAAACTTAGGCAACAGTTGCTCAAAGCAAACTGCCCTTCTTTTATGCGCTGAAATTTATGAACTATAACTTCAGTTTATGACTGTCTGATACCTTATTTGGGTAATAAAACATCCTTTCTATATTAATTGCGCGCTTAAAGCAAGTCATATAAATAGTTGGCCCCTGAGAAAAGAAAAACGCCTAAAAGTAGTCAACGGCTTTGCGGGAAATTTTCTTAGAAAAGTCAATTTAATTACAGTTAGAACCCACATTTTACTTACTATTCATTCTAGTTATTTAAACAAATATTTCCCGTAGCGTTTTTAATAAATTACAATTTTTGACATGAAGTTTTAGCAACATTTGTTTAAGTTTTACGAAAAGCCCTAAAGGCTACATACCAATTAATCTAATAATAACATACAGATAAATAAAAAACTTAACTTTCACTTTTAATTTAAATCTTGTCTTAGTTTATTATTCAGTAACAAACATCACTGAAATTGTTCAAATTTAACTTTAATTCAGCTTTAAGCCAGGCCAGAATTATTTGTCTGCACACTGCAGTGCCTGCCGGCTTTATGGCCTTATGAATGCTTAATACATGTCTGCTATGCAAATCTTTGCACATCTTTTTGGCAACTACTAATACAGCATGCTTGTGGTTATCTACAGCTGCTACTGTTGCTGCTCCTACAATCAATCAATCAATTACTAAGACACGTGGGCGTTACATTTACAGCATTCACAATATTCAGATGATTCATTTTCTGATTTGATTTGATTTTTTCGAATAAATATTTCACATTTGCCTTGGCCCCAAAATGCAAATGGAGAGTAGTAAAAAATGCCTTTACATGCATTCACATACAACGATAAGTGTATGTGTGAGAACATTTTTTGGCTGGCTCAACTTGCTATGACGGCGCCACCGCAAACAACTGAATAATTCAAGCGCAAAATGCGTATACGACGCGTTGTCTGCAGCTGAAATGAGACAGATTTGATGGCAGCTTTTAGTTATTATAAAATCGCTGGTACATAGTATATTTTTAGCATTTAACTAATGAATTTTCGCTGTTTGCCACTTCAAACAAAAGTAATACTTAAGAGCCTTCGTTACCTGCCACTTTCCACTTTCCACCTTCCACTTTTCACCTTCTATCTTAGACCTTCGACCTTTGCAATTACTTAACACACTTTTTTGGCACCTTTTGGAAATGTCCAACTTGATAATAAAAACTCGCTTGTAATGTCTGAGCTCAGCTCAGCTGGTCAACGAAATTTATGGCCAAAGTTTAGAAACAAATAAATATTTGTATAACTTCTTGTAAATTTGTTGAAAGTTTTTTTTTTTTTGCACTTGAAAGGAAATTGAAAGTGTCACGTTTGGTTCATGGAACACATACATCAAAGACGCCATTTCCCAGAGCCATCGAATTGCATTAAGCGTGAGACAAGTATTCAATCAAAATGTGCTCATAAAATTCCCTTGTCCCTAAAGTGGGCGGAAAGAGGCGAAGAGGGGCAGCGGTAGAAAGTGAGAAGGCGCTGAATCGTAAGTCAGTGCAGCTAGAGATTGAAATGCATGCCACATACAGCTGACAGCATTTGTTGCACACATAAAACTATTGACAACTTATTTATAATGCTACACTGAAAGAAATTGAAGGAATTTATAAAGGAATTGAAGAGGAATATATTGTAGTAAGTTCATTTCTGTTTACATCATCAAACCTTTCTCTCAGTGCAGCCATAGCGTGGGAGTATATGCCAATTGGGCTGTCAAATTCGCATGTTTAACATAAATATCATCAACATATATTCCTCAGCTGTCAATATCAATAAATGCGCAAAACTGGAAATTGAAAATGTAACGCAGAACACAGAAAATAGTTTGAGAGATTTGTTTAGTAAACGTGTCGAAAATGTTTGAAAATTTTCCTGGGAATTCATGGGAATTTTTCTATAGATTCGTGACTGGGTTTTGTATATATATCCCTTTTTAGACCAATCATTCTCGGGCAATTCGCTGCAACCAGCTGTGCTCTAATTTAACTTTTAATGACCACATAACTCCCAGCTGAATGTAGGGCTAGTGGGCGTGGCAAATTGTTTAAAAAATAATAATGAAACATTGATGAGACGACAGAAAGTTTGTGGCAAGGATCAATCAAAACTTGACCGTATAAAAAGCGGAAGAGGAAGAGCAGGAAGAGCGGGGAGAGATAGAGGAAGATAAAATAGAGGTCTAATTAACTGGTAGTTGAACATCAGTCAGTTGGTTCTTAGCCAACAACATTTGCATGCAACGAACGCTCTGGTTCCCGCTCCCGTTCTCCCCTCCAACGATTATGTTAATTTTTTGCTGGCCAAACTGGCGAACATTTTTGGCAATTACCAAAGTCAAGGACTCGAAAGAAGGTTAAGGGCAGAGCAGGAAAGCAGAAGCAGGGGAATAGCAATTGGCCTTGCTGCGTGTTAGCTTAATTCAACAAAATTTGCAACAATTGCTTTTTAAATTCTTTTGGTCAGCAGCTGCTCCAGTTCAGTATTCAAATTCACACTCTAACCTCGGAAAATTTCGTAATAAGCCAGTCGCTTTAGGGAGAAAATCATGCTGATGTAACTCAAAGAGAATTTAATTTTTGAGCTAACTTTAATTAACAAGAAAATTTTTGTAATCCTTGGAGACAAATCCGTTTCTATGTTGTTTCTCAAAAACAAACTCTAACTTGTTGCCAAAAAATAAACTTAAATTGCTTAAGGCTCTTTAAAGTCAATTGGCAAGATGAGCCAACAGAAAGCAGCCCAGTTGTGCTATTGTTTTGGCCAAAAAGTATTTCAAACAGCCACAAAATGACCCAAATAGATGAAAGTTCTTTGGACTTTCGACCACAAACCAGGCCATAAACTGCACAAGGCAGTGAGAAAGTAGCAACAACAACACCAGCATATTTGAACTGCAGTCCTTGTGGTTCTTGTGGCATCAAGTGTTGCCAGAGTTGCCACCATACTATGCATGTTTCGTTGCATTTTGATTACTTTACTCCTTTTTTTTTCTATAACGCTAGCGTTGGCTATTTTTACTTCTCTCTATCCACAGATATTTCTCTCGAATATTTTGAAGGAGTGATAAAGTGAGGGGGAGAGGAAGAGAAAGTGAGAGTGAAAGTATATGCTTCAAAAGAACTGCAAATTGGGTTTAGCTGCACTAGACCCACTGAAATGGCAATCCAAGTATCACCAATAGTATATCATCTTGTCATCCATGCATTTTCAATGGCATTTAGGATGCACTCAGAGACTGCAAAGGACAGGGAGGAATAGGAAAAGTGTAAAGTGGGTTTGAACGAGTGATCTAAAAGTGCAGACTAAGAGACAGATAAATGAAAAATTTATTGTCTGTAAATTCAAGTGCGAACAGCATAAAAAAGCAACCAAATCGAAATCCATCAATGCACTTTTAAAATACATTTTAAATTCCATAAAACTGTGCTCAAATGGCCAATTATTTTATTGAAATACAAGAACAGTGTGTACAATTTCCTCTGAAAATCAAACAATTGAAATATTAGCTGCCTTTCATGCCCAGTTTCCAAAGTGAAACAGTGGATTATGCTTTATATGAGACAATGAACATAAAAGATACACTGCACAAAACGAGAAAAATTTGTATTTTGTATCCACTCAACAGCTAATCACCTCGATTGCAGTTCTCTAATTGGCTTAAAGCCTACGCAGGCGCCTCTTCTTAGAATTCTAAATCAAAGTTTCGATTTTATGTAATTTGTTTGTTATTTTAAATTTCCCTTTCATTTGTGCTTTAAATATTTGATATGTAAATGGAATTTTATTACTTTGAATTTCAATTAGGCTGACTTCCTTGGCTGTTTGGCTTCGCTGGGAGCACTCGGAATTATTTGCATAATTCAGTAGCTGACACTCTGCAAAATAATTGCAAAATCGATAATTTAAATTGTTATTCCAAATCAAATTTGATATAATCAATCAAAGCAGAGATGAAATGCGGGAATGTGATGATTATATAGTTAAGATGTTTACATTATATTAGTATGCAGTAAACCATAATTAAACCTTTTGTGCCTTGGGTTTCAATTACTTTGCTATTGCCTGAAAAACTGTCGACAATTTCCTCTGCTTGCTGGGAAATTTATGGGAAACATCTGCAGAATTTCTGGTTGACTGATGGAAGCCATTGAAAACGTTTTTGGCTTTGGGCTTTTGTCTGTTTTGCCAATTTGTGGCAATTTGTTTAGCGGGTTATTGGCTTTACACCCATTCGGCGACGACGAGGGCGGAAAAGAGGTCAGAGTTCAAGCAGCTGCATAAATTTGAAAAGCCTTTTCCATTTGATTAAAAAGAGCTCTGGCTTCCGGCTATTTGACGCCAGGGCCATATATCATATCTAATAGCAACAATCACGAATGTAAAAATGATGCCATTAGAAGGAGTCAAGGCTCCCGAATTCCACATTCCAAATTGGGACATCAGCATTTTGGATGGCTTTTGTTCTTGGTGCCGTTGCGTGAGCGTTGCCTGAAAAATTGCGACATCGCACTTTGATTAAGGACACAATTAATCAATGTTCTTTGTCCGCTATACTAATATTATTTAGCAGAAGGCTAAAAGTAAAGAAAACTTTACCAGCATTTATATTTATTTTCATGGCCAAAAGCAAAAGCGAAGGGCAAACAGTAAAACCGTTTGTCGATAAACAAACTGCGGGTAATTAAAGCTACAAAAATACGCAATTCAGTTCCAAAAGAAAAGAAGTGAGAAATAGTTAAACAGATAACAGTCTTAATTACGGAGTACATGTAGTAGATAATTAGTATTCTATGCTGTAGCTAGGCGTTTCGGGGATTAAATGAAGTTTATGGACCTGAAATGCTTTGAGTAACTAGTTGAATAAGTGTTGAGTATTGGCAAAGTTATGACTGCTTTTAGTGTGGTTATGAAATATTATAAATTCTTCTGACTTACCTGCTCTTTAAAATCAGTAAAATAGTTCCAATAATTAAACTTCTTTGATTACATAAAATCATTATGGCGAAAACCTTTATTTCTTTATTCGCGAATACTTAGAATTATTCACTGTAATACAAAAAGTGGCAGCTTCTGCTAGCCACGTTTAAGCTATTGACTGAGCGTTGCCATTTTGGTTGACTACAAAATGGCCAATGCTCAGTTATAGCCAGAGTCAACTATAGTTAAAAGTGTGTGTGTTTGTGTGTGTATTGGTATTAAATACGCTTTGCTTAGAAACTAATAAACTATGTCAAGTATCACTTAGAGAAACTTATGCCAGACATCACAATTTGTTTTATTTTATTTTTATTTTTTGGTTTTTTTCACTCCACTTTGGGTGAGCGTTGTAGGCGTGTCTGGGGCTCTTGAAACGCCTACAAAGCTGGCCAAAATGGCAGCCTGTGTTATCAAGAAAACAAATTGCAGCTGGTCTGCTAATTGTTAACAATAAAAGAGGGAAAGTGGAAAATGGGGAGGCTGAATGAGACTGAGTTTTAATTACAACCAGAGCGCATCAATGGCTTCGTCCAAGTCCTCGGTTGCGGTGCGTCTGAGACGCTGCGGTTGCTGTGGTGTCGTCATTATCGCCTGCTGTTCATTGACCACCACCGCTTTGGCCTCCATTTCGCTGCCACTGAGCAGCACCATTAGCAGCACGCTGCTCCTTCTCGTGCGTGACTGCTCACGTTCCCTGTCTCTGTCTCTTTCCCTATCCCGTTCCCTTTCCCACTCCCTGTCCCTATCCCCCGACTGTTCCCCCTCCGCTTCCCCCTGCTCCTGCTGCTTGTGGCGCAGCTTTCGCAGCCAATCGGTGGCAGGCCAAATGCATTTTCCACCAACGCTGCAGCGTCGTCGACTAAAGTCTCTCGTTGTTCGAATGTTACAGGTCCTTTTGTTGCTGTTCCTGTTGTTGGGGGCAGTGTCTTTGGGCTGCAATAATTCCAGCACGCAAATGTCGTTAGCGGCTGCAATTTCGCTGCCACATCCATCAACATCAGTCGTTGCAGCAGCAGAAACAGCAGCTGCAGTTGTTGTTATTGCTGTCGCTGTTGTTGTTGCTGTTGTTGACACTGCCCTGCTGCACTCGTGCTACACATTAGTCACTTGCGTCGTCAGTCCCAAATCAATAGCCATGCTCTTGCTTACTGCATCTGTGTGCACTAGTCGCTGCCTGCCATACCCGTCCAGGCATCCCCCGACCCCGTCGCGTCCATCGCCATCGTGTTGCGAAAGCGGCAGCCATTTGTCGAACCAACGCGGTCGGAAGAGCAATGTGAACGTGCTGCGAAACTGGCGACTCATCGAACAGTAGAGTATGAAATTGATGCTCGAATTAATAAGTGCCAGAATGTCCATTAGGTCACCTAAAATGAGACATTCGTAGAACGAGACGATAAATGAAAGGTTACAAATTTTACGAGGAAATTGCAGGAGGTTTTGAAGTGCTCTTAAAGTTCGGCTTCAAAAACAATGATATAAAGACTTGAATTGCGAATACGTAATTAACTGTTGGCAGCAGCATAAATATTAATCAAAATTAATTTTAAATTATAACAGAATGTTATTTAATATTACTCGTTTATCATTTTTTATACATATAATTTAAAAGTATTTTAATCGAAATTAAGGCTTCGACTGTGACTGAACTCGATTAAATTTTTAACTGCATCATTTTTTTATAATGAGCCAATAATTACTTCTTTGGGCTGTGCTTCATATACTGAATGCGTATGCATAATTTTTCTGTTATGCCTTCGGTGATTCGCTTACAGCTGTTCACATTTAAAATAATGTTTTTAAAAATTTACTGTTTATGTTTACTTTCCACTTTCTTCAATTTTCAATGACTTTAACATACTCAAATTCAAATTTTAGCTGCGTAAACACCAACAAAATATTAGCATATTAAGTATACGCAGCTTGTTAGTAATTAAACAATTATTTTGAAGCATCTCAGTTAAGTTTTATTAAGCTAGAGATAATTGAGTGTTTTAGCTTATAATTTAAGACTGAATTTATTATTAACTGCCTTTATTTAAAATATTAGCTTACCAGTTACTGTTTGAATGCCTAAATAATTCATATTTTGAGCAGAGATAAGCTTTTAGTTTAATTTGTTGCCACAAATTAATTGATTACTTTCTATATGTTTTGTAAACAAATCCCCTAAAGTAAGCTTAACCTAAAAACTCTTTTTAAACAAATAGAAACCTCATAGTTTTCTATGCCAAAATCAATTTGAAACCTCTTTAAGTAAACAATTTATAATGAGTTTCACTCGTAATCATCTTTTCCCAATCAAGTTGACATTTAATTTAGATACTTTGCCATATAATGACGACATTTTGTCTGCCTTTAGAGAGTTCAAGGCCACCAATTGTCGCTGAATAATTTACTTTGGCTGTTCAACTGGTAAACAAGGCATTTATAAAGGCGGCCCTTAATGGTAGTTGACCAACTGTGTGTGAACAGTGCGTATGATTGATGTGAAAAACAAAGTAATTTACTTACTCAACTTTAAGTAGCATTGCATGAGAAAAGCATTGCCCAACAAGACATTCAGCAGTCCCATGATACCCTGTGGAAATTCGGTGATCAGGAAAAGCAGCAGCACGGCCAGCAACATTCGTGTGGTTCGATCCGTTTGCTTTTCTTTCTCCAACAGTTTACAACTCTTGGGCTGATTGGGTGTCACCACTTTGCCATTGACGATCGGTTGCATGTCGTTGGCCGCATGACAGGCGAGTATCTTGCGACGCTTCTTGGCCTCAAGCAGTGCACCAATCAGGCGAACCGATAGCACTGTTAGTGCAATACAGGGTATTAGCTTGATGAGCACACTGTAGATAAGAAAAGTGGCATTTCGAAGGGGCAAATCATTCAGTGCCAATTCACTGTGGTATAATTTGTAGACTGTTATGTTGCGCACTCCAAGATCTGGCGGTGCAACCGTAGTTGTTGTGGTGCTGCTGGTGTAGCCGCTATAGGTGGTGTAGGCGGTGCTGCTTAAATTTAGCATATCTGGTGTTGTGCTGGACATCACTTGCATCGTGATATGCTCCTCGCTGTCGATGATATATTGTGTCAGTGGCACCGATTTAATTGTCTTGCCATTCGCATCCAAAGTCAACTGATATTTCGTTATGGCCGTAACCAAATATAGCCACGGTGACACCACCAGCACGCACACTACATACGCCATCGCAATTGTTATCGTTGTGGTTCTCATGCCACACCAAATGCGATTCCTCTGCGGATAACTGACCGCAATATAACGCCAAACCGCCAACGTGACTGTTAGCCAAATTGAGATTGTGTGCAGCACCTGAGCAAAGATGGAATGGAACTTTACAAAGCAGGCCCAACTGTAGCTTAGCTGCTCCTCTCGCGGCAGCACATCACTAAGTATGTAGTCGTGCACCGTGTAGGGTATGTACTCCAGCATCACCGCCAAGTCGGCCACTGCCAAGCCAGTGAGTATCGCGTTTGTTGGCGAACGCATTTCCCTGCGCGTTAGCACAATTATGTTCAGTGTATTCGCTACTGTTCCCAGTATGCAGACGATAAGCGAAAAGTAGCCGTGTATGTATTTGTAACTAAGGGGAGAAGTAAAATAAAATAATTACATTATTAGTTTGTATAGTAACAATTAATTTAGTAACTTATTTCATCGTATGCCTCATTCTAAAGCTCTTAAAGAGTCGAATATTAAGCATATGGTATTCAAACTAAATTTACTATCCAAAATCACATACAAACGATTTGAATGTTCTGCTTTTACGCTGCTTTTCTGCCAACTGTATATTCCCCTATTTAATTAGCTATGAAAATCGGCTTAAAAGTCAGAAAAACGATACGTTTCGTGGTTGGTTTTGGGAAATTCACATGTGCTAATGTGAATTTTATATATTTTCTATTAAGTATACGCGCAGTCTAAGCAGCCACAAAATGTATACATTTTACGGTAATTACACGAGTGATTTCATTATTTACACATCAGTTATCACGTAGGTGAAGCAAATCATTATGTAAATTACATTAAAAAAAGTAATTAATATGCTGCCATGGAAACATGGACAATTCACAGGCAATGACCCCCACAAACAAACTATGCCACAAGCAGTAACCGCATGCTATATGCTGCATGCCACTTGCCACGCCCCCTCTTTACACCTTTAGACTTACTTTGTGTGAAAATCATCGACACTGGCGCCGCAATAATGTGGCTGCGACATGTTCGTGACCATGTTGTCAATGTTGGTTGGTTGCTTGATTGGTTGGTTGGTTGGTTGGTTGGCTCGTTGGTTCGTTGGTTGCTCGTTTGGCTGCCCAGAAGTCCTTATCCCAGCTCCACTTCCACTTCCACTGCCAGCTCTGCCTTTGACTTCCGTCTCCTTCCCCTTGTCACGCTCCTGACTGTGCTTATTGCGTTATTGTGTTTCAGCTGTGTCCTTTCAACATGCCGCAACTTCAACTCCGCCTGCTCATTAATATTATTCTATCACCAATGTTAAAACTCCGCACCTGAAATCAAACAACGCAAGAATTACATTTCGAATTCTGTTTTGTTGGCAAATTAGCGTCAATTATTTGCTGGAAAAAGGTCAACAGTTACGTGTTTTCATTTTCACGCTTTTCACAAATTGTTGCTCAACTTAAAGTTCAGGTAAACAAGCGAAAACTTTATGAAAATAATAATACAAAAGATGATATAAATTTTACTCGCTGTTTACACACTGAGATATTTAAATAACAAGTTTTTTAAGCTGAAAAGGATTTATTAGAGCAGCTGTCGAGATACCTCTTTCTTGGCTGTCCCTGCCATAAAAGTGGCCCACACCAAACGAAGGCCAAAACTAAACGATTTGCTTGTAGGAGAAGTTTTCTTTACGGGCCATAAATTTTCATGTCCGGAACAGTTTAGGTTAAGTAATTGGGCTAAATTGTGGCACACGCCTGTGCCCCAAAACACTTTCAAACGGCAGATGGCCATTGAGATGCTTTTGTGTGCAATCAATATTACGCATACGCCCCACAGGCGCCTCCAGACAAACACACAGTCTGCCAAAGATAACAGAGAAGTAAAAACGGAGAGAACTGCAGTTACAAGTCATTTGTCTTTCAATTACAAAGTCAAAGCAATGATTTTTGTATGGTTTCCCCAAATGCTGCAGGTCAAAACTTGGCCACACATTGCGTATAAGTAATGTAGAAAGAGAATAAAAGAAATTCTTGTCACCACTCTTGACTTTTGGCACCGCAGTTGGTTTGCTGAACATTTGAATTGCAACTGCAGTGAGTTTTGTCTTTCTTTAACTTTCCCATTCTTTCTCTCTCTCTCTTTTTGTCTGTCTCTTTCGCTTTTCACATATGCTTTTCTGCCATTTAATTAAAACTTTTGTCTCTGCAGATAAGCCGAAAAATGTTCTGCGTTTGCTTTGTTTATAACACTTCAGAGATAACTGACATGGAAATGTTTGTGTGTGTGTTTCTGAGTTTGTGTGTGTGTCTGTAGTTCTTGTGTGTTGCAGCTTATCGGATTTTGCATGAAGACAGCAACCACTTGTGCCCTGTAATGTGATTTTCTCTAGTGCAAGTATCTCACTTGGCAAAACTTTCGCAAACTCATGACCAGAAGTCGAATGAAAGAAAAGCCAATTTCGTTGCCCACTTAATGTAGGTGATGTTGCTACTATTGACACTGCTATAGACACGTAATCCAGTGGGTAACATCTGCAGCTAATGCGAGATATAAACAGCAGCAAGTTAAGTCATTAGTTAACACTAATATGACATAACAATTAAAATACTTCTGTCAGAGCAGAGTGGAAGATAATGTATGTTATCCTTAAAGACGGGAAAAATATTGTCTAGTCACTTAATCTTTTGGAAAAAACTTTGCCAAAGTGGGCAGATATTTAAGCTTAATAAATTGACTTTTTCTATCCATATAAAGTATTTCAAAAAAACTGCAAGAAAGAATGGGAATACTGAAAAAATAATAAACAAATTTGTATTTTAACTAAATATTTTTAGAGTACTCTTGTAAAAGTAACACAGTTTACAATATTTCAAATATTTCTTCAGGCTTTTGGTATTTCATTTCGCATATGTCAAATACCGAACTACATTTCAGACACAGAATAAATGACATTTCAGTTGACACTCACAAAATAAAACAATAGTTCAAATTCCAAGCTATAGACGACTATCCTCTACGACTTTCCTCAAAACACACATTCCATTGGCAAGTATTGCTTAGTAAATCGATTACTTCTTCTATACTTCTCCCAAACTGAAGCAACTTAATTCTTTTTACTGAATTAAATTCAATAGTTTCTTAGCTAATGAAATACTGATATTTTCTTCATAAAACATCTAGACTTTCTGGCTGTTTTCCATACCCATAAGCGGCCTAGACATTTGGTTACACAGCCAATTGAAAGCAGCTGGCAGTGTAATTAAAATTGGCCGGCACGCTACAGTGAAGCCTGTTTATGTGCTTTCCATTATTCAATGTTGTATTAATAATGCGAACCTGCTAATGGTCTTAACAACTTCATTAGATCATTTTAATTGGCATGGCGGCGCAAGTGCTGGCAATGCTTTCAATGCCAGCAACGCACTTAAGGTCACTTCTGTTGCTGTCAGCCAGTCAACAAGTTGTGTGTGTGTGTGTGTTAGTATGCTGGTGTGTGTGTAGGTGTGTGAGTGTGTCTGTTGGGTGCTTTACCGTTACGTGACTTGCTTCAATTTGAGTGGTTTCCGGTCTGGCCACGAACTTGACAGTCAACCATCGTCCACGGCTTGAAAAGATGCTAATGTTCCTCGCACCCTCTCAGCGGCATACGCTGCGTATACGTTTTATTTACAAGGAGGCCATTTTTGGTAATTTAAGCTATTTGTTTATTGCGTTTTACTCGAAAGAAAGTAGAAGCAGAAGTCCCACACAGAATTCAATTAAGTAGAGCTCACTGAGAGCTACTTGTAACACGCCTCATGGCACTTGCCACATGCCACACGCTGTGCTTTAAACCACGCTACAGAAATTACAAAAAAACAAAAAATACTTATATTTCTATGCAAGTCTTCGAACATGCTGTGCATTTATGCCAAGCACAGCAAAGTTCTTGATAATTATTAACAGCTGTGAGACAGAGGAGACAAAGGGTATAGAAGAGAAGGAGACTCTTAGAGAGACTGAGTGCTCCAAAGATAATCCAAGTGGAAGCCCTTTATGTACCCGACGCCATTTTGCTATCAAAACAAGTTGGCAAATTAATTGAAATCCCTCAAAAGCAACAAACTCTCAAGCTCAAAGACCTTCAATCGATTGATTTCTGGCCATAAAAGTAGAGTGTTAACTTTAGTTTAGGGTCAAAATGAAAGGCATGCGTGAACTGAATGCCAACAATGGTCGTAAAATGAAACCAAGGAAACTTAAAAGTAACCAAACAAAAAAAAAACAGGAAAAACAACACGAAATGTGTGAAAATTCGTTGGTAAAAACAGCAGCCAGTAAAGCAGACTAAAACTCAACCCAAATTAGAAGAAGTAAAACTCAAAGCCAAGTAATTAGGACGGCTAAGAGCACGAGTTTAAAATGTCATAAAATTTAAGACATATTTTAAATTTTCCCAAGCATTTTCATGCGGAAAAATCCAGCAGAAAAACCACAAGACGCAGCTGCTTTTAATCTTCGTTCGTTTTTATTTTTCGTTTGACATTTGATTGTATTTTGATTGCTTTTTGGCTTTTGCTTCGCTTCGCTTTGCTTTAAGACTTTTAACATGTGTTGTGTATATTTTTTCGCATTGCGCATACGCAGCGTGTGACCATTAAATTGAATATCAATTATTTAAGCTGATTTGGCTATACTATTATGTTTCTTTGCTTGCTTCTTTTGATAACTCAATGAAGCAATGTCAAGAGCTGAAATTCGACCCAAAAATTGGCTACATTACCATGTGTGAGTGAATGTGACTGTGTGCTTGAGTATGTGTATATTTAATATGTATGTTGTGTAGAATAATGAGTATGTAAGCTGAGAGCGGAAGCAATCGCAGTGCCAAGGGCAAAATTGTGTGCGTTGCGAACTGTAAAACCGGATTTGCTTCCATCTGTGGCAGACAGACCGTAACGAAGAGCACGTGTTCGCTCTCTGCTTTCTATGCCTCTCTCAGGCCACTTGCCACTCATAATTTGGACCGTAATGCCTTAACTTATGCCACACTGCACAATGACCGCAGCTAGAGATGTGTGTGGGCGCTAAGAAACTATCGTTAACTAAAATATATCGTAACCAGGTGAACGTTATGCAGAGCTAAGCATTTAAAAGTCGAGCATTGCTAGTCTAGCCTTCTAAGTTGTTTAATTCGTTTAATACTCATCTCTAGTTTTAAGTGGAATTATACTTGTAGTATTTCTCTTAGTAAGTCTCTGTAACTCCCTGTTCCTCTTGCTCTCTATCCCTTTCTGTCTTCCTTCACCTCTCTCTCCTACTAGCTCTTCAAAGGAAACTTTATGGCAAATATCCCGTACCGCAATCAGCGCATGTTGTGAGGCATCTTAAGACCTGCAGACAACTGACAGGTGTGGAGACAATGGGAAGAGGTAAAGCAGAGTGAACGCAAGATAGATGAGATGAAAGGGAAAGAGAAGCAGATTCCTTGTGCTCCCCAGGGTGTAACTTTTGGGGAATTTGCCGTAAACAGAATGAAGTACATTAAAGCAAAGGTAGCGCATAAAGATTCCAGGAAATATAGCATTGTTATAAATACTTTATGGCATGGGAGCAAAGTCGGTCATATATGTAAATTATATGCACTGTATACCCTGTATATAATTAACATAGGCCACTGGGTATATAGCGTGTATTTTAAGCTACTTAAAAGATTTAAAGCTGTTTGCATTCACCTGAAAAGAGCTCCAGCAAATATTTGTAGAGGAAAAGCAGCGCGACAAAACACACACCATATATACACACAACAAACACACGCACACACTTAAACACACTTAAAATGACAGCTTTTTTTATAATTAAGCATTCAAAAAGCGTCGACGTAAAGCAGCTTGAACGAACGCACAGAAATAACGTGAAAGGGATACAGAATTATAGCTAGAAAGAGATGGAAATAGCTGGAGTAACAGAGAAAGAAACAATGGAATAAACAGTGCGACAGTTGGCAATAAAGCGACCACTGAAAACTGCACATTTCATTGCCAAAATACCAAAGTCCGGCTGACAGGACACGACAGGAACTCGCACAGTTGTTCTCCCCCTCGCACTCTATCCCCTTCTCTACCTCTACCTCTCTGGTTACCCCTCTCTACTACCCTCTTCTACTTGCTTTACGTTTGCTTTGTTTCATGTCACTTGGGTCAAGGTAATTTTTGTCACACAGAGAGAGAGAGAGTTGAGCTTCACTCGAGTTGCATTTGCAAATAGCTGGTAAAATGACAGGAACCAAAGCTTTTGAAGCCCCATTGTTTCAATTATACTGCTTTTAAAGTCCGAGAATTTTTGCCAATTGTCAAGTTGGCAAATTAAGCTAAAGTTTCAGTTGAAGCGACGTTGATTTATGCAATGTAAGAACTTCCTTTTCATTTTTGAAATTAACACTTTGGACTTTACTCTAAAAGGCTTAATTAAAGTAATATTAAAACTTAAACTAATTATAAAACAAGTTTAATCTAGGGTATCTGCTAGTCATGCTTAAGTATTCACCTTTGTGGCCTTGAGAGCACTCAGTCTGCATATGAATCTTATCTGGCAAATTGTTTAGGCGACTTTATTGCTATGTGAGCCAAGTTTATGGCATGTTTCCATTTCTATAGCCAATCGACAGTTGATTAGCTGTTTTTCCCTACTCATTTTCATTTCCATTTTCACTCTCATTTTCACTTTCCCTATCAGTGGCATTCGCTTTTCCTATTCCATAAAACGATGCGTATCAATAAATTACTGAACAGTCAGCTAAGCGCAATAATCAATACAATTTCCTATACTTAATTATGATTTCTGTTTCTATTTATGTTTCTGGCTAAAATACATAATAAAATTATGACACTTTTTTGTTGTCGCTCTGGATTAATCAAGTATTTATCGCATTAATTCTGTTAAATATATATTCAAATAAAAAACTGAATAATTTAATTAAATTTGTAGCTGATTGCGTTGTAAATTTAATTTACAATAAAACTGCAATTAGCTTAAATGGCTTAATTAAACTTCGTTAACTGCAGCTCATTAAATGCAGAAACAAATCGCAAACAGTTTAAATTGCAATAAAATAAATAAAGTAACATTAAAGTAAATACAGAGCTGCAAAGAAACATTAAAGACTACTATAAAAGGCTACGACAGCTGGGTATGACTGAAAAAGACTCTGTACATACGATATATTGACTCAGTTAATAATGCTCCCGCAGAATATGTATAATTTGTAGCCTCGGCCACGTCCCCATCAATCCCTTACGCTTATTTTTGCACCCACGACCACCACGTGCCCTCTCTTTCCATAACTACAGGGTCTATTATACATGTTCAACTTAAAGCACAAGTCGCCAGTCATCTGTCTGGAAAATGCCACGTAAAAGACACATATATCAATTGTTCGGACTTGTTCGGTCTTGTTCAGACTTGTTCGAACTCAAAGTCAGCTCAATTCGCATTATTTTTCAATTTATCATCAGAACTTGTACCTGTCCCGAGAATCGACCTGGACACTGGATTTTCATTGAGCGCGTTTTCTTTTCTATTAGAGTGCCATCAATTTTGCGGCCCATTTGCCCATTTTCATTTTTTCCTTTGGCCCAAACAAAGCGGGAAAGTGGGGGGAAGAGAAGCAGAGGGCCAAGTACATTTAGTTGCTGGCTAAAAGACAAAAGAGCCGCGTTTACCAAACACTCTCCAGATGCCATTCAGCGGCACGTGAAAGGAAAATTGTGTAGCAGCCGGAAAAGCTGGGAAAACTCAAGAGCCCAGTTACCGATTTTACTGTCAAGTCATAATCAAATTAAATGAGTTTGCTAAAAAAAATAAGAGTATGGCCAGCTGTCTGTGATTTTGGCTTTATTTTAATGGCAATCTTGTTTAAAATTTTAAATCGAAGCTGTCATAAATAGTAGATGATTGAACTTGATTGATCATTCAAAAGGAAAAGGAGGCAAAAGAAAATTTTGCAAATTCATCGCTAACAATTTTTGGCCAGAAATTATTCATGAAATTTGAATTTCTTTCACAACTTTGGCCAAGAATTTGTAATTACGCGCGATATTAGGCCCAAAAGAAAAGTGAGTGTTGTGGGCAGCGCGTGTTAACTCGTTTTAGCCACGTTATCGATTCATTAACTCTGCTTTGAGCCAATTCTCTCGATCCAAAAGGAATTTTTGAGTCACAACACGCGCAATTAAACTCGAAGCGCTGCCGTGGCCCAAATACTAATATTTGTTATACACACTAATCTCAGGGAGTGTGTGCAGGTGTGTGCTCTTTTGTGTATGCTGGTGTGTGTTTTGGTGTGTGTGAGTTTATGCTAATGGTAATTTGCTGC
Source organism: Drosophila parthenogenetica (assembly GCA_035047505.1). NCBI lineage: Eukaryota > Metazoa > Arthropoda > Insecta > Diptera > Drosophilidae > Drosophila > Drosophila parthenogenetica. Next base: position 1,105,324 of record JAWNPM010000070.1, read on the forward strand.
TGTTGCTTCTTGATGGCTTTGTCCCAGGACACATTTGTGCCTTGTCCACGTGTGTCTCTGCCTCTCTTTCTATCCCTCTCCCTGTCTCTTTCTGCTCCTGTGTTCGTGTATAAATAATATTCATTACAAAATTACAACATTTTTTGCTACGCCATTTATTTTTGCGGCTTGCGAGGCAGAAGAATCGTTTCTACACGACCTTGTGCGCAATTTGTGTGCATTTATTTTATTATTTTCAACAAATTTCTGCTGCCTTTTTATCCAGGAAATTGAATTTACAGGGTATAGGAAGAGCTAGTGGGTATAGTTGACTTTATGAGGTATAGTTATTCTGTTAGGAAGAAAAAGACACACTCTAAACATCAATAACAGACGTCAAAGGAGACTTAAAGCTCTAAAAAACTTCCAAACTACTTTCCAGGATATAACATAGTCGCTGCCTGCGCTTCCGCACGACAGCATTTTCATTTGGCTTTTCTTTAGGGCCTACAAAATTTCCCTTGCTACGGATTTAAAATGATTTTTTAAATTTATATTTTATTTCCGCTGCCTTTGCATCTCTCTGTAAAATATATATACATGTATATATTTTTAGACCCCGTACTCTTAAAAAGAGTATAGGGGTCTATTAGGTTTGTCAGAAGCCAAATGTGCGTAACAGGCAGAAGGAAGCTTTTCCGACCCCATAAAGTATATATATTCTTGATCAGCATCAACAGCCGAGTCGATATAGCCATGTCCGTCTGTCCGTCTGTCCGTCCGTCCGTCCGTCTGTATGAACACCTGGATCTTTTAAACTACAAAAGCTAGAACCACCAAATTTGTAATAAAAATTCCGTAACTTTTGCAAGCAGATCAAGTTTATTTCAAATCAGTGCCACGCCCCCTACCGCCCCCGCAATAAGCAAAAAACCAAAGACACCTCGAAAAAAATTGATGTTTTCCGCGAATATCTCCGTAACTATGGCACTTACGACCACCAATTTGGGTACGCAGGTTCCTAGGGACAGCATAAATGCAGTGCCATTAAAATTTTTTTGCTGCCACGCCCCCTTTTTCCACAAGAAAAAAAATAAAATTTTCAATTTCGATGCCGTTTTTAAGGCATTTGTCCTCATCGTACAGTGTTGTAATTTAAGATTCGTTTAAAGACAAATTATATCAAACTACCCTGAAAGTTGCATAAAAATCCAACTATAAACAACTGAGCAATTAAACAACAAAGTAGCCCATGAAGCGCGTTGTGAATGCACGTGGTTAAAAGAAAAGAGATAACTATATGTGTATATATACATTAGCCGCAATAGTTTGCACAGAGAGCGTGGTCCGGGTGGGCAACGCACTTCTTTGTAAACACAAGACCTGCGGTTCGAACCCCGGCACGGACTTAGAAAATAAATTTTTTTTTTTTTTTTTTTTTTTTTTTTTTTTTATTATTTAGCACTATTATATCTTAATGAAAATAATCGGAACCGTTTCATAAGAAGGGGTTGGTGCAATTAGTAGTGTTGCGGTGTGTTCTGCAACTTGAGTATAAGTTCGCAGGTTCAATTCCAGACAGTGGAATTTACTTTTTTAAATTTAAACAAAAATGTAAATAAAGTATTTTAACTGGTGCAACAGCCAATGGTCTGCGGTTCGAACCCGGCGCAGACTCAGAAATAAAATTTTGTTTTTTGTGCTTCTTATATAATAACATTATTACATGTAATGTGGGGCGTGGTGCTACTGATAAGGTTGTGAAGCGTTATGCAAGCTGCGTATATGTTCGCAGGTTCAATTCTCGACAGTGGAATTTACTTTTTTAAATTTCAAACAAAAATGTAAATAAAGAATTTTAACAGGTGCAACAGCCAATGGTCTGCGGTTCGAACCCGGCGCAGACTCAGAAATAAAATTTTGTTTTTTGTGCTTCTTATATAATAACATTATTACATGTAAATGAAAATAATCGGATCTCTGTCTAATGTGGGGCGTGGTGCGACTGATAGGGTTGTGACGCGTTATGCAAGCTGCGTATATGTTCGCAGGTTCAATTCTCGACAGTGGAATTTACTTTTTTAAATTTCAAACAAAAATGTAAATAAAGAATTTTAACTGGTGTAACAGCCAATGGTCTGCGGTTCGAACCCGGCACAGACCCAGAAATTTAGTTATTTTTTTATTTTTTAAATAACTTCATTATTATATGTAAATGAAAATAATCAAATTTCTGCCAAATGAATGGTGTTGTGTAACTAGTAGGGGTGCAGCATGATATGGAACTTGCGTCAGTAAGCGCGGGATCGAATCCCATCAGTGACTGATTCAAATTTTTTTTTTTCAATTTAATTTTAAAACTTAAATTTTAAATTACAGTCGTATTCAAATATTAATTTCGAATACAAGGAGAGTACGGGGTCTTTTACAGTCGGCGCGCTCGACTGTAGCCTTTCTTACTTGTTTATCATGTCAGCATGTCTCGCGAGTAAGTGCTGCGAGTGCCACGCCCAACATACAGAGAAGGCGGGGCTACAATGGAGAAACAGTGGCAGGAAAGCAAACACATGAGGCGCCGCATAAATTTCATTTCGTTAGTTTCAGTTTCATATTTAATGTCGTTGGAGATATAAAAGAAAAGTACGTAAGACATAAGCAGTTTTCCTTTTGTTGCTTGAACTTTAGGAAGTTTTGCCAGAGTTGTGCTTTTATTGCGCATACGCAGCGTTAACGTAGATTGGCTGAAGTTAGGGCTGGAAGTTGTTTGAAGCCCACATTTTAAACTCAACTCTCGAGTTGTTATCTATCTGTTTCTGTAGAAATCGCTCAAAAGTCATAACTTTTTTCAATTCAAGCACTTTACATTGGAGCTGTCATTGAGTTTTTAGAACTTTACGCTCACGTCCCTCCTTTCCCCTTTCACCCTTCTTCACTACAATTGATTTAGTTATCGTCACGAACTTTGATGCTGTGCCAACCTTTTGAGCTACAACACTTATCGCAGTTGTATGTAAATTCGCAGCAGTCTTAGCCAAAAGCCGAAAGGCTAAAAGCCAAGAGCCTAAAGCCAAAAGCGTCGGCCAACGTGGCAAGTATTGAGCCAAATTGCATATTCATACGGAAAATTGACTACAAAAGCGTTTCACGATTCACGATTTTTTGGTGCAGCCACTTCTGAGACACTCGACGTCGTTTCAGGGCCAAAACAACAAAAGCCTGACCAAAAAGCGTTCACCTTGAGCTCAAGCCTAAAAGCAAAGCAGAAGTGAAGTGGCTAACTGAAAAGCGTTCACTGTCAACGATGACTTCTCAGCTTTTCTGACACTGCTTTTCCGACTCAGCTTAACTCGACTTGACTTTAAGCCTGAGCTTAATTGAAGACAGCAGCAGTTTTAATTAAATTAAAGCACCCAAAAAGAAAGATCATAAAAAATAATAAAAAAAAATATGGAAGGTAACTAGAAAGTTGCTCAAAGCGCTAAGGAAACTACAAAATGAGGTCAACAAGCTGCCAGAAGAGACTTGAGGAAATTGCGAAACTAAGAAGCATAAGGAAAACTGTGGAAAAGGAAAAGGAAACGGAAACGAAAGGTGGGAAAGTGAAAAGCAATACTCTCACTCTCTGCTGTACAAATAGCAAACATATGCTGCGAAAATTTGCCTAAGTGAAAGAAAAACTTAGTGAAAGCTGCTGGGGTTTTCCATACAAGCACACACTCACACACTCACACTTGTGTATTAAGTGCAGGTGTCTGTCTCTGTGTGTATTTGTGTGTTGTGTGTGAAGTAGCTCAAGTAGCCATAGCTAGCAGCACTTGAGTGCGCTTGAGACATGCATGACCATATTGTATATGAGAAACAGTGAGACAAAGTGAGAAAGTGGGAGAAGCGTGTGCTTTGAGAATTCTCAGCATAGCCAAGGACTCGATGCTGTGAAACACGTACAAGGTGCGAGAATTGTGAATGGACAAAGTGTTTTTCGACACTTCTTACAGACAGTAGCAGCCATAAGTTCTGTAACCACAATAAGCCAAACAGACAGACAGAACAGCAAATGCAAACAAGTCGAACCACAAAATGCACTCAAAGAAAAGCAATTTTTTAAAATATATTTGGAGGAAATATTACTGCATTATTCCCACAAGATATTAAAATATTTCAAGAGATATTAATGTGGTAAATATGACATTTTGGTTTTCAGACGTTTAAATATTTCTATTGGTACACCATTCAAAGAAATAATTTTAAGAATCACGACTTTTTTGTCTCTGAAACCCTTCAACACAACCTCATTAACTGATGTACGACAACTGTGGCTTACCGTAGTTTAAGTCGCTAATTAATACCTTAATTATTTTTCCCAGCTAAATGAATTTTATATTATATATATTCTATATAATTATTTGTTTAGCTGCTCTAAGGGAATAAAAGCTCTTATTTTTTCCTTTAGAAGCTGCGATTAAAACTAGTTTTATTTAAATTGTTATTAAAATTGTATAGTTCTTATATAGCAATAAATGTCTGTAATTTATTTATTTAATATATTTTTTTTCTCTTTCTTTCAGTTCACGCTTTTTATGCGAGGTAAGTGCCACAGCTGAAAGTGTTGCAAGCCACGTCCCTTGTGACACATTAACAATTTGGTCATTGACATATAGAGCGTCGTGTGGTGCAGCCAAGCTGCGTGGGTCGATGAGGGTTCAACGGGGGGTCGCGGGGTCAGCGGGTCGTTCACAAATCCAAAGCCAAAGAGCACGTTACTTACGAGCCAAGCAGTAAAGTTGACTTTGCAACGTGACGCAGTGCGAAACAGAGGTAGTAAGAGCAAGAAGGCAGAGAGCAAAAGAGAGAGGGAAAGACAGTGCAAGAGAAAGAGATCAAAATAGTCTTAAAAGTGAAGGGACTTACAAATTTGTTAGCTATTGCAATCAATGAATTGCTGAAAAGATTTTACTTTTGTGGTCAACAAAAGAGAGAGACAGAAAGGTGAAGGAGAAGAAGAGAGAGAAAGAAAGTAGAGCAGAGGAAAACCTGAAAAGTTTTCTTGTTCGTTTGCAACTTAATCGCTTTAACAGCTCTATGACAAAACTGTTTATTTTCCTTGACAGTTTTTTCTGGTTTTTGGACAAACTGTTGAATAAATGAGTAAATTGCTTTGCGGCTGATGAGAGCGAATCAAATGAAATGCGGGCTAAAAGCGAACTAAAAGCGGGTTATAAGCACACACACACATACATATACACACATTTCTCAGGTAAACTGCACCTGGACAGCTGCTGTGCTGTGTGGAATTTAATATTTAAAGCACGACAAGACACGGAGAAATTTCAATAAATGTTGCACAGCTCAGCTGTGCAGCTGCTCGGCAATTCCATGTCTGGGATCAGCAATAAGCCAAAGTTTGTCACGTTTTCTGTCGGGGAGGCGAGAGGGAAGAGACGAGAGCTACAAAAACAGAGAAATGTCAACAGCAGATAATAAGCATGTCCTTAGCGTTGCTTGAGCTTCGTGAGTTTCCTCAGGTTTGACAAGTTTTCCACAATTTTCCTTAGTTTTCCTGTTTATGCCACACTCCATGTTGCATTTGCATCTCAACAACAAGTTGAAACAGACACTTTTCTCCATTTGACTGTCAGTTGAACTCTTCTCACCCTTTATTTTCCCCCTTTTTTCTCTCTCCCTTCCTTTCACTTGCATTGCATGTGCATGTTATATGTATATTTCTCGTTCACTTTCGCCTCTTGCTGATAAAATGCAATTTTATTTGACAATAGACATTGAAAAACGAGCAAATGTCTGCGACCTGCTTTTCCGAATAGCTTTTCCTCAAGCCGAACATCTGATAAGCATATGCAAATCAAGTAAAATTACCCCAAAAATGCTTATACACGGCTCGATAACACCCAAAAAAAAACACATATAAAGGTATGAAGCACGTGCCAAACAAATAAGCAAACTAATAGCAGGTTAACAGACTCATAACTCTATCTACTGCCAATATAAAAACTTGGCTATCGACACTCAACAAAATTACAAACTACTACAGAATTTTAAAGCTAAATTTTTGTAGAAGAATGCGAAACTTTTGTTTAAAGTTATGTCATAAGATAACTATAGTAAAATAAGACCTTAATTTTCATCTAAAATATACAAAATAATTTAAAGTCCTTTTAAAAGCAGAAAATATGTTTAAGGGTGGAAAATTGAAGCTTTTATAAAATTTATTGCTTGTCATAACTTTTTGTTTGTAGCAACAATTGTTTCGAATTTTCTAAAGTAAATTTCCAACTTTTGTTAAATTGAAATGTATAGCAGTTTGGCCTAGAGTTAGCTCGGCAATTTATTAATATAAACTTACTTTTACACAGCAATAAGAAATCAAACAGTATAAAATTTTAAACCAGGAAATGACAAGGGAAAGTAATCATGAGTTAAGTGGGGGAACAACCTTGAATGCAAATCGAAATTCTGTTCTTTATTCCAACAATAAATCAAATTTGTATGTTTTATGATTTATACAAGACGATTTCTCACTGTGTACTTAACAATACTCACTTTTCTCCCTGTGTTTCAACTTATTTCATGTGTGTTTTAGTGACAGAAAGAAAATCATGGCAAATAAAAGTTATATATGTCAGTTAAGCATAATAACATTGTTCTAGGAGCACAAAATAAGCAGAAAGAAGAAGAATAAAGAAATGGAATGAAAAAAACCAGTACAAGTACAAGTTGAAGTCTAGCATATTGTCTGCAGTTGATCCTGCCGCCAACTAATCCACACCCGCAGCTCCACGCCCCTTTACTGTCCTTAATCGACCCGATATGCTCGGCATTTATTCTTTATAATCTTTTAAGGGCTGTCTGTAGCATCTTTTGTCTATTTGTCTATTTGGCATTGCTCTGTTCCACTCTTGATTGTTGCCGTTTAGCCGTTTTACCATTTTGGTCTATGCTTCTTTCTGTCTCTGTGTCTGTCTGGCATCTGTTTGTGTACTGTTACAATTCTACACATTTCTTTATGCTTTGGTCAAAGTAAACAAAGCACTTTTCTCTCGTCCTGCAATGGTTTAGTGCACTTTGTTTAATGTGCCGACTTCCAATTCCATGGCGAATTGGCCCCAAAAATAATCGATAAGCAATTTAACTGCAACTTGTGGCAAGTTTAATGCCCGCTACAACTTTAAGCCTTTTAAGTAACTGGCTTAAATGTAAATTTAATCTGTTTTTAATTTCAGCGACTGTGACTACTACTGCTACTATGAATTAATGGCCATAAATGCCATGAAATACTTTCAGAATACATATAATTACAGTCCAGCAAGTAAAGCTGTCAGCTTAGCTCGAGAAAACAATTTCTTTTCATTTAATTTAATGCATTTCCTAGAGTTTAGCTCGAGTTGAAATGCTTCATAAATATCGTTTATTAACGAAATGCTCGTTATCAACATTTACGACTGCATTTACAAATAGTTTCCTTGATTCTTTCGCTTTGCTTTTATCAGCACTTCCTGGCGCCACGTTGCGTATGCTCAATGTTCGCCTAGATTTATGCAATGCTTGTGAAGCAGCCTTCGCTCATGCATTTCCACTTTTGATGGTGAGTCTGTTGATGGGGCGTGATGAACATTTCTCACTCACTGCCCGCCTGCTCATCACGCCTCGTTTTTCTCACTTCTCCCCTTTTCACCCACTGCCTGCCCGCCGTTGACCTTGCAACATTGTAAATGCATACGTTACAGTTCTATGTATCTGCGTACGTCTATGTGTGTTTACACATATGCTACACAGATTTATTTCCACTACAGGGTCTCGAAGTGGACCCCGGGGCTTTGGCAAAATGAAATATTGATCCATTTTGAAGGGTCTGGCATGCAAAAAAGGCTTACAACTCACAAAACGCAACGATATCACGTGGACTTTTATCAGGCGGCGACAACTTTGTCAACCGCACCCATATAAATCTTTGCGTTTTTCACCACTTGCCACTTGCCACTTGCTGTTTGCCACATATTGTTATAGCTTTTGCTGTAGAATTTCTCCTTTTTGCGTTGCTGTTTCGTAAAGTTTTTTGTAATATTATTTGGCATCGTGTGTGTCGTTTGAATTTATCTAAAGGGCCGGCTAGACAAGCACTTGATGTGGCTCATTTGTGGCACTCAAAAAGGCCTTAATGCTAGCTAAAATCCAATGTCATTTGTTTGCCGTCTCAAGGTGCACACAGCTAACTTTTCACACCCACACGCACATAAATCCCTCCACACTCAAGGCGTATACACAATTTTCTTGGTAATCACAAAGTTGAGCTGTAAAATGTCTCACTTCTTGTTCGCAAAGTTCAAGAAATTTATGAATATGCGTATGCATAAATGTGTTCTCAATAATGCGGCACGTGGGGCGTATACGCAACTTTATTTCCGCTAACGCTTTAAGCCAAATAATAAAGCGAAAAGGAGCATAACATGTTAAAAGGGCTTTTCAGCTTAAGTCATACACCGCGTATACGCAATGTGCGCTTATTACGCAGACGAAACGTTTCCTGTAGCAATTAAAATTTTAAATAAATGCAGCAAAGCTGAAGCTAACGCCCGTTTAATTTAAATCCAAAAATAATGTATATCAATCAAACGTGTGTATTTTCAGCTGTCAGCTGCTGAAGCCCGAAGCAGTTAATTTAAATGTGGGAAACACTGGGTTTTCCACGCCAAGGAACAGACGAACTGTGGTTAAACTCTACTGCTTCTATTGTTATTTTTGTCTTTTCAATTGGTTAACTCGAGTTGTGCAGCAAATATACAATTACAGAAATTAATTGGCTTCAACTTATGCGACAATTTTACTGAACTTGTCCAAACATGTCTGCCAATAATTCCCTTTTGATGAAACAAACAGAGACTTAGAGTCTGCAATTACTATTGCGGCTATTGACATTTGACATGACAGACACTAGACAAATTTATGAGCATATTAATCTAAAACACCCTGTAAACAAAGCTGTGCACACAGACAGTTATTTTGTCTGAACTTACAGGGTATTGGCCAGTCATGAACGGTTCACCCGTGCGTATACTTAATGTATTTTGTTGTCTTTTGACGTCGCCACAAAAAATATTTCAGCGAGTCAAGAACTAAATGTGTCAGCAGTGGAAAAGTCAATTAAATCTAATGTTCCCATTCAAAGAGCTTGACAGCTTTCTGTGTGCAATAATGCATAAATATATGTGGGGAAAATGTATAGGAAAAACAATGGGAAAACAAAGTATATTTACTATATATATTTGGTAGAGCTTTTGCTTCACTCACATAAAATGAAAATTTTTATGGGGTCGGGTTGGGGTGTGCTGTGTGTGTTTTGTGTGTGTGGTTTTTATTGACAGCAGTCAGAAGTTTTTTGAGAAAAGGATTGCACTATCGCTGGACTCTTGGCTTCTCTTTCGTTTCTCTGACCAACTTGAGTGTGGCAATTTCCTTGAGGGAAATTAGAAAACTTTACGCTATCTCAGCGCAACTGGGCACACAAATATTTTCAACAAACAAACAAAAACACAAAACAAAGCGAACGTTTCTCCTTTCTGGCTTTTGTAACCGTTTTTGCCAGCCAAATATCTATTGTGTGCCCATAAAATGAGTAACTCTTCTGAGCAGGGTAAAGCAGGAAAAAGGGAAAGGGAGAGCAAGAGATACAAATCTAGCTGAAATGTAAAAATTCCACGTTTATGTGTTTGAGCTTTTGCGGTGTGTTTTCTGTTTTTCTTTCTCGCACTTTATTTGTTATTTGTTGGCGTTGCCTAAATTTGTATTAAGACCCTGTAGTTAAAAATTGGTAGAGGGGTATTGAGTATTTGTGAGAAGAAAGTGTGTTTGCATATAAATATAAATGACTGTAACAATGAGTTTTTGTCTGCTTGAACAGGAACTAGAAGAGCTACCTCTGCGAAACTCTTTAAAATCAATACAGGGTCTTCTAGCGTCGATTCTCTCCATTATCTGGCTCGACTGCTGCTCAAAGTTACCCCTTTTTACCCAGCATACAAAGTGAAAAATGATTTTTATGACTCTCCTCATGATCTGAGTCTCATTTTACTGTTTATTTGTGCGAAGACGCAACGTCTTTTGACTACTATAAAAAGTGTGTTTTATGGAAAAGACATAAATTTTATTTACACGTTTGCTGGCAAAAACTACTCCCCAGTTGATAGTTGCAGTGTTGATCATAAAAAGCAGAGTAGGAAGAAGAAATAGGAAAAACAGGAAGTAAGCGCTTGTAGCTGCTGTTCATATCGATAAGCGAATGACACATGGGACTCAAATTAGATGAGCACTCAAGGTCTGTGAGTTTTGAGTTGTACCTTGACGCTATTTTAATTAAATTTATCAACTGGTCGATGAAATGGAACGCTCAAATGGTTTTCTGGTTAAGCCGCAAAATCCTCATCAAAGCGTCTTTGTAAAATTGCCAAAAGTTTTTGAGTTTAGGAACTCACCTCAGCCTAAGGTTTGCCCAGAAGAAAATAAAGAAAAGAATTTGGGAACTGCGAGCTGCGTGCGGCGTGCTGCGAACTGCGAACTGCGGGTTTGCGAGCTGACAGCGCGTTTTACACGATTTCAATTAAAGTCAAGACGCGAATTGCATTTATCATCTTTGTTTGATGGCAAATCACTTGAACGTCTTGTCAACAGCAGGCGCGAAAAGCGATATAAGAAAATGTTCTTAATTTTCGCGTCGTACAGGTGGAAACTCAAACTCGCCAGCGGTAGCGACGGCGAAAAGCTGTGGAAATTACTGTAAACTTAAGGCGAACCGAACCGAGGCGTTGCCGTGACACGTGCGTGCGGCGCCGCAATGAAAAACCAACTGAAAATGCTGAACAACTTGAGGCACAAACGAAACGCGCGCTGCACACAGCTGACAGCAAGAAGATTTTCCTGTGCGCCTGTCGAAAGTGTTGCCATTGTGGTGGCAGCGGCAGCGACTGCGACAGCGGCAGCGACTGAGGCAGCGCAAAACAGCTGTTTGTGCGGCAGTAAACAAGACTTGCGTTCCACAGCGCGCAACTGGTGTAGTGTGACGAAATGGCATCCACTTGGCATCCACAAGAGCTAACGAACAGCTGATTCGTGCAGCACTTGTTGACAATGCAGCGCAGCTGCAAAAGAGAGCACAGGAGAGCGTGAGAGCGCGCTCTCTCTCTCCTCTCAATTTGTTGCTCTCTTTGCAGAAGTTTTGTTTTGCTTTGGTTTTGTCTTTGTGAGTTTTGTGTTTGTGGATGCCATTTACAAGCATGTTACTTTTGCTTTTTATGAATGAAAGCCTTATGCTTGCCACGCCCACTCGATAGACGCCACCACCCCCACCCATTTCTCCACGCTAGAGTTATTTTGCTGTTTGGCGCGCCAAATTTTCATACCTGACTCTGATTTTGCTTTATTTATTTATAGCCTAACTTTTTTGTTGGCCAGAAAACTAAGCAACTGGCCAAAAACATGGTTAACTGACTTACTGACACACTGACACACACATGTTTTGGGCTACAGTGACTGCCAAACCTGTGTACATTTGGGAATAGCAATCGCTTTTTGGCCGCTGCCCACTTTACGTATACGCAATAAATCAGCAAATGAAATGATTTAGTGCAGACAGTCTATTTTGCACAACAACAACAACAAATAGAGCAACAACAACAACAGTGAAAGCGTTTACTACAACAGCAACAAACTGTGTTTTAATACTCTCGACAATTCCATATGAAAATATGTTTTAAACCTTTTTTTGAGTGGCCATAAACCGTTTTTAGCTATCAGCCTGTGTTCCAGTTTCGAGTTTACTTCCACACACACTTTTAGATTTATTACACACACACACACACACATCTATTTGTCATTTCTCGTTGTGTATTTTTCAATTTACATTCTTTACTTTTTAAGCTTTTTTTTTAGCATTTTTTCGCATTTGTTGATCAACTTGTAGCGTTTTTGTGGCTTAATTTTGTTTGATTTATAGCCAAAATGCATAAATAATAAATATTTTATTATATTTATTCAACGAATATGTTACAGAAGCAATTTATGCGCCAAGTGCTTTATACACCCGAATAAACACAGATTTTTTAAAGGGAATTCATCGAATATTTCAAGTTTCAATATTAAATTTTGGGCTATTAAATGTCATGGCAAAATAGCATAATAATTTCGGGTGTGAGGGTGGGGAATGCTAGCTCAAAATCTAGCCGGAAAAATGTCCAAGTGAATTGAAAGGATTATCGCGCTGTGATGTGAAGCCCAAAATGCTTTTTGGTTTTTGCGGTTTAAGTGAACAGTTGCCATGGCAGCTGCTGTTTTTTGCCAGCTTACTGTCGAGGGGGAGTGGCAGGGGCTGGGGCGTAGCGCAGGGATATAGTTTGGGCCACTAGTGGATAGAGTAAGGGAGGAAGATTGGTTGGGGGAAAAGCGCTGTCAAGTCAGCATTTCCTGTTTGCTATGGCGGGCACTTTAGCTCAGACACAAATACACACACAGGCACACACAGTCGTTGTCACACATAGTTGCACACAGGGAATAAAGAAGAGAGGGAGAGAGGAGAACAGAAAGGCAGAGAACGGGACTAAACCACAGAGATGTTGTCGTTTAGATGTCAACGTATATAGTGTTGCCAAGTTTTAATGCAAAGCAGCTGAATTGGATTTGCTACGCGTCTGTGTGTGACTGGGTGTCTGTGTGTGTGTGAGTGTTAGCCGGCGGTACAACAAAATGGCTGTCAAATAACTTCCGGCTATCGTTTCGCTTTAATTCTGTCGGGTCACGTGCAAAATTGAAGCAAAACGACAGTCACGATAGAAAATCAGCAGTCACCTCGTCTCAGCCACGCCCACTACGCCCCCCTTGTTCCAACCTACAGCCCGTGGGCACATTATCAAATGTCTCGTTGTCATTTTGCGTCGCAAGCTTTGATTGTGTCCTGAAGCTGCTCAAAATACAGACACAAAAACGCAGACTAAACGCAAATCGATGTAATTGAAAAATAATTGAACGTTTGAAATGTTTATTGAATGTCACTCGGAATCGAATCGACTTGGAATCGACACGACTCGACTCAACTCAGAATCGAATCCAATTGAACTGAGTTTTAGTTGAGCTATAATGCGTGTGTGAGCAGCGTTTAATCCCAATGGGCTGATATACGGGTATATATTTATTTATTTATTTTACTTTTTTTCTCTACAATTTCTGTTGGCGTCAAGCCTTTGCATATTTAATGTGTACCTGCCTCAAATGGTGGCATGCCAACCTCCTGTGGCATGTGAGTGCCACAAATTCCTCATGCCACGCACGTCTCCAGCAGAGTGTGATAAAAATGGGGGAGTAAAAGAGTGGGAGAGTGGAGAGGGAAGGGGGAGCTGGAAAGTTATTGATTGGTTTTTTTTTAACGACACTTTTGCTCATAATTGAGCTGCTGATATGTGGACAAGCTCTGTCGCAGCTGTGTCAGCCATAATCATCTATTCTCCGAGCTGTTTAAGCTAATGCTGACGCAGTATCTTTCAGTTATTAGCAAATGGAAATTATTTTTATATGTTACCCGGTGGCAAGAGCTATATAGACTGGTTTGAATTACTTCAGAGGACTTAGAAGTCAGTTAGCTCTTGAATCACTGCGAGTATTCTAGTGCCTATCCTACTCTACTTTCTAACTTATGCACTTTTTGATTGAAAATTGTTTTAAAGTAGCCCGTAAAACTGAAGTTTAACGCCCAAAACTTGTGTGCACCTCAAATTCAATCGATTGATAAATATTGAAACACATTTTAGGACTTACATAATGCAACTGTCTCGAATTTGATGTTAACTTAATGGACTTTAAGCGACAGCTTTGATGTCAAAAGAAGCTTTGTGGGTAACTTCAAAAGCAAAGTTGATTATGGTTGAGCTTGTGACAAGTTGACACGACCGACAAGCTCCCAAAAGCTGAAATCCAAAAGTAAAAACCGAGCACTGAATTTACCTGCAGAAAGCTGAATGAAAATTCTCACACTTTGGCTAAGTTTTTCTGCCATATGTGCAGCAGTGGGTTAAGCAAAAGGGAAATAATGGAAAAGAGGGAGAGAGTAGACGAGTGAAAGTGGTAGAGAAAGAGAGAGCTGCCCTTAAAGTGAGCTGTTGTTTCCGTTGTTTACTCAGTTTCTTGTCTGCTCAAAGTGCAGGAAAAGTTATTATTATTTTGTAAGGGCTCGTCTCGGTTTTCCTACAGTTTTCCCTTTAGCTTTTCTCCTTTCTGAATTTTAATTATGCATAGTTTTATTTTTATTTGACACAGCTGCGAATAATCAGACTCTTTAAGCCATTAAATTCGTCCATCATAGACACGAATCTGAGCACCTGTGAGGCATCTTCGTCTTCGTAGGCGTCTCTTTTAAGGTTACCTGTTCCCCGAGGTGTTTAATGTGAAAATTAAATATTTACAAGTTCTTCTTTGTTCTGAAGCGTCTCAAGAGTTTATCTGCTTGATTATTTTGACATTTGCCCCAGGGAGGAATTATGATTTTATTATGCTTAAAGGTCACCGATTTTATTAATCTTTTGAATGGAAATGTAGAAATATAAATGAATTTATTTATTACAGGTTTTACTGAAAACCTTCAAGTGTTTTAAATTTATTTAACCAACCAGACTCTGCCTTAATTGTATGTAATTATTTACAGATTGTGTACAAATTTATTGTGATAACTTTTCATTAACTAAAAAGGTCGCTGATTTAATATTTATTGCAGCTGCTTGTGCTTGTGTTTGTGTTTGCCCAGTTATGCTTGTATTAACCACAATTTACAGCACATTTTTGTTGTTGTTTTTTTGTGTTTATTATCAAAACATTTTTACGTATTTCAAAATATTTTGGGAGCATTAAACAGCAACACAAAAAAACATACGAGTGTTTTTGCTAGCTTTTACCCAAAATATTTGACGTCTGGCTGTGGCTTTGTTGTTGGCCAGCCTTTTGTTTTCTTCATGCCGGTTTTGTTTGTCGAGTGGGCCCAAAATACCGAGTAAAAAAATGATGGAAAAGTGAAAAAATGAGAGAATGTGAAATAAGTATAAATAAAAATACGCTTTGTAAATCAAGCGAGAGAGAGACAAGTTTATCGCAGGCTTTGCTGACGGATGATACAAGTTCTGGGACACAAGTATTGTCAGCTGTTCCGAGTCCCAAGCGTCCACAATGGAAACTGTTTTATTTTCTGTGCCCTATAGACCCTGTAGTTGTCCAACACAAGGGCTCTGGTACGTACAGGCACAAATTTGTGAAACAATTTAGTAAAACCCATTAAATATTGGAAAAACTAGGTACAGAGTTTAAAACAGTCGATTGTAACCTTTTCAACTAGTTCATTTTTTATTTTTCGGCTTTTTTCGGAGTTTTGCTAGCGCTGACTGCAGGTCAGCGGGAAAAGGGAAAAGGAGATAGAGGGGAGTAACAGCTGAAAAACAAAATTTATGATTGTTAATATTTTCGTAGCTGTCGTTGACACATTTATGATGCAAGAGAGCGCGTGTGTGTGTGAGTGGTGTGTGTGTGATGTGTGTGTGGACAAAGTTTCTATTAGCCCCAGTCCACAATCGCCTACTTGTCGGCGTGAAGCCTTTGAGCTGACGAATTTCAATTGTAATCATACACACACACACACACACACCGTACACACCCACACACACACACTTATACACACACATACCCACTCTGCATGTTTTTTTGAACAAATAGAAAGCAATTTGTTAAATGAGCACACATCAAATTACAAAGAGCAGCCTTAGAAGCGTCGGCAATCAGCAGACCTCAAATAGATGCCCTGCTCGACTAGACCAAAGGTCAACATGGATATCCCACTCTCTAGACCCGCCCCATTTATCCTCAGTAACCCCTACCACGCTGCTTTTGCTGCAGAAAATGCAGCTGCTTAATTGATTTTATATTGAATGAAAAAACAGTGAAAACTGTTGGCGCCTTAAAGGCAAACAGAGGAAAGGACAGATGGAAGGACAGACACAACAGGATATGGCGTTGGCAAGAGGAAGCACTCACTGAGGCAACTCGCGTGTAATTTATCACGAAATTTCCAATTAGCAAACGCTGAAGTTACTGGCGAATCTCGCGAAACTCACTCGCAATTAAGTCGTCGACGACTCCTTGGGTAATAAGGACTTTACCGGTGTAAAAAGGAGAGGGAGAAAACATGGGGAAAGGGAGGTAAGAAGGTAGGAAAATCCTGTTGAAATATACTGTAATCAGTTCACTGCTTATTAAGAGTTCTTAACAATTTATTGTCATTGCAACTGTCAGCTCATATCGTGCAGTTATGTTAATTAACTTGTTGAATCAGGCCAAAAAATATGTAAGAAAGAGAAGAACAGAAAGACAAAGACACAGCAAGACAGACGGATAAAAAGGGCTATAAATAAAGCCGACACTTCAGCCATTAAGTAATATGCGAAGGCTTTAAGGGAAGTGTCATTTAAACAAAGCAAAATGTAGTAAAATCTCAACAGAAATTTAATTTATATGGAATTCACTTGAATAATTCAGAAAATTATTTAAAGAGCCAGAGACTTTCAATCGAAACTTGAGCTACAAACTAATAAATACAATTAAGATCAATACTTTTGAAGTACAGCTCAATTTAAGTCAGTGAAAATGTTTTAGTTTAGAGCTGGAGTTCTTATCCTGTGGCCACGCCTACATTCGAGTTCTTAAAACACTTTTTATTCAGTCATGAACTGGTTTAGGGTAGCCATTTATTTTCCATAACTTTAAGTCTTTGGAACTACCTTCGATTCACATACGAACTAGAACCAGAACCAGTTAAGAGCCACTGCTGACTCATCACATGTTGTTTAATGTTTAACATGTAATTTGAGTTTGATATTGCTATTTTAGCAGCGCCATAAGCACTTTTAACTTTGGCATTAAGGTAATTGACCCCAAAATAAATTACCTTAATCAGCAAAATTAGCGAGCAAAATAAGAAGTAGAAGAAGAAGAGAAGGCGAGTGCGAGTTTTGAATAGACTCGTGAAATTCTTTGAGTAGCTGCAATCAAGCAGCGGCCCAAAGTGGGTTGAATGCACTCACTTGGGCTCAATTGAGTGTCAGTTGAATAAACTTGAAATCCTTAAATTACATGCATGTTTTTCCAAAGGAAAACTCAACTGTGAACAGCGGGGAAAATGCAATTGAATTCAATTGAATTAAGTATAAAAAGTAAACTGTTTATTGCTTAGCTTAGTGTAACAACAGTAACAACAACTAAGAGTTTAAGTTAGTAACTAACTAAAGTTGCTAGTTTATGTACAAAATGCAAATAGAATTTCCTATTGCTGCCGACTGCAATTTTCCAAAGCTTTTCCAGCAAAGCTAGCGCAGTGACAGCAACAACGACAAGTGTGTGGGTGTGTGGGTGTGTTAGGTGTGTGTGTGTGTGTGTGAGTGTTATGGGTGTGTGTATGTGTTAAGTGTATTAGAGTGTGTATCCGTTTGTTTTGTGTGCCTACTACCAACATCCCTGCATATGATTAAGCTGCTGAATTGCCCCACATCCGATGCGATTCTGCATGTAATCCGGAAAATTGCTTTGCAGCACACGCATCGTATTCCTCTTGTAATCGGGCACCGCATGGGTCACCAGCTGACAGGTCTGGCTCCTGTAGACCGGCTTAAAATTGTTCTCCGCGAACGTTGAGTTCGTATCCCAGCGATAAACCTCCGCATCACCCTCGTTTCGGAAGAATATCGCCGAGCCGTTGTCCGTGCCTATGATGACCATACGACTCGGCTTTTTGCCCAGATCTGCAAGAAATGACCAGAGATTAATCAATTATTAATATGGGTAAATAACAGTCAGACAAAATGGTTTCTTTCCAAAAGAATTTGATAAAACTCACCCAGAATGCGTCCATCAGCCACACCGCTGCGCAGATACTCCGACTTGAGGGAGAACAGCTTGCTGGTGCTCAGATAGGTGAAGTAAAGCTCCGTGGAGCCGCAGTCCCTGCGAATCAAAGCTATGTAGAGCACATCCCTCGAGCGACAGCCCGCCGAGACGGCCTTGGGAAGCACTACGCGAAAACCGCGATCCGCTTGCAGATTATAGACAATAATAGCACGGTTGGCAGCATCACTGACGTAGATAAAGCAGCCGCCATCCGGTGCGTAGTCCACGACGAGGTACTGCAATCGAGAGCTGCTAGAGGTAAGACCTTCCAGGGAGACGGTCTTCAACACTTTGCCGGTCTTCACGGACATGGCCACCACTTTGGGCGGACATTTCCGAACCGGAGTCTCGAGAGTGTTTACAATTCCGGTGTCGAGGACCCAGAGCACCTCATTCTGATCCACAACGAGATCGACTACGGACTGTAGGGACTTGCAGTTGCCCTCCTCCTGCATGTCCCAGCACGGATAGGGCTTGAAGGTAGTGGCACACGTGCCTGGCTGTATGGTGGTCTTCACCAACGTAGCGGGCACGCCCTTACGATAACGAGGCAGTGCCAGGTAAATGGTATCTCCAATCAGCTGAGCCCTTGTCGCAATCACATTCTTGGCTATATACTTCCCAGAGCTCTTGAATAGCGACTTGGTGCTCGCACAGGGGAACTCAAACTGTCCACCCGTCCACTGGATAGGCTGTGTGTCTGAGTGTGCACGGTCGGGTGTCCACAGGCCGTACTTGGTGCCCTGACCGTGGACTCCTAAGGCCAATAGGGTCACTAGTAGCCCTAGATATAAACGCATCTTCTGCTGAGTTTCGTCTGGCTAAACTAAACTGTGTTATGCGCCCAAACTTGGCCAACTTCTTGGCTTTTATATAAGCCCATAGTGTCATTTATTTGGCCAGAAGTCAGAGACGTGCTGTGAGCCAATTTCTCAGATTGCAGAACGAATTTGTGTTTTTTTTTGGAGAGTGCTGCAAAAACCTTGATGGCATCGGACAAAAACAGAGTATAAGTGTGTGTGTGTGAATGTGCGTGTGTGTTTTTATGTGTGTGCAAATTGCATTAAAAATAATTTAAATATTTCACGCGCAGAAGCAGCAAAAATACAAACACAAGCGTACAAAAAACTAAACCACAGTCAATTACAAAGCTACAGTGAAGCTGTGTTAAAACGACTAGGGGACAAGCTGCAAATGTTGCAAAAAGCTGACAAAATTTAAAAGACAATAAACAAAATGTTCTCTTTTTGAACTGCATTTTCCATTGGTATATTTTTAAAACAAACTTGCCTTTTTAGACCAGGAAATTCTGCTCAGTAACGATTTAAGACTTTCTGGACTTTTATAGTTGTTTTTAGCTATTTTGTGCTACAAATCAGTCTAGCTATTTTGGCTCTGGAAATATTGGTATAAATTTAAGGAGAGTTTATTTTTCTTTGTGACTTTAATGAGTTTGTTCTACGTGTGTTCAACATTAAAGTGTTTACTGTACCGCAGACCGCAATTTTTGCACAGACTCTTGTGGCAAATGCAGCAGATGCACGGCTGATAGTTGGCATAGAGCCAATAAAGGCCAAATAAGCCAGACAAGTGGCTGCCGATTGCATTAGCTCGAAATCAACAAACTGAAATGGGATATTTATGGTTAATTGATGTTGATGCACTTGAAATTAAACTTGTGCTGAACGCAAAGCTCTAATCAGTTGATAAATGACTCAAATGATGCTTGAAATATTAAGGAGTGAAGGGGAGGGGGCAAAAGGGAGGGGGAGAAAGAGATAGATTGCTCAAAGCAAGAACTTGTAGAGCTCTCATCATGGGATCAGCTTCCAATATTATTAATCGAGTTAACTTATCATTTGATGGCTTCAACTACAGCACAAATCCTGCGCAATCAAAGCAGCTGCAGGCTAAAGCACACACACACACACACATACATACCCAGACATACACACAGACAGACAGACAGAGATACTGCTCAAAGTTTTTCCAACGACGCGACATGTTTGGCAAGCCAAAAGAGAAGCAGAGCAACCCGCATATGTGTTGGCAGGAAAAGCAGGAAAATCCTCCCCTCATTTGTGTGATTTATTTGCACACATTTTCCCCCACACACACTCACACACTCCAACACACGCAGAGCAGGAAAAAATATTGATGACAAGCACTTCCGGGCTACTTTCCTTACATAATTTATGCAAACATTAGATACTCCCGCTCCATTCTTGGAGCCAGAGATAACAAAGACACAGACAGAAACAGAGACTGAAAACTGACCCAACGGCAACCTGCCATTAGCTTTGGCTGGCTTTTTTACCCCAACCCCTCATTTTCCGGTCCCCAGTCCTCCTTGTGGCTATTTTTCCTGCGATTACCCGAAGCGTTTTTATTGGCACGTTTAACGAGGCGTATGCGTCATATGCAGACCAACTTCTGTCCCATATTTATGTTAAAGTTAATGCTTATTTAAAATACTCTAAATTTGGGCAATAAAAGTCACAATTGAATACGCAAATAGCTTAACGCAAGTTTGAGTTGTTTTCCCTCTGCTTTTCACATTTTCCTTTTGGCTTTTGTGCTACAAAATATACAAAAAATCTGAAAAAATAAAAGAAAAATTGTCTGTGTTTAAGTTGAGTTGTATTGCTGTCTCTTTTGGGCTGTATTCCTTTCCCCCTTTAGCTCTCTGTCTGTTAAATGGGCCGCTCAATTTGCTGGGCACAGCAACTTTATTTTCTGGCTAGCATCGAAAATCCACATAAATTATAATATTAACTTCAACTTTTTGACTTTTGTTGCGCTGTGTTTTACAGGGTATAAAAGGCATTTAATGTTTATTTTATTTTAATGAAAATATGTTGCAAATAATATATTTGCTTTTCGAAAACTATCTTTAAGGTAGTTTGAACATGAACACTAGAGGGCGCTAGCTTAGCACTTGATCAGCAGCCTTGTATTGCAAGGTTATTTATAAGCCTGCCTCAAACGCTGTTAATGTAAGCTAACCCATAAGGCATTATTTATTTTCATAGGGTATTTGTATAGTCTTTCATTTAGTTAGCTATACTTGGTGCTAATTCTTTGCTATCTTGGCTATTAATTTATTATGCCATGACATTTGTTTTTGTTTTTATTTTTTTGACTTTCGTTTTCTGTTTTGTTTCTGTTTCTTTTTGTGTTGCTTTGACTTTCTTTTTTGGTGTCAGCGTTTGCTTAATTTAACATTTCGCTTAAATTTATTTCACTTTTGTGCGAATTAAATGATTTGTCATCTTAATAAATTCAGATCTCGTCGTTTAGGGTATTAACGTTTTGTCATATCAAAAGAGCTTTGAACTCATTGAATAGAAACGGAAATAGGAAGTAGATTCAGCTTAAATTTGAGTACACTAAATTGCTTAAGTAAGTAGCGAATTGTATAAGTTAGTTGCTTCTTTTAGGTGAAGCTTATTAGATAATAAATTAATTAAAAATATATATAAATAATTTAGCTTGATTCAAGTTTATTTTATTTATTTTTAAGCACAAAGTGAACCTGTTTTTAATTAATTTTGTCATTTTATGCAGCGAAAAACGAAATTTATTGAATAGAAAATATTTATTTTTTGAGCCATTTATGGCCACGCCAAATGCTGTCAATGGCCAGGTTATTATTTATCTAAGTAGCTGCATATAGATGAATATATATAGATATAGATATGGATATACGTGTGAGCTCATTGAATTTGAGTCGTGTAAAGATTTTTGTATATATATTTTCGGTTTTTTTTTGGCTGTTTTATTTTATTATTGCTTTTATTTATGAAAGCGCATAAATATTTATCTGCAGCTCGTGTAGCTCGATTCGGGCAGCTGATGCCACAACAGACAAGCAATCGCCCACACACTCCCACTCACACTTACATACACCCACAACAAACACACACACTCGCTGCGTTATAAATTTGCAGATTATCATCATCATCGTCGTCAGAAAAAAAAGGCAACTTGCGACAGTTTATTAAAATGTTTCTCTTTTTTTTCGCAAAAATTCAATTTCGATTCGTTTTGAGATTTGAAGCGCTGCACGGAAGCCATAGCTACTTCCCCAACCCCCAGGCCCTTGCCCATTCCAGAAAAAGGTCAAGTCATTGATCTGTTTTTGGTTTAGCTTGAATTTTAGCGTAACTTCGTCATAATTCAATGCTTATGGCTACTCCCTTTCGGGCACCAAACAAAGGCAAATAGAGGCATGGTCATTGTGTACACACATTGTCATTTATTTGACTTATAGTGAGAGAGGGAGTGGGAGTGGGAAAGAGTAGGATGGGCAGATAATCAGGCATTTATGGCTGGTCACGCATTATTTACGCTGCGCTCGCTGTTGACCTCTGTGTGTTTAAAGGGGTCAATGTCATGAGCACCTTTAATGTCAGTTTAATAAATTATGCAAAAAATATTAATTGAAAACCGCAAAAAGTTTGTTTTATACAGGGGGCACCCGGATTTGAACCGGGGACCTCTCGATCTGCAGTCGAATGCTCTACCCCTGAGCTATACCCCCAGTTGAAAGGCTTGCTCTAAAAGTTGTTGTTAAAAAATAACAGCAATCAACAATTAGTAAACAAAAACCCGTTTCAACTGAGTTCACTTATCAACAATTTATTTTTGAAATTTTTCCTAGAATTTATCAGCTGCCACTAACAATTTTAGTTAGCTGATAAAAAGCGCAGCTTCTGAATGAGTGACTAAAATAATTATAAAGTTAAATCTGATAAATATGTAATCAAAAGTAGTAAGCACATCAATTTTTAACTATACCAAATAATTCTAGCCAATTATAAATATGTAGTATAATTTATTCAGTTAGTGCAACTATTTTAAAAAGCTTATTATTTTATTTTAGAGAAGTTATTGATTTATAAATTTATTTATGCTTGCATTTTAGTTGTTTTACTTTTTCTTGTCTACAGTTGACGTGCTCTGTTAACTGATAAATAAAACAGCTAAGAACACGAGTTCGAAGCTAGTGAAACACAGAGATAAAGCCAACAAAGTTGGTCAATGGAACTTGAATGAACTTTTCATATACCAGCAGACTCAGACTCACATATTAACCACAATTTCTCAGAAGTTTTCAGTTAGCCGATAAATGTTAGCCACATTTTTGAAACGACAAGAAAGTAAAGATGTTAAAAGTTGTTAAAAGTTGTGGGTCAAACAATTTGAGAGCTTGTAAATATTCATTAAAAAATTTCCAACAATTTGCAGAATTTTGCAATTTCCAAAAAAAACGGAATAAGAAGAGGAAGAGAAGAAGAAGAAGAAGTAGAGAAGTGTAAAATTCATATATGCAGCAATTAAAAGCGAATATGCCGTTGTCAGCTTCCGCAAAACTACTGAAGTGTGGTCGAGGGTTGCAGAGGGCAGCGCTGGGTGTCAGTGGGTTGGAGCGGGTGTTGTGGGGTGACTTTTGGGTAGCCATGGCTGCTCTGCGCTTCCGCTTTGTCGTAAAATGGCGTACGGCAGACGTGCTGGCTGGCCAATTGTATCTGTGTGTGTGTTTAAGCTTGCGTGTGAGTCTGTCTCTGTGTGTGTTTGTGTACTCGACACATGTTTCCTCATGTTTTGCCAGACGACCTTGCAGCATGTGAGCGACGCGTTGAAACAACACGCGCCATATTAAATGTCAAGTGAACCCAAATTTCTTGCACTATAAATATAAATAAATGCGAAAAGCACTGCGACAATTTCAACACAATCAAATCAACGGCAACAGAGCAGCAGAGACAACTGAGATACGACTAGACAGGAAAGGGAAACTCCATTAAATACCTATACAAAATGGCCGCCATGCTGCCATTGCTGTTACTCTCGCTGCTCGGCACTGCCTGTGCCGGCTACGATAGCTCCTCCTCGAGTGGAGCAGGCAACTCGATTGGCACCAGCAAGTGCGATAAGAATCCTCTGTCCGAACTGACCTTTCAGCTAAGTGGCAGCAACTTGCATTGGCCGTGTGATTCCACCAAGAATATCTATGTGCAATCGGGTCGTTATGTGCCCAGGAATGTGATTGTTACTCGCGCTCAGCTGCAGCGGGACTCGGCCTTTGTAGCACTGCCAAGGTATAAGCAGGGCGTGCCCTTTACCCTCGGCAAGGTCAATTTGAAGAAGGGAGAGTGTCTGGCCAAGATTGCGCCGTATCCCTGCTGGGCCATTCAGGAAGAGGGCAACTGCCAGGCGTTGCAGTCTGTGGTCGATGTGGCTGTGGATCCCAATGTGAGTGCAATTAACTTGAATATTCCATACACACACACACGCACAACACTCACACACACCGAACACACAGTCACGATTGGACACTCAAGCGAAAAGCAATTTGTTACTTTAAACCCAACAACTGCTAGACTCTGTACTGGAAAAGGTAGAGAGTGTGAAAAATTGGCCAAAAAACAAAATTTAGTGACAAGAAACAGCTTTAACATCATAGCTGCAGGGTCTCTTCAAGTCGTGTGCTCTCCCTTATCAATTTTTTTCAGCATTTTTTCGTAGCTTTTCGCATTTAAATGCACCGCTATATTCCCCACTTCATACATGCATTTATAGCTTGATTTTCTGGTTCTTTTTTTTACACCACGGAATTGCATTTTTTTTTAATCGAGTAAAAACTACAGCAAACAAATTTCATCTCTTGTAAAAGGCATATTATAAAAGCCAGCAAAAAGTATTTCCATATTCCATTTTCATTTAAAATTTCGCCCACTTCAAGGCAAAAACTTCAACTCAAATGAACTCGTAAAAAATCAGATAAACTCAATTGCAATTGAAGAATTGTTGATTTGTCAGTTTTGGGTTTTATCAGCTCAATTCAAGTTTAATAACACTTTGTTTTTCAAGGCAACATTTAGTTTGATTAAAGTAAATAATAGTAATGACTAACAGTGTTTAAATGAAATCAATTTCAAGCTCTGAAACAATAGAAGAATAGAAAATATTTAGGTAAAAGTTGAGTAGGTAAAAGACACATTTTCTAGTCAGTATGTGCAGGGTATCTTAGCGTTCAGCTGACAGTTTATACTTAAATTATTTATGAGCATTTTAATTTTAGAATGGGTATCTGTCAGTCGTGATAAATGGCAATTTGTGCTTAGGAATTTAAAGAGAAAAGTCAACAAACAAAAGCAATAATAATAATTACAAAAACAATATAAATTACAACAACAAATGCTGATGCGCAATTTGTTTATTTATTTGCATTCACAGCAATTCTGGTCAAATTGCATTAATTGTTGTTGTCGCCTTTAATATTGTTGTTGCTTTAAATTAATGGCAAATTCCAAAGCTGAAAAACATCTTAAAATTAATTGTAATTTAAAATGCATTTTAAATTTCAGTGTCTAATTTATTTTTAATTTATTTGTGGACTTGTTTTTACAGGGTCTACTATGGGCTTTGGACGTGGGCATCGTAAACACTTTGGAGCAGCCAATTCGCCGCTGTAGCCCCAAAATTGTGGCTATTAACACGGCCAATCACAAGGTGGTCAAGAGCATCGATCTTAGCGATCTTGTGACCTCCGAGTCCCGATTGCAGTTCATCGTCGTTGACTACTCCAAGGACAACAAGCCTTTTGTGTAAGTTTAAATATGAAAAGCTTGCTATAAATGTTAGGAGTAGAGCTGTAGTAGAACTGCTCGACTGTTTGGTGCCCAAGAAGTGTGAAGAGCACAAGCACAAGAGAGATGAGGTCAGCGTACAATCGTGAGTGCCTATGACGAACCACAAGTGCATTATAAACTCCAAGCAGAGTGCAAGTTCTTGCAAGTTCTTGCATGTTCTTGCAGTGTTATCTTATCGGCGAAGGTGTCACTGATAAACTGCCAGAGAAAGTGAAATAAATTGATTTCTAATTTCCCATGAAACCTGCTAACCCTTCTCCTCTTCCTCCCTCGCACCTCCTCTTCACCCTACAGTTACGTTGCAGACGCTGGAGCACGTAGCATTCTGGTCTACGACATAACCGGCAACAAATCGTACCGCATCGTGCTCCCCCGAGCCACCGCACCCACGAACGATGTGCTCTACGTGGCGTTGACCGCCAAGCCCGATGGAACCTCGACGCTCTTCTTCAGCTATCTGAGCTCCCCACGGTTGTACTCCATCAAGGGCGAGTATCTGCGTGTTGGCCAGGGAGCCGGCTCCATCATTGATGTGGGACCGAAGCCCTATGGAAAGCAGGCCGTTCTTTTGGGTGCCGATGGAGGCACCTCGCTCTTCTTCCGCTACAAGGGAGAAAACGACATCTACTTGTGGGATTCAGAGACGTGTTTCAAGGCCTCCAATCTGCAGGAGGTGCAGCGGGGCGGCGACTGCCGTCTGTCCACACAGGTACTGCCTGGACACAAGCGATTCATGTGGGCTCTGGAGAGTAATTTCCATGACTTCATCTCGGATCGCACTGGGTGCAATGGCGCTTCGATTGTGCTGCATCCTGTGGTGCGGGAATGCGATGATTAGAAATATCTACAAACTCAAACACACACACACACTGACACACTTTTTTATTAGTCTAACAGAACAAGAGATCAGGGATTCCATTCTAAACAGAGTAATCCCGTTTGGAACACTTGATTTAAGTAAGGTTTAGTTTACTCTAAGCTGAAGAAATGCTTGAATTAGTTTCAGTTTTTCATTTTCATTTAAGTGTTGAGTAATTTTCATTTGAAAATTAATTGTTAATATAAGAAATACACAATGAATTTTTACTTATAAAAATAATTTTTTATTGTTAGTACTTATGTAGGATATCGATTGTTTAACAGCTACCGTCGACACAAGTTAGCTTCACTAAGTCAAAGATTTTATTTCCCGGACAGCGATCGATCTTTAAGTCATTATTCTTGCCATCACAGCTATAGAAACGCTGGCAATCGGTCAAATCTCCGTGAATGCCAAATCTTTGGCATTTACCCGTTGTGGGGTACGGGGAGGGCGACGGAGACGGAGAAGGCGATGGCGAGGGAGAAGGAGAAGGCGATGGCGAGGGAGAAGGCGAAGGAGAGGGCGATGGCGATGGAGAAGGCGAAGGAGATGGACCTGGAGCTGGACCTGGAGCTGTTGATGGCGGATTTCCATGACGGCATACAGAAAAGTGCTCGTCAAAATAAGAATTATCCCCCGCACACTTGCCGTACATCATCACACCATTGATGCAGTAATAAAACCCCTTAGTTGTCTGCGCCGGATACAAAACGCCGTTGGTACAAGTCCCCACGGCGTCATCTGCAATGCCTACAGTGAACACTCCGATCAGCAACTGAATTAACTTATATGAACTCATTTCGCAGACTGTCTTTGGGATTGACTCAATCGCCGTCTTTAAGTAGCAAAGCTAAAATCAGATAAAAGTAATTGCAAATTGTATAGGTGAGTGGTACAAGACAAGGCGATAAGACTCGACAGTTAACTCCCTAGATAGATGGATATTTCAAGCACTTGTGTCATTCGTCAGTCCATTTTGAAATGTGTAACAGCGTCACTTGGATAAGCAGTTGGTAATCATAAAATCAATCGAAACAGTTTCCAAAAAGGATTACCAGTGTAGCTACCCAAGAGCTGGGGTCTTACTAGGCTCTCAAAGTAGTTACCATCCATTTGGTATTAACTGAGGCCTCGTTAAAACAAACCATTTTATTATATCAAGAGATAAGCAATTTATAGAAAGAAAGTTTGATAAAAACAGAAGTTTAATTAAAATATAATCAACATATTAATCCGTAAAGTTGATAAGAAAGTTAAACTCTTGGAACGCACACTAAATATTCTGGGTTGAAATAACTTTCATCGGGGCAATAAAAGTATATCAGATCTTCGCCGGTGCAAATGTAGAATCCTTGGTCCGTTTCCGCGGCATAGATCTCTCCAATCTGACAATCTTTGTTAGGAATACACATCTTTTGACTAAAGTCAAAGAAGTAACCCTGTGAGCAAGCCTCATAGACTTGTTCGCCATTCTTACAGTAGTAATAACCAAAGACATTTTCCGCTGGAAAAATCGCATTGTCCCGACACTTTTCATCGTGCACACATTCCAGTAGAGTTTCATTGAAGTAGTCGCCGTAGCGACATGCCTGCAACTGAAACTGTCCATCGATGCACTTATAGTATCCATATTTACTGTATCCGTAGGAGATTTCCCCATCCGAACAGCTTCCCATGTCCCTAACACATGATTTGCTCTCCTCATTGAAGCAGAAGTCCTGCGGACAATCCACAAACACCAATCTGCCACTCAGACAGGCGTAGTAGCCACTCAAAGTATCCGCTGGATAGATCACACCTATTTCACATTCCTGGGCAGTGTTTTCTCCCCAAACTCCTTGGAGAAATAGAATTCCCAGAGTGAAAAGAAACGTTTTGATTAAAGCCATTTCGAAGACTGATTCCTTCATTCAAATCGAGAAGGCCTTAAGTATCTCTAGATAAAACTGTTTTGACGGATGTTGATAGCAATACTGGAAGATATCTCAATACAGTGGGTAAAACAGAGTTTCATATGGGTAAAAACAGAATTTTTATGCTGATCTTGAAATTTATATAGTTTTTTGAAAACAGTATCACCAACTTTAAACTACTACAACCATCGTTAAGGCTAGAAAGTTTCTATACATTTTGTGGAACAAAGCACACATCGCGGTTCTCGTCGTAGAACATTGCCTCCGGGGGACAAGACTGGTAGATGAGGTTTCGCTTCATGCACATGTAGAAACCATTGGAAGTCTCCGCAGGGGAAGTGGTGAAATCGCTGCAGGTTTCCTCCAGACGGCGACAGGAATGGGAATCGGAGTCAAAGTAGTATTTGATGGGGCAGCGCTGGTAGATGAGTTTGCCCTGTAGACAGTACTTGAAGCCGTACTTGTTGCTGGCCGGGAAGGATGCACCCTCCTGGCAGACCTGAGAGTCCTTGAGACAGGACTTCTCGGCAGCATCAAAGTAGTAGCCCAGCGGACACGCGTTGTAGACCAATTTGCCATGACGGCAGGCGAAGTAAGCTCTGGGTTCGTCCGAGGCAAATCGCAAGCCATGTGGGCAGACGGGACTCTCTTCCGACCTCATCCGACTGGGCGGAACACAAGTGTTTCCATTGAAAACGTAGCCTTGATTGCACCTCATCATGAGTGGAAAGTAGACAGGCACATCTCCAGTCCTGTCCTCATTGCAGACATAGTAGTAGCTACTGTTGGCCGCCCAGACGCCCTTGTCACCCAGTTTAGTGCAGGAGTACTGCTTCTCCAAGCACTGCGGACTCTCGCGGGGCAAGCTACAGCTGTTCGTAAGCAGCGAGTATCCGGCTCCATTGGTGCACTGGTGCGGAGTGTCCACATTTTGGGGACTGCACTCGTGGTAGCTGCGACAGTCGTAGGGATCGGGATAAAGGCCTGGACCTTGGCAGTGGAACTTGCCGCGCACTGGGACCGTACAACGTGGCTGCCACGTGCAGCCAAAGGTTCCCTCGTCGCTGCAGTGGAAACCGCGCTCCGTCTGACAGGTGGACATCTCCACCGTCTGCCATGCCCCATTCACATAGGAGCAGTATCCCAAAGTGGCGCAATCCACGCAGATAAATCCTGCCAGACGCACATCCTGGCAAGGATTCTTCGCCAGATCGTAGGAATCAATGGCCACACTCAAGTTTCCGGGTAAAACTACGCCTTCTTTTTCGCCTAACTGCCACGCCTCACAGCCCAGCAAACTACTCCAAACTAACAGCAACAACTTGACACACTTCATCTCAAAAGACTTTTAGCTCAGTTGGCCAAAAGCCGTCGCTTAAATAGGCCAAGATAAGCATTCCCTTGCGCATGTTAACTGCATAATTAAAAAGATAATGTCATGTTAGAAGAAATCTCAATTGATTCAGTCTGGGAATCAAGAACTTTATCATCACACCATTTCATTTTGGAAAAGTTCCACCCTTTAAATTATTTTCTTTTATGGACTTCAGTATAATTTTCGAGGGGGTTTTAGGCAAATCATCTTATCAATCAATTAAAACAAAAAATTCAATGCGAAAAAATTTGTTAAATAAATCTCCTATTTGTCCTCCGCTTTAGGTGTCCCCGACGATGTTTAGTGCGTTGAATAGACCCGACTAAATTTGATAGAGGGAAATTGGAAGTTCAAATCAGAAATCCTGCCTCGTATTGCCCAATATTTATGCAAATAAAATCATTGAATCTTTTTACAAAATTCATTGAAAACTTTTTCCAACTTTTCAACTACATAAAATCATTCCCAAATATAAAAAATAACTTTCAAAATTCTCCTTCGATTATTATATAGTTTTTAATTTTATTATTTTTCAAACTTTATTCAAGTTGTATAG
The DNA here is from genome assembly GCA_035047505.1 of Drosophila parthenogenetica. Taxonomy (NCBI): domain Eukaryota; kingdom Metazoa; phylum Arthropoda; class Insecta; order Diptera; family Drosophilidae; genus Drosophila; species Drosophila parthenogenetica. Next base: position 1,135,637 of record JAWNPM010000070.1, read on the forward strand.
AAAAGTGATTAAATTAAGTGTGCGGCTTTAAGTAAAACTGAAAATACTGAAAGACTACAACTCAAGAGAGTCTCTCCGTGTCTAACAGGATCCGAGGACGCACGCGGACTGCTCGGGCTTGTAGTAGGTGCCATCGGGACACTGCTGGTGCCTCATCTGCCCATCGATAGCCGTGCAGAAATAATACATGCGACAATTCTCCGGATCAGCCATGAGTCCCACATGCTCGCACTTCAGGGGATTAACATTAAAGGCATTATCATTGGGATCCAGTGGGGAAGCGGTAGGTATAGCTGGTGCAACCATAGAACTATTGCTGTTCCATGGGCGACAGACAAAGTGGGAGAAAATTTCGCCATCGTTGCAGCGATGAAGCGACGGATAAATGACCACAGTGTCCTCGGCATTCTGATTCACCGTCGACTTGCAGACATAGAAGATATTGGGATTCGATGGCCAGGCAGCCACGTAGCCCACATAAGGACAGCGGTACTGTGGTTGAGTGCACACGCTGCTCTCTAGCGTCATGGAGCACTGGCCCGTGTGGGCATCGAAGGCTTTGTCGTTGCCACAGTCCACGGCGGCGGCGACGAGCACAATGTCCAGGAAGTAGCACATATGATACTTCTGGCAATCGTAGGGATCTGGGAAGATGCCCTGCGAGGTGCACTGGAAGTTGCCCTCGATGCCAAAGGGATGACAGGGTCCGGTGGCATTTGAGCAGCTGCCTTGTCTAATGTTACAGTAGTAACCATTGGCCACATCGCACGATTCCACGGGAATGTTGACCCAACCGTTGGAATGCTGCACACAAGTGGCCAGCAGTTCGCAGGACTCACATATGGGACCAGGGCTACGGCGTGCTTCGCAGCTGCTCGTTTCGCGCGGTTGCACAATGCGAGTGCTGACTGTAGCGCTTGCTATCAGTGTGATGACGTTGAGCAAGAGCTGCGTGAGATAAGAACAAACATTTTTATATATTTAAAACTAGTTAAAAAATATTACCTTTTATAAATTGGAAAATTATTTGTAAACTTTTAAAACAACTTACCAAAACACAAAAGAGTTTATCTAAGGACATTATCGTGTTTAAACTGCTATAATTTCCAAGCACGTCTAATTGCTACAAATTGTTTCAATTGTCTGACTTGATAGCGTGGCTGGGAATCACAAGAAGAACTTTTGAATCACAGCCCAAATATAAGTAAACTTATCTTTTACTCTTTCGCAGGCAGCAGAGCCACACTCTTTATATCAATAACTGTTTAGTATCTAAGTTAAGGTGCGTTTGTGTGTGTGAGTGTTGAACATCTTGCGAAAGTCAGATTACACAGCCACAATAACAAAACAATGGAATGCTGAGTAAATGCTTTGTATTGACACAAAAAAAAACCACTAAACAATTGCCATAAGTTCTTAGCTTAACGGCGATTGGACGACAAACATGAAAGCACTTAAGAAATAATTTTGTGTTTGCACAACATAGAAAACTTAAATATTTGCGCAGCAATTAAATTTTGGCAAGGGCCAATTTAAAAACAAGCGCCGATACCGATTACCTAGCAAAATCTTAATGTCGATAGGCAGCCCTATTTGGCACACAGCAACAATCGATGCTTGAGTTTGCCTAGCATCGAAGCTAGATTAACTATCGAAGTAGCCTGTGGAATCGAGGTTTTATTGCTGTTCGACGCACGGTCACACTGACACACGGCACACATATTAAGAGCTTTAAATTATTTCTATACGTTTTTAATGGACTTTATACATGAATCTGTGGCACTTGGCGTCGATTTGCTCATACTGGGGCTCTGTGTGCGTGAATATGTGCACTACAAGAACACTGCCAGCGTGTTGCGGGTAAGCCAAAAGCTGTGCAGCTACTGCCTGCATAATCATAACAAAAACAAATGATATTCTTCTTCTTATTGGGATCTTGCAGGAGGCGCCGCAGTACAATATTGATAAGGAGCTGAAGACGATAGTGGGGCGACAGCAGGATAAGAAGATACCTTATGCAGTGATAAGAGGCACAGTCACACCTATTGGTGTGCCGCTGCGCAGCTCCTTCGTGCCCAGCGTGAGCGGTGTGCTCCAAATTGTGAAGCTCCACGAGCATCGGGTAATGCGAGCCTTTGCGGGATTCTGGGCAGAGCAGCGGAAGCTGATACACGAAAGTGCCAACGAGATGCCCTTTGAACTGCGCAATCAGACGCACGGCGTAGAGATTATAGACGCCATGAGTGCGGCAGTGCTAGATGTGGACGTGGTCTATGATAACTATGAATCCACGTCCTTGTCCGTGTTCGATCACATATTTGGTTTCTTCACGGGCGTGCGCCAGAAGGGTCTGCAGACCACAGAGCAGGTGCTACGCGATGGCAGCTTTCTTACCGCCATCGGTGAGCTAGAACTGGACGGACAATCACTGCGCATGCAACCCTCCAAGCAGGGACCACTTTTCCTTACCACAGCCACCAAATCTACACTCATCAAACGGTTCGAGGATGCCAAGTCCTCCATGCTGTGAGTAGAGTACCTAAACCCCCTTTACCAGATGTTAATCCACCCATTTTTGCAGCTTTAAGATCGTACTCTGCAGCAGTATATCCATGGTGCTAGTGGGTCTCATAGTGCGCAAGGTCTATCGCCGCAAGAAACAGGAGCGCGAGGAAGCCAAGATACGCAACCGTCTGGAATCGGAGCGACGGGAAAGACGTGCCCGGAATAGACCACATACGTTATCACAGGATCAGCTTTGCGTTGTCTGCTCCACCAATCCCAAAGAGGTAGGAGATGGTATTACTCATATGACCACATGATCTTAGCCAGATTTATTTGCACTTTGTAGATCATCTTGTTGCCCTGTGGTCATGTCTGCCTCTGCGAGGATTGCGCCCAGAAAATCGAGTTCACCTGCCCCGTTTGTCGCAGCCACATCGAGTCCAAGGCTGCCGCCTTCATAGCCTGAGTCTGGAGCAGATGTAAACCCAGTCAAGTCAGCTCCGCAGTACATACAGCTCCCACTCCCACTCTCCCTTTTCACACTATTCTCTGTCTCTGTCTACAAGTTTCTCTGTTTATTCTTGAGGGTTTTAGTAATGCATAAAATTCATTTCACGTGCTCATTATGTCTCTGTATTGACGTTGATGCTCCAATAGCTTCAGGAACACCTGGTACTTGCGTCGGTGGAAGTTGAGAGTCACGGGATTCGGTTCCACCAGCTGCCCAGTGCCGCCCATGGCTTTCGAGGCGGCCTGTAGAAGAGGGATTAAGGATTAGCAGTTTGTTCATGGTTGTCTGTTTTCCTACTCACCTCCAGACTTGGATAGTGGCCGGAGGCAGCTGCTCCCAAGGTGGCTGCACCCACTAGCACCATTTCCTGCTCGTTGGGTATCAACGCGGGCAGATTACAGATGTCCGCATGGCACTGCACGTAGAGAGGATTTTTGGCCAGGCCACCGCAAAATAGTAATGTCTGGAACGTGCTCCGTTGATGCTGGTAAAGATTCTCGATGATGTGCCGTGTGCCGTACTGTGTCAAATCCAATAAATGGTTACAAAACAAATGGCAGCACTTGTGGTTAACTTACAGCTAGAGCTTGAGTGAAGGCCAGGTACCTAATGGCCAGAGATTCCACTCCCCTCATCATGTCCAGACCGATCAGCTGCAGGAATTGACCAATTAAACCCTTGGCTTACAAAGACTTCAATACTTACGCTGCCTCTCAGGCTGGGATCCGCCACTGGCGAGCGATTACCATGCAGATCCGGCCATACATGGACATCCCGGGTCAGCAGTTGAAGATCTGGGAGTCCTCGCTGGGCAGCCAGCTGTGGCAACAATTGGTTCAGATGCTGATAGATGTACCTGCGTGTGAAGCACATGAGGATTACACAAAATTAGTTAGCACCTGGTATGCACATACTTGTCCCCGCCCAGTTGCTCCTTCAGTGCCGGGTAGCACTCGTGCGTCTGGAGCACATGGTCAAGCAGATGCCCGGCTATGGATTGTCCTCCCTCGTTGAGAAAGTAGCCGGGAATGATGGCATCTTGGTAGGGACCCCACACACCACGGGCAAAGCAGGCATCCCGCGTGATGCTCATGTGACACGTGGATGTGCCCGCAATCAGAGCCATCTTGCCCTGCACGTCATCAGCGGCATGCGAATCAGCACGACAGCCGAACATGCCCAGTGCACCGGCATGAGCATCGATTAGGGATGTGCTCACCACAGTGCCCACGGTCAGGCCCAGCTCGGCAGCAGCTCGTCGGGAGAGACCCCGTCCCACGGGCATACCCGGTGGCTGCACATCGCTACCCAACGCGGCGCACTTGTTCATCGTGAGCTCCTCGAGATTGGCGCCACGAAGGAACTCCTCACTCCAGCTGTGGGCAGCAGCATCATAGTTCCACTTGCAGACCACAGAGCAGAGCGAGCGCGTATCCACCTCGGTGGCTCGCCAAGTGAGAAAGTCGGGCAGATCAAAGGCACGCCAGATTTGCGTATAACTCGCGGGCAAATGACGCTTCAACCAGAGCAGCTTGGGCATCTCCATCTCCAGGGAGACTTGTCCACCTACAAACTGGAGCAATGGATGCTTCGTCGCATTGATCTCCGCCGTCTCCTGCTCCGCCCTGTGGTCCATCCAGAGTATGATGTTCTGCTCCTTGCATCCACTTTTGCTGACCGTCAGAGGAGCTCCATTCCCATCGAGAATCACTAGTGAACAGGTAGCATCAAAGCCAATGCCCTTCACCTGCTCCTTAGGAACGTCGGCCACGACAAGCTGCGTGGGAAAAAAACGGAAGCGTAAAGACTGTGATAGAGTGTGCTCGACTTGGGAGTACCCTGTGCTAGCTGCTTATGGTGAGTTCTTGTTCTTAAATTTTTAGGGGGTTAGGATAAAGACTTCCTATACTCTACATGTTCAAAGAGTCCTACCTAGTACAGAAAAACACAAAAACATAGTAAGCTCTAGACTTTTCCCCAACTACAAGGTCTAAATGGGTTGACATCACTTGGTTTTATTGCCAAACACTCAGCTTCCTCCCAGTGTCACACACAACTCGTTACACTCTCGCTACAGGGTATCTAATACCGCCTAAATACCTATCTAATCAATCTGTTGAAATGTAACGACGTTTTAAGGTTATCAGTCCTTATCAGCTGTTATCAGTAGAGCGATTACCTTGACCACCTTGCAGATCGCCTTCCAGATATCCTCGCTCGACTGCTCGTAGTAATGGGGCTCCGGTGTCCATGTCCTGATCGGCTCCACCGCCTGCTCCTGAACACAGCCGTCGGCGGTCACAAGCGCAGCCCGTGCACTACCCGTGCCCACATCCACGCCCACAAAGTACGCCCCTTTCGACGAAGACTTTGACATTTTGCGGTCAAACTTTGAGATAAGAAATCGCGAATTTTGAATATTTCCAGACATCTAAAGATCATGCTCACCTTAAGTGAAATATTACAGGGTATGTGGGTTGGTCTGGGAATGCGAACGGGTGTTGACACTTCTCGTTGGACTAGCGAGCCAGAGGTACAGTGAAGTCTGACTACAGCGAACAGCCGATTAACTACAACTAAATTTAGACAATTTCTCATTATTTTTAATTAAATTTCGAAGGAGAGTTAAAGTAAGAAATCACCCGACTTTAAAATACCCGTTAGTTAAAGCGGGGGCGGAAATGGGCGTGCCGCCAACTAAATGTGTTAGCGTTACTACGAGCGTTAAGAAAAGCAGCGTACTTATAATTTGTCCCCGTACTGTTTAGCAGCTGCTACTCTCCAGTAACCCACAATAATTATAAACAAATATATGTATGCACTTTGTTTGATTGAATTGCCCACAACAAAAACAACAACAACAACACGCGCTGTCACGTCCGTTACCTGCGGCGGCTAGTCGCGCACTGAAGACTCGTTTGCAAGTGCGACTTAATTTAAGCAAATATTTAAATCTCAAAAGTTCGCTTGTGCGCGCCAAAATTTCTCTTAAGCATGCTTTCTCTTTCCTGTGCAAGTGCGACTTAAACCGCTCCAAGTTACATTTCTCTTAAACTCTTGGCTTGCTCTCCCACTCTCTCGCTCTCTTTATCGCATTCGGCGCTTGAAGGTCAACCCGCTGTTAAAGATCAGTTGGCTGCCAGGGTTGCCGCGTTGTAAGCGCAAGAGCCGCACAACAGTCTGGCAACGCTAAGCGTGTCATACATTTGTTTACAAATGGTGCGCATTAAGAATCGGTAAATAAACTAAACAAATGTCATTTTTTATGACACACATTGCATTTATTTAACCACCGCACATCTATGCAGATATATCGCAGTGCAAATCGTGCCGCAGACGCCAGTGCAAGCGCTACGCTTAAGCGACCATGCCCTGTCCAAGTGTCTGCTGCAAAACGTGGAGAAATATTACGGAGTTTACGGACTGGGATTATTGGAGCATGGATTCCGGGTGAAATACTGCAATGAACGCACTAAAATAGCTGTCATACGGTGCCTGCATCGCGGACAACGCTTCGTCACCAGCATACTGCCACTAATAACACTGGTGAGCCAAGGGATAAATTGTTTAAACAAATTGCTTAACGAGTTTCAACAGATAGGCGACGTGCGTGCCAAGTTTCGTACGCTCTATGTGGGAGCGACTGTGATACAGTGCAACAAGTTTATTATCAAACACCAGCGGCAGTTTCTGGACCGCATGATGGGACAAACGGCGTCGGCCAAGGAGCGACAGGATCTTCTAAAGCGCGTGATGGAACTCGACATGGAAAGATAACCAATAAGACCAATTTACGTTTAAAATTGATTAATCTTTACTTGAGTATAGTACATAGTGTTCCAATAGCAATATTGTTTTGTTCAATTCGACTAAGTGCGGTCCTTAGACCTCGATGAGGAATTTGCGACTCGGAGAACGCGAGAATCTCGCCGAGAACTGCTTGAGTCTGTGCTGTAGATCCGTAAACGTAAGCTTCTGTTTCTTGCTGTAGACATTCAGGTAAATGCCCAACACAACGATCAGACCTGACCAGATGTATCTGCAAAGTGAACAGACATTAAAAAGCTGAAGAGGATTAGGAGTACTTGTTACTTACTGCACACTGAAGGGTTTGCTGAACAGCAGGAAGGAGAAGGCAATGGTTACTGCCTTGCGTGCCGTGGTCACAGTGGCCGCCAGTGGAGCACCGCTGCTACGCACCAGGGCCAGCACGAACTGAATACCAAGATAGCCTGAGAGGCTGAAGAGGAAGCCATAGCCAAAGGTCTCCAAAGGATGGGCCAGACAGAAGGCAAATCCACTAAAGAAGTTACCCGTGAGCAGCATGATCACAAACAAGTAGACAAATCCTAATCCGTAGGAATAGAACACCACCTCGCTGCTGGGCGCCTTGTGCTCCCGCATGGCCTTCTCCTGGACATTGCCAATGGCTGCGTCGCATAGCAGGGCGCCCGAGATCATGGCCACGCCCAGCGGATTGAAGTTGGGCGTCAGCTGAGAGTCGGCTAGCGTGAACCAGGCCAATCCAATGCACATGGCCAGAGCAGCAGCAAAGTCCAATGGTCCATAGCGTTTGCCTTGAATGAGTATGCTCCCTACCAGCACTGGGATCAGCTTACAGCACTTGAAGATCACCTGCGTGGGATAGTTAAGGTACCCCAGACTCGAGTTGGACAATCCCATGGTGCCCAGTGTGAGGGCAGCCAGCACGAAATACGTGCTCAGCGGAATGCAGCGAGGAGCGGGCTCCACGCTCCACAAATTGCCGCCGAGCAGTCTATAAGCCTCCAGACGGCGCTCCACCAGACCAAAGCCAATGTAGTAGGCAAACTGGACGAGGGTGAGAAACCAACCGTAGGGCTTGAAGCCCTCCACCGTAAAGATTAGCTCCTGAAGGTAGCCATAGATGATGTAGAGTATGAAGACGCCGGCACAGCTCAGCAGGAACTGTGTGGTGCGATTGTAGTAGCTTAGATCGAAGCAGAGGATTCGCAGTTCCTGCGGTGGGGACTTTGAGGCGGAGGATTTCCGCTGTGTCAAGGAGGTGGAGGGAGAGGGAGAAGGAAGTGTGGAGGAGGAGGAAGCGGAAGCGGAGGCGTAGGCAGAACCCGCATTAGCTGCTGTCTGCGTGTCATTGCTGTTGATACTGATAAGGCTGTGTCCACTTCCCGTCTGAGTATCGCCAACGACCATTGTTGTTGTTGCTGTTGTTGTTTTTGTTCCGTCTGCTTAATTACTTAATGTGCGTGTGTTTGTGTTCGTGTTTATCACAGTTACCGTTGGGTACTTTAATCTCTTAATTATTGCCACGCAACTCTAATGTTTCTCTGTTCGCTGCATCGCTGTTGTTCGTTAGTTTTTCCTAGTTACATCATCAATCAAATCACCAAACGTAAGTCAATTAATTGTTTTACAAAATTTATATTAATGCGGTTTGTTTATTTTCATGTTGATGGCCACTCAGTTAATGCATTAGAGTTGCCGGTATGAGCTGATTTCTTTGCAATGGTATTTCCAAATACCAAGTGCCTTAATAGTGCTGCCAATCACTTTTACTATGGTAACCCTTAATACCAAATGAAGTTGCCCTGCCAACTCGGCCAACTTGCCGCCATCTGGCAATATCGCACACTCAAAAACATCATTTCGTCATTTAGCAGCTCGTTTATTGTTTCATTTTAAAAATGGCAGACGTAGAAAAGGAGCCCGAGAAGACCATTGCTGAGGATTTGGTTGTTACCAAATACAAATTGGCTGGCGAAATTGTAAACAGTAAGTAAATGTTGAAATGTGTGTAATAAATGCGCCGTAAAGTGAAAGTGAATTGTGAATTTTCTACATTTTGGTCGTCGTTGTTGCTGTCGTCGGCAGCTACGTGTGTGCGCCGACAACAATGGAGCCAACGAGAAGACGTCGGCGTTGACGTAGACGCTGACGTCGCCGCTAACACCGTCGCTGTCGATTGGCTGAAGTCGCCACGCGGCGGTGTACGCGGGATAAGTGAGAGCTATAAACGTGCTTAACCTCAAACTTTTCAGGTGTTTTAATATTTAACACATTGCAAGGCATAAAAAACTTAAACCAACTAAATAAAAGCAGACTATAACAGATTAGACAGGTATCAATTAAGTGTAAAAACAATTGACATGCTAATATAAAATTGTGGGATTTTTAAGTGCCACGCGATTCTGGCAAAAACTCGTTTCGCATAGAAATAACTCGACTATTTCCGTTTAAATTTAGAAACACTGAAAACGGTGATTGGACTCTGTGTGGTAGATGCCTCTGTGAGGGAAATATGCAGCAAGGGCGATAATCTGCTGACTGAGGAAACCGGCAAAGTGAGTTTTCGTTTTTATATATTCCTTTTGTCGCCTACAGTGCGTCAAGTAAATATTATGACTAGTCAAAGAAAGTCCAATGATTAAAACTTTACAAACTTGAGGGTTCACGGCCGTGCCGCAATGCAATGCAAGCTCCATTGGCAGCGTGCTTCACCGCATGCTTGCAGCTCGTTGCGTGTTTTCCACGTGCGTTTTGGCGCCTTTGGTTTGCGTCGTGTTTGTGGCGCGTGTTTTGTGGCCCAAAGATCACAAGATTATGAGATCTGAGGACACTTTTGGCCAACTGCCAATTGTGCTAATGAATAGACAATTTGTTTAATGAGCTGTCTGTTGTCATTTGGCACCCCTCCTCCAAATAGGTATACAAAAAGGAAAAGGACTTGAAGAAGGGTATCGCATTTCCCACATGTCTGTCGGTTAACAATTGCGTCTGCCACTTTTCCCCAGCTAAAAATGATGCCGACTACACGCTCAAGGCTGGCGATGTGGTTAAAATGTAAGTACAACAAAATAGAACTCTTTTTTGGTTTTGTAACTATTCCGGAACTTTCCTTTCAGTGATCTGGGAGCGCACATTGATGGTTTCATAGCTGTGGCCGCGCACACAATCGTTGTGGGCGCCAGTGCGGGTCAGAAAATAAGTGGAAGACAAGCTGATGTTATTCTTGCTGCCTATTGGGCCGTCCAGGCTGCGTTGCGTCTGCTCAAGTCCGGTTCCAGCGTAAGTATTTATAACAGTCAGCTGTTAAAAAAAGGAATTCAAATTAGGTTTCATAGTCCTTATACTAGCTTTAAACCTATACTAGTGAGCAAAGCATCGATTGAAATTCAATATCGATGCTACCAAGTGAAAACATCGATGAGTTCGATAAACAAAGTTCGATGCATAAAAAAGAATCGATATTGCTAAAATACATCGATGCTTTGAATGTAAACAAGGAACAGCGTTCACCTAATAAAAATGGTATTTGTAAATCCTTGTTCTGCAGGCAAAGGACTGTCTGTTGCTATAAAAAATTAAGCCTGGCCCAGACACCTCATCGCTTGCGGAGAACAATTGCGGCAATATCGTGAACTGAACAAGTTTATTTACAGAAATGTTTGGTCTTTACTATTGCGCACAATACTAACAACAAAAACCTTACTTTCTTACCAATTAGAGCATTTTTTTAATATTTGTTTACACTTTTCTAGAACTACGCAATCACCGATGCCGTGCAACAAATCAGCGAGTCGTACAAGTGCAAACCCATCGAGGGAATGCTCAGTCACGAGCTGAAACAATTCAAAATCGATGGCGAGAAGACGATCATACAGAATCCGAGTGAGGCGCAGCGCAAGGAGCACGAGAAGTGCAACTTTGAGACTCACGAGGTTTACGCCATCGATGTCATCGTCAGCAGCGGTGAAGGCGTGGTAAGCTATTCTCTTCCCCTTGCTCCGAGAGGACGCTCTCTTTTCCTTTCTCTTGAAAACCTGTTCAATGATTAAAAACACGCGCTTGAGGATTGGCAGAGGGCAAGACAATGTTGCTTTGACTTGAGATCGTTTCGTGCGCTCTGCGAGTTTCTTTATGTACAACTCGGCGCAAGTCTGCTTCGGCGTGGCGCTCTCTGCTGGCCCAAAGATTGCACTATAAAGATTATGAGATCTGAGAACGCCTTTGCAAAGACCTTTGCGCAACAATTTCTCTTGCATCAATTTGATAAGTCTTCTTACTGTGTTGCAGGGACGGGAGAAGGACACAAAGGTATCTATTTACAAGAAATCGGAGGAAAACTATATGCTTAAGCTGAAGGCATCACGTGCTCTCCTGGCTGAGGTGAAAACCAAGTATGGCAACATGCCCTTCAACATCCGCAGCTTCGAGGAGGAAACCAAGGCACGCATGGGCGTCGTTGAGTGTGTCTCCCACAAGATGATTGAGCCTTTCCAAGTGCTGTACGAGAAGCCCTGTAAGTTGATCTACCACTACAAAACGCATATAACTCCGCTTGGCAAAACTTAATTCCGGATTTGGCTCCAACTCTTTTGAGCTGCCAACTACGGCCAGACATTTTGCCAGATCAAAGCTTTGACGTCTTCAGCAGTTGCTACTAGTTCCTTGGCCTCGGTCTGAACATGCCAAAGCAACAAATTATTTAAAACCTGAGTTACTCCTTAAAAGTTCATGAATGGGTTGTAATATATGCTTTCTATTTCACACTTTCAGCTGAAATTGTGGCGCAGTTCAAGCACACGGTACTCCTGATGCCCAACGGCGTCAACCTGGTTACCGGCATTCCCTTCGAAGCTGACAGCTATGTGAGTGAGCACAGCATTGCGCAAGCTGAACTGAAGGTAAGTGCTGGCTCCCCTGAATCCTCTTCTCCCTTGTGAGTTATCTCTCCCGTTTTTTCCCTTCAATAGGAACTGGTTGCGCAGCCTTTGGGACCCGTTAAGGGTAAGGGCAAGGGCAAGAAGGCAGCGGCGTCTGCTACCGCCCCGGCGACAAAGGTGGAAACGGCGCCGGCCGTTGAGACCAAGGCATAGACCACACAGCCTGAAAAGCCCGAGCAGAAAAACTGAAAAAAAAAAGAAACCACGCCCCCTTCAAAGCAACAACAATGTGAACAATTGCGCTGCCTACTGCTGCCGCCTCCATAAATCATAAAACTTTTTACTCTATATATATACATATAGAATTCGTTGAGTAGTGAAAAAACCAGAATTAACTTTTCTGACAACGTATCGTTTGTTTCTCGTTCCAAGAACTTTTTTTTAAGATTCAAAAATTTCCCATTTTCCAACGCAAACAAATTTTATAAAAGGCACTTGCAATTATTGTTCACATTTATCTGGAAAATAAAGATAGTGTGAGCGTTTTGCAGGTGCTTTTCATACATTATTAATTTTCCCTCTTTACTAAAAATTCTTAAAAATGTTTAAATGATTTTGCCACAACGAAACGCGAACTTGTTAGATTTTATAAAGTAAAAACAATTATGATCTTTGAAATATATACTTGTATAATTCAAAAAGTAAAAGTTAAAAACAAAATCCGCGCGTAGTAGGTATTAAAAATAAAATTAACATTTTATAAAAAAGTAATAAAAAAAAAACAAAACAAAACACAAAGCAATCTATTATTTCAAACTGTGTGAACTGATTAATAAATAGAATGAACAGAAATCACAACTGATCAGTGAGAAATGAATTTCTTTTTATTTTATTAGTTTTTATGCATTTTGCATTGTATTATTTATGTAAATAATAATAATTTAAGCATGTTCACAATTTGTTTGTTTTTCAATTTTCCATTTATTTGTTGAATTTCTTCTCTCTTGCATGTAATTAAAATTGTACAGTCTCAAAAAGTAGCAAGAATTATAATTTTGTTGCTGTTGTTGTTATCGTTACTGTTATTTGCCATAGGACACCCCCAACCCCAGCTCCTCCTACCTGCCTGCCTAGCCCTAGTCCCCCATAATCCCCCCGCTTGCCGCCGCCTTGAGATACACCACACGGTATAAGTTTTTTTTTTTTGATTGTGCCAACGAATGATAAACAACAAAACAAAAATATTACAACATAAGTTACGGGATTAATGATAATATGAAGTGTGAACAAACAGATCGAAAAAGTTAAGATCAAATCAGATCGAATCGGACACCGGAAAGAGAGAACGGCGGCATTATCTTATACGGACTTTAAGGAGCATATTTAATCAGATCAGATACTTTGAAATATATATAAGTGTAAGTGTGTGTAAATATGTGTATGGGTGTGTTGGTGTGTGTGTGTGTATCCAGTTATGCAACAGACTTCCCCAACTTATATAGACGACATCTTGCCACATCGAAGTTAATGCTCGGCATGTGCATCCACTGGCGCTGAGGCGGTTACATTGCTTGGCTTTTCGGGTGAGTCCAAATAGATTTTTAGTGCACGTTCACGTCGCTGTGAATAACGTGTCGTTGAAATGCATCCCAAGCGATCGAGACGCGCCTTCTCCCTGTTGTTCAAAGTGCGACGCTCCTCCTCCGTCAGTTCACGCACCGCAACACTTTTATCTCTGCAAGAAAGGGTTACAAGAGAATAGATTAGTATAGAATTGGGGAGTAAATTATCTTTTTAGACCAGATTAAGTTATACACTATATTATATTTATATAAATTAATTTATCCTCATTCTTCTACTATCTGGATTGGAAAGTTTTCTCTGACATTCTGATTGTATCTGTATCCAAACAGACTATCCTTTCAAATGTAGCCTTTCCTACTATAGTTTGAATAGTAGTAGTAGTAGCCTTAAGTTTCTACTCATTATTTTCAATACTAGAGGTATTCTTCTGTTGGTTTCTTTTGTAAAGTCTATTATCCTAGTGTTTGTTGCACGTAAACTAAACAATCTTCTTCTGCTCAAGTAAATTTCTTATGTAAACGACTAACTCCATGCATACCCAAACCCACTAGGCCAGTTCAGGGTGTAAACCCTTCGTACTCACTTGTACAAATACATTCCGCCGCATGGCGTTGACTTGAGCGGATACGTGTCCATGGTAGTCGGTCCAGTGAACCAATTCATGGTGTCGTTTACGCTAACTGCCGATATGCTCGTGTACGGAAAGTTGCTATTCACCTGTAAGAGTAAATAGGTAGCAGATGTGATTAGACATTCTGTGTGTGTGTCACTTTATTGGTTCTTACCTTCACATAACTCATGTTCTCAACGGAGATATCGCAGATTTCGGCTAAGGAACGTGTGATCTCGCCGTCCTCTGTAGATAGAAAGCAATAATTTTAGAACTCTTCGAAAGCAGCTAATCCTCTGAAACCTACTGTTTATGGTGATCTCCTGGAATGGGCCAAACTCCCATTTCTGTGGACACCAGCGACGCGCAAAGACCGTCAGTGAATCCTCCGGAGGTTGAGCCACAACGCCCTCGGCACATTCTTGCAGTATAAACTGAAATCAAAGACGAAAGTTAGTTGAGAATCCTCAAGAAATAAACACACAGCTGCTTCTACCTCGGCGGTTGATGTGGAACGCACGTCGCAGTACAGTGTGTCCTCGTCATCGAAGATTTTGATAGGACTGCGACCGCCCTTCAGCCAGATGCGGCAATTGTCCACGTTGAGGGATTCGTATTTGGCATCGATGCGATGCAATTTGGCCACCAGCTCCCGCTTGGCCTGCAATGCTGTTGTTGTGGCATTGTAAATCCACTCACAGACACAGGCCAGCTTGGCGGTCTCATTGTCCAAATCCCCGAGACGCAAAAAGTATATCTTGGCCTTGTACTCGTCCGCCAGCAGAGTTTTGCCTAGCTCCACGGTCAGAGTGTCGCCCTCATTGAAGTGGCCAAGGGATTCGTTATGGCTCTCCGATATGGTATTGTCGTGCTTCCGATTCGCCTCGTGCAGCCGGAAATACTCTCCCGGCACACGGATGAGCTGCTCAATGTGTCGCTTAAATTCACCCATGCGCATTAGGGATCCCACCAGGAGTTTATAGGATTGCGTGGGCTTGCGCAGCTGTGATTCCTCATCCGACTGATGGGCACTGCTGCTGCTGCTTGACGTTGTCGTTGTAGTCGTCGTCGTTGTCGCGGTGGTGTTGGTGCTGCTGTTTGTGGTGCTATCGACTCTGTCAATCTTAATGGCATGGAAAAAGTGCGCTGTGCCCGTTGTTGTCCCTGTGCTGATGGGGGGCAGTGAGCAGGTGTCTCCCGCCTCGCTGGCATAGCTGCCATGTCCATTGCAATAGGCACGCACCCGCATCATGGCATCATGGGAGGCAGCCTCGTCTTCGGGACTCGACAGCTGCGGTGAGTGGCTGGTGGAGCTCACCTGACTATCGCCTCCGCCACGATGCTGCATGCTGTTCTCCACGAGCGTGCGATCCCCATCACTTAAGCTGCTGTCCTCTGAGTTGGATTCGTGGCCGGGCGTGGCTAGCGGCACCAGCGGTTCAGCCGGATCGCGTTTATAGCGACGCCAATCACAGTCATTGTGGCCATTCTCCAGTGTAGCAGCTGCAGCTACTCCCGCACTCGCTCCGGGTCCATTCATCATGGCTGCGTCTACGACATCTCCGCCAGCGCAGCCATTTGTCAGGGGCTGCAAAGAAGTGAAAGGAGTTTAGACGACGTTGCCTGAATAGGTTTTCAAACAACCACTGGGATAACCTACCTCTGGAGGCGCTGGTAGGACCACTGAGCTGGGCACGCCGAGCATCTCAAGGCTGCTGACATCTGTGTTGGGCACGTCCAAGTAGTAGTATGTGATATTTTTAAAGTGTGTGATCGCCAGCTCCTGGAGCTGCTCCTCTGCTTCAGGTGTGGGGTGCGGATCGATTACGACGAAGGCTTTACGGCTATTCCGACGCACTGTGGCCAGCAGGAACTGCTGCTCGTTAATGTGCAGTCGGACGGCAATGGAGTGACGGAGTACGTCGTTTGACTCCAGCGCTGCTGAATAAACCAGGAAGGGACCGTCCATCGCCATGGTCGTGAGATCTACTGTAAACACATACCATGTGATGCCATCGATGGCATAATTTTCAAACTCTTGGTCCTCCGCGCGGTGCTCCAGCAGAAAGTCCAGATTATAATTATGCGATGAACGCAATTCGGTCAATGCCGGGTCTGTGTAGCTTTCCAGTGACTGAATGATCGTGTCCATGGTGGAATCATAGGCAACCAGGCGACAGCGTGCCAATGGAGCAAATTGCTCCACATTCAGCATCTTATAAGCGGACATGAGCACCAAATTCACATCGAAGCTCTGCGAGATATACACCCGCGTCATCTTGAGCTTCTTCAGTGCCGGATTGTAGAAGTAGACACGCGGCTTGTACAGTTCGGGCAGCGCAAGATCCGTTACTGTGATGTGCCTGCCCAGGCGTGTGCCTCTCGTCTCCTCCTCCGCATGCAGCTTCGGCAGGAGAGTTTTAATGTGCTCCGGAAATTCACTGCACTTGGCAGCGGGCTCATTCCTCTTGGCGTCCACCTGGCGGTACATCAGCATGTAGGCGTTTGTGCTGGACGTGTAGGCACTCGAGTAGTAGCTGCCGTTGGGTCCGCCAAAGGAGCGTTGTATGTCCTCCTGCGTAATCTGTTGGATAGGAGAAAGAATTAGTGTGTGGAAGTAGGAAAAGAATGGGGTTCCCCTGGAATGGCACGACATCTAAGGTGACTAAGGGCCAAACAACCCATCTGAAATCACTTCGGAGTTCAACTTACAGATGAAACGTTCTGATCGTTGAAGCAGAACCAATCGTGGTTATCAAACTCTTTGATGTAGGCATAGTAGTGTCCTCCCGAGGCGCTGCCTGAGTGGATCATAATGGCAAACAGTTCGTACAGATATGGACCCGGTTCCTGCTTCAGCCGCTGGTCCATGTTGCCGCTCTTGCCAGTGCTGCTGCTCATGTCAATGCCCTCGTCCTCGTCATTTAGATCGTTTTCATGCTGACTGGAGCTGGCTGTGGTGCCCACACCACTGCTCAGATTGTCCTCCTCCATGGCAGAACCACTGTCCGCCGTGCTGCAGTCGTCCACGGCGCTGTTGCCATTCATGTTCTGGTACTGCTCGCAGTGCGCCACAGGATTGCGGTTGACAAAACTGTTCAGATTGAGACGCTGCGGGAAAGTCACTCTGAAAAAGACAAACAAGAATTAGAAAACTATTGTAAAACTGTTATCTGATAGATTCTACCTGTCGTTGAGCTTGATGCGATGCATGGTCTGGTAGTCAAAGTCGAAGCGCTTCAGATGCAGGGTTAGTATGTAGGGGAAGGACTTGAAGTGGAGTCCCTTGTGGGCATCGCACTTCTTTTTGCACTTCTCGCACAGATACTGATTATTGCCATCCAATGTCTCCGGCTGTACAAAGGCACGCAGTGCCTCTTCGATGCTGCCGTAGGCACTGCTGCTGCCAAATGGACGCACTGGCAGCGGTATGTCCAGGAACGTATCCTCTCTAGTCTTCTCAGTATTGCACTCCAAACACTTGACGTAATCGTTCATTTTACCCTCGTATAGGGTCGAAATAAGATTCGCCTGTTTCGTGTTCTTGAACTTGTGCTCCAAAGCGTCAAACATGACGCGACACAGCTCCTGGATATCATGCTGCTGCCAGGCCTCTGTGGAGTCCCAGCCAAAGCTGCGGGTCAGATCTGTGGTCTCCACCGATGACTTGGACGATGTCTGAAGATTCAAAAAGAGCTTCTGCAGCTGATAGGGTATATTCTTGGCCTCGTTGTCGTTGTCAAACTCCCAGCGGTACAAGGCATTACGAAACTCTGGCGTCATGTAGAGCGCCTGGAGCAGACTGTTCAGGTAACAGGTCATGGCCTGATTAACCAATCCCACGTAGTTGCGTGGTCGCTGTGCCTCCTTCTTCTCCTTTTCCTGTTTCTGTAACGCTTTGTCCGCTTCCATTTCCGTTTCAGTGTTTGCTGATGATATGAACTCAGCGGCTGTGTTGTTGCTTCTCTGCCAAGCAGGCACATCGTCGCCGCCGTATTTGCGTCCAAAGAAATTGGAGAACTGCAGATCCTGGCGTGCTTCATCGCTGCTCTTAGCTGTGGACAGGGCGTCTGCGCCGGCTTCAGTTGCCGCCAGCAGATCGCTCTCTGTAGGCCCAGCATTGCCGAACTCATAGGGTGGTCCCATCATGGTGGGACTCGCGGAGGCACCGAGGGCCAAGTCATCATCCGACAGCGGTTCTATGTCCGATACGGGACTGATGTTGAATAGCTCCGAGGCCACATCGTCCACTGGCGAGATGAGCAGTCGATTCTGTGGCGATTCCTGCAGTGGTTCGATGGGCAGTTCCTTGAGCTCCTTAAGCTCTGCAGGCTCGGGTTCCGGATCTGGTAGCGACTGTGGCTGCGGTGCCAGCTCTAGCTTGGGCTCGGGCTGTGGCTCCGGCTTTAGCTCTGGTTGAGTCTCTACCTTCTGCTTCTCCTCCTGCTCCGGTTTCTCTGTGCTCTTTAAGCTTATCTCGCTGGGCTTAGCCTTTAGCTTTGTGGTCTTCTTGACAGGCGTGGTGGGCGTGGAAGCCTGATCCTCCGAACCAGAGCTCGCCTTGGTTTTGCTAGGAGATTTTTTCTTTTTCTCCCCAGTGCCAGTTCCCGTTCCCGTTGTGCTTGTCTTCTTCTTTTTCTCCTTCTCCTTGTCGCCTGACTTTGTGGTGCCATCCGCTGATTCCGCGGTGGACTTCTTCACCGTCTTCTTGACGAGCAACTCATAGCGCTTGGACACATTGCCATCCCAAGTGCTCTCGGGCAGCAGCACCAGATTGTTCTTAAGCTTGGGCTCGAAGCCGGACACATCGTACAACAGCTGCGTAGCCACAGCATTCAGATGTACCTGGAGGGGATTAGAATGAAGTTTAGTATAAAATTAAAGGGAAACTGTGTTAATCCTTACCAGCTGCTTATCCCCCGCCGGCTGCAGCAGCAGCTCGAACTTCTCATAGCCAAATTGTGTGCCAATTAAGTCGATCAGACGCTGGACCGTGTAGTGATCACGGACCACGACATTGATCTTTTTCTGCTGTGATCCCGGAGTCTGGTCGAACACTGCGCACTGTGTGGTCTCCTCGTTGTCCTTTTTCACCTGCTCCGACATCGTCGTCGTCTCGCGCCCAAATGGAAAAATGCCCTGCAAAAGTTTACAGAAAACACAAAAACAAAAATCAGAAAATCTGCAAAATTATTTACAAAATTTTGAGCTAAAAATTTGCAAAAAAGAATTGTGCCTGAAAAATCGAAAATATATATAATCTGACATGTCATTGAGCAGCTCCTTGAGCACTTTTCCACCAGTTTTCCCAACAGATTTTCCACCAGTTTTGGCCATTTCTGCTGTTCATTGCTCTTGTGCGGCACACTTTTCTCCGCTTTTCCGCTTTGCCCCGTGCGCAGACCTAAATACGAAAATAAACCAAAAGTCTTCCCAGTTTCGCGCCTTATTTGTAGCGCCGCAATGGCCCAAAAAAATAAAACGGTGACTAAGACTTTGGGGAATTTTATAAACAATTCCGATTGCAGAGATTCTAGAAGGAGAATCAAGAGTCAGTGATGTCATATTAGCCTTTTAGCGCCTTTTTTTCTCTTTCTATACTTTTCTGATTTATTATTTATAAGGAATATATTAAGTCTTTGGAAATCTAGCCTTTTTTTGTTAGTGTTTCTGGCCATCACTGATCTACATGAAAATCTTTGCACTGGAATCCGAAATAATTTCTGATTTTCTGTCTGAAAATTTCACTCAGCGTCATAATTGCGGCATAAATCGTTAAAAATTGTTAAATTGTTCGAACCAAATGTCATTTCCAAGTTGTTTTCTTCTTTGTGCCTTGTAACGGAAGTTGCACACATGTATCTGCAGTACATATATATTTATATATCTGAAGCTGCTACTGCATCTGCCCAATATGCAAAATATTTATATATATTTATACTATATAGACTTTATATTTATTTGGTTGCCGATGCGCAAATTCACCAATTGGGCACGTCAGCATTCTGTTTTGGGGGCGTGTCTGTCGAAAATATGTAATTAAATTTGTAACTAATATGTTAGAAATCAGTTTTTGCGAAGCAACTCGGGAAATGCGTTCTAAAATTCAGTTTGGAATAAGAGATTTTTTAAATAAAAATACGTTAAAGGCGTTAAAGGTTTTTAGGTATGCAATTGTCACTAGTGTGGTCTACAGAGATGTAAGGAAACTACTACAAAAAGTATGTACAGATTGGCTCTTATCGTTTTAGGCCAAGTAGAAGGAAGCAAGAATATTTGATACTAGTTCAGATCAAAACTATGCCGAAAAATACTGTTCAAAATTCAAAATTAATTTGTTTGTTAGGTAAATACTAGACGTATCTAGAAAACATGTCATTTAAGTGGAGAAAACACTAGAATCATCTGAAAGCGAAACTAGTCCAAATGTTTCAATGTTTTTTTTTTTAAATATAATATAATAAATAAAATATATCTAGTGTTATCTCTAGAGATAATTCCTTTCATCGCAGCTGTTGCCATCAGTCTCTGGCGCAAATAATCAACAACTCTTAACTGAAAATTATACAAAATAATACTAGCTTTTTCCCCGTGATTTAATTGCATTTTCCGAAACGGAAAAACTTTTGAAAATGCTTACGCAGTCGAATTAAATGTCCACCGCAATTAGTATATGAAAATGCGCAATGTTTTTCCAACTTGAAAATAGAAATAATAAACTAAGAGGAGCAGGGCAGGGAGCGATGCGACAGGTCTTGAAAGACGTGAAGCGGTGTGGTTTTTGGCCAAAAGCGATCAACGCAAATGTGCTGCAATTTCAAACACATGTTGGATGCTCACAAGCATAGATACAGATACAAATGTATATAGATAGATACATACATATAGCTACATCGGTCAGAGACAAGGAATCCAAAAATGCTAATACGCGACCAGCAGAAATCAAAATACAAAAAAAAAAATACAACAAAAATTGTACGTCTAAAAATAAATTGTGGACGGTAAAATTGAATGAAAAAACCACAAAAAGAAAAAACAAACTCAGCAGATACGTCAAAGACAAACAAATATTCAAAGCAGGGAGGCGCAAGTATCCGTCAGATACTCAGATACTATCTGGCTATTTGTAAATGCGAAGGTTCCCGATACGTAGATATCAGTGATGGCCATTTGGCCTTTTCAGTGCTACGATTGAATTGAGTAAACAGAATATCTTGAAAACAGGAAAATCGGTAATAGCCTTATTTTCTTCCTGATCCTTCTTTTCTGTAGTTTTAGTTTTAGCATCACTGACAGACACGCACAGACATGCACACTCACGTCTTTCTACATGAATTGAGCATCAGAGACGCACAGAATTCTCATCAATATTTACGTTTCGATGTTTGATTTTGCCCCCTAGCCTTCGATAGTTTACAGGGGCGTGACGGGGTCGAAATTTTACAGAAATGAAGCCAAAATTCTACAAGCTGATAATTTCTATGTTTTCTTAGAGAGTGAAGAGTGTGTGCGTGTGTTAAGTGTGTGTGAATTTTGTATTTGCATCTATTCGTTGTTGGTCTATTTATAAAACTATTTGCTTGGTCTGCCACATGCCAGATAGTTCAGATTTCTCAGCTATATAGTACACACACGAACACACACACACACACTACCAGTTACTGCTGGGAGATACATATGGAGTTTTAGTTTCGAGTTAATGTCTCCACTCTCTGTTGCTCCCGCTCTCTCTCCCCTCTTTCTGTTTCTCTTGGAAGCTAACGCTCTGCAGCATTACGAAAGCGTTCTATTTATGTTGTAAATGCATTTATTTATAGAAGCAATTGCTAGGAATATTTGCAGGTTCTACAAAATCGAGCAAACTCCTAAGAGACTCTGGGAATATAAATACTGTAGGTACTTTAAAAATCTTTGGAGACTCAAATTCGCAAGAAATGTTGGAACTGTTTTCGAAAGATATTCCATAAAAAAAGAAATAAACAATTTAATTTAGTAGTAAAATTTGTGAGGTCTACAATTTGTTTTGAGAACACGGCTGTACAACTGTATCTATATATATACGCCATAGATATATGTGTATTTATATGATTTACACACAAACACACACACACACACCGTTTAATTTGCGAGTTCTTGGCGCACTGAATTTATCCGCCGTCAACGCAACGACATCGACATCGTTTCACGCGTCCACGAGTACTGACCACAGCAATCTCCGAAGAATCTAACGAGTCTAAATCGGACGCAGCCAGCGCTGTTTCTGCCGGTGGCGCCTCTGCCGCGCCTCCCTCTGCACACGCCCCTCTAACAAGACCATTTGAATGCGCTGCGGAATTGGTCAGCACCCGCTGCTGCTGCTGCCACTGTCACTGTGGGATGCAGTTCTTGCTGCAGCTGCTGATAAGAGCAAGAACGATATATTAAAGTGAGCACGACTGCCAAGTGCCCTGCACAGCTGTACAAATACTGTGACAAAGCAGAGCACATTACCAGCATACCCTTTAACTGCCGCTACTCAGCGGTTTAACAACAATATTGCACATAACAACTGTTGATAATGATATCGCATTAAGTGCAAATGAGAGCGCTATAGTGTGTGAGCAGTTAAGATGAGGGCTGTGACCGTTAACTGATGACTGTCTGTCAGTGTATGTGTGTCTGTGTGTGCGTGTGTGTAGCTCACACGACAGGTGCACAGTGGCCAACCTAATGTTGATTTCTCAATGAATATACCCGAGTCTATGCAGTATATCGTATATATATTTGCTGCGGAATGTAGAATATATTTCATTTGCAGCGAAAGTGCTACAAATAAAAATTCAGATGCCCGATGAATGACTATTTTTATGACTAAGAAACGCCGGCATCCGCAGTGCTCCTCCTCTAGGGGGTTCACCACTAGGGAGGGAGGTGGCACTTCATGTTAGCAAATTTTCGTTTGCGCAACACTCTAGAGAAAAATAAGGCAGGAGGAGGAGACAGTGGTGGGCTGGACGGGTGATCGGTCAAGGTTTTGCTTTGGAACGTGACACATGTGACAAAAGAAAAAAAATATCTAGTTCACACTGTGCGTCCTTCGACGTCTTGGGGAAAACTTAGCGGCTCCAAAATATATGCTCATACATATTGTATGCTCTCACATATACCAGATACATATGTATATATGCATGTTAAATACACATCTGTGTATGCGTATGCGTGTGTGTATGTATGATTTCACTCACCTGAATTGTGAAAATGTTGCAATATTGTTGTGTGTGTTTGGAATATATGCACAGTCCGGCCGTACGGCTGCGGCGTACACACAGGACACGTTCGATTTGTTGCTATCGAAACTTGCTAAATTGATGTGGCTTTGTGTTTATACCGAGCAGCAACCATTTTAATAAATGAAACAAATGTTTTTTGTTGTTCGGCTGCGGTTTGGCTGCAATGCTATCGATATCGATGCCGATAAGTGGACTATTGTGACTTATATCGATGTTCTCGATTCTTCGAGTACTCGGCTTTTACTCAAAAGCATCGATACCAGAGCTGCAAATCGATACTACTTTTATCGACATTTTATTATTTTTAAAACTAGATAATAAACCTATATGCATATTACTAACTGCCTTATAAAATATCACTTATTTATATCTTTATTTATAAACATTTATATGATCAAAAAGTATTCTATTAATATATTTTAATTTTTGGCGCCGTTCTAGTTATCGGACCACCACATTCCGGATGCAACCCTAAATTGCCAGAAGCATCGAGAATTTTCGACGAGCAGACTGCGCAAAGTCTATATAAAGGCGAGCCCCGCTGTCAACTCAACTCATTTACCAAAAATAATCGAAGAAGAAAGTTGGGCGTGTTTTGATACACGAAAGAAAGTAGATAAAGACAATTGATTTAAATCAGCAAACAGTTCGATACAAAAGATTTGTGCTTTTTAAAAGTGAATTTCGTATCTAAAAGAAATCAGTAACTAAATAATAAAGTTAAATTAGCTACAAAAAAAATTGAACTAACAATAATTTGTACACAGCTGCAAGCCAAATACATATACACAAGGTGAGTGGCTCAATAAGAAATTTGTTGCTTAAATTAGCATGTTTTTACAATGCACTTTTGTAACCCTCAAAAATAAAAATAACAACAATAACAGAGAAAATTCCAACGCGTTACAAAAGAACGCTCGATTTCCGTTTTAATCCCAAACACGGGAACGTCGACGTCACAACACATACACTTACAGAGATTGACAACACAGCAGAAGCTGAAGCAGCGACGCTGGCAGAGACAGCGACTGTGCTGTCGCTGCTCTGCCACTGTGTTGTTGTCGTTGCACAACTCAAAGCTTCTAGCAAATTCCATTGGGCGACGCGTCGTTCTGATTAAAAAGAAAAAAAAACAATTGAAACATTTGACTGCTGTGTTTGTTGTACAGTGGGTCAAACAATTGCTTCTCTGCTTTTATTAGAACAAACTATTTTTGAAAGCAGAAAAACAAATCAAGATACATTCGATTTAAAAATAATTCTGAGCGTTTTGTTGTCAAAACAATTTTTGGCACAAGTGTATTTAATGCTTTCACATTTTAAAAGAACAGTGAGATAATTCTTTTCGTTTCTTATGCTTTTAATTGCAGTCGCTGAGCAAAATGGGCAAAGACTTCTACAAGATTCTCGGCATTGACAAGAAGGCCTCCGACGACGACATCAAGAAGGCGTATCGGAAATTGGCACTCAAATATCATCCGGACAAGAACAAGAGTCCACAGGCCGAGGAGCGGTTTAAGGAGATAGCCGAGGCGTATGAGGTGCTGTCGGACAAGAAGAAGCGCGACATCTTCGATCAGTATGGAGAGGATGGTCTGAAGGGCGGTCAGCCTGGCCCCGATGGCATGGGTCAGCCAGGCGGTTACTCATATCAGTTCCATGGCGATCCACGTGCCACATTCGCACAATTCTTTGGATCACAGAACATCTTTGGTGCAGCAGATCCATTTGGTGGCTTCTTTTCGGGCGGCGGCGATGGAGGAGAACAAGTCTTCATGAACATTGGCGGCGATGAGATGTTTGCGGGTCAAGGTTTCGGCGGCAATCCCATGGGTGCCTTCCGCTCGCAGTCGTTCAATGCACAGGCCCCGAGCCGAAAGCGTCAGCAACAAGATCCACCCATTGAACATGATCTGTACGTGACACTGGAGGAGGTGGACAGAGGCACAACCAAGAAAATGAAAATCTCACGAATGTCGATGGCCACAGGAACAGCACGCAAGGAGGAGAAGGTATTGAGCATTACAGTGAAGCCCGGCTGGAAGGCAGGCACCAAAATCACATTCCCCAAAGAAGGCGATCAAGCACCACAAAAGGTTCCCGCCGATATTATCTTCATCATACGCGACAAGCCGCACTCTCAGTTCAAGCGTGAGGGCAGCGATCTACGATACAATGCCCAGCTCAGTCTGAAGCAGGCGTTGTGTGGTGCCTCTGTGACGGTGCCAACGCTCCAGGGCGATCGCATCCAGGTCAGCACACAGGGCGAAGTTATCAAACCCACCACAGTGAAGCGTATCAGTGGTCGAGGTCTGCCCTTCCCCAAGGAACCATCACGACGGGGCGATCTGATAGTCGCCTTCGACATTAAATTCCCGGACACACTGCCTCCAAGCCTGAGGAACCAACTGGCGGAGCTGTTGCCAAACTAATTACTACAAAACCTGATAAGAGCTTTAACATATTCCTCCTTCAAGCTTCGCTATAAAATTGTATAGTATATTCTTAAGTTTAAGTGCTAATTTTAGTTTAGTAGTACTTTATATAGTTTATCGTCCGATGCAAGGATGCTAAATTATTGAAAGAAAGGAATGGAAATTGTAGATAAAAGACGAGACCTTTAATTTATACACGAAACTAAAACACACACATTTTACGGAGGTGTTTGTTTTGTCCTGGAGACTGATCGGTTATTGGATTAGAAATTGTGAATTATTAATGGTTATACAAGCTATATTATGTTTAAGTAGTCTAAACGATTCTAATCTATAATCTTAAATCTAAATTAAATACAAATTTTTTATGTTGATTAATTTAATCCAATCTGTATACCAATATATTGTTGAGCATATCGCCAGACCGATCGTCTCCTGTAAAACTTAAATCCACATCGGCTATAAAACTATTGTAAGACACTACACTTACACACACACACTTACTATATACACCCACACACATGTACACATGCAATAGGTTTAGTACGTTTTAGTACCAGAATAATATTTATACTATATTAAAAGAAAAGTATTTAAAAACCTAATTTAAATAAACGGATTGTAACATTTTATTTGCACTTGCTTTTTTCCTCGGAATTCTTTCAAAACATTTCTACTCTAAGCTGCAGTTTGTAGCGTGAAAAAGCTAGCATACTTTTCAGCTGGTAAATTGGTTAAATCGGGATCTGTTTTTAGCTCTAGCTCCTGTGAATCCTTTCCGATTTCAAAAGCAAATGCATTTTTGAACACACAGGGTGTCAGCCTATCGAACTGCATTCAAAGATTTTTGATATCCTGCAAACAAAATTTTCACAAATTTTCGTAGGGGGAGGCATACAAAATTCGTCCTGAAATGCAAAAAACCGGGATAACTCGGCCATTTAAAGGACTAGAGAGATGTCCTTTGGCATGCAGGCATTCCGCAGCATATCTTAACGGAATCTACAATAAAAAGGACGAAAGTCCTTACAGGGACGAAAATAATAGGTAATTTCCCGTAATTAAAAATATGTCATAACTCGAGAGTCCTTTGAAGGATTTTCATAAAACTAGTATCAATCGATGACTTTTCGAAAGGACTAGCGATGTGCCAAAGGATAACGAAATTGTCCTGTTGGTTGCCGAGTTATCCTGCATTTTGTATTTTCGGCCCATTTTCCTGCGATTTCTTAGAGAAATTTTCCAAGTGCTGGATTCTTAGATGACCCCATAATTTTCTGATGCCAATCGATAGAGTTCTTTAATACAAACTTTTTAAGACATGTCCTGTCATCCTGCGCCAGGATATAGCCTAGATATTCCCTACCCAAATAAAACTCAAGGACAATTTTTATTTTGTAATTTCACATTTTATTTTTGTTTTTTATTTGGTTTTTGTTTTTGTTTTTGTTTCACTTCAAAAGGATTTTTGTAATTTATTTATTTTCACATATTTTTGTTGTCACTTTCCTTACATTGAGTGTTAATTTGCTTTTGCAATTGTATAATAATTTTGTGTATTTGTTGTTGTTGTTTTTGTTGTATATTTTTTGTTCATTTCAAAAATTATTAACATCGATTGCATTGTTGTTTTTTTGTTTTTGTTTTCGTTTTTGTTTTTGTGGTTGTTGCTTGTTCTTGCAGCTGTTAATTATCATAATAAAAATTGAATTCTTTTTGCTGTTCTTTCTGTTTATAACTAGAATTATTTGTTTGCTTTTGTTTAACTTGTTGTTGTTGCTATTGTTACTGTGTGTGTGTTACAAATGTTAATTTCGATAATAATTTTGTGAATTTTCTTAGATTTTCATTTGGTTTTTCTTATAACTGTAATACGTTTTCCATTTTCCATTTACCTCTCCTCTACCTCGTTCTCCCTCTCGCTCTCGCCAAAGAAAACAAGGAGGAAAATCAACAATTGCATAAACAAATCAAATTAACACATTAACAATTTGTTAATCTCGAGGGATGTGACTCGAACTAAACTAAACTAAATTATATTTAAAATATATGTATATATATTCGTATATATATATTGTTAAATAATTAATTAAATGTGTATTTATACATGGTATAATAAGTATACATATATACTATTAATAGATTAATAGATCATATATATATTCATTCATATATTTGTTATTAAAATGCATTAAAAATAGTCAAATGTGTACAAAAGTTCATACTATTTTCTGTCGAATCTGAATGATTTATACGAGTATTCATATTCATAATCATAATCATATTCGATATCTTAAATGAGCTTCATAATTTAACTATTTCATTGACTAAAGTTTTCCGGCTGACTCTGCTCTGCCTGCTCCTGCTCTTGCTCCTGATCCTGCTTCTGATCCGCTGATCATTTCTTTAATGTTTATTATTTTTTATTAAATATTATTATATATTATTTTCGTTTCTTTTTTTTTTTTTTTTTGGTTTTCTTGGTTGTTGTCAAACTTATATAAACAGTAAAAATGATGTTAAAATGTTGTGATTTGGTATTTTGTTTCTTTAGATTTCTTATTTTGTTTTTGTTTAGTTTAATTTAAGTTTTAGTTTTGTGTTTGATTAACATTCATTTATCAATTAGACTGTTGTATATTTGTTTTAGAATTTCTGTTGACTCGATTCTTAAGTTTTTCTTTGCTGTCTGTTATTATTTTTTAGTTTTTTTTAGTTTGTTGTTGTATATTTAATTCAATTTGATTGGAAACCTAAAAATGTTTTGATTATGTTTCGATTTTTGCTACAAGCGATCGACAGTGAATCAATGTGGAAATGCAAAATGAATGCGAAAAACGAAATGAATGTTTGCCGAGTACACTGAGAAAATAGGTATACGTAGTATCGAAGGATTGGCACTAAGGGAGTACAGTGTAAAGTGTACAGTGTACGCTGGCTAAATGAAATTTCTTCAGCAATTGGGTTAATACGAGTACTTTTCCTGATTATTCGAATAACTTCCGAGCTGCATTCACAACCAATATAATATTATTATTAATCATCAACTTTTCGTTCGATTCGATTCGATTTGATAATAATAAACAATCAAAAATATCGAATATATCAAATATAAAATTGAGAATAACGAATGGAAATTTGTGCTCAATATTTGGTTTTTCATTTTCATTTTCTTTTTTCATTTTCTTTGTCTATGGAATTTGACCTATGCGTGTTTTTTTTTTGCTTTTACTTTTATTCGAGTGAAGTTCTTAATTAATATATTATTGTAATTTAGCTAGAAGGGTGAGTGTGTGTGTGTGTGTGTGTAGTTTTTGCTTATATAATTATTTTGTTTATTTTTAAATGTGTTTAACATGTTAGTTTTCCTCTTGTGTTTTTGGTTTTGAATTCTGCTTTTAATTTGGGATTTCAAAAATCCCAAAAAAACTCATTTAGTTTTAGATTCTTGTGTGAGTGTGTGTTTGTGTGTGTATATTTTAAGTGTATGGAATTTAGTGTTTCGTTTACCATTTAACATTTTGACTAAATTGTTGCTATTTGTTGTGAGTTTCGCTCGATTTTCCTTTCGTTTAACGTGTGTGTTTCTTCTTAGTTTTGCTTTTCTCAGCTCATTTCTTTCAGTGTACTTCCTACAAACTAAACATTTTGCAATTAATTCGAGTGTGTGTGTGTGTTATGTGTATGTTTTTGTGTGTCGCTTAATTTCTAGGATTTTTTTTGTATTATTTTATTTTTTTATTTTGGTTTTAGAACATTTGTTTAAAGTTGCATTTTAATATAAGATTTTTTTGTTTTTTTTGAGTTTTTGGTTTTTTGGTTTTCATTTGCGATTCTTGTTTATTTTATTTTTAAATTGTCTAATCCTAAATACAATCAATGTTTCTATTTGTTCACGCATTTCTCCTCAATAAATGTTATGTACGTTATTTAAATCGAAATTGTTTATTTAGCTTTAATTTGTTTATGTTTATTTCAAGTCTTTTTCAGCGACAAATGCATTTGAATTTGTTCACATTTGAATTCTTATTGAATTTGTTCAAAATCCTCTTTGCTTTTTGCATATTTAATTTTTAATTTCTTTTTTTTTTTAGCACATTGAATACAAATCGATTGATAATACAGGTAAGTGTAAATCAAAGTCTTGTGTTTATCTCATTTTTAAAAAAGACATCATAATATTTTTGAGTATTATCTTCATCATTATCATCATAAATATGATGATTATTGTTATCTCTTTGCTCTCATTTTAAAAACTCGAAACACAAAAAACAACAAACGTTTTCGATGTTTCGTAATGTTTCAAAAACAATTCCAAATCATTTAACAGATTTCTCAATCGCAATCGTAACTTAAAAGTGTCTTGTTTTAAGTTTTATTTAAATTGAAAAATGTTTGGAATTGTTAATTGGGTTCTTGCCGTTTTCTTACACTTGATTAGTTAAAAATTGAAAAATTCCACAAAAGAAATTCGTTTTGTGTTTTAAGTTTTCAGTTTTGGGTTTCTTTTTGAGTTTTTTATTTCAAGTTTTGTTTTGCTTTTTCTGTTTTAATTTTTCACATCGTCTTTGCGGGTTGTTGACTGTGGATCTGTGCCTAAATTTATCATGTCTCGTGGTTTCCACACCGGGGACCCTACAATTAAATGAAAGAAAAGAAAAGATACAATGGAAACCATATATGAAAAAATATGAAATTTTTTAAATTCTTCTCCTTTTTGTTCCTCTTCATCATCTCATCTCCATCATCATTCACTTCTCTTTTTCAAACAACTTAATTTATAAGACAAAAAGTGACAGACAGATACAGATAGTAATAGAAACAGAGATAGACAAATAGAGACAGAGACAGAGAGAGGGAGACCGTTCTCCCTTATAAGATTTAAGGCCAATTACAGTGTTCAAATCACTTTAGTTAATTACTTTAAAAAAACATGCAAACATTCAATTTAAAGTCAAAAATTCTTTGACTTTAAATGTTTTTGTTTTTAGCTTAAATAAAATGTAAGCAAAACTAATTTCGTTAATGTTTATTGAGCACTACTTTTTAAAATCTGATTTGCAGCTACAATAAATGGAGAAAATGGGGAAAATGGAGAAAACTGGGGAAAGGTTGAGGTTTCAGCAGCTAAACTAACTAAATAACTAAGTTTTTTGTTAAATATTTTTGAGGGTTTTTGGATCAGAATAGTTGGGGGGATAAAGTTAAGTACTGTGGGTTAAAATGTTGACATCGCTTGGTTTCGTATTAGTTTATTTATTTAAGAATATTTATTACTGTTTTACTGTTTTCAATTAAGTTAAGTTTTGTATTTCAAAACGATTGCGAATTGTTTAAATCTCAGTTTTGCATTTTATGCCAACATTTTTTATATACATATTTTTTTGGTATGTTTTGTGTTCAGGTTGGAAATGGAAATCGAAATCGAAATAGAAGTAGAAAGAAATAGAAACTTAAAAGAGAAGAAAACTAAATATTTTCCAGCTGTGCCTTAACTTTTTCTTGGAGTTAAGATTTTAAAAAGAGTGCAATGAAGAAATTTCTAAAATGTTTCACTTTTCAATTCCCTTAAATTGTGCAGATTTCTCGTTAATTTTTAATTTTCCGCAAATGCAATTCAATCAAAAAAGTTTTCGGCTTTTAGAAAATTGTCGATGGAACACAAAACGATGCGATTCTCTCACAAAATGTATAGAAAAAAGAGAAAAGAAATTCGTGTGATTTGAAAATGCTTTGAAAGTGATTTGATTTGAAAGAGGAAAATGTGTTTGGTTTTTTTGGATTATTTTTAAGTGATTATTTTAGTTTTTTTTGGGGATCACGTGTGTGTAACCATAAGACATTTACTTCAAGTATACTTCAATCGTTTGCAATCAATCATAACTGATTGACAGCAGTAAAAAACAAACTTGACTTGACTTGACATTTTTCTGGCACAGTTTCTAGTTAATAATCGGTATTATTATTGGTATTAAAGAAAATGCAAAACGTTTAACGATTAGTTTAATTATTATTGAAAAGTATTGCAAAATCACATTTCATTTGTTAATTTGTTGTAATTAATTAATTAATTAATCAAGCGATGCCAACTAATAAACATATAAGTATCAAGTGTAGTTACAGTTATGCACTAAACCTCCATTTTACATACTTTTGTTTTTTTTTTAATGAGTTATTCTTTTCAAAATAAGGATATCAAATTTCTGATTGTTTGATTGAGTTGAGTATTTCTGGTTTGGCTGCGGTTGTTGTTGTATACTTAAATTTATCTTGGAGATAATTTGCAATAACAAATAAATTAAATATATCACCCGTTTAATTGTTTAAACTCTAATGGAATTTAATTTAATTAAATTTAATTAATTTACGCACCTAATTCAATTGAATTCTTTAACACACTTACCTGCTAAATGATTCAACTAAACCAATTTCATATAATTTGATTACAAAACTAATTTTTTTGGGCGCCTAAATGTGTGGGGGGAAAAGTGGTGGAAGTGGAAAATGGGACAAAGGGGCAGAGGGTCTGAGGACATGTTCAAAGTACCATTGACATTAGTTTGAATTGTTGTTTAATTAGCTTTCCTCTTTGTTTACTTTTCAATATGCGTTATTTAAATTTGTGAGCTTAATTATCATTTTAGTTTGCTGTTTTTGATTTTTGTTGTTTTTGTTGTTGTTTCTGTTTATGTTGTTTGATTATTTGCTTAGCTGCATTCGTTTCTCATTTGCTAATACCCACAAATATCATTTCGAGTGGTTTATTTGATTAAAGTTTATGCGCGAGTATTTTTCGTTTAGTATTTAGTATTTAGTTTGTTGTTTAACATTTAGTATTTTAGTATTTTTATATGTCTATGGGTTTAGCCATTGATACGATTACGTATGCTTCGTGTATATATATATTTATGTTTAATAGTTAGTATAGTATATTTCAGAATAACTTTAATTACTGAGTTTTCTTTTTTCTTTTGAATTTTGGTTTTTGGTTTTTGGTTTTTGATTCGTCATATCGGAAACTTCTCTTTTGATTTTTGGAACCTTTTGATTTTACTGCTGTGGAAAGCCCAGTGTAGTAAACTGTATGCGATTAGTATGTAGATTATCTTAAGTAGTATTCATATATATTTTACTTTGGATTCAACTCTTTTGTTTTTGCTTTGTTTAGCTTGAACAACCTGACATATTTTTGATCTTGTAAGTCCGTCTGGGATAGATCTATGTGTGAATATTATGTTTCTAGACACCCAAACTTAGTCTATAACTATATGTGTATGTGTATGTGTATGTGTGTGTGCGATGAACGAGTCCAGAATTGTAGGAATTTTAATTTGAAATTTGGAAGATCTACGTTCAGCCTGCAGTTAATAAATCGAGTGTATATATGTTTATCCTATATATATATATATATATTTGGTAATCGAACAGACGATTTGTTGTGTATATCGCTCGCAATACATTCAATATATTTATATATTTTTTAATACTGGTATTCAATACTGAACATTGAGGTACGACTTACGATTATCATTTCTTTTGTTATTTTTTATTGTATTCGTAATGTTAAATTGAATAATTGCCTAGTTGTCAGTTATTAATGCCGAAATGTCGAGATGGATAACGAGAAATCAATGAAGTTTTTAATACAAATTATTTGTCACAACACGCACACATTTTGACAATACTTCTTCTTCTTTATCAGCTTTTCTAACTAACTACGTTTAATTGTAAATATTTCCCTTCATTTTTTAAGTACTTATATTTCTTTTTTTGGTTTTTAGGTAGTGTGTATAATGTTAACCTATAGAATGTTGCCAACCCGCATTTTTACTTAGACCTTAAAACTTAAATACGCGTACGCTCACAAGCAGCAGCTGCAAGTGTATTAGTGTGTGTGTGTGTGTGAGTTCACAGTGTGTGTGTGTGTAATTAAAAATGTTTTTGATTCGGAAAATGGCAGCGACACAGTTTTGTGCTCAGCTAATAGTTTTCCCGTTGAATTTTTACCTCTTCTACTTCAACTTTTAGCCCATATTTACTGCGTACCATAAATTCTGCTGCTGATATTTCCCGAGTTTTCTTTTTTTGATTTTTGTTTTATTTTTGGTTTTTGGTTTCTGCCTCGTAAAGTTGTCTCCTAGTTAGTTTACTTGAGTGCGAGTATGAATTTCAACGTTAGTTATGTTCTCTGCTCCTTCGTTTCCCTTTCTCTTCTATCCTAATTACGCCACTTGAGCTTTGTGTGCAACGCGGCGTATGCGTCATCTGTGCGTATACGTAATTTTTCTTTGGCATGCACAACTTTTGCTGTGTGTGTTATGTGTGCAACTGAAATAATTAACCTGAAATCTGCCGCACACGCAACTCCCCAAAAAACAATTCATTTTCTGCTTCTGCTTCTGCCTCTGTTCTATCGTAAGAGTAAGGGTATTTCTTGTCGTATGCTGGTGCTGCTGCTCTGGACTTATTCTAACACTTAAACATGGCTCATTAACTGTGCTTTCTTTGTCTTTTTTCTTATTTCTTGTAGTGCAGTGTAGTGCTTTGTATTCGAGTGTACCGTAGTGTAGTGTCAAGTAGTTTGCTTTCAATCCCTTGTGATTAACATTTTGTTTAGTTTTCCATTTAGTTTGCAGTTTACGTATATATTTAATTATTTTTAAATTATTTTTGAATAATTTTGTTGTTTGTTGTTGTTGTTTTAGGCCAGACTTCAGCTGTGAGTTGTATTTTTCCTTATTGGTTTATCTCTTTGTAAAATTATTAGTTGAGGCATTTTGTGTTGCTGTTGTTGTTCTTGCTGTTGTTGTTTTCTTTGGTTTGTTCAACTGTCTCATAAAATCCCTGTTTTTGTCTCTGTATACGATCATCCACCTTTTTTTCCTTCTTTTTATTTCCTTAAAATTTGCTTTGATTTAGTTTTATTATTTCTAATTAATTACTTCATTCCTCATATCGTTAATTTTGATTTCCCTCTGATATTTAATTATTTTATATGTTTTATATTTATTCTTATGCCTTTTACCTTTTTATTCCTACTTCCTATATTCGTATTCCATCCTCAGTTTTTCTTTTAATCTTTAGATTTTCATCCCATGTTTCACTCCTCTGTTGATCATTTCGATTTCTTCTTCCTTTTGTGTTACTTCACATTTTCCTTTGTCTTTTCTTTCGCTTTAATTTGTTCCTTTACTTTCAGTTCTCTTTAGTTTCCTACTTTTGATTGACCTCCTCCTTATATTCTTCCCTTTGAATTCCTCCGATAATTTCCTCCTCTTCCTCCTCCTCCTCCTTTTTCTTCTCCGTCTTCTGCTTAGACGTGTATTTCGAAGTAATCATGACAATCCACACATCCCCCTGCCTGATCATCGCCCATATCCTGCATATATCCCATGCCTCCACTTGCTGTGGGCTGTGTGCTGACCACAATTCCTCCCATTCCCATGCCCATACCCTGCATTCCACTGATACCCCGGGGTGTCTTCTTCCGCGTGCGACTTTGCCGCACGCGGGACTTATGCTAGGAGGGTCTTTTCTGGTACAAACAGTCAATGCATGTGGTGTACTCGGGAGCCGAAGAGCTTAACTGATAAGCCGACTGCTGGGTTGGCTCATGGGGACAGCTGGGCGGAGGACAGTAGCCCATGTCCATCTCCGTCATATAGCTGACCATGGGCATGTATTGCTGAGGCGGCTGTCTGGGCAACGCGTCGTAAATGGGCTGCGAGAAGGTATTCTCTGCGGACTGCGATCGTAGAGGTCCCGAGCTGTAGACCACGTAATTGCGTTCGGGGGAAATTCCGTAGGCGCGATAGGAGCTGCTGGTGGTGGTGCTGTCCCTGGAGGTGGAGCGCTCCAGGGATTTGCTGAGACGGCTGCGCCCATTGCCTGATCCATAACGACTGGAAGTAGGTGCGGCGGCCACATAGTGATCACTACAGGTCTGATTGTCATAGACCGGATAGTACTGATATGTCTCCTGGACATGTGGCTTGTGACCAGTCTCAAAGCTGCCGTGAGCAGACATGCTGCGC
Organism: Drosophila parthenogenetica; assembly: GCA_035047505.1. Lineage (NCBI taxonomy): Eukaryota > Metazoa > Arthropoda > Insecta > Diptera > Drosophilidae > Drosophila > Drosophila parthenogenetica. Next base: position 1,171,248 of record JAWNPM010000070.1, read on the forward strand.
TTCCTGGAGCCACCGTAGGGAACGTCCAGGTTGTGATCGGAGCCTCCGTGGCTATCGAAGCTGCTGCGTGGTGAGTGCCGCTGACAGATGCTTGCCCGATCGGGGGACAAGTGATCCACGCTGCTCCTAGGCGAAATGCGGGGCGACAAGTTGGAGCCGCCTGAGGACTCCACATTGCAGACATGGGAAGGACCGCCCTTCTTTAGGCAACTACGATCCGGACTCTTTGACTTGGCAGGACTCGCGGGTGGCTTCAGAATTCCCCCGCCAGAGGTCGTGTGCTTGAGGATGCCTCCTCCCTCCGAACTGCGACGTGGACTCGGTGTGCGTCGTCCACCCGAAAGACGATCCTGTGAGTTATCCCGACTGGAACAGATGCTTATGCGCTTACCCTGCTCACTGACGCTGCTCCTGGGCGACTTGATCTTGATGATGCGTACAGGGGAACTGCCCTGGGACTTGCATCGATCTGGGGATATGTAGATGTTCTGACGTTTGCCACTCTTGGGCTTACTCGCTCCCGTTGCGGACTTCTCCGGGGTCTTGGTCTTAAAGACCTTGTCCACTTTCTTGTCGATGACCACAATGTGGCTAGCCAGTGAGCTGGTGGGTTCATCCTCTGTCTCATCGCCTGATCGCTCAGAGGGGCCCGTTGTGTTTCCTGTGCTGTCCGACTCGGTGGCCGGTCGTGAAGGTGACTCAATGTCCACGACGACCGTCTGTTGGGTGTTCTCCACGATGGTCTGTGGTTCTGGCGATAGACTCGAGTCGTTTTGCTGCTGATCCGCAGCCTCCTCACCTGCGTCCGAAGGCTCAAAGGACTTCTCCCTTAAACTGGCCATGTAGGCGGCTATGTCACAGGTACCACCCGCTGCCAGATCCTCCTGCTCCAGTTCACTGAGATGCTTGTCCATGAATCGTGCAGTGGCATCCGTTTCGGTCTGGAAATGCTCAGCACTGCTGGAGCTAGAGCTGGCGCTGGAACTGCAGCTTGAGTCTCGATCACGTCGCTTGTGCTGCGATTCCCGAGCACCCGACGGATGCTGATGCACTACGGCCACCTGTTGGGATGCCGCCAAGCGTTCGGATTCGCTCTCAAAGATCTCGATTACTTCGATCTCTTGTTTGGGTGATTGACGCGGCGATTGACGCGGTGACAAATGTCTCATGGTCTGACTTTGATTAGGGGCATGACTTTGGGTTTGGAATTGGATTTGGGTTTGGATAAGGTTTAGATTCTGATTGGGATCAGTAATAGCTGCTGTTGTTGTTGTGGTTGCTGTGGTTGTGGCAAACAAACTACCGCTACTGCCTAAACTTAGATTAAAGTTGGCTGCCACCTGTGCGGCATGTGCCTCGGACTCCGACTCGAGGTCGGACTCGCTGCTCTTACCTAGATCCTTCATCAGTACCGGCTGGTAGCTCGCCGGCGGATGCGATGATTGTATCAAGCGTGCCTGGCTGCCAGTGCTGCCCACCGAGAGGGTTGATGTGGTGCTGCACGGGTAATCAAACAGGCAGAGTAGGGAGAGAAAGAAAGAGAGAATGGAAAAGAGCGATAAGACAAGCGATAAGCGAGCGTTACTAGTTATAATTTAATACTTATATTGACTGCTTTATAGCACTCCTCTTCGGGTGGGTTTACATCTATAAAATCTCTGTTTAGACCCTATCTTGTTAGCTTACCTCAGTGTTAGGTGATTGGGCGTGCGGCCCAACGTGGCTTTGGGCCTGATTGTGCCCTGCTGCGAGTCCTCTTCACCCTCCGATTTGGTGCCCGGATCGATGCGTTCTATGTCCGTGCTGTGGTGATGCAAATGGGGCTGCCTGATGGGCGGCGGTGGTGGCTCTCGGGGATGTGGATGTGGGTGTGGATGCGGTGCTGCGGCTTGCTGTTGTTGTGGTTGTTGCTGCTGCTGCTGCGGCTGTTGTTGTGCATCTGCGAAGAAAGAAATTGGCATTATACACATAGCATATGAAAACAGATAAGGCGTCTGCATATAGGAACACCCCTTCAAAACTCCTTCTCAACCTACAACGGTATTATCTCTCTTTCCTTACCTGCCACGTCTCCCAGCGTCTTACTGCGACTGCGAAAACCGCTCGGCTGCTGCTGCAGCGGTTGTGTATGTGTGTGCGGTGCATAATGAACCACGCCCACAGTAGGCGGCAGGTCATCGCCCTCCTGACTGCCCGATAGATTATCGTAATCTATATTGCCTGCCGAGTGACGCTGAGAGCCGGATTTCTTCTTGGGTTTGCCCAATGTGTGCGACCCATGGACTATGGTGATCTACAAAAAGCGGGAGAGAAAACCGAACTCAGTAGATGTATAGGATTAATAGAAGAATCAATATACCTGCTGCTTGGGTCGCTCGAGAGTCTGTGAGTTGCCCGCGTAGCCGCCCAGCTGGGAGGAGAGACCCGAAACAGAGCCGGAGCTGCCGCCAAAGTTCTTCATGGGAATTGACATGTTACGGACACTCTCGCGAATGATCTGACGGATTGTCTTGAGGAATGCATTGCGGAAATCGGCAGTGCTGTTGGACAGCACGTATACCTTCTCGGAGCGACGCTGCAGTTGCGAGCGGAGATGAATCAATTCCCAGAGGAAATGAGAGTCCATGTCCTTGGCCGAACTGGCGCGCACCTGAACCTCAGTGACAGGTATGAGCACCTGGTAGCGTATGATTTCCACCTCATTGGGAGCATTCTTGCTTGACACACCCTGTGAAAAAGAAGAAGCATAAAAGAAAGATTCTTGTGATGAAATTCTAAACGAGGTTCAGTAACTCACCATCAGTTTCTTCTTCTGCCGCAAACGCTCTTTGCAGAGGAACACAACCGCCGATTTGAAGACAAAGCACATGGCATGAAGCTCGAGTCCCTTCTTGATCTTGCCCAGAAAATCGGATATATTCAGCCACTCGACGCCGCCATAGTACAACAAATCTCCTGGGAATGCGCAGCATTGTGGAGGATTTGCTACAGTGGAATGTGGTTGCTGTGCTTGGTGTAACCCACCTGGACTCAAATCGATTGGCTGCTTGCATGACTTCTGGTGCTGCCTAAACAGGTGATCAAATATTGCCCCATATTCCTCATGGATGCGCTGCATCTCATTAATATGTTCAGCTACCTTCTCCATGCCCTTGAGTGCCTCTGTGGAGTGTACGCGAGTAGGAGAGTCAGTTTTAGTTGATTTAGCTGTTTATTCAATTACTCACCACACAGATGCACATGCTCATCAGCTCGCGTATCTGTCAGATTGCGCATCTGCTGCAGCAGCAACGGATACTTCAGTATGCGTTGTATGGGCTTGATCAGATACGATTCCAAAGTGCTACTGTGTTGCTGCTTCGGGTTGCGGGCTGCCAGGAACTCCTGCAGTGCGTGGTTGCCTTCGTCTGCAATGGAAAAGACGTAGACACAAGTTAGTAAAGTGGTCGAAGGGATTATAAAGTCTAAATACTTATACATATACTTAATATCCATCAGTGATTAGATTATAACCATTAAAATCAAATGAAGCCGTAGATCCGTTTGAAAATGTAATTGCTGCCCAATCGCCCAACACTACAACACTCTCATACGCCTTACAGCTCCCAGCAGCTGCTAAAAAATTATCCAACCTGACTGGACAATGGCGAATTGTAAGATTTTGGGTAAATGATTTGAATAGAATGTGCTGCAGGTTGCCATTAATTGCAAGCCCATTAAAAGCGGCACAGACAGGCAGGCAAAGCAAGGAGGAAGACGGGAGGAGCGTGGCTAAATTCCCGTTTGCAGACAAGGATATGCTGTTACAAGGATATGCGCAACGTTGACAAGAAAATGTCATTAACTTGTTCTTATTGTCAGCTGAGAAGCTTTGATAAAGGCGCAGTCAAAGCCTGTCTGCAGCACGGATTTGCATCTAATGGTGCCTGTATCTGCCTCTATCTCAGTCCCTTCCCATTCCCTGTCTTCTGGTGCGTTCTGACAGCATGTCCTGTTGCTGCTACTGCTGCTGTTGCTCGTAACGAAGGCACTTAAGTGCACTTCTTGCTATAATTAATTATTTCAACTTTCAACTTTTTGCATAAAATTGCATGCAGCAGCAGCATCAAGTCGAGCAGCTGCCACAACTCTGCTGCTAACTCTAGGGTTGCCATCACAGTATCTGTTGCTGCTACTGGCAGCTGCTTTTTCCTAGTTTCTCCTAGTTTCTCTAGCTTCCTGCTGCTCCTACTTTGCTGCTGTCAGTTTAGTTTTTTCTCATTGATTGCAAATATTGCAAATTTTTACCTCAACGTTGCACATCAATCAGCTACTTTGGTTGTGCCACGCCCCTCTGTAAACAGCCTCTTCCCTTCTGTCTTCTCCCTTGTGCTCTCTACCTGTCTCCCTGCTTTCGCTTCTTCTTTGCTCTTGCTCTTTGTGTTGTTTGCTCGAGTGTTTTTAAGCTGCGACTAAGTCTAATTTAATTATGACATGCTGTCGCTAAAGCTCGAGACTTTCCACCCATCTCTCCCCCTCTTGCTGCTCTTAAAAACTAACAAGTTTGCTGCCTTTTAGCCGCTTGGCTGCTGCCACAAGCCAGTGGCATAGTTTTCGGCACCGTTCACCATTTGCAAGCGTGTCATAATTCTACAAGTTTAATTAACAAAAGATACTTGACAGTTGCTGCCATGGCATGAATATGAATATGCTGAGACTCCCACACCGCCTAGCGCCCCTTCTAGCCCTTCTTTCAGCTCCTGTATTTACTCTCTTTCTACACACTCTTTCTCCCTTGAGACTTCTCGGCATTTGCGGTTGTAATTATTCATTTAACTTGCAAATCATTTAAAGGAGTGCGGTGTATGTGGCAGCCGTGGCAGCTGTGGCAGCAACGACAGCCACCGACAACAATTGAAGCGCATAGTTTGCCAATTGTTCGAAACTTGTCGCTTGTTTGACTTTTACAACTTTCTCCCCTTTCTTTTCCCCCTTTTCCCGCTTGTACCCGCTTTTACCCTCTATCAATCACTTTTGAACGCTTACAAAACTCAAACTCAAATAGACTTTGACGCTTCACGCTGATTGCAATAGTTGAGCTCACACACACACACTTAGCCAGCTCTAGCTCATAATATATGTATTTATGCGTTTGCCAAATACTTTCCCCAAACAACAAAATTTCCAGAGAATTTTAATTCTATGCGCTCTATGCTACGTTTTCTGTTCATGCCAAAAATTGAATAACTTTTATTTTTTCATTGTCTAAATAACTCAGCAATTCCATAAATATTTGACTGCAGTTAAAAAGCAATAAGTTTAGTTGTTCATAAGCTGCCATACGTGGCGAATGCGCAATCAACAGTAAATTTATTTGCAGCTCAAAATGCGCTTAAACTATTGCATTTCAATCAAATTTTAAAAGCATTCTGTTTAAATATGCACGAAAATTTGATGGTTGCTTTAAAAAACATTTTTTAAATTGCCATCAAATTTCATTTGGCTGCCATCTTGTTTACTTATTTGTTTGCCGCGCCATGAGGCGTATGAGCAATAAGCTGAAAAATTGATGCAATGCTTGATTGCGGCTCATAGTTGTCAAAATTGCATTAATAAATTGTTGAGCATTCTTTTTGACAGCATAATTGCATAAATATATGAATATTGTTTTCCAATTTTTTGTTTAAATTGTTATCAAAGTAATTTAATTCGGAGTGATGTGATTAAAGTGCAAGAAGAGTAAAGAATATTGCTTATAACAAAAATTTAAATAGCTTAAATATTTGAGTCTACATTGTTGAGCAATTTTTGGTAAGTAAAATAATTTTGCAAGTATTTCCAGACAAGTATTAAATTGATTTTAAATAGTAATTAAACTATAAATGATTTTAGTCTTTGAAAAGGTTTAAAGGGATGAGAAAATTGTGATGAAGTTTTATGCAAAAATAATGATTAATTTATTAAAATACTGAAGTAAATAGATTTGCCTTTGAAATACTTTTAAAACTTTGCTTTTATTTGTTTACGGGCTTATGAAAATTCTTGATAATTGTGTACTTACTTGGATGCAAAACCTTTTGCGCTTTGCTGTGACTGGCACAGAACGACGAGTAGAGCTTGAAGTGATTGACATAATAGAGAAAAGCGGACCCAATGGCAAACAGAACATTCTGCAAAAGACAACCATGTAGGGAATAAGTTATAAATGTTTAAAGTGGGACTTGAGTAAGCTGCTTACCCTAAACTGACCGCAATGCTCAAACTTATTGAACTCTGGCTCCAGTTCGAGTGACTCCTCGAGATTCTGTAGAAATTGTCGTTGGAATGTGACAATCTCGTGTATGTTGCCAAAGAGTGCATTGATTTCGGCGTTCGATAGAAATGTTTCCCGCTTCATGGGCTCCAGATAGTGTTCCAGTAGATTGTTCAAGTGCTACAAAAAGATATTTTACAGGCATTTTAAATATTACTTTATTGTTTCAAGTTGTTCAATAAATTACAATTTGTTGACACACCAAAAAAACAAGTGAAGAAAAAAGATGAGAGCACAGAAAATGCATAAATTAAATTAAAAAATCAGCAGCAGACGCCCAAAATACGCTTCAGCTCCCACAAGGCAGAGGCTGTGAAGGGCGTTGTGGGGCTGATGTCCAGTTTTGGGTAGCAAACTGAACAACTTTTTAGTTTGTCGAGTAACGGGACAGCACACACACCCACACACACACACACACAAGTAAATAAAAATATGAAGAAGGATAACAAAAATAATGTAAATAAAAAACTGTAGCTCTGCCGCAGGCGCGCGCTTTCATTTGGAACAATACTTCCGGCCAGCGGAAGGGGCACAAAATGAAGGCGACGGAGTGTGGGGGCCTGGCAGTGGGAGGAGCGGTAGGTTTGCGGCAGAGATAAGACTCTGGCAACGTTGCCGCAGCGGCGCTTTACATAATTTCTAAATTATAATAATTATTTGTATGCTTCCTGGGGCCCAAGACCCCAAGCCCCGAGACACGAGACTCGAGACTGTGCCTCTGCCTCGCCTTGGTCCAGGTTTTCGTTCTGGTTCTACTCCTAGTCCTGGGACATGGCCTTAAAGCCGACTCGCCGTCGGTTTAAAGGATTAAAATTTGCATTTTTAATTGCAAGTCGCACAACTCGCGGACTAATGAAAGAACTGAGAACTGAGAAACAAACATAGAGGAGATTGGGTAGTTGTGTTATGTTCTGCGGACAAACGCCTCAGTTCGAGCGAGGCATATTGGACAATCTTAATATTGTAGTCAATTCTAATAGTGAATTATAATTTTATACCAAACTTTGTTAAAATAAATATGATATAAATTTAATTTTAAAATATTGTAACTCACCTTCACGTAGGTGCGCTCGGTGTCCACCAGCTCCATGATGACTTTGCGCAGCTTCTCGGCATCGGTCAGCTGTCGTGAGGGCGTTAAAGCTGTGGTCGAGACCGACGATGTGACTGAACCCGTGGGGCTCGATTTGCGCGTTTCCTGAGGTGAACGACAAAATCCGGTAACCTTAACAGGTTCAGGGTTCGGGTTGGTTGGTTGATTGTGTTGTTGTTGTTGTGTTTTTTGTTGTGTAGTAGTTGTTGTTGTTGTTGTTGCATGATGAGGATCGTGAAACGAAACAAACGAAACGAAAGACGAAGGCGACCACAAAAAACGAGAGACACCAAAAATAAATGACAATAAACAACAAAAATGAAGTTAGCATGACAGAGATAGATAGACAGCGATAGTTACAGTGGGTACAATAGGGTGATTTGTGGAACGAAAGGGGTGTGGTTTTTTCACCCGTCCCCCCTTTCATTTTTTGGGTCATCGTTAAGCTGGGAAAACTATGGAAACTCGCGCGGCGGCCACTTTAAAGAGGGGAGAACAAAGCGAGCAGAGAGAAGACAGACGACATCGGGTTGTGGTTCTAAATGACTGTCACGTCCTTGTCGTAAGTCCAACTTACAGTGGTAGGTAGGGGAACTAGGGTTTTCATGGTGTGAGTTGTCGTTTTGTCATAGTTGTTGTCGCTGTCGTTGTTCTAGTTGCTGTTGTTGCTGTTTGTGTGCGGTTACAAGCACATTTGGCACTGACAGTTGACGCTTGACATAGAGTGTGTGTGCACACACAACATACACACCCAAACACACTCCCAGACACACACACTCTGGCAGATTTTTGCATAAAGCGTTGAGGTGCGCAAATCTTCAGCCCTTCTTATGTCACTTGCACAGTGGTTTGAGGTCGTTTGATTTCTGTTATGCTTTTGGCACTCGTTTACTTAAACTACAAAGGGTATCTTAAGGTTGTGTCAAATCAATAAATATATAGGGAATGAAGTGACGATATTTATTATATTTTTAAGCCTACGTTGCAGGGTCTTTTGCAGTCGTTTGCAGTCGTTAACTCTACAGTAGTACAGCCATTAGTTTTAGCTTTAACTTGGCTTTATTATTCTTAACTTCGTTATTTTCCTTTTTTTTTAGTTTGTTTTCTTGCTTGAAAAGTGTTAAATGACGCGTTGACCGGAACTTGCTTAAATTGACTTGCCACGCCCTTTAATCCTACCGCACTTGCGCCCCTACGCCCTCTACACACAAATATTGAACGAATTTGCATTGTAAATGCCTAAACAAATATTTTTATGCGCCTTAACACGCCCCCTTTGCCGCCTACGCCCCTTCTTTGCTGAGTGTTGTGCAATTTGCAAAAGGTCAGAGTTGAAATCAACACAGCTAGAGTGGGCGGAAAGTGGGAGGAGGAGGACGAGACCTCTGTGCTTGACAGTGATGCGAATGCGAGAACAGCTCGAGAAGAGGCACTTTTCCGCCCTCCTCTGTCTCTCCTTCCCCTCCCACTTTTGGCGATGACAGCGTGACCGTGCCGAAAGGCTTAGCTGTAAATCCCTCTCTTCATTTGTCTCCCCACTCCTTTACTTCTTCCCCATTTTCTTTGTGGTATTTGATATCTTCTTTTGGAAAACCCAATTGAAATTCAACAACGAAAATTGCACTTTAGCTGGCGCCCTCTGTTGTCTGTCCGCAACAACAACAACAAAAAAAGAGTACACTTTAAATTGCAATACCTATGCAAATTAACATCTGAAGAAATTTACAATAAATATACATAAATTTCAACATTGTGTTACTTTCATGAGCTGCATTTTTCTAGGCGTATTGTCTAGCGCCATCTGTTGGCGGTTGGCTGAGTGACTAAGTCAAAATATGAGCTAAAATTTATAAGGTTTATGATTGATGTTCCCATAGTTTGATATTGGTAATTTGCTTTAAAAATATTCAAGTATTTTTTGTTTCATTTGCAGTTCTTTTTTAGCATTCAATAAACTATAAATATTTTGCTAGCGCCCTCTGTCTGTGGTTAGTTTATATTATTACATTTAAAGCTAGTTAAATTTGCTTCATATTTTAAAGTCACTTTTTGAAATTCTCACATTTCTTTCTCCAACATTTAATTGTTTCTTTCGTTGTTCAGCTGGCGCCCTCTGTGTCTCGTTAGCTTTTGTCATGCAAAATATTTAAATTTTCAATTGTTCTAACTTGCAGCCATTGTAGTGCGATAAACTTGTCAATTCATTTGCTAGTTTCTGCTGTTTCTCCATTCCTTTTTGTCTAAGCTGGCGCCATCTGTCGGTCGTTGTCACAGTTGAGCCAATTATCATGGGTATTATAATTTTTCGGTTTTCTTGCTTGCGATACTATTTCTCTCTGACGTGTCTGATATATATAGTTTTTGTCACGCTTCCAGCGCTGTCATAGCCGCCAGCTCACACCAGCTCTCTCTCTCTCATCTCTCGCTCTGTCGCTAGCTGTCTCGCTCTCTTTCTTTTTGAGTCTCTCAAGAATCTCGTGAAATTTGAGTTGTCATTGTTCGTGCAACATTCAGTGGAATTGTTCTTGTGAAAGACATTTCACTTTTATGCAGTTGCACTTTGTGTATTATTATTTCTACCTCTGTCTTTCTCTCCCTCTCTCTCTCTTTCTGTCTCTTTCTGGTATAGCTTGTTCTTGTCTACTTTTAACTGTTTTATTGTTCTGCGTTTCTTTCTTGTTGCAACGTCGCTGATTTGCATAAGCGGCGACGGCGACGGCGACTGCGACGATGACGTCGACCCAAAACCAACAAAGAGGCGGCCACAAAAAGAGTGGGCGTGGTAGGCAGGGTAGGTGTGGGCGTGGGCTTCGCTTGGCAGGTGAGCGGCCAGCTGCTGAGTGCCAACATTGTTGTTGCAAATGCTGCTGTTGCAACATGCCCCAAAGATGAACTAACAGCAGCAGCTACAAGCGAGTACACACGACTGCAGTAGACCCTCTACGTTGTCCCTTTCTTCCCTTGTGGAGTTAGCAGAGGCTTTAAAAGTATGTTCTTCCCGTCTTAAACCAAACAAAGTTTAGCTGTTTTTGTCTTAGAGTCACTATAATTTGTAGTTTCCTCTTGTAAACTTCGTCCCCTCTTTAGTACAGGGTCTAAAAATTTGAAAATTTCTTGAATTTTTCTTGCTGCTCTGTGCGAAATGTCAACTTGAATTAAAAGGATTCTTATGTAACGCCCTGACGCTATACACAGCCATAGCCTGTCTAGCCGTATACATATGTGTGTGTGTGTGTGTGTTGTGTCAGGCCTCAGTGTGTTTGTGTGTCACAGTGTTCAAGTATCATTAAATGAAGTGGGTTTCTGCCAGTTTCGAGCACACTTGGGTAAAGCATATCCAGAAAACAAAGTGCATTCTGTGGCATCTTTGCGTTTCTTTCTTCTCACAACTGTCTGCTATCTCTTTCACACCCCACCACTTCCCCTCTCACTCTCCATCTTCTATATAGTTATATATATCCTTGATATTTTTATGCCAGCCCATTTCTAGTTTTTGTGACGTTTATTGTTTGGTGACTTGCAGCAAAACAAGACCCAATAGGCCAAATTTACCGCCCTAGACTGGCCTCTCCCTCTCTTACCATAACCCTATACACACTCCGCTTTCTAGAGTCCTTTATGCCAACATCTTGACAGCCATCTTGCAGTTTCCTCTGCTCCCCACTCGGTTGTTCCCTGTAATCCACTTGAAAGTAACAGACACACTCTCCCTGAGCTCTGGCAAATTTCAATTTGTGCACATTTCAATCAGCATTGCACCACATCCCTTTCCAACACTACACGTACAGCTCCGCCCCCTCTACTCCCTTTGCTCCTGTTTGGCGCTCGTTTTAATAGTTTCCGTTTCCGTTCAGCGGGTTCAAAGCAATTGGAACTGACTTTAGATGGAGCCCAGCCAAGTGCCAAGTTCCGTTCTTAAGTTGAATGTTTTCTTAGCTGCTCTTCCTCTTCATCTTTTCACACCCTTGCAGAGGGTAGCATCGGTTTGTTGTCATTTCAAGTTATTGCTTATAGCTTATAGCTCTATTCACTCAGTTAATCCTAAAGAAAGTCTCTTATAAAGGTATTTTTACTGATCATCGAGTAGACTCAACTTTCTTAATCAATTTTTATAGAGAAGGGTGTAATATTTGGGATGAAATCCGACTGTATTACCTTGGAAATTTCTCTCAAATGTAAGGATTGAAATGGAATCTGTTTGATTTTAATAAAATACAAATTAAACAAACTTAATTTACAAACTACAGTGCTCTGCAAGGGTATTAAATGTTCAATTTTGTTGGTTTTTATAGGCAAAGGTTTCTTAAGGGGTTTCAGGGGGTGTTCCAGGGGTTTTTAGGCGGTTTTCAGGGGGAGGTTTTAACGTGTTTGCGTTTTGTTTCTTCTTGGTCATGTTTATATTAAATATAACTCGCAAAAAGCGATGTGGAAGAGCGAGATTTGCAAAAAAGGAGTATTTGGGAGAGGAAACTTACTTGCTCCGCGGTCTTGAGCAGATTCTCAATTTCAAAGCTGCTCGTACGCGACGAGGGCTTGCCAACGCCCAAAGCTGAGACACCGCCCACGCCCACAGCCAGCTGGGAAACGGCTACGGGATCCACAAATGAGGGCGCCGGAGAACTTTCCGCCTCTGGGGAATACAAATCCTTGCCAGTGCCATCTGTAGGAGAGACAGAGAGAGAGTGAAAAGGGGGTAAGTTAAAGATAACAGTCATGTTTTTATTATCGTTATTATTATTATGATGTTTATGATTATTATTAGTTTTTTGCTTGCTCATAATTAGTTGCCAGTGGGCTTTATTGTTGTTGCAGCCATTTCAGCTCTTTTCTGGCCAGTTTTAAAGTTCGATTAAGACGGTTTTGGGGTGTAGTTGTTGTTCTTGCTGCTGTTGTTTGCTGCAGCTTGTTTGTTAATTTTAAATTCCATGTTTGCGCAATAAAAAAAGCAGCAGGAATTTAATACTTGCGCAAATGGCGCTGCAAAAACAACTAAAGAAACGCACAGAGCACAAAGTAAAAGCGCTGACGCTAAGAGTATGCAAGACTGGGAGTTACTCTGTAAACGAGAATACAATTTATGGCTTTTAAATGCAGCGCTGTTGCTTTTATATAACATCATTGTCTTTTATTTCAGCTTATAAAGCCCTTCTAAAGCCATTTAAGCAAGTACAGGGTATCAAAAGAGCCCGGCAGCAGCGGCGACAGCAACAGCGACAGCGGTAGCAAAGCCGAATGTAATAACAACAGCAACAACATCAACGACAGCAACAACAACAGCCACAACAAGCTGTAATGATTATTGCTGCGATGTGTTTGCCACAACGTCCGCACAACGCTCAGCGAGCATAAGGACTTGTGGTGAGAGCAGGAGAGCAAGAGCACACACACACACACACACAGTCGCAAAGATTTTACCCGCAAAAAAGACGAGAAAAACAAAAAATTTATGGACCATATATGGGCTTGTATACAGTTGTAAGTCGCAGTATAAGAGTATGTTTGTATGTGTGTGTGTGTGTGTGTGTGTGTGTGTGTGTGAATGTGTGTATTTATCTGTCTAAGTGTGTGCCAGCTCGTTTACATAGCGGTAGTTTTTGGCAGTGCCAGGAAGCGTTTAAAAATCATGTCCTTGAAGGCCCAATTCTCTCTGTTTTTAGCGCTCTCTTTTAACTTTGACCTCCCTCTCCAGCTTCTTCTATCTTTCTCTCCCTCACTCTTTTTCTATCTACCTTTCCCTCTTCCTTTCTTGCCACTTCCTTGGCTTCTTCTATCTGCATGCAAATTGGTTACAACAAATTTTATGAGCATTTTGCTTCAAATTTGACACCACTGTGCGAGTGTGTGCCTGTGTGTGTGTGTAGTTGTGTGTAAGATATTGAAATTGCCGCCTTATAAATTTCAACTTGCGGTTTTCTTACAAATTGCACGTAGTTTCCTTTGTAACTGCTAAAACAACAACAACTTTCTAGGCTAATAACTTATAGACGTTGTTTGTCGGTTGTTTGTTGTCGGTTGTCGGTAGTTGTTGTTGTCGGTTGCTCTCTACATTCGCTTGTTGTTGCTCCTTGTTGTTCGGGTTGGGAACGTGCCAACCTAAATTTGTGCATTGCCCATAAACTCCCAGAATTTTAGTGTCTTTACGTTAACTATGCAGGAGCCAAGGAGAGAAAAAGACATGGAGTAAGAGGAACGAGCAGCAAGTGCTAATAAAAAGCGGCTTCGGTTAACAAACGTGAGGCTGTCAAAGGCATCGATTGCATTTTCGATAAACGCAGTACTGCAAAAATAACTTAAAAACTGCAAATATTAAATTATGACTCGACCTAACAAGTACAAAAAGATATACCATCTAAAAAATCACTACACAAATGAAAAATTGAAAACTTTTCACGAAATGCATTGATTTACGACTTTCTAGTCCAACGAATTGAACAACCTTGTCATAGAAAATCATGAAAAGTATCCATTTAGCGTCTTGCATATATTTTAAGTTTTTAAATCTTTAAATCAAATATTTTCTTAAGTAAAACAAACTGACTAAGTTTACCTGATAAGTTTTTTCACTTAATTTTTTCAAAATACCCTTAATTAAATGTGTCATATCTTGACTTCAAGTTAAGTAAGCAGAAAACATTTTATAGAAATAGAATTTTAAAAATTCCTTTGGTAATGAAAAGTATTCCAAGTTCTAGGAATAAACTTCAGACCTTTGCAGTTCCACACTTAATATTTGGCTTTAATTCTAGAGCAGCCTCTTTTTTATAGACGTCGAGTGGCCATAACTGATTATACAGTTATATTCCTTTGGTATTTTGGGGATTATTTCCTTCAAGTGGAAAATATTGCACATGTTTTGCTTTCTTTTCTTAACTGCCTTTTGTGATAGGATTATATATGATAATCAAATTGCTTTTGGGTACTTTTAAATGAGCTCAGTTGCCAGCTTGACCGAGAGAAGTAAAGAAAGAGAAACAGAGAAAGAGTGTGTAAGAGAAAGAGAGAGCGAGAGAGCGATAGGGTTTTCTTTCTCTTCCACTTTCTTCTTGTTCACTGTAAATTTCAGTTAATTGTGCATTTAATAAGCTAAAAGTGCTTCAACATGGCACAGAACTCGAGTTCTTTCTCTGTTTAATTGCCAAAGTGAAATGTAATCCACTTTTTGTCCCACTCCCACTCCCACTCCAACTCCCACTGTTACCCCGTTAATCCATGCCCCTAGTCGTGCCTATCGCTCATTCATTTTGAATGGCAAACGCTTTTTTGTGTGCAAATGCCGTCATATCCATAACCCATATGCCACAAATGTCCGTTCATCAGCAACCAGAGTGTGTGTGGGTGTGTGCGCCCTAATGGGGTATATGCCTTCTTACACCCACACACACACACACACACACACACACACACCCACACTCACTCATAACCAATACGTGTGCCAGTTGCATGCGAGTCGTTTAATTTTTTGCTACATTTCTTACTTTTTTTGCTGTATTTTCATACCCTGTAAACGGCAGGTGGTTTGATGAAGGGGAGTTTTAACTAGTTCTGTTCAAATGTGTATCTTTAGCTCTAACTTGCTGCCTTTACAGGGTATTTTAGTCAGGTTATTTGCTGTTTTTGTGTTTTGTGTGTGCTGCTTGTATTTTATTTTAATTCTTTTTTAGTTTGTTGTGCCTTTTAATTGTTTGGCGCATAAAAAAGTTTCATTTTGTGTATAAAATGTGCACAAAAACACACACACACAAACAAATACACACACTACACACATACACATATATCAGTTGCTGTTGTTGTTTTCTGCGTTTGTTGGTTTTTAATTGTTTTGTGTTCTTAGCCACTTCGGCTTTTTGAGTGCAGTGCAGCGTGTGTATACCAGTGTGTGTGTGTGTGTGTGTGTGGGTGCAGTTTGTAATCCTGTAATTATGCAGTTGCTGTTGTTGTTGCTGTTGTTGCACAACGAAACCAAAACCCAGCGAACACACGACTGAAATTCGTGCCACAGAAACCTCATCTCTTCTCATGCTTTCTCTTTCTTGCACTCGTACTGTCTCGCTCGCTGCTTGTTAGCACGCTACTTATTGATGTAATTGTTGTTGCTGCTGCTACTACTGACTGTGCTGCCACTGCATGTTGCATGTTGTAGAAGCACTTGCAACATGCATTAAACGAAAAATATAAATTACTTTAATGAACTTTACAAATTCGCAGGCAACGCTTGCGACCGGAAATGCGCTTCACGTTTCCGCTACAAACACACACGCACACACTGGTACACTAACACACACATAGACTGGCACCCACATAGAGCAACCGCACCTTAACCGCAACAACAATAATAAAAACACAGGTGAATTCCCTGGCTGTGATTAGTTTGTTGTAGCCGGAGATGAATGTGCCTTGTTGCGGCTTTTAAAATGTTGTTGAAAAATCCCAAAAAAAAAGGAAAAATGAGGAAAATGGTAGGAGGAAAAGTGGAAAAATTCCACACACTGTTTAGACATTTGTTTGGGGCAAAAACCGCTTCAAAAAAATACTTTTATTCAGTGGTTAGTAGAGTCTAGTTTTATACTCTTTTTTGGTACTTACTCCAACCGGGTGCGGGCACAATCAATCCCGTTATCATCTCCTCACTCATCACCGGTGGATCCGAGGGGGGCGGGGGGCACACCAGGGAGTCAATCATGTCATCCGTAACACGCATGATGCCAACTAGATCTGGCGGTTCAGTGCGCGATGAGCTGCAAAAAAGGGGAGAAAGAAACGTGAAACTTTAACTTTTTGCAAAATTAACATAAATTTTATTAGATTTGATTTGAGAATTGGACTTTGTGGGGTTTTTTCACCTGAAATTTGACCTTTTTCTATGTCGCTGGCAAAAGATGCGGAAAAATGGCTGCATAATTTGAATGGCATTTGGGGAAATGTTGTACATGGCGGGGAGAGGAGTGATGTAGGGAAGGGGCTAAAGTGTAAGGACTAAGGGGAACGGGTTACAGTTTGTTAGCCACGGCAAATGCTTGGCACAAAAGCCAATGCGACGGTCATAAAGAGCAGCTAATTAGGCTATCAAAATGCTGTGCGAGAAGTCGGGACTTGGGACAGGGAACACGGGACCTGCGACTCGGGACTCGTGACTCGTGACTCGTGACTCTACCCAGCAGTAGGGTTGTCCAAACGGAACAAGTGCTCATTTCAGTCCTTGCCACGCCCACTGCTCACAGCTCAGCTTGTGTTTGCCATTTATGGACCCATTGCCCAAAACGATGCAAGCAACTGCCAAGTTTGTGGCAACAGAAAGAGTTAGAAGTAAAATACCTTTTAAAGTCTATAAAGTTTGGCAGAAACGATAGAGGATTTCCAATGGGTTTCAACAGTACAGTACAGAGTCTGTTTAAGCCTGGTTCACCCTACAGCTACCCCTTGTACAGAAATGAATAGCAAACTGTATTGAAGTCCAACAATTTGTTGGCCGTAGCCTTTTTCCTGCTAAATTTCACATTTTTTGATTTGTTGCTAAACAATTTCAGTCTATGAGTTTGAGCGTGTATGAGTATATATGTGTTTTCTATTATGTATGTGTGTGTGTGAGTGTGGTTTCGACAGTTTGGGGCAACTTCTTATTGGCTAGCTAAAACAGTCTGTCGAATATTGACATTTTTTGGGCTTCTCTGCATAATTTCTGAAGTTTGAAATTTTGTTTCGTTGTGGTAATTTGGCTTTAAAGGCGATGGGTGTGGTTCAGTGGACAAGGGTTAAACTTCTGGTTTTAGCGGGCAATTCTGCTTTTTTAAATTAATAGAAGCGGTTTTTGGAGTGCAGCCAAAGGTTGAAAATTAATGAAGTTTATAATTGTAGAAAAAAATGTAGCTAAATTTATTTATGCGCTGAAATGGAGAACGTATCGGAAGAGCACATAGAAATACACTGAAATCAGGTAGAAAGCTTCTT
This sequence comes from Drosophila parthenogenetica, assembly GCA_035047505.1. Lineage (NCBI taxonomy): Eukaryota > Metazoa > Arthropoda > Insecta > Diptera > Drosophilidae > Drosophila > Drosophila parthenogenetica. The sequence continues at coordinate 1,188,578 of JAWNPM010000070.1, forward strand.
AGAAACTTTTCGATATACAAAGCCGAAATGTCACTTAGTTTCTCGATTCTTATTTAAGCTGAAGTTCTAGGCATTTCGTATTACTATTCTATCAATTGTGGCACATGTTATGGCTACCATATTGTTTTGTCACACAGACCAACTAATCCAAAATGTGAGCAACGCATGACTGCGAACTACGCAATTAATTTGTGAACAATGCAAAATTGACAATTGTTGTTGGTGTCCTTGTTATTGTAGCTGATCAAGTGATGCACGAAAATGGCAATAAATTGCAATTGTGAGTTTAAACAATGCACGAACTGAGAGCGACTAAAATAGTCAATTAATCTGTGTATCTGTTTAAACAATGCAAACTATGGAGAGCAAGACGTGCGTAGGAGAATAGAACGAAGGGAGGAGGTCGGAGGCAGAAGGTACACAGGGTACACAGGTAGCTAGGTAGACAGGGGGGTAATGCAGAGGTAAAGCTGGAAAATGGTCGCACTTAGTTGCAGTTCTATTCAAGTCAACAGATGTTTGCAGAACGTGCAATAGTTGAGCAAACAAAAGGGAGTAGGCGTTAAAGGGGCCACGGGCAGAGGCTGTGCCGGGAGTGTATACTTACCGCATCATCATGCTGAGAGACTGCTCCTCCTGCAGGACACTTTCCAAGTACATCATATCTAGATCGGATACAATCGCACCATTGATGACCATTATTTCGTCTCCTTTGATAATGCCTGCAATAGAAATTTGAAACCGAGCGAATTTAGTATAACAGTCATTATAATGCTATATATATGTATACTGGTATACATATATATGTATGCGTGTGTGTTTGTGTGTGTACACATATCTATTACTATCTTTATCTACAGTTTGGTGCACAAACAATGGACACGCTCTTTTCTGTGCCAAGCAGCCAAGTGAAACGTAAAAGATGCGCGTTCTCCAACTCTTTGTTTGTCTGCCAAGAGAAAGGGAGACTTAGGGAAAGAAAGGGACTAGAAGACAGGGAGAGAGAGAAGGAGTCGCTGAAGAAACAACAATTGTGCAGAGATAAGCGCTCATGTCTTTGCCAGTGATAAAACAATAACAGCATTGTGGCTTTTTGCATTGTTCATACGCCACGTTGCCAGTTTTATGTCTTTCGTTAGCATTTGCTAGCATATGTGTGTGTGTGTGTGTTTGTGTGTGCGTGCTTGTCTGTGTATGTGTTTGTGTATTTTCTACAACATTTATTTCGACCAGGCTGCTGCTTGTTTTCTGCTTGCCTTCATTTTGTTTTGCTGCCTTATCATTGTTGTTGCAGCTGCAGTTTCTTCTGCAGCAACTTCGACAGATTACATGTGCCACGCCCCCTGCACTCCCCTTACCTTCCTCACACTCCCTATCTTCTGCTCACTCCTTGTCTGTTTTGTTATCTGCCTGACAGTTGTGTAGTTTATGCCAGACTCCAGCGCACCTTGAACCAACTGAAACTCACAGACAATTTTTGCATTTGTTATAAATTTCAAATGTATTTTCTACATTTTCCGTTTTCTTTTGCTTTTTTGTTGTGGAAAATTCGTTACGATTCCATTGCGTTTGCGTTTCGTTTACGTTTACGTTTTTTATTTGGCTTTGGGTATTGCGAGCATATGCATTAGACAAATATCAACTCGACTTGTATTTATATTGTTTATTTTGCGGTTGCGATTTTCTCACCGCCCACAACTCCCGCACTCACTCCTCCTTGGCACTAGCCCTTTTCCGTTTGTCTGCCGTTGTCAACAGCTTTGTTCTTTGGGCTTGAGCAAATTGTTATGCCATGTTTGCCAAATACTTTGCCACGCTTGTTCTCTTCAAGTGTGTGGCGTGCAACCAACTTTTGTGCACATGCTGCCCCACACACACACACACACACACTGGCATACAGTTGTGGTGCAGGCAACTTTAGCAGCTGCCGCAGCTGCAACTTGTGGCCGTCATTATTATGGATGGATCCTTTGGCTGCTGCCGCTGCCACTGCTTCAAAAAAAGGCCAAGCAAACACAGAAAGAGAGAGAGAACTATAGGAAGAAGACAGTGAGGGAGGAGTAGAGAGTGCTCCTCTTAAAGCTGCATTGATTTTAAGCCTATTACCATTTGAAGTCTGCATTAAAGTCTCTTTTTTTTTGGGGTTTCAATTAGCCCAAGAAAAGTGGTAAGCCACAGAATTTGCATTTGCATTTCCATTTGAATTTCAATTCAAATCTTGTTGCACTTGCAACATTTGTGGCTACAATTTGTTTTCCTTCCAACAGCAGCAGGCTCTACCAATCTCTTGCCTTTTGGCCTGGCTCATAGCATGCTTTGTTTTGTGGTTCATTTAAATTTGTCTTTGGCATATACTAATAGGCACTAAACTCGACTCCACTCGAGTTTTGTGTCTGTGGGAAAACTTTAAGCATATATACTAACTAGCCTAGTCAATTCATCTGCTTAATTTATGCACACACACGTCTGTGAGTGCAGAAATATTACGTATACGCAATACGTAATACGAGTATTTGCTTGCTGTCCTTGGATTATCTATCGATTCTCGATTTCATACGATTTCTGCTTGTTTTATTTGCCATTTTGCTAGTCGAGTCGAGCTGAGTTGGAGCTTAGAGAAAATTGCTGTATAAATGCAATCGATATGTTGCGTATACGCAATGCCTGACAATGCGCAATTTATTTACTGAGCTTGAAAGGCATTAGAACAGTTGTGGCTATGTTTTCTCACTTTAAAATATAAGTATTTTGGAAATTATTACTAGCTAGTCTTTAAAGAAACTAAAACTAGCATAAAAAATTTATGGAAAATTTACTAAATTGATAAGCAATGTAGCAATGCGTATACGTAACATTGCCTTAAGTCAGTTTTAAATTTCTTTCTTCCTTTTTTCATTAACTCAGTTTTAATTACACATACGATAATCGCTGATTGGCATTTGGCTAACGAAGCTTGAGGGCAAATGCAATTCGAAGTGACATTAAATAATAGAAAAGCGAAAGTCATTAGCAAACTCTGTTCACTTTCCACTCGAGGGATCGCTTTATTTGCTGCTCATTAAATTCAACACCCCGGCAAAAACTTGTGCAGTGGCATTGTTAACGCAGTTTTAAGTCACCAAAAAAGAAAAACAAGAGACGACAAAAAACAGCAAACAAAGCAACAAAATGGAGGCAAGAAAAAAAGTCATAGAAAATTATAAACTAACCGCCAGTTACAGGGCTAACTTTGGTGCAGTGTGAACAAGAGGGGGCAGAGAAAAGTAAGAGACAGAGGGAGAAAGAGCGGGAATGGGAAAAAGTTTTAGAGAGAGATGGAAAGTCTGCTGAATTCATGTCTCACAAATCTTTTTTTTTGTAGCCAGCAATTTTGGGTTGAGCGCATTGTTTCATGGACTTTTGATTCGTTGTCGTCACATTCGCACTCAACGTGCTTAATGAGTTTTCCGCTGTGAAATTTTCTTTCAGGTTCATCACTTTTCGCAAGTGCAGCATTGCAGTTTTTCCAGGTACAGTCGGAGGGACTGGAGCTGGAGCAGGAGCAGGAGCAGGAGCAGGTAAAAAGGGACCGTCAACATCAGGCGACATAATTTAAAGCGCTGCTCTAGTGGCATTTCGACTACAAGCACTTGACTTGACTCTGGCCCCTTCTGCCGCCCACTAAACTGCAGCCCTGAGGGTTGTATGCAAATGCCAACTTAAGTTGATTTTAAGTGATAGAAAAACAACAAGAGAGCCGACTTGGGACGCCAAAAGCAGGTAGACTAAGATGACGCCCGAAAACCCTTTAAGGACTTGACATAAAGCTATGGCCCTGTGGCTGCCATTAGAGAGAGAGAGAGGAGTGATAGAGAGGGAGACCGACTTTGAGTGCGCCGCTCAACATCGTGATCTCTGCTCGGTTACAAGCGCAGTCTGTTGAGTTTTTCATGCAGAAGTAGCTGGCTATAAAAGCGGAGTGGGAGAAACAGAAAAAGGAGCAGGAGCTGCTCCAACGTCCCAAGGAGCTGCAGCACTTGACTCAACTTCAATGCCCAGGTAAAGTGAGTTTATTCAAGTTTCTCCTATGCTTTTTTTGCTGCTCTTCTTCGTTTTGATATAAAAGTGAAAAGCATTTAAATATAAAAGGGAAGAAGCAGTGAAGCAGTGGATAAAGGTGCGTGTGTAGGCGTGGCACTTGATAATTGCTAAGTTTAAGAGTGAAATGCACACTGTATACGAGTATAAAGTTATAGGAAAAATGTGAAATAAATTTATAGAGCTGAAAACTTTCTCCTAGCAGCTGAATATTTTAAATACTCTTTATAGAGATTGAAGATTAAGCTAGAAATAAGTGTTAGAAATATTGATGAATAGACTGGGAATGTTTCTATCTTGGGTTTAACTTTGTAAAATATGAAAATAGTTGTACAAAATTATTCAGAAAACTCGGCACTACTTGTTATAAAGTCTTCTATATTATACGATCTAAACTTATGCTCACATTTAAGCACAATTTCGTGTGTACTTACCATTGTGCATAGCCACGCTCTTGTCCTCAACGCGACTGACATAACAACAGAGCTCGTCCTGTCGCTCGGCATTCTCGATCAGCTCGGCCTCCACGGAGAATCCCCACATCTGTTCTAATGTGGTGCGCTGTAGCTCCACCTGGTACAGGATTTTCATGCAGACCTCGACGAACTCGTGATTATGTAGCTGCAAAGTGCAAAAGTCCAAAAATTAGACCGAAAAATGCCACAAGCAAGTAAAGTAGTAAGAAGTTTTTCATTTTTCATTTTTTCCCAAACGAGTTTCAATAAATTTTCCACTACACTTTGCACCCATCGGCGGACGGGAAAAGTTCCTGCTTTAATTCGCAATTTATTGAGCAGGCGAAAAGTTTTGCAGGTTTTTCATTTTTCTCTTTTTTAACTGTTTTTTTTTTTGTTTGTATTTTTGGGTGCAGCTGCACTTTTGACCTGGCAATATTTACAGCTTGTTGTTCGGTTCAAACTTTTTACAGAGTTCCATTCGCAGTGTTGTTGAAGCACTTAGCAAGAGCATACGGGGAAAAGGGGGCGGGGCGGAGCAGGGCGTGTCGTCGACGAAGTGCTGACTTGAGAAATGGCATTCTCTGACTAATCGCCTGCTAAATGGCAACATTTTGTGGATGTAACTACTTTTTGTGTTCTACTTAAAATGAAAACAAATCTGTCTGATCATCACCATAAACCACACATTAATAACTAAACTAAATAAATACTTTTATTTGAGTTGCAGCTACTTGTTAGTTGAGTTCTTTCATTATTATTATAAATGTTTAAAAAGCTTATTAATTGGGCATGAATTAAAATATTTATTATTATTGCTTGCTAGGTGTTTAATAATTGTGTGTAAACAATTAAATATAAATCCCTTACCCAAATCAGGAAATTGTGAAAAATAAATCACTTTAATCGCCACTCTAATAATTAAATGGTTTTTGTGACAATTGTTAGCAGTTTAAATTCATTTTTCATACCCTTTTAGAATAATTTTAGCTCTACAATTGTTCATAAAACTTGATTTAATTTAAATTGAACTAACTGTTTAGTTAGTCGACTTCTGTATTCCTTTTGTGATTTAATTTACTTTTAAATTATTGAAAATTATATCAACTATTTAAAACATTTGAAAATTTATTCAATAATTCCGATATAAACCTAATGTCTAATCGAATCCATTTATTAATAATGAAATTGTTTGATTTGCATTGGGGAATCCTTTTAATTAAATATTGATTGATTCATTATTATAATTATAGTTGAAGTTTATACAATTTCAAATGTAATTATAATGCGTTTAAAATCTAATTAATATTTAATATATAACGCGCACTATTTTCACCCCCGACCAGCCCCTGTCAACCACCTGGGAAGTTAACACCTTTTGTGAAACTTTGCAACACTTTGAATGGAATTCGTATTTAATCCTTTGAATTTGAACACACACACACAGAGATGTGTAGAAAATCATTCTTAATTGGCCTTAATTTTGAGCAAACAATAAACACGTGCACACAAAGTTCAAAGTTCAATAGAAATTGGCACGTATCGCCTCGTATACCCTGTGAGTGGGTGGTTGTTGGGTTGATGGGCGCAAAGTCGCATGGCTGTGTGTAAAAAGGAAGGCGTGTCTTCGACTTACATAATTTTCAATCAGATCATTGCGATGTGGCACAAAGTAATTGTGATCCTCCATGTCACGTCGCTTCTTGACGCGCACAAAGTGCTCCATGGGATTGAGGCTGCGACGGGCGCAGGCGCTGGCAAGGAACTCCTCCACAGACATCGCATCACGTAGATAAACTGTCGAGTAAGCATTGTCGGGCATTGCAACTTTGAAGGTTTTTTCCGGCTCGTCACGTGAATTCATCTGGAAAAAGGCAGAAAATTCGATTGGATAAACAGGCGAACACACACAAAGCTATACACACACTCATACACACACACACAGACAGTGTCATTAAGCTTGTTGTTGCCTCACACACACACACAAACACACACACACCACGACACACATGCGGAAGTGAAAATTGAAAAATAGCAAAAACACATTTCTACTCGAGCAAATGTAATGAAAAACGTCAGCAGCAGCCAGCCAGCCAAACATTCACGAGTGCGACAGGGACAGGAGCAGAGCGCAGAATGGATTCAACCCTTTAACCTGACACTACGAAGATTTGATACACTTATAGGAAGTCTAAGCCTTAAGAAAGTCTACTAATTTTCATTTAAAGCACCTATTTTATAAAATATTTAAAAGGCTTTAAGGGATACCTTTTAAGTTTGCTTCCTAGTGGTCGTTACAAAGAGAAAAAACAAATTAAACTATAAACTATATAACTTTACCATTTTGAGGTAAGAATACATGATCGGTAAGTTTTTTAGGGGAGTAATAAAGGTTTTGTTTCCAAATTTAGTTTTCATAAAAATATAGTTGTTCGATCTCTAAAGAAATGGCTCAAACTGTAGGCTGAAGGCTTGAGTAAGTTATCCGATCTTAATCTATTCTATACTCCAAGCCTTTGTCACAACCATTTGGAGCTCTTTAAACCCTGTGTCACAGCTGTTGTACCCTCTGTTACGGTATAAGCCGGGAGCAGCAGACAGAAGTTTGAAGAAAAGTGAGTTAAAATGCTTAACGGCATCAACTTGTAGCCGACGTCGTCATCGTCGTCGTCGCTGTCGTTGTCTGCCAGTGTTGGTTAACGAGACGCTGCTACAACTGTTGGCCAACTGCTAAACGAATCAGGCGCCCAGCTGCCAGTTGTTGCCAGTTAACAGTTGCCAGTTTTCAGTTGCCTGCTGCAAATTGCATTTGTATTGGCAGTCATCGTCGATGGTTTTGCTGGCTGACTAACTTTGTCGCTGCTGTTGCAAGCGCCCTGAGGCAGCAACACACACACACATAAACAGGTGTAACACACACACATAAACACACCCAGAGTTGTCTCTGTGTGTATGTGCACAACAATTGAATTAGTTTGGCAGTCGCACAGAGAGAGAAAGAGAGATAGGGAGAGAGAGACAGTGTTGAGGGAAAATGTGTGCAAGAAACTTGCCACATTTACATGCACATCCGTCAGGCTTGCCACATGAGCTGTCGCTGCAGTCGCTATCGACGTCTCTGTCTGCGTCGCAGCCACCTTCGTTGCTGTTACAGCTGCAGGCAGCTTGTCGCAAGGAATCTTCGCATTGCATAACAATTGAGCATGCCTTTTGCATATAAATACAACTACTAGGTGTGAGTGCAATCGACTGCAGGTGACCCTGTAGCTTATACATTCCACAAGCTTTGTGAGCTATGCTTTCAGGAAAACAAAGTAAATTTCTACGAAATAACAGTCCAGCTACTTGTATGATACTTTCCAAGTAAACTTAAGTAACCCTGAGCTTTTATCTACTACAGGGATTACATAAAAATATAAATACGAATTTACTTTATCGCGTGCAACGTCTGTAGAGTCATTATAATACACACACCCTCAAACACACTGACACCCAGTTGATGCCACACACAGTGAATCAATAAATATGTAATGCAAGTATTTTTGGCTGTCAACTTGTTATTCATATTGAGCCAGGCAGCAGCTCCAGCAGCAGCGCGCAAAAGGAAAAGCCAAAAATCCCCAAGAAAAGCGATAGAAAATCGAAAAAAAAATGGTGGTGAAGGAAATGAATTCAGTTGTGAGTTTCAGTTGTACTTTTGTGTACCACTGTGGCATTTACTAGCTGCCTGCACTTTAGGGCAACATCAACTAGAATTGCAAATTATAAGACTACATTATAAAACTGCAGGAGATAGACTCGGAGATACTCTGTAATTGGCAGCAGGCAATTCAAATTAAGCTTGGGTAAAAATCTCTTTTTCACCAAAATACATAACAAGTTTTAATCAATTAAGATAGAAACCAGCTCTGCTTGACTAGTAGACACTCTGTGATTGGTTTAACTTTCTTTTTTACTGAAAAAGCACCCTCAGACTGGAGTTACAAGACTTTTCTGCAACTTAATCAAACAGAATGAAAACTCTGTGGCACTCAGCTGTTGTTTAACTCGTAGTTATTGCAGTTGTTGTTGTTGCTGTTGCTGTTGCCGCAGTACTTTGTTGTTGACCAATCGATTAATGAACTTTGGCACTTTTGGACTGCTTAATGCCACAGAACGCGCTGCAAGCAGCAAGTTGCGTCATGGAAGTTGCAAGTCAATTTGTCAGTTGTCGTCTCGTTGGTGAATTCAATTTCGAGTTCATTCCACTATTGGCCAATTAAGTGCGTCGTGGCAAAAATGGTTTAAAGTCGATTTACGTACGTTTTTTTTTTAACTTCTCACCGCGAGAGTTTTCAACGCTTTTCGCGATTTCCACGTTGCTCTTTGCCGCTGGATAATTGGCAGTTGCGTGTGCTCCTGGCGCTGCGGACACCTTTAATTTGATTTCATTTCATTTTCAATTGCAATTTCTGCTGCATTGCAGCTGACATGCTGGCTAAATGAAAAGCTACACACAGCAAACTCACACACACACACACACACACACACACACACTGATGTCTAACAAACAGGAGAGTTGACTGCGCAAAAATATATAAACCAAATCAAATGCACATTTTTCAAATTCACTGAATTTTCAGCGCCACATTTACAACACCAACACACTCTCACACACACACACAACTTACAACTCTCTGTCTCATTTGGCGTTACAAACATTTTGTATTTATGTTATATTCACTTGTTTTTACCATGAATATTTTTTGACTTCAACCGACAACGTCAACGTCGACGTCGACGTCGACTGCGACTGCATTTGTGCAGCGTTGGCAAATTTAATTGGAAATGAAGTGTGCACGCCTCTGTGCACTGACTGTGCGTGTGTGTGTGTGTGCGGTGTGTGTATCGAGTGCAGTGCACAAGATTATTTTGCCAATAATCGAAACAAATTGAATTTATGAAATGAATTTCATTAAAAATACGGTTTGATGCAAAAATTGCCAACTCTAATTGAAGTTTATCAAATAATCAACATCAAAAATATATGATGTCAAAAAAATAGAGAAAAAAGGCTAAACTGTGTGTATGAACTAACGAAGATTAAATACGCTATAATAGACAGCAGTAAAGGTTTTATTTTACCAACTGTAGTTTGATTTTACCACAAAAAACTTTCAGCCAACAAATTATGCAATTAAATCGGAGCAAAACCTTATCAAGTTCAGTTTTCTTTTGAATACTTTACTGAGCTTACTACACTTTACTAAATTAAAATTGCCTCAATAAACTTTAAAGTTTCCCTGCCAAACTCTGCCTTAATAATGGGCAATCTTATCACAATTTTAATAATTATTAAAATCCCAAAATAAACAAATTGCAGATTAACTTTTAGAACTTTATGTTCTACAAGAAATTGAGTGAAAAGTTTAGCTTTTTGTCTAAGTATTTAAATGCAGACTTAACAGCTAAAGGAAAACGTTGCGTATACGTAATGCAAGTGCAAATATGCATATTCTTGAAGCTATGCAAATTTCCAGCATTGCATGCCAATTTTTCTATCTTTCTGGCAGACTGCATTTCATTTCGTATTTAGAGTAATTTTTGATTTTAATCGAAAATACATGTTGACTGACTGACTGGCTGATCGCTTGACTGCCTGATTGACAGACAGACATCAAAAGAAATTTTGCATTTGCTTTTAGTTTTGAGATACAATTTGATAAATTGTAAACTGTGTGCAGCCGTAAAGCGTAGAGAGTCTATTAAAAAGCAAGCTGCGTATTTTTATGCAAATATTTATACAACTTTGGATTAGTTTCGCTTTCTTTGCCTATCTATCTAGTGCTCCCAGTCCCACTCCATCTCCTTCTCTTTGCTTTTTATTTGCTGGACATTTGCCTAATGGCTTTGTAACGCGGCATGGTGCGCGGAATTTGCCGCCAAACATATTCGTACTTCATAAATTTGCTTTTGTAATTCCTGATGGCCATTAAATTTAAATTATCAAAAGCTCCAAAAAACAACAACAATGAAAAATAAAATATGCTAAAAATACATTAGACTGGCGCTGGCGACACATTTGCCCATTTGTTGTTTTAGTTGTTTTTTTTTTTTAGCCGCATTAGAGCTCAATTTGGCTTTTAATGCCGTTTCCGGTGCCTTAAATACAAATTCAATTATTCAAACACACGCATACAGTGGGCCATAAAAGTGTGTGTACAGCACACTGTAGTATATAGTACTGTATGCTCAGGGTGTGTCATAAAAGCGAGCTTTAAAATTGATATAATTTTATTACGCATACGACCCGTGTAGCAAATCATACCATATCACCACCAAAGCATAGCAAACTCACCTGCATGGAACGACGACTCGAGCCGCTGTTTGAGCGAGACAACATCGGTGGACGACGTTTGGTTGCTCCACGTCCGGCCAACAGATTATTGAGCAGCGATGGCGACCGGGCACAGATGAAGGCATGGAACGAGGAGACCGTAAAAACTCCCAGCTTGTTTAAAGTGTTCTTCGTGGGACGTGACACATGTGTTAGCAGCGACTGTAATAAATCGAAAGATATGCACACATATAGTCATGGAGTTTGGGCGTTGGGGTAAAACAGATAGAAATATTAAATTTATTATAATCGAACATTAAAGTGCAATAAATTCACTTATCAGCAGCATTTTGATCTAGAGAAAAAATATGAAACTCGAATCATGAGGGGAAAATATGAATGCAAATGTGTTGTGCGTGTGTGTATGTGTGTGTGTGTATTAATACCCTTTCAAGGTGTGCAAATTGAGGATTATGATAGATGGATTTTAGAAGCAGTGAAGGAGAGAAGAGAGGCATTTGCAGGTAGACAACCCCCATTAAAGCTTATTAATGTGACCACAGAGAAAACTAGAAACACGAAGATTGATAGAAATACCAAAAAGGTAAAAGACAATAGAGGATGAAGCAAAAAAACTGCAAAGGGAAACAGCCAAGGTAAGTTAAAAAAATAAAGCTTTTGTACTAGATGGAACTCAACTTGTAAAAGCCCAACAAATATTAAAAACTAAAGGACTAAAAGGGCAAGTTAAAAATGGAGAGAGTTGAACTCTGAAAAAAAGGATAGCACTCTCCTTTTTTTCAGAGTTCACGAGATGCTCGAGTGCTAAATGCCCAGCAATTTTAAGAAAGCAAAGGAAAGTTTAAGAAAAACAAACAAAAGATACTTTTTTGGCTTAAAGAAATAAAACTCAGGCAACAGAATAGTGTAGAAGGCCTAAGACATAACAGGGTATGCTCTAGTTTAGCTGCGAAACTTTTAAAAGTTCAGTTTCAAACAGAATGATTGATCTGTCTGCACGAAATACTTCTTTGTCATCAAACTAGAAGTTCTATTATTCAAAGTCTTAAAATTCAGTTATTCGTAGTCACAAAAACATAAGCTCTCATTGCTTTTAACCAACTGGGCTGAAAAGAGTGAATGAATGCCCCGAAGAACTACAAATTCAAGCACATTAATGTAACAATGGAGGACAATTATCATTAAGGAAACGAAAAAAGGAGAAAGAAAGAATGATTAAATTGGGACATGGAAACATGGAACACTAAAAATTGAAGCACATAAAAATGAGAATGAAACAGCAAAATAAAAATAATTATATAAATTAGACAAGCAATTGTGTTGATCAAGTGGCAATGGACGACAACCAAAGATAAATTGTACAGAGAAAAATAGAGTAGACAAAATAACTATTAAGAGCAGACGAGACAGACGAGACAGACGAGTAAATGTTGATTAATTCTTAGACATTTTGAGTGATATGACATAATTAATATTTAGATAAGCACAGAGACTTAACCCAAACCCCATGACTAGTGTAGGGTGTATGAGTGTGTGTAAACAGCCTTGGGTGCATGCACTTTCTCGCACAAAGTAAGTGAAGTTGTTTGAGTTTTGTGGTTATTAATAATAAATGTGGTTGCTCTTTATGCAAGCAAGTTGTGAGTGCATCTCTCACTCTGTCTCTCACTTTCTCTGTCTTCTTTTAACCCACTCCCTTTCGCTCACAAGTCGTAAAAAGCGCAATTAACTCGTCACCCATCAAACTTGTAGCAAGCAAATCTTTTTAATGCCGTGCAAAGTTCGAGTTGTTTTTGCTGCTAGTTTATGTCTGGCCACAAAAACCTTGTGGCCCACAACCTTTGACCCTTTAAGCTGCAGCTCATTTAAGATGCTTAAATTTTCTGTTACCAAGATTAATGTTACACGTTTCTCAGTTTCACCTCGAGTTTAGTTCAGTTCTGGTTTAAGTTGAGTTCGAGTTACTTTTACATCAATTGAAATTGCGTCCCTTTCACTGTGCAAATAAGCAGCTAAAAAGCAATTACAGACAACAACGGGGCAAAGGTTTATAGCTCAAACATACTCCTTTCCCCACTGAGTTGTGCCTTTTAATCTACGTTATGGCCGTGAATGTTTCACAAGTATCTGTCTGTCTGTCTGGCTTTCTGTCGTTCTGCCTGTCGCTGTGTGTATGTGAAATTAATCCCAATGGTTGGGGTTTTTAATCAATCTACGTTGCCTTTGCCTCACATTGTGTGTGAACTTTAATCAGCTTACTGACTAGACTTTTTGTTGTGTTGACTCTGCTCTGAGTGCTCGGCGCTGCTGTGGGAGTTTGGCAAATTTCTGTGTTTCCAAACAGCTTAAAAACATTGCACAAGCTTAACTAATTTAAATAGATTATAGAAAATATTTCTAATCACATTGCATTTTTCTTTTTTCCATTCATTTGCTAAGCTTATAAGCTTCCAGAGTTTATTTATTAAAGTTATCAGTTGTAGTTGATGACTGCGCTTTAAAGTAGGCAATATGTTTCACTCAAGAGAACTACAATTATTTAAATTCTTAACTTATGGCTGCAAACGGTCTAGCTCCATTACAGTGATTGCGTTTTCTATAGTCTACTGTAAATTTTATTTTTTAATTTGAACTAATCTTAAGCTTTATTTGCACACTTTAAGCTGCTTATATTACCTTTGGAGTGTACAGATTTTATGCTAAAAACTCTTACCATCAATCTCAACTATAATTTTCCAAACGAAAGCCAAAAGAGAACTCTGTAAAATGTATATATAACGGTATATGTATTCTGTTCATGGCTTCTTCGCTCGGTGCTGCTGTCTAACGGGATAAACGCGTAACAGGTCCAGACTTGATCCCTGTTATCCTGTGTGGCACTTGACAACTACTTTGCATTGAATAGCAGTTTGGGGCACGCACTTTATCACCTCTCCACGACTGACAAAGTGAGTGACTGAGTCAGAGAGACGCAGTGAGTGACTGAGTGAGTGAGAGAGCAGACAGCTAAGTAATTCAAATTGACGCAATCTCAGCCACGTAATGTGAACTTTGCTACGACTTCCTAAAACAAATTGCTGCAATTTCAGCTGCCAACGTGTAAGTGTCTTCTTCCCGTTCCTCTGTGCCCATCAAATCCCCGACTTACCTTTGGATTGGGCAGCTCACCGCTCTGCAGTGAGGCCATGTAGCAGCGAAGTCGAAATTGTTCACAGTGTAGACGCTCCAGGTTCTCCTCCCATTGCAAAATCTGTGTCTGTATCTGATGACGTGTCTCCTGATCGGTGACAACTGATTGCTGCAGCTCAGCCATGTGCTTCAGTTTGTGATCCTGCAAAAGTGGAACAGAAATACAGACGTTAGACATTGAAGGACATGGACGACATGAATAACGCACGCACTCGAGTCCACTCAGAGAAATGGAACACCAAAATGTTTCGATTAAAAATTGAAATGCCTAGATCAACAATGTTTGAAGGCAGTTTAAATATTTAACTCAAACTAACATCAAATTGATGTTCGGATTTTTAAAAGCTTTTGAAATTTCAATAAATCATAAGTTATTTCTCTAGGTGTACACGTACATATATGTAAAGATAGTGGAAGGGGTTAGGATTTGGATTTGGTTTGGGTTTAGGTTTGGGGTAAAAGTGTCGCAGCACTCGTGATGGTTATGAAAGCATCTCTGGCATGGCATGGCATCATTAGCATTTCATGGCAGCACCGCAGCATCAACTATTGCGTGTTCTTGTTGCTGTTGTTGTTGTTACTGCGGTGGCTGCCATTTGACGAAAATACATAAATCACGCGTCATGTGCAGCAGCATTTTTCGTTGGCGCAATTCAAATATCTCTTTGGGTTTTCCATCCTCTCCCTGCCCGCTACTCCCCTTTTCCACTCCATTTTCCAACCTCTTTTCCTCTTAGCTCTCTATCTCTATTGCTGCTGTCTGTACTTTTCCTCATTGCTGAAGTGCGTTGGCAATGCACCAACTTTGACACACACAGAGCGAGACTTTGGCATCGTTAGCCACACACACACACATAGACACGCAGTCATTCACTCACACACACTCTCTCATACATGTGCAACACATGGCCCTGTTTTCATTACAAATAACGTTTGACTTCCGCCGCAGCGTGTCCCATCAGCAGCAGTTGCAGTCAGGATACGCTTCCCAGTCAAGACCCTGTACTTAGGCTGATGTAAACAGGGTGAACGTGTACAAGAAGCAAAGGGAACTAGCCATAAATTATATAAATTCCTGATCGCCATTACTTCAGCAAAGAGCTAGGTTTCAGTTCGAGTGGAAGTCACAAATCAAAGGTTTTTTACGGCTGCCCATTGATCAGGCGTATGAGCGTTTCAAACCACTTAAGTAAACTTCTATACCTCTGATTTATCTCTCTGACTGTTTAAGCTATCTCAATTAAAACCTCCTACAGGGTCTTGTGGAGTCAGATCGCTTGACTGTAGCTTTTGCTACTAGTTTAGCCAGCTTTCTATCTCTCTCTGCGTCTCTTTCACTCTCTATAGCTATCTCTGTCGCTTGCAATCCCACTTTCACGTGCATTTATACACGCTTGCATGGATTTCATGGAGCACGTGATTGTTTCATTTTGGTTGCTAGATTTTTTCCCAGTTGTTTTTAGAATTGTTGTTGCTGTTGTTGTTGCATTGCATTCAGTTCGTGTAAGCTGACAATTATTTGCAGATGCAGCTGCCATTGCCGTTGCCATTGCAGTGGCGGATGCAGTGGGCGTGGCCGTGGCAACATCAACCTGAATGGGCACTTTCGATGTTCGACATTTTAATGAATGTGTACACATAAACAGCAGCAACAGCACACACACACACACACACGCCTACACCTATTCAAATACTCAATTGTGTGTGTGTGCATATGTAAATGTGTTTGTTGCCGGCTTATACAGGTGCGAGGACACACGCCACTTGCCAGCTTATGTGATGTTATATGATGTTTGTATGTCTGTGCGTATGTGTGTGTGTGGAGCTCGGCATTGTTTGTTTTACGTGAAATAAATCATATTTGGTGTATTTTACTTTACGCGTACAGCTTGCGTATACGTAATGCGTATACTTAATACAACAATCCAACGTTTGTCAGGAATTTCGTTTCAGATTTTGATTTTGATTTCGATTGTGATTGTGTTCCATTGATACAACAATTAAAGCACATAAGCGTGCATTTCCTATCGATTGAAAGTAATTCCCACTTTAAAAATGACTTTAGTTTGTAGGAAAATAACAGAAGGAAACGATGAGTGAGTGGAATATAACTAAAACAAGTAAATACATAAAATACCAAGTAATACAGCAAAAGGAAATAGATTAAAATACCAGATTAACTTCTATAAAATTGATTATAAAAGCTAAACCCAACTCAAGTTACAGTGAAGCATCTGTGTAATAAAATACCCTCCACAAATAGTTCGATTAATGTTTATTAAATGATGTCCTCTAATTCAGGCAATTGTCTTAACAAAGGACAAAGTGAACTTTTGACTGTTTAATTGGATGCAATAAACTTGAAAATTTGAAATTCAAGTTGAGTTTAATGTTTATTTATGGCCGCCTCACACAAAAGTAGGCGGAGTAAAGAGGGGAAGGCGTGGCAAGCAGTGGCAGTAAGAAAATCCATTTGGCCACTTAATGAGCTCATCTGCAGGCTCACGATTGTCATTGTTAATTTAACGAGCAACCAGCAACGAGCAACGAGCAGCAGCAAGTAGCACAATAACTGGGCTTAGGATTTAATGACTGTATTTAATGTGCTTGCAATTTCCCTCCATACATTACAACGTATATATTACAACAACACAAGCAAGTTGTGGCAAGTTGAGACAAGTCGAGGCAAGTTGGAGCAAGTTGTGGCAACTTGAAGTACTTGACAGCCGCATCAATTTTATAACAATTGCAGGAGCTGACTGCACGGTCTTCTAGAGTTTGCGGCCAGCAACAAGCAAAAGGGATAATTAATAAAGCAGAGAAAGCGGAGTTGCTAAAACAGAGAAAGCGGGAAGGAGGAAGCGATGGGTTGAAGTTCTCCTTCTCTTCTTCTCTCAGCTACACAAACATTTGGTAGCTAAATTTTGTTATTAATAATGGTCAAAACAGTCAACAGTTTGCTTTTTGGGTGACCACACACAACACGTAGCAGACGCCTTCAAATTAATATGAGGGCTATAAACACAACTCACGAGTGTGTTTGTGTGTGTGTGGGAGTGTGTGTTTCTTTGTGTGAAATGTGCACACATTAATCGTGGTACATTGTTTGTTTATTGTCGTTGTCACGTTGTGCACTTCAGTTGCTTTAATGGCAATGTTAATTGTCATGTAATTGCATGCAATTGCAATGTAAATCTGCCCGTTACTTGGACCCTGTTATCGAGCTGCTATCGATTAACTGGGTAAACAATTCTATAATTGATGTGTGACAAAGCGGTCAGCTTTCAATTGACTCTGCAAATTGAAAGTTTTTTTCCTCTTCGTGTCACTTTTTAAACTTTTAAGGTTTAAACTTTAACTTGGAATAAAGTAAATAGATTTCCATTGCTCTTTGTCAATTCTTTTTCACTTAACAGCAATTTAATGATTGTTGATTTATGTTATCGAGCTGTTATCGATTAACCAAGTATACAATTCGATACACAACGCTTGTGACAGCAGTCTGTCTAGGACTCCATCACAATTCTCTACCACTTAACGGCAATTTGATGATTGTTGCTTTCGTGTGGTGGCCGTTTCTCAAGTCTCTTTGCTTAGTTATCTTTTGATATCCTTCACTTTGGTTCCGTGTCCTGTGGATACTCCTCTGGTGGATTCTTCTCCGTCTGTTGCGCTGTTGCTTTCATTAAGCGGCACTCGTGTTTCCGAGCTCCCCATGCGCACATTTTGCTCTCTGACTCCAAGATTCAAGTGGGCGAACTGTAGTTGCTATGACTTTTGCTGTTGTTGTTGCTGTTATCGTTGTTATCGTTGTTGTCCTGTTGATGTTATTCGTCCTGTCTCTGGCATTGCCATTGCCATCCATGTTGTCGCCATTGTCGTACTGTCATTTCCGCTTCCTCTGCTTTGGCTGCTACTGCTACTACTGCCACTACTGCTACTGCCTCAGTTGACTTGAGTTCAGTTCAGTTGAGTTCATGTCCTTCTTGTTGCTGTGGTTGTTGTTGCCTTGCTGTTGCTGTGATATATGTTTACCCGAGAGTACAATTAAAAAATACATTTTGCCATTGTTGTCAGCGTCATCGTCATCGTCGTCAGCGTCAGCGTCAGCGTCACATGACAAGCCAAAGATGCCGCAAATAGCAAAACCACAGCAACCACAGCAAACCACAGCAACAATAATAACCACACACTCTCTCAAACACACACACACTCATATACACACCACACACACACAATGCCTGAAATAATAATAAAGCTTAAACAAAAAGACGACAACAACTTCTCATATCAGTTTTGCTGCTGCTGCTGCTGCTGCTAATGGCCTCGACTCTGTTTCTTCTTCTTCTACCTCCTCTGCTATCCCTTCTCACTGCTTCTCTTCCTCTTCTTGTTCATCATCCGCCTTCGATAAGTCAACTGTTCTCAAAAACAATAACGATCAATTAACAGAGCAACAACAACAACAAACTCAGTTTCAACTAGTTGAAAAGTTGACAGCTGAGTAAGCACAACTGTAACAGACCCGTTACACCTGCTGTAAAGAGCCACAGAGCAAGCGGTAGGTGAGTCACTTATTTTTTTAAGTTTTTAACATAAAGTGATCAAATTTAATCGATACTTTGATTTTATTTTATACTAATTTCTGTCTTCCCTAGCTTAAAATAAATCTGTTTTCGATTTGCAATTTATAAGGATTGCTGTCATTAATTTACTTGTGACAAAAAGCAATTCAAAGCCAAGTTTATTGCTCATTTAAAAAGTAATGAACCCTTTTGCTATTGAGCAGCACAGAGTTCAACAATCAACAAACTAAAGACAAAAGGTAAAGCGTTAAAGTTGCGGTGCAACGTGGCGTATGTGCAACGTGCAATTTTTACGTGATTCGTGAAATGAAGTGCAACCAAGCCTGACCTCAGGGCCAGGACTTTTGACTTTGGCTGTGCATTAAATGCCAGCCTCATACAAAAAGTCAAATGTGAGGCCGACCAACCGCAAAAGTGGTTGGGTGTATGTGGTCGGGGGAATGGGAAAACCAAGGGGAAAAGGGCTGAGTGGGCGGTGCTACAAAAAGGGTGCAAATGTCAACAAAAGGCATGCAAATTGTGCACACTATACACACACTCACACACACACGTATGGGTCTTCATGTGTATGTGTGCACATGTCCTGCATAAATGCTGACCACAAAATGATGGCACATTATATAACATGAACGTGGGTGGCAAATGGAAGGGAGAAGGGCAGGGGATAGGGCGTAGGAGGAGGCAGTTTATGCGTGAAACGATCTCAGGCTAAGCACAAAACTGCCGCCTGTTTGTGTTTGTGGTGTGTACAGTTTTAGGCCGTGTATTTAAAAATCATAAAGGGTATATCAAGCTAGACAAAGAGGTGGACAAATTTTATAGATACGAATTGGAATTCATTTTATAAAAGGTTCGTTTTAGGCCTTAAAAATGCACTGAAGCTGCTCTAAGAAGAACAATGATACCACAGGGGACTTCGCTGTCGTGCTCTCCCTTCACTCTAACAGTTTTTCCCCTTAATATCCCCCCTCCTGCACCTGCTGCAGCCATTTGCTGTTGACAATTGAATTGAATTTGGCAGCAGCAGTAGCAGCGTTGGCGCTAAATGCCACGCCCACATGCCAGATGCATAAAGCATATTTTCTGCATGCAAAAACCAGAAAACCAAAAATCCCAAAAACCCAAAAACAAATCAAAAGTCAAAGCGCATTTATGAAACGTTGCAAGAGGCAGTTGTGTAGGAGTAGGGAAAGTAGGTAGGAAAACGGGCTAAAGAGGGTTAAAGGGGCATAAGGGGTGTGGCCAACACCTAGCAGTTTTAGGCAGCAGAGACCTGAGAACGTTTCTAGCACTGGACCATATGCCTCGACCATTTCCTGTGCAACTTGCGACCGAAAGTTGCAAAAATATTCCCACGTTTGCCTCAAAACAAAGCACAAAACAGTGCCGAAGGGGTGAGAGGGTTGAGAGGAAGAAGTACAGAGGTTGGTATTGCCGATCGGGTGCCTCGCAACATGTGTGCGTGCTTTATGACGTTAGAACTCTGCTTTTCCCCATATTTCTTGCTCATAAATTCTTGCCATATTTTTAGTATTTTTCGCTCGTATTAGTTTTTGAAATGCCACGCCCACATCCCATATCCACTGCTCAAACCACGCCCCTATCTATTTGAAATGGTCAGTTTAAATTGCAGTTGGAAGACTCACAAAATCGAAGCACTAAATTTTACGGTAATTACAAACTTTATGTTTTCATTACGGCAAAAAATTTGATTAAGAAAAAATATATAGAAAAGCAGAGATTCTTTAACAGTGGAAAGTTGCAGTGGGAAAAGTTTTTCCAGCTCGTTGGCCGAGCAAAAACTTTGCACAATGCTGTGCAGGTTTGCGGAGGGCGTGGCTGTGTGGTGTGCATGTGGTTTTAACTTGGCCGGCAAAGAAAATCAACACACTAATTAACCAAAAATTTAAAACTTAACTAAATATGTTTTTCATTATGTGCTCAAGCTTTCAGTTTGGATTCTGCTTTTCCCTGCAGTTTTCCGCTCACATTCTCAGCAGCAGCAGTTTTTTTTTTTGTTTACTTGCGGGTTTTGGGTGTTTGAGAGTGTGTGTGTGTGTGTGTGTAATATATTACACTGCAAATGTGCATTTGAGCGTAGTTGCCGAGCAACGGCAAGCTTAAGAGTGCAAGAGTGAGAGCGTGGGAGTGGCAGAAAGGCGTTACAAATTTAAGGATTTGGCAAGCTTAAAATTTAAGCTTAATTGTAATCAAATTAATTAATGGCTTGACGGCATTTTAAAGTCTCTGCTTTTTGTTGCATAACTAAACTTAGTTGGCCAAAAAATGTATGTTCCGCTTAGCAGCGACTGGAAAATAGTTTTCGTCTAATTAGCGATTAGTAAAAGCCTGTGTAGCTGCCAAAACAACAGACTTAGACTTAACTCTGACTTTTAATGACCACACAGAATTTTGTAGGGTTTTCAACTATTTAAAACTAAAACTGATACCAGAAATCTTTCTAAATAAGCCAACGCAACCTTAATTATACTCAAAACATCAGAAGAAAAACGTATTGAATTTCTGTTTAAAAAAAATGCTTTTTGTGCCTAAAAAAATTGACAAACTGTAACAAATTTCAATACATATACAAATATTTAAATTAATTATGGTATTTTTAAACAAATTAGCAGAATACTCAACAAAAATACTCAAATGTGAGTTGCATAATAAAATGTTAAATAATTGAAATTTGTGTATATTTGCCAGGAAATTGATTTATTTTGTCATTTTGTTAAGCGTTTTTATGACGCCCAATTGAATGGCATGAATTGCGTTAAACAATTAACAGCCTAAACGATGAATGCAGCATTTAATTAGCCCAATTATTCATGCTATAAATATCGGGGAGAAGGACAGTGATATAAGCAGAGTCAGAGTCGATGCAACAAGCAGAGCAAATGCATAAAAAATTTAAAACCAAACAGGCCAAACAATTTAAAACAAAAAATGTGTGCAAGTAAAAAAAAAAACACTCACACACACAGAGACCGCATTCGACCAAGTGTGACGACGTAGTGAAGGGTGTAGAAAGGGGAGAAGGTACTGCTATTGAGCTGAAATGACAGCCGCCATTGCAAATTGAAAGCAGCAGGCAAGTGAGCCTTGTTTAGACTGCGCGCCATGGCAATTGCACACGAGCCACGAGAGCCACTGGGAATAAAAACAGTAACAGCGGGAGCAGCACAAGGGTCATAGCGGAGCGGAGGAGGCAGGTGCAGGGGCAGCTCTGCATATATGGCAGGAGGTTGGCCTGTTGTAGGAGTCGTAATTAGAGCGTAAAAACCAGAGCGTACGAAAAACCATACGCGCTCGGGCAGCTACTACCATTTTTTTTTTACCGTCATCTTCTTGTTATTTTTTTTTTACTCTACGTCTGCATTGTGTGTATAAGCATGTGTGTGCGTGTGTGTTGATGTGTGTGTGTGTGGGGGGGGGGGGGGGGGAGGGAGGGTGCCAGTGTTTTATGCCATGAGAAAAATAGATAGCTATGGCGAAAAACTAGAAAAGCTAAAGCAAACGAAGCGAAGTGCTGTCCCCCACTGACACATATATGATTATTTCCGAAAGGTGACAGCTATAAAAAAGGGCAGACAAACAGCCTGTGCTTTGTGGGCGGGGCACACGCCCATTTTCGCACATCCACAAGGCACAAAGTAGAAGTCGAAGACAAAAACGCGTAGACAACACTGTTGCTCATTTCTGACACGCCTGCACATGACTATAAAATGGCGAACGGTGTGATATCGCGATACGGTGATAGGCAGCACGCGTTGGGCGCTACACGGCGACACCTTCTTTTTCTTCTATGCTGCAAGCAGCACAAATGCAGCGGGTATACGCGACTTGGAATACTAGGCATACTTAGGAAGAACTTCCTACTTTTATATGCCCTGTTTTATTCAAACCTGCTAGGCAACTCGCTGTCGAGCAGGCCTTCTTTACAGACAGCACCCTTCTTTAATTCCATTCAGAGCAACAACATTGCGACTTCTTTGTTTGCTTTTATGACATGGCAGCTGAGCTAAGCCCGCGGCACTTTAATAAGTACGCCCGCGTTTTTCTAGGTTTCTCAGTTTTGCCAACTTCTCCTACTGTTCCTACTTTTTATTTTTCGCTCACAAAATTAATTAACAACAAATGCAAATCCAAATCCAAATTGTAATGCAAATGCAATTGCATTTTGTGGCCACTTCTGCAGCTCATTTAATTAATATTCATTGCAGTAACAGAGCCATCCACCCCCAAAACGCTCACAATTTGGCCAATGGGCGTGGCACTTAAAAACTAAACCAGCTGACTCTCAAGTGACACTCGGACCGGACCGGACCGTACTCAGACTTGGAAGCGAGTCTAAAGCGTGGTAAACAAAATGAGAAAAAAATTACGAAAAATGGAAAAAGTTAGAAACTTCCGAGTGAGAAAAGTGGACAGGAAAAACGCAGCGTTCAAGGAAGTAATTATGGTTTATCCAAAGGGACAGATATCCTCGACCAAAACAAAAACAAAACAGTACAAAACCGAACTGAACTGAACAGAGCAGACAAGAAAAACGAAGACGACTCATAACATCAAACTTGAAGTTAACGTGTAAATGAGAAAAACTAAATTAGAAAAGGGGCGAAACGAAGGGTAGCAAAATGGGCAAATCGCAGCGACAGAGACGAATGAATGAAGTCAACGGTTGGCGTCTGACCTGTCAGACAACCCGCCAGTTCGGGATATAAGATGGACAGTCCTGGCTGTACGTCACGACGGACAAAATAATTGTCTTTAGCAGTTAGGCTAAGAACAACAGCAGCGAAAAACCAACCAATCAGTGGCAGTGCAGAAAAGCACTGTAAAAACAAGTATACGCAGTGTGTTACCGTAGAAACTGTGTTGAGCGAAAAGAGCGTAGCCCCTGCGATTGCTGAAAACTACAGGGTATTTAAGCTGCTGAACAAACTGGCCGTAAAATTTGTATGCTTTCTCTCAGCACTGCAAATGACATGATGCAAAAAATAAATAAACAAATCAAAGGAGAAAGAGATGAAAAACACAAAACAAAACAAAACAAAACAAAAATTGGTTTATTCAGCGCAGCAGCTGCAGCTGCAGTGTCATCCAAATGCAGCACAAACCAGTGGCAAGTGCCACGCGCCCCGTTCCGCAATCCTTTCCCTCCACACGCCCACTTCTTGCCACTTGCTATCCCTCGCCCAGTTTATCCAGCCATTTATTGTGTGGCAAGTGCAGTTTCTTGTACTCTCCAACGACTTGAGTTGACTTGAGTTCTATTTGGTTTTGTGTTTTCCATTTTGGCCAGCTCAATTTTGCTCGACTCGAGCATGGTGTGCTGCTGCTGCTCTTGTTGTTTGTGTTGTTGGCCGCAAAGTTGTGCAAATAAATTGCACTGCAGTTGAGGCAAAGCAAGAAACAAATGTTGTTGCTGCGAAGCCGCGACGCGAAATTGATGGAGAATTGATTTGAAAGCAAATACATAAATGGAGCAGAGCCAAACAGAGGCAACCAGGAGCCACGAGCTAGGAGCTAACAAGCAGCAGCAGCAGAACACCACAAGGAAGCCACCTAAAAACAGTCAGCGCATAAATCATTGGGGAACTTCACATCGAAATTGGCTAGAAATGTGCTTGTGGCTGCGTTGAGAAATTGCGAGAAATTGTGGGAGAGCCCCCTTTCTCCTACTTTCACTCCTCCTCCTTCCTCTAGAGGGAAGGGGCTGCTGGTAAATGCGTTTGTTGTGTCTTTGGCAAAAAGAAAGTTCAAGTTGAGAAATCATCGCGAATTGATGTGTTCGTTCAATTTGGCTTTGTTGTTTGATTACTTGAACGAATGATTAGGTGCCGAAACATAGAAAATCCTGTTCTGAATATCAATGATTTGCAGCCCATCCCTTCGCTCCCTGTGCAAAAAAATAAATATAAAAAAGTTGCCACACAGTGCCTGCTAAATTGATTGAACACGAGTAGCTTTAAGATAATTTTATTGATTGATTTAATGGTTTTACTTGGATTCTGTTGATCTTTTAGATTGCCTAGTATTAGAAAAGTTCTCAATCTCGCAGTCTCTGTCTTTCAGTACTTATGGGAAAAATAATGACAGTTAACGCCAAGAAATTCAAGGCCAATCTGCTCCAATAAGAGTTAAGAAACTACCCTGAAACCTTAATTTAATTAAGCTGAAAAGGAACAAGATTTAATGCTTCAAATAGTACACATATCTGTCAAGTTTGTTACCGCAAAAAAGACTAGAACACAAATCAAATTCAGCATAAAACAAGACATTTAAATTCTATTTAAAAAATTGTCAAACTTCTTGTCTCCATTGAGAAACTAATCTACTTTGAAAAATGCTTTTTTTGGGTACATTTTGAGCTGAAAATCTTGAGTAGTTGAGACCACAACAAGCGAACTGAGTTCATAAATCAAGAGATTTAAATATCTGCTGACTTTTTGCATATCATCGTACGGATAATGTAGCTTATGTGCTTCATTCACAGGTATTTTCACACCTGCATGGCGAACACTTTCAATTCGGAGCACTTGAATTTATGCTGAAGCAGCTCAACAATTTCCTCAAGCCAAAAAAAGAAACCAGCTCGGCAACAATTCAACTCAATATCCTTGAGAGTTTCCCACACACACACACACACACACACTCACACACATATCCTTCAGACATACTCGACATAATCGCCAACAAATACTTTCACAGGTGTTGCAGTTATGCAAAGGGGTAGGGGGTTAAAGGGCAACCAGGGAAGAGGAAATGTTAAGTAAAACGTTGGCATTCACTTACCGATTCAATGGCCTTCTCCAGGCGAAAGATCTCCTCCTGCAGCAGATGCAGTGTGCCCGTTTTGCCGCGATGACGTGCGAATGCCGCAGCACAGGCGCTGTGTATGCTATTCACCCAATTCTCCAGCTCCACCTGTTAACGAGCAAAACAGAAATAGAGATAGCGAGTTAGTGCAAGTGCCTGAGTGAGAGTGAGAGATAAATTGTAGTTGTAACAAATTGCAGAGCCAAATGCACCGCAAGCAATTTGATGTTGCTCCCCTGCGCCAAATGTCGAATACGTTGTTGTCGTTCTTATACCCGTCACTTGTAACACAGAAAGGGTATGTTGTATGTGATTTTCACTAGAGATATGCCTGGAAAACACTAAGCTTTAGTAGACTCAACTCTATCTATTTCTACCCTCTAACTCTCCAAATAAATCAAAGGGTATCTTCTAGTCCCGCTTCATTCAGTTTACAAACTCAGTTGTCGTTGTTGGTTGACTATCAGTTATGCAAATTTAATGACAAATCACTAAGGCGGCCAGGCAGAAATGCTGTCAGTCGAGGGGTTGGAGGTGGTAACGGAATGGTCTTTGGCAGCAGGACTTTGGCTTTGACTTTAGGGGATGGGGCGGGCACAGTTGTGAGGGTGGCTGTGGCCCGAGATGAATGAGCAGCGTATGCCTTTGAGACATGTAACAGTTTAGGCACAAGGACCCAATGCAGTTGCCAACCAAGTTGCTGTAACTCGGCTACACAGAAAAAAATAACAGGGCAACGAAAGGATTTGAGAAGTTGTGAAATTTAGGATATATATATTGATAAATGACGTTTGTTTTTATGAAAGGCATTAAACTCAATCAATTAGTTATACATTTTTTAAATTAAAAAATTTATTTATCTATTTTGTACCCTACAAAATCTGAGTGAAATCGATGTTTTTCGTGTTAATAATGTTTTTATACCCTGTGATTTTTTTCTCTGCTTCGTTTGCCGTTCAAGGCAATCTGTTAGTGTCCCAGAGCAACCTCAATCGCACTTTAAGCCTGGCGATTTGCATTTGAGCCATTTGCGAGGCTGCATCAGTTAACACGCCTGCGAGTCTTAAACTGTCAGTGCGTCTCTCTGTCTTTTAGTCGGTCTTTCTGGCTGTCTGTCGGTCTGTCCTTTTGTCTATTGGTGTGTGGCACACATTTTGCATGGCGATTACGTGTAAGGTCTGTTGAAAGGCCGCGAGCGCTGAACTCGACACACACACACACCCACACAGCCAAAAGGAGATGAAGCGAGGAGAAAGCTGATAGATATCCTTGGTATCCTTGCGCAAACAAACGCACACACACACTACTCTATGCGACTATGTCGTCCAAGTCCAAGTCTTGTTTATGTCAATGTTGCACAGCCCGGACAAGGACAGCTTTTATGCTTATGCCAATGCCTCAGCTTCTGCTGCTGCTTATGTCTGTCCATGTCGCTACTGTCCTGACTTCACCTTAGGCCATCCATAGTTTTTTCTGCTTTCTAATTGTAGCAAGAGCCTTACGCTTGAAGGACTTCCAGGCTTATTGACCACCAGCCACGCAGTAAATCACAGGTGGAATATGCAAAATATTATGACCCCACCCACATTCAAGCTACAAACAGCGCTCGTAGCTCTGCCCAAGACGATCAGACACTTAAAGCAAACACTCTTATGTGCCGCTATAATAACTAACTAACTTTAAACTATAGGCATAAACCACAACTTACCTGACAAGGTGCCTGGAACAGATAGGCATCACCGAATGCAGTGCTGAGACAGAATATATAATCGCGTTTCGGATGCTCCGGTATCGGTTGCATAATTGCTCCGTCGACGATAATTAAATGCTTTGGGGCCGCCTCGACGCTGCGACCCTCGCGCGAATCGCAGGGATAGAAAAGCAGTGTGGTGCCCTTGAGGCATACCCAGTAACCCTTCCAGCCACGTTTGCGAGCTAGCTCGATTTGATGCTTCTTGCGTAGTAACCATTTCTTTACCGATAGAAAGCTGCAAAAAAACCAAACAGAATGAATGAATGTGATGCAAACAAATGTTATGGAAATTGCACAAAAATCAATTAAAGAAAATGTTAAATAACGCGAGCAGAGAATAGCACAGTATGAGCACAGTGTTAGCTGTTAAATGTGATTAATGATTTTTGCATAACTCTTTTAATTAGCTCGACGTTGGGTCACTTGCACAATCAGCAGAGTTGACTTCATAAGCAGCTTATCGGAACCAGTTGGGAACTGTAAATGAACTATGTAATATGTTGACAAACGGGTTCGTTTTTCAATGAAGTCTTGAGGCATTGAAATTTAGCAGGATTTAATAATAATTCTACTTAACGAACTAGTGAATAAAGTATGATTTTCGTCAGAAAATGCAGCGAAAGCGTAGAACGAGTGAATAAACTACTTATTTAGAGCATTTGATGTGTAATCAGTCAACTCTTAGTATAATTTACTATTAAGGACATTTTCTGCCATGAAACTAATGACAAAACCAGCTCTCCACACCTATTAAAGACCCGTTAAAGTCTTCAGCCGAAATCTCAGGCACAGCACTTCTTCATTAGATCATAAATTACACAGCACTGACTGTAATTATTACGCAAATCATATACAACACTCGTGCTGCTATCATATTTATCAGGTGTGCGATAATCTCTCGCCACTTGCCACCAGCCACTTCGCCGCATTATTTATGACGAAGGAGTTGTGCGAGAGGCATACACAGACACGTGCCGCTGGTGACAATCCCCAGGGATTGTGAGCAGATGAGTCTTTGTGTGTGTGTGTGGCTTTCTGTTGCCACAAATTGCAGATTACAACTGTGATAACACTTACCCAGCTTTGCGGACAGCGCCCGTGCAATTGAAGGAGGATGCAGCGGTGCCAGTGGCCTTTGCTTTATATGGTGACGCCATGACACTTTCGCCATCATCTTCATCCGATACGGCAGTAGTTAGGCTCATTCGATCATCGTCCGAAATCTAAAAGAAGCAAAGAGAAATCCAAAATTAAACAACTTGAAAAGAAATTTCAAAAAGTAAACTGAGAAAACAATTATTTTATAGTTAACAATTAATATTCGATATGCGATATACAATGAACGATATCTTGACTTTGGTCTCTCTGGCTGTTGTTGACAACGTTTAAATTGAATTGAAGCTGAAGGAGAGAAATAATAATTGAAATAATTAAGTCATAATTAGCACTGCCACTGGCAGTCAGTCACCATTTGGTAACTTCCTCAACCCGATTCCCAATCCCATTCCCATTCCCAATCGAAGCCGTAAGCCATTTCAAACCAATAATGGTTGACTGGCTCCTTGTTGTTGTTCCCATTCGCTTTGCTGTTGTTGTTTCTGTTGCTGTTGCCGTTGTCACTGCCGACAGCAACATTTGTTACGTATGTCGTCGATAAAGCAATTTGTCTTCTCTCGCCTGCATTTTTAGTGAAGTTGGCAACATGGCACAACCAACGCATGAGGCTAAGAGGGAGAGACGAAGGAAAAAGACCAAGAGGGGAAGAGACAGAGAGAAGAAGCAACAGAACGGACAGCACAACAATTGACAACAACGAACTGCTCAGAAAACGAATCAGCAGCAAAGCTCGACAGAGGAAGCAGCAACAACAACACCAGTTGAGAAGGAGGATGAAAAGTACACTGAAAAAAAGTCGAGCTCAAATAAAACTAAAATTTCTGCTTACTTTTTGTGTTAGAACGAATAGGATGCACTTTGTAAATTAAGCAATCAATGATTAAATGACAATTACTCAATACTTGAGGGAAAGAATTAAAATAATTGATGTCAGTGAGAATTTTGTACCCTAAACTTGATTTAAAGTGGGAAAATAAAAATGAATTAACGATTTTAGGGGGTATCATATACCAATTTCATATTTGGTTTAAGTGAATATGTGATACCCTACGTCCAATTCCACTCCTAACGTTTTTTGCGCTGTGTAAAGTCAACGGCAAACAGTTACTTGGCCATGTTATCGAGCAAGCATTCCATCAAAAGCCGGTTCGACAGGCGACTGCCATCTACTTTTCCTACTGCTGCTACTGGGCCATCTTCCGATTTCCTTCCGTTCGTTCTCACCACACACAAACACACACACACACACACTCAGAGTGCGCCCAGTGCGCCAATTTTGCTTTTCGCAACAGCAAAACAGACATGCTAAGGGTGAGGTTTTCGGTTAGTGGGCGGGGTACAGTATTAGGACAGGGAAGAGTTCTGGGAGACGGTAGCGCTGGCTTCGTGTGGGGAATCAAGTCGAGGCGAAGGCAAAGGCAAAGGCAAAGGCAACGCTACGTGTCCCGCGTGGCAATAAAAATTGGTTTGCCCATTCATTCGTTTCAATTTGGGGCGTTGCCACGCCCAACTCAGAACGCCCACAAACACCCACAGTCCTTAGTCCACAATGTCGTCGTCGTCGTCGTCGCTCTGAGTTGCTTTTCATGCCACTTTTTATTTGAGTTCCCAAGGAAATCAATTTACAATGTGTTTATTCGTTTCGTCTTCTCTTCCTGCTGCGAGGGGAGATCCGTCAATTCCTTGGCCCCAATTTCTTGTCTTTTGGTTACTACGATACACCAAAGCTCTCTCCTCCCACTCCCAATCCCTTTTCCATACATTTCACCACCTTTTTACGTTTTTGGCAATTTTCAAACACATTTTTGCTCATATGCATGTTTTACAAGTTATTTATTTGACTGCCCCACGGGGGGGCTGGAAACCCTGGCAGCAAGAAGACTCTCGACTGCCAAAACTGAGTACTGGGAAGCGGCAACTGTCAAGTGGCGTGTGCGTTTATGTTTGCACAGCAGTAGCAGCAGCAGAGGCACCAGACACGCCCCAATGCTCGCCCTTTTTCTGCAGCAAAGTCATGTGTGTTTAACCCACAAGTGATGTTCCCCCTTCAATTCATTCCTTTGCTTTCCTTTCCCCCGACGACAATCCCTATCCCTACTCCCATCGTACTCCATGTCGTTTGTCGTTGGCCAAGTTTAATCAAATTTTATATTAATCGAAGGAGTGCAAAGGCATGCAAATACCCGAAACGTGAGCTGATGGAGCTACTGTTGGCACAGAAGCGCTACTTCCTCTTCGTTTCCTCTCTGCTCTTCGCGGGCTACATCAATATTTTCAGAGTTGGGTTTGCATGAAACAACCGGGGAGAGTGTACGACTAAAAGCTATCCTTTATCTAGGTCTTTAGATTCAAAGAAAATGTGTACTTTTATATTACTTCCGTGGATCCCACACGAAGAGACTTCCCTTCGAGCGCTATTTCCTCGATATATACTGCCTTTGCAGGTCTAAAGATACAAAAATTATTATAATTTTACTTAAATGATTCGGGTCTTTTATCTGCAGACTTTAAATATTTTTAGAAGCCCATTGAAAATTATTATTTTTCTTTGGATTCAATAGTTTCCGAAATCTAACGACTCTGACTACTTGTTCTGCATATCAAGACAAGACCTGTCCTGTTACATACTGTCCCACAACACCAAAATACTCCTGCCTGTACAAATTTTTAAGGGGCAGCAAATATACAAAAAGTACAGAAAGATACAAAAATAAGTTCAACAGACGTAGATCAAAGCGGCACCTCAGTGGCAAGGGTAGCAATTTTATTGGGCATTCAGGCGGTTGGTTGGTGTGAGGCAAGTGGTAAGAGGAATGCGGCATGTGGCATGTGGCAGCGTCAAGTCCATTGAGTCGAAACGATAGGTGCTGATGACACATCGCTTGTAGCTCTGATTAATTGGCAAATGTCACAAAAGAACAGTGTGTGTGTGTGGCAGTAGACATGAAATGTCTGTGAAAAAACTTTCGTAATGTAAAAGAATCTATTTTTTATTTGCAGCGTTTTATAGCACTACAACAAAAATAATTCTGCTATTTTTTAAAGCATTTCCTATTTGATTAACATTTCCACAACAGAAAATGTAATAAAATATTTATTACAAGTTTGCAAAACAGAAAAAAAAAGTTGCTCGTCACTAATTGCATTGCACTTTTCCATTTTCCACTTTTTATTTTATTTATTCTTGTAGTTAGGCAACACTGAAATTGATTGCAGTTTCAATTGCGCCAAACATTTTGCGTAAATTAAAATGTAAAGCAGCAAGTGCAAAAACTTTTGGCAAATTAAAAGCTTAACTTTATCAAGCATTTGTCAACACTGTACGCAATTTATGTAGCTACGCAACACTGAACACTGCACATTATGCCGTATGTCGTATACTCAACATTTAGTTAATTAAATGTATGTCAAGTCCTTTGTCTGCTTCTATTTCTAGTTTTCCAATTATCTTTTACAGTGACTGCCAACGGTTAACGTTGAGTGGTCTAGTTTCGGTAATAATAAGATGAAATTCATTTTCCACATTTTCTACAACAACTTCTACTGAATTTTCATTGAAAATTCATCTGCCGAAAGAGAGAGGGAGAGAAAGAGTGGCCCCAATCATTTTTGGGGGCAACTTCAATATTGAAAACTTCAAAAACACTCGAAGAGCAACTCGGAAAACACCCATCAAACGGCGCTTTTACACCACCCACTCACTTGCTGCCGTTTTCCTGCCACGCCCCAAGCGCCCAAAAGTTCTGCCGCCCCTCTATCTTCTACCCTTCCCACCTTCCTTTGGACAAGTCCACCTGACAACATTTATAGCGGCAAATGAAATAGTTTCCGCTTGCTCAATGAAGTTTTTCATGAAATCATCAAGCCGAACGGAAGCTGTCGAGCGGAACTGTTGAACTGTTGCAGGCTGGCAACCCTGCCAGCAACCCTGTCTAGCTATTGCGAGGTGTACCCGACAAATAATTCACAAATGAGACAAAACTTTACTTTAAAATCTTAAGAAACTTATTAAAGTTTAACAACTACTCAAGCGAGGTGTGCTCAAAAAATATGTAAATAGAGGAAACTTTAAGTACTTTAAAGCCTCAAAATATACTTCACTTTACAAGTACGCAACTTGTAGCTAAAATAAAACAGAAGTATGTATTTTCTAATAGTTATAACAGCTCCATCTCCCTGTCTGTTTCTATTTTCCCACTCTCTTGCTACTAGCTAGTCTGTCTAAAAGGTCACTTCATTAGTTTCGCAGCACATCAAAAATACAACAACCATTTTGGGGGCTAATGTAATGGAAAACCCTTTAGAATGTGCAAAAGTAGCCAAGAGGGCAACGACAACAACAATAACTGAAAGGAAGAAGTAGAGCAGCAACAAATAACTGGTAACAATGGCTGTAGTATACCGTAACGACTGTGAGTGACCCTGTACTTTGGCCTGTGGAAACTTATAGGGAGTGCTAAGAACAACAAGTATGAAAGTCCTACATATGCTACTCCATGTCGAATTCGTTGACTAGAGTTCTTATACAAGGCTCCTTAAGCCAAAACACAGCTACCCTCTTACTTTATTTAGACGGGCTCTAAAAAGGGACAAAACGCTGGGAATTTACGTGTTTTCTACCTTTTACTTACAACAGATTACTGTGCATTTACAATTGTATGAATCGGTGTGTGAATGAGTGTGTTTGTGTGTGTAAGTATGCTCATGTGTGTGTTCTCCCTGACAAACAATGGGGTTTGTTGGCTGACAATAAACGAGAGACCGTAGATGAGAAATTGGGCAGCATCAGAAAATCTCGACCGTCGACTGATTGGCCTGGCGAATGGCAACAATTTGCTGTGGGCCCCAAAGAGTTTTGTCAAATGATTCATGAATTTTTAATTGATATCACCTCCACTCTCTTCCACAGCCACGCCCCCAGCAAAACACCGCCATCACCTACGCCCCAAAATGCTGCCATTTGGGACTAAAGTGTGGCTGTATTTCATCAGTTTGACAATGAGTTTGTTTCCCATTCTCTCCCTCTGTCCCTCCCTCTCTGTTTCTCCTCATGGGTAAGCCTAAATGGGCAACCCGAAACACGCACACACACAAAAGATTAAATGCCCTATGTTCCCCCTTGATATATCTCTCTGCTAACCCCTCAACTGATTACTTTGGCCTAATATGCCATATCTCAGCATCAGTGCAAAATCAAAATTCAATTTACGCACAGACTTCAGCACACACACACATACACTCCCATACACACACGTAGACACGCCCACTTAGGCAGCACACCCTTATCCAAACCCGGACAGGTGACGCTACTCCCTACCCCTCCCCATCCCATCCTTCTTCACCTGTCGTGCCCTGCGTTTTCTAATCAAGAATTGATTGTGATCCCTCGATGCGGCTGTCGTTCACGTTTCATCCATAATTATCAATGACTTTTGAATGTCAAATGTGAGACTGTCGACTGCCATTGGCACCTCTACATGCGCACCTATTCCCCCTCTCCCCTCTCTCACTCTCTTTCTTCTTATAACCTCTGCAGAGAAAAAAATCATTTCATTTGTCGCTGTCGCTGTCAAAAATTACAATATTTGATAGAGTGTTTATATGCACGTTGTAGTCCCAGCTTTCCCCCTCTCCCGCGTCCCTCTGTTCCACAGCCTTCCCCTATGGTTTTCCACAAGTTTTCCAACTTTAACATTCGCACAATTTCACATATGTAAGCAAGCATTTGCTTATGACTTTTCCCAGCTGTCGGCAAGCATCCAAAATTCCTGGCACGTTTGCCACGAGCTTAGCTTAAGTGAGACATTAAAGAGACAAAAACTGAGACAGACATAAACTGTGCAACGGAGAGAGGTATAGCGAGAGGGATTGGGAAAGAGAGCGAGGTGAATTTATTCAAATGGTGGAAAATCTGCAACGCATTGCAAGTCTTTTCATGCGCTTTTCCTATTTAGTTTTCGATTTTTTTCTTGACTGTCTTAAGGATCAGCTCAAGTCGAAATCTTTTCTCAACTTCAGCTCATTCAAAATTGCTGCGTGAAAAGCAATTTAGCATTAACCGTAAGTTGGTATTTGGCAATGGTTAAAACGGAAATGGCAAGCAGCAGAGGAAAGCGTAGAGAGCAAGAGAAATTCAGGTGTGTAACTACCTGAGGGAATAGACAGCAGCATAGCAGGTGAACGGTAGTAGCTGCCATGTCATTTGGATTTGGATTTGATTAAATATGTGCAGTAAACTGAGCAGCAGACAGAAGATGCTTAGCATTAATTGGCTTTAGTTGAGGATTTTGGGGAATGGCAGCGAAGTGAAGAGTAAGGGTAAGTGGGAGAGGGAACAACCTGTTTAGGAGCGGATCAATCAAAACTAACAAGGATTTTAGTTGGGAACAAGCAAATGGCTTAAGGGATTGCAGCTAGCGAGTATTTTGAGGTGGAAAACTTTGAGGTAATCGATATGGAGTCGTGAAAATGTCCTAGGGCAAAATAGCAGCAAGTGGATCTGTGGAGTAGCATGATGAAGGTCCAGGAAGTAAGGCTGTATGGCTTTAGTGAAAAAGATTTAAAATTTAAAAGGAGGAAAGTAGAGCGTTAAATGACTATTGAAAGGAAAGAAGTTGTTTAAGGAAATAGGACCTCAAAGGTCTAGGAACTACGACTAAGAGTCTTTTGGATTCCTTAATCATCTGTCAGAGAATTCTATTCATATTTAGTTATATGTTCTAATTAAAGATGTATACTCCAAAATTGTTCTATCTATATAATATTTTCCTCGCTAAAACAACCTTCAATCCTCAGCAAGTAAAGCGGCAAACCTAAAGCCACGGACATTTCACCAACTAAACACTAGTTACAGTCAGAAAACTAAAGCATTTGCTTAAATTTAATATCTTAACGAAGGTAAACTGATACTATCTAAGCACACAGAGCGGCAAAGCTCCATTCATTTGTATTAAATTCCTGGTGTAACTGTAACTGATGTTAAGCCAAAGCTTTATTATCGTTATACTCATCATCATTAGCTTTATCATTATCATGGAAGCTCTTCATCATTATTCGCATAGCCGTTGATCTGGCAATTAATTAATATGCAGCACATTTTGTCAGACTATCCGACTATTCGACTAATGCGCCGCCATTCAGACTCACTCATTTGTATATCTCTGGGGGAGTGAGTGTGAGCGGGTGGGAAGGTGTGTGTGTGTGTGTATGTGAATACTCATTTTGAATGCAATCAGCTGACTTCAATGTTATTTATACCACCACTTTATGCCCTACTACTACGTTTTCTTTCAATCTCTTTCTATTTTTGCAGTTGGTCAAGTTGAATTAAGTCAGAGATACGAGTAAAAGATACTCAAAAAGAACAGAGAAAGAGAGTGGAAGATACAAGTGCTTGAATGGAATGAAATGAATGCAGCACTCATAGATTATGCCACGCCCATTTGCACAGTCAGTCGGACAGTGGTCTAGAAAAGTGTGCGCACCATGCCATATGTACAATGTGCTACAAATGGTCTTTATCACTTTGAAACTGTGATTCATGCGAATTCCAATCAATGCCATTCATTACTCCAAAAACTAAATACGAACGGTAAATGAAAATGTGTGCCGTACTTTTGCTCCTTTCTTCTTCCGACCCTCTTGCCCCACTCTCCCTATGTGTGTGTGTGTGTGTACTAAGAGCTTTTTCGGCTGGAGCTAATGCTTTAATTTATTGCCTGCCTTCTTTGTGGCAATAGCAGCAAAAGGCACTGAATGGTGTATAGAACAGAGTAAGAGTGGAATGGGACAGGACACGACACGACAAAGTACGGCGCTCGAGCGTGAAAAGGATGCTTTTGGCTTTGATCAACGTTTTGTTAGGCAACCAAAATGAATTTGTAGCCAACAGACAGAAATTTGGACAGACGACAAGTCGAAAGAAGCGTTTGCGACAATACATTTAAGTCATTTGAAGCTAACAACCAAGAGGAACACTCTAATGGGGGCAACGAGGCAGCAACAGGAGAAGGCGCAGAAGTAGGAGTAGGAGTGGGTGAAGGCTGGAGACCCCAACACGAGGCCAAAAGGGCCAGAGCAAAGCTCAAAGTTAAAGCAGCTTGAAAAGAAATCAAGTTGAACTCAAGATTGAGTTACAAATTTAAAAGGGGGAAAAGCGAACGGAGTGTGGGTAAATAATAAAGGTACTCCCGTGTTCCAATAAAAAAGAGAATTCGTGTGCAATTTGGTTAAGATTTGCTGCATGTAGCTTAAGTGGAAACAAATGCTCAAATGTTTTTCGAAGCGCAGAAGTACTCGCATAACCCTTCAGAGGAGTTTTCAATAGATACACCTAATGGATTACAATTGGGAAGACACTTTATGCAGCAATACCCGTAATGCAAGTACATCGAATTGCATTACGCTGAGTTGAAGTTTTAAGAATTTTTTCTAGCGAAAAAGTACATGCAAAATCGCAAATGGATTACAAATTGGGCAGTACTTAACGTTCACTGAATATCATACTTTAAGGCGATTGGTTTCATGTTTGACTTTTACCTTGCGAAGGAACATTTCGTTGCACTGCTTGGCGGTGCTGCGCCAGTGCCGATGGCGGTATCGCGAGTTGCCCAACTTGAGGGTACCCTGTAGATCGGCTGCCTCCTCGACCACCCGCCGAATGCACTGATAACGCAGACGATTACAACGATGTATGGGCTGGAGTGCGACAAGTCCGTGTTCCGGTTCCGATTCAGCACCCGAACGCACCTGGTCCTCGTCATCATCGACCCAGGCACTCAGAACACCTTCGACAAAGTTATAAAGCATCTGAATGTTGGCCTGCATGGGTGCCGAACCGGAAGGAATCTGTTCCGTCTTAATAAGCTTACGATTTTGGCAAACTTCACGCAGCAGATTCTCGCCAAAATGTACAGTTTTATGACGACGTCTCCGCGAATTTAACGATGCAGCCGAGGCAGATTTCATCAGTTTGCCACCATTGCCAACACCATGAAGGACATGATGCTGATGCTGATGATGCAGCTGCTGCTGATGCGACTGCTGATGATGATGGAGGGACGAAGGCTGACGCGGTTGGTCCTGTCGCTGGACGGGCTCCAGCCAGCCAAAATTTGTGGCCATGCCACAACTGGAGGCAGTCGAGTCACCGCGTTGCAAAGTATTTGGCTGCGAATTGCTGCGATAATGCTGCTGCTGTTGTTGCTGGTGGGGCAGCAAAGGCAGCGGCTGCATCTCGAGGTCCGACAACGGAGCCGCCTCGATGTCATCCAGGGTGGCCGGTGGTTGTGCAAGTGTAGTGCGCAAGCGATTAAAATCCGCAGCGCAGCGTGGCAGTGAGTTGCATTTGGCGGCATTAAGACATTTTCGATTCTGGCAGCTCAGCAACGGTGCACAGGAACGACACTCGTGACAAATTACCAGTCGACGCTCAACTGGAGCAGCTATACTCGTTCCTACGGCTCCACCAATCCCTACACTGCCAACAGTCGTGCCCACACCCGTGGGCGCTGGCGGCGGAGGCGTTGCTGTCGTGGAGGGCGTGGTTGCTGCAGAATCTCCCACCAGATGAGCAGGCACTGCATGCAGCTGCACCTGAGCGAGCTGCTGATGCCGTGCCAAGTTCACCGAGCTCGCCGAGGAAGTCAGGCAGCGACTGCGTCGTCGGCATTCCTGGTAGCGACAGTGGGGATCGGTACAGATGGGCAGCAACGGGCAGGCGGGATCGGTGCAGGGCGAGGGCGAGCGGGAACGCGAACGAGGCGCACGCTCTGCACTCGAGGATTTGCGCTTGCCGGAGCTACCACTCGAGCGGGGCAGAGACATGTCGGTTACGGTGGCACTGCGCTGCGTCTGATGGCGACGTGAACGTTCACGTTTCGACTTGTGGTGCTGACCACCGCTGGACGTGTCCTTGGGCACATACTGATACCGCTCCTTGTGCGGCTTTGCGTAGAGTCGTTCTAGTCGCTCCAGCTGAGCCAACGCGGGCGTAGTGCTAGCCACCACCTCGCTGGCCGAGTGACGCAGACGGCGTTCCCGAGATCGCTCCTCGCGACGTCGCTGCTCTTGGCAGAGCTGCGTGTGAGTGGCCATTACAGGCACATCGTAGCCACTGGGCACAGTTGTGCCGGCTGTATTGGAGGTGGTGCTGGTACCAACACCACCGCTTGGTGGCGGTGGCTGCTTACCCAGCGATGACAGCTTGTGCAAGGGATAGGCAATCCAGTCCACAGTTGGCAACTGCTGCTGCTTTAGGTGCAGCTCCTCTTCCTCGCTGTGACCGAGTGAATGCCGCTTGCGTTGTAGTGTTGCTGCACCACCGCCGCCCGCCTGATCCTCCTGGGAGTTGGAACGCGGAGCTGCACCACTGCTGCCATTGCGGCGATGGTGCGTACGCCGCGTCGACTTCCCGCTCATTGTGGACAGCCACTCGACAATGTCGGTCTTCAGCAGGGAGATCTCGCAGGGTCCAGAGCTTTGGCGGGAGAGTGGTTTCTTCAGCAGCTCCGCCAGAGCCTTGGCATAGGCTGAACTCACGGGTTTCTCCGAGCCACTCTGGCGGTCTCGATCTCTATCCCTATCCCGCTCCCTGTCCCTGTCCCTTTCCCTGTCCCGCTGTCGAGGCAGGTGTTCCAACAGCCAGTCCGGCAGCTCGTCTTTGAGCACTGTGATCTCACTGGGACCGGAGGAAGTTCTGGCGGGTGTCTCCTCTCGCTTCTGAAGCTTGAGCCACTCCATGGTCTCCTCCCGCACCTGCCCGCCTTCGGCAGAACGCGCCGAGTGACGCTGCTGTGCCTTGCGATCAAACCACTCCAATTGCTCAGGCGCACCGCTTTGTCGTAGGGCGCTCTTAGGCATGGCCACCTCTTCGGCGCTCTTTTGCCGCCGTGGCGGCAACTGAGGCGGTACGCGCACATAATGCGGCTCCGTTAATCTCACCGAACCCTTTCGCTTGCCGCTCTCCTCGTCACGCGCACGCACGCGGCGAGTTATCTCAAAGATATCACCGTTGATCTGATGATAGAACTTTTCCACCTCGACGCCTCGCTCAAACTCCTCCTTGACGGTGGCGTGTCTTGCTGGTGGGCGGGGCGGCGTTTCCTCTGACAGCTTTTTCTGCTGCTGCTTCTCATCACTTTCGTCGGAGCTGGCAGCGGTGAGCAGTGCACCGGCACCAGCGGCGCCACCATCCACTACCCAGCTTATGGAACGCTCACCGCTTGCCTGCTGCTGTGGTTTCTGTTGTTGTTGCTGCTGCTGCTGCTGTTGTAGCAATTCATCAAGTGAGCCGTGATGCGGTGTAGTTGCCTGCAGTCCACATTGTGTGTTGCAGATGCAGACACCAGTGCGCTTTTTGCTCCCAAAGCGAAACAATTGACTTGCCAATTGGGAGACATTCTCGCTGAGGCCCAATCCGCCACTGCCGCTGCCGCTACCGCTGCCGGCGACCGCATCCCTTGCGTCCCTTCCCGAGGCCGTTGTTGCTGATGTCAGACGTGCCACAGGATGTGAGACGGGTGTAATGTCGACGATCACGCAACAGCAGTGTAGCGAGAAGGATTTCTTGGGATCGGTGGCAACGCTGTTGTTGCTGCTACTGTTGTTGCAGCTGCTGTTGCCAGCGCCAGCGCCAACGCCGGCGGCGTTGTCGTCGTTGTTAACGCAGGTGTTGTTCTCACAGGTGCAAGTCTTGTTACAGCAGTTGCTGCTGCTGTTGGCAGTTGTTGTTGCTGCTGCCGCTGCTGTTGTTGCTGCTGTTGCTGCTGCTGCTCCAGCTGCTGTTGCTGCTGCTGTCGTATTATCAATGTCTTTAGACGCGTTGTTGTTGTTATTGTTATTCGGTTCGTTGCTTTGTTGCTGCTGCAGTTGTTGTTGTTGTTGCTGCTGTTGCTGATGATGATGATGATGGGAATGGTGTTTCTGCTGCTGTTGTTGTTGCAGTTGTTGTATTGGGGCGGCCAGAATGAATTACAGCAACAGCGGCAACAGCGGCGGCGACAACAACAACGATAACGATTTCGATAACGATCACAATGCTTGCTATGAATACGGGTCTGGGGACTACGGCTTTGCTTGTGGGTGTTTTGTAGCAAAGTGGGCGTGGCTAATATACGTGCTGGTTGTGGTTGTAGTTGTCGTTTAGGCGTTAATCTCCTTTTCGCTGTTGTTGTTGCTGCCATGCATGCAGACAGAAAGTTCGACTTTTCTCCTTTTAATTGTGGTTATCTTTTATTTAGTTTTTGTTTAAGTGATTAATTAAACTAAAAGCTCATTTATCGTAATGCAGTCCATTTATTAAACGCTTGTTGAGTTTTATTTTATTTTTTTTTTTTTTTGCTTTTGGCAATTTATTCGTATTTATTTATTTATCTCTGTCTGCAGCCGCTGTCTCACTCGTACACACACACACACTCATTTATATCTACAATTAATTATTTTACTTGTGGCAGCACACACAAAAATATATTTGTATTTGCTAGACGTTTGATGTATATTCGCTAAATTATACGAGTTGCTGAACACATTCGTTTTTCGGGCGTTTTTACATGTATTTAATTGTAATATATATTTATTTCATGTTATTATTATTGTTGTTGTTTTTGTTGGTGTTTCCTTTGCTTATTTGGTGTTTTCTCTTTTTTTATCTCTCTTGATTTCGCTGTTAAACAGTTTATTTGTGCGTTAATTGTGTGCGTGTGCATTTGTTATTTCACATTTATGTTATTTACAATTAATTTAATTATTTTTACGCTTTTATTTGTTGATTTGGTGTTTTTACTTTCTCCTCGTTGTTGTTGTTGTTTTTTGTCTTGTTAATTCGTTTATTTAATATGCATTGTTGCGTTGTCATTTGTTTAAATGTTGCTTAATTGTTGCCTTCCAGCTACAAACAAACAAATTTAAAGGATTTTGCTACTTTTTTGTTGCCTACTTTTGAGCAGCGTTGCAAAATTCAGCTTCGTACAAATTTCGTTGCCTACTTTTCAGCGCAGCAGCCTTCATGTATTTTTCCCTCCGAGTATTTTTCAGGGTTAGAGGCTTTTGTGTGCAAAATTCGACTATATAAATATGTTTTTTTGGGCACAAGGACAAACACACACACACACACTGCTGCACATTTAAACAAAGTCCGTCTGTCTGTCTGCGTGTCGGCTGCCTTTAATTAGCATAAAAAACAAGCCAAAAAATAAGATAGCCGGAAAAATATATAAGCCCAAGTTTTTGAATTTCAACTTATGACTGGCCCAAAAAATATATTTATATTTATATTTTATTTTCATATGATTCTCGTATGTTATTTTAAAGTTTTCGCTGGAACTTGCAAAGGGCGTAGAGGGCGTGGCAGGCAGCACAAAAGTTTTTGCATAAGCTCCTCGTGCGCAAATATTTTGTTTGTTATATTGCTAGCATAAATTTGCTGGCTATCTGCACACACACACAGATAGAGAAAGATAGCTACACATGTTATGAGAAAGAGAGAGAGGGATACGACAAGATGTGCATATATTTATAAGCGCATACATAAATACTTTTCTGGCCTGGCGAATGCATAAATTTCTCTACGTCATGTATGTGGAGAGCAGCTCCAAGTCACATCCTGTCCCCCTTAACCCACTCCTACTCATCTTTCTACTCCGACTTCCTCTGCTGCTTGACTTGTGTTTATGCAAAGCACAACATAGCAGTTGAAAAGAAGAAGAACAGCAACTAGAAATAGTAGTAGTGGAAGTAGAAGTAGAAGAAGTGCACAAAGTTTTTCGGTCTGTTGCCAAAAGTTTGCTTGTTAAGTGAAAGGATTATATGATCCAGTATGTTTTTATTTTCACAAACTCTCTCCCCCCTATTTTTTTTAGGTGAACTTAAAAAAAAAGAAGAAGATGGAAAGGAAAAGCCAAAGTTTTCCTATTTTTATGTTATGCTTATGCCAGTTTGTTGTCAGATTGTTTTTCTACTGCAACTCTTTCTATCTCTTTGCCTCTCTGTTTCTCTCTGAAGCTAGTTCAGTGCAAATCTCAAGCAACTGAAAGTGGCAAAGAGGCACAAGTTGCCACAAGCCTTCAAACTTGTGTTGATAGTTTTTATAGCCTACATTTTCTACTCTTTTCCTATGTTTTTCTTTGCAAAAACAAAACACAACGAGTGCGAAAGGTGAGTCGACTGCGAAAATGCCTGTAGTTCTGTTCTAAAGCAAATTAGTTCTCATAAACTGCGAGTTTGTTTGGCAGAATTCAGAAAATTTATAGCTTTAAAGGTGAAAAATTGGCTGACCTAGCTCTCATACTTTTAGAGCTTTAACTAATTATGCCTCCAAACACAAGGAAATATCCCTCTGCATTCCTTTTTAAGTACAGGGTCTATTAGTAGAGTTTTTCGCAGTGCTGCGAGTCGTGAATTAGTGCGTCTTAGTTCAAATGTGGAGCAGGTGGAGTTACTGACTTCAGTAAGAAAACTTTTTGGCCAGTTTGTAGCCTTAAGATGAGAGTTGTCGATAAGTTTAAGTTGCCATGTGTTTGACTGAGATATATATCTCTATCTTCCTTACTCCCTCTTTCTCTCCCTTACCCTTTCTTTCCTGCAGAAACAAGCTCAACTAGTTGGTAACTTGAAAAGGTGCTCGAGCGCATTTGTTTAGCAATTTTGTCTTGATTCGCCCAATAAAGTTAATTTCTGCGCCAAAAACTTTTACACGGTTTCCCCTTTCCCCCCGTAAATGACATTTTCTTCGAGTGTATATCTATGGTAACTGTAATAAATTATTTCGATTGTTTTCTCCGCTGTCCAACAACAAAAAAAAAAAAGAAACTTTAGCCATTCTTTCTGTTTGTTAAAGAGTTTAAGCGTCTAACTAAATTAAGTAGCAGCTACGGGCGTTTTAGCAAAAGTCTACGAAAGTTTTGTAAGCGCCAAAAGGACTCAAAGGATTAATGCTTTAAAGTTTTTCCTCTGATTTTTATCTAGTTTTATGAGGGCATCAGACAGTTTTGCACGCTAAACATTTATTGCACTTACTTATTGCTAAACTTGTTTTTAAAATCGTTTAAATTCAAGAAATAACTGCAAAAAAAACACACACTCAACACCTGAAGTCGTATTCAATGTAAATTTCTAGCTAAACGCTGAACAGTAGGCAACATTTTTCGTAGTATTTTATGCGAGTTTTTCCACTTGGAAACACGTTCACTGTGTCATAGAAATGTGATTCGCTTAGAAAAAACAGCAACAAGAAACTCATACACAGCTTTTCACTAAATAATCGCCTGAGGAATCGCTGAAAAGTAGGCAACATTTTGTTGTATTTCCCATGCGCCTCAAGAGTTTCCAATTGCGCTGTAAAGTAGGCAACGCTTTGCTTCTTGTATTTGTTGTTTTTGTTTTTCTTTGAAGGTTCTTTTTTATTTTTGTATTTTATTCCTTGCTTGGCTTCGTTTTTAAAAGTTCTTGTGCATAATACGTGAAATGTGTT
Source organism: Drosophila parthenogenetica (assembly GCA_035047505.1). NCBI lineage: Eukaryota > Metazoa > Arthropoda > Insecta > Diptera > Drosophilidae > Drosophila > Drosophila parthenogenetica. Next base: position 1,232,382 of record JAWNPM010000070.1, read on the forward strand.
TCCCAGAAATTATGTATTTATTTTGTATACACGTATATTTATATGTATATAGATGTATTTCCAGGCGTTGTTGTAGTGGTTGTTGGTGTTTTTGTTTTTGTTGGCAGGCAATTTGAGATCAACTGACTGACTGCTCCTTGGCTGGTAGAAATAAATTAGATTTCCGCATAATTCGATGGGCAGCCACAGGCACTAATGAAAGGACGAACGAATGAGTCTCTTGTCCCAGGGCAACATGTGTGTCAGTCTGTGTGTGAGTATGTGTGAGTCGCTGTCTCATGTTTGTTGTCTCTTGTATGCGAATGTGTGCTGCTGCTGTTGTTATTGTTGTTGAGCACAGCATCATTTATTTTTAGTTAAATAAATTCTAATGAATTTATCAGCATGTTTTTAATGCATTTAATGTCAGCAGACAGACAAGACGCACATACACATGTGCTGACATAAATATAAATACGTTTAATGTTAACAACAACAAAAACAGCAATAACAACAACATTAACAGCAGCAGCAACACAAATATGCCACACCAACTGTCTTCCTTCAGCGTCTCTGTCTCTCTTTAGCTGCTTGTCTCTATTTGCCTCTCTTTGTCTTCGTCTGTGTGTCTCTGTCGATGTGTGTGTGTGTGTGTGTGTGCATGACGTTGATAATATCCTTGCACCATGTATGACGTTGCTGGTTATCCTTGCAGCTGCTGCTGCTGTCGTTACTAGCAACAGCAATATGCCACAGCAATTGTTGTTGCTGCCGTTGCTGTTCTTATGGCGCTTGTTATTGCTGTTGTTGCTTGTTGATATGTATTTTATTAGCCAAAGCTTTAAATTTCTGCCAACAACGCGTGCTAAAAATATGGCCAAAACAACAGTAACAACAGCAACAACAGCTGTTGTTGCCAGCACACAAATGAAAATGAAAACGAAAATCCTAGAAATCTCTCAAAAAAAAAAAAAGAAAACTCGCTCAAGTTTTGCTTTGCTTGTTGTCGCCGCCGCCCGTTAAATGTCTCTGTTTGTTGTAGTTGTTATTCTCCGTGTTCTCTGTGTTGTTGTTGTTGTTGGTATGTGTGTTAAGTGCGTTGGTATTTGCGTGTTTTTCTTAGCTTCGCTTTGTTTTTTTGCTTTGCTTTTGCGTTGCCCCGCAGCTGTGTATTTTGCTCAACACTTTTCATTTTTCTTGTTTTCGTTTTCATTTAAATATGATTTTATTTCAATTTTTGCATTTGTTTAATTTACGTTTCTTTGTATTTTATATTTCATTTGATTTCTGCACACACACTCACACACAGACACAAACACAAACACACACGCAGCTTTTTTGGGCGGCTGCGTTTTTGTTCCTTCTTTTATTTTTGCTCTTTAGTTTTTTTTCTTTTTGCTTTCTGCGTTTAACTTGTGTGCTAAATTATATAGCCTGTCGCTGTCTCTGTCTGTCTCTGTGTACGTGTGTGTGTGTTTGTGTGTGTGTGTTGCTGTTTTGTAATTTGATTTCTTTGCCGCCCGCTTTTCGCCTTTCTGCCTCCCGTTGCTTTTCTTTTTTTTTTTGCCTTGCTTTGCCTTCCAAGTCAAAACTCTGACGCACTTTTTGATTTGATTTTGGCCTAAATTTATTTGTTTTTAGTTGTATTTTGCAACGCTTAGGCTAGTCGGTTCTTTGTGCTGTGGAATTTGTTAAAATTGTTTAGCTGCTTTTTACTGTTTTGCTACTATTTTCTTTGCTGTCTTCTTGTCTTGTTTTCGCTTCTCCGCTACAAAAACACTGAGTGCATGAAGCGCGCTAACAGCTCGCGACGACGTTCCCGTTCTGACTGAATTTCACCACGCACCAGAGTCAGCAACTAACCTAAAGGGACACAACAACAACAACGATGGCCACGACAGAGAAGAGAGCGGCAGCGGGAGAGAGCTCAGCAGCAGCAGAAACACAAGCAGACGCTTGCTTGCTCTCACTCTCACTCTTCCATTGTCTCTGTGGCTCAGCCTCGTTAGCATTCGTTTTATTCGTTCCATTTCGTGTATACAGGCTAAGCTTATACACACACACACACACAAACACACACATACGAAAGCGGGTCGTCATCGTCGTCGTCGCTGTCGACGCTGCTGCTGCTTCGTTGTTTATAAAACTTTCGTGTCGCTTCATCGTCAACGCTGCTTCGCCTTTATTTACGTAATCAGCAAAATCAAAAAGGAAAGCTTTCACAGCATCCGCGCGCTCTCTGATGCTTACGCTCGCGCTCTCTTAGGGCCAGTCACATGAGCGCGGTGAAAAGCTGCGCTTAAGCTTGCTCGCGGTCTCTGACACACTCTCTCCGACGCTCTCTTAACTACGAGCTGTTTTTAAGAGAGCGCTCACTCGCTCCTTCGTACGTTCGTTCGTTTAGTTAACAGCCCGTTAAGCCACATTATAAATCTAAATATGTACGTGAGTGTGTGAGAGAGCGCGTCTCTCTCACTCGGTTTGCTGTTTGTGTGTTAGCATAACTTACAAATCAGACGACGACAACGCTTTGTCGACGTCATCAAAACCAAATTGCAGTTATAATGCACTCTGGGGCTCCGAACGGGGAAAATAAAGTTTTCAAGGGGCTTAAAGAGGAGGCAACTTTGACAGCTGCTGGAGAGTGCGAACAGGGGGGCGCGCTAAGGGGGTGGCCAGTGGCATATCGTGAAATCTCAAAGGTGTTTAGTCAACATGAGTAACAACCTCAACAATAACAACAACGACGATGACAACGTCAACGACAACAAGTTGAGGTTATGGTGCGGTAGGTCGGTCGCAGCTAAAATTAAATTTATTCATTGTTGTCTTTTGGTGCAGGAGAAGCAGCTGCTCTTTGTTGTTTTAGACCCTGTAGAGAGCAGGAAAAAAAGGTCTACAATATTTATTTAAATAAATATTGGAATTTCATTTCTAAATGTGAAGCCTTTTTAGGTGTTTTTACTTTATAAACTCAATTTGAAATGTCTTTAAAGCAACATGAAAGGTCTTCTTGAGTCGTGTTCACCTGATTTGCTTGTTGCTGCTGTGTGCACTCAGGATTTGGCTCTAGGGCGTATTAAAGCTTTTAGTACAAATCGCAAGCATAATTTATTTTGTTAGTCTACCTTACAAGTTGTGGCGTACTTAATACTTTATGTGTGTTTGTGTGGTAGTGAATCTGTGGCATTGTGTGTGTGTGTGTGTGCAAGTCGGGTTGCAAGCAAAAAAGATAAGACATTTACCACGTGGCTAAACTTCATAATTATTATTTGCCCGCATAAAAGTAGGCAACAAAAAATGTCGCACGTGCCCATAAAAGTAGGCAACAGTTATGTTACGTTTTTATTTAAATTCCCCATTTTATACACATTCTTCGGAATGAACCAAACTTAATTATGTGTAAGTTAGAGATTATGTCTAAACTCTTTATGACCACAAATGTGTGTCATAAAGTTAACACTTTCAGTTTTCATATAGCGCTGGCCACGCCCCCAGCTGGCTCCCAGCGAATGTGCAAATAGGTAATCACAGTGATTCGAAAAGTTGCTTAAGTGTTGAGGCAACTCAACGATAAGTCACATGGCCCACATGGCCACGCCCACACACAAACACATCAACACACACACACACACGTACAGATAGAGAGCCATGTTTCAGTTACAGCACATAAATATTTTGCTTGCAATAAGAAAATATCTTGAAATATGTTAATAATGAGATGGGCGCATATTATTCATATAAAATGATGACAGTCGGGGGTGTGAAGGGGAGGAGTACTGTACGTGTGTGTGTGTGTGTTTAAAAAGCAGTCAGTAAGCTGCAGAAAATCTACATAAGTCGGTCAAGGACACTGCAGAAGGCTGCGGCTGCCACCAAATTGCCTTTAAATATAATTATTTTCCTTTATGCGTCAGTGACAGGCTGTCTCTGTGTATGTGTGTGTGCGTGCCTGCTAGCGACATTTAAATTTGGACTACAAACACACATACAATCAAATATGCATATATGTGTGTATAGATAGGCATACAGAAAGGCATAACTGTACAGAGCGTAAGAGAGGGGGGCTACAGAGAGAGAGAAAGAGCAGTAATAACAACAACAACAACTGCGGCTGCGGCATCATCCATCGTATTTCGCTTGTAGATACTCAGCCAGATAAGAAAAGACACTTTTATGACGTCAGTAAAGCATTTTAGGCCCACATTTTGCAGCCTGACACAAAATGTTGCCAGTGTTGCTGCTGCTGTTCTGTAGCGCGCGCAAAAGCTGCCAACAACAACAAACAATCAAAACAAAGAGAGCGGGAGAGCAAAAAACAAGAGAGCACCAAAGTGCAGCAGCAGTGCTCTCACTCTTTCAAAGAGCACCCAAAAGCGTCTGCTGTTTTTCTCTTTTTAAGAACAACAGTCGCACTCTCTTACAGCAGCTCTCCCTCTGCTGCCCTCTTATTCGCTCGTCTATAACCATAAAATCAAATCACAACAATAACCATAACCATATAGCAAAGATTTAATAACTGTGATTGGAATTTGAAAAATGAATTTTTCTGCTGTTTGTTGTTTTTTCGTTTGCTACAAAATTGTTTGTCTCCCCCTTCCCCACACCAAACCCATACCCGAAACTTTCCCCGCCCTTCGCTTACCTTCCTCACGTTCTTCCCTCCCTTCCTCTCTACCCATCGTCCTTTGCTCTCTTGCCATTACTTTTTTCGTGTCATTTCGTTTCGTTTTGGTTTTGATTTTGGTTTATTTACGTGGATTATTTAATGGATTTTCTGTCCCTCTGTCGCTTGTGTGGATTTGGCATTGAATTTCCTCTTTCCCTCTGCGATGGCCAAAAAAAAAAAACAGCAAAAAACTGCAGAACCTTTTGTAAATATTGTCAATGTAATTGAAGCGCGCTGAACAGTTTTATGATTGTAAATAAGGATATAAGAGCATAAGGACTCGATATTCGGGACTCTGGTCGCGGCACACAGGCATTAATATGGCCATTTTATGGGTGGTTAGCAAATTTAGCAGAAAAAAACGGTAGCACACAAATTGGGCTTAAAAGTGTTGACAATTTGGTAATTATAGGCAAGAAATTAAACAACTACTGCACAGTTTTGGGAATTAAATACAAATAAATAAGTGGAATAGACTTATATTGTAATTAATTAAAGAAGCGAGGCGTGTTTTTAAACTGTATTTATAGCCTAAAAGTTTAGAGTGAAATATAGTAAATATTTGAAAATTGTTTCAAATGTATTTAATGCATTTTTTGCTGCTTATTTTTACTCTAACTTTCCTGCCATTAATTAAAAACTTTATTTAAGCAAATGATTTAACAAACTGCAATAAATTCTCAATAATTATTGACAATATTTCATTTAAAAGAAATAAATAAAGTTTTTAAGGTCACATTTCCGACGTGAATAATGAAAAAGGGCGGCGATTATCTTTGTTTTTTTTTGCTGGCTCTTTAGCTTCGGGCAACAGACCAATCAAAGCTACGAAACCGCAAGGAAAAAAGCTAAAAAAAAAAAAAAAAGATGTAGATGTGAATGTATCTGCATTTAAGAATATTTTATAATTTCCGGCCTTATCAGTTCCGCTTTCATTTCCGCTTGCCGCTTCTGCAACAACCAAAACAACAACAACACAGCAACAATTACAAGAACAACAACATTCACAGCAGCAACTGACAAGATTTATTTACGTTCTATAATTATAAACTGCGTCCTGTTTTTTTGGCGCTTTAATTTTTGTTGTCCTCGTTTTGTTTACTTTATGCGCCGCCCGCTAAATTTTCTAGCAAAAAAAAAAAAAAAAACGACAAAAAGTTGGCTAAATTTGTGGAGAAGGCTGCATTGCAGCGTTGTATCCAACTGCAGGAGACCCTGTACTTCTTAAAAACATGGAGTTTAGTAATGAAATTCAGAAAACAAAGCCACAGTGCTGCTTATTTGGCTTTAAAAACCATTTGGTTTTACCAACTACAGGGTCTTCAGAAAAATAAAACTAACGGAAAAAAGCCGCTGGCTACATTTCCGCCTCGCTGTTGGCCAAGGCACACGCAATTTGGTAGTAGACGAGTTCGAGTGCGATTCCGACACGATTTTCCATTTTCTAGGCCAAAGCTCTGTCAAGCTGAGTAACATGACAGAGCGAGAGAGGAAGCGGGAAACCGAGAGAGGGCGAAGATGGAGAAAAGGGGTAGCTAGAGGGGCGGGGGATTGGCTAGAAAAGCTGGCCACAAGCAAAATGTTGGCCTTTGACAGCTTCAGCATCAAACGCAGGCAGCCGCGACACGTCTGTGCATGTCCAACTCGTGGAAAATCTCCGAGTGTGTTTGTGTGTGGGGGTGTGCAAAAGCTTCTGCGGCTCTGTCGGTTTGGCGGCGGCATTAAACACAGCCGTCGTAGAAGTGTTTTCAAATCCAATTACCAGAGCGCAAATTTAATTTGTTGCTGCCGCTGCACTCGAAAAAGTTGCCAACTTGCCGCGCTGCCACGCCCCCAAGACACCTCCCTACCTCCTCTGTCCTAACAACGCCTGCTGATAGCCTATGAAAATTGTTTAGCTGCAATAAAAGGGCCTGTCCAGCAAGAAAATGGAGGGAAAACTGTCGAGTGGATATCAGACACAGCTTTTCCAGCTCTCCTCCAGTTTTCCCGTCTTCCTGTTTTCATTTAACAGCTCGCGGCGTTCGCATTGTTGTTGCTCTCGTTGTTGTTGTTTGCGCGGTGGCATCATCAAGTGGTCAGAGTGCAAAGTTTAATTTGAAAAAGGTTTTTTTTTTCATAAACTTTTTTTTATTATTACGAGTATAATTTTCTCTGTGTTCCCTTTCCCCCTGATTTTATTATTTTTTTTTTTATTAATTTTTAGTGTTTGTTGTTTAGGTGTTGAGTTATGAGCAAAGTTCATGACGGCGTCTCAACAATTTATAAGCCAAATAAAGCCGTGTTCTATGGCCCATAGGCCAGGTCAAAACCTGGCCAACAACAACAGCAACAAACGTGGCTAACAGTGGTACAAACGGGGCAACAAACGCTCTCTGCACGTGCCTCTCTGTGTATTTGAGCGTGTGTGTGTGTGTGTGGTGAATAAAGTTTGCGCAGTGGGCGTGTTTTTTCCTTCTTTTCTTTGTGTGTATTTTTGGCGCCTTTCAACTTGTTGTTGGCTGCGCTGTTAGCTTAACAGCCGCTGTTAAGCCTTAACAGAAAGGACATTAACATTTTTAAACTAATTACTCCACGCTCAGTGACTAGACATTATTTTATTTCATTTCACTTGACCGTTAGATGACTTGCTGTATTTTATTTTATTTTCCTTCTAAGAAATAAGAAATAATCAAGAAATTGCTTGACCTTTTTTTCTGCACAACTTGATTCCTTTTCTTTTTTTTATTACGCTCCAGATTTATTCTAAAGTCCTGCAATATTCATAAAGGTTGGCCAATTTCATTAGTGGAATCACTTTTAATACACTGCGGAAGGGTGTATGTAAATTTGGTAAGGAAGTCGAGAAGCTAGAGTATTTTCTGAGTTAAAAAAGGATCTTTCGAAGTAGGTTTCTTTGGCTTGAGGTAGTTTAAAGCAAATTAGTAACAGCTCTTAGCTTACACAGTGAAATCTACCGAATAAATAAACCAAAAATTCTTCGAAAATGTTTTCGTACGAATGATATCAAATACTATAAAGTTTCAAACGACCAATCAGTGAAATTTTAAAATCAACACGAACTTAGTAAAGATCGATGCACTAATATATTGTTTTTGAAGAAATAATTGATCTTAAATTGTAGTTTTTTCACTTTTATTGAGCTAATCAAACAACTACTTGCCTTTCAAGTCGTGTAAACTATGTCTTAACTATTTATAGGGTATATAAACTACGACTTAACGTAGCTTACTATTTTTGCTGCCTTTTTATTGTTGTCGATTATTGTGGCAAGCAGAAGGAAATGGAGAAAAACTGCGCGTTGTTTGCCTTTTGCCTATTTGCGTTAGTTTTATTTCGCACATGTGTGTGTGTATAGTGTATGTGTGTGTGTGTTTGTTGTGTGCTTGTGTATCTGTTGGCCAGCTGCTGCCATCTAATTGTTGGACGCTGTGAAAACTGAGCACTTGTCCATTGCAAATAACAATTGCCTTCACTTTGAGATTTCCCGCAGCGTTTTGACCAGCACGAAATGCCTCGTGTAACTTGAAACTTGCCACGCGCTGTGCCACAGAAAAGGACGAGGAGGGTGAGTAGGGCTGTTCGTAGGATTGCCTCTTACAATGGGGTCCATAATTTGAGAGAGAGCCGCTGCGACTCGGACGCTTGAGCACAATGCCCCACTAAATTACAGTTAATGTTTATTTCTTGGCCCCAATGACAGTCGAGACAGTCGCCCAGGGTTGCCAGTTATTCGTAGGGTTGCCACAGCGTCAAGTCCCGGGGCATTGTTTATACTTCTAATCTGTCTGTCTGTCTTTTCCCCACCTTTCACTCCCAGTTATCTCTTTCCTCCTCTCTCTCTCTCGCTCTCTTTGTCTGTTTCACAAGTTGTTACTGCATTTCGATTGTATCTTTGAATGTTGGTAGCAATGCTGGCATTTTAGCTAGTTTCTAGCTAAAAGATTTTAAAGAAGAATCAAACTTGATTATTATTCTGCTTAGCCTTTTTCCTTGACCTCTTTGTCTCAATAAATCTAGCTTTTAAAGGTCAATTAAAGCTGGCAACACTCTTGGCTGGAATTTAGTTTAGTTCGTTTTGTGCTTTGTTTTTAGTCTCTTCGCTCCTCTATGGATTTGCACTAAGGACAATGCTTTATTGAGTTATGGCTTGCATGCGGATATCCGCAAACAGAGCGAGACAGGCAGTTTGAAAGAGACAGAAAGAGAGAGAGAGATAGAATCGCATTTATATAACTAAAGCAAACGTTGCATGTTTTGTTATTGGCTCCGCATTGAGGTGTCTCCGCCAAGATTAAGTCATAAATTAGCTGAATTTTCAGTGGCCTCATAAATATTCCATAAAAATCTAGTTCAAATTTGCACCCGAACATAGTAAATAACAAATACTTACCGAAGTGTGTATGTAACAACAATAGATAAATGACAACGAAACTTACCTGCAAAGAAAGGGGAAAAGAGAAAATACATTTATTTAGTTATGTAAATTTATTATTTATGATAGAAATCTATGATTTATGGACAGTTTGTTCAAAGAAAGTCCCACTCCTAAGCAAACGGAAGTAAAATCCTTCTATTGTGTCCAAACACCCCAAAAAGTATGCAACATAATTGATTGATATCTAAATTGGACAAATAAGAGTGTTTCAAAGTGACAGAATAACAGTTTGAAGGCGTTTTCTATGAAGCAACACAAGTAAGAAAGCAAAAACAACCTTTTTATGGTAATTGTTAAAGTCCTTAATTAACCAGTAGGCTTTGAATCTGCTACATTTCTAATTAAAAGCTCCGTTAACCAACTATCAGTTAGGCTCTCCTTTTTTAAGCTATCCTAAGCTAAATGTTCTCTAAAATTTCTTGAAATTAATCAACAACTCTAAAAGTTCAGCCTTTAAATAAAATGTAATTTAAGTTTATTATTTGATTTGCGGAAATTACAAATTTTTATTTAAAGTTTTTTTGTTTAGAATTGTTTTGTCTGCTTTGCAGTGTTTTATTGCCACACTTTCAGTGTTCTGTTGTCTGCAGCAATTAAGAAACTCATTCAACGCATAAACTTAAAAACTTAATCTTAACTGTGACAAGAGCGGGAAAGGGAGATAAGAGAAGAGAGACTGAAAGAGAGAGGAAAAATAAAACAAGAGGCAAACGCGCAACATTTCAATTCAACTTAATTTCCAACTTTGGACTAATCTTTTCTTGTCATTGCCTTAATTGTTGACCAACAGCAACAGCAACAAATACAACAACAAAAACTACAACAAGAACGAAAACGGGAAATTTGCCGTCAAGTTTTATGCGCAGCTTTAGCGTTTTTGGCCCAAGCAATTTAGTTGATGGCTTTACGCCGCTTTTGGCCGCCTTGCCATAAACACCTGAGCGAAAGAGGCGGCGGAAGGGGTGGCCAAGGGAGCGCGCAATTTCTTCTGTTAAAAAGAAGAAGGCCACAATTTAAACATTGCCTTAAAAGAGCTAAAAATGTAGTTGTTACATTTAATTATATTCATATCTTTTGGCTGCCAAACGTGCCACGTAATCCGACAACTTACAAAGTGTCTTTCTCTCTCTGTCTTTCTTTGTCTTGCTCTATCCTTCTCTTTCCTACTCACACACGATTTGCATCTCTGTCTGTTAGTGGGCGTGGCGCGAGTAAACTTACGTTTCTTGCAAACTGTGCGAAATGTACAAAAATGCTGAACACATGCCAATTACCAAGCAGGCTACCAAAAAGTGTCGAGGTGCCAAAATGAGGCTCGAAAAGGTGCAAAACACACATCAGCGGATAAAGAAGAAGTAGCAAGCAACTTGCCACGCCTCCTCACATACACGCATACCCACACAGAGTTACCATAGCAGAAAGGCAGCTTAAAATACGCGAATACCAAACGACATTTACATTTACATACAAAATGCAAAAGGAAACTCAACAACTGTAAAGAGAGCGGGTCGTGGCAAGACGGGCGCAAAGGGATAGCAAAGCCAAAGAGGTGGGTGTGGAGGGAGGAGGGTCTTGGTCTTCATATTTGGGTGCGCTCATGTGAGCTGCGAACGGATTCTGAAACACGGATTCGCAGCTTGACGCTGACTTCACTCGTTGTTGTAGTTGCTGTTGTTGCCGCTATTGTTGTTGTAGTTGTGCGTTCGCACATTTTATTATTTTTTATGACTTTTGACGCAGGTGCGAAAAGCATGTGTGGCTCAAGCAGCATACGACTAACAAATGCTCTGTAGTCATGGAAATAAAAAGCAAGCTCAAAAGTATGCAACAAAAAATTAACTTTTCTTACTCCTGAGGCTAAGCTTTGACTGAGCTACTTAAATTTGAGTTTAGACCACAATTTACAAAAAAAAAAAAACCCAAACAATATTTTATTGATTAAAAATAAATGTTTTATGTAATATATTGATTCAAATACTTATCTGAATAGACTCGTGAATAATGTTTCATTACTTTTAATCTATTTAATGATGTCTTTAGGGGATTTTTGTAAAGAGGCTCATATTATATTATACAAAAAGTAAGCTAGTTAAAATTAAAAAACTTATGAGCTGCATTTCGGTTTCTACTTTGAGCAGAGAGTGTAATAAGCCACGCTCAACGCACTGAGAATGGGCATGCAAACACACGCAAAGATACGCACACACACGCACAGCAGCCGCAAAAAAAAAAAGAACAGAGGAAAAAAAGTTGGCTTAAAAGGGATTTTTTGGTTAAAATGCTCGACGTTGCGTTTGAAGCCGTTTCGCGGCAACTCTAGCGGAAGGAAGAAATCAGAAATCAAGCAGCGGCGAGTCAAAAGCCAGAACGAAACAAGCCATTTGCCGTTTGCCAGGACGTCGTCGGTTGTTGTCGTTCCCCCTTTTTGTCATTCTTCTTCTCTGGTAACTTGATTTGCAACTCGTATGTGGCGTAGGAAAATTCGCTGGAAGAGCGTAGGCAGCGGCTGAGGGGAAAGGGAAGGAAGGTGTTTGTTTGGCCCATCGTCAGCTTGTTCAATTGTTAAAATGTTTGTCATTGATGTTTGGGCTTTTGTGCGAGTAACATTTAAGTATATTCTTATTTTTTTTTTTTGCTTTTCTCTTTTCACGAGATTGTCATCTCGAGTTGAGTTTTCCATTTGCCACACACAGTTTTCCTTTTCCTTTTTTCAGTTTTGACTTAAGTGTTTTGCCAGCTTACTTTAACCTGCCAGTTTTAACCCGCCGCCCACGCATAACCCCGCCCCTTTGCCATTTAACGGCTTTCTCGTCAATTGAAATGAGAGCCAGACTGTTGCCACATTCCATGAGCCTCATTCCTGGGGCCTGTCATACGCCTGGTTTGGTATTTTTTTGTATTCAGACATTTCATTCATTCATTCATTCGCACAAGTCTTTTGTAAGCTGACTTTATTAAGGGCATATAACTCCACTGCATAATATTTGTGCATAAATATTTGTATAATTTGTTTAAAGGCAACTCATTAAAGTTCAGACCCGGGGAGAGACTAAAACCACCGTCAGAACTCAATTGAATTGAAGTTCGTGACGATTTCTTTGTTTTTGGTTAAAGGCATAAAAGTTTTGTTTGCACTTCAACTCTCAACTCTTCGTTCTCAGTTCACTGTTCTCTGTTCTGTGAGTGAAAAGTTGTGTAAGCATTTTAAATCTACCACAAGAGAGATTCTAAATGGGGAAAATGCTGAAAATTCTGGAAAATGGATGAAAGGGGCGTAGAGTACTTTGAAAGGGGGTAAGGCGCAGAGGAGCAAAGAAATTGCAGTGTAGTTTCCAAGCTATTTCGCAAGTAATTGAAGCCATGAAGCGTAGCATACTTTTAGGCAGTTGAATGCTGCTTATCGCTGGCACTCAAGCGATAACTATTGATAACGCAGAAAAGAAAGAGATTTAAATAAAAACTGTTTACAAATTAAGAAGTTTAAAGAAGAAAATGGAGAACACATTTACCGATTAAACACTTAATGAATGCCTCTTTCTTTACCTCCACTCAACGCTTAAAGCAATCACTGACTGCTAATAAAGAACTCCAGAAAGAAAAGTGGAAATGGAAAACAAGTTGAAAAACTTTGAACCTTAGGACAAGTTGATATTAAGGAAAGGCGAAAACACATTAAGTTTCAACTCTTCCGCACACATGTACTCGCCAGTACTCGTAACTGTTACTCACAGTCGCTGTAGCAATATATTACCCAACTCACAGTTCCTTTTTTAGTCTTCTATCCAATAATGCAGCCTACCAAAGGACGATGTGTCACTTTGCCAAACCTCCTGGGGCTCCTCCACCTCCTCATCCTCGTCCTCCTACTCATGGATCAGACAGACGTACTTATAGTTGGCCACAAAACTTTGGTGGCCATAAACTGCATGAAAACCAAACTGAATCCCAAAAAAAAAAGAATGGGAAAAAACGAAATTGGCCAAGTTGAAGAGGCCGCAATGAAATGCATTGCATTGCGCTTAAGTTTCATAAGCTGTGGCCAAAAGCGCCAACGGCCAAAAAATCTGTGCCATGAGAGAAACGAGAACTCAGTTTTCAAATTTGCGAAATGACCACGCCCCAGTTGGGAGAATGAAGGGTACTCCATGGTGTCCATGTGTAACATACGACTGTCAACAGTGGGTGTGAAAAAAAACTAGTGGAAAACGGTATATGAGCAAAGACACGAACGCCAGAGACTCTGTAGTTGATTAGCCAGCAAATTTTTCTACTGGCATGTAGGTGCATATCAGCTTGTCAGGCTCTGCTTGTGACACTAGCGTGAACTGCACTCTAAAGTGTTGTAAACAAATGCATATTTAAGAGAACTGATATACCCTTCTTGTCTGCCAAATACAGGGCCTAAAAAAGGGAAAGAATTATCGAAAAGTGAATTCAAGGCAATAGCTTCGCTTCTAAGCTTTAGCTTTGGCAAAATTTCAGTTCATGACATAAAAAAGACAGCAAAAGGTAGCGAGAAAAAGGTAGTAGAGGAAAAAGAGGAAGGCGATGAGAAAGGGATATTAGCAAAACGGGTAACTGCCAACAGAAAATACGTGTAATAGTTGAACAAAACTCTCGTTTGGTCAACTTGCTGCAACCCAAACTAAACGAAACTAAACTGAAAAATAAAGAAAAACCAAAAAAGGCAGAGAAAGCAGGGGAAAAACACAAATAGAGAGCAGAAGAAAAACTGTTATTTTTGTGTCAAATAGTTGGACAACTGTCCACGTACACGTCGAACTTTCGCTGACAGCTGCCAGTGAGGCATACACCACTCCCCTGCCCTTCCCTTACCCGCTTCGTTTCTGGCAAGGCCACACCCACTCACGCCTTAATGCACTCGCTGCAAATTAATATTGCAGTTTTCCCCCATACGACGATAGTTGGCCCCAGAGTTGAGAGTTGAGTTTGAGATGAGCAAAGACTGCGAAAAGAAACTTTTTAGCGCGTCTGCGTTCTTGCTTCTTCTTCTATGTCTTCTCCTGCTGCTGCTGCTGCTGCTTTAGACTCTAGAAAAATTAGTTTCTTCACTTATTGAAATGTCAATGGGAATGTCAGGCAGACAACGACTACAACAACGACAACGACGACTTTTCCCTAGTCCCAAAAAATTGTAATTTCCACGTCTGTTTTTCCTTTTTTTTATTTTCCTTCTTTTCGTTTTTAGTCCTGGCGTCAATTTGCTTGAAATGCTTCATGCCAAATGATTTAGCGTCTCGCGTACTTTTTTTTCATTCCATTTTCACACACACCCAGACATACACACACAGACAGACCTACACCTACACACAGTTAGTGAAAAGTTTCAGCTTTTGTTTTTCAAGCTTGCCTCAGAGAATGACAGCAGCCTCAGCTGTTTGGCAGCGAGTTCGTCAATTTAGCCTAATGATATCAGCGGCAAAAAACCAGAGAAAAGTCGACAAGGAGACAGAGATGTAGAGAGAGGGATAAAAGGTGCGAAACTGAAATTTAAACAAATTAAAAAAGGAAACCTGCTCACAATTGAAGCAACATCAATGATAAAGAAATGTACAAAAAAAATGGGAATAAAACAAGTGAGAAAGGTAGAGCGGAGATGCTCGACTACAAGAAGCCCAGAAAGCGCAATTTGTAACTGCTAGCTATGGATTCTATCGAATACTGATGCACTCAATTAAATTCTAATCAATTTTTATTGATCCTCGAGCACTTCTTTTATACCCGAAGTTTAAACGCATCACTGAAAAGTAAGCTCTTAATTCGTTATAGCAGACTGGGCTAAAAATGTGAAATTAAAAAGGTTCACGCTTGTCGCAGCTAATGAGCATGAGACAAAGTGACAAAGTTACAGCTGCTAACTCAACCACAAACGAAAAAACCAAAAAAAATTAAAAAATGAAGGAAAACCCACAAAAAGGTCATTCCGCTAAGTGGCTTAATCCAAATCCACTGCTCCTCCCCGTCCAGTTTACACAATTTGTTCGGCTTTAGCTACATTCTTATTTTTATCGGTTTATCTAATGAAAGTCGCGAATTTCACTCTTCTTTCCACCACATAAATTAATGTCTTGGCTCATATTTAAAACGCTTTTCTGGTAATTAATCAATTTGATTGATTATTTCATGCTCAAATTCAAAAAAAAATGAATATAGCTGACTGACTGACTGGCAAACATTCATTTTGTCTATTCGAGTGAATGAATATGCTGAGAGAATGATGATGGCACATTATGTTTTATAAATATTATAAATACTTAACATTTATTGTTTGCCTTTTTAAGTCAATGGAGATAAATGACTTTTGAGTTTTCCACGCTCAATTAACAAAGTGTAAACAGACTGTGATCGATACAGCTCGGAACAGCTGCCGATTTCAATCAAATAAATTTCTTATTAAAAATAAAACGAAACTGTTTTTTAATTAAGAGAAATTTCATTAATATATATACAATTTTAGCAAATTTAATTGATTGCTTGCTAGTTTAATAATTCTTAAATACAAATATTTTATGTTTTCCCTGAAATATACAGTATTGTATCTTTTTTTTATCCTTTATTCCTTTACAAATTTTTCCTTTTTTGATTAAAGAAATATTTTTGGTGCCACTGATAAATTGTAGCTGAATTGCATTTGTAAGTCCCCAATTAAGTTACAAATTTGGCAGTCAACGAAAGAAAGAGAACGCAGCAGATAGGGAGAGAGAGAGAGTGAGGGAGGGAGAATGACCGGGAGCTTCCATTACAGCAGCTTGTTAGAGTCTTTACAGTGCACTGGACCACTTCCCCTCATTTTGGCCACATCCTGTGGACATGGCAAAGCTTTTAAGTCCCCAGTTTCAAGTGGCGCTGAGAGCAGAGAGCTGCGAGCAGAGCGCGGGCAGCGTAGAAAAAGCTTTCGCAAAGCTTTTAACGCTCTGTTAAGGCGACAGACGATTTACATTATTTAAACAGCACTTGCAGCTTTGTTTGCTCTTTGCTCTCTCCCAGTTCGTGCTACAGTAGAGCTTGCCTGCTGACGAACTGTAAGTGAAATGACTATGAAACTGTGAGGAAATCACAGAAAGTATAATGAAACTAACGGGGAATCGGAATAAAATAGTTTTCTTATAAGGATGGTAAGAAATAAACAAGCAAATAAACTCCTTTTGTGGAAGAACTAGGGAAAATAAAAAGGTTTCTTATTTAAAAAATTGCACATACTTAAGCAAGGCTTAGTTATTTGATATCCAATCTTTCTGAACAGGAAAAACATACAGATAAATAGGTATTCCTATTTTTTCGATACACAATCTACTATATTTATACTCGTTTTCTCAAAAGATATAAACTTTTTTATACACATAAAGAGGGATATTAAGAAACAGTTCAATTGATTTAAGTAATGATCAAACTTTTGCTACAAATTGCTCTCATAAATAGTCAAAATTGGACAGTTAAATGAAAGACTACTCATGTGTTATGACTTTTAAGATGACGACATTTCTCAGTTAGTTTGCCCTATAAACTGAAATAGTTTTGCATTAATTCATTAGCTAAATGGCTTCGAGTATCAGTGATTTAAGGCCGATTTTGAAATGCGGCTAATACAGTTTATCGCACTCGCTGCGTCTATCAGCCTTTATCAACAGATATTTTGCACCTTTTGCCCCTTTTCCCTACTTTATGTTTTTTTGCGCTTTTCCCCAAAGGCAGCCGTAGAAACGCCGGCCCCATTGCTAATACACAACTTTGCTAGCTTATCAAAACACAACATCAATACACACACACACACACATACACACTCACACATGTATAGACACGCACACGTGCCATACAGAGGAAAAAACCTGATGCTAATCGCATTTACCAGTCGTACAGAGAGAAACAAATCAATTATGCTAAAGTTTTTGAATTCAATTTGCTGCTAACATTAAGAATTCTTAAGTCTTAAATTTTATTGTCAATTTTAGTACGATTTTTTAAGCATACACTTGATTAAATTGGTTTATTCTTAACATTTTCTCCCAGTGTAAATGTTCCATTTCTTTCTTGCTTTCATTTGCATTTTCACAATTTACAAAAATAAATTCTTAGCTAATTGCTATAGTTTAATTACAAAATGTTGTGCTGATTAAAACACATTGCGTATACGCAATATTTGTAATGCTAAGCACATACGCATAATACGCATACGCAGCGTGTGACAATCTGGCAGCAAATTTGATTGTCATTTTTTATTATTATTACCACACTCGCAAACAGTGCAAGAGTGAGAGAGACAGTTGGGGAGAGTGTAAGGGAGACAGCGCTATTCAAATGCGAAATTGCTTGAGTTGCTTTTATTTTGGACAAAGTGCTTAGGAACTCTTGAGTCTTACGAGAGATTAACAAAGCATTTAATCTTAGCTTGGCATAAAATGACACAGCAAACACCCACCAATATACACACATACACACACTACTGGCTTAGATTTTTGCCTTGCTTTCGTTGTGTTTCGCTTTATTTATGATGCTTTACTTTGTTTTTGGCCTTTTATTGACATTTACTTGCTTAACGTGCGCTGTTTTCCACTTTTTGTTTTTCCACTTCCACTTTTGCTGTTATTTCTGCTTCTTCTGCTCTTCCGCTCTTCTTCTTCAATTGGTTATTGTTGTTGTTGTTTTTGTATTATTGTCGTAGGTTTATTGTTGTAGTTGAAAATTGTTGTTTGTTTTGCTGCTTTTTATGGTATAACTCCAAATATATTTTGGTATTTCAGCAAGAATTGCAATAAAGTGAATTTTTCCACACGTTGCATACTTTTGAGCGCTATACACACTCACACACACACAGGCACAAAGTGTTACAAAAACAACACATACATAGAATGAAAATTGCAGTTACTGTAGCCGCCGCGACGGAAGCTGCTCGCGAAGTTTAAAACAATTTTTTATACACACAGAAAACACAGAAAATTCTGCAGCAATTTGTATTCCTTTTTTTTTTCACAACATTTGAGTGCAATTTTTCCCAGTTGGCAGTAGATAAATTTATAATAAATTTGTGTGTTTATTGTTAATTGGGCACGCTAAAGTAGACACACACAACACACGTACACACACGCGCTGGGACACGTAAATGCACGCACATACAGAGGCAGCGTAACATACACACAGGCACACACATAGACAAACAGTCAGTTATGTGAAGTGAGAGTTGATTATAAAACGACAGAGCAAAAGTTAGCGCAACACTAGCAAAATATCAGCAGCAGCAGCAATGAAAGCGCGCACAACGACGCAGAGACGAAGAAGCGTACGCGAAAAACGCAATCAGAGAAAGCTTTCGCAGCTGGAATGCCAGCAGCAGCAGCAGCAGCGACAGCGACAGCTTGGAATGAAAGCTTGCGCAATAAAAGAGCGCGAAAGCTCTTGACTGAAGAGCTCGAGAAGCTTAAAGCGCATGCGCCGCCAGAAAAAATGCTGGAAAAAGGGACGTAGGTGTGCGTGTGTTAGTGTCTGTTGCGGTGTGTTTTTTGGATTGTGTGTCAGTGTAACAATGGAAGAGTTTAAGGCAATTAACAGCGCGCTCTCTTTGGCTTCCTCTCTTTCTTTCTTACTATTTCAAGCCATCTCTTTCCCTGTCTCTCTCTCTCTCGGTCGCTGTTATGCATTTTCGCCTGCGCCTCATTAGTGTCAAGGCAAAGAGTTCAAAATTGGCATTAAACGCGTGCCACAAGTACGCACATTACATGAATCGCAAAAATGCAAAATGCATAATGCATGCCACGCCCACTCTCACACAGACAGACATACTCACTCACACACACACACACACACATACCAACAGACACACGCTCATTATAAGCCGGCTTGACATGCCGGGTCGAGACCTATGTCCAGAGTCCAAGGCAAAAAAAAAATCAAAACTAATAGCCAAAAGTGCAGTGAAGTGGTCACGACTGTTGAAGCTTCTGTAGCTGTGAAACAAACTTTGTCTACTATTTCAGCTGTGTTCTCTGTTTGCTAATTTAAAGCAATGTAACTCGAAATTTTTACGTTATATCACCTAAACCTTGATTAATTTAAAGAGATCTAGATGCATTTTAGTAAAGGATTCAAAGTAATACTTTAGTTCTACAAAAAATCAAACTAATACCTGTTACCGATTGTGTCCCACGATGCTATGTCAAAATCTTAACTTTTAATATTACTGCTACCCCACAAAAAACACACCCTATTGTGCTTTGCGCCTACAGGGTCTTAATAATGCAGACAAAAGCGTTGAGCGGCTGCAGAGCGCAAATTTGAAATGTTGGCAGAAAAGCGACTGCATTTTGCACATCATCAACAAGCCGATAAACAGTTAAATGATTATCACAGCATTCATCATGAACTTCATTATGATTATCTACATCGTTATCGTTTACAGCAGCCAGGCAGCTTTTAAAGGCTGCAAGGCTGCTGTACTGATGGAGTTGCAAAAGAGAAAGTTTTGTTGCAACTGAGTTTGCTTAGGACTGCGAGTGTGTACCAGTGTGTGTGCTACGCCTGGCAGTTTGTTTTTAATCAAGGCAAAACTGGGTCAGTTTGGGCTGCAACTAAAAATATCATTTATGTTGCCCAGCCAAATGCGCCAGTTGACTTTCCTCCTCCTTCCATTCCCTTTTCCACACTTCTCTTCCCTTTGTGTGCTTGCATTGTGTACTCAAATATATACACGATATACACCCACACAAATACATATACAATTTTGTAATACCACACGTCATCGTCCTCTCACAGTTTGTACAATTGGATGCTGTGTTAATTGCTGCAGAAATGCTCTGCCAAGTTAACAGCTAGTAGCTCTGTTAACTGGTAGACTGCAACTGATAGACTGTTAACAGGGAGAGTTAAAATGCGTTACATTTAGCAGTTGACCCAGTTCTGTCTATAAATAGAGCACACACCCACACACACACAGTGTGAGAGAGAGTGTAACTTTACCTCGCCTTTTGGGAGTGGGAAATGTCTCTGGATTTGAGACAGAAAGTCGAAAAGGTTTTTGGCCTACAAAAGGTTTATGTGAATTATTGTTATGCTATTTATAAATCACTTAAGACTTCTGATTAAGGTGATGAAAAAGTTTTAAACCAAAATGAGGGAGAGCGGCATGTCTTTACAGAACTATTTAGCAGTCTAATACTCTTCCTTCACTTCACTATTATACTCTTCTATAAAACTTATTTAATTAAAAGAGCAGTTGAACTCACCTCAGACGATGTTAGATAACACATGCGCGAATCGGTGCTTTCAATAGAAGCTTGTTGTACAATTCCATAGCGTGATTCACGATCACTCAAATACTCTGATCGCAAGCTGTCCTGGCGTATAAACTCCGCACTGTGTTAAGACCAAAAAAGAGTTGAATTAATCAAATTATTCCAATAAATCTTATCTAAGTTACTACCGTTGTTCTAGTGAATCAGCCCTGGCGCTCTTGTAGCCGCTGTCATTGAGGCTGCTGTCTTGACGCAGCGAGGGCAACGAATCCCATGGCGACCGCTTGTGTCCCGAGCCGGGAACTTGTTGCGTCATCATGCCGTGACCGGAACCAGAACCAATTGTGGAGCTGCCCGAGCGCCAACCGTCCGAGTGACGGAACCATTGAGCGCGTGCCGATTCACCAATGCAACTAGCACAACGGGAATTAGAGAAACTACAACAAAAGCAGAAAAACGTTTAATAAAAGTCGTTAGGAGAGTGGAAAGTGACTCAACTCAATTAGAGAAACTACAACAAAAGCAGAAAAACGTTTAATAAAAGTCGTTAGGAGAGTGGAAAGTGACTCAACTCACCTGGCATTATGATCGGATAAGTAGCCACGATCGCGTTCACGCTCCCTCTCGCGTATCAATTCATTGCGATCACTGTAGTAGCCATCACGGTCACGATCACGCTCCTTGTCCCGAATGGTCGAAAGGGGACGATGGGGAGGCAGCGGCAAAGTCGACGATTTGGCATTGGCTGCGAATGTAGAAAAATCAGTTAGTAAAATTGATAAAAATAAAAGTTAAACTAGTTATAACACACAATAAACAGGCAAACAGTTTAATAATTCTTTAGTTAAACTAAACGATAGTTAGATAGACATTGAAACTGTTTTTAGTGGTGCCGTTAATGGAACTACTTACGCCTACGTAGTGGATATGGGCTGCGTTGTGTTGATCCTGGTAGGCTTTCAGCGAATTCTGATGAGTGTGTATGTACGTGTGTGTGTTTGAGTGTGTAAGATCAGGAAAATGAGCATGTTTGTGATATTTGTATGGATAGCATTTAAGTTTTAAATATTTAAAATTGATTAATTAGAGTAGAAGATTAAGTAGAAAGTAAGAAACACGAAAATAAAAGACAAACATTTATGAAAAAGCTTAAAAAGTTGAAAATTTAAACAAAATAAATAGATTTCTATGAGCAACAGCTAAGCTTTGCTCACAGACACTACGAGCTCAAAGCTTGTGCACTAATTCAGGCACGAGAAACGCAGTCAACTACAGCAATGAGCTTCCATGTGGACATTTGATTAATTTAAATCATTTAAAGTAAAGTCTTGTAATGATTTATGCTTGAAATAGATTTCATTTGGCTCGAATTGTATTTAGCGTTTACTTTTCGCATTTGATTCCAATTCAAATACCTCTGGTAGCTAATCTCTCTACTTTGTTTTGGTTTTCTACACAAAAGCAAAGGGCATTTGGCATTAATCAGATTATCACACTACATTCCCATTCTAATTCTCGTTCCTATTCACATTCCCATTCCGATGAAACAAGAGGGTATGTGTTGTTTGCTTAACTTAATTGAGACATTGGATCTGAACGAGTAGGAAAGGAAAGGAAAGGCAAGGGGATGGAAGAATGTATAGCTGTTGCGAAGCTAATTAAAAATTCGATTAGAGAAGGAAGCCAGAAATGAAATGAAGGCAGCACAGACTACTACAACAACCAGAACAACAACGAGAACGAGAATGACTAGAAAAACAACGCAAAAAAGCGAACGACCAAATCGAATTTAAACCAAAAACTGACCAAAACAAATAAAATAAAATTTAAATTTAAGAAAAAGTGAACTTACCTAGATTCTCCATGCTCTGCGAGAGCAAAGCCTCAAAGGTGTGCAAGCTATAGGACTCTGCGTCCATGCCCTTGGCCAGGGTGTTCCTCAAGTGCATCTCGTACTCCATGAGCAGCCGCGATGTTGGACTACCCGGCGTTGGGGTAACATTTGGTGCCTGCTGATGCTGATGATGTTGGTGACGTGACGAGCGTTGCTGTGGATGCGGCTGATGCTGCTGCTGTGACGACGACTGTTGCTGTTGTTGTTGCTGCTGCTGCTGTTGTCCGTAGGACTGATCTTGATCGGAGTTGCCATTGCTGGAGCTCGGAGTTGTGGCATAGCATTGATTATCAAACATTACATTATCCGAGGGCGGTGAGCCCTCAATGCAGCTGCGCTCCCGCTCGCGTTCCAGCTCCAAGTAGAGATTACGTGGCGGATAACCACGGCCAATTTCATGAGATGATCTAAGGTAGTAGTAAAAACAGGATGAGTAACTATATCTCTCAAGTAATATACACTTTTGGTCTCTACAGAAACAGCTTTCAAAACAGACTGCACGCTCTGTTAAATACTAAATCTATTCACATTTTACAAGCACGTGGAAATACCCCTTACGGTAGGGCATGAACACCGACTATTATTTTGGTTTGCCTTTGGTTTTTGTCTGTTGACCAGCGAACTCACCTCGAGCCGGAGAAGCGCGACGACTGACTGCCGCTGCCATTGCCGCCACGTCCCATTGTATTGTTGTTCATGCCATGATGACCGCCCCCAGGTCCCCCGACGCCCATGCCGCCTCCACCGCCCATACCCATGCCCATGGCCATAGCATGTTGATGCATGTGCTGTGGTCCCAATGTTTGGGCCGCATTTGCATTGTAGTAGTTGTAACGGCGTCGACCCATCTCCGGGGAGGTTACGGGGCTTTCGGTGCTGGGCATCGGTTTTAGCATGCGCTTCAGTGTGCTCGTATCGACATTCATGTCCTCTGTGCTCTTGGTCTTGCGTCGTGTGTTATTGTTGATTACATTATGCTGGTGATGCATGTCATGCGAATGCGCATCGCGTGTCTGCAAAAACAAAGAGAGAGGCGAAATCAAAACCTGGTAAGACCATTGAGACTATGACTTTATCACTTACCATATCATCGGTGAAATCCTTGCTGCGTGTACCGGTTGATTTGGTGGAGGTGCCAACGCTCTGATGCAAGCCACCGCCCACCTGTGTGCCCTCACTCTTTGACAGATCCATGTCCATTTGACAGGCGCCGCCATCGCCGTCGGGACCCACTTGGGAGCCCACATGATTCTGAGTGCACATGTCGGAACCGCTACCCACTCCAGTCACTATAACGCCGGGTGTATTCGTGTTTACACCCGCATTGCTCACCATACCGCCGTCTTGTCCCTTGAGCTGACGTTGTAGGGTATCTGTGAGGGTGAGGAAAGTCAGATTTTAGTTTTAAATGAGCAAGGAAAAAGCAGTCAGAGTTCTAATTCGGGTCAAAATGATTCAGTGGGTATAATAATCATTACAAATGGAATATTATTCAGTATTTAAGACACCATTTTTTATGGTATACTGTGAAGCAGAAGCTGTATTAAACCGGTTCAATAACGGCATTTAGAAAGGGTCTTTCAAGCCCTTTACAATTTGAAAGCATTGTCAACTTACCGCCTGCCTGGGAGGGGCCACCGCTGGCGACATTGTCATAGAGTGAAGTACTGCTCACGGCGCTCACAACTTTGCCCTGTTGCTGACCATCGACATCAGTGATTCTGTGGGAGCCGACGTTACGCGGCAAAGTGGATGAACCTGCAATGAGTATGGCGATGAGTTTGATGGGGGATGCGGTGGAGGACACTTTTTCTTTTATTTCATTGACACCTACATATGCTAACTGTATTTTACAGGGTATACGAGTGGCTAGTGGATTACATACTTATGCAAAGCGTTTCAAAAAAAACTTTATAGGAAAAACCTTCCGTTGTTAAAGGATGAAATTTAAAAGAGGATAACTTGCAAAGAAAAGCAACTAAATAGTAAAAGAAAATAGAAAACTTGAACTAAGAACTAACCGATTTGCATTGAAGTTAGTTAAGTTAGTTGTTTGTTTGTTTGACTTGACTTGTTGCTTACATTTTATTGGATGTTTATGGTTTTATTTTTGTTTTTTGGTTTTGTTCTCTCACCTCTAACACGTGGATCGGTTCTCAGGCGCGCATACTGCTCGGCCGACATGCAGGTGCATTGGGGCTCTTGTCGGACGCGCGACGGCGACGCGGGAGTGCTGAGGGGCTTTCGTTTGGCCTTGACCTTGCCCTTGCCCGGCGGGTCCAATTTCAGGGAGTAGCTCGACGAGGCCTTTCGTGAAAATTTGAAAGAAGGCGACTGTAAAACGTCGCACTATCATTAGGTTAGTTGATTGGGATAACAAGGTTCTGTGTGTGCGGTTTCTCTCTCTTCTGTCTTTCTTTCTATCTCTTTTCTCTGCTTCTTACTCTGACGATCTGTAAGATCGTAGTCTATAACTGGCTCAAGTTTCACAGTGTAAACTTGGCGAAGAAATTTCTTTTTTAGCTGATTTGCTAAGTGTGTGATTAAATTTTTGGAGTACTTAGAGAACTACAAATTTTAGTTTAGAACAGTGCATTAAGTTAAGTGCTTAAAAGCATTGAAATTGATTAACAAATACACATAGATATAGATATATTCAGAGTATAGATAGAGTTGGTAGTTATAGTAGTTATAGATAGATAGAACAAACACATACAAGCATTAGTTAGTTAGTAGCTACGATTAGAGTTTAGTTAAGCAGTTTTTCAAGTGCATTCGTTTAAGCAAAGTGTTCTTCCAAGAGCTAATCTCTCTCAAAAAGCTTTTGCTGTGCGCCAAGCGCATTGGGATTATCTAAACTTAGTCTAAACTTTAGTAACGATTAGTTTTCAACATTAACAATTAGCTTAATTTTGATTAAATTGCTGTGAAAACAATTCCAATATT